>JAWNOC010000025.1:0-1355328 GCA_035046325.1 Drosophila niveifrons
ATATATAATGCGATCTGGGGTATATTTTGAACTATACTAATATACCAGTTATATTCTTTGCCATTTTTTAGTATTTTTGCGATATACTTTAAAATGAATACCGCACAGTTTTTCTTTTACTCAAAATTCTCTCATATTCAGAATATATTTTGATAATTTTTCTAATACTTCGCTCTTCTACAATACTCGAATAACTAAAATCTAAAAATCAAAATGTCCAAGATATTAGGAGGATCTTTCAGACAACTTTTATACAAGAAGAAGATTCGTTGGCTCCATGATTTCATAATTCATTCATAACTTTGGGGTGTTTTTCAGAGAAAGTCGAGTTGCCAGCGCGACAAATATAGTAGAGGAAAATATGCACGCCACCCACAAACAAATCAAAACGACTCACCTATTATATAGTTAAACACGCTTGTGCGGTCAATGATAGTCTTAACTTTTTTTTTGGGTTAGAGTGCAACTTTTGGGAAAAAGATATATTTTTGGAAAGCTAGAGCTGACAAGGGCTGAAAATTAAATTTAAAACTTTTGATTTTGTTACGAATATTGGACAGACTCAACCGCAAACAAAGCAGAAAACGGAACATTTGCGAGACACCCCCGAAATTCCGAATACAAAATTCGCGAAAAACTGATAGACAAACTGTCTGTCCAACATTAGCGCTGTTGGAATTTGAATGGCAGCATAAATAAAAACATTTTCCCTCTGATATTATAACAATCTGTTGGTGTGTGTTGGTGTGTGTGAGTGCGAACTTGCAAAAAGCTTTAGTGGTTTTCATTATTATTTAAATTAGCATTCGCAAGTCAACGGACTTCAATTCCGCACCAACTGCGTAGTTCTCCGGCCTCATTAAGTGCCAACTAAATAGGACTGAATATAAATTGAAAGAAGTTTTCTGTCTAGCAGAATAAGTTCGGAAAGGTCAAGAACCTTGAATCAGAGGATGGTTTATTTCATGAAAAGCTATTGCAATTTAGAAATAAAAAATTTAATACTAATAAAGTTTAATAATTATTCAACAATATACATAGCTCGAAAGTCAATGATAAACTGTGGCTTTGTATTAAGTCCTCAAACATTTTTGTTTAGCGTAACAAATAATCCTTAAGTTCTACAATGTGTTGTATTTAAAATAATTGATTTTATTAACTACTTATTATTATTTAGAAAATTGATAGTTCAATAGTAAATCAATTCAATTGGTCAAGCTTAATTTCATTTTTCCTCAAGACAAACAGTTGAATCAAGAATCGATTAAATATTATATTATTCTAACTACTTAAAAAGAAATTACAAAATAATAAGCCATCGTTAAGATAATAAAAAATGTATTGGAACTTCGTTCTTTATTGACAAAATCTGTAAGTATCTTTAATGAAATTAAAGAATTTTCATGATTTTCCCATCGAGGGCGGTACAGAACATTAAAACTGACTTTAACAAGACTTTACTGAAAGCCTTTCAAGCAACTGACCTTAAATAATCATTAATTGCAACGTATTACCCCAAAGCAACCAGCGTTAAGTGTATTTGTAAAGACGTCCTTTGTGCATTTGTACGTTCATTAGAAACTTTTCGTTATCATAAATAACATAAACAGCTGCATAAAGTTTTGCTCTTTATTTCTCCCGAAATGAGTTGCAATTTATGGTTGATTCAATGAAAAAGCGCTCCAACACGCTGAGAAGTGGCAAGTTCTTTTCGCTATTATTCGAGAGTGGCGAAAAGTGGGCCAATAAATCGCATAGCCTGTCTTGTCTGTCAGTCGCCTCGGGTTGCGTCGCCAGTTTTCCTTTATTAATTTTTTATTTTCACATAGAACACTCTATAACAAAATGGGCGTGGCAGTGTTATACTTTTTGCCAAAAATTGTGAATCGTAATTTGTTAAGAAAAGAATACAAATTTTAAGCTAAGCATTCAAAATCATGCAAATATTAT
This sequence comes from Drosophila niveifrons, assembly GCA_035046325.1. NCBI lineage: Eukaryota > Metazoa > Arthropoda > Insecta > Diptera > Drosophilidae > Drosophila > Drosophila niveifrons. The sequence goes on from JAWNOC010000025.1 coordinate 1,951, forward strand.
CATAAAATATTATTTATATGCCCTCAAATGAAATTTGAATTCAATCTGGTCTGAAAAGACATTTATTTTATAGCGACCCTTTTTCTTGAATACTGCTGTACATTTAGCAGCAATTTGATATAGTTTGATTTGATTGTAGATTGAACTGCATAGATGGAAATAAGCTAAACATAAACATTTGCAAAATATAAATTTTCTAAGGTTGCCTCTGTTTGCCTTAAACATTAAATGCTTTTATTCTCCGTTCTCATTGTAAATAAGCAACTACACAGAAAAAGAAGAACTAAAAAAAAAAAAGTATTAAAAGTAGTTAAATTAATTCTGTTAGAGGATTAAAATTATAAAATAAACTAAAAATTCTAGTTTCAAATCTAGCAAATTCTTTGTTTTTATCATCATTCACCCAACATTCACCATTATCCCATTAATTTTATGTGACTCTCAATGATGAAAACAAAAGCCATCAAAACATTACACTGATTTTGCATATTTGATTTAAAAAATGTAAAATTTTGTCGTTTAATAGTCGTTTTTATATTAATATACATTTGGATATTTCAACACCAGTGACAAAAAAAAAAAAAAATATATATATATATATATGTATATAACCGGATGGACTTTTCTCCCGTTTTGTAAATGATACGCAACGTTTTGTTCTTCAAACCAAAAAAAAAAGTTTCTTTACTTCTGCACACAAAATTCGCTTCTTATTTTCCTCTGGACGTCCTCTCTTTATTTTTTTTTTGGAGGCGGCGAAAATGTTTACTTGCTCATAAATTATGATGTCAGTGTGTGTGCCAAAGAGGGAACTGCGAAGAGAGGGGTCTAGAGGATGACTGCCTATGCTCGTTTGCTGCCCCTTGCCCCTTTGCTCCTTTGCTCCTTTGCTGCTTGCGGTTTCCGGGGTGGACGCCATCGCTTCATTTGCGTGTGTTCTATCGTTTGTCCTCCGCGGTCCTGTGTTAGTTCTATGTATGTATGTATGTATGTGTGTATGTTTGTAGTAGGACTTTTCTGCGGTCGTCGTATTTACTTCACGGGGGGAAAAATGTTGCTTTCCTTTTTTTATGCGTATTTTATACACTGTGGACTGTGTTTATGTGCTGCTTTAGTTTTTTGCTTGTCTTTGCTGTTTCATTCTTCATTTTTGGTTTATTCGCTTTTCTCCTTTTCTACTTTTCTTCTCTGTTCGCATTTCTCTTGCTCTTGCTTAGTTGCCTTTTGTTTTAATGACTGGCAAAGAGCTTAGAGCCCATTATCCTTATTTATCCCAACGTAATTGGCTCATACATAGGATACAACTGTTGTTGCTGATGATTTGGATGATGATGCTGCTGCGTTGGTGGCATTGGTTACTAGATTTTATTGGCGCGTGATTTCTTTGGAATTTCCCATACGCTTTGTCCTTTGTAATAAATTCTTATCTTAACTTGTCGCTCGGCTTATCGCAGCACACAACGTGCCTTATCTGTCTTGCCGCGCATTAACAAGACCTCGCCCCCCTTCCCCCCTTCCCCCATCCACCCGATAGACTTATAATCCACTCACCTTCTTGCTGGAGTGCTGATAATAGCGTCGCGGATGTAGTGCACACATGTATCTGTCCACGGCCATGCAAACGAGAATAACGGCGCTCTGTTGCGAAAGTGCACCTCGCAGCAAAGCCTGTGGAAAGTCAGCGAGTGCAAGGACATGTTTGCAGCGGGTAAAACATGTGGAGAAAGAGATGGAGAATGGAAAGAGAAAGTTTGAATGCCACAATATTTTTATCTGATCCATTCTGGTATTCCATTATCTGCAACAAATCGGTCATAAATTATGTAAGCGATACGAGTATAATAACTTACGTAAAAATAAATATGCTTGAAGAAGCTGATGGACAAAATTTAAAATTACTTCTTCAGTGCAATATTTTATTGCAATGAAATACAGCAAGTTGTATTGTAGAACTTTGCTATAAAATTAGTTTTGTAACCAGTAATAATTTTTTCGAAAATAAATATTTTACAAACTAATTATGTATAAATAGTGTTATTTTAAAATGGTAAAGCGTACTTGCAACCTCTTAACGCTTTTTGGCGGAATGTGAATCAACGTGCATTTAATGCTTGTTTGGCCGTATTACATTATTTTATTAATCAAAATGTTGATTGCCCCGCATGTTAATAATGTTAATGAGCTAATTTGGTTTATTTACATATTGTTTTATTAGGCGATGGTACAGTTTTAAAATTACTATTACTTAAAAACTCGAAATTATAAAGTTTAATTTTTACATACTTGAAACATTTGTAATGCCAACCTATAAATTACAAATTGCCTCGACTGAAGGCTGGCATTTGAATGACTCCACGCTTAAAGTGCGCTTTCGATGTTTTGAGTAAACCTATTTCATGGTTGATTTTAACTACTAAAAATTTACTGATATAATATGCAGACTCAGCGTCTGACCAACTTCCTGCATGCGCCGAGTGCCCCCGCAAGATTCTAAGAAGATCAAAACCAAGTTGGTTAAAACATCCGCCATATGCCGGTGCAAGCTAATCCAAGAACATCGAGAATTGCATCCATGTTGCCAACCAGAAGCAGAGCAGACTTCGCCGCTGCTGAAACTCACAGGTTTATATAGGGCTAGCTTCAGAATTACTTTTAGTCTCTAATTTGATTTCAATAAACAATATTTTTTGTTATTATTTTAAAATAAATAATTTGCTTATAAAAGTATTAAAATTTTACCTATTTTTGTAGAACTGTTTTTATTATTTTGTAAAGTGAAATATCTGTTGAATTTTTGCTTAACTTACAAAATGAGTGAATATTCGTTGAACCACATTTTCTAATACCTCTTTATTGATACTATCAACGTACAAATTTCTGGAAATATTGATTTTTGCTAACTATATAAAAATATTTTGAATAATTTTATATTTTTGTGGTACTTTTTATAGTTTTGATGATATAAAACTACTTGAAAAGCATTACATCGTTTTTAATTGCTTGAACACTTTTTGATGATGTTTGATTTTGCATGACAATGATTGTTATTTGTTAAGTTGCTATATCTAGTAATCGATTACACAGCTTAACGTCGCAATATAATAAAATATAATGTTTAGAAATAATAACCGAAAGGCTTAGTAACAGCTTGGTTATCAGAATTTATTTTTCTTGTCTACCAAAATAGAATAATATTAAATAGTGGAGCAATTGACCTAGACAAACACAAAGGAAATATCACATTTTTTTGTTTTTACATATATTTTAATGTTATTAAAATAATATTTATATTGGTGTTTTCAATTAAACGAAAGCACACATGAAGTTCTTTATTTTTGCAACCTCTTTTGTTCTGCTTTTGCTACCAAGCTTTGTTCCATTTTTATTCTGCCAATAGAGGTGTCGTAAAGAGTTCAGTCTATATGAAATTACAATCGTGACGAGACATCTGACACACATATCATACACCTTATAATGTCGAATATGCTTGCATCTGCTTGTTTGGCAGAAATCCATATTAAATATAAGTACATAAATATGCTACATAAGTAAATGTGAACAGTTTTCTTATTTATTTTACTACAAACGTGGCATTTGACTCATGAGATTCAGTTTAAGCTTTTGCTTGTTATCAGGATTGATTACTTACTTGCTTAATACTTATGGGATAACTTAAATTGTGAGATCAGTCGCTTGGTTAATCTTACCTGTATCTGACAGAAGATTTCACCATATGGCCAGCAATGAAACAATGCTGGCATTAGCCCAAACGGCGTAATTAGCAGACCAATTGTCAGGTCATTCAGGGCCAACGAGGTAAGCAAATAACGTGGCTGAAAGCAAATTGCGAAGAGCCGTAAGTAAGTGTCTCATTCATTTACACTCATCATGAGTGTGTGACTAACACCATCTGACTTACCTGTTGATGTATGTAGGCGGCGTAGCGTCGATTGTTGATGACAAATATGACCAGACAGTTGGCACCAATCACACCCAAAGTGAGCACCAAAATGAGCACCGCTTCGATGGTCTCGGCAATGCCAATGTGTAGTATAAAATTGTGGCCAGAGTAACGTGGATGCGAGCAACTGGAATTCTTAACAGCGGGAGCCACAAGCAATGAGCCAGTCTTCAGGTCCATTGCAAAGCTGAAATAGATTTAATACATATGATTTTTGCATTTGAGATACTTTTTTGTCGAGTGGAAAGTCTGCTGCATTGATTGTTAAGTCATATTTACATTTTGCTGAAAATTCATTGTCCCATGTGCAAATATTCAACATGGCCGCAATTTGTTACGCCATAATGAAGTCAAAGCATGCGAAAGCGACTCGTCGCCTGGACAATTTATCAGCGTAAAAGGAATTCAGATTGTGGATTGTGGACGAGCAGCACTCCCAGACAAGTGATAAATAGAGACAATGAATGAATGGCGAAAGAGAGAAGAGGGAAAACAGTGTCCATATGACGCCAGACACTGACGAAAGAAACAACGTGCCGACATAATGAACCTTTACAAGATAATTGGATGATTTTGTCTCGGTTTTTGTTTTTTTCTGCTATTCTAGATTGCCTAGTATTTTAGTGTCTTCACTCGCAATAAATCAGAAATGCTTGCCCAACGTTGATGGCTATGTTTCTGTGTTCCTTTTTTGTTCTTGTCCACGTTGACATTGAGAAATGTTTCAAAACATAGAAACGTTAAATATATTTGCTTTAAACAATGTACTTAGGCAAAGCCAGAACGAACAAATTCCTTGCAGTTACAGTTTCTTTAGAGCAAATATGTTCATTGTCATTAATCTGAGGCTCTGTGATTTATTGTACACAATAGTCTAAGTTAAGTCTAAAATCACCGAATGAAATATGATCCAACTAGCAACAACTACAATCAAATTTGTCACTACAATTTTGTCAGACCTTAAATATGTGGTGGTAAATGAAGACAAGTAAATAGTTCTCTCAGATATTTTTTTATCTGCCGCAAATCTGCATTTTCAATTCGGAGTGCAGAGTATTGAAATGCTTTGAGTGGATAATAAACTGAAAGACAATAAAAGCGAATAATCTGCGGATGGGTTCTGTGTTCTGTGCTCGCCCAAAAACCAATTCAATTTCCAAGTAATGAAAGGAGAAAACTCGCTTAATTCCGCGTATTGTTAAGTCCCTCGTAATCGAATCGGCAACTGCAGTCACGACCCCAAAAACCTAACTTCAAGCCGAAATAGAAACTGAAGCGGAATCGCAAAAATGGAGTTGCTGAATCGGAGCATCGGCAAATGCCGGAAACCAGTGTCAAATGTAAAACCACGTAATTGTTTTAAAATGCGCAATAGCGAATGCGAAACAGAGAGAGAGAGAGCTGAACAACATTTCAGAGTAAAACAAATGAATATCCAATGAGATAGAGAGCTCGAAACGAATCATTGAGAATCATCAATGTATTCTCTCTCGTAACGAGTAACCCCAAAACAAGAACAGCAAATAACAACAACAACAACTATAATATAGTAATGAAAATGAGAAATGTAGTTGAACATTGGCAAAGACAAATGCGGAATAAATAATTTAGTTGCTGCTGGATTAGAGAGAGCCACAATCAGCTTTTGAATTTACACTCAAGTTACTTCCATTAGTGGCATTTTGTGCAATTCCATTGCATATCATTAGGTGCTTGCCACCACGGTGCACCTGCAGTCGGTTGAAGCTGCACGTTGCTTGCATAATCCACGACCAAACTTATGTCACAAGCTTGGCAAACGATTTGGCCAACGATGACAATGATGGCAACAACAACAAGAAGCTTGTGTCCACCAAATGACTGCACAACACATTCAACGCTGACCATTTAACCATCAGCTGCTCAGCATGAACTCGACTATGAAATACCTTGTCCAAAAGAAATCTGGGTTGCCGAATATATTCATTTACAATCTAATTTGTATAATGGTTCCAAAAATCAATGCTGTTCCATCGATTCTATGAGAATGAATAATTCATTCTTTCATTCTTTTCTCTGATAAGAAAATACATTTTTAAAGCCAAGCTGCAGCACAATACGAGTACAATGGAGAAACAAGACAGGAGTTTTGAACTGGACTAACAACTTTGTATTCACATTGCATTTTGTCCTCGTTTGTGGTCCACAATCGCCAGTCACAGCAACAGCCACGCCCCGACTTCCTCCCGCCTTCATAGGTTCCGACACTCCCCCCTTTGGTGCTCTGGTTTCTAAGGTCTGTGCGTGCGTGTTAATGCACGAAACTGTAAAGTCCGCTCCTCCATTCGAGCCACATTCAAGCACAAGCCGCTCAATGCAATTCGTGAACATTTACACACACGCACACACACAGACATCACACATACGCACACGCATGTAAAGTAGTATGAAGGGCTAGTTCTGTGGTTTTGTTCTTAAGCGGGTGTTGACAATCCCTCCTGCAAGTGTTCGCCATTGTGTATCTCTGTATGTGTGTGTGTGTGTGTATGCATTTCAAATGCAAATTTACTGCACTCGGCTTTAGAATGAATTTTTGCTGTTGCCACAGCATTTTGGAAGCATTTGCTGGCTTTGCCTTATTTATAAGATTTGCTTTGAAGCCTTGCACTTTCCACATGGGTCAAAGCTGATTCCACTTGACAAAATGGCTAAGTTCCTCGAGACGCGTTGACTGATTGCACATTACCAGTCAAACAGAGTTTTTCCATGCTTAGGCAATTTCTTCCTCATATAATATCAATATGCCTAATTTTTAAGAATAAATAAAGGTCTAACTTACTGTAAGACCCTAATAATAATATGATTGCTAAATATAGAAAAACAATCCGATACAACAGCAAGCATGTACAACACTTCCAATGCGAAAAGTGAGCTTAAGAATATCAACGTGTTTGTTGTTGTCCAGTTCGTAACACATGCGACTACAAGCGATCATAGCTAGAAAGCTCTAACCCGAGCTTTGAAAATATAAGCTTTTTGTAATAATAGCGTAACAACAGAAAACAAGCCAAAGGAAATAGTGGCCGGCGACGACATTGAAAGAGGGAGACAGAGCGAGTGAAGTGAGCGAGCGAGCGATATGGTGAGAGCTTGCACAGTGAGAGAAAACGATGACTTTGCCTTCAATTTTGGTCATTTTGCGTACAAATTGAGTTTGGCACCAAAGTGCAGTAGTGCCATTTGACTGCCAGTGCTGCCATTTCTCATAGCTGCCGCCGCTAACAAGGGAGGTTCATCAAAATATTTTGTCTTGGTTTTCAGTTGTAATATTTGCGCAATCATTGCACACGTGAACAAAAACAGAAAAAATATCCTTACATTCATGTTTTATTGTTATTTTATTTATTGAAAATGGGTAACATAGTTGAACCTTTTCGACAAGAAAGTCTTTTTCTTGGGAATCTTTTTCCCCTTTGAACAACAAAATTGTTTAAAGTATTTTTTAAAGCAATTCAACATCAATCATTCAATTCGTTGTCAGTTACCAAGCTGTTTGAGCAAAAATGCAGCTTTAATATATTTGTTTTCTTTTGTTTGCTGTCAGTCAAAAGTTGAGTTTTCACTTCGATGCTTGAAATTGGTATAACAAGGTGCCAGGCACAGATGCGCTAATTGATGTCTAGCAGCTGCTTCTCTTGTGAAAATGTTGATATTCATAGCGTATACATATGTACATTCGTGTTAATTTGCTTATGTTGATTAAAATGAAAGACTGACAAAACTTAGTTGCCAGATGCATGCAGTCCACAATTTATGACACATTATGCTTGCAAAATATATGCTAATTATTGTATCTTTGAGAGTTAAGTTGAGTGCAAAGTTTGCCCGGGATGAGATTGCAGTGAGAAAAATTCTGATTTTCTGACATCTGCATTAATTAATTGAAATCTTCCGGCTTAAGCTCTGACAGTCGATTAAGTTGTATTAGTTTGCTAAAGTTGCGCCATCAAATTTGCTCAAACAAAGTTTTAGCTGCTGCTTCTGCTGCATTGTGCACACATTTTAATAGCGCATATAATTGAAGTTACAACTTTAAACTACTTGCACATTAATTTTTTAATAAGCAATTTTGTGGCTCAGCTCTAACATCAGACATATAAAAGCCGAATAAAAGATTTACGTGAGCTAACTTTTAAAATTTGGCTTGCCATTGAAATGTGAACGCAGTTATAAAATTACTGATGGGGTTAACAATATTTAATTTAAATAACACACATTATTGCCTTAGCTTGAAGTGAAAACTTGATTGATATGCAAAGCATAATTTAAGCAAGGATGCTTTAGACGAGAGTGATCGACAATGAGATACTGCGTGCCTATAAGTTTGCAATTATCTAACAAAGCTTTTATTTATGCATTCAATACTCTTCAAAGTCGTTAAAGTGTACTTAGAACTATATTTCTTCAATAAAAAGTTGTTCAACATTCAATTTATAGTCAACATTTAATTTAAAAGACTTTCAGCTGCTTAGCAGATAATGCAGGGTATACAAAATATAAAGGATGAAAAAGGTAAGAAGGTGAATGAAGTTTCAATTCGAAAGCGGCACAAACGGTGTATATTAAATTCATATTTGTGAACGTGCAATACATTTTGATTTTGATTATGTGCTGATAAACCTTTAAACAGGCATTCGAATGCCGAAAACTTTGTACTCAATAATCACCTGACTGCAATTAAGTGGGTGTATGCTCAGCAGATACTGGATACTGGAAGGAGGCAATTGGGGAGGCAGACAGGATGGGTCAGGAAAAAAGACTGCAGAAATTATAGTGATTGTGTTTGCCTTGCGTTGTCACGTAGTTGTAAAAATTGGCGTAAATGTTTTAAAAGTTTCATCAAAGTTGTTATGAAGTATTTTTGCTCCGTGTGTGGTGAAGGCAACAAATGAAGGAGGAGGAGGAGGCTATGAGCTCAAAAAGTCATTTAAGAAATTGCAGCGTCCGCAGTCATATGAAATTAGCTACAGCATTTTTGGGTTGAAGTTGAATTCAACCTTTGGGTTTCTTGTTTTCCAGTACAATGGGAAACAATTGCTATACAGTTAAGCACAAATGCAATTGAAGTTTTAATAAGATTTCGGCTTTGTAAGTTTCATTAAAGTTAATTTAAATTCAATAAAAACATCATGAAAAACTTTAGTGACGAGTGCACGAATACTTATTTCTCATAAAAGAGAGGGCAAAATCCTTTTTATGGCTATATGTGTAGTTTTGATTATTTTGGAATAATTTGGGCGAAAACAAATTGATTGCTTCAAATTATTTATATTATTTTATTTAAATTTTGATTGCATCTTTATCACTGCCACTCGCGACATATCAAACTCGACATTTGTTCTAGTTTCATTTTCTCCATCAATTGTTTTTATTTATATTTCCATTTGTATATATTTATAAATAAATTTCTCCTTCGAAAAATTCTTAATCATATAGTAGGTACTTAATTTGTTTGGCGTTAATTGTGTTGAACAGTATTGCAGACACTTTTTATTCAATACTCGTTTTGATTTTCATTCATATTTATTTCTTAAGGAAGGACATCTGTAGCTTAATTAAAAATTTGAAATGGATTGTTTATTGTTTGAGACTGTTTTGTAAGAGTATCAACGAATGCAGCTTGTGAAGATGTAATGTAATAATATGTGTTTGCATCAATAATTGTGATATTTGAAGAACTTTCGGGGAAAGTAATGAGTTTTGTTTGTAAGAGTTAAAATATCACATAACTAAAGTAAATCTGAGAGCAAAGAAACTTAAAATTATTTCCAGCTAAGCTCTACTATCTGTTGAGCTTGGTTATCGGTTGGAATTTAAATGGTTTTAATTTCCTTACATTCTCTAGCAGTTTTTTATTTGTTGCATGCAATACACAACCTCAGTTATTAATTAGTTAACCTACGAGTACTGGAGGCGCAAACTTTATTATAATTAAAAATCTTGTGAATTCCACTGTATGGAAAAGTTGGATTTTGCTTTTCAAACTTGTCTGTATCTTGGCTTGGGGCCAAAGTGGGACAACTCGTGTACCATAAAATAAACCCAACTGCCTTCCTTTGTGTGGGTGAACTCAGGTTTGTAAGAATCCCAGCTCACACCCATGTACATACATGTGTATGTAAGGTGGGGTGGTGTGGGGTGTATTTGATAGGCACAGCTCATTTGGACTGTACAGTGCCTGCTATTTACATGCTCTTAGCCAGTGCATGTAATTATAGTAAGCCCGTTGGCATTTTTAGCATTACTAAGAAATGTTTAGCTTAGACCTTCGCAAATGCCAGGCTTTGGCTTTGGCTTTGGCTTTTGCCATGATAGGGTCTGTAAGTAGTAAGTTGGATATTCAACACAGGAGTATGAGATAAATATCCAGTAAAAAAATACTCTAAAGCTTTGTGGCTTTATTACGGCTTCATTGCAAGGTGTATTAACAAGAAGTTGTGCGTTAGTAAATCAGAAATTCTGTTACTCACTCATGTTTTAGTATTAATAAACTACACAAAACTATATAGTAACATTTTCTTTTTGATTAACTCTTACCAATGCAAGTTTGGTGTTCAGGCTTTATCAGCTTTCATTTAATGAATAAAAACAAATAAGAAAGCTATAGTCAAGTGTGCTCGACTGCAAGATATACATGCAACCTTTTTTGAACAAAAGCAAAATTGAGCGGTAATTTTTTTAACGATTCCAATTTGATATACCGCAAATATACTTATCGAATATTTATTATATTAATATAGTTCTTTATTCAAAATTTACCATACATAGCGTGCAAACTAGAATCTTAGCCAAATAACTGAATAGTATTTGTTCTCATACAAAAGCATTTCCTTAATTACTTCTACAATGTTTATCTGATAGCCTCCTGCCTCCTTTTACCTGTTACCCACATTTTCTGGAGGCACAATAGGTAGCGTGTATAATTTGTGAAATATATTTGCCGTCGTAATGTATTTTCTTAGTAGTGCAATTAAAATGATTTTATAAAACGTTTTGGTTTTAGGAAATTCAACACTTGAAATCGAGCTCATACACGTATGTACAAATAATAAATGACTCGGGAAATGAGGCGAATGTGTTTCAGTCCGCTTATCCCTTGAATTAGTAGCACTAAATAGTCGTTTGTTGAATTTTAATTGCATTCAATTCAAGCCAATAGCTTGTTAAGACTTCGCACAGTGGATCTTTTTCTCAAAACACGTAGCAAAAACAACAAGGTGAGAAGATAATATATTATTCACATTTTAGATCAGAATTGAGCTGCAAGGGACTTTTTGCTCAACTGGACAATGCTTGCATTGTTTATTTGACTTTGAGTTAAAAACAACCTTTAATTGGAAACCTTAAATGCTCATATTTCAGAAAATTGAAATTTGTTTTGACGTTATACAAGAAAATCTACAAGACTTGGTGAATTGATAAAAAGAAATGCTCAAAATGTTTGTTAAATATGTCACTGTGCGTTGCGAATCAATTACGCTCAGAAACGATGTTTAATTATGACTTAATTGGAAAGTAATTAAAATTAATATGGGAGTGTGAACTGCAGACTACTATTGTTCTCAGAGTATTTCATAAGTATGTATAATAAATTAATTATAATATAAAATCAATGTTCGTAGCTTTTATCAAGCAACTGAAGTCAACTTAAATAATTGAATTAATATTCAAACAGTTTTATACACCAACCATTTTGTCTCCCAAGCTCTGCGGTGCATTTTTAGATTATTTTTATTAGGTAGCGGTTAAATTGTGCTTAGTTTTCTCAACAATATTTGTCAGAAGAAGTCTTTAATTTATTTTGGGTAGATTCAGATTGGGATTTGGTATGCTTTCTTTGATGCATCGATGTAATTCATTGACTAGCATTTAATTTTTGCATGCTCTAGCTAATTATAGCTTTGGCTTTATATGAAACAGTTACCTAATTATATCTTTGACCACATAAGAGATAGAGTTCGAATTTTCGACAACATTTGTTATGTTTGCTCGCATATCAAGTTTTTCTCGCAAATCGACAAAAATTGAATAACAAGCGTAATTGTAAGGCTGCTAAGGCTGCAGGTTACTGAATGGTATTTTCCTTCGAGGAGCTGGCTGCTATTATATCCACCACAAAACAATTTTCATTGCTGTTTGGGATCCTTTTAAATGAGGTTCTTCAAGGGAAACGGCAAATAACTTCCTAGGAACAGCATAACTAATCGCATTTACATAAATATAAAAATACACGCCGTCGATTGAAAATGTTGAAAATATTTTACTTTGCTTCTTTACTTGACCTTAACACAAATACCGATCTATTAAGGTATGTATCCTGTTGCGTATCCTCTACTCTTTCAAACGATCGTGCGCTCCTTTGAGTTTTCCCTAGCGCCTCTCTCTTTTTGTCGCATCTTCAAGTAGATTCCTCTTATCGCCTTTGGTAGAAAACGTAAAAAGGAATCCGCATATACCTTGACTGTATCCAAATATTCAAAGTTTAAAACCAATTTTTAACATGAAAAGTAAACAATTAAATAAAGCAAATAAACGATATAAAGTCGAGTAAGTCATGTTGTTAAGAATTAAAAATATATGACAACTTGTATAAAATTAATGAGTACTGTAATCTTTGTAATGAGTTAATCAATATCGACATTCATTTTTCACATGTATTCATTTATTTCCATCATTTATTATTCTCTTAAATATTCATTGAAAATTAACATAGTGTCGAATTGGGTGCTCTGAACTCTTGGACACGTTATTGGCTCGAATTAAAACGAGTCAAATAAATTAAATGTCAACATATGCCGTTGATTTCGGTCACTTTATCACGTTGTTACGACTTCAAGAGTCAACGCCCTTCAGCATTGAATATTTTTTTTGTATAATATTGGTAGTCCGGCTGTACAAAATAATAATTACACTGTAAATTTCTTCACTGTCTCGAGTGCCTTCCTCAGACTTAAGAGATGACTTCCATAAAGTGTCTTCAAAGTGGTCGAAAATTAACGAAGTGAAGTATCCAAACTTTTTACAATATTTTTTAATATTCATATCTTCAAAAACTCGTATTTTTCCATTTCTTTGTACTCAAATATATTCTTCTTTTTTATCTATATATAATTTAGTATTCCTTTATGTAAGAAAAGTTAAATTTGATTGTTAAATTTTAACTTTTATTTATGTATGCAAATTTGTTTTCATATTTAAGTGTATTGTTTGTTGGAGCTACATGCTAGACACCCCAGATTTTTACTGGCATAATTAATGGCTGCTTCCAAATTGTTAATCATTTACACAATGTAAGTTTTTTGTCCTTATTTATTCATTTCGTTTCTATTATTCATTAAACATAGTTCGCAATTTATATTTTTAAAATTTCAAAGACTAACTATATTAAGGAAAAACTTTTAATTTATCTTTCTATACAGTTATATGCCGGTCAATATCTTCTGTAGTTTTTACTTCATTTATAGTTAAAAAGCTATAATTTTTATTTTGTCATTCTATAAATATGCAGAAAACTAAAAAGCGGTCAATATATTCTTAGTTTTTAACTTTATAGTGAATATCGAGGAAAAATGTTTTAGATGTGTGTTTCATAATGATTTTGTAAAATTCTGCGTTAACATTGGCACAATTTAAAAATGGCATCCATAGCGCAAAGTTAAATTAAGAGTTAATATTGCAAGTAGCCAAGCAACCATTTTTGTAGAACAAAAACAGAAAAGAAATTAATTGTGAACGGAACGATATATGATGTTTCAATGGGACTCGGGAAAATTTCACACATTTATTATAAATGCAGTTAAACAATTCACACAATAAAATTATTATCAAAGTACGAATTTGCTTAATTTTTTTGTATTCCAAATTATTAAAAAAATGATGAATTATATATTAGCTTGAATAGATCTTTAAAAGAATATTGAAAACCACAATAAACTTTTGTCGTTATAAGAACACAGATACACATTTGGCGTTTAGACAACAAATACAGGATATAAGCAAAAATTCGAAAATCTGTATATGCGAGAAGCCATATAAAATGCCAAATAAACACTCATAAATTGCCATACACCAAAATACAATGTGGAAGCACGAATCCAAGAATCTTTATATATTTCCAAGGATGTGTACATAGCTGCTTGGAAAATGCGTCACGCTTTTCTGCGTTGTTTTGGCTTTTGGCTTGCCGCAATAAATGAATAATGGCAGCAGAGTAAAGACCAAATAACACGGAATTCTCTACAAAACAAGGTTGGTATTTGGCGAGTTTATGCAGCTGAGAGGAAAAAACAAATACCCAAGTCACGAATGAAACGTGCATCTTTAATTGCCAGTATCCATGAAGTATCGAATGCTAACAAAGTGAGAAATTCACATTAGAACTTTATTGGAATTTTAGCCTAGAAATGAGGCATAGAAACAAGACTGCAAAAAATTACGGAAGCTTCTCATGTGCAGATTACCAAATTATTAGCAACACACAATTGCCAGCAAGTGAGCTTTGTTTATGCCGGAATTACCCATTTAAATACACACACAAACAGAACATCGATGAGAGTGAGATGTGTGTATGGTTGCCAAAAACACTTTTAAACTTGCCAAGGCTTAACCCAATAAAACTCAAATGTGTATTAGCCAAGTGATTACAGGACTTTCAACGCCCCATTGTTATGAAGATTATTTTGGGAAATAAAGTTTGATTAAATGTTTCGCACACACACACACACACACACACATCATTAGTGTTGCTATTTATTCCTTTTGTTTTCTCAACTTCTGTATAACAACTAGAATGAAGTCCTGCGTTATCGACATGTGTACTTCTTGACGATTCGACCGCAATCGTAGGAAAGTCACATCATTAGAGGGATCCAGATCTCGGACCACATTGCGAGCCATGATCGCCAATGCATGCAGATGACTCGCATATGCATAGGAGCGCCTCTGACTAACCGTTGAGCGCATTGGCCTCCCATTTGAATCCATAACGATTATTTCACGTGCCCCACGAACAGCGAAATTCTGGACAAAAGCATCATCATCATAGGCTCTGGTACGTCTGCTTTGGGTAAGTCACATTCGATATATGTTTAATCCATGAACATAAACATACTCACAGTGCCTGTATTTTAGTTGTTCGTTTCGGTGCTTGTGCCATGATTTCTTTTTCCTTTTTTGTGAAATTTATGCCTACAAATGTAAGCACAATATAGTTTTAAAATTTCTCAAAGCTTACTTATGACGTACCTAAGAATATTTTGTTTTGTAGTGTATTTTGGTTTATGCGTTATCAGGGTCAGCATTTAAGTCCACATCCGTTGGATTGTCTTCTATGAAAATTTGCCTAGCTAACTATATTAATTTGATCCTTAGATATCTGACAAAATTACAAAGTTGAATTTAATATACAGAGAGAGCGAGAAAAACCATCTAAATTGAAGAGAAGATTGCAAATCTTGATTTAAGATTTTCTGAACTTGAAAGAAAAATCTTTAAATAACATTTTTGGGATGAAAGAATTTTAAATTAAGATTAAAGACAACCTTTAATAAGATTACAACGTCACTTCAAGAACAAAATAATTGAAATAAAATTGCAAATCTTGTTTTGAAATCTTTTCGATCTGAAGAAAATCTTAAAACAAGATTTTAATGTTGAAAAAATGTTTAAGCACGATTTTCTTTTCCAATCATCGTTTTGAGATTATGAAAATTTTCTTTTAAGATCGAATAGATCTCAAATATTGGAATTTTTGTTATTTGTGTTATGTTGGAATTAATTTAACATTTTAATTTAACCTAATTTCTAGAGTTGTTGCTATTAGTTAAGTTAGTAGAGATGCCGCAAAATGGTCATTAGTCTTTAGTTTAAACTTTAGTCGGTTGGTTTTTTAAAAATGGGTTAATATTGTAATTGAAACGAATATTGAAAAAACAACGTACATAACTATGTAAAATATTCATTTTAACAAATAAAACTTGTGTTTAATCCGAATTCAAGAATCTTGATAATGTTGCGAAAATAAATTTCTGATTTAAGAATTTTATTTTGTTTTTAGAGTATAGATTGTGTTCTTTAATTAAATAGCAATACAAGAATACAAGTGTTACAAATGTTATATAAATATATTTTTATTAGTCACTTGTTTAAGATTTTTTATTTTTTTTTTAGCATCTAATGATAAAATGAGTTTATTGAGGAATGCGATTCCGTAGATATTCCATAATGGACGCAGTGCCCATGGTTAAAATTTGATGACGAGGCTGACGAAAAGGATTTCCAGACAATTGCAGCTGATATATACTACTAAGGTTTCCCAGTACTGGCGGAACGATCTGTATATTATTATTGGTAAGATTTAGAGTTCCGAGTTCACGGAGTGCCCCCAATCCATTATCACTAGCATCAATTTCTTGAATCTGATTATCATTAGCACAAAGATTTTCCAGACTTTCCAATTCGTAGATGCAAGTTGGCAAGTGTTCGAAACGATTGTGGGAAATATTTAATTCTTTGAGAATCTTAAGACCAGCAAACTCCATGGGCAAGTTACGTAGTAAATTGCCTGACAAATTCAAGGATAAAAGACGCGAGTAATGCGATATTGAAGAGGGTATGAAGGAGATTTGGTTCTTGGACAAATTCAACTCTGTTAGCAAATCGCACATATTTTGCAGTTCCGAAGGAAATTTTGTCAGCAAGTTGTCCTGAAGGCTTACAATATTCACTAGCTCTTGACACGCCGTCTCAACGATATCTTCTGGCAATTGCCCCAGACTTTTCGAATTTGCATTGAGAACTCGAGTGTTGCGCATCGAATACTTGTCTGGAAATTTTGGATCACTCACTGATGATTTCGCTTTTCCGCCCTGTTGGCGGGGACTATTCAAGCCATCGCCAACCATTTTAATAGAGTAATACAAATATGATACTTGATAGTGAAAACTTAAAAAAATTTTATTTTATTGAAAACAGTTTTGTACAAACGACGATTTTAGAGCTACTGAAATTTCAACTCTGAACTCAAGTAACAATAGCTATGTGACAATTTTCGAAAGGGTAAATAGAATTAACACTTTTTTTGGAAATTATTTCGAGGCTTTTGTATGAGGATATAAATCTTGAAAAATATTTAGTTTTTCCCCATTATGCCATCGACAAAGTCTTCTATTACATTTCAAAATACTTCAATTAATTAAATACGTAATTGGCTTTGTTTATGTTTTATTGCACACAAAACTTTTATATATCACATAGTCTTTATTCTTTCTTGAAACTATAAACTAGAAACAACTAAAAAAGCTACAGTTAAGACTGTTCGACTGTGTGATACCCGCTTTAGGAAGCTTCCTTTTGATTGTCTTACAAAGGTATAATAGATTTCTACACTATAAATGATTATTTAAAATAGGAAAGCTATAGTCGTGTGTACATGAAAATACCAAATCAACATACCCAAAAATTTTAAAATATATATAGTTTTTTTAAGATTTAAAATTAAAAATGTTTGAACTTGATGCAAAATCTATTTTTGGACGCTTCTATAAATTTTATAAGTAATTTTGAAATTTTAATAAAATTAGAGTGTAATATGCTTGTATATCAATATATGATATTAAAAAATATTGATTTGGAATATTTGACTATTACGATTTTACCACTTCGCATTCGACTGCAAACTTTTGAACCGTAAAGTAACATACAAAGAATGTAATACTATTTTGCTAATATCAGAGAAACATACAATTTTATTTTGCCATGTGAATATCACAGATTAAAATAAATAAGATCTATAACAGATGTTCACAGAGAGAGCGACAGTTCATCTATACGTTAAAATTTATCAATCCATTCACATTAAAGAACTCCGCAGCTTTTAATGACAACGAGGTGATGATTCTTTGCCAGATGAGCCGTAGCGTTTTGAATCTTTTCCAGAAGCTGAAGTCCCTTGCGAACCTTACCAAAAGCCACTCGTTTGCCATTCAGAATTGACAACGGTTTGTAGCTAATGGTAAAAGTGAGCGAAGTCCGAGCATTCCCTCGAACATAGCGAAAAGGAAAGGAAAGAATACCAGCATCGACGCCATGGTTTAGTACCTCGAAGTCATGTTCAATATTCGACATATCGACATTGCGCTCCGGGTCCAGGGCAATACAGCCTTCAAGCCAGATGGGCGCGAAATTTCGGGTGAAGCTAATGTTTTGATTATTCTGATTGGAGCAGATACGCATAAATTCTAGTACGACTTGGGGACAAGCCTCCGTGAAGAGCTGAATGGAAAGACGACCCCGTACTAGCGTTCCAAGGACTTCTACATCAATGTAGATTTGGGGACGCAGCAGCTTACACAGAACACTCACATCGCATATGTTCATGAGATCCTCGTATCGATGGAGGACATGCATTGGCACCTCATAGCTGAACGGATTTATCATTTTCATCGTGTGACGGGATTTTCCCATAGCTGGATCAAAGAACTTTCCACCTGGATTGTATTTCATATTCCTCTCTTGCTGTTTCCGTTCCTTTTCCCGGGCTACACTAGCATTCCTCCAGCGACCAGCTGCCAAACGATCCGGCGATTTTGTGAATGTCCGCAATGTGTTGTTGCTCTTCCTGTAAAGCGCCGTGAGCATTTCCATATACGAGAGCTCCATTCCATTACCCTCGCTGCTCTTCATCTTGGGTGGTGGCAAGTAAGTGTTCACCTTGCCTTTGATGTTGGCCAGTCGATCGCGATGCTGACGATAAAGATCCCTTTGTTCATTCATACCCAAATGAGATCGAGATTTTATTCTGTGCAACTGCGGCTTGTTTATGGGCGCAGGAATCGCACGCTGGTGAAGTTTGAAATTGTTCTTCATCGCATTCACATCGATGTTAAAAGTGTGGTTGTGCATCTTGGCGTTGTTGTCTTCTGGCTCCGGATGGTTGTAAACTGGCTTGGCCAACGTGTAAGGACCGCGTTTGACAGCTGCCACATATGGTGTCATTTTTTGAGCCGTGTTTTGAGGGGAACTCTTTACTCGTGATGGATTTGGAACCTCTCTTATAAACATTTTTGCACTTATTACTTTGTATCTCTATTCAGAATGAAAATTTGTACATAAATTTGATCTCAAAATCGCTCGTTGTGTACTTGTCGAACTGACTATGATTATGGGGATATAATATATTATGTTATTGAATTCCTAAGGTTGCTAAGGCAATTGAAATTAAATAAGAAATTACAGAGTGCATATTTGAATAAAAAAAGTAGATTGTTGGTTGAGTTTGTAAATCGAAATGCTTTCGGGGTAAGTTTTTGTTGATCTGCAACTGAATCAACAGGAAAAGATTCCCGATGCTGTTGTCATTTTAATGTGTGTTTATTTCGTTAAAGTTATATTTGCAGAAAGCCAGGCTGCTAAAAACAACGGATCCAACTGAATCGCTTTTCATTTTATTTAATTTTTGCATTGTTATTCTTATCTCATTGGCTTTTGGATTGACAATTGAGTCAAGTACAGCAAATAAACGAATCATTATGCAATTAATTTACATTACAAATATGAGGAATGACTTTTATTAATTAAATTGATAACTTAAATGTGAGCTGCTCTTTTGCAGTTACCGCAATTTGTTTTAGTTTGTTTCAATCACCATTTGATTGATTATTAATTGTAAAAGAATATCTCATAAAGTTAGATCCCAAGCCCAATCTTTGCATGCCTTCTTCTACAAATATGCTAGCTATTTCTTTATTAAGTTATTATTTTATGCCAATTTTACGCATTTACACTTTTCAACACATTGTCACAATTAAATAATTATATTATTGTTTGAAACTCCATAAATGTGCAATACCAAACTGCTAATTGAGCTCAATCATGTGGCAAAACTCTGATTTACGACAAAATGGACCAAAAGTGAAAATAAAAGAGAAATTTCATTTTTATTGCACAAAAGTAAAGCTAGTCTGTGAGAGCAATGATGCGTGCCAGGCAACTGGAGGGCAATTGAATCGAACCCGTTGCCATGGCAATTGGCAGTGGATAGATTGCACAGCGATTGCAAATTAAAGCTCAGTAAACAAAGACTAGGGCAATATTTACCCATTAGGGAATCGCCTGAACGCGGAATAAAAATAATATTTAACATTTGGTGTTTTCATTTACAATTCTTAAAAATATTCAGTTAAATACGCAGTCTTGAATAAACTGAACTATGGTAATTATGGTCGAATTTTATTGAATCGCCTAAGGTCATTGAACTTTGATTTGACAAGGGAAAAATGTATGAAAAAGTAAATTGGGAATCAGAAATACATGTATTCTGCATTGTAGGTAGATTTAAAGAGCGAGGTGAATAATGGTCAATGTGGTTATCATTTGATTGCAATATGCCCAATCAGCTAAAATCATTTATTGACAATGCAGCAAGTAAAATAATCATTCACAAAAAATATATTGCGTTAAAATTACTTTTAGTCTAGTTGACTAACAGAAAAAGGACTAACTTAAAATGGCATTAAATATGCTGAAATTAGTACTACAAAAGTCATTTAATTACTTGAAAATGTAAATGTTAAAATTAACATTTGTGATTTGCAAAAGCTGCACAGTCTCATTAAAAAACATTTCTCATCTTTTTCAAAATGCGTGATGTGAAGTGCATTTATGTATGAAATATTTATAACTAAGCAACGAATTTATTACATTAAGCGAACCATTTAATGCATTCTGATTCAATAAATTACTCTTTTGTTTGTTTGTTTTGTCACTGTAACAAACATAATAAGGTCATGTATTAAAGGGTATATTGTGTATAAATACTTGCAATTGCCAGATTTTTTGATAATTGCTGGCATAATTATCGGCATAAAGCATCTGGTGCCCGCATAAACATTAAATACTGCATCGATTTGCATTAATTGAATGTTAATATGCTAAAGATTTTGTGGGCACAATTAAATGATTAATGACGTGATTTTTGTGTTGAATGTGTGTGGACGCGATAGGGACTGGATTTAAATAAATACAAAACGAAAAAAATACAGTCGAGTGTGCTCGACTATGAGATACTCGCTACTCTTTGCGATATTATGCTTAAAATATACCAAATACTGCAAAAATACTAAAATATAGTTGGTATAATGATATAGTACTACAATTAATATAAACTATAGAGTACTAAACATACCAAATTGTCATCCAAAGCAGCTATAAACATACAGACAAACGGACATGGTCTCAGCAGTTGACTCTGATCAAGAATATGTATACTATATCGATGACTTCTTCTGCATATTACCCATATATTTTCTGTTGGTACAAAGTTATAATACCCTTCAACCCTATGAGCAGCGGACTTAAATACATATATTTGTATGTATGTTAATATGTGAGGGTGGCAGCTTCCACACTTGGGGGTAAATAAAACAAGGACAATCGTACCCCTACGAGTATTGTCTATCAGGGGCTATCAGCGGCGCCTTATCAATCAATGAGTCAATGATGGCACTGACTTCAAGTATGATTAAAGGGCGCTGGTGAAGAGGGATGGAATGATGCTTGTCGCTGAGTGCGAGAGCGAGGCAACTGCTGAAGACAGAACCTCTTAAGCACTTTTGTTCTCTAGTGTCACACAGTTGCATCAGCTTTGCCACTTGATGCTGTTACTCAGTCGCTGTGAACGAGGAACTATTCAAGTTCTATGTTTTTACTTATTTTCACTTATACTGTCAGCATGAGTGAGTGACTGACTGTTCTGACTATTCGCCAGTTAGTCAGGGGCTTAGAGGGCGAATGTTGCGAATGTTGTGTGCACAATATTTGTATGCCCCATACATCGCGAATTCGTGTTGCAACGCTCGACGCTTGAAAATATGTCAACAATGAAGATGCCGCTAGGGACGGGACTCACAAATGTAAATGTAATCAACCATATAGAAGAGCAGTGGGAGTCGCTGGCTCCACTTTGGCAATATAATCAAATTTATAAACGTCGTCGTCGACGTCAGTCGTCTCGCACAACTTTATTTGTTTAGCCTACAACACACCAGTTGCAATATGCATACATTAAATGTCATTCGTAGTTGTGTGTTTGACTTGGCTTAATGGAAAATTACATTTTGAAATCCAAGTGCAAGTGTGCTCTGTGTTTCAGTCGATGTAAAGCAAAGCGATTTAATCGCAGCTGCCATCACCTTAAATATATTATTGCCCAGCTATAACGACATTACTATATATTCTCCAGATTACGGCCATCAGACACGACTCATTTCATTTCACTTCTCAAGATGCTTTTAGCCGCCCTTCGATGCTTCCATTCGATTGCCCCAATACACAAAATACTCATATGTTTTGTCTTCAGCCAGATTTTTTTGCCTCGTCTACACATTTATTTTATTTCTTATGATTTTCCGAGGTACGTTTGTATGTAAAACCGTATGGGGCCACCCAATAATGTGTCTGACCTTGCTGTCTTTCGTTCCTTCTCCTGCTCCTATTCCCATACATTGACTCAGCAGACACAGTGCCATCAAGTTTTATGCTTTTATGTTTTCATATTTTTGCGTGTGTTTTTTACGATGGCTACCAAAAATGGAAACAAAAGCCGACAGCCAAAAGTTAAGAGCATAATGGAGGATAAATGCTTTGACTGTATAAATGTGCTTTTATGCTGCTTCACGCTTTGACGCGTTTCTTGCCATGTCCTACGCATGTCAACTGACAGCTCCTCACTCAGTGCTTTTCGTATTTTATTATACTACACACACACAGAGTGCGAATAGGGAAACAGAGCTTACACGAATATTTGATACGTCAAGGGTGTACCCAACAGAGTTTCACTTTCTCGGCCAAACCTTCCTTTCAACATATTTCAGTGCAGTTTGTCGTTAGGACCACTTTATGTTTTGGGTATTTCCGGGGGATTTTAAGCTAAACGATTCCATAAAATGCCATGCAAAAAGCATATTTAAGTATCTAAGATAGGTTTCACTTCTGAGTGTCTATACCGAACTTGCATGCTGGCTGCTCAAGCTAGATATTAAAAGGTCTCTCACATTTCCAATTTAAAACAGGTGAGTCGAGAGTGCTCGACTGTGCGATACTCTTAACCATTTTCAGTCAATTAAAAAACACAGGTAAAACAGCATTATCATTGAAATATACAAACTTCATATACAGAAAATATACTAGAATTTACCAAAAGTTATCAATTTATATCATTCCTTTCAAAATATAGGAAAGAATCCAGAATATACAAAATTGTTGATCAAATTATTTAATTTTTTATCTAATGATTTTATATAGTTCGAGTCGGAGATGGCAGGTTATGTTGTTTGATATATATTTTATGGCAAGTTGACTGAAAGTCATAATATACTTCTACACTGCAAGTAGCAAGCTTATAAATTGTAGCTATTTTAAACATTTAATTAAAGATTGGCTTCTTAGAACACACTAAGCAAATTAAGTTGCCTATGCGTGTATGGCAAAATCCCGAGCGCATTGATCCACAAATTCAGAGGACGTAAAGACATCAGTTAATTAAGACCATTAATGTTCTGACAGCAGTTTTCGAAGCTGCTAATTAACTAAATTGACAAATCAAGCTTACAGCCCCTCAAGAACTTAATCACTCAGTAACAGGCCATAAAAGGGGAATAACGGGGGAGCTTAATTAGCAAGAAGACAAAGGTGTTAAGAGCACGACGATATCAGCTCTTGAGCCACCAAAAATATTTAATCTAATTTTAGATACTTGTAAAGGCTTTATAAAAAGCACACCGTGGTTGTTGGTTGGTAGCTGCTTGGTGTCTGGTGGCTGGTTCTAGACTTGGTGGCATAATAGCTTACCCCAAGGTATACAGGAACTGCTTGCAACTGTTTTGGTTTAAACGAAGGTAAGAAGCTTACCTTTTGTTGAAAGACGACCCTGGAACGAAAGTAAAAAAAAAAGGAAACACCAAAAGGTTAAATATGGCAGGGCTTAAGATAAGATTAAATTTTAAGTATACATGTAATCTCGAAACAATTTTATTAGTCTATTCCACAAATGCTCCGGACAAGCCGGTGGCCAATTAGATTAATGGCCTCACAAGAACCGGCGCCTGTCAAAGCCTCAACACCCAAAAAGATGAAGTGCTTATACCTAACATCGCTTCATCTTTAGCTGCTGAGCCCCTCAAGCAGAATGTATTTTAATAGCAGTGCATTTAGGTGTAAAGTAATGGCTTTTATGGCTTTTCTTTTTATTATATTATTAACATATTTTCTAACTTTGCAGAGAGCTAAATGAATTTGCCTCTGGCTTATTCTATTGTTGGGAGAATGACGTTTTTAGAGCTTTGTCGCAATTTAAATCAATATCGGACTTTCAGTTGCTAAACAATTTGCCAAAGTCATACAAATAAAGAAAATTGAGTTTTTATATGGCTTTTATGATTCACCAACTAGTTAAAACAAAATTCTTTCTCCATCATCATAACAGAGTAAGCAAAAAATGCCGCTTTCAGTCCACAACTTGCTGACGAGAGGATTCTGCCAAGTTTTATGAAGCACATGTGTCTGCGATTTAAACACAACTGTTCTCGGAACATAAAAGGACCATGCAAACATTGGCTCACTTGTATATACATATATGCATCCACCTATGTATAAACGAGCTTATGCAACAGCGGCCAAAGAGTTGGTTGTTCAAAGCAATTTACCAAAACATTACCAGCCATAATCGGTAGGGATATTTCACTTGATGCTCGCACGTTTGCAACACGTGTTAACAGCATAGCTCACCGAAGCTGTTATTTTAAGGCAACACAAATTTGGCTACAAGTTGTGTGCTTTCTACTTGAATTGGGCAACACTTCTCAAGATGCAAAATTAGGTTTTCGTTTCGCTAGTTACTTGCATTGAACGTACTGTATTTAAATTCATTTCTAGGGACATATTTTAAAGTATAGGATAATATAATGTATTCATATTTTAAAAACATTAGTATTTGATTTTTAATATTGCTTTGAATATTTCTCTATTTCATTCGAATAGCAACTTTATGTTCAATTTTGGGTGCCGTGTTCCTCATGTACACAAATCAAAGTTTAATATTCTCTTGCTATGCATCAAATGCATAGTTGTCAAATAAGGGAATGATACTTTATTTTAAAAATATTTTTCATGAGTTTACTCAACTAAAAATAAACCTGTGCCCTCTATAGTATAATCTTTTTCTTCTTTAGGCATGCAGAAGTTGAAGTTTCGGATCAAACTAAAGGAAAAGCTTAGTTACAATTCAACAAGAGAAACATGTTAAGTCAAATCAATAGTATTTTTTCAAACTAGAATATTCTTTAAATAAATAAGGCAAACAAGTGCTCGAAGTCTTAAACAATGCTTAGATGCCTATACAAGGAATAGTTTATATAAATTCTAATGCAAATTCAAAGTCGTGATCTTCACTTTTTTTCGATTTGCAGAATAAAAATTGAACTGAAGATAAAAGAATATAAGTAT
Source organism: Drosophila niveifrons (assembly GCA_035046325.1). Classification (NCBI taxonomy): domain Eukaryota; kingdom Metazoa; phylum Arthropoda; class Insecta; order Diptera; family Drosophilidae; genus Drosophila; species Drosophila niveifrons. Next base: position 27,449 of record JAWNOC010000025.1, read on the forward strand.
AGAGGATTTTCTCAAATGTAAAAATTTTGCATTAGCCATTTAAAATTTAAACTAAAATGCATAAATAAAAATATAGATTAACTTTTGAATGAATTCACATTTTTAAGGCCAAGAGAACAGCTGTAGCTTCCAGTGAAGCACTCTCGACAAAATCGTTTTTACTTATGTGAGCGATTTGGCGGAAATACGAAAGATTCTTATATGTATGCGGACTGTTGGAGGTCGATGGAGATGACCACAAAAGTGACTGTGAAATAGTTTTTCATATCCGCCGACAGTTTGCATTGTAACTGTGATGCTGGCCTATTCAGTGCGATCATGTGGCTTGTCACCTGGCACTGAAACGCTCTTTTTGTCGCAATCGTGTGTCTGGCAGTTGTGTGATTACATATTCATGACATTTCCTAGAAGCCACAGCTTTTTCCATCGCTTAACCTTTGTCCTTTCATCTCTCAAGTTGCATTTCTTTTTTCTTTCGTATGTTGCACTTGCATTTTGAATACAAAGCTCAATTTTTTCTCATTTGGCTTGCGGAAATTTGCTCTGCTCTGCTCTGCAGTGCAAATCAAAGTCATTCGCTTTGCCATTGTCAACAAACTTACATACAACCTCGGTCCAGCAGACACACACACACACAAACATTAGTTCACGCTCACTTAACCGCACACATAATGTATCCGTCGTTATACATATAAACACTTTGCACTCTTCTTTTTGTCCCTCGGGCAAAGTCTTTCAAGTCGCGATGTGTACGAACATCTTGGTATTGCTTTCTTTAGTCAAGCAGTTGTCGCTGATATCTAGCTACCATGTGTTTTATGCCAACACTACACAGATTGACCCCTTGCTTATCTACAATGCATTTTGATATAAATATTTTTAGACTCTTCTGTTTTAAAACAAATAAGAAAGCTAGAGAAGAGTGTTCTTTACTTTGAGATACCCGGTGCACCTTTTCAATAAATGCAAAACAATGTGGTAATAAATAAATAATAAATAAATAAATATACCAAATTAATATACATCAAAATATAGAAATGTACTGAAAACTATATTTGATGTATTGATGGACTATTCCGCTGAAAATATACCATAGAGTTTAAATATACTGGAATGTTAAATAACGTATCTAAGATCGAACTGCAGCAGCTATTTTTGCAACATAAACATTATTATTTGTCTAAGACATTTGTACATCAGATATTCACCTACAATACAATCAATGTCAATTGTCAATATTGTTCTATTATAAAAAAAATCCCTACATCAGAGAAAAATGGAGACTAGCCGATGCATTTTCTTTGTTGTGAAAGCAGTGTTTACACATTAATTTGTCAGTGGGCGAGTTCTCAGCGAGCTCAGCTTATAAAATTCTTTTCTGCATATAATATAACGAATAGTAGAAATTGCACGTGTTACTGATGGTCCTAAAAGAATTCGACCTTGCTAAGAACCTCAACTTAGAAGCCCCATCAAATTAGCATTACGAGCAGCTGGAAAGTAAACTCTTTAGTTTATGAGGTTGCACGGCTTACGGTAATTTGAAGTTGTTGCCAGGGTGCAACACAACAGGGACATGACCCTGAAACTTGTAAGCTTATGTTACAACTTGTATATTATGTTCAAGTACTTCCTCATTATAACGTGTATGCATCTAGAAATCAGATAATAAGCGTTGTAACATGCACTTCTCGCTGCTCCGAGTTAAAGCAAAACAAGTAAGAAAACTACAGTCGAGTGTGCTCGACTGTGAGATACCCGCTACCCCTTTTGAATAAAAGCAAAATATTGCGGTATTATTTTCAAAATATACCAAAAAATACTGCAAAATACTAAAAATATACCAAATGGTAAATTTGGTATAACGATGTGATACTAACATTTAAAATATACCATAGACGGCACAATACACCAGATTGTCGGCCAAAGCATTTGAGACCCCCCGTAAGTGGGCGTTTTGGCCCATACAAAAGTGTTTCTTTAATAACTTCCACAATTTTTATCTGATCGCAATCAAATTTAGGAATCATAAATACTATTGTTGTTATTATATATACCAAAATTCGCGCTTTAACTTTAAAATTTGTTTGTTATTGATTTTTTTAATTTGAATGGATTGAAGTGGGCGTGGCAAAAATTTGAATCTAATTGATCTCTCAAACATAACAAATGCTATCGAAAAGTAATCATGCATCTAACTCTTATAGTCTCTGAGATCCAGTGTTTCATACGACAGACAGACAGAAACACATACACACAGACACACAGACAGACAGACGGACAGACGGACATGGCTAGATCGTCTCGGCTGTTGACGCTGATCAAGAATATATATACTTTATATGCTCGGAATGCATCTTCTAAATGTTAAATACATTTCCTGCCGGCACAAAGTATAATACCCAATAAAATATGTAGCGTATAAAATTTAATCAAATTTGACTTTATTTAAACACTGCGGGTCTTAGGTTAGATTATAAATTTGAATGAAGTATTGCTATTTAAGGACTTATTAAAAGACTTACTTAAGACCAATCTAAGATAAGATAAGTCGCGCAGACTTTATACCCATAATGCGTTTTATAAAATGTTAAATCATCAGCACAAAAAATAATCAATAAAATTATTTAGTAAAGTAATAATTAAGCTTATCGCATGTTATCTGCGTTGTGTCGTTATTTCAAATAAGAGACGGAGCACTGTCTTGCACAACACTTTTAATCGTTGTATGTAAGTTTTGTCTATACACAATTAATACTTTATTTGACTAATTTTCGAATTCTATTTCCACGACTATACTATGGTGTTTTAATAAAGCAGTTATCTGGAAATGTCGATTCTCAGCATCAACAAATCATAATGTGCAATGATGAGTACATCACATTGCAGAGTAAATATTTGCAATTAATCAAGAGATATTTTGTTTTATTTATATTAAACATTGCATAAACAAACTGCCTGCAGGCAACAATTGTAGTACATCGATAAATGAGTGAAGAATTTACTTCAATCTAAATGCATCGAATTACGGTCAAATTGGCTTTAAATCAAGCACATCAAGTTGCCATCTTGGGTCTCATTAAGTATACGCAGTGTTTTCGCATTTTGCTTACGACTATGTGATGATATTGCATGGGCTAATTTATGCATTTGTTTACATTTATTGGGATGGCTTAGAAAACAAACACGCACAACAAATATTAGATAATATTTATAGTAGTTCAGTTAACTTGCAGTCGCTCAATAAATGCTGATCAGAGTTCACTCAGACCAAATGAGCCTCTGTTTGTTGACAATGTAATTTGCGAGGCAAATAACTTTCAGAAGGCGCCAGCAAACTTTACAAGAATTCATTCGACGCACATAATTTAATATAGTGGAAACTCCGTTAGCAGACACATTTATTAACCACGCACTTTTTGCATGACTTTCGTATTTGAATTTGTGAGTTGGTTTCTATTTTTGAAGATTCTTTGTTACCAGTTACTTACATTGTAAAAGCGTATTACAGCTTTGTGTCAAAATGAAATGTATGTAGCTGGAAAGCCAGCAAAGTTTTGATCAATTGGGACAACTGCTAATACGATATGTCCGCATCAACATCTACATTTCAGAGACTAAATGAGAGAAAATTACAATGAAGCCAAACAGAAATTTTTCTTATATTTGAAATATGCACCGGATATCTTAGTTTTTATAATCACTACATCTATTGCTTCCACCAAGAGTAGTAAAATTCGCAGTGTTATTCAATGTGCATATCAAGTTTATTTTCAATTTTAGATGTCATCTCCCTTGTGTGTGCAAATAAACCTTTTTATTTGAGATTAAAGTTTCGTGATAATAATACTGCACTTTTGTAATAAAACTCTTGACAAAAGTCTCAGATTTCTGTAAGTGTTTTCACAAGCTCAATTTGAAATATGGAATTAAAATTTGAGCAACACAATTGAAATCAGAAACTAAACTGATTTCTAAGTTCGACATTTGCAATTTGTTGTTGTATGATATAAATTATTTCCTATGGGAAATAGTATAAGCAGTTAAAACCGCCTTTTTTAAAATAACAAATCAATCGTTTATCATTCATTTTCTATTTTATGATAAATTCAAATATACATTTAATTAAAAGTATGCATTAAAGCGAAGCAAATTGATTTAAGAAACAATATTGACAGCAGTTGAGATAATTTTTACTGAGATAGGAAATGGAATTAAGAAGAACGTAAGTCAAAGATATCATTATTGGACGAGAGAACCTTTAATAACGTTTCATGAAATTACATAGACCCTTGAGCATGAAGATTGTTGCGGTGCATTGATGTCAGTATTAAAACAACATGTCGTATCGTATTTATTTATATCTTCTGCCACACTCCACGCAGAGTACTTAAAAATACATACGCATGAATACGACAGAGACGGACGGCACTTTAAGGTATTTAAATTCGCAAAAGTTGATGGCTCTGCGAGTGCAAACCGGAAGCTGGCGTAGCAACTTATATTTTCGTATGTAATTTGTTGTCGTTGTTGTCAGCGCCACCTGTCGCCATAGGCGTGGTAACTGATATTTCAGACCAGACTGTGCTTGCTTGCTTGCTGCATATGCCCAGCCCGCCCAGCCCAGCTCAGTCGCTGGCTGCACACACCACACACTCACTCACATTTGCACACGCACACAAGTACTAACACATACATAAGTAAAGCACACACATACACGTACATGGCATGCGAGTAATCTACATGAAACGGCGGTAGGTTGTTTTTTCCGCTGGCTTTTGCCGCAGCTGCCATCACAACAAGTTTTTGCTAAAGTAAATTAAATTTTAGCTTAAATGGAAACTTTTTTTTTTGCCAACGCATCTCTCAAGCCTCCCTCCCTCCCCCTCTCTACTCCACGCCTCGTGGACCATTCCTCCTCGGGGCAATAGCCACCGCGTGTACTGTCTTAGTTTAGTGGGTCTTAATTAAAACGCGACTCGTCTCGCAACTTGAAGCAATGTGTTTGTGCGCGGCCCTTGATGCTTAATTAAAATACTTATACGACATGGTGCACGCCGCCGCCAGATGTGATGTATGTCAACAGCTGTTAATGCCACACCTGAATCATCATGCCGGTGTGCACGGCAAGTGAATCAAGTGTTTTCCACCCCTCCTCCCCCCTCCAAGTATATACTACTTTTGTGCGTTTGTGTGGCCGATTTCTTTCGTTCAACGTGTTTACTCGCTTTCTTAACATTTCCCATTCTCATTCTCCGTCTCAGTCTCATTCTCAGTCTCAGTCTCATTCGCGTTGCATTCCAAGTTGCACATTCTTGTCCCTACTTCGCTAAAGTGCGCAATCTGCGCTAATTTGTCGCCCCCTCAAAATGACACAAGCATTCACTCCAACTGCATCGTTCATGTCACAGCGGAAACATTATGCACCACATACCAGACATTTGACTTTTCAACTTTCCCAAAACGTACCATTTGCATGAACAGATTTAAAAAGAAATGCAGACACAAATGCATGATTTGCTCTCAACTGTTTTTATGAAATTGTGTTACTCTAAAAAGAATACTTGTAGAACTAATAGAACTCACGTTGGGCAACCATTTTGAATATTTCTTGATATTACATTGCATTAAAGTCAAGTCGTCCATACCACATACAAAATGGCTTTGTTAATATATCAAAATAAAATAAAACATGTAAAGAAAGCTATAAAAATGTTTATACTTGTATTTGAAACTATAAACAAGATTTTAAAAAATAAAATAAAAGTGAGGGAACAAAATAATTAAACTCAAATAAAAGTTTCAAATGCAAATGAACTTAAATTGATGCAAATACATATAAGAGAACATTCGAGTAATATATGATAACAAATTTGCGAGAGAGCTTTATTCTTGCTTGCACTACAAGTGTTTTATTCTTTAACATGATGAAATTGGTGTTGAAGGGTTTTATGGAAACAGAAAAGATTGTATGAACCTATGAAAAGTAAATGTTTCTTCGTTTCTATTTTGCTTAAATATAGAACAGTCAATATTACAGCAATTTAGAACGACTTTTGGGTAAATATTAGTCAATTGGGCAGCTTAAGTATAAGTTTATGAATCATTCCGAAGCAATGTTATTTATATTGGATTAAACTAATGTCAAGCATGGAATTTCTTTTCATTTGACTGGTTTTGCTTAGTGCAGTTTGCGATTGTGACTTAATTCCCTATTTAAGGGGCACATGCAAAAAGAAACTTGACTAACAACTAATGTATTTAATTATTTACACATTTATTAAATTTATACCAAATCAATCAAAAAAATGTTCTTGTCAAGGATTATTAGCGCCAAGTGCGAGTTCGATTGGATGGCTTAGGATCATTCGCAAGAACATGAATAAAAGGATGATCTCGAGCATTAATATCAGATAGGCGTGCACTGCTGGGCGGAATCTCTGCCAGGGATTCGTCGCGATTATCATAATTCTGATTGGAAATAGCCTGAGAACTTAGGCGATGGACGAATGAGTGATGCATCTTCGCAGCAGACTTTGCTGCACACATCTATGGACGGTATGCCTCGGTGTTGAAAGCATTTAATGGGGCAAGAAGGAACACAGGGCTTGTATGGTTGCTCTTCAGCTGCCATTTTGGTAATTTTAATACAGTTGGCGAATATCCGATTCAGATCCGACTCTTGTTTCTGGCGACATTCCTCGATGTGCTCGTATTGTCTATAGGCCAAGTCTGCCTTCGAGTGGTAGCCAGGCCAACAATAGTCACGAAGTTTATTCCTCTGCACCATTCGACCTTCTGGTTCCATGTCCAACTGGTTTTTGCGTCTGTAAACTTCCACAGCCTTTGCAATTGGATAAATGGGTCTGCCCGCTTCTCGGGCCTTTTTCGCTGTCTTCAGGGCACCAATGGTGAAGTTTAGATCCTCTTGCAGATAAGGATTCGCTTGGCACTCGCTCATACGCATTTTTTCTGCCCGTTGCTTTTCCAGAAACTCGTCTCGTTGACCAAACAATATGCTGCGTAGCTTAGACGTAGCTTTAGCGTTGAGTCTCTGCTGTGCATTAGCAAAACGTTTGTTCGTCTCGTGATTTTTCAACCGTTCTGCAATTTGATATCGACGAATCTCAGCTTCTTTCTGCCGCTTCTCCGTCGCTTGCCTTTGTTCGATTCTCTGGTAAGCACGTCGCTGCTTAGACAACTCCTCTCTCTGGCATTGACGCCGTGCCTCGTCCATCTCGACCTCAGCATCATAACGGTTTACAAGCTCTTTATGCAGCTTTCGATTTTGTTGCTTTCTGGCCTCTAGCTGCCTGCAGAGCTCCACTGCTTGTCTTTCTCGATTCTGAATGATTTCATTACGCATAGCTTTGACTGTAGTATTGTGGCGAGTGTCCAAGCGTCGACGGCTTGTAATTTCTACACATATTACTCTGTCATATATCTTTTTACATATTTTCTCAACTATATGGATAAAATGTTATTAGGAATCATTAAATATTTCAATGTACATACACTTTGCTTTGGCTGCCATCTCTTCTAATGATTCTCGATACGCATTTCGACAAAATTTGCGCTTTTTCTCTGCAAGCTCTTTCGAAGCCTTCAGTTCCTGATCGTGAAGGCATTTGTACTGCTCGCGTTCAACAATGCCTTCATAGATCTCTTGTTCCCTCTTATCTGCTTTTCGCTGACGCCTCTCTTCAATATCTTCAAGAAAAAGAGCACGAACAGTGATGGCTTTTGTCTGCTCGTTGGCTTTCAACTCTTCCTCAGTGAGACTACTTGCTGGTAAAAGTGTTTCTGGACACTCAATCTCATCGCGACGTTGCTGGGCTTCAGCATCCTGGAGTATCTCGCGATTGACAGCTTCATTGTATTTGCGTTGGTAAATCATCTCGCTTTCCATCAGCGCATGATGAAGGGCACGTTTTCCTGGTTTAAGTTCCTCCAATATGCGATTAGCCCGTATTATTCGCTCTTTGCGTGTTCGTTCGTCCTCCAATCGAACTTGCTTCTCCCTGATTTCGGCTTCCTTTAGTTCCTGATCTAGCTTTGCCTGCTTCTCCTCATCCAATGAGTGAGAGCCGACATTTGTGAAGTGTTTAGAAAGTGCATCGTTTCCATGCTTAAGGTATTCCAAATATCTCTCATCCTCTTCAGCTGCCGCCAGTTTGTCCCGCTTTGCACCCATTGTAGATCTATACACAATATCATTGAAGCGCTTAGCACTTAGTATCACAGGCAAAACTCTGCGATTCTTCAGAAACTGGACGTGTCCAGCTGGTGCAATACAAGACTTATCGAGGATCATTGTGAAATTCCCAGTGTCTTCAAGAAATATGGAAATGAAGTGTTGTCTTTCTTTTGAGTGCCCTAAAGTGTATGGGTGTAAGATTTCTTGAGTTCAAGAATTTACTTGTTAGTTTACAAATACCTAAAGTATGAATTCAAGCTCGAGAATTGATGTTATATTTCTTTATAGTAATACTGAGGAGAAAGGTGACTTCGATTCCTTTTTATTCGACAAGTAAATTGACAAAAAGTGTTCCCTAATATTAGACTCTTAAAGAAGAATAAATAGAGCATTGCTTTCACATCTCTTTTTATACCCGATACCCATCGGTTTGAATAACTTTGTGCCCCAAGGAAATGAATGTAACAGGAAAAAAGAGTCATCTCCACCCCTAAAGGTATATAAACTTAGATCTGTGAGACGATAAGAGATATAGGTAGAATTTACTTTAGCACTTGATATTTTCGCACGAAAGTCAAATTTGTTTCAATTTCTTGCCACATTCACTTCCGTCACCGAAAATCGAAAAAATCAAATACTTTGCGCTACATATAATAATATTCCTGAACTTAAAGGATTTATTTCTTCGTTTAAACCTTCATAATGAAAATTGGAAAATTGTATTGGGTCCGTGTATGCTTTTGATTTAGCTTCATGTTTGTTATTAATTATTTTTTACCACAATACATAAAAGCCGCAAATTGAAAACGATTTATAACCACCAAGCAATAACTTTCCTCCTCTTATGCAAATTTTCGCGAGTCTATCTAGACGAGGATTCTGGGTTGGGCAAGATTTTGCCCTTCTGCGAACAATTGGCTGAGTATTTTTTGCTGCTTGTGACGTTTATTGTATTGCATTATAATACAGATATTTGTATTTATGCTCCTTGTGGCGGCATTTTTTAACTCTTAAACGGGGATTTAAATACAAAATATATACACATATACATATACTTGTAAATCTTGTGCGTGTGTGTGAGTTGGTAGTGGTGGGTGAATCTGAGTGTTTGCGAGAAAATCCTTTGGTGTGTGCTAATTTGAAATGCGGTCATATGTCGCTTGGCACTCTTTGTGGCTTGTGTGCCATTGACATCCTCTGCTTGTATGCGCCTCAGTAAATGTGTGCGTGAGTCCTTGTGTATGTGTGTGCATGTGTTTGTGTGTGTGACAGGATTTTTCGGATTTATTTTAATGCGTTTATATTTGCTTCAATATGCCATGGTGTTGACAATACATGAAAATTATTCTGAATGTATATGTGTGAATGTGGGTGTGTATGTGTGTGTGTGTGCGTGTGCAAGTATCTCTGACTCTCGCAATATATTTATGAATTATTTATCGATATGAAGCATCAACAACAAATAGCGACGACAACTGAATATACTGACAACAAAGTTATCCAATGACTTTGGCAGCTTTTTAAACTTCGATGTTTCTCTCTTACAAATATGAAACTAACAAACGATTTTATATTGAAAATTGTATTGATTGATAAAGTATTAAAATTGATGAGTTGTAATTGAATATGGACAGAACTAAATAGTAAATAGTTTGAATGTGTTAAGAGCCCGGAACACATGAGACAGAAATTTAAACAAGTTTCTTAATATTTCTGAAATATTTATCTTTAATTTTTTTATAATTTAAATTCATTTAAGTTTCCAAATTGAATAGGAAACTAATAAAACATGCAAGAACAATTCTGCGCTTACAAATATAAATTAAGTATTCCTAATTTTAATCTGATAGTTAGTATATCATAATTTGAAAACAACCTTAAGTCTATTATTATGAAATGTGCACTGCTAACATCTCTATTACACTTTGGTTGAACATACTTTATTAAGTAAGAGACATTTTGTCATTTAATATAGGACAACATTAAGTATACGCCCCATATTGGAAATAATCTTTTTATTTTCCCATTCTTTAACAAATGAAAGTGGCCACAACAAAATGTATCTGATTAATGTATCTGTGGCCACAAAATTGCATATCTTCATGAATGATAATTGAACGGATTGAAAGTCAAATATGAGCTCTGTTTATTATTACTTGTGTAAGATCGACTACATAAAGCAGCACATGCAACTCGATATTTTATGCTCAGATGGTAATCAACGACAGTCTGCGCTTAACAGGCGGCATATACAAAAGACAGCAGGAGACATTAAGCATCGGGTCTGGTTTGAATGTGCCGGTTATATAGATGTGAGCGGAAACGGAAAACGGATTTGTGACTGAGGGTAGTAAATTGTCAAAGGGGTGAAAGTATTATCGCAAGCCACCGCAGCAATCATTAACGTAAATGGCATAACAAGGCGGATAAACGCATTGAAAAAAATAAGAAAAGAAAGCGAAAAATAAAAAGGAATGCGAAATATTGCGTAGCCGCCCCATTGGCCAGAAATAATTTCGGTCATGCTAGGTCACATCATGCAGTTAAAATAACTTTCAAGCAGAGCTCGTTGAAACCGTCGAAAAAAATGTTAAAAGCCGGTTGCAATGCCCAAATTTTCACAAAGCTATAGAAAAAAGTGGATCTCAGCTGCTTTGCAATTTTATTGCTCTTTAATGCATGAAAATCTTTTAAACCACATTGTAAAAAATGTATACTCCGATTATGTGAAAAAAAAAACAACTTTATATATATATAGATTTATGTATTATTAAGTATGCTCAATTAATACAGAGCCTGGAATGTTACGTTAAGCGATTTATGGAAATATTATAATATTTAACTCGACAATACTATTTTGTTATTTATGAAAAACGACCTTGAATGTAATGTTTAAATAAATTTGCCACGAGCCCAGTAGCTTAATTAGCTTATCTTTTTAATTTATTTATATTTATATAACTATATCTAATTTGAAAACTTCATTAATATTGTTAGTTATAAATACAATTTTTTCATTATTTTGTGTCAACACTTAAGAGATCACAAAAATAGGGTATTTCGCAGGCAGTTACTCTGGTCTAACGTTACTTGTTTTCGTTTGAAATCGATTTCATAAATACTTTCTAAAAATAAAAGCGTTCAATTTAATCCGCTTTATGACTGTCAAAAAAGAACTCGAGCAATAATATTGAAATGCTTAACTAAAACGTACATACAACATAAATATAATACCATAAACAAATAAAGAACAAACATAAAGGCTAAACAAACAAATTAAACAATTTTTCAAAAAAACAATAGAGATTCTGCAATTTTTCCTTTTAAATCTTTTATTGTTTATTATGAAACCAACAAGCGTCGCAGAAAAACAAAACGTGTTGGACTTGAAATGTAGTTGATTTTAATAATAGAAGTGGGGTAGGCGATAATTTGAAATAAACTTTATCTGCGAGTAAACATAAAAAGTACGTATACTTACGTACATGATAATTCTTATTATGATTATATGAGTAAGCCAAGAACTCGGTGTATATTTCTATACTTTTAGATATTCCTAGTAGTTGCTATTGTATAAATTGGCTAATGATGTACTTTAAACGATATACAAAATACCTCAAATAAATTTGTACAGGAGAGTAACTAAGAATTCTTAGTTCTGGATGCTAGTGCAAAATATATGAACTTTATGTGAAGATGTTTTCTTTTGCCTGTTACACACTTCTTTTTTAACAAACTAATAAGACCCTTATCGATTTTTTTAAAGTAAAGGGTCTAATCAATTGAGATTAAAATTGATATTCTTTCAGCATGTAGTTTGAAAAAATTATGAACAAATTTGTGCAGATTTTTGCTTTCCTTCTGAGCTGCTGCATTGGCAAAAGTCTCAAAAGTGTTTATAGTCGAAGGGAAGCGTGAAAGTTGGTCGAATGCGAAAGCGTAAAACGTTGCAAGCTTAATAGGATTTAATTCTTTGCTCTTTATTTAATTTTTGTGCTCTATGCGATCAGCCATAATGCAGCAGAGATAGCAAATACAGCACGTCCTTTTCCACCCACAAGGTAAACAACATCAGAAAGCGCCACAAACTCTTTAAACAAACCAACCAACAAGGATTAAGGACGATTTGCAAAAAAAAAAAAAAAAAACAAGTAAAAAAACTACAATTGGGTGTGCTCGACTGAAAGATACCCGCTACCCATTTGGAATAACAGAAAAATATTGCAGTATTAATTTAAAAAAATACCAAAATATATATACATCACAAAAATACTAAAAAATAAACCAAATGGTATATTTCTTATATTATAGCTCTATCTCTTATATAGTATTCTCTGAGATCTAGGTTTTCAAACGAACAGAGAGACAGATGAAAAGACGGACATAGCTCGGCTATTGATCAAGATTATATATTTCTTGTAGAGTCAGAGGTGTCTCTTTATGCCTGTTACATACTTTTCCTGCTGCCACAAAGTCATAATAACCTTCTACCCTATGGGTAAAGGGCATAAAAATGCGTGACCATAAAGATACTGCGCACTAAAATATGCACAATCTCAATAAAGATTGTTTGCACACTTGTTATGGGGCTTTGAAAAGTTGGGATAACAAAAACATGAGTGAATGCAGACAAAGACTAAAAAAAAAATAAAAGAAAATCAATGTTGTTTATCATGTCAATACAAATGTAGTCGAATGAGAATGTGTGTGAATGTGTACACTTTCTCCATCTCTGAGGAGATGTTGGCGCCAAAGTCTCCTGGTATTTGCGCTGGTCGGCAATAACAAATTTTCAAATCCACAAAAAGTCGAGTACAAATAATACAATCGATTATTTAGACAGCTTAAAAAGCACTTATGGCTCAAGCAGTAAACAAAATACAAGTGCGTCTCATATACTTGATCTGTGTTGTTGGGATGATTTCGTTTTGTTGTTAGCAATTCTTGAATATTGAGAAACTCATAAGTGCACACTTGTGTTTTATCAAGCTAATAGCATAGATTAGACTTATGCTCGGGTTCACTGTACTTTTTATTCCTTTCACAATTACATTCGTATACAATTAATGGGCACATATGTTGCACTTTGGTTGTAGCATATGTAGACAAATATTTGTTTTCCAACCGGAAACGTGCAACAATTTTTTAAGGGAAAATAAATTCGTAATTTTTTAAAATCGATATATCATGTCAACCCTCGGTTATTAAATGTTAAGCTTGCAACCAGCTACTGTAAATCGGAAACGCTCTAATAAAAAACATTCTCACTAACAGCACTTCCAACAATATTCGACTTTTAGTTGCCCTGCAATAAATTTTAATATTATACTACTATACACTTTGGTCATCCATATGTAAGTACTTCCTTCGCACTGTCTGTAATGGGTATTATGAACATATGGGAAACAAATATAGAAATGGCAAATAGCTGAAAGCAACGCTGATTAATGGGTTATTGAGAGTGGATGTTGGCCATGTAATTCTAGCGGTGTTAAGTATTTTTTATCAGAGAAATTTCTCAAATAACATGAGAGCTTTAAGCGGAGTTGAACAGAATATTCATTTGGTAGAGTATCATTTATTTGAGTACTCACACGAATCTCTTTGACACTACTTTCGACTGTGTTCTTGGCGCTAGTCAGCGATGCTCAAGGGAATTTGGCGCTAAGGCGACTTATGCACAAGACTGAAATAAATTATTCGAGTAGCTCGTCAGATGTTCAGTGAGTCCGTTTTGGGCCGGAAAGGAAGCGCTGCAGAAATTATGATAAGTACTTAAGGATAATAGGCCATGTAGCAATCAATGCGAGTCCCAAATCCCAATTGTAAAGAGCAACCGAAAGTTCGCATTGAGCTTCTGTGCGTTGTCCTTTTCTCGATTTCTCGATTTCTCGGTACTTTGGTTCTTTGCCAAGTGCATGGTCAACGTCTGACTCTGACTCAGTCCATCTATCTCTCTCGTTTCCTATATAGTATCTACATATTTCTGTTTCGCTCAGTTGGCCGCTTGAGCAACCTACAAATTCACTTAGATGCTTGTCGACAAGTATGTCTGCCAAGTTTTTGTTGCACTCGGAATAGAAAAATTAAAATCATAAGAAAAGCAAGAATAATACAAGCAATGTGCCAAATATCCTCGAAAAATCTCTGTTTTCCTATCGGGGAAGAAGAAACAAAAAATACATAAATGCAAGTGACGGCATTTGTTGCATGCCAAAAAAGATTTGGACTCTGAACATAACAAACAGCAGGAAAATCGCCTTCAAAATGTGCCTGAACCACATTTTTGTAGAATAACATAAATTATGGATCTACAAATTTGTTATGTCTGCCCACATGAAGTCGTTAAGAAAAACAAATGCATATTAGATGAGATTTAAATTATTTATATACAATTTAAAAAAGACAATCAAAAACAAATATGAATGAAAATAAAAATGTCAACAAACTATTAGGCAAAGGGAGAGATGCCGGAAAACATTTAAAACTAGTAAACAGAGATACTTGTTTTAAGTGTATTGAATTGAATACTTTTTTTTTAATGATTTATATATATTATATCGAAGCACTGGATGATATTGTGCTTATCAAATTGAGGCAAATTAAAATTATTTCAACTTCATTAAATCAGGGAATTCTATCAAGGATTTGCAGCTCTCTTTGTATTTTAAAATATACAGGAATACTTAAACTCCTGTGAGATCCATTTCCTTATAAGCTCTGAGTATTAAATGCTTAAGAGTTGAATACATTTTGGATAAGTGGCGATGTGAGTTTCAAGTTAGCATTACACTTGACTAAGCTGATTGCTGACACCATAACTTTCAAACAAATCATGCTTCTAAATATATCTTTCTGAAATGATATTTCTGTGATAATTTCAGCAATTTTAAAAGCCTACTTTTTATTGTTCTGAACTAATGAACACTCCCTAAAAACATTTCGTAAATTGCTCAGAATGAGCCCATGCTAACAAAGTAATTAAAGTAAAGGAAGACAAATTAATACAAATGCAACCTGAATAAAAAGAGGTGAATAAATTTCGAGTCAAATTAAATCAACTGACAGGCGGCGCAAAACTGTGGAAAGGCGCAAGGGGTTGGATAATTCTAACTTAAGGATGAAGAAAGGAGGATGGAAATAAAGATGATGGCAGTGCACAAGAAGGAGAAAAAATGAATAAGAATTTATTTGAAAAATGCAGGATGATGGCGTGAGGACTGCGATAAACTAAAGTAGATTTCAGGCCGAATTATAAACAGCTGTGAGAGCGTAACGCGCAAGAAATGTCAAATGTCAGACAACTGGCTGTCCATTTACCACTTGAGGGTGCCCTCTACAGGATGGACAGGTGGGCGGAATGCGGAATGCGGAATACAGAATACGAACAAAGGCTTCCTTGTCGTCCCTACTCAGTTTTGTCAAATGAATAAAAAGGTGTCTGCGACTGCCAGAGACACACTCACACACACACACACACACACACATCCACAGAGACACGACCAGAACATTGCCAGAGGCTGTAGGCTGAGAGACCTAAGAGTTGAGACCTGAGTTGGAGGAGCATCATAATGCAAAATGAACAAATTCACACCGACTGCAGAAAATTTGTTCTTTAAAAAGGAGAAATGTCAAAAGAACTGAACACTTCCCGTCTGTGCGGAAATGAAGTTTCTCTGCGAACTCTTATTAATTGAAATTGAAATGCCTGGAAGGTCTTCGATGCACTCACTCGGTGCCTCAAAGAGAGAGAGAGAGAGAGACTATTTGCCCAAGAGTTCAGTTAATGCAGTTCGAATTTGGTTTGCTCTGGGTGAAAGTAAATTTTCAGGTTAAAATTAATTTGAGCATTTTAAATGAATATCAGTAACCAGAACCAATTAAATTAAACTTGAAATTTAAATTAGATTTACTTTTACAAAACTAACGTTTATTCCTTAAGAATAATTTGTACAATTATATTATTAATGTATATGGATAATTTAAGTATGACTAAACATAGTAGCGGTATATGTTTGAGGATAATAGTTTTCATACCTATAAGTATAACGTTCGACTAAAGTTTTTTACCTGCACTAACAATCATATGAATGTATTTTATTCTAAAATGGATTGTATATTTAAAAAAGTTTCATAGTGAATACTCAATATAAACCTTTTATTGCAAACGATACACTCAAGGGATATGACCAATAAAATAACATACAATCAAATTTATTAAATCAAAAAGGTTTGCCAAAAAAAAAAGGCGCTTCGTTAGATCCTTTTGTTGCGGGCATAATTTAATATTATATTTGTAAGCTTGAAATCCAAAATACTTGAGTGAATGCTTTTTCGTGATTTCATATTACAGACAAAACCAAATAACTAACCACTAGGAATAACAAAGTCAATGAACGCACATACTCAACAGAGCAACCCAGACAAATTTAATGAGAGACTCCGATGGAGGGAGAAATATAACATACATATATATTCTGTGAGTGTGCACAAATTATTGTCCCGGGAACATAGACTATATATTATCTGTAGATGGATGTGGATGTGGACCTATGCTATAAATGAGTCTGACTCTGACTCTGAATCTGTATGGATGAAGGGTGTTGATTTACATTTTTGATTTATTTTATTTATTTAAGCTGATGACATCGACTCATCTTTCACACACATGCTGTGTGCTGGATTACTTATCACAACTTATACGCATTTATTTGTGTGTTTTTTTGTTTTTTATTTATTTTCGCAGTCTTTATTTTGTTTTTATACCCGAACACTTGAATCACTCGAATGGCATAATGTATTGAAGTGAATCGAAATTTTTGTCAGGCTCAAAAAATATATGTTTTATATAAATACTTTATCAACAACACAAACCAGATGATATCCATACATACATACATATGTATGTATGTAGATATGTATATATGCAGTCATGGCACTCTGGTAATATGATTTCTTGTTATCGCGGTTCTTTTTTGTATTCCTCTAAAAATGAAAACGAATATATTCCCGCTGAGTTTTTCACTTGCTCTCTTTTGTCTCTTTGCAATTGCTGTGAATTTATTGCGGCTGTATTTATCCTTGTGCACGCTTTGTCTTAAATATTATGGATATTTTTTTAGGTTTTTATTACGCTACTAGGCTAAGATTTAGAGTGTGCATCAGTGAAAACAATTTCCACTGAATACAAAACATACAGAGGATACAAAACACACGAGTGTTAGCTTTATCAATTTACTATTCATTTTATGTTAAACAAAATAAATATGAAATTATAGTTGACCATTTCTTTATATAAATAAAAATTTGTTTAAAGGCGTATATGATTCCACCTTACTAGAATATTCGAAGTAAACACAACAACTACAGCAAGATTCTTAGAGAAACCCAATTGTTTATTTGATTTCCCATTCTTAAGATTTATTCCCCTAAAGCTACTCATTAAATCATCTTTTCTGGGTTTTAATTTGAGCAAATAAAATGATCTATTGAAATGATTATCATATATCTAAGTCCCGCAAATGAGACAGTTCATTAGTTACAAATGTCTAATACAAGAGAGTACAAGAGTATAAGAAAATGCTTCTATAGACGCTCCTTGAACTGTTTGACTTTTACGTAAAACAAGAATTCATAATACAAACACATACCATAGCCAAAGCCTAATTTATTGTTGTCTTAGGGAGATACAAAACTCCAAGTGCTTGTTTTAGTTTTAAGTTTTGCATGCTTAAAAGACTTTACATAGATACGAGTATTAGTCGTAATTGTGTTTGCATGTGAAGCTAAAGCACACAGAACACAAATGTTGGCAGACAAATCTGAAATTATGTTTCTGACGTAATTAGACAAAAATATATTCCGAAACTTGTGGAGATAAATTTTGCAGAATACTAGAAGATGAACTAAATGAACCCACATGTTGAGCTACAAGCTCTTTGTGTAGTACTTTTTACTTGGTTATTTTTGCTGCTGCTGCTGCTGCTGTTCTAATGATCACACAAATACAAGGAAGACATAAATAGGCTTTTACCAGGCTGAGACGAAAAGCAAACATTTGGCGAATATAACAAATAATTTAATTGGCATGTCATTGTTATTTATTACTGGTGGAACTTGTATAACCAACTCCAATTAGCCATTGCTATTGAAATCATTGAGGACTTTACGAGTATTTTCCATTGTGCTTGCGACCATAATTAACTGTAATTGCAGTCAAATATTGCTTTGCCCTTCACATGTTAATTGTTTGGAAATAAAAGCAAAAACCGGAATATAAGAACATCCAGAAGTTAATTTAAGTAGCTTATAAACAAGCCCAACCCATCGAGTCAGACGATAACGATAACCTAATGCCAACCGAAATTTTAAAGTTAGAGAAATTCTATTTTGTGTAAATAGAATAATGGGACAAACTAGGCAAAACTTTAAGCATTTGGGTTCACTCTAATAAAAACGTTTTAAAGTGAAAATAGAAAGTATAAGCTTCATTTTCGTTTAGTTAATACTTTATTCTAAATAATAAAAGTTATAGTCTCACAGCTGAACGCACTTGAATGCAGCTTTGTCCACATATAGATATATAGAAACGTATTTATCACATCATTACATAGGCATTTACTCCATGGGGACATTCTGAGTTGTACTCGTAAAGCATATCAGTTTCAGCTTAAAACCGAAAACAGACAATTCCCATTGGCGAATGTCCAGCATCGTTGAGTTTCTGCAAGAGATAGCCACCAGACCAGCTGCTAAATGTTTGTTGTGCGTGGAAGTTACAGCATGGAATACATCCTTAGTTCTACTACATACTGCCCCATACTACATATTATATTTACTTAATTATAGATGCGACACGCAGCCCATTTGTTCGGTCATCCTGATTCCGAAGAGGCGTGACAAGAACGAAGTGAGCTTCTCTCAGCCTCAGTTGGAAGCATATTTATGTGCTGGATGGATGGAACTAAATTGCGACTGGACCAGATGTTTAAGTTCGTTGGGCCCTATTATATGCCTCTCATTGCAGCTATAAAGTAACAATTAGATCTAAATAAAAAACAAGACGAGCACGCGACACACGCAATAATACTCTTAAAGAATGCTCAAGAGATACAAACTCTCTCCTAATTGGCAAATATTGTGCACATCGCTGTTGATACATTGAAAACACGCTTCAGGCTGTAATTTTTTTATATCTAATTGCAGAAATAGGTTTTCTTCAATTTATACTTGCAGCAAGTAAGAAAGCTACATCCAAATAAGATAAAACAGTGCTGTAATTATCATTTAAATATACAAAATTAACATACCTAAAAAATACTGAAGTTTTTCTAAATATTATCTGAAATATGATTATATCAAGAGCTTTAAATCAATCTCAATATTTATCTGTTCTTCCTCATGGATACTGACATGTCCTATATCTTAAAATACAATATGCTAGCTATAACAAATTCAAAATAAAATTGAAAAAAGAACATTTATAATAATTACTTTTTTAATTTAAAATCTATGTTGCAAAACTATATTAAGAAAATCACTATTGTAGTTTTTATTAGTTAAATAATTTGTTATTATCAAAGGCTAACAGACTTCAAGCATAAAACTCGCTCTTCAATAGGATTAATCACAATTTTGTTCAAGCTTTCAACACTGAAATATATTTAGCGACAGCAAAAAGGACGAAGTTAGCATAGTGTTGGTAATTGTTGAATACTTGTAAATGTTGAGATTCCAATGCATGCTTATGTTCTTGTGTGTAAGAGACTTGTCTTACAATAGAATGCCAATGCACTTACCATTCACATCGCTCGTTTACTCGGGTGCTTTTTGTGTGTGTGTGCCGCAAGGTTTACCTACACGCGAACACTTTAAAATGTTTAGCCAAAATTTCCGGTTAGTTCCGCATCCGACAAAAGCGCAATAGCGTCAGAGCAACCCGGTGCGTTGTTCACAAAATTTCAAAGTCTAAACTTTAGTTAGTTGTTGGCCGCCAAAAGCACTAGCGAAATATATTGTTACAATTGCAAGTGAATGGTTAACTTCACAGCTGCCTCGTCTAAAATGTCTGTCTAAAATGCTGACCAAAAACTTTGACGGGGCACGAACGTGTTATGCAGCTGCCGGCCGAGTTGCGAATACACTTAACTTAAAAAGCCAACTTTGTCAGACTTAATAAGTTCAACACTCTTCTACAAAGAATTTATATTTCGAAATTCCTTCCAATAATTTCTCGCGTTAGACGACAATTATAATAGTTCTATAATTAATAGTATTTTTCTCGGAGCGTTAATTAATTTTCTTCTATTTAAATATTTTTCAAGTGGATTCGTTCAGAGCTCAAACACATTCGGCAGATTGGAAATTACAATTTATTCGAATTTGTTGTGCAATTTGTTGTTTCCGATGTTGCAACCGCACCGTCTAAGGAATCACCGCAAACTGATTCCCTGTGCCCAAGTCCCTGGACCAGACAGTGGAATTTGCCCAAGTGCAGCATCCCTAAGTCGCAAAACATCGCACGATTTTATGAATGGTGCGATGTTTGTTACTACACCGAAACGTTTTGGCATTGGAACACTATTGGCGCATGCGCCCTGCGCATATGCAAGACTTATAACAGTTCCGCGGGTCAAAAGCGAGAGAGAGCAGCGACTACACGTGGTGCCCCCAACAAGTGTGATAAGCATTAAAACAAGCGCTGATAACACCAGCACTCAAATTTCGCTTCTTGTCTAAGGTCAAGGACTCAACATTGTAAAGAGACATTGTATTAGCAAAATAAATTACGCTGTGTAAATTACGTACTTAGTAAAATTGTTTGAAAATCACAATATGTTTTTATTACACTGTTAAGCATGGGAATTTACTCTACTGTAGGGATGACAACATTGTCTGAATATTAAAAATAAATAATTTTTGCAAGCTTGTTCGGAAACTCAAACCGTTAAGTTATTGACACTAATAGACCGCTAGTAAAGTAGGTAAATTATGTAGAATTATTTAATAATTGCTACTTTTGTAAATTCGATAAAAACATTAGTATAAGGGTTTATTTCGGTTAGACTTTAGCTGTTTAAATCATAATGTGAAATTCTGTTTGCCATCTCGTCTAAGTAGATATATTAGCGGTGTCTTGTCCTTCACAATCCGAATAGAACTTTCCGAACCTTCACTAAGGAACGGGGAAAATATCATTCTCATCTTAAATGAGGTTCATTTCAACAGCAACTGTTAAATTTTTGGTAAACAGGGCCCCTTAAGGCAAATCTTGCATTTGGTTGTGCATTATTGAGATAGAGAGACAAACAACTTTTCGAAAATGTTCAAATATAATGAAAAAAAAAGGATTTTCGCATTTAATAAGCATCTCTCAAGCTGCAATTCTGCAAAAACGAATTGAAACTTTGGAAAAGATTGTAGAGAAAAGAGTTTTGCAAACGTGTAATAAAAAGTGTACATGTTTCAGCCTAAAAGCATGCAATATTGAAAACTCAACAATGGATTCAACAAATTCCAGCTGTAGCTATTTGGGCTTTGAAAGGCCTGACTAGCAATTTGGGTAGGGGAAAAGTTTGACGATTGCTATTTCGCCGTCAACCGTAGAGGTTGACGGTCTTGTCCGCAAAGTCAATTACGAGTGCAGCTTTAATATAAAAAGAACAAAGGATAAAAGTAAAAGAGATTAAAAGGAGATTTTTACTATTTTTATTCGCGTTTTTAGCGACAAATTGATCCCGGTGCATACGATTTTATACCTTGTTGTCTAATCTCACGAAAGTTTGTATTTCAGATTTTCTGCTAAATTCGTGTCACCTTAGCAGAGATTGCCAGCAGCAATAGGATATCCAATTTTGTCACGTATCGCTAAAATTACGAATCTTCATAGCACTCTTCATGAGTTTAACACATTAGTGTGATATTAAAAAAGAAGCATAAAAAGATTGAAAACAAAAAAGGATGATGGAATAGGAATGCATCAAAATAAAGTTTATTTTAAACGGATGCTCTTGCCCATCTCCAAATTGTAAAAGAGTAGTGTCCCCAGGAAACCCTATAAGGAATTAATAATTTGATCAGTGATATTAAAAAAGAAGCAGAAAAAGATTGGGAACAGAAAAGGATGATGGAATAAGAAAGCATCTTAATAAAGTTTATTTTAAACGGATGCTCTTGCCCATCTCCAAATTGTAAAAGCGTATAATAGTAGTGTCCCCAGGAAACCCTATAAGGAATAAATAATTTGATCAGTGCACAAAAATATCATCATTTTCTGGATATATAGTCCTAGAGGATAAAGGAGAGCTACAATTTTCATTGAAGATATCCTAGATTTCGATCAGGTCAGGCTTAAATTTAAATCAATTGTAATTAATTTTGTACATAAATTTTAGAAGCCTAACAATGACCACAAAATAATTGAAACTTATGAAGATATTGGGTACAATTATAAAAAATAAATAATAGTACTAACAGTTCAGTTCTTATCCAAATACAAGTTAAAGTAAACTCTCAGCATATTTAGTAAATGGGCTTAAAGTCATAACTTTATCAACAACTTTAATTTTAATCTAAACGTTATTCACACAATATTAGTCCTTTGCGGCAGGACCTGACCAAGCAATTCACTTTACTGGCTGCTTTGCTTTAACAGCAGAATTTGCGTGGAGTATTATGTTGCGCCATATCAATAGCTAAGAGGCTTTGAATTTTCTGCACGAGAAAGTCAATTAACTGATGAACCACAACTGTCAGGAAATCATCAAACCGAAACTGAAGACGGCGACACTGACATCGCCAATTAACGATTCCACGAATATTACAGTCCCTTCATTTTATCCAAATGAAATTGAGACCATAGCATAAAGTCTTTTTGCTTTTCCAATAGTCGAAGCAACTGTTGCTTTTTTCTCAATTCGTTTTCATTGAAGTGTTCCCTTCTCATTGTTTCATCTTAAAAAGAAAATATGTTTTTCTACGAAATAATTTTTTATTGCCTCAATTTAATGCTAATATATGCAAATCATTCAAGAGCTATTACGAAAGTTGCAGCTAAAAAGTGCTTAGCTGTGGGGATGCTCAGGAACAGATCAGGGTTCTAGTTAGATTCCATTTAAAGAACAAATTGAAAAACATGACGCGGAAATTGTTCTCGTATACGAAAGCTAAATGCTATTTTAAAGTGATTGTTATTTTTATCCCACTGTAAAATAAAGTAAAGTGCGGTAAATCTGTAAATCTTTGTCTATTGATTTATTCACTGACTGAATCAACGCTTAGCCAAAAAGATAAAGTACTGAAATTATAAAACATTAAATTTCAATATTTTAACTCAAATACAAAGCTAAATTAATTTTTCAAAGAATTTAAAAAAAATTAGAAAGTTACATTAAGTGTGCTCGATTTAATAGTTTTAGAGATTTAGGCGACTATCCGTTCTCGGCTGCTGATATATGAAATATATATTATGGGGTTGGAGATACTAGCTTCTTTTGAATAGTAATATATATATATAAATATAATATATTCTCATACATTGTTATAATACTCTTTTACTCTATGGGTTTAAATATGTAGAGGCAAACTTCGCTCAGTTTGAACAATTAATTTAAGTCTTCTATATAAAAAGTTAATTGCAGATTAATAGAGTCTTAGAATCTTCGTTTGCGATGAAGTCTTCCAAAAATAAGTCGAAAATATTGTTAACTGTATGTGCAGTCTGTATTTCTGTAGATCAAGAATCTATTTTGAACTTGCAAGACAACAAATACGGTTAAGGGGATGAACATAGTTAAATAATTAAAGAATTATACTTTATTTTTAGCAACTATTTTGAAAAGTGTAATCTAATCGCTTTTCACTCTAGACAGTGCCGTAATATTCATGCGTTAAGTAAGCAAATTCGGCAAAAGAGATAACAAAAAAAGTTTATTATACTTTTTATCCATGGGGTAAAAAGGCGTGGACGACAACATATTCCTACAGGTAAGTCGTTTGGCCACGTCTAAGTGACACTATCTTTGTTAATCGGTACGAGTTCTTAGATTATATATTTATGTATACATAGATACGAATATGCCAAGGTGTTACCCGAAGATAAAGCTTCTTTTAAAGCGTACTTGCGTACTTATCACAAAAAAAAAAGTCCCGGGTGCCCAGTTGAGCAACACAAATATATTTATATAAATCACGTACCGAAGTCAGCTGTTTCCTGGAATGGAAAATACATAAGATAGCTAGAGTCATGTGGTCGATTAGTAACATAAACAGAAAGCCGCCCAAACAATATATGTATGTATACAGAGTTGCATGCATAATATCAAAACGAAATTTAAGGTTATTGCAGAATTACAATATTTAAATTAGGTTATAAAAAAAAAGTTCGCCCTTATACACAGAGACTTAAATTCTCAAAGTAATGATCGACTGATAGACATCTTTGTTTAATCAGATTTTCTTAAATGTTTGAGATTATTTTCATTCTATCCATATTCTATTCCATTAAATTGTCTCGCATTGAGGTGTAAAATGAAATAGAATATGAATAATAATGAAAATGATCAATAAAATTTAGCTAAAACATATATAATGTTTGCCAAACAATTGAATTACGCTTCTCATCCGATTTTCCCCTATAAAAATAATCCGTTACTATATTCAAAAGATTGAAAAAGGTTTTGCTTGCCATAAAGTTGAAAAACCCTTTTACACTGTAGGTGCCAGGTATCTTTCTTCTACATATCAGAAGCAAACCCTTTAATCTACTTTATGCAGTACGTTGGATAGAGTTAGTTATAAGATTCGATAACGATATTCCGCTTTTGTGTGAGACATTTACGATATATAAAGCAGCAACAGGTTTGTGAAAAATTAATATTTGATTTGCCTTAAAGTAAGCACAATGGCAACAAGAGCTTTGTACCCTACAACCTACGATGAGGAGACCAAAATTTGGAGCGGCGTGAGCAGAGCTCCTTTTTTCGATCCTGACTGCTCGGTGGGATCAGTTTTCTTCAATGCCATGAAGAATTGGCCCAACCAAACTGTCTTGGTAAGTATTAACATTGAAATCGGAAGAGAGCTGTTTTAAATAAGTCCTACTCCTTGGGCGTAGATCAACCATGAGGATGGAAGACGGATCGCCAATGCTGAAATGCGAGCACTGGCCACACGCCTGGCCATGTTTTTGAAGAAGGAGAAATTGACGCACAATGATGTGGTTGGCATCATTGGAGTCACCAGCACATATTTGGCACCACTGGCCGTGGGTTGTTTCTTCAATACGACGCCATTCCATGCGGTGGCAGTGAATAAGGAAGCCAGCGTCATCAAGGGACTCTACGAGCTGACAAAGCCAAAGATCATGTTCTGTGATGGTAACGACTATGAACGCATTAAGGAAGTGACCAAGGAGTGGGCACCTAAATTTATTACACTTACTGGCCGAGTCGAAGGTGTTCCCAGCATCGAGGATCTGCTGAAGCCCACAGTGCAAGAGCATTTCTATCAGTAAGTGAAGAGAATAGCAATTATTTCAAGCAAGTGAATTCACATTTCTCTCTCTCTACTTTTCACCCTTTCAGACCCGAGCCACTGGCCGTGAATGGAGATCAGACTGCTTTAATTCTGTGCTCTTCAGGCACATCGGGTCTTCCCAAAGCTGTTGCTATATCCCACAAACATGTGACTAGGATTGCACCGTAAGAGTTACGCAATCTTTATTATTTCAAATTTAACAAAGTTCTTTCCTTTTAGATTTTGCAATAGCTCCGATATTATTTTGACCAACGCTACACTTGACTGGGCAACAGGTTTCATCAGCACGGCAATCAGTTTGATTTATGGCGTCCAAAAAGTCATATTCGAACGTCCATTCGAGGCTGGAGAGTTTATTGGCATGATCAAGCAATACAACGTTTCCATTCTTGTGTTGAAACCTTGGCAGACTTATGAACTGTTCAACCATCCATTGGCCACTGAAGAATCTTTAGCTAATATCAGAGTGATCTTCATAACCGGCTGTTGGCTCTCCACTAAAATCCTGCAACGCGGCCAGAGTTTGATGAAACAATGCTTGATTGTGTCTTCATATGGAGCCACTGAGACAGGCGCAATTACGGCAAACATTGATCACAGCCATGATGATGCCGTTAATAATGTGGGTCGCATCTTTCCCGGCATGCGTCTCAAGATTGTCGATGAAGACGGCAACGCTCTTCCCACACAACAAAGTCGGTGAAGTGCTAATCGACATTGGATCCAAGTGGCTGGGATACTTGGGCAGCCCTGCCGATACTGAGGCTACTCTCCAGGATGGTTGGATTAATCTCGGCGATCTGGGTTACTTCGATAATGACAATAATCTGATCCTTGTGGATCGCAAGAAGGATTTGCTCAAGTACAAATCTAATCACTATTGGCCAACGGAGATCGAACAAATCATTGCGGAATTGCCTGAGGTATTAAATGTTTGCGTCGTGGGAATTCCCGATCCCTGCATCGGAGAACTTGCTGGCGCGCTAGTCATCAAGAAGCCTGGAGCCACGATCACCGAGCAACAGATTATCGATCATGTGGCCAAGCGTGTGGTGGTCGAGTATAAGCAATTGCATTCGGGGGTAAAGTTCGTAGACACGTTACCTTTGAACCCGAATGGCAAAATGATGCGAAGCTTGGCAAAGCAAGTGTTTTTGGCATAATTAAATTAATTGAATATAGAGTTTGTTGTTAATTATAAGTTATATGTTGTTCCTTTACCCTGATTGCTCGGGTATAATAAATATTTGTTTACGTCATATTTAAACAAATGTGCATACTCATTTAATAATTTTTTAGCAATCTTATATATTGCCGAGATAATACAGACTTATCTATCAATCCGCCTAGATACTGAAGTCTATAGAGAATGCTAAATCGGTGGCATTTATCTTATTCATTGCATTTTATTTGGTCACTAAATAGCTATCGAAAAAAAGCTTATTTTATAAAATATTCTTTATCTATTGAATTAGAAAAATAGAAAAATTTAATTTTTAAGAAATTTGATGATTTGTTATATATTATCTATATTAGCTATATTAGCAATAACATATATAAAGTTATTGTCTATGTGAAGCATGCTATCGATGCCATTTGGATAAAATCTTTTATACCAACTACTCAGAGGGCAGATGGTTCCATAATGTATTGATGATGACAACTGTTATTGCTGCACCACCGAAACGAATATCAAGCGTACTATCGAACATATTAGGTTTATACAATACAAACAGCTGTCTTCTTAATTCCTTAATACTAAAAGTTGTTCAAGAATAAATTTATTATATTACAAAAGCTGCTTTTGCAGCTGCTATAGTGTCTAGTGGTATATAAATATTATATATTTGATATTATATGCATTTTATTTAAAATACATCAAATAATTTTCAGTATATTTAAGTACATTTTAGTATATTGAAATACTCTAAACATATATTTTACTAATAATAATACCGTTTTGACATGGTTTTAGTTTTATTTATTTCAAATTGTTATTAAAAATCACACAAAATACTTTAGTCAACAATTTTCTATTTCACAAGAAGTTCTCCTCGAATAAAGACACGATTTCATTTAAAATCTTCCAAATAAAAAGTGACAATTCCGGAAACTTATCAAAAAATAATGCAAAAAGGATCCGAATTCAAAAATTGTCCATATATGGTACTTTCACAGCTGATTAATGTCCGTAAAGGCGTAAGGCAAATTCGACGAAACTTAAGAAAAAGACACCATGACAATGATTTAAAAACATATCGTTCAAAGACAGTAGACGTCTACAAGAAATAAGTCAATTTCAATAGTGTTGTCCATTTTTTATCATCCACAAGTTAATTGACTTTTGATTAAATACGAATAAGTTTTATAGATATTCAGAAATCTCTAAAATCACCATTACTTCAGTAAGTGCGCAATTTAAACGGTTCTTAAATAATACATAATATTTTTAATTTGGTACTATAAAAGCAATTTTTTAATTTTATTATGAAAAAGATTTAAATATATTCCATTATAAATTGGGTAGCAAAACATTCAATCAAATCATTATTACTCGAGTTTTTAGTTGTGCAAATTATTGAAATTCAAGTTACCAGATACGGAGACACCTCTTTTGTGTTGGTTATCAAAAGGCTTGAGCAGGAGATAATTGATCATATGGTCAAGCTTGTTGTGGTTGACTACAAGTATTTGAGTTGAAGCGTAAAGTTTATGCGAAGGTGAAATTAATCTTAGAGTTGTGGATCAACTCATTGAGAAAGACGTTTGTTTTGAACACATTGAATGAAAAGTAGAATTTTAGATAAGATAAAAAAGAGAATCTTTTGTATAATAAATAGATTTGACTGCGTCACTTTCCCAATGTGTATTTAGTGAATGGAAAAAGTGAAAATATTTTCGTCAATTTATGCACGTGCATGAACTCAGATGAAAGCAAACATTGCAAATATTCAGCATAAAGTTGGATAACATTATCTAACTTAGCCAAGTAGACGTAATTCCCCATTGAATAATTGCTGAATGGCCGTGACTGAGCAGTAGACGATAATTATGAAATGAAGATATATTTGAAATGTGATATCGATTTATTATCAGTAAACCTGAAACACCTGTACGCAAAACAAACTGAAAATGCCATAACAATGATCAAAGTCCGTGCGAAACTAGCGATTGATAATAATTGAGAATATAATAAATACTAACAAAGCAGAATTCAAACCTCTAGTAGTTTTTATTACGTACAACTAGAAAGTAAGAATCTGAACAAAGTAGATAAACAGTTTTGATACTCGAGATGTCTGCAGAGCAAAATGAGCAATGGATAACAGCAAATACGAAAAAAAAGATAGCAATGAAATGGCCATCAATCAATCAATGACAGCAACTTGAATTTGAAAATCTTACAATCACGTCAGGTAGACAGATCAGCAAACGCTTTGAGCGTATACGAGACAGAGAGACACATGGACGCTGATTGCTAATGTCAATTGAAAAGAGACTCAAGTGACACATGCGTATTTAAAATGCCAATCAAATGCACGCCATGGTTACCTTTGAAGGTGATGTGGGAAGTCTTTCGGGGTCATAAAGGTCGTCACACGCGTTCCATCTGATAATTTCCGTTGAACAATTGCAAACGCCTAAAACTATGCTGTAAATTCGTCAGCTGCAAAACCACAAACAGCTAAATTTGGGGGCTGGAGCTCTTTGGTCGCTTTGTTAAGTACGATGGGGATGTTTTATGGCAGAGTCAGCGACACATTCAGGCACAGGCACAGGCACAGACCAAGTCGAGTGTGCTTATGTTTATGCGCATTTATTTACGACTTAAAATTTGAATAATTTACGATGGCGTCGGCCGAAGGCGAGGAATCCAGTTCAGTACACTCCCTTAGATGCTGTATTTGGCCGAGAATGTGTGTGTTTGCAACAAGGCCAAAAACAACGAAGAGGATTGCGTTCTCTGGAACTGTTACAAAGTCAAACCGAAGCCCTGAAAACATGCAACTCGCCATGGAACATTGAATCTGGTTATTTTTTTTTTTGTGAGCTAAAGCTATTGGCTCTCTGGCTATCGCCATGGCTATGCCCATTGCATTTGCGTGGGAGATGAGAACTTTGTTCAAGAACGGGGCAATGTAGATGTAAGTACTAACAATACCAACTGAACAAGAACAACAACAAAAACAACAACAAGAAGAAGAACAACAACGACCTTCAACTGCAGCGACCAGATTGCGGCGAGTAACGGACAGCCGACAACCGAAAGCGGTCAGTGGACAGCGGACAGAGGACAGCTGACGGCGGAAATGGCAACAGCAGCGAACATAAACGGAAACTTAAAATACCGCCATGAAGCGGAAGTTAAATTATTGCAATTGTGTTGGCATTTCATAACTGTAAATTGTAAGCTCTCCCTTTCCGTCACTGGCAATTGCCATTTTAGTTGTTATTCCTGCCATAATTGTTATTGTTTGTAGATGCTACTATATAGATATATTTTTGCACCCAGAGTCAATACAGATTCAAGTTAGAACAAAGTTGGGATACAATTCAGCGCAGTGTTTAATAAAAAGATTTGAAATAAATCTAATAAGTAGTCAAATGTGCTCGACTATGAGATACCCGCTACACATTTTCAATAAAATCATAGTCTACCGAAGGCTATACTTGGTATATCGATATATACTACACAGTACAAAATATCCTAGATTGTCAATCAAATCAATTGCAATAGGAGTTGCCTGTTACATTCAACTCCCGTGGATATAAAGTAGCATGTATAAAAAAAGCAGAGCAAAAAACTAAGGACAATACTGAAAACATACATTCATCCATCAGAAACTAACAATGGATTGACTGCATCAGTCAGCCATTCCACATATCTAATTATCCCTGGCTCCTTAGCTCAGCTCAGTTCAGCTCAGCTCCTCCCCAAAACCCATTCAATGACGCACATAAAGAAATGTTTACATGCAATTACCGTTCTAGTGTTGGGTTGCCAACTCGAACGCCATTCACAATTGTTTATTACATTTCCAGAGATCAGGATTAAGTCGTGGATAAAGCGGAGGAAGAGGAAACAGAGAAGTAAATGCGAGAACACACACAGAAAGAGGAGTGTCTAGGTCGCATTCTTAATTGCCGTGCCTGTAATTTATCATCGGATGGCAATTTTAGCTTGGAATCTGCAGTGAAAAATGCTGCTGGCACTTACAACCACATACACAGAACATACATATGTAGGTCTTATGTGTTTATCGTTAGTCGATGTCGTTGTTGGCAATGTGTGTGTGTGTGTGCTAGGAAAACATTAAACAGATCCAAACGAGAAAGGTGTACACTAGTACTCCACATGCAACTACTAAGTGCTTGCTAATTGAATTGTAGGGTAGCACGAAAACAACTAAATATATGTAACAATAATACTCTAATATTGAGAGCTTACAAATAGAACAAACTTATAATTATCAAATATGCAACAAGAATACATGAAAATTGAAAGTACCATAAATGCTTTATTTAGTTAGATTTTAAAGACAATAAACTGGAATGTATTATATCTATCTCATCACAAATATGTAACAATGATACTCCAATATTAAGAGCTTAAATAGTACAAATTATCATCTCAAATGTGCAACAATAATACACTAATATTGAATATATAATAACTACTTTATTTAAGTAGATTTTAAAGAATTTAGCTGACAATAAACTGGAATGTAGTACGGATTTAATATATGTATCTCATCACAAATATGCAACAATGATACTCTAATATTGAAAACTTTATTTCAGAGACTCGCTGAGTAGCTTTTTAAGAAATAAGCGGACAATAAACTGGAATGTAGCACGAATATGTATCTCATCTCAAATATGCAACAATGATATTCTAATATTGAATATACTTTATTTAAGTATTTTGAAAAGAAATTATCGGACAATAAACTGGAAAATAGCAAGAATTCACTATATGTTTCTCATCTCAAATATACAACAAAGATACTCTTATATTGAAAGCATAATTAATACTTTATTTGAGCGACTAGCTGAGTAGATTTTAAAGAAATTAGTTCGCATTAAACTCACATGGCCGCCGTTGCGAAGGCCACAAAAGTCACAATGCGCACGACTATCGCAAGTCGTATATTTATATAGCCCTTGCGCTAGCGAATTTAGACAGATTTATGGCAGGGGCATTAAATGGCATTAAGCGGCAGGCGAGCACTGTTTCCGTTTCCTTCTTTCCTTCCTCTGCTTGCCACTTGCCACTTTCCCGTTGCGAGCGCTGCACTTGATACTCGGGGCACTTAATTAAGAGTTCTATTTGAAATTCCCGTGTTCAGGCAGCTCGTGGATGCAGCTGCCACTGTCACTGCCACAGCCAGTGCAAGTGCAACTGCAACCGAATTTGCGATAATAAAAACACATGTTGACAGACACCGTCAGTGTCTTAGCTACTTTAGGGGCGTGCTGCGTGGGTTGTTGGGGGCAGACAATTTTTAGTGCCATTTAAGCCATTTGCACATTTTTCGTTTATGGTCTCTGCCATTTCATTGCTGTCTTCCTGTCAACATATCCCGCAACAGTCGTCGTTGGTTGCCATTGCGGCTGTTGCTGTGGGCGCACCTATTAGTTTGCAACCTGCCACCGAGCGCCTCCCTTCGCCTCGCCTCGCCACGGCTCGCCTCGAGTTCTTGATGCTCTTTTGTTTGGCGCAAAATTGGAATGTCATAAAAGTGTGTTTGCTTATTTAAAAAATCGTAAAAGCGAGTCGGGATGAAAATAAAAAACATGCCATGCGAGGCCATCACTTGCTGCTTGTTCTTGTTGTCCATGCTCACATATTTCTGATGGCCATTGTGCCTTGGCTTTAGCTTTGGCCTTACGAGCCTTCTATGTATCCTTTTGTGGCGCCCTTTCCTATCCTGTTCTCTCTCTCTGTCTGTTCTGACTTCCGTTTCCGGTTGCATGACTTGGCATTGTTTCATTTTGATTGTAATTTTTTATTACTTTGAAGGCACACATGCTTCTTCGAATTGTTGCTTGATTCACAGTTGGCATTTCGCTTGTAATGAAAATCAAATGAAAATTGAAAACAAAATTGTTAACCTCATCATA
This sequence comes from Drosophila niveifrons, assembly GCA_035046325.1. Lineage (NCBI taxonomy): Eukaryota > Metazoa > Arthropoda > Insecta > Diptera > Drosophilidae > Drosophila > Drosophila niveifrons. The sequence continues at coordinate 60,306 of JAWNOC010000025.1, forward strand.
AAGCTTTCAAGATAGTGCTAATAAAATCGACCTTAAACACATTTAGTTAATATTTAATATTTATACAAGGAACAGCAATAAAAATCATAAAAGTTTTATTTATGCGTGGTATTTGTCGGTTCGATTTCTGATTTTTGACAATCATTAAGATCATCGAACTGTGTCGCCAATACGTAATGTTTCTGATTGCTTAGCGTTTGACCTTTTAACCCTTTTTACCCCCAGAACCCAGAAATTTATGGTGTCTTAGTGTCTGAAGTGGGTATATTTGGCCACACAATAAGTGAGGATATGATTATTTGAGGGACAGCAAATAAAGTCAAGAATTGTTCAATCCAAGAGGAAAGGACAACGTGGAATTCGAAAAAAGAATGACCTGAAAATTGAGGTTTGCATAAACTAAGGTCAGGCAACTTTCTTCCTTTGTTTGTTTTTAGGATTTTTTGTATTTCAGTCAGAGGAAAGTTTGTTTGTTTCCTGTCAATATAAACGCAACTAACTAGAAAATGTGAAATTCTCTTACATCAATTGCGACGTGATCTTAAATCCTTAAGTCGTACCTTTAGATGAAAACGCTTTCGCAATGAATTCATATATATTGAGTTAAAGCATAAGCATTGCAACATTTAGTGGCAAGCTCGTCCCTTGACCTTGACTTGGACTCCGAGCTAGACCGTTAGAGTTCGAGTCGCAGATGGCAGTAATTTGATTTAATCAGTGGCGCGTGGGCCAAGGACGTGAATGGTAATGAATTATTCATTTACTCGAGTTACAGTGAAAGGAAAGGATTTCAACTGCTTTCAGCTGTGGCTACGCAACCAGTTGTTTAGCTGAGGCTGGCTTGAGGCCATGGTAAATGGTAAATGGTTATGTTTATTTAAACAAAATCGGATTGAAGTCAATTAAATTCATTGACTTAGACTTAGCTGGGTGAAAAATTCAGCATAATGAAGTAAATAAGTTTTGTAAATTAATTATTCGACAAGTATTCAAATGAAACCAAAGTGTATTATTATATTCAGCTGAATTCGAATTCAGTTTGTGAATTCACTTCACTTTCCCCAACAATATGACAATGTGAGAGCTTAAGTCAAGAGCTGGTCAACACCGTTGAGAACTGATGTCGAAAGATACGAAAATGAATTATAAGTTTGCATGAAATCAATTTATATGGACTGCTGAACTCTGTTCTCTACCACGACTCCTCAATTTCTGTGCTGGCTGAGATATATGTGCAGGGGAAGTCAGAACTGAAAAGCTTTACAGCAAAAAAAACATTCATACAACACGTCCTTAAAGAACTTAATTAACTTTTTTTGAGTGTCGTCGTGGTTGTTGTCGTGTTTGTTGTCGTTGTTGTTGTTGTCGCAACCAATGGCCTTTTGGCCAGAAACGCACGTTGCGTTGTGGGTCGTGGGTCGGAAAAAATATTCAGCAATATTTAACTGTCACATTGTGCGCCTTTTTACGTTTCAACACACACATAAACAAGCAGCGATGCGACTCTTGCAAAATATTCTCAATATTGTGACCGGAATACTGTTAACTCGGTCCCCTTCGTGGGTAGCCACCGGACGTGATGGGTGCATGCACCTCGAGGTTCGACATATGTACGCATAATATGTCATCCGTATCAACACTTTCAACATTATGGGTAACCTTTTTATCGAAATACTTCTCTCTCTAATTATGACAATACAGACTGTCAGTTTATTGCATGAAATATGAGCATGCTGATGCTCATAATATCTTTTAAACGACTTTAAAACAGCCTAGAAACCTTCAGTCATAAGCTGACTTCAAGAGACTTTTTGCGTTTTTTTTTTTTTGCACATTTCAGCAATTCGATTCAAAAAATATATATATTCAGGTATGACAATTTGTACCAATTGACTGATTCATAAATTCACTAAATGAGCAATTTACATGAAGTACAAACGCAAAAAACTGTGAGTGAAGTTTCCATACAAATTTTAATCATTCTATAAAATGAAGTTCGATTTCTCCAATCTCAATAATTTGTGCATTAAAACTGGGAAATGGAAGTCTCATATTATCATTCAAATATATCAAATATATCTATAAATACTAAACATATATTCAAATATACCAAATATATTTAGATACATATACTAAAATATACCAATGTAATGTAGTAGCTTATACCAATAATTACATTTGGTATATTTTAGTATATGTATATAGGTATTTTAGTTATATTTGAATATATTTTATAAACCCAATAGAATACGAAATATACCCATAATCACCCATAACATAGTCACGAATATACGCGCTATTTAGTTAAATAACAATTTTATCAAAAATCTCTAAAAATACAACGCAAGTGAAATTTCGGGAAAGCTGGTTAGATGAATGTAAATTACATATATGACATAAATATGAAACAGCGTGCACAAAAACTAACAATTAAACAAATGGTGGTAAACGGTTGACGTATAACTCAATTAAAGGGTGATTAATCATAATGCAAAAAAATATTTCACCCAACTCAATTGAGTGCGACCATTTACATCTCTTTGTCTAAAGTCTTTTTCCTATTTATTAATTTAGTGGAAAGTACCACTGACATTCTCCTTTAACCAACATCAACAGTCAGTCCAGTCAATTCAGCCGTGTCCGTCTCTTTGTCTGTCTGCGCTTCCGTGCGTGAATTTTAGAGACTATATGCACACATAAATAAAAAGTGTACTAAACTTAGATACATCAAAAAGCATATAAATTCTTCCAGAACAAGAATTTTTTAAATTTGGCCTCTAATGGAAATTAGACCACCTGATAAGAATATATTTGTTATACAAAGGAAAAGCGTATGATGTGATGGTATAGTTATGATTAGATCAGGGTACCTCATAGTCAGTCAATCTCTAGCAAAGCTTTAAATAAATGTTTTATTTTTAGATTTAGGAAAAGAATGGAACCATTTGCTCTTCACAAAAAATGTTTGATAGCGAGAGAGCCATTGTGGCCATTGCATTTATGTCGATACAGCAACGCAGGATTGCAATCCTTGGATTTTGCACTTACTATATACATAAATCTGTGTGTATCTATTAAATTGTAGTATTTATTTCGGTCTTCTTTTTTTTATAAAATACACTAGAATGTTGTGTGTTTGGTGCTGGGCCATCAGAGTTTGAGAGGCAGAGAAGTTTTACGTGTTATTTTTTGATGAAGCAAGAACGCCATTTGAACGCCATGCTGGGAATAAATAGTGGTTTTTAGCAAGGATTCTGATTCGACAGAATCGGTTAGGCGGCGGCAGGACAAGTGCAAGCGTTCACACGCTCCGGCATGGAAATGACGTGAATGCGTGCTGAAAAAGGATGAAAAGCAACAACTTGAAAAACATTCCATCAGATGCAGCAGAAAGACAGAGAACAAGCGGCAGCAACAGAGAGAAGAGGAAAAGGAGAACGGGAAAGAGAGGGACGACAACCATAGAAATGTAAATTCTGATGCTGAAAGAGCGGTCGAAGACGAGTATTGTTTACATTAATGCAAATGCCCGAACGCATCTTCACAACCGTCTGACCAACTTGGAGTCAATAACTCTTCTTTATGCCAAGCTCCTCCAATTGGTGTAGTAGGACGACCTGAACCGGGTTCAACTGCCAAACGAAGCGTAAACCAACAAAAGGTATGAAAAACCATTGACGGGGAATGTTGAATTGAAAAAAAGTGTAGCAACCCACCCAAAGGTCACTAAAAGAGGAAGAAATGGAAAGATATGCAAATATTGGATGAGACAATCAAATATGCAGTAATTTTTTGCATCAATTGACTCGGCCTTATATTCCAGCCTTTTCGGGTTGACGAGGGCTCTCATGACTTCGTTGCCGAACTAGCAAAGAAGTCGTGAAAGGTTATACGAGATACGCATCTGAGGAATTTTGTATTCCTGATCAGGTCAAATAGCTAATGCTTATATTTATTGATTCGCACTTGTTCCTTAAAACTTGGGTCAATGACAAATTTGGTTTATTATTTAATATTTTATATTTAACTCTTAAAATTAAACTCAGCTTGTTATAGTAATACTATAAAATAGTCAAGAATAAATGTTAATCAAAACTTAATACTTTCTAATACAATGGCAACAATTTGTAATTCATTGCTGACAATCAGTTCAAAGGCATTTCTCATTTATTAAATATTAATTGGCATTTAATTATTGCAGTATATTGGACGCCTCTGCACCTCGTTGTCCAAAAAGTTGAACTTATTTTGAAACAGTTGAGACTTGAACTTGGGCATCGCCAAGCTTTAGTAAATACTACTGACGCCATCTATATAAAGTACAACAGGAAAACTACCATAAATCTTGCAAATATTGCAGAAAAGTTGTAAATTTCCAGTATCCTAAGGGAAATGTCTTTCGATGCATAGAAGAAAAAATTATCAAATTCACTGATTTTGAAAACTAATGTAGCTTATAACTTTTTTGTCACACTTTCTTTGCCTTCATCTTCCGGTAGTCGCAATAGATCTATTAAAAACATAAACTACAACAGATAACATTTTTCTCTAAAAGAATCCTAATTCTTATGTACTGTAGTAGTAGTAGTATAAATAACATAACTTTTGTTTTTAACTGCATACAGTTCTTCCCATTACAAATTTGTACTTTATTCGTTAACAATTTTATCTCAAATTTAAAGAAGAAATCATATCTCCGTAAAAATTGTAATCACTGCTTTTGCACTCTTTTGCATCTTGCCGCATGTCCGTTGGAATCTAAATAGTTACATCTTCAAGTCTAAGCACAATCAGATTTTAGATTCTTGCAGTAAGAAAACCACGGATTAAAAATGCAATCGCCAAGTGACATCTGGTTTTCACTAGTTGAAATTATTTATTTTCTCTCTTACTATGTTAAAGCAAAGCTCCTACAAGGTGAACACATACTGCGAATGTGAAACGCTTAAAAAGCGATTCCCATTCTCGGTGAATATTTCTTAATAGTGATTATTATTGTGGTGATAATGTCGATTCCGTTTCCCGTTAAAGGAAAAGGAAAGTTATCGCTCAATAGACGCATCTTGCGAATCATACTCATGAATACGCCAGAACCACATTTTGAATGCATCGCAAGCTCAATGGATTTCAATGACTACGCAGATGCTTAAATGTAATTCACTTTTATGAGCTTTGTAAGAAATGTCCTTCGCACACTCACAGCCAGGCACTCACATGAGCACATACGAATGCATTTGCGCAGTGAAGGGAAGCCATCAAGATTTTTTGCACTCGAGCGCACAATTTGCAAGTAAGTCGGGTATTGTTAACCCCTTCCATAATATAGAATTATAATTATATTATAATATATATGCGTGTATATAATTAGTAACATATCTAAAGCTTCAAATTTAAAATTTAAATCATTGACAGTACTCGAATTTAACCCTTTGACTGTCTTTGACATTGTAGACGATAATTGACATGAAAACGAAGCTTATACAGCTTTCTAAATTTTGGGACATTTCCTGGACAACTTTGTCAGTTCGAAGTACTTTGTTGGATTTACGAGTACGTGCAAGGAGTTCTTGATGAGAGAGATACTTGCTACACAGAAAACGGGGAATGAGATTACGAGCAGTGCATAAAACGAGAATATTACAAAGTTTTTTCCAAGTTAATCTGGCTATGGGATGATTATTGAAATATTCAAAGGTCGACGAGACAGCGCCAAATAAAAGAGAGACTTACTTAAGTGACAATATTAATGAAATGAAGACTTGAAGCTAACAGAAAAACTAAATAATATTTACAAGTTAATAAAGCTTTACTTAAAACATAAGTGCGATAGCATAAAATAATCATAAAATTGCAGTAAAAGGCCGTCACGCCAAAATGTCACAGTCTTAGAAAATTTATTTATGATCTTGGCACCCCACTGAGGTGCACATGCTTTGTTTGCGTTGAGGTTTGAGTTTGAGAATCCTCTTCATGCCTGCTCATAATAGTCATCTGTGCTAATGACTTGGTCACTTATTTGTTGTGTGAAAAATCACTGACATAATATAGTCGCAGAGGCAGCAACTGCCACGCCCACAGCCATTTGTCTTGAACAGTCAGGGGCATAAAACTGTTGACATGTCATTTGTCATATTCACACGCTTCCTCCTACCTCAGTTGTACCCCGTCTCCCGGGAATATTGTTGTGTTGCATTTGTGCGAATCTGAATTGAGGTAAATTAAATGGATAATATGGCACAAGGTAAGTGTATAGCAAAAAGCAAAAGCAAGAGAACTCTTTGAGATTTAAATTAAAAGTATACCTTTTCGATGTCAGTTTAGTATTTCAACAAAATTCAGAAATGAACAATTTACGAAACTTTCGAGTTGGTAGAGCTCCATTCGCCCAATGCTTGCGTTGCTATGCCAAGGGAACTGATGAATCCAAGAAGTGTTTTAAGCTCCGATCAAAAACTATGTGCGAAGACGAACCAAAGAAAGGCCAACCAAAGAAGGACAAACAAAAGAAAGACCAACAAAAGGGAAACCAAAAAGAGGAGATCGAACGAAAAAAGGTAACTTTGATCGAGGGACAGGGTGTGGGATGTGAGTTGATTCAATCGCTGAAGACGGTGTTTGATGCCGCCAAAGTGCCCATCGAATGGGAATCCTTCCCAGAAGAACCAGGCTGCCATAAGGTCTCAAAGGAACTATTAGACTCATTGAGACGAAATAAGGTCGGCATCAAAGGTCCTGTCGAGGATCCGCTGTGGATGAAAGATCTGCGCAAACAGTTCGATCTCTTTGCCTACACCGCCGTTTGCCGCAACATGGAGGGTCAAGATAATCCTTATGGTAAATTAAATTGCGTTATAATACGCGATATGATGGAGGGCGAGTATTCGGGCATTGAGCACGATGTCGTCCCAGGAGTTCTGCAGTCGATCAAAATAAGCACTGCTGCCGGAGCGAAACGCATTGCGAAGTACGTATTTGATTATGCGAACGAATTTGATCGTAAGAAAATCACCGTGGCTCACAAGGCAAACATAATGCGGATGACCGACGGAAATTTCCTTAAGCATATGCGAAACGAGGCAGCCAAACACATGCCCGCTCGACTTTTCGAGGAGCGTTACATGGACACGGCTTGCTTGAATCTCATCATGAGGCCGGAAACCAACGATATACTCGTATCTTCGAGCATGTATGGCGACGTACTGGTTATGATGGCCTCTAGCATTACGGGTAGCAAAGCAATGTGTCCCGGCTACGGTGTCAGTCCCAATGGACGTCTCTACGACACTCTAAATAAGGTGAACGAAGAGCTGGCTGGCAAAGATGAAATTAATCCCACTGGCATGCTCTTCTCCGGAGTTCTTATGTTACGCAGAATTGGCCTAATCGATAATGCTTTGTCTATTTCATGTGCTATCAAGGATGTTTACAAGGACACTGATATCCGCACTAAAGATATCGGTGGCAAAGCCAAGTGTTCTGAATTCACAAAGGCTGTGTGTGATTTTATTGCAAAACAGTAGCTATATAAGAATATTGGATCGAAAAAAGCTTTAATTGATATTCGCATTTGATTCAATTTAGAGATTTAATAATAAAATTTGTAAAGTATCTCTAGAAATGATAATCAACTAATGCCAATCTTAAGATAATGATATATACCACTTAGAAACATATTCTTTTTTACCAAGGAAAAGCACTAACCATGTTTTTTACGTATTTTATGGTTTGGGATCAAATTTTTGACTCCAGTGGAGGGTTCCAGAACAAACGAACAAAATTATCGACTCAGTGAACGAACTAAATAAGTTAATTTCATCATCCTCTATTTGTATCTGTTCAATTTGTTCATTAGTTCACTTTTGCGTCAAAACTTTTAATCACTTTTTGTTTTTCGTTTTTTAATAGTTATTTTTTTGCAGTTGGTTGTCGCATTTAGTCAAACATTTCTTATAAAAAATAATATACTTAGAATATATAAAATCAAAGGAGGTAAAAAAAAAAATAACTATATCAAAATCAACGACACATATGGCAATAAGTTTGTTGGAAACACAATCCAACGAATGATTCGAAAGAGTTAGTTCACTAATCAAAAAAAGAACCTATTCAGTAAATTGAATAAAGTTTACACAACACTATAGTCCACTCTATACGTGAAAGTTATTGAAACTTCAATTTTTTGTATGGGGAATGTGAGTAGAAATCCAAAAGTTATTCCGTGCTCGTGAGTGAATTTGGGATAAAAACTGAATCTACAGATTGAATTTTACGCCACAGGTGAATGTCTGGCGCAATCTGTGGAAACAATAGCCAAAAGATTAGCTCGAAACAAAAGTTAAAGTTTTAAATTTGTTTTTATTTCAGCTCAGTTTGTGTTGTGAAGTTGTTCGAATAATAGTTTTTTTTAAAGAGTGTTTAAGCAATAAATCGATTTTAAAGTATTTTTCACTAAAAACTTGCTATTAATAACGTGATTAAATAAACTTAAAGATTCGCCTCGGTGAGCAGTCAATAAGGGTCACGTATTGGCCGCTGACAAAGTAAGCCAACTTGCTCCAATTGCTTCTAAGATGCAAAGATGCCAAGACGGAGAAGTTGACTGCTGACAGGAAAGGAAACGACAAGACAAGACAGTCAGATGCCGTTGCCGTTGCCGTTGCCGCTGCATAAAAACTTGTTAAAATTTAATAATTTATGGCTCCTTCTTCGTCTCTAGTCTGTCCGAGGATGGGCTCACAGACGCGCCCAAGTAATAAACGTCAGTTTTTGTGGCCTGCTACTGCTAGTAATAACAACAACAATAACACCAACAACACTAACAACAACAAAAGCATAAAATTGCCCAAGTTTGTCAGACAGGAGTGGACTGACAGCAGTCGGAGATATGAGGGTAAGCGTATACTAACTGTACAAACTGTACGGATGCAAGCCAAGGATTCTGCCATCCAATTTGGCTGCCTGCTCTAAATTGCAAACATTTTTTTTTACTCCTGCTGCTGCTGCTGCTGCTGCTCCACCGACTCCCGGTTCCGCATCCGCTTTCACTGTCAGCTCCCACTTCCACTCCGCCATCTTGTAACTATACTAATATGTAGTTGTAATTAAATTTCGACTCTGCTTGCAGTTGGCCATAACTTAGAGAGAATGGTCTAACTAGCCACACCCCTTCATCCTGTGTCCTTTTACTTTGCTTTGCTTTGCTGACTGCGATTTATGAGCAGCCAGAGGGCCATTTACCTGTCAGTTGTGTGTTCCACTTGATGCAAATTGACCGACGACACTCGGTTAAGTTTACTTCAAGTTTTTAGGCCACGTCACCGTCTTGATGTGACCACCATGTTGATTCTATTGTTAATGTCAAAAGATACAGCTGTGTGCAAAAGTGTCCGATAGGAGCAGAGAATGCTGTTATTATATTGCTCCCTGGGGTAAATTAAGTGGCTACTTAAAGAGCAGTTATATTCAACAGTTTTCCTAATCAGGTGAACTAAATGTTGATGGGTCTCTTCCTTAATTACAAAGGTCAGACAAGGATTTAATTACGGCTTCATCACAAATACCCAGACAACAACATTTCCTATTTTGTAAACCCATTTATACAACACTGATAATTACCATAACAAAAACAAATATAAACAACTCAAATTGTTGCATTTTCCTTGGTTTCTTTTTGCGAATAAACTCATGGAATAGTTGCAGCATTTACGGAATTAAAGAATTGTGGAATCATGTTCACATGCGAGTAATTACAATTACGTGCTCTATTATTATGCATATAAAGCGGCATTCTTCGACATGGATATAAATTACATGTATTCCTGGCAACTTTATGTTGTTCTTGCCGTTCCTTTATTTACATGTTCCATGCAAGTTTATAAATCTCAGTCTACTAAATGTAAAGCACTCGCAATTCGTGACAGGCATGCAAAGTAATCCAGACAATTGGTTATGCTCAAGCGATGACAATTGATGTATCTACTTTGTTGAAGGACATGAAGAATATCATCATAAAAATTATATATTAAGAGTTCTAGTTGTTCGTAACTTAATATACATATATATATCTTTGTATGTTATACTCAAAAGAATGATATTAAAAGACAAAAGTTGAATACCTCATTTCTCATAAATACTTTGATGCGTAAATTTGTGTTTAGTTATTCGCTTTATGGCTTGAAACTGTTCTAGTCTTAGCTTGGTGTTGAATTTAGAATGGCTTCTTTTAAAACTTTAAACCACTATCTAACATAGTTATAAAAATTGTGTTAGCCTGCCACTAGGCAGCGTTTGAGTTAAGACGAAACATTCCTTTAGTTTTTACTATGCAAATTGCTAATTGTACTCATCAACACTGTTCCGTGCCCCTCCTAATGAGAAATGCAAAACAGTCTCAATTTATAAAATGTTCAATGCCAAAAAGGAAACGGAGAAAAAAAAAGCCAATGAAAATGAGAATGAGAATGGGAATGAGAATGATAAAATGAATAAGTATGAAATGAAAGTCGAGTCAGGGGCGCGTTCGACTGGGGTTTTGTACTCGTTATAGCTTTATATAGAAACTTAAGTGCCCAGAAATGCGCACGCACTGAGGCGTGCAAATTGTTTGGGGACCTGAAAGATGCGAGATGCGCGATGCTGAGCGCGAAGTCTTTTCACTCCACCCTCCTCCTACCCGCCAAGTGGATCGGTGTTCGGGAAAGGCAAACGAGCCGCTGCAGTAGATTTTAACAAAAGTTCCCAGACGTATTTTTTACTTTCATTCGCACTACATGGCGCATTATGCATAAAACAAAAAACATGGCCAAAATATAAGAACTGCGAAAGGACGAGCTGCGATCCGGGCTCGGAGAACCGCGGAACTGCCACTGGGTGTAACGGATGGCATTGCAAGTGCTATAAGTTGGTGTGAAGTATTTGCATGAGAATACAGAATGCAGAATACAGAATTCAGAATGCAAAATGCAAAATGTGCGGGAAAGGTGTCATGAAAGCGCAAAGTAAATGCAATATACAAGAAACAAGAAACAAGAAAGAACAAATTTCCTGGGTGTCTGTGTTAAGTTGGTCAACATTGCACAGCACTATAATGTATTATGTATAAGAGTAATGTGCGTTCATTAAAATAAAGTGATACAATTACGAAATATCATTACTAGCTAGTTTTCTCATTAACCTAAAGCATCTGTCTCATGCAATGGCAATTGAACAACTGAACTCTAGGTTTAACTTTTAGGAGCTCGAAGCACCCGAGATTTCTGTATAACAGTTTAGGCATCCAGTGCAACACTTTGGGATGTGAAACAGAGACAGAGACGATAATTCGCTGCAATGGAGAGACTACGAGACGGAGACTAAGGCTGACAGGCAATTTAACATAAACGTACACAATTTAAACAGACAACATTTGCATATTTTATGCATCTCATATTAAGTGTGAAGAGGAAGAGGAATGTGCTGCTGCATGGATCGTGCAATTAGGACTATTAACTTCTGCATACATTGGAAATGGAAGTAAAACTTGTTAGATGTTCAATAATCTGATACGAGCTAACCTCGGGTAATTACAATAGAATTGATTAACAAAGAGAGTAGTGTATTGTAGTAAAACACTTTTGATGGAGAGATATCCGCGATTCTTACATCGTATTTAGAGCGACCGAAATCAGTGGCAAATTCATGTGTGTAAGCATATCCACAATACGGAAATTGAACATCCGATGTAAAGTACTAAGTGCATTGAAAGAGACAGACAGTCTGCTGCTGCTGAAGCACCGACGGAAGCCATCCACAAAAAAAAAGCCCAACTACTGGTATTTCAGAGGTTGGAAGCCAAACTCAGCTGAACTGAACCGAACTCGAACTCAACTCAACTCAACTGAGCTGAACTCAACTGTATTGCACCGAAACAGAAGCAGAAACAGAAACAGCAACAGAAACAGCAACAGAAACTAAAATAAAGTGGATAGTGTCACACACATAAAATGTATAAGTTTCGAAATCGCACACAGCACACACAAATACATAGATAGTATAGTGGGCTGATAATGCTGATGTCTCCTAACTGCTGTTGTTGGTGGTGGTGGTGGGAGGAGTGATGGCGCCTTCTTTCCCATTCAGATTCTCAAGTCCAACTACTACTGTTGATGTCCATGCAGAAGGCTATGCAAGTTTGCAGAAAGGCGTGTGGCAGGCAACGCGTTACGGTCCAAATCCGAAATCAGAGTGTAGCAAAGAGGAAAAAGGAGCAGAAGCTGTCGAGCAGGAGTTAGCCACGAATAAATGGCGAATTGTGGCTACGATGCCGAAAATGGCAACCAGGGCCGATTACAACAACAATTAGGTGCAGAGTTCCCCAAACCGAGGCAAAGAGCGGAATACGGAAGAAGCAGATGGAGCTGCAGAAGCAGAAGCAGTCGGCGAATAAGCAAAATAATGTGACAAGGCTAAATGCCGTAGCTGACATTGCACGACTCCGGCAGATTCGCAACTTCTGCCAATTGATAGAGGGTTAAGCAGTTGTTGCCTGCCTTAGGTCGCCGTCGTGGCGAGCCATTTAAGATCTCTGATTTTTTTTCTTCATTTTTTTTGTGTTTTTTTTTTTTTTTTGTGTGGTGTAACTGACTAAGCTGAACTTTTGTGTCTTTTAATTACTGTAAAATCTAACAGTGTTGCCATTGTGCAAGAATAGCGACAAACTTTAAGCACAATCTGCTGAATTTGTTCAATTAAAGTGTTCAATATTGTAGAAATATACGATATCAGTTTATCACCATTTCATTTAATTTTCGTATTTACAAGAAAATTTTTACTAAATATATAAAAACTCAACTCAAAAAAAATCCAATTAACGTTGCTGCGTTAAGCTATTTAAAATATCAAATTAAAAGTGATAAAATGATTCTCAGTAAAATAAATTGCTTATTGGCTAAAATGTTATTTTATTGAACAGAATGCACAAAATTCATTGCAATCATTTCACAGCTATATTCAAAAATATATTAATTTGATTTTTTTGCTACTCGAAAATATAGATATGTTTTATTCTCTGATTTTCATCTTGTGTGGAATTTAGAAACCCATCGAAATAATTTTTCAAGGCCAATAATATTCAAATCCTTGTGTGTGCCATTAAAGTGCCGCTCAAAATTTCGACAGTTCAATTGTACACATGTATATATATATGAATGTATGTACACTATATATACTATATACACTACACTATACTATATGTTCATATGTAGTTCTGTTCAACGCTGCGTTCCCAGCAATTGTTCTGTCGGCAGACCATAAACGTGAATGGAGTTACTTCATGCGGCCATTTGGTAAATGATTTAGACGCCAATATTTTTGAATTATTATTGTTAAATATGAATATTTATTATAGTTCGCAGTAAAATAGTTGAACACTGCTTAGATTTAACTCCCATGGGTGCGTGTGATAGAACATCATTTTTATGATTTTCGGTTTATGGCTGGCAATTGTAATACAAAAATGAATGTGTGTGTATTTTTCTTCTATTTGTTTTAGTACGAATTGGGTAAATGGTTTGGGTAAATGCGAAATGGAATTACCAACATACAGCTGTTTGAGTGTGGTTTTAGCTTCCATATAGATATATATTTGCTGTATTTTAAAGTTTGCATTGCGAAATTTTGATTTGAGGCAAGAGAATAAAATTGCGAAAACTTTTGGAAGAGCTAGATAATGAACAAGATTTTCTTGCCAACAAAGCAAGTGTATTTTAATTGAAACTCTGCAACTCTCTGCAACAAGAATATAGCCAAACTCGAGTAATCTAACAATACAATTTGTTAGCAAAAATAATTCAATTATATTGTGTATTTTTTCTGCACAATATTTTGAGTCTCTTGAGCGGCGAAGCGATACAAATTAAACAAATATATATATATATTATTGCAGAGCTCAAGATAACAAACAGAAATGGAAAATTGAAGGAAAAAAAAAGAACAAAACAAAACGAAACAAAAAGTCAACTATAAAATATAAAATGGACGAAAATTGCGCAAATGCTTAAAACAAAATTGGACTGCTGTAGCAGAAAGCAAATACGAATGAATAATTTATGGTAACACATGCAGAATACTCGTAAGTCGACAGAAGGTCGTATTGCCTGGCTTCCTGGCCAATGGCCTGTTTAGGTCCTGCTTTTCGTCCTCTTCCTGTTCCTGGTTATGCGTGTGGTGTGTTCTCTTGTGTTGTTTTGAGCTCTGTATGTGTGTGTGTGTGTGTGTGTGTTGCTCGTGTGATTCTTTGTGTCCCATATTTATGCACATAAATTGTAACGGCTTTTTAGCTCTACCTTATGCAGATTTGTTTAACTTCAAAAGAAATAACAGAGCGAACAGCATTGGACGCTGTGTTATTGTTGCTCATGCTGATGCTGATGCTATGCTGATGCTGATGCTGATGGTGCTGCTATTTCAAGTTTTACGCTAGCATTAATCCACTAAACCGTAAACAAACGAGCGCAGTCAACAAAGGTCCAACATGTCGTATGAGCTATTAAGTGTAGCATTTGTGGCCCCATTTTTAGAATGCAACTGTGTGTGTATGTGCATATCGTCTAGTTATAATTTAAGCTAACTGCCCGCCCAGGTTGCATACTTTGCAAGTTTTCTGCAACTCCAAGCAGATTTCATTTGTAGTTGACTTTTCTCTCAAATATTAAAGCAAAGATTTATGACACAAATTGGGTATTGTAATAGAAAAATTATTCTATATGAAAATGTAAAGATAATCAATTGATACAATTGTCAAAGAATTGAATAAATTAACAGCGTTTGCGTCTGCAAAGTTTAAAGTTTGAGATACTGTCTTATTGGCCATTGAATTGTACAATAGATTAACACGTTTGATAACACAGATATCGATTATTTATCGACATTCAGATGTTACCGAAAAGGGAGAATGTCGAATGAAGCACAAGAAGAAATAAAGCATAAGTAAACATGCCATCAAGTTTAAAGTTTATTTACATATTTTAAACAAATATAACAGTTTAATTGCTGATAAACCCACTTGTACGTCAATTTGTAAGTGCTTCGTTCATAACATGAAATTAAACTAACTTTTTGGCATGCAAATTGTTTTGAAATTCCATTTAATATTTCATTTCCGTTTAAGAGCATTGACGTAATTTATTAGAGCTCTACTGATTTCGTTTTACGCTTCTCGTCACTTAAGCTTTAAATAAAATTGGCTTAAATTATCATAATCTTGCTAGCTATAAAAATTATTTTATTAATTAAAGTAACCTATCGCGAACTCTTTCAATTAAAAAAACACATCACAAAAATATTGTTTTAATAAAAGTTAAAAGTGGTTTGCGTTCGGACTTGTTTATGGCATTTGCAACTTGCTATGCATAATTGCCCTCGTGAAGAGCATACAAATGTTTTCTGAGAAGTTTTGGTTTATGTTTTCTATTATAAACTAAAACGAAAAAGCTATTAACTCGAAATGCAAGTCCGAATGTTCAAATGGACGCGTGAGCTGCAGTCGCTGTAGAGTAGCTGGATGATATATACAACTCTCTGTCTCTCTCTTTACCCCCTATCTTTCACTTTTTCTCTCTGTTTGGAGCATGAAGCAGGACTGAGGGCTTTGGGCGTGGCACCATTTCCCTCTTGAATTTGCGCAAATTTACACGAATTTGATTATTATTATGATGGCAATTTGCAAAAATGTCATCTTGCAGCAGGCAAAATACTTAGTACAAAAAAAAGAGGAAAAATGAAAAATATAGTTGGACAAACGGAAATTTCTCATTGCGCAAAGTGGCGCAGGACTTTCAACTCAATACAGGGTGACTGTCTATACCTCATTGAAATGGAGCAGCTGGCAGCTGGTTGCTGGTCAGAAGATGCTCGCGATGCTGCTCACCCAGCGTAAAATGCTTGCCAGAATCCTTGGCATCAATTGTGTCTTCCACCTAACAGAAATTTATAGTTCTTTATAGAAGCTCTGTGCGTCTTCTCGCTTGCTATTCGCTTATCGCGGTCCCCCATAATTATGACGCAGTTTGTGGCGGTGGCAGAGACAGCGGCATTGGCAGATATAGAGCAAGAGGTCCTTTTCCTCTTCACTCTCTCTCTATCTCTATCTGTCTCTCTATCTTCCCACATTTTCCCAGTTACTGTTGGTTGGTGACCGACACACGTCCTTCGTCTGCTTCATTCGTCCAGTACATCCTGCTGCAGGATGTTCAATTTTCGCTTGCCTCTTATTTCGTTGTGCCATTTTGATTTCCTTATTTGCCTTGTCGCGTTTTGCATTCATTTGCCTTTTGCACTTTATCTACCAACATTGCATTACTTTAAGTGGCATCTGCACTGTGCACACCACCTCCACTACCCTCTCCCACCTCTTCCTCCTTCATATTATCCCTTCTATGTCCCCACTCGAATCTTAATGCCTCAGCGAGAAGGCTAGGCACAACTCGACTCGGTGAAATTATCTGTTAGCCAAATCAAAAGTTTTGCGCTTTTATGTGGCTCTGTCGTTCTGTACTGTTCTCTGCTCTGCTCTGTTTTGCTCTGCTCTCAGTTGTCGGGCGCGTCAGTTAGTGGAGCCTGAAATTGTGTCAAGGACACGCAGAGCTCGGGGCTGTCCTTTGGCGGCAAATTCGAGAAATTATTGCGGAAAAGGAAAACAGCACAGCAAACATTGCTTAACTTTCATTGCCGACTTTTTGATTTATTTACAGAAACAAGAGCCCAGCACAAAAACTCTCGCAATTGCTAATGAAAAGATGCTTTTAACAATTCGCCCCTCTTCAGGATAGGCTGACAAACTTATCGACCATAAAGTACACCGAAATGTGGTTTTATTATTTGCCAATAAATGCGATAAGAGAGACAGACGTCTGATTTCACAGTCGATTACAATAAATTGTGCAAATTTGCTTAATTCAATCAACTGAAATTTGGTTGTGGATATAAATCATACAATTCCTATTATTTCCTCTACAATTAACTATTAATTCTTTTAAAACAATTTAAGCAATTTACTTCTCGGTGAAAGGTAATCTACAAGTGCTGGAAATGTAGTTTCAACTGCAAACAACAATTAGCTTCAGAATGGGTTGAAACAAACGTAATTAAATTAATGCGTATCTCAGATGATTTTACTAGAGCCAAGACCGCAGCTCAACGAGTTCTCAGGTCGAATTACAACTTTAAATTGACTTGCCTGGTATTCAAACTCAGAAGTTCACACACTCACAGTTTCACTCAGCCATTCACAGTGGCTTTTGGATTTTATGAGATTTACTTTTCTGGGTCATACAAAGGACGAACAACTTGGGCTCAGTTGGAGACTATGCTTTAACCACCTGACAAAAAATTGCCTGAATATATGGTTGTGTATATGCCACAGTATGTGAAGGGATCTTGTAAGAGGCAAGAGGCGAGAGTAAGTGAATGAAAATGAGTCACAAAAATGCATATAAAAGCACTCACTACCAAGGACTGTCAGAAACTTGCTGCACACCTTATCATTGATGCGAGTTTAATGCACATCTACAAGCCCAACTTTCTAGTATTCGCTTGCCTATTATTCTGCAATGCATTTCACTCGTGTTGCCTGTCAGTAGGCTATAAAGTCATATTTCATTCTTCTTTTCTTTTCAATTTTCATAAGCTTGAAACCTGGGCAACGCGTCAAAGTTTCGGTAACTTTATAAAGCCTTATATGACGGCGACGTGGCCAAAACAGAAGTTGAGAAGAAGCAACCCTTCGTGACCAACCACTTGTGGATGTATTTTATATTTTCGTTGACCCAGTCCACTGTTTAATGCCTTGACGTTAGCAAAGTCAAAGTTCAACTTATTAGGCAATTTTGATGCTGGCGAGGGACTGGGAAATTAACTAAAAACTTGTTGTAATTGTCAGTACCCAATGAAATGCGCATTTGCTATGTGCTCAAGCTTGCGACAGGCCAAAATCTTTGCAAATACTTTCTCACAGTCAATTTACGTACAACTGCGAGCTTTGCTTGGTCTCTCAGAAACAGTAGAGCATACCATAATCAACTCGACGCTTCAGCTTCAGTTGTTTTGGACTTTTCTCTGCAAACTCCCCGTCCACTTGCCAACTTCTATCGCTACCTTTCTAACTTGTTCGGCTTCACATTGCTGATTGCGTCAGGCGCAAAGTTTACCACTCGAAAGTTGTTCATAAGTATTTTGCCAAGGGTAAAATAACTTTGACATCAGTTGGCAAGCAAAGTCTCCCAAGTATCTCAAGGCACAGTTTTCCATGCTAATCAACTGTGGGCTGGAAAGAACGTCGACAGCTGCAGACAAATCTGCATTAGTTGGAATGCAAATGTGTAAATGCTTTTGGAGTGCATTGTACAATCGATTGCCAAACTATTTATCGAATCATCAAAATGTCATCACGTTTAATCCGAGCACTTTTCTACTCGTCAAATGCTCTCTGTTAAGTCTCACACGTCAAATCATTTGTTTTGAGGGGAGAAGTTCGTCAATCTCAATAATGAAGCTTCAAGGCATTTGGCATTCACTGGGCGCTATTGGATGCGGTTCCCTTGCCACATACGTGGGTCTCAAGCTGTTCGATCAGCCGCAAGCTCGCAACGAACACCATGAGTCGCAGGAGTTGGTGTTGAAGGGACAATGGTTTCACAATTGGGACAACTGCCAGCTTCACGCCTCCAATGTGGGTGGCGAAAATTCAAAACCAGTTGCACTGCGTCACATTGTTCTGGTGCGACATGGGGAATATACATCGACAACCGATGGCGATCATCTCACGGATTTGGGGCGTCTACAGGCATATTACACCGGACAGCGGCTGCTGGAAATGGGGATTCCTTGGGATCATGTGGTGGCCTCGACAATGACTCGAGCCCAGGAGACAGCTACGATCATTCTGAAGCAAATCAAAGTTGACCCGCTCAAGTTGAAGCGTTGCGAACTGTTGCCAGAGGGCACCCCATGTGCAGCTGATCCACCCCAGCATCGGAATTTATCCCAAGTGGAAAGGGCGACTCGACGGGACGGACCACGCATTGAGGCTGCATTTAGGCGCTATTTCTTTCGCGCTTCCCCTGAGCAGAAGGATGACTCGTATTTACTTATTATTGGCCATGCCAATGTCATCCGCTATTTAATTTGTCGTGCCCTGCAATTCCCGCCCGATGCCTGGACCCGATTTAGGCTCAACCATGGTTCCATTACTTGGTTGACAATCTGGCCGAGCGGCTATGTCACGGTTCGGTGTTTAGGGGATGCTGGCTATATGCCAGTGAAAGAGTTAACCCATCGACGACCGCGAAAATCTGCAGACAAAAGTTAATTGCAAATTCTGAACTCATATGTAAAAATATTTAAAGACGAGTTTTATCGATTTACAAATAAATTGTAAACGAGTCAAATAAGGCAGAATTTATGTCGTTTTAAGCTACTATTTATAGTCACAGAGTATCATGTGATAACAAGAGTTGACCAACAGCTTGTCAACTGACTACTGAAATGAGTGACTAAAATGTTAAACAATTATGGAACCTGAAACAAATTTAACAATATAAAATGTAGTGTCGGATCCCAATTAATCTGGTTGACAATCTGGAATATTTTCTACTCTATGGTTTATTTTAAATATAAGAGTATATATATATACCAAAAATAGCCTTAAATATAGCAATTAAGTATTTTTGCGGAACAATAATTTGGTAAATTTGTATTGATTCAAAATAAAGGGCGAATATCTCAGTCTAGGACTGTAGCATTCTTTCTTGTTTCTTCGATTTCCGTTCTGATATGAAAAAATAATATTACATTATACGATTACAAACTATCGCTTATCAGGAAGGGGACATTTTAATTTTTTCCACACAGACAACCTAATCAGTGTGAATATTATAAAATACCACCCATATACTCAGTAATGATATATGATTTTAACTTAAAAAGTTCATTTTTCTATCATATAAATATAAAAACGTTATACAAGTTATGAAATATTTCAATATTTTTATAATTTATACCTTATACAATAAATAAAAAAAAACACACACACACAAAAATTTGATGATAATCACTAGACGTCAAATCCATGCAACAATATGTATTAAAAACCACTCAACCCTGAAAATAAGCTAGCATGAATTAACCCTGGTGCTACATCAAATACTTAAGTACTTAATTTACACACAATTAACAGGACACATTCTGGGATGTATGTACAGAGGCTTATTGTGTGTGTGATGTGACGTTGTCGTTGCGAGTTGACATCATTTACAGCCAGTCTTACTGGCATTATAATTTGTAAAGCTTTCCCAAACGAAACGTGACTTTTATGCCCATTTTGTCATGGGAATGGCTTTTTGCCATGGCCATTGGCATTGCAGCTGAAGCTGCAGGCAACGGTAAAAAGCTCTTTAACTTTGGCCAAAATCACTTTGCACGATTTTGGCGAGTGGCGCTGCCTGCGGTTGCCACGCCTACTAAATGCTGTCAGGTCACCTCGCCTCGCCTCGCCCCCCGCCAACCACATTTGTGCACTCTTTCGGTTTTGTCACTGCTCATTAGAGCGGCTATAATTTCGGTTATTGTGCTCTTCCCTGATGTTCGGTTTTGGTTTTTGTTCTGGTTTTCGTATTGGTTATTCTCTCGTTATGCTCCACAGTTTGAGTTGTTGGTGTTGCTGTTGGTGTTGCTGTTGATGTTGTGCTAGTGTTGGTTTTGGGGTCAGTCGCGGCAACGCTTCTGGTTATGTTGCTGCAGCTGCTTTCATTACCCCTGTCAGCGTTCTATGAAATTTGCATCCTTACCATATAAATGTAATTCCGGTTCGCCACAAAATTACATTATTTCAACCCATGGGATGATTTCAACGTCACAGCACGCTAGTCAACTACTTGTATTAAGTATTGGACAATATAAGAGAAATTTAAATATCAAATATTATAAGGAAAAATTCGGCTGACCAGAGAGTTCGAATATGAAATAAAGTCACACCTCAAGACTAAAGAATTATATGTAATTTTGTTATATAGCGAAATATTTTTTGATTTCCTTGCAGCGGAAAACTATTCAGTTAGGAGCAGCTATCGATTGATCCTTTTCTTGTTCGTCCTTAGAGAGTATCCGAGGAATGGTCTGATGCTTTCGACGATCTTTGCAGCTACCATAAAAGCGCATCGAGAAGAAATAAACAAGTTCAATGAAGCTCAAGCTGGAGATGCCCATAAACAAGCCTAAAATGCCTCCGAAATTGGATATCAATGTTGATACACCAAAGAGAATTGTTCGCTTAATGGCTGTGAACTGATGCTCCTTAAAGTAGACGGACACACGAGAGCCGATAGCACTGCAAACAAATTGGTTAGTAAAAGTCTCCAATTTATCTGATTTAAAACTATATACTCACTCAGTGAGTTCGTACGTAGCACGATAAGCTAAAATAGTTTTTGTCGAATTATACACGGCTCGGGAGATTTCAAAGTTGTATTCAAGCGAGGTGCAGGCTGGCATACAATCGCACATAACCTTGACATTAGGATTTACAGTCTTCTGCATGGTCTGATTTTGTAATAAGGCATTTAGCTCATCCTGTGCGGCATTATAACAGGCTATGCCAGCTACACCACAAACCGGAACATCCAAAGGCTCTGCAAGTAACGGAAGGTGTAACAATTGGTTTGAGGCGAAGCAATGGCCAGCTAATCATTTCACTTACTGGGCATCCAGAACTTGACACAACCACACTTGGCCATGGTATAGTTGGCCAGGCATTCGGTCTGACAATTGCTCTGCGAGTAAGCTTTAAAGTAACGAAGAGCCCGCTCATCATCGAAGAAACACTGACGCCTGCGAAATATATGAATGTTATAATTACTTTAAATGAAATACCCCATTGGATGTTCTCACTTTTCGGCGCTAATTTCGTGTAAATTAGTTGTGGACACGACATAATTGGGCAGCACGCTAACCATAACCTCACTACCATGAGGAACAAGTATGTAATTATTTGAGGTGAGTGGCACGCTCTCTGGAGAGTTGAGGAATACCTGCAAATTCACACCTTTAGTGCACTGTATATATATATCGAAAGGTAAGAATTATCCACCTTGTAACCCTGCTTAAAGCTGCGACAGTCGTAGTCATAGTTATGCTCGAGACCCTGTAAAAAGGCAAAGAATCCATTCCGCACTGACGTCACAACTGTTCGCTGAGGATACGAATTTTGTCCCTGATCGATGTATCCCGTATCCAAGGACCAATTTCCGGTAATCTTATTGAGAGGAGGTAAATCGGCATCGAAGTAATTGTCAAAACTAACCACATCCGGATCAACGTAGCTGACAAAGCGCTCATCTCGATATATATCCTTGGGTCGAAGGCCATTAAACTGATAGCAAATACCCTCATCGGTGGCCACAAAGTCGAATATCTTATTGCAAAAATAGAAACGTCCATTCCATCTGCAAAACGGACCCGTCACATTCTTCGAAATAGTCAAATCCACAAGTGTTTCTGACACATCTAGTGGCGGTAAACCAGAGCGTAGATTCGACAGCAAAGGGGCAAATCTGGTTGCCACATCCGAGTCACAAATATGCATAGTGGCAGCCATGCGTTGCAGGCTGCAAAAGGATGGATTATCAAATAAAATATTTGCAGTGGAACTATGTCTCCCAATCTGTACTCAACTCTTCGTCGCTAAAGTCGGAGATGTCCTCGTTCTGCTGATATTTTTCCCAAATCTGTCGCGAAATATTAGCATAGTCGAAAACGTTGCGTTCCATTTTGATTTCAGGACATATTGTAATGGTTGGAAAGGGAATCTTGTGCACAGGCACAAGTGTCTCGTCAAATCCCAAAATCACCGGAGAATCCTGCCACTTCAGATAGGTTGCCCAAATAAGTGAGACCGCAAAGTAGACGGAAGTGCAGGTCAGCACTAGCCAGTATAATCTGTGCTTCGATAAAAAGTAGATAAGGGTACAACTTTCTTTTTTGCAGTGGAAACATACTTCTCGTAAATGGGTCGATGCACCTCGAATATGTAACGTATGCCGTGAATAGTCGTGCTCTTCGAGTACTCCAGCAGGAGACCCTTGCAAGCGGACAGACGACTGCCATATCTAATCCGAGATTTAATAATCACTTCACTGGGCACATCGCTCAAAGCCGCTGAAGTGATGCTCGCGCGCAGAGAGTCAAATTCGCGATTGGGAAACAGCTCTGACACTGGCAAGACGCTGCTGAGCTTATCCTCTTGCTGTTTCCCTTGTTCCTCGGTTGCAGTCATATTCCATGTAACGCCTCAAACGTCGCTGGCTTAACTAAACTGTCCCGCATAGCGACCATGCGGCTTTATAGCTATGGTTACTGGGTGTGACAGAGCACGCTCCTCTGGGGTGTATTTAAATGACGCGACTACTAGATAGTGCATTGGGGGCGGTCGGCCGTTCCTCTAGGTCGGTTATTGTACTGAGATAATTGTTTGTTTTGATATACTTGGACCAAAAAAATAAGTTTAAATTCTATTCTTCTTAACCTATAAAGTGTATCTTTTTTATATACTAAGTGTGGGTGTTGAGGACTATAAGCTGCTTTAAGATACGAGTTGTGAAGCAAACGCATGGGAAAACCCAAAGCATGTAAGATACATTTGCATTGCACAACAAGGGATTACATGCACTCGAAAGCATTAAGCGTTCTTTCTGAAGTGCAAAGTGCCTATGTCAATTCAGAAAATGCTCTGAAACTGGCGGGAACTCTGCGCTGGAGTTTCAAGTTTTAGCTGGAAACTGCAAAAGATGTTGCCAATTTCGTTTGATACAATTTTAGAATTAAAGTTTTAAATTTACCAGCAAAGTTGTTGAAGGAGGCTGCTTGAGGCTGCTACCGTGCAAATCCGAGACTACAAAATGCATAAATCAAAGGAAAATTGAATTTTAGCTATGAAATGCATTGCACACGCTGAAGCGCAACGTTGTCGTCGTTGTCGTTGCCTTTATCGTTGTCCTTGACGACATGCTGTGAGCTTCTGACAATATGCAAGAGATGGCATACCGAAAGAATCCTTCCTGCCATCATCAACCCATCCAACCCCTTTCCCATCTACATATGTAGCCGTCGAAATAGTTGGACCCCCTGCAGGCGGACGCAAACGCACTACAAAAACTTTGTCTGGCTCGGCGTTGATGCCACTTTAAAAATAAAATTAACTTTATGCAAAAGACGCAGACAAACTGTAAATATAGAATAAAACTTAAAATAAATCTTGGTATAATAAAGAGTTTTAAATTAACGAGGCTTACATCCCCTTATAATAATTAAATTCGAAATTTTTAATTTGCCATTGCAGATAAAGACACAAAGGCAATGACATCAATAATTGTGATTGCTTTTTGTATCTACTCACAAGTACTTCAACTAACATTTAATAACAATTTTTATGTTGTTTTATTTTTATATAAATATAACTCAAATTATATAAATAAGCACAGCTTGAGATATACAACCTTTTTATGGTTACTAAAAAACTCTGAAGATCTTCAAGAAATAATTTCATATGACTAAAAGCGACTGAAACTTACTTAGGTTGATAAAAATATTTTGTTCTTTATAGTGTTTTAAGAAATCAATTTTCGGTATATTATTGAAAATGGGTGGCGGAAATCTCACAATTGATCACAGTTGTTTTCAACTTTTCGCTACCCGTAGTGGTAAGTGAATGGGCAATAATAACTTATCATATGCCGGAAGTTCAACAATTCTGCATAAATAACTTCAATGCAGGGTAAAATAAGCTTTTCTACCCGCTACCGATAGGGTAGAAGTGTATTATAACATTGTGATTGCAGGAAATATTGGTCAGCGTCAACAGCCGTGACGATGTAGCCATGGCCGTCAGTCTATCTGTCCGTCTGTCTCTATAAATCACTTGATTTCAGAGACTATAATGAGATAGAGCTCTAATTTTTTTCGACAGCATTGGTTATGCTTGCACTCAGATCAAGTTGGTTTTAATTTTTTGCCACGCCTACTTCCGCTCTCGCAAATGGACAAAAATGTAGTAACAAGTTTAATTTTAAAGCTAAAGTCGCAAATTTTGGTATACATAACATTAACTTTACTATATTCCAAATATTCCGTTTGGTATATTTTGAGCGGGTATTTCACGGTGACAAATCGGAATTTCGTTAAATTTTCCGAAAGATCAAGTTTGTTTCGCATTTTTCCGTCACCTACTTCCGCCCTTATAAATCGAAAAAAAGTCGCACAAAAAGCGTAATTTTAAAGTTATAATAGCTATATATGGCTATAATAACTACAGTATTCTGAACTCCAGAAAATTGGGTTTGCGATTATCTTAGACAGTACCACTTTCAAAATATACCATTCCGGCTGATACACCAGATTTTTGTTAAAGCAATTTATCCCGTCATAGGCATTTCCGCCCATATAAAAGTTTTTCTTTAATAAATTCGCACAAATTTAATCCGATCCAACTAAATTTTCAGAACTCCAAAAATTGTGGTTTCGATTGGTATATCTTAAGAATTCGGGACTCCAGCTTTATTATTACTTTGTTATTCGATTTATTCTGATTTGGTAGGCGAACTGGTATATTTTGAACTCTATGGTATATTTCAAAAATATAATAATATTGATATTAAAAATGTAGCCTTCGGTATTTTTTCGGTATATTTATAGAATGTGGTTTTATTGAAAATGTGTGGCGGGTATCTCACAGTCGGGCACACTCGACTGATGCTTTCTTACATGTTCTGTTGTATTTGCCCCATTGGTATCATTTTTAAAATTTGGGGAAATTATATAATTTTTTAGTTTAAATTTAGAACTGAAGTGAAAAGCCATATGGATGAAAAATTAATAATGTTACAAGCAAATCAAACAGAATAAAACGAAATTAAATAATCAACCTTTTTAAATTTATTTGAAGGTGAGTTCAATTTAAATTAGTACAGATGATCAAAACACAACGAGTTCAACACAAATATACAAAAGTTCATATCGCGAAATTTCTTATAGAAAACTAAAATAATACTAAAAAACCTACAAAACAATAACAAATTAAATGCAAAAAACAGAACTTAAATCTTAAGCTGGCGAGCTGAAAACATGAAGTGCTGCACAATAGCTTTACAATAATACAAACTAACTGAATGTTTTCTAATACCGAATTCATCCATACTTTATCAAATAATATACGAAATGAAATGAACGCAACTATAATACTATAGTTTATAGAAATGTATTTTATATATCGTTGATTTCCTTGCAGCTCAAAGCTCAGTTAGGAGTAGCGATAAATTAGTCCTTTTCTTGTTTGTCCTCAGAGAATATCGGATGAATGGCCTGACGCTTTCGACGATCTCTGCAGCTTCCACAAATGCGCATCGAGAAGAAATAAACAAGTTCGATAAAGCTCAAGCTGGAGATTCCCATAAACAAGCCAAAGATGCCGCCACAATTCGATATCAACGTTGATACACCAAAAAGAATTGTTCGCTTAATGGCTGTAAACTGATGCTCCTTGAAGTAGACGGTCAGACGAGAGCCGATAGAACTGCAATCAACTTGCTTCGTAATAGACTTCAATTTAATTTATTGAATACCATATACTCACTCAGTAAGCTCGTATGTTTCACGAAAGGCTTTAATAGTTTTTGAAGCATTATACACGGCTCGGGAGATTTCAAAGTTATATTCAAGCGAGGTGCAGGCTGGCATACAATCGCACATAACCTTGACATTGGGATTTACAGTCTTCTGCATGGTCTGATTCTGTAGCAAGGCATTTAGCTCATCCTGTGCGGCATTATAACAGGCTATACCAGCTACACCACAAACCGGAACATCCAAAGGCTCTGCAAATAACGGCAGGTGTAACAATTGGGTTGAGGCAAAGCAATTGCCAGCTAATCATGTCACTTACTGGGCATCCAGAACTTGACACAACCACACTTGGCCATGGTGTAGTTGGCCAGGCATTCGGTCTGGCAATTGCTCTGCGAGTAAGCTTTAAAGTAGCGAAGGGCCCGCTCGTCATCGAAGAAACACTGACGCCTGCGAAATATATGAATATTATAATTACTTCAAATGAAGTACCCCATTGGATGTTCTCACTTTTCGGCGCTAATTTCGTGTAAATTAGTTGTGGACACGACATAATTGGGCAGCACGCTAACCATAACCTCACTACCATGAGGAACAAGTATGTAATTATTTGAGGTGAGTGGCACGCTCTCTGGAGAGTTGAGGAATACCTGAAAATTCACACCTTAAGTGCACTGTATATATATCGAAAGGCAGGAATTACCCACCTTATAACCCTGCTTAAAACTGCGACAGTCGTAGTCATAGTTATGCTCGAGACCCTGTAAAAAGGCAAAGAATCCATTCCGCACTGACGTCACAACTGTTCGCTGAGGATACGAATTTTGTCCCTGATCGATGTATCCCGAATCCAAGGACCAATTTCCGGTAATCCTATTGAGAGGAGGTAAATCGGCATCGAAGTAATTGTCAAAACTAACCACATCCGGATCAACGTAGCTGACAAAGCGCTCATCTCGATATATATCCTTGGGTCGAAGGCCATTAAACTGATAGCAAATACCCTCATCAGTAGCCACAAAGTCAAATATCTTATTGCAGAAATAGAAACGTCCATTCCATCTGCAAAACGGACCCGTCACATTCTTCGAAATAGTCAAATCCACAAGTGTTTCTGACACATCCAGTGGCGGTAAGCCAGAGCGTAAATTCGACAGCAAAGGGGCAAATCTGGTTGCCACATCCGAATCACAAATGTGCATCGTGGCAGCCATGCGTTGCAGGCTGCAAAAGGATGGATTATCAAATAAAATATTTGCAGTGGAACTATGTCTCCCAATCTGTACTCAACTCTTCGTCGCTAAAGTCGGAGATGTCCTCGTTCTGTTGATATTTTTCCCAAATCTGTCTCGAAATATTAGCATAGTCGAAAACGTTGCGTTCCATTTTGATTTCAGGACATATTGTTATGGTGGGAAAGGGAATCTTGTGCACAGGCACAAGTGTTTCGTCAAATCCCAAAATCACCGGAGAATCCTGCCACTTAAGGTAGGTTGCCCAAATAAGTGAGACCGCAAAGTAGACGGAAGTGCACGTCAGCACTAGCCAGTATAATCTGTGCTTCGATAAAAAGTAGATAAGGGTACAACTTTCTTTTTTGCAGTGTAAACATACTTCTCGTAAATGGGTCGATGCACCTCGAATATGTAACGTATGCCGTGAATAGTCGTGCTCTTCGAGTACTCCAGCAGGAGACCCTTGCAAGCGGACAGACGACTGCCATATCTAATCCGAGATTTAATAATCACATCACTGGGCACATCGCTCAAAGCCGCTGAAGTGATGCTCGCGCGCTGAAAGTCAAATCCGGGTATGGCCAACAGCTCTGGCCCTGGCAAGACGCTGCTGAGCTTCTCCCCTTGCTGTTTCCCTTGTTCCATAGTTGCGGCCATATTCCATGTAACGCCACAAACGTCACTGACTCAACTAAGCTGCTCCGCAAAGCGCTAGTGGCTTTATAGTCTGCTCAGCGATGGTTACTGGGTGTGACAGAGCACGCTCCTCTGGGATGTATTTAAATGGCGCGAATACTAGATGGTGCGTAGGGGACGGTCGGTCGTTCCTGCAGTGTCCTGTCCCTGTACTTAGCTAATTGCTCGTTTGGATAACAAATACTTGTTCGAAAAAACAAGTTGGAATTCTATTATACTCAACCTTTAAAAGTGTTGAGGGCTATAAGCTGCTTTAAGATACGAGTTTTGAAGCAAGCGCATTGGGGAAACCCAAAGCATGTAAGGTACATATGCATTGCACAACAAGGGATTACATGCACTCGAAACGTTAAGCGTTCTTTCTAAAGTTTAAAGTGCCTATGTCAATTCAAAAACTCCGAAAAAGGCGGGAGTTTTGCGGTGGAGTTGCAACCTTTAGCTGGAAACTGCAACAGATGTTGCCAATTTTATTTGTTGCAATTTCAAAAATAAAGTTTTAAATTTTCCACCAATGTTGTTGAAGGAGGCTACCGTGCCAATCCGAGATCGATCGATTGAGGTCTAGCTATAAAAGAGATCGCATAACGAAAGAATCCTTCGTGTCTATCTACCTATTCAACCACTTTCCCATCTACTTATGTAACAGTCGAAATAGTTGGGCTCCCCGCAGGCAGACTGCATAAAACTTAGAGTAAGTCTTTATCGCATAAGGACATTATCCACGATGCTAGAATCTAAACTGATAAAAATGTTGAAGTATAATAAAGAAGTATTAAATAAGGATCTTAGATGGCTTTCGATGGCCCAGACTGATTGCAGTACTGTATAACTATACCAAAAATAGTCTTTGGTATATTAATTTGATATATTTAAAAATTAATACAGCCCTGTTATGCTTTTATGCAAATATGGGTAGCGGGTATTTCCCAGTCGAGTACTCTCGACAGTAGCTTTCTTACTTGTTTTCATAATTATTATCTATATATGTATGTACATGACAATGCTTAATTGACCTAAATTTAAAAATTCAGGGAAAATGATGGATATTGTAGTTTAAATAAGGAATTGATTAAAGAGCATGACATAACTATTAATTTACAATTACGTAAAAATATGAAAGGCGGGGTGACTTGTGAATAAAGAAGAATGTTTTTGTTTATGGTATTCAATGCGGCTGAATGAAATATGAATTAAAATCAATGAAGAGAGAAAATTGAACATAAACTGTATTTTCATTTACCATCGCAGGCTTTAAATGGTCTGAATAATTGCCACAACATTTAATCACTGCCTCATAACAAATACATTTCTGTCCTCCTACTTTCGTTTATGCTATCGGACTCTTCCCGCCATTTGCTCGTCTTACACGTGCTGGGAATGGAAAGCAATAGAATGAAGAATTCACCACTGTTTATAGGCAATTATACCACACTTCTCAACCGGTCTCTTCTGACACAAAACGAAATAAAGAAAATTTATATGTTTTCTTTGGTGATTATTGGGGCTTTGAGCGTTCGTCAGTTCAGTCTTGTGAGGTCTTTTGAATATATAAAACGTGTCGAGCTACAGTTCATTGAAAACATAAACTTCCATTGACAATATATCAAATAATTAATATCCAGCTCCAGGATGCTGTGACGTGCTGGTGTCTGCGAAAATTAATAAAAATAAACCTTCAAATTGATTTGGTGTATAAAATTAAAAGAAGCTTACGCTATCGTTTTATCAATTAGTATCAAGAAGATGCAAATTAGTGATAAGCAAATATGTAAAAGTGAATATTTTGCATATGGCTGCGATTTTGTGCAATCTGTAAACAGTTCGTTAAATGCATTTCCCATATAAATAACATATAACAACGACAAAATAATGCATTAAACCCAGCTAATGCTAGGAAATTCCAAATTAAATATGGTGAACGGAAATGAGTCTAAATAACTCCACATTTCAAACCGTTTTTGTTGACATTTGGATTTTAATGAGTTTCAATTAAAAAAAGCGTATGTGAAATGTCAGAGCACATTTAACAAGCAATATTAAAATTCCATATCAAAGGAGAAAAGGGAGAGTGTGTGTGTGTGTGCGAGACACAAAGAGAGTGAGAGAGGGCACACAAATAAATCAATCAATTAAAATTGTAAACGAGGTAAATTTACTCATCATATAATTTATTAATTAGTAGATTTTTCCGCATTGGCAACAGCTGGAGCATTACACGTCATCATTCGAATCGAACTCATTGACTCCGTTGCGTACATTCACATTGACTCGCCACTGTAAACGATTGCTTTCAATATCCATCAAACTTTTCAACCACACGACATACTTTAATTACTAAATTGCACAAATCGATTGAAGCGAGTTGAGCTTAATAATTACGTATACGCCGGGTACTTTCCTGTGACTGGCAACATCTTTTAATGGCGGAGTTTATGATTCTTTGGGGAGAAGTAATATTCATTAGAGAAAAAGAGTTTTCTTATTTGACCTGAGACATGAACTTTGCCACCTTTTGTCATTATACCCGTAGTTATTATAAAACGGCTTTAACTAATATGCTGCTAACAATCGTCGCTACACATTACGTATCAAGTTGCCTTCAAAAGAGCTTGACCACCAAGCGCCTTGACTCGTGTCCATTGAGCTCACTATACTCGAGATATACTACAGAGATAGAGCAAGTAAAATGAGAGAAAAGTGTAGAGAAATATATTGCAGCGAGTGAAATTGAACGCCAAACGCTCTTCCCATGCCCAATGATGGGCTATCGCATTTTAATGACCTACTTTTTGAGCTCAAGACTATTTAAGTTTCGCTCGTATTGGTTTGCTCTAATTCAGTGCATTGTAAATCCCAGAGGTAGCGCAATTAGTATTTCCAATACATCGGCGTATTGTCAAGGAAAGAGTTCCAGCAAGCTTGCAGGGCTTCGCCAACGACTTGGACCCCCCTTCAGATGGCGTTGGTGTGGCGTACCCCGAGTGTAGCACCGAGTGTAGTTTACAGCAACAACGAATCGAGACAAAACAATATGCGAAAATAAATATGCATGTGTATGCATGGAGAAAACGTTGCACAGGCAATGAAAGTCATTACCCACGACGAGCAATGAAAGCAAATTTCGAAAGCCCAATTGACAGCAGTTGAGAGGCCAAAGACAGCATGCAGCAAATATTGTAGTGCAAATAGTAGCAAAACAAAGAAAAATAAATGCAAAATAAAAGGAAAAGGAATTAGCGAACGTGTCTGTAAAATTCAATTCAAGGCGTTAACAGACATTAAATGCATTTCGAATTTGGGCCGGCACCTTGGATATGTGCTAAGAATGGAAAATAACAAACTTGGTCAAGGAAACAATTTTAAAATGCGAGCCAGCAGCAAGGGAGGATAAACACACGACTGACATTGGAAAAATGCGGTCCCTTTGAATTCATTGAAAAATAGTTAATCATATTGAACTTAATAATATGTTTTTTATAGACAGGTATTCCTTTGGTTAATATAAAATATGTACGCCTTCCGGAAGTCTCTTAAATTACAATAGACAACAATTTGAACAGCAAATTAAATTCAATGCGAGCAACATGCGAATATGTCCCACAGCGTAATATTTATTAATTTATAGGCGCTTGTGTCATACGGGGCTGGGTGGGCATTAATATGAATGCATAATAGGAACATAAAATTCCGAAAATATTTTTTCAAGATTGACCCCGCCTGTGTGTATTATGGCTGGGATCATGCGCTTGTGTGTGTTTCTGTGTTGGCAAACATTCATTGTCTTCTACATCAACCATTTATTCATTTCAGCTACACATCCACTTCCACATCCAGTTCCAGGCCCAGGGCCCCGGGTCCGAAGATGGACACACGTATACACAATCTAACACTGCCAACGCCAGCCGCAACAACAATTATGTCCACGTCAGCAGCAGCAGCAGCCGCAGCAACAACGGCGATGGCCGCTGCGATGTCTAGGGCCACAGCAACAACAATCGCCCCAGCAACATCAACAACACTGGAAACAACAACGACATCAACTGGACCAGGCACATTTTTTACATACAGCATACCAGGCATGGACATCGCGCCGGGACCATTTATATTCACCTACGTTAGTGAATTTTTATCGCTTATCACGCCGGAAGAATTGCCGCTTGGTAAGTCCACACAGTATGGCCCAAGAAGTCGTCGGACATGCAGGATAAGAGAAGGGTCAGGGTTACTCTCTGCCAGGGTTTGTATGTATGTGCCAGCGTGGTCTGTGAGTGTGTGTGTGTGTGTTGGTGTCAAGTTTTGTCGGCCTGCCAACGGAGAACGGGAATTGAATGCCGTTTTTAGGAGACCCATTGTATTTACATCCAAATATCATTCATACAGATTTCTGATAGTTATTAAAAATAAAAAACGGGTGAATCGTTTATGGTGCATATATTTTAAAAAGTATATTTTTATATATCCTGCCAATTGAAGTTGAACAAATATTTTACTTAAAGATAGATTAAAAAACAGAAAAACGTATTACGTTTAACTCAACTGGATAAATTTGTTATAAGCAGATGTAAGCATTTGCGAACCCATAAAATATATATTCATAGTGTCCAGAAGGTGTTGCATTTATTTACTCTCAAAACTATAGTCTTCATAAGTTTGTTTCTACAATACAAATTTTAGATATTTAAAAAAAAAATAATATTTTTTGGTACTTTTTTCTCTTTTTGTAATATTTATTTAAATGACCATGTTCCTTTATATACGGGTATCTTTTTTAACTGGTATACACACTGACTTTAGAATTCGTTTCTTTTATGCATTTTTAATAAAAAAGCTAATCAAAAAACAAACATCGAAGAAACTATGCGAATATTGGTAAATAAATTAAGACCATTAAGAGTTTGGTGTTTTTCAGAAGTGTAATCCACTAGTTAAATTATACTAATAATTTATTATTCCCTCAGTATAGATATTTGGATCGAATATATTCACACAAAAGGAAATGTAGATTTTTTAGCCCTAGCAGCAGAATGTGAATGATTACGATTCGTGTGTCTTGCCCATGCAAGCATTGCGAATGCCATTTCTGTCCTACATTGGATTAAATTATGACACTAAATTCATCTGGCGTATGCTTTATAGCTTTTACATATATTAAGCCGTGTACTACACGAATTTTCTTTCCGCCGCATCCCTTATCTAAAATGCAAGTCATTTTACTGTCCACAAAAACTAAAGAGAATGTTAAACATGAAATTGAACGAAATCTGAAGTTGTTTTAGAGCAAAGTCAGCCTAGACAAAGCATTTTGGAACTACAAAATGAATAATTGAAAATTGTATATCAAAATTAATCAACTTGTTGATAGTTGGATAGTTGCCGGTGCAGATGTCCAATGAGCAAAAGCTTGATAGTTTTATGAAAAAGTATGGCGAAATCGAAGAGGTAGCACGACAATATTTGATGGCCAACAATTGGGTTTTGGAGCAGGCAAGCCTTAGATATGAGGCCGATAAAGCAAATCGCATTGTACAAAGCACCTCGGAGATAACGACGGACAAACAACCGGAGACGCACAATGATGGTGCATCTGACAGTTCGCTTCAGAATGCGCAGATAACGAAGCGAGTGCAAATCGAGGACTCAACTCCGGCCCTGACCACCGTCGATAGCGATCGTAGTATGCGCACCTGGGGACAAGGCATCAGCCTTGGCAGTGCTCACCCCATCAATCCTCCGCCACCACGAAATACGGGCCAAGACACCGACTCTGAGCTGGACGAGAACGAGCACATTGTTGTGGTGCTTCACCTTTGGTCCGAAGGCTTCTCACTGGATGATGGATCATTGCGACTCTACGAAGTGCCCGAAAATGAACGCTTTCTGCGTGCCATAATGCTCGGTGATTTCCCCTATGAGATGCGGGAGCTGGGGCAACGCATTGAGCTCAGTGTCCAGGATCACACTAACGAATCCTATCGTCAGCTATCTCGCAAACAGTTCATGGGCTCAGGTCGAACTTTAGGCACTCCAAACCAACAACTAGAAGCCCGCACCTTCCGCCCAAGTGATATCCCCAGAGGAGCACCAGCATAACCAAGAGCTGTCAGCCGAGCATGCTTTGGCTCTTAATGTGCAGACAAACCTAACGACAATCCAGTTCCGTTTGGCCAATGGAAGTCGAATTGCTGCCAACTTCAATCGTACACATCAAGTCGCCGATCTCTACAGATACGTGCGCATAGCTAGGCCCCAATATTCAAGTGTGAACTTTATGTTAATGACCGCATTTCCACGGCTTCCGCTGCTCGAGAGCGATTTGCGCACCTTATCCGAGGCTGATTTGCTCAATGTGGTAGTCATCCAACACATTAACGAAGACTGAATGACAAATACAAATATCACTTTTTAAATGCGTTTGATTCCTTCAGCAAAGTAGGGTCTTAATGTTTTAAAGCAGATAGCCTAGCAATTAAATCAGTTGAGAAATATTGGGGATTAAAAATGAAAAACTTACAACGATCAGAAAAAATAAAAGGAGTCTTTAATTACCATATGTGTTCTTAACCAGAATAAAGAGGATTTGGTAAACAATATTAACATACATACAATAGGGACCACAAACAACAATAATGAAATAGTACTAAGTATACGCGATATCGTTAAAATATACCAAACGTACCAAAAATATGATAATAATATAATATAGTTATATAGAGTACAGAAATTCCCTCAAAATATATATTGGAGAACAGCTGCAGCTCATTTTTACAATTTAATATAATTTGTTTTCCGAAAGTTGGCGTGGCAAAAATCTAAAGTAAACTTTATTTGCGTGCAACACATGCACAAAATTGTAGCTCTTATATCTTTTATAGTCTTTGAGATATAGATGTTCATTTTGAGGTGCCTTTTTTTGTCTGTTACTTACATTTTTTATTTGCACAAAGTTTTGGGTAGCGAGTAGTAACGATCAAACCCCAAAAAAACCATCAGGACAAATGGGAAAAAAACGATATTAATTTTAATGGGCAATTCAGAAACACAATAAATATATTTGATGGCAAAACTTATTTTTCATTAGAAATAAATTTCAATTTAAGTAAAAAATCATAAATATCAAATCAATAAATAAATTAAAAATATTATTTTAATCACTAATGGTCTCAATTACTGATTATTATCATTAAGAATTATTATAATTAATATTGTTTATTGTAGACAACATACTTTTATCATTTTTAATAACTCACTATATCACTTAATATTTGAATGATATTATGCTTAGATTCTATACGAGATGTACTACATAAGAATGGTAGCCTGATCGACTTTGCCTCTAATGTAAGTACTGGGTATAATACAGTTGTGCTTTAATCATCAAACTGAACAATTTTTCTTTGCTGTAGGCCATTAAAATCGAATCGGGCTTCATCGCACTGATGAGCATTTTTACCATACTAGCTTTGGTGCCACTGATTGCCACCTGTGCTTGGTGTTGCGGCCGTCGGAGCACACAGGATGAAGTGGATCTCATACGGAACGCGCCGGTGCACATTCGCGATGAGTCCTTGGAGGAGAGTTTGCGTTGTCGCAAAAGTGCTTCGGTGGTCACACTTTGGATCGTCTTCATACTGCTCACGTAGGTTGGCCAATGCAATGGCAAAGTTGTAAAGTGCGACAAGTAATGTTACATAGATCAAGTTGAAGTTAACTCGATTTTGGGGACATTTTTCAGGCTGAGCGACCTTAGCATATTTTATGCCAATAGTCGACTATCGACAGGGATTGAGATGACGCCGGAGATGGTCAAGTCGGCGGTGCACGATGTGGAGGTTTTTTTAAAGGATACGCATCTACAAATCAAACACAAGCTAGATAATGGCTTTCATGTTTCCGTCGAGAAAGTTGTCAAAGACTTGGAAGGTCAGTGGGTGCAAACCGAGAGCGCAAAAAAGTTTTCGCAATGCCAACTTTATGACTATTGCCATTGTGCATTTTTATTGCTTTCGACTCATTCATATTATATGTAGCATGCCATATATGTATGTATGCCGTACCAAAACTTTGTGCATTCCATTCTGAATTATTGCAGTTAGTGTACTCCTTTCGACTCCATCTCCTTCTCCATCTCCAACTCCCTTTCATGTGGCCAGAATCTGAATTTGTTGTATGTTCTCTTCTCTATTCTTCACATAATAGACGTGGATGTTCTCCTTGGCGAACCAATTCAAGCGGAAATATCTGCACACACTGGCCTCGAGCTGGCATATGATTCATTGACAACACTTAGCCTGGGTAAGTCCTTAAGGTTAAGTGCTCCTTCACTCCGATTGTTTGGCCCCAGCACCATGAACGTAGTCTTGACCCAAATGTCTTTTCTATTGTGACTGACTGAGCGAAGCTCGACAAAATTGCATAGAAATGGATTAAAATCACATAATCCAAGATTGTGCAAACTACAAGACTGAGGTCTGAGGTTGGGGATTCAAATATAAAATAGATTGTGTTGTATTGTGGCACATCAAACACTCAAAATAATACTCCACTCCGCGAATGCCGCACAGCCAATGGTAAATACATCGAAGTGCACTGAGAAAAGCAATTGTTTGCGCCCAATTTCATTATGAGGATGAAAGCCTTGAGAGGTTGCAGCATGCTCCAAAGCGGAATCCGAAGTCGGTATATAAAAAAAAAAACAAACTGCCAACAGACATAGTACACAGGCTGAGCTGAAGCTGGAGCTGGCATTCGCATCCGGAGACAAGTTGACACAAGCGCAAGCACAAGCACAGCACGAATGTCAAGACGACAACTGCATTATATTTTCACACAATATGTAATTTAGAGCAGAACTCTGTCTACCACCCCTAACTACTCTTCTGACTTCTGGTCTGGCCCCAAATAAATATGCTACAATAATATTTTCATGGATTTTGTCGCAGCAAATGCGGAGCTCATTTATCGCGTCCTTATGCTTCAAGAGACCGTCGGACGAGCTCTGAAGCTCTCCCAGGAGGCAGCCGCCCGCATGGAGGAGCTGCAGATACAATTATCCGTGCTGCAGCGTCAGTGCACGTACCGAGATCGTCCGCTCTGTGACACATTGCGTATACGCAGCTTCGAGGAAAACGGAGTTGTCGATGCGCTCAAGACGGTGAGTTGGTCAGAGTTCAGAGGTCAGAGCTGGTTCTTTAATTCACCATTCACTCTTGTTATTATTTGAGCTCTCTCTATCATAATGCCTTTTTATACACGCTACTCGTAGGGTAGAAGGGTATCATAGCTTATGTAACAGGGAGAAAAATATATTCACCGACCCATAAAGTATACTCATATTCTTGATAAGCATTAATAGCCAAGATTATATTGCCATGTTTGCCTATATGTTGGTCCGCATGAACAAATATATTTTAGAGACTTAGAGATAGAGCTAAGCATTTTTCCAACGCCACAAGCGCAGTTTTCAGGCTAAAGTCAATATGTTTTACATACAATAATAACGTCAGCACTTATAGTATTTGTCAATGTGGTTCAATCAGATAAAAATTGTAAAAGTTATTTAAGAAAGAATTGTATATATGCAAAAAAAAACTTTACGATAGTCTAATCTTAGTTCCATTGGTTGAAGTAATATATATTGTATATTTTGAATATAATAGTATATAGATATACAAATTGTTACCTTCGGTATATTAGTATTAGTACTATTTAGGTATATGAATTTAGCACTGCTTTGATTTCAATGAAAATGTGTAACGGGTATCTCACAGTCGAGCACACTCGATTGTATCGGCTTTTTCTTGTTTTCATTCAACATTGTCCTATATTATATTTGGTAACAATTTGTCAGCTGCAAGAGGACCAGAGCATCTTTCGCATGCGATACTTGGGCGAAATTGAATTTGGTTCCACTGTCAAGAATCTGACATCGGAAGTTGGCGTCTCACGTTCAATTTTCAGCAATTTTCCGCAACAAGTTAAGCACGATACAGCATATGAACGAAACTGTAAGTCCAATCAAGACACTAACAGATGAAAACATTTACGAATTATAATTTTATTACTGCAAAAGGAAACTAAAATCCAATCGTTATCAGCACGTAACACACACAAAAATTATTGACAAATTCAATGTAAGAAAATTGCAAAGTTTTGCCAACAAGAAAACAATGTCTCCAGCTTCCAGCATATTTCGCAATCACCTTTCGAAATTACTGCAAGTGCATTTCCATTTGTTTTGGGGCCAGCAAATTCGATTTTGCTATCAATTAAAGTGTACAATACAATCAATAACACACGATGGGACAGCTGACAGCACTAAATATAAGTGGCAACATTTTCGAGTCATGCAATTTGTGTAATAATCAAGGAGAGTTTTCACTCGGCTTCTGCTGGATTGTGATTGCGCGAGTGTTGGGAGGTGGGGCGACAAGTTTAACACAATATTAATTAATGTCAACGGGGCCCTCAATACACAATAACAATACTCAATGCTCGAACACTAATTGAATTGCCAAACTGATCCATCCGCAGATACGCTGGAGCAGCTGGCGAGCATAAGGCACAGGACGACAGCCAATGCCCAGCTGTTGACATCGACAATTAATGCGTTGCTGGAGCGTTTGGATCGAACGTGGCCAGCACTGGAGCCAGCTTACATAGAGCTTAAGGAGTGGGCGAACACGTACTGGGGCATTGGCTGGATTGCCGCCATGGTCATCGTATGGGTGCTGCTCTTTATGCTAATGTCCTACTGTTGCTTCCTTTGCGAGTCGAACGCCAAGTCCGGGGTTGTCTTCTTCGTTACCGTCTTGGTCATTTGCCTGGGCAGCATTGGCCTCACCTTCTATGGGGTCTTCTCCCTCGCCATTGGCGGTAACGTTGAGGTCTTCCTCTGTCGCTCCATCCAAGGCCCCAACTACGAGATGCTGGGCAAGCTATTCGATAAGCCCGGCTATGTGTATGCAGCAGAGCCCCAAACAGGCATCATCGGAGAGCTCCTTCGTCCCGCTGGCGTCAATCGCTCCGTAGTCAATGTCAATCTGGGCACAGCACTCAGGTGAGTCGCAATTGCTAATAAAAGTTTAGATGCAATACACAGAGAAAACCAACGTTCCAAATTCGAATAATTCAAATTATTCCAAATACAAGTAATATAAGCTGAGACATTAAATTGAATTAATGATAAAATATTTGCAATTCACAGTTTTGAAATTTGTAAATATGAAAATGATCCTAATTATTAGTCTACATTATCTAAATGAGCCATGAAAAGAATCGAATTCTTCGCATTTTGGCTTATATAGTCTCAAGTCTTTCAATCCTATTTCATATTTCTCATAAACCAAAACGCAAAAAAAACATCTTAAAGGAATAATGTTAAAGAATTATGTTTCAAAATGAGTGTTTTCAAAACTGAAATTCCTAATTTCAGAATGTATAACTGAATTCATATAATATATAATTAAAAAGTATTTTAATTTAAAAATTATATTATATTCATATTAAATATTATGGGTACAGCTCTTGATACTATTTGTAAAAATATTAAAACTTAACGTGTATTTTTTTCTATTTAGAACGTAATTTTTCTCTGTGTGTAAACATTTACGAGTACTAATATGCGTCTGCTTAGATTTCCCAGATACCCTTAACCCGATAAACCAGCAAGTAACGAATTTGATAATCCAATTACTTTGATACTGTACGTGCCTGTAATTTTGATAGAACACTTCCCCAAGTCGTACCTCTGCCACCAAACTGAACGATTGCCTTTTTGAAAAGTGTCGCAAGTTAGAAGACCTTATTGACAGGTCATAGGTCAATGTTTTTGCCTCGCGCATCGCTTCAGTGAATGTTGAGAAGCTCAGCTCAAATGTTTGTAAGCCATAAGCCGTGTTTAATTACCCCAAGACCCAAACAGCACTATCGCAAATTTACACTAGGTATGTAAATGCCAAAAGTGGAAATAACTGCCAACGAAAATCTTGTCACTGCCCAAACACTTATTATGCCAACCGCAACGCACACTCCTTCACTCCGAGACTGAAGACTGGAGACTGCAGACAAGAGACAAGAGCCTAAGGACAAGAAACTCGAGACGAGAGACTTTAGATTGCAGTTGAGATAGCCAAGCCGCAAAATTGTGAAAGCCCTATGAGTTTTGCTAGCCGCACACATGGCACTCAATTTTACGCAGAATAGCCCGTTGCAGCACCACAGTCCATAGCCACAGTCCTGTGCTAGCCACACCCTTTGGCCGTCGTCGCCGTCGTTGTCACACACACACACACTTACACACACACACCCACAACCACACGACCAGCACTTGTAGCCACAAATTTTAAGCCCGATTCCAATTATCTGCACAGATACAAATGCGCATGCATGCGAGCGTTGCAGAATATGCATGACCGCATATTCTTCCCCTCCTGCCTGCTAGAGGCCACACGCCACATGCCACCCGCTACCCCCTTGCAACACTGTATAAAACTGTCGTATGTGTGGACGCATGTGTGTGTCCGGGATTTTGGGGGCAAAAGCAGCCCGAGCTGAACGTACATTGAAACGGAAAAGTAAACCAAAAATCTCTTCTCATTTCTTTGCAACTACAACGAACACCCAATAACTCACAACTTTGTGCACTCACATTGCCATACGCATAACAATAAAATACACAACACAAACACACAATAACCAATGGCAACCATATCGATGATTGACACACACACGGCGTATACGTAATGTGCTGCGTAACAGGGGCTGCGAGCAAAATCAAGCATCGTACAATGTCTTTCAATTGGATGCATTCGTTAATACCACCAAAATAGCCGACTTAAAACAATTCCCGAAAGTATCAACGGCCATCGATGCCATTTCGGTATCGGAGCGAACGCTCCTCTCGCTGACCCAATCTATTCAGAATATTTTGGAGAACATGTTGCAAACGTCCGCTTTCAATCTGACCACGTATCGGAATAGCGTTGGTGCACCCACGCCCGAGAAGGATTTGGCAACGTTCATTGATCAAATGCAGCGCGTTGCCCTCCAGGTGAGTTTGCTGCATTCGATTGAAAGGTTCCTAATTATACCTAAAGGCGCTTAAATTGAGATCGGGTATCGGTATCGGTCAAAATAATACATACATACAAGGGAGAAAGCATGTGTTTAGTCCCAATAATTGTGCATTTGCAATCACTGTAGATTCAAGATGTGGCCACTTCGTCCCGCATGACAACTCTGGGCAGTCGGTCGAAACGATTGCAAGCATCGATACTGCAGCCGCTTGAGAATCTGCAGAATGAAATACTTTACCATCTGACTGCGTTGGAGCTGCAGAGAGATCCCTGGGCGAAGCAGGTTAATCAGACACTCAATCACTTGAAAAACATTCAAGGATATTTGGAGAACAAAGCTGGGGAGATCTGTCACAATCTGACGCGCGTCTATACAGAGCGGTAAGTGTCGAATATACACACACACTCACACACACACACACATATGAAGAAGCACTTTTCAAAGTTAATTGCACTGAAATCTCTGAGTGATTTTGTATGGAGCAACTACAGATGAATCAACACTACCAACTCAGCATTTACGTCTCGTCTGTGGCTGGGGAAAGCCAAGGGAGCGTGTCTGTGTTTCCATTTGTGCATATGTGTGCTAGCATTCGAGGTGTGTGTGTTGCTCTTTCAATGCCAGGCAAAACAACACACAAATAAACAAACAAATAACCCAACAAACAAACGAGCAAACTCAAGTACAACTGGTAGAACAACTCGCAACTGGCAACTGGCAAATGGTAAATGGCAAGTGGCAACTGGTACATAGTTTTGCAGTTTTATCAGATAATTGAAAGTCGTAATCGTTTGATTAAGTTTGCCAAGTGTCATGATTGCATCTCTTTTTCCTGTGCCCCACTTAATGTTCTATCCTTTCTCTCTCTCTCTGTGTTTGCAACTTGCAATTCGCCTGAAGAAGTTTGACAACAAATAAAACAAACGTTGAAAGATGCATTCAGCAATTCAGCATTGAGCTCACAATATCGAGCACTTTAACCAATTGAATTATTGTTTGTTTGGTCAACACTGCTCTTCTCTGTTTTCCCCCACTCTCTCAACAGCCTCAAGACATACCTGACCAGCAGTCGAGCCACAATGGAGTCACAGCTGGGGGATACCACAACCAAGTGCCGTCCGTTCTACGATACGTTTGATGCCAGCCGGATATTTTTGTGCCGCAATCTGGTGGACTTTGTTAATGGTCTGTGGTTCTTTGTCTTTCTGACCCTGTTGCTCTGGGCCATTGGCACACCAGTTGGCCTCAATCTGATCACCATACAGACGCGACTGAATGCCATGCTGCTGGCCCAAAAGCGTAACAAGGGGAAGCAGCGCAGGAGTGACAGGGACAGTGAGCGGGATACGAGGGGAACTGGCACACGTGGACGCTCGAAGCAGCGGACGAGCAACGCTGGGAAGCGGGAACAGCAACGGGATCGTAGCACTAGCAGCGCAACAGCACGCTCCCGACCACCATTGTGAGTAGCCCGAGGCAAATGAAGAGAAAGACAGTGAGTAATATTGTGATCCACAGACGACGCACTGCCACCGAGGAAACTTTGGACATTGCTGACGAGGACTCTACGCCATCGAGACAGGGACAACACCCACAGCATCATCACCCACAACAGCAGCGGCGACAGGAGTCGGAGCAACGTGAATTGGATCGTGAGCGAGGACGTGATCGCGAGCAGCGGAGCCGAGAGCGTGAGCTGAGTCGTGGACGAGAAATG
This sequence comes from Drosophila niveifrons, assembly GCA_035046325.1. Classification (NCBI taxonomy): domain Eukaryota; kingdom Metazoa; phylum Arthropoda; class Insecta; order Diptera; family Drosophilidae; genus Drosophila; species Drosophila niveifrons. The sequence continues at coordinate 103,671 of JAWNOC010000025.1, forward strand.
GCGATGAGCAATACTCCAGCTCGAAGTCGCCAACAGCTGTAAGTAGACAGTGAACAACACCCGATGCAGCTTAGCGGCACATCATCACCATCGTCAGCTCATTTCAAACATTTCATCTATGCCCTTGATTAGGCGTCGCGCTGAACCAATGCCCGAGGATGACAATTGGGGTTCATCCAGTGCACCCAGTAGAGCCAACTCTAATGAACGCGAAAGCAGTCAGTCTAGAAAGATCATCAACATTTGGCAGTCGAGAAATAAGATCAAGGCACCGATGTAAGTTGAGTAAGGAAACCCTCCCATCTTCAATTCTGACCAAGGATATTCTCTGTTGTCGTTGTTGTTACTCGGTGCTGCCTCCAGTCGCCGCCAAGGTACTGAGGAGCTAGACTTTGAGGATGAGCAGGCACAGCAGGACAGCAGCTGGAGGGCCAAGTCCAGCGCCAGTCCCGAGCTGAGACAATTCGAGAACCGACGCCAACAGCAACAGCACCCGGACAATCGATCCCAATCGCAAGCTAAGCCCAAGTTGTAAGTGTCCCCGAGAGCGTCCGTTAACAGTAACAGCCTCAGCTCTCTAGCGACACAATTACATTATTCAAGGCGTAGTACGAATGTGGACAGAGCTAGCAGCCAAGTGGCTCGTCGGCCGGTCACGCCCGTTCTGAGCGTCAATCCCGATGTGCCAGCTGCCGTCCCTATGCCCCGAACGCCGATGCGTTTGAGGAGCAAGGTCTCATTGACAGCCCGAGCCGTTCAGGATATTGTGAATAAGCGAAGCCAGCGCCTGTGAGTCATCCATACATGCATCCATGTAGCCAATCCTGGTCCCAAGACTTGACCCACCACTTAAAACTAGTCACATTCAGTCGCTGTCATCTCCGATTTGTAATACCTGATATTTCCCATTAATCTTTGTAGAACCTAGTTGAACTTATCTCACTTTTCCCCACAGCCAACGCACTGGTACCGATGAATTTGATCTGGATGAGAGCGATACATACGGTACTGGAGCACATCTGGACGCGGACGCTGTCGCTGCGTAAGCAAAATGCGAAAAGCAATTCATGCTCTGAAGCAAACATTTGATTTCTCCCTTCTGCTCCATTCCAGCGCACGTCGCACTCCGCCACGCAGCGCACCTCCGCCTCCACCGCCACCGACGACCGGGATGAACAGGTTCTACCAACGTTATTGAACATTTATCGAATGAGTTTTGCTTTTTGTTTCTCTTTTGGTTTTTGATTTCTAATCGAATATTGAGCTCTTGACAAGATTACCAATCCAAGCGCATACAAATTCTTATGTGTTCACAGCGACAAAGACTATATAATCTGAACCTAACCGAAAACTCAACATTTTTTTTCTTGTACCGCCAACCGTTCGTTCGTTCCCCCAACAACCCATCGAAATAATCCGAAATCAGAAGCGGCGGCGAACGCTCTGTGCGTTGGAATGAAGAGGAGGATTTTGTCTTCGAAGATGCTGACTCACCTACTCCAAATCGCCATTGAGAGCCCAGCTTGCTACTTAGTTACCCTTAAGATATATCTTTTGTATTTGAATTCAATTCAACATAACAATATTTTTGATTTATTAGTATGAATTAAGTCTATTCAGTCTAGTCTATGATAGTATCAAGCTTTTCAATAATTCTTAAGCATTTAAGTTGCGACTAAATCACAAATAAAGAATGGTGCAACAATCACACACGATATACGAACTATATACTAAATAATATGTGTTTTTAATTCATTTCGATTCGCAAGGAAAAATTAGAAACCATTTAGAAACTACTTCATTTTAGAAAAAGTGATGGGTTGGAAAATTGCTGTTACCCCAAAAATCAAAAACAATTATATCTTATATTTTTACTCTATATATTTATATTACAAAATTATATATAAATGCTAAGTGAAAGTAAACAGTCTTTAAAGCTAGTCTGTTGATTTTTTATATAATTAATTACATATATATATAATTATACATATTATATTTTTTTTGAAAATTTCATCAGAGTACTAATTTTAATTTTCTAATGAACATAAAAAGAAAGTTTTGTAAATTTCTGCCTCCTATCTCTTACCATTTATTCTATCCTTAATAGCCTAGACAGTGAATGAGAGTGTAAAAACTAAAAGGCGACACTCCAACAAATTTTTGCCTTGAAAAATGTAGAGCTAGAGCCATAAATTAAAACAAAAACAAAATGTAGGTTCTTGGATTTGTAGTTGAATCCACGTAAAGAGTAGTTTCATTTTATTAAGTGATCAATTCATCGGCATAGGAAATGTGTGTAGATATGGTCAATACAGTTTACTTCTTCTTCAAGAAGGGGCTGATGACAGCTGGGGCAGCGTAGGTGGTGACAGGAGCAGTGTAAGCAGGAGCGGCATAAGTCGCCACTGGAGCAACTCCAGCGTAAGCAGGAGCACTGTAGACGGAGGCAGTGTAGGCGGGAGCAGCAGCAGCGTAGGTGGAGTAAGCTGGCACAGCAGCGGCGGAGTATGTGGTCACTGGGGCAGCAGCAGCATAGGTGGCAGCATAGCTAGGGGCAGCAGCATAAGTGGTGGCAGCAAAGGCGGGAGCTGCGGCATAAGTGGCAACTGGAGATGCGATGTAGCCAGCCTGAGCGACGGCGACGAAGAGAGCAAGGCAGATGAGGAACTGAAATAGTATTTGAGGATTAAATAAACATATTTATTTAGAAGGATTCTTTTGTATCTTACTTTCATATTGGAAGGTGGTTGCTTGACTTGTGTTGAGCGACTGATGCTTTTGGCCAATTAATTCGACAGTTTTATAGCGAAATTGTCAATTGCTTTGCTTACACTTAGATGGCAGACTCTATCAAACGAGTTTACGGCTTAAGACAGCCCCAAATAAAAAGTTGAATTAGAACACAATAACAAATATATTTATATTTATTTATTTTTTTTTGTTTGTATCTATCTCAAACTTCTCTTTGATTTTGTGGTGTATTTCTTGATAACGTTCAATGAACGCGGATGCCGCACCTTATACAGAACCTAGAGCGAAATGTTTGTCAATCGATCGAAGCCGCCGCGTGTCAAATGGATTAATATTTTCCATTTCATGTCTCCGTCATTCGCGACAACTGAAATGTGTAATTCAATTTGAGGTAATTATCGCAGATTGTTTGTTTGACTTGAGAGTACAGTCCAGTGAATTTTATATATATTATTTTATTACATTTTTATACCCGCTACCCGTATGGTAAAAGGGTATGATAGATTTGTATGTAACAGGTAGAAGGAAGCATCACCAACTCCTTAAAGTATATATGTATGTATATTCTTGATCAGCGCCAACAGCCGCCACGATCTAGCACACGATGGATCTGGGAGAGACTATAAGAAATAGATCTATACATTTTTGACAGCATTTGTTATGTTTGCACGCATATTCAGTTTGCCAAAATATTGGCTCACTTCCGCCACCATTAAAATCGAGTAACAAGCGTAATTTTAAAGCTAGAGTTGCGAATTTTGGTATACGCAATAAGATATATATATATATAGTCTTTGTGATTCCTGAAGGATAAAAATTGACGAAGTTTTGAAAAAATCGACTACTTACTAGGGGTCTTAATGCTTTGGCGTGCAATCTGGTATATTTTGCACTATATGGTATATATTGAATATAGTACCATATCAATATACCAAATATATCATTCGGTATATTTTTATTGTTTTGGTATATTAATTTCGTATTTTTTGAGAAAAATATCGCATCATCATGCTTTTATTCAAAATGGATAGCGGTTATCGCATAGTCGAGCACACTCAAATGTGGTTTTCTTACTATTTTTTCAGCATAATTTTAACAGGAGTCACATGGTATAAATATATTAATGCAATTAATTAAAAAAAAGTAAAGATGTTTATTGGTTATACAGTGGCAGATACATTTATAACTTTGACTCCTGTGGAAGTTACTTAAGAAATAATTTTGTATTGCAAAAATCGCCTACTGCATTTGGGTGTCTAGATTTCGTTTTAAATGTAGTACTATATAGATGTACCAAATATTGACTTCGCTTTATTTTAGTATTTATTCGGAATAATAATTTGGTATGTGTAGGGTATGGTTTTATTTTAAATAGGTAGCGGTTATCTCACAGTCGAGCCCCCTAACTGTAGCTGTATATATTCATTAATATTAAAAAAAAACCGCCACTATAATCCCCATTAAAATTAATAAAGAATATAAAGCACGTAATGGATAAATTATCTACTAAAACAGAGTTCACCTAATATTTTAATTGTAATATTGTTTTATTATAAGAAAACGTTTAATGATAATAGAAGTGAATTAGTCTAAAAATTATTCTAATAAACCAATTAAATGGGCATAGATATTTGTGGTTAAAAGCGGGAATGTTTTTTATCGTTCAATATACAAAAGAAATACATTTGTTGACTAGAATAGCAAGTTTGTGATGGCGACAATTGATCAGACAATTGAGTGAATGCTTAGCTTAATCTTTGGTATTATTATAAGACACACTTTGGACAGGAATCGCAAACCACCCAGCCACTGACACGCCCAATTGTTACGCTGGTGACTTGGGCAGCGGCGTTCCTGATGCGTTGTCCTGATGAAGCACATGCTTTTCTTGCCGCGGCTGTTTGTGTTGCACGTCAATCTCGTAGAGAGCTAGTCCAAACTGGTGGACAATCGAGCTGAATTGTCGACTTAAATAGGAGAAGCTAAAGTTGGGCGGCTGCTCCACGGCGCAAGTGCCCCGCAAATCGTCATGCGTCCAATGTGGTGCATCCACATCGCAAGGATGGCGGCCCTGCAAGCGTGGAAAGGCTTCCGTCGAGAGATGCGGGTAAAAGACAGAGAGCAATTCGAAGTGCAGATAGCTGCTGGCATTCGAACGCTTCAGTGCCTCGTGCAGTTCACCACTTAACGAAGCGGGCAGAGCCAGATACATCTTATAGCGTAATCGATTCGGTCCATTGCGCTTTAGCTCGCAGTTGCCCGAAATCAGCTTGACCTTGTGCATCACAGTGTCCAATGCCAGACCTCCATATTCATACAGAAAGAAATCGCGCTGGTGTCGATAACGTTGATGCGTCTGTGGATTGAAGTGTAAGACTCGCGAGCTGGGCACGTTTACCAGATGCAATGGCAGACTGTATGTGTGGGATGTGAGCAGATGCACGTGGGTGGCCGTTGGCTTCGTGGCCACAACACGAGACATCTGCTGAGCCAGGGGAAATATGCCCGCCTGGTGGATGAAGCCGAAGAAAAGCGTCATCAGCACATTGCACACATACCAGATGCGCAAGAGATGCGGAGCCGAGGCTTGCCTGGAGAGGATACGTTCATAGAGCCAGCGCAGCAACCGATGCTGTGTTTGGAAGGGATATGTCGCGCTGAATCCAGTGACCAGCTTCGGTGCGTGCAGCAGTAGCAGCGGGAATGTCAGAGGTAACAGGAAGCGAGGCTCTTGGTGATTGATGAGCGACAGAAAGAAAAGCGGCACAAATATCGCACCCGACATCAGCGAGACAATGCTCTGGAAGCGAGGCAGAAGTTGATATTCAGCGCAAAAGAAGCGCAGCAGCAGCTGGGCAAAGGCCACCAGGGAAGCGAAGCCGAGGACATTGAACAGCAGCGGCATGTTGACCAGCAGATGCACATAGCAGGGATGCACGCCATGCGTGGCTGTCTGAGCCGAGTCCAGATTGTATTTGATGAAATTCCAAGGCGTGAAGACAAAGTTGTCGATGCCCAACTGCAGCATGTGCAGCTCGCCCACAGTCAAGTGCTGGTAGTACAGCGAATCACAGAAGATGAACAGCAGCAGCGCTGGCAAGGCGCACACGCAGAAGAGTCCAATGCGTAGATTAAAGTCCCGAAAGTTGACGCTCCGTGTGCCCATTCCGCGAAGAAGCCAGAAGAATACCATGGGCGCACCAAAGAGTAGGAATGTGGGACGATTGAAGACGCCGGCGACGCAGATGCTGGACATGGCGAACAAGTGCTGTAGATTGTGTGCCGGCAGAGCATTTTTCAGTTTCCATATCTTCACACGCTCACTTATCGATGCCGCCTTGTCATACTTCTCTTCCAGATACTCCTTCTTATACACCACCGTATTGGTCTTCAACATGGACTCGGCAACGAGCCAGAGCAGCCAGGAGCACATGGCAAGTTCCAGGCTATTGGAGAAGGTTCGTGTGCCAAAGACAAGCAACACCCAGCAGCTGCCCAATGCTAGCAGACGTATCTCATGGCGCAGTCCATACAATCGACAGATGCGATATAAGCACCAGTCATTGCTGTACGAGATTAGCGTGTAGATAAGGCGAGGAAACACCAAATACGCATAGCTATTGATCAGCTCTACCTTCCAATAGCTTCGCGCATACAACGCCGCAAACTCGTAGAAGCTCCATGGCACCCGGAGCAGAGCCCAAGGAAGCGTTATGCTCCTCAATGGCATTGTGTTGTTGAACTCCCAGGTGCGAGTGTGCTCCAATCGAAAGTGATCGCCTGACAATGATTATGCATGTAGTTGTGCAAGAGTGCTGTAACTATGTCAACTCACCTGTCATGACTTCGACGCTCTGGAAAAATTCATCTGGATGCACGTAGCCCAATTGCGGCACAAACACTAAGAGCAAACGCAGCAGCGCAAAGAAGAAATAGGTGTTCAGGTGCCCAGCGACGGGAGTTCCCTTCTCCCACAGCTGGGACAAATGCCTGGTAATGCGCATTTTTGCCAAATTTCTAAAAACTACCAGAAATTTAAAATTACACAGCCAACTATGAGTTGATATTAGTGTTTGTTTACAAAATTCAACTAGGCAAGTATTGATTAGATTGGCAGTCCCATTTGTGACCTACCGATGTTATAAATGTTACAACACTGTTATGCTCAAAAAGTTCTGTTATACTCAATATGATACTGTTAACGTACATACAGTTAGAGTACAATTGGAATGTGGCGCCTCAATTTAAATTACCAGTATTAATTAATATTTTCGTTTAGCGCTGAATCTGTATAATCGAAAAATTGAAGAGTAAATAGGTCTTCCCATGCACACCCTCTAAATAAACGTGCATACATATACACATGTACAATGCGAGCATAGTAATTAGCGAGAGGTATGCAAATTACGTTTGCATTTAATTACAACAACAAGAGAGACACCGTTGATTCAGAACAACTGCTGCTGCGTCTCTTCATGAGCCACCTTCACGGTGGCGATAACATATGAAAGTTGTTTGTGGTCGTATGCGCTGGGTAGGAAATTCTATATCAGATTACTATTGTATGAGTTTAAATATACAGACGATGACGCGATACAATAATTATCAATGAGATACAAAATAGTGTGCAAACTATTAAAACGCTTTTAATGTCCATTGACACAATCAACAACAACATCAACAATTCGTCGTTCTTCGAAAAAAACGTAACCGATCGCAATATTGCTTCGATTCACAGCGCAAAAACAAGAGAGCTAAACATTGCAAGCCTCTTCGTGACGTCACAGCTTTAATTTGATACGCATGCAATGCAGGTTGTCTTTGGTGCAAATGTGATGCAAACAGCAGAGAGCGTATTATGGAATTCTAAAGTAACCTATATACATTTTCCCCTTTAGATTTCACCTACCCCAAGCATACTTATTATAAAACTGCACTCATAGGGCGCGCACAATCAGTATTCCTCAGATACTGCATCCGCTAAAGTGTAATTGAACTGTTTTGCATGTTGCTTGAAGGAGATAATTGAAACATCTTAAGAATTCGCTGGCGATAAAACAAAAACAAACATTTAACTCGTGCTCTAAGTGATAATCAAGTTAACAAAATGTGTTTAGATGTTTTCGATCGCGGAAAGTAGATGGTTCATTCAATTCTGAACTTATGTTACCGCGTACTTAACTTAAAAATTCTCTTGCTAATTACTATCAGCAATTTCAACTGTATAGTACAGAAAGTAATATGAAATTTCTCATTATCTTTTAATTTTGTGGTGTTGTTTGACAAGATCAAAATTGAAAGTGATAAAAAGTTATATTATTACCTTTTCGACTGCGAGTTCACTAAAACACAACAATAATTAAAAAAGCTAACAACAAATGTTCTCTTCAATAAAAATAAAACAGTGCAGTTAATTTTCGAAATAATATTTATTCACCAGATTACATGCTAATTATTTGGAATTAATTTAGCTTTCGAGTCAAAAATATTCGTGTCTATTGCTTTAAAATTAAAAATTGTCGCTGGCAACACTGCTTAAAGTGAAAAAAAAAACTTTTTTTTTTATTTCTTGTTGCTATTGATTACATCATTAATTAAAGCTAATAATGATTTTGAAATTATTTTTCTGTGAGCGAATTCATTCAGGTAAACAGAAAAAGCTCCTCAATTAATATTAGATCGAAATATAGTGCTAATCCACAACTATAAGAACAACTTTTACTTATTTTTAAAATTTGTTGAGATTATATTTTTTTCACTGGAAATAGTGCAACATTTTTTTCCATACATATATTTATATCTATATATTAAATTTTACAAAAATACTGTGCCAGGGATCAACTAACAAACAGGAATATGCCAAAAATCTGTTAATTAGTTTTTTTTACTGTCGCACTGTTATTTCAAAGTTCACAGCTGTATGTACTTTTGAATCGTAATGTGAAAGAAATGATTAATATGGATACTACAAACATAAATATTTCAAAATAATATACCTCGTTCTTAGTTTCTTCGGTTGCACGTTGTGTGTACTCTACACTATATTTAGTATATTTATATACCAATTACACTACATACATACCTTTGGTATAACTTCTTGACTATAGTTGGTTTCTTGATTTTAAATTTTTTTAGTAGAAATTTCAAAAGATTACGCTTAGATACACTAGCAGCTATGTTTATGGAATAATGATTGAAAATATATACGCAATGTTGCATTAATTAATAAATTTGCTTGTAAGGTTTGCACTAGATATCGACAGCCCATTCGGCAAATATTGCGCGCTTGACTTGCCCCACTCTCAATAAAATGTGGTAAGCAACAGTTTGTTGCAATTTAAGTTGTAAACGCCACCTGTCCGACTCAGGCACGGAAAGACATCAGCACACAGTCCAAAACACCACAAAGACAAGCAGACACGAGAAGGACTCGGCTCTCGCTTTCGTCCTTACGACGATTTTAGACCCTTCGGGCGAAGCAGGTCGAGTATAAAAGGCGACTTCACGCTCGCATTTCCACCAGTTGCAATAGCAAATCGGCGCGCGCCACTCAAATTAAAAACAAAAAGTGACAATTTTTGTGAATATATATGAAAGTATGTATTTTTTCATTGGGTGCTTAAGTCCAAAGTGTTGCATAACGCTGTCTTTAAAACTCTTAACTATTTAAAAAATAAATCATATTAATGTATTAATTAAATATCTGCTTATAATTTGTGGGTAAGAAACATAGTGATAAAAATAAATTTCTTAATACAAAATAATTTTATGATATATTTTTTCCCAACTTTATAATTTATAATGTGTTTGTTATTGTACAAGGTGTTTTTTTTTAATAAGCGATTAAGTGTAATAAAAATGTCTGCTTATAAATTGTAGGTGAGAAAAATATCTTTCAAATAAAATTCTTCATTGTAAGTCCATAGTTATTTAATGAATTATTTATTGCACAATGCTGATCTGAAGATTCTTTAATTTTTAAAATAATCAAGAAAAATATATGCTGGCAATTGGGATTATGAAAAATATAAATTTTTTGTTAAAATTTTGTATTAACATTTTATTTCACTTGTTGCATAGTGTTGATTTTAAAATTCTAAAATAATTAAAATTATTTTTTTTTGGCAATTGTGTGTGTGGAATATATATGAATTTCTTATTAAATCTTTTATAAACTTTTTATTTAACTTAACTTTAAATTTATTGAGAATTTTTGTGAAAATCAAACAATAAATTACGAAATAAAAATATATCTTAAATAGTAAATTCTTTATTGGAAACTTTAAATTTTAATACGAAATTTTATAAAATATAATGCCGACGCTTCGGTTTTAGTCAACTACTTTTATTTCACTCTTTTCTTTCAATTAATATTGTGTGTTTTACGAAAATCATCATGAATTAAACATTTTTTTATTATTGTACTTCTAATCTTAAATTTTAAAGTTGTCACAATTTCATACATTCATTGTTCTAAACTAAGAGACGTTATTAATTTGTCATTTATATGTGCCATATTTTCGCGTATCACAAAGTGACTTTTAATTATTTTGAAATTGTAATTTTCTCTCAGTGATATATTGTCGCGTTATCAACATTGTCAATGAAACAGCTTGAGCTGTAATTTTCATATGTTATCTGCTGCGACATGTGTACAACATTCATGCTATTAAATTGTAATTAAAAAACGATAGCACATACATAAACACACTTTCTTTCAACCTCGATAGCGAATTGCGAAGAATACAATTATAATTTAAGAATTGCAAATCGTCCTATGAAAACAAAAGAGATTCACTTCGATATGTCAACAGAAGGTAGTTTAAATAAAATGAACTTAAATAAGCGATTTGCACAACATTAGTTTAGTATAGAAAATAAATTCGAATTCAGTCGCAAAAAAAGAAGTTGAAACCCCGCCGGGGGCTGTGTGCGCTTTGTAACTAAAACTGATAAAAGCCAAACATATATGCGAGTTCCATAGAAGCCATAAGGACTCGCAACATTGACATTGGACGTCGTCAATTCGGTTCAAGAGGAAGGCAGCGGACAGAAGCGATGCGCACCAATTGATTGCCGTTGGCTAACGCATCGCGGTTTGTCCCAGTCGCTCAGCCATAGATTACCAGACAAAGGACACCTCGGGGAATCCGATACGACCGAGAAAACAAATACATTTAACCCATATGCGCGAGTGCGTATGTCTGCTTCTTCCTTTTCAATAGGCGTATTCGAGGGCAACTCCAAATAAAAAATTGTCAGCAATTAAAACCAAACATTTAATAGAGAAACAAAATAGAACAAATTTTGATGAATTGTAGCTTTTATTAGAGGGGAAATTATGTATTACTATCAAAAATGTGCTAGCTTGATACACCCCCATATTACCTTCCCTGCAACATATTTGATTTTTTCAAGCACACGTAATGTCAGTGGCAATATTTGCTACTTTTTTTGCTGTTTGCGAACAGCAGTTGGTAACAAGCTCGTTAGTTGCACAATACACAATACACGCATCGATTGAAGTAATGATGAGTAATCCTTTAAACACTTTCAGTAAATGACATTCGCCATTTTTTCTTTAAACCCGCCCCACCCCAACAATGACCGGAGTGTATAGACTGTATTGCTAAAGAAGTCAGGGGAAAGCAGGAAAGCGAAGAGCGGCGAAGAGAGAATTGGGGAGGAGCAGGAGCCCACATTGGCTCCGCCTCTAGCACTGGCTCTGGCTCTGGCTCTGACACAGTCGCAAACGCATCCCGTCACGCAAAAGAGCATAGGGCTGGCTAGGCTAGTGCCGCGATCGGCATACTTGGCCTCGGCGGCCCCACAGGCACAACCAGAGATACAAACGCTTGGCAACACCATGGATCGCAGCAGCAGCAAGAATAACAGCACCGAGTTTGGTCACACAGCGCCGGCTTCAGGTGCCGCTACGCCATGGGGCAACAACAAGGAGTCGCCAAATAACGAGGACGACTCCAATGAGGATGACGGCGACAATGCGACACCTGCCAAGGCCACTGATCCCTTGGCGCCGCGTCTAGCCAACAATGAGGTAAGTCAAATTCATTTTGTTTTGATAACTAGACACAATTAGTTACCGATTACAGTTGTTTTTTTTCATGGTGAATGAGCTGCTCATTGAACTAAACAAGTGAAAAAGAGTCAGTTATTCAATGAAATGAACAAGTAATCAAGAATGAGCTGCTCACTGAACTGATCAAGTGAACGTGTTCTTTCTTAGTTGTTAATTTACTCGTTTACTCCTTACTAACTCACTGTTCATTGGTTGTTCATTTGATCACTATTAGCTCCTCACTCGCTCACTTGTTTATTACTTACACTAGTTAGTTCTTCATAGTTCACTTTGCTTCTTTCTTACTCGCTTCTTTGGGCTAACTAATTTTTGGTTCTAACATATGTACATATCATACATACGCCATGTTTTTGGTTTTAAATGGTTTGACAAGGAAACAAAGTTAATCGATTTAAAAAATATTGTTAAAATAACCATTCACAAAAAATGTGATATTTTAATTCAAATACCATATATTGGTATATTGGTAATATTGGTAATACCAATTAAGTGCCCAACTGCCGCAGTAAATATTCGTATGTCATGAAAGAAAATTATATTTTTATCAATGAAGTCAAGCCTAATTAATTTTTATTTCAATGATAAGTATATCTTATGCCAAGTTTTAATTGATATTGATATATATTATATTTTTTAATTGTTATGTATTTTTTTATATTATTATTGCAGCGTATTTTGGTAGTTTCCGTTACGGAACGTCAACGAGAAACTTGGGGCCAAAAGGCTGAGTTCCTTTTGGCCGTAATTGGCTTTGCCGTTGACTTGGGCAATGTCTGGCGTTTTCCCTACATTTGTTATCAAAATGGCGGCGGAGCCTTTTTGGTGCCCTACTGCGTATTCCTCATTTTTGGAGGTCTGCCCCTATTTTATATGGAACTCGCTTTCGGACAGTTCCATCGCTGTGGCTGTCTCAGCATTTGGAAGCGCATTTGTCCAGCATTAAAAGGTGAGTATTTCTTAAAATGTATAAAGTGTATTGAAGTATAATATTTCCCTAGTAATTTTGCTTAATATTACCCATATTACGTACGTTAATGCAACGTAAATAAGTCCCCAACGTATTTTCATGTTTACAGTGTCCCATCAATTCTTATAAATGAATCACAAATATTGAATTAAAATCGCGAAAAATCCATAAAATGTAATTGCATATTGAAATCTATCAAGCAAGCAATAAGCATTTTATATTTACAAAGCAGAACAGAGCAGAGCCAAATGCCTGCAGCTAAATGTGTAATGTTTACAATATATAAATTAACAGTTTCAATATTGCGTATACGCAACATGTGCGGAGGCAAACAATTTACGTATTTAATGTTGAATGTTTGATGTTTCATTTTTCATGTGTGTTCACCGTTGAGTGCTCGTTTCTGATACTTGAGCAAAGATAACAACTTATCGCAGCACTCCCTGCATTAGCCTGCTTGCTTCTGAATTTTGGGGTTAGGCGACCCGCAGAGTGCGGTTAATAACATTCATGTCCCAAAGAGTTGCTTCCATTGTCTTGTGGCTTGTGACTCTTGTGCTGACGACATTATCAGTTGCTCTGAAAAAGGACATTTTAACATGGCCACTGGCACAGTTCTCAGCGTCAAGATAAGGCGAGTCAAAATGCTGCAATAATTAATGCTACATTCAAGTGAAATTTGTATTTGAATAGCGAACAAATCAGGCGCAATATGAACTCGTAATTAAATTGTCAACGAAGCGAGGCGTCGTCTTAAATTGACTTATCTCGATAGGGCAAAGTAAAAGTAGCACAAAGTTTGTGTATCAAGTTGATAATTTCATTAAATGGCAAACAAAATGCGTTCAACTTTCGCAGCCATAAATGAAAACACATCGTCAATATATGTATTCTTGTTCTCGCATGATGCAAAAGGATGATTTATCCTGCGGCTATCAGTACTTTAAAGTTACAAGTAACTTGGGCACAGTTTGCTGAGTCAGTGGTCGCTGCTGAGATTTTCCACTCCACTCCACTCACTCAGAGTCAGCTTCAGCTTTAGCTGAACAGCAAACATCACTTTGTGGCAGTCATCATTTGTTCAACAAGTGTTTGCTCTTGGTAAAAACCTTTGCGCTAACTTTTTTGCCACTGCTATTAAAATGAATTGCAAACTGAGCAAAAGAAAATTGCGAGCTTCTATGAGAAAAGAGGAAAAGAACTGCCAAGGCGCAACGGAAAAGAGACTCCCAATCACGTGACGTGTCTTATTGGCATCATCAAACAAAACTGTTACCAAAGTACTACATATAGAAGTAGTCCATGGGTAACGGGAGATGAGCGACTCCAGAACAGGTGTGTGCTTGCTTGCCTGCTTGGAATTAGAGGCTCCTAAAGGCTCTTTGGTATTGTCATTTACCGTCATTGCCGATGTCGATGGCAATAAGCAAAAATGTGTAAAATGTCACGTGGGAATATTTGAAGTTGATGATTTTTCTAATCGCCATCAATCAGAGATTGACATTCCCCAGTTGCACTCACGCACATACAGCATTCTTTATGCTTGCTTATTGAACGAGTAAGATGTTTGTTATAATTTGTTAAATAAATATGATTTAAAACCTGAAGGTCATAAATATTCATCACTTAAAATGCCTTTTATTCTTGTGTAGGAATTTGGTAAAATTACAGGCTTAAGGTAAAGCGTGTTTAAAAGGTAATTCAAATTTGTGAATGAGATTTGTGATCATAGTTTCATTTCATATCGAAGATGTCAGCTAATAGATCAAAAAAAAAATTGGAATAAAATATCTGTTAGAATTTTACTAAATCCAAAAAAGGTGGTTTTTATTGGAATAAAATCACCAGACAAATTTTAAGTTTAAATTATGCACTTTAACCCGGAATTTTACCCGCATCCATTATTAAATCAATCAGAAGCGCCACAGAATTTTTTTGGGATTGTGTCTTGAAGATTTGTTAAATCGAACTAAAGAAGCCACAAAAATTTGACAATACTTTGAAATTAAAATTAAGTAATATATTTGATGTTTGGCAAGGTTTGTTACTGTGATATATTTACGAAAAAAAACTAAAAATTAAAAACAAAAATCCTCAGCCTGTCTAAGATTGAATCCTAGCTCCCTCCAGTAACATTTCAGAATATGCATAAGGAATAAATATAATGAAAAACATAATAGTAACATTATTCCTAGAGTAAGGACATCCTCACCGCTGGTTTCCTTTTACACATAAAGTGTTTCTTTTACAACTTCAGGTGTTGGCTATGCTATCTGCCTTATCGACATCTATATGGGCATGTACTACAACACAATCATAGGCTGGGCGGTGTATTATCTCTTTGCCTCGTTCACCTCGCAGCTACCTTGGACGTCATGTGACAATCCATGGAACACTCAAAATTGTATGCCAGTCACCAGCGAGAACTTCACCGAGCTGGCTACATCGCCAGCCAAGGAGTTCTTCGAGTAAGTACCAAGTCAAGATAACCTTAACTTTTAAATATATCTATGTGGTTAACCACAATGCAGGCGCAAAGTTTTGGAGATTTACAAGAGCGATGGACTGGACTTTATGGGTCCAGTGAAGCCCACGCTGGCACTCTGCGTATTTGGGGTATTCGTTCTCGTCTATTTCTCACTGTGGAAGGGAGTTCGAAGTGCCGGAAAAGTCGTCTGGGTGACTGCATTAGCTCCCTATGTGGTGCTCATCATTTTGTTAGTGCGCGGCGTCTCTTTGCCAGGTGCCGACGAGGGCATCAAGTATTATCTGACTCCCGAGTGGCACAAGCTCAAGAACTCAAAAGTCTGGATCGATGCGGCCTCGCAGATCTTTTTCTCATTGGGACCCGGCTTTGGCACACTCCTAGCACTCTCCAGCTACAATAAGTTCAACAACAATTGCTACAGAGATGCGCTTATAACTAGCACCATCAATTGTCTCACTAGTTTCTTGGCTGGATTTGTCATATTCTCTGTTCTGGGGTAAGTTTAGTAATACAAATTTGTATTTAGTGTTATTAATATTATTATTAGATACAATATAGAGTATTATACTATGTCCCTACATCATATATGAATTGTAATTTTAGCTGGTTTTCGGAATTCCTAAATTGCATTTATAATCTTTATACCTATAATGAATCCTCATCACTTTCTTTTTAGCTATATGGCTTATGTGCAGAAGACATCCATTGACAAAGTTGGCTTGGAGGGACCGGGTCTGGTTTTTATTGTCTATCCGGAGGCAATAGCCACGATGAGTGGTTCGGTCTTCTGGAGCATCATATTCTTCCTTATGCTAATCACACTAGGATTGGACAGCACCTTTGGCGGACTGGAGGCGATGATAACAGCGCTGTGCGATGAGTATCCTCGTGTCATTGGCAGGCGACGTGAGCTCTTCGTTCTCCTGCTGCTGGCCTTCATCTTCCTCTGCGCACTGCCCACAATGACCTATGTGAGTAACATAACAACCCCATCGAGCAGCAAGACGCCAGTCCATCGCATCCATCGCTTATCTTTCAACTGTCTTGATTCGTTTAATTAACTGTTAAGTGGTGAGGAGGAAGGAAAGCAGCTTCTCCATATGCATGAGGCATTGTGGAATGTGCCGCATGGCTCATTAAACGCATCTTCTCTCCCATGACTTGCGACTATCTGGCTTGTTGCTAAGAGACAGACCGACAGACAGACGGACAGACACCTGTTTAAAGATGCCAGTTTAGCTAAAGCAAAAAACGATGGATTGCCATGTTAAGTGCTTTTTATCGTTCCTTCTGCTAATCTCACATACTTACTCAACAACGCACCCACTCGAGTGGGTCAACAGCTATCTCCCCACCAACTTTCCCATCCCTTTGCTTGCCGCTTTTCCTGTGCATTTTTATCACCTGTCAGTTGGTCGCTCGGTCACTTGTTTACTTTGGCCTGGACAAGCAGACTGGAGCACACACACCACCACCAAATTGGTATTGCCATTGGCTTTTGTGTTGTTATTGCTATTGCTATTGGTCCAAGCCCAAGTCGAAGACGAAGCACTTGACGGTTGCCACGATAGCCACCCATTGCCACTTTGTCTGATTACATTTGAAATTGTAATTTAGTATCTTCTATATTTCACTTTGGCTCCAACCACTTTGGCTCAACTCATGAATCGGTCAATAGATCAAGTTATTCCGCACGCATTTCACAAACCATTTCTTCAAGTCTGCATACCTTAACCCAATCTCACAATGCATCATTAATCAGCCGCAACTGCATCCATATTTTGATTCTTTCCCATCTCTTTTTCAGGGCGGAGTCGTCTTGGTCAATTTCCTGAATGTCTATGGACCCGGTCTTGCCATACTTTTTGTCGTATTTGTTGAGGCCGCGGGCGTCTTTTGGTTCTATGGCGTTGATCGCTTCAGCGCGGACGTGGAGCAGATGCTTGGCTCCAAGCCGGGCTTATTCTGGCGTATTTGTTGGACATACATTAGCCCAGTCTTTCTGCTGGTAAGTAAGCTGGATGGCACCTTTTTTTATACCCGCTACCCATGGGGAAGAAGGCTATTTTATCTTTACGCCGACAGGAATAAAAAGTATAATATTATTGATTAGCGTCAACAGTCGAGATATATAGTATGTTCGTATATAACACTGTATTTGTGAGACTCTTGTTGCACTCTCATCAAGTTTGTTTTAGATTTTTCCTCGGCTGCTTCGATAAGAATTGTAGAAGTTACTTAAGTCGGATTTGGTTGATAATCTGTGTATTTTGCGCTCTATGTTATGGTATATTTTGAGTGAAATAGTATATCGATATACCGAATATAGCCTTCAGTATATTTTCGTTATATTGTTGTGGTATATTTAAACAATAATACCGCACTGTTTTACGTTTATTGAAAATGGTTTTGGGGTTTCTCACAATCGAGAACCCTCTTCTGTAGCTTTTTTAATTATTAAGCATTTATATGATGAGTTATGATGATTTCTTTCAGACCATCTTCATATTCTCTATACTGGGATACAAGGAGATGCTGGGAGAAGAGTACTACTATCCGCCGTGGAGCTTCCAAGTTGGCTGGGCAGTCACCTGCTCTTCCGTTCTGTGCATTCCCATGTACATGATATACAAGTTTTTCTTCGCCTCGAAAGGCGGCTGCAAACAACGGTTGCAGGCATCCTTTAAGCCGGATGACGCATGTGGATCGGTGGTTCCGGGACAACAGGGCACTTCGGTGTGACATGACAATGCTGTGCATTTGAATATTCACACTAGCAAGACCAACATCAAGATCTATAATTTAAATTGTAAGAGTTTTTCACCAACAACAACCACAACAACAACATCTAAGGCAAATGAAATGCTGGACTTCAACAGTTACTACGCTTACCACACAAATAATCTTAGCTTTACGGATGATGTCGAACAGGACGATGGGGATGACAACGATGCGGAGAAGATGAAGGTGAAGGTGATGCCACAAACAAGCGCACGGAATGGCAATGATATTATTAGTGCTAGTCTTAGCCATAGTTTAAGTCTCGGCTCGGTCAACGAGAAATGCTTACATAGGAATCCAACAACAACAACAACAACAACTGCTGCCGAGGACAATAACTGCACCCTAAGGATCAGCAGCTGTAAGCCGCTAAAGTTCCCGTTGGCCAGTGAATGGTTGGTTTGAATAGCAACCAATTAAATACAATACATATTATAATGCACTACTATTTATACTATTTGTCTATAACAAATCCTCGAAAGCACTGCAAGCAGCCATTTGCAGAGCTTTCGTGTGGAAGGAGATCCCTCAACAAGTATTTATCGTATAAAGCAATCTTATTAGTAATATTTAAAGCCAGAATCCAGAATGCACAACTGGGAATCTCATTATTTAAACCAAAAACTAGCTTAAATACGAGTCGAATCTTCATATTTATATTTCAATCTAAACGTAAAACAGATTGATTCAAAGCAAATGTCAAATATGTTGTATATTATAGTATTAAATTAGCAACATTGCATTATGAATATATTAATGCCATTGTTAAAGGGTCAATGATAGAGAAACATGTTATCAACCTTATATATATAAGTTACTACAGTAGTTAACCTTAACTCAAAAACCATTGTAAAACAGCCATTTACAATGGTTTATCTTGATACCAAATGTTTTAGTTTTAATATGTTTAATTTGGTAGGACCAAATAAAACCAAATAAGAAAAACTAACCATTCTTTTATTCCAAGAAACAAGATCGATAGATATAATATATTATACCCAAACAATGCATATTGAATCATATTCCATAATTAAATATTTTTGTCTATAGATTTTTATGCGAAAATATGCCGGTAGGTGATCTTTTAGTACCAATCATGGAATGATTGATAATGAAGACATCAAAGTTGTTGGTTGTATTAGTTATCAACTAATAATCTTCAAAGTAGCATATTTAACCAATTTATGGGATTCCAGTGTTTTGTTTTCCAAGTGAAATTTCAGGTTTAAGTTTAAATTAATTAATTTTTAATTACATCAACTTGTTGGTTACTGTTAGCATATTTAGCTACACAAAATATGGAAAGGAGGATCTCGCTGTTCGTATGCATATATTACTAGCTATGTAAGTTATTCATGTTGCATGTAGGTGTTATGAACTGCATGCGATTGATTTTTTGTAATGTGCAACACTCTCCGCTCAAGCTGTCCAAAAGATGCTCGTAATGTTGATGTTGGTGTTGTTGTCGCTACTCTTGATGTTTTATGGTTGTGATTGCGATTACGATTCTGGCGGTTGCTTCTTTCGTTTGCGACGTGATTTCCTTTTTTTCCTTCGTTCCTATTTTTTGGCACTCTTGCCTCCATCGTCCTTGCTCTTGTCGGACTTCTCATCAGCCTTCTTATCCTTGCTCGCATCCTTATCCTTTGTATCTTTGTTCTCCTTATCCTTGCTGTCCTTGTTCTTATCCTTCGCATCCTTATCGTCGACCACCTTTTTGCCCTCCTCAGCATCACGATTCGCCAGTTTGTTGTTTATCAGATTATGGAGAGCTATAATCGATCGCACCATGGACGCCAAGTAGACGACCAGCATTTGATCGTTAGTCTTCACATACATGGTGCTGGTGAACTGATCGCTGGTAATGTCGGGCAGAAGATTGAATATGTCCTGCAGTTGGTAGACAATCTGATGGTTGATGGGCATCTTTCCATCGCCAACTCGCTGCAGATACTGTTTAATATCGCGCAGTTGAGCATTGAGTCCCTTCAGGCCCATCAGTTGATTTGTAATCTTCTGCGACAGACTGCCCACCGTGGTGTCCTTGATGTCGCGCAGCAAATGCTCCACTCCGACCTCCTCGGCTTCCTCAGCTCCAATTTCGCTGGGCACGTGCTCAAATGTTTTGCTAGTTGGCGAGCCATCATCGTGCACCTCCTCGACAGATATGTACGCCTCTGTAGGCAGACCAAGATCCTTTGGTTTGGCATCTATGATGACCAGCACCGAGTTGGGACAATAGCGTCGGATAAGCTCGTTGATGGCAATGTCATTCTGATGCAGTTTGGGTCCAGTGTGATACCAGCCCACAACACGCTCGCGTGCGTTCACTTTCTTAAACATTCCATACATATTCTCCAGGTAATCGTGGTCCAAAAACCACACAGATTTGTCCTTGTCATCCTCATCAAAGGGAACTAAAATTAACCAACCAATGGTAAAATCAAACTCGCAATCGAATATATGTTTTAATAGCTTACCTGCAAAACTGTTGGAAACATCCAGCACTCCCTTGGAGCGCCAGCAGCCAAGTAAAACGCCGACGACGCGTTTCTGATTACCAATTTTGCCCATGCGATTGAAATGATCCACAACCGATAACAACACCAGCGGGTGAACAATCACTTTGTTTACACTGACCTCCAGCGACGGCATTTTGATTTTGTAAGATTTCTTTAAAGTGTTGAATACTTATTACGCACAGCGTACTCTTCTCAACAATTTTCAAAACGTACTTGCGACAATTTCAACAAATACTTTTTGTTGCGGGTAACAATTCACCGAAATGACAAGCAAATTCTTCTTCTTTGTCGATTGGCTTGAATTCAATGTGACCAGCGTTATTTCAAAATATACTGTGATTCGTTTTATTAGTAAAACCACTAACAACAAACAAAATATATCGAAAGTGGTCAAGCTGCTGAAGAGGTATCGATGTGTACTGTGTATAATTGTATCGAAAAGTAAATACCGCTGTTGCATACGCATATTAAAAATGAGAAATTTCTGTTATATTTCTTATTGTAATCGATGCGCTTGCTTGTAGTTAATATTATACTCGACGATTAGAAGAATAAGTTAAATATTGAATTTTTTAAACACTTACATTTTTTTATGTTTAATATTAAACCAAAGTAGCAGCGTAACAAAAATTTATAATAACTTATGTTATGTTATTAATTTTTGTATTGTTCTTGACTAAATATGATTTTATACAAATAAATCAAATTCGAAATCAGTACGAAAGGCATTTGCCATTATTATCCCATGGAGTAATAATAATAAACAAAAATCTACATGCTAAATCAGCTGTTTATCAGAAAAGCTCACAAAGTCTATACTAAAGTTTTGCAAACAAATATATATTTTTACGATACACAGTACATATATTTCACAATAGTCGAATCTTACTAAATTATTATCTTTGTAGTAATCATGCCTTTAATTCCAATAAATGATTTTCGAAATTCTATTATAAAAATCGATTTATCGATATATTTGAATAAATAGTTGCCTAGTCTATTAATGAATTCCAATAGTATCACTTCTACAATTAGCACGATTAGTTAATAAAGGAATTCCTGATAAATGTCGTTATCGTAGTTGTTTAATACTTCATATGCAAGTGTAGTAGTAATATCTATTATTGCCCTTGGCGGCGCTACTACCGTGTATTAGTCGTGCTCTTCTGTCTCACAGTAAACGCCATTTTGGTCAGTGGAATAGGTAATGCGTGTTGCCATATCGTCGATTAGAAAACATAACTGGCCACACTGGTGGTGTTGTGCGAGTGAAATTGACAAAATATCCAAAGCAATTAGCAATTCGAGTGCAAAACGTTTTTTTATCTACGCGTAAAAATTGAGTAATGCTTAAAAAATCGCTGGTCGCGTTTGCCGTTTGCATTGTGTAGCACATACTGATACGATAGAATAAATGCGAAAATGCGATGAGGTAATTGTTTTTGCAGCCATCGCTTGCTTGCTGCGTTCGTCTACAGTTTCATACACACGCCCAGTTTGATTGGCGGCCGCCGCGTAATCATCAATGAGCAACTATAAAACGAGGTTGAGGCTTTAAGTGTGCATCGTGTTTACAAATTGTGTTGCATTATTTAAATGTGGATATGCTTATCAGATACTTGAAAGCCGCTAGCGGCGCAGTGCCAAAAAAGTGTCAAAGAAAAAAGTCCAAGTCGCGGCTCCAGATTCAACTCTCGTAGACGACACACACGAACACGAATACAAACACCAACACAAACACATGCAAATGCACACGCACATACACACACATACTCACACTCGCCCATCAGAAAACACACACAAACATGCATGCTTACACACAAAAGTCGTCGTCGTCGTTGTCGTTTTACGCTCTTTCTGTCTACGTCTTTTACTTTTCTCGTTTGTAATCATTTTCCAACCATTCGTCGTATGTGTTTCTTTCTATGTGGTGTACAAATATTAGAGCTCGAAAGCTGCTAATTAAATTATAAACATACAGAAGCGTTAAGCACTGGAACTCGACGTCGACGGCGAGCAGACAGAGTCCAAGCAGCGAGCATAGTCAAGCCCAAACCCAAAAGTAAATTCAACAAAAAAACAACACGAGCTCAACTTCAGTTGTGTTGCTGTGGCCCATTTCTAATTTCATTTACGCTAATAGGAGGGAAAAGAGGCAGGTGAGAGTAAAGATAGTTTAAATAAGAAAAACGAAGCAATCAATGAAGCTCGGACTCAAACTTAATCGCAATCTCAATCAATAATGCATGTGCTTATTTCTGCTTCTTCGTTCTTGTTCCATGCTCAATGTTTTCACGCAGCTTTCACCAAATACAAATCGAGTTTAACTTGGCGGTGGCCACTGCTCCTTGCAGCATGTAGAGGAGCAAAGTACATTAGCAAATACTTTACACCAGCGGATCTGTGTAAATTGACCAAGAAGAAGATACGAAGAAATTTTAAGTTGCTTCAAAATGTCCTTCATAACGAACCTGAAGAAGGTCTTCCACCTCGGTGGAGGCGGCGAGGCCAAGAAGAAACGCCTCTACAATAATATCAAGATGGATACCGATCCAGCGGAAGTCTGGGAAATGGTCGGCGAATTGGGCGACGGCGCCTTTGGTAAGGTCTACAAGGCTCAGCACAAGGAAACCAAACGCTTTGCGGCAGCTAAAATGTGCACACTAGAGGACGAGGAGAACCTCAGTGATCACATGGTTGAAATCGATATACTCTCTGAAATAAAGCATCCAAACATTGTCGAACTGTATGAGGCATTCTCACTGGAAGACAAGCTTTGGGTGAGTCATCGACGAAATATTTGTGTTTGATTAGAGGCATTTAAAAGTGTGTACATGGGATTCCCATTCCCATTCATAAGGGAAACTTGAATTAATGCGATAATACAAATGCCTCTCAAATATTTTTTGCTGTGCATTCACTAATTGCTCTTATCACACTTATGTTCAGATGCTAATTGAGTACTGCGACGGCGGTGCCCTAGACAGCATCATGGTCGAGCTGGAGAAGCCATTGACAGAACCACAAATTGCCTACGTGTGCAAGCACATGACCGAAGGCCTCACATTTCTGCACAAGAATAAGGTCATACATCGGGATCTGAAGGCGGGCAACGTTCTACTGACCATGGAGGGTGGCGTCAAGCTGGGTACGTACTTTTCAATTAAATGGTCAGAGTTCGATCCAAATTAATTGAATGCTTTCTGTTTTTTCCAGCGGATTTCGGGGTGTCAGCCAAGAATAAACACACGATGCAAAAGCACGATACGTTTATTGGCACGCCGTATTGGATGGCGCCGGAATTGGTACTGTGCGAAACGTTTCGTGACAATCCGTATGATCACAAGGTTGACATCTGGTCGCTGGGAATAACGCTCATTGAGCTGGCCCAGATGGAACCGCCGAACAGTGAAATGTCGCCAATGCGTGTGCTGCTCAAAATACAAAAGAGTGAACCGCCAAAGCTGGAACAACCAAGCAGATGGAGCAAGGAATTCAATGATTTTCTGAAAAAATCTTTAGTCAAGGTGCGTGCTTTGTTTTCACTTATGTTTGTTTGTTAAAACCATACTAATTTGTGCATGTCGGACTTTTATAGGATCCCCAGCAGCGACCCACAACAGATGTGTTATTGCAGCACGGTTTTATCAACAGTAATTTGGATGCCAAACCCATTAAGGATCTGCTGCTCGAGTACAAGGCAGAGGTTGTCGAAGAGGTGGTCGACGATGAGACTGAGGTATGTTTTGTGGCCTATTTAACATTTGCTCAATTTCCCTGCTGCCAGCACATTGCACTAGTAAACCACCCAGTGCTAGAGATTGAATCTAACTCTATATTTTGTATATTTCTCTATTACACGCTGCCTTCTCGTCCCGTCCAAAATCAAAAACAAAAAACAAACCATGCAAACTTTGTGCGCAATGTGATAAATCTTTTTTTATATATACTTATTTAACTTTCGGTCAATTTTCGGCCATTTTGCGTTCTTGCGTTCTTATCATTTAATTTGTGTATATTTTTTTTTGGGTTATTGTTGTTGTGTGTTTATCTGCAATTGATTTAGAAGCTTAAACGCCAAGTGAAGCGGCGTTCGCTCTATCAGAGGGTTGGTAAGTCGTTCTACAAAAAAAACAAACCCACAAAAGATCCCATGAACCTTTGCACGCTCTATACACAGCGACAATATATATGTACATACGTACTTCTTGTTTTTATAAACATTGCCAAATATTTATCTTGCTTATTATTATTGTTATAGTATATGCATATTTGAATGGCCTTCTTTTGCAGGCCACAATCACTTAGCAGCAATTATATATTAATTATGAAATCAGTATGCATGTGTGCACTTGATTTATTACATCTTAAAAGCCCAATCTATTTTCGTTCTTTCGTTAATTTTATTGATCAATCTTATATTTCAATATTTTAATCCAATATAATTTATTAGCTATAAAGATAACAATCTAAGCTTTATTTAGTTTTGATTGATTCTCAATGCGTTTCAACGTGACAACGTTTTCGTCTTCTGATTTTATGAGCAATAGACTCGCCTTGATTATTCTACATACTACGTTTTTATCTCTCTCGCTGTCTATTAAGATTGTGAGTCATTTAGTATTTTTATTTGTCTCTTTTTTTTGGTTTCCACTTGTCAGTGCGATATCGCGTTATGGGTCTAGAGGATGGGGAACTGTTTAAGTTCGAACTGTTTGCTAATGATAACTTTTTGTGTCTTTTGCTTAGGAACCCCGCAACTCGGCGCTCCAGCTCGACCTGGACGATGACTCTGCTTCGCTACAGAGCCAAGACATTGACAAACGTAAGCGGTGCTAATTAGAAATTAAGCGAATGGGAAATACTAATCGATTGAATTGCAGTTCCAGGTACACCTACATCCATATCGCGGGATTCCAAAGAGCAATCCCTTCCAAGTAGTAGTCTACCAGCAACAGCAACATCTGCAGCAGCGCCCGCAGCAGCGGCTACAGCAACAACAACAGCAGCAACTACTAAAGCAACAACACCAGACAAACCAAACAACAACAAGGAGGATAATGCGGCCGCAGTGGTCGAACCAATACCAATGGCGCCTCCACACACTAAAGTGCCGGCACCAGCGCCACCGTCACCATCCTCACCAGCGACACAACAACAACCGAAGGTGCCACCAGCTGCTGCTGCGCCGCTGCAACCAAAGGCAACTGAAGATGTTATTGCAACAGAGTCAAACGAAAAGTCGGACGCAGACAAAAAGGTGAGATTACGATAGTTCATTTCAATTCGATATTATTATTCTAATGTAAATTATTTTATTTACTATTAACAGCAACACTTTGTTAAAAAGGAAAAGGGCAAAGCGCCTCCGCCGCCCTCGGTTATCGCTGCTGCGGCAGCTGCCACGGCTGCTGCCAAGGCTGCTGCAACGGCTGCTACTGCAGTTGCAACCTCTTCAAAGCAGTCCACGGACAGAACTTCGCCGGTGCAGCCTGAAGTGGAGCCGGCTTCAGCTTCGCCCAAGAAATTGCCAGAGCCAACAACAGCCATTGAAGTGAGCATTGGCCACGAAATCGCAGAGTCGAGGCCGCAGCCACCTTCCCCGACAGCTTCATCGATCATTTCTGTCCAGTCTGTGGCATCTACCAGCAGCTCTGGTAGTGCAACGGGCGCTCTGCTGAGCTCCAGCACATCGTTGATAACCATCAATAGCAGTGATGCATCGCCGGCATTGCGTCAACAGGTGCCGGCACCAGTGCCACCGCCGCTACCGCCGCAGCATTTGGTGCTGCCGAATAGTCTGGAATCGATCAGTCAAATCACTGTTGTGACAAGCACACATCCGCCGGTGATTATTGATAATTCGCAGCATCAGACGCCGGCGCAAAATGAGGTCATCATCGTGTCGAATGATTTGAATAAGAGCACACATCTGCATGAGTCATCCACGGATGACGACTTCCCCTCGCTGGACGACAGTCTAGGGGATCAAGTGAAGCAATCGTCGATGATTCTATCTGTTAATGATGGTCCAGAAGGCGCGACGCCATCTTCATCTGCTGCTGTTCATGCTCGCAAGCTGGACGAAAGCGAAGTGCTGATTGTAAGTCCTTCGTATGCGGACGATGATTCAGCCTATAATACCGCGTCTGGCAGTCACGATCACAGCGATCAGCTGTTGCTAATGGACACCAGTCACGTCTCTGTTGTGACAGTTGGGGATGAGGTCATCAAGGTAAAAGACAGCAGCCATCAGCAGCCCAATGTTAGTGGTAGTACAAGCAATGCACGAAAGCAACCGAACGGCATTGTGCCTGAGGATGTGAACATCATTGTCAACCGCTTTAAGCCGGGCCAAGAGCAAGAGAAACGCATCTCACCCGACATCAGCCTCGGCTCCAGTTCAAGCGAGAATGGATCCGTGCGTGGCCGGCGTGGAGTTGAAGTGCAGATAACAAGTGGCGGCGGTGGTGATGCAGACAGCATTGGCACTAACACTAGTCAGGACAGTCGCAACGAGGTGGACAATAAGCCACATCAAATGATGCCTCCACCCCCGCCTTTGGTCTCTATAGGCAACAACAGCAACCACTACCACCATCAGCCACAGCCCATTGACGAGGAGGAGGAGGCCGATGTGGTGGTCATTCGCCAAAAACCACGTGTGCCAGCAGCTGCAAAATCTTCAGGTGTCGGTGGACTAACAAAGGAGGAAATCGAGCTGCGCAACTTACGCAAAAAGACGCGTAAGCGAACACGTAAATTTGAAATTGATGGCGTGCAGATGACGACAACGACCAGTCGTGTTATCTATGGCGATGAGGAAAATGGCCGCATATACGATGATCATGATTTCCGTAAGCAGGAGCTGCGCGAACTGAAAATGCTGCAGAAGCAGGAGAAGAAGCAACAAACCGAACTTCACGTGAAAGAGCAACTGGCCAAGGAACAGCAAGATCGTCGCTTCGAACAGGAACGCATCTCGTTGGAGAAAACATACGAGGCCGATATGGATACATTGGCGCGGCAGCATAAGCAATTGATCGAAAAGACCGAGCAGACACAGGAGAACGAGCTGCGAAGTTCCTCGAAACGCATACGATCCGAGCAGGAACAAGAGCTTAAGATATTCCGTGAAAATCTTAAGCAAGAGATACGACTGCTCAAGCAAGAGGTTGATTTGTTTCCCAAAGATAAGCGCAAGGATGAGTTCAAGCAGCGACGCACAGCCATGGAGCTGGATCACGAGGAGAAGGAGCGAGCTTTCCTCGATTCACTGAAAGAACGCCATGAGCTGCTGCTACGCAGGCTCAGCGAGAAGCATCGCGATCACTTGGCCACTATCAATCGCAACTTCTTGCAACAGAAGCAGAACGCAATGCGAACGCGAGAGGCGCTTCTCTGGGAACTGGAGGAGAAACAGTTGCACGAACGTCATCAGCTATCGAAGCGTCATGTCAAGGAGCTGTGCTTCATGCAGCGCCATCAGATGATCATACGTCATGAGAAAGAGCTCGATCAAGTCAAGCGCATGTTGTTGCGCAAGGAGGAGGACATGCTCAAGAAGCAAACCCTCGAGAAACGCGCTCTTCCCAAGCGCATTCGAGCCGAGCGTAAGGCGCGTGACCTCATGTTCCGTGAATCGTTGCGCATATCGACAAATCTGGATCCAGACATTGAGCGTGATCGCTTGAAGAAGGTATGTAGAATCTGCGTAGTATTTGTTGCTCAATTCTGATATTTATTTTTGGTTTGGAAAACAGTTCCAGGAACAGGAAAAGAAACGTTATATGCAAGAAGAACGTCGCTTTGAGGTCAAGCATCAGAAGCAATTGGAGGAACTGCGCGCTACACGTGAAAGCGCCATACGGTGAGTAGTCTATTAGTTTCATTTGTGACGATTCAGCAAAACTTATTGGACATTATCTTAACAGAGAACTGGAGCAGTTGCAGAATGAGAAACGCAAGGCACTGGTTGAGCATGAGCATGCTAAGCTCTCTGAGATTGATGAGCGCCTCAAGGCGGAGCTAAGAGATTGGCGCGAGCAGCTTGTACCACGCAAACAGGTGTGTATTATAACGTTTTGCTTTAACTTATCCGCTCTCCTTCCACCCAATCTTCAATCCAAGACTGGTTTTCTAACGAAAGCTATCCTCATCATTATGTTGGTGTTTTTGTACAGTTGTGCGTAGACTTGATTGATTTAAAGTTCTTATTAATACTATTGTAATTATATTTATATGCGTATCCTTGGTTTACGGTGATCATTTTGGTGTATTGTGCTCTCGTCTTCCATCCTTGTCCCCGCCCTGACTTGACCTGACCTGCCCTGCCTAGTCCCTTTCCGTTCCGCTAAACCTCTCAACGTCCACAAATAATTAAAAATCGGCAATTTGCGTTTTTCTAATATCCAATTTAGTATATTAAGACAGTACAAACTGATGAAAGTACATCATTTTTTAATAAATAATAATTAAGCAATTTCAATTGAGTTATCGTACATGTAAAAATAATAGTTCAAATTTATTTAGATTTATAATGGGAACTTATAGGAAAAGTTAGGAGCCTATCCTAAATATTAAATCGAACTTAATCTATGTCTGTGGTTGCCACCTTTTTTATTAACATATTATTTGAGATCCGAGAAAAACATTTAAATTGTGTTTCAGAATAATTGACAGTTTCTTATTTGAAATTCAAATAAATTGGGTTTTATTATATCTAAAATTAAGTAAATGAGGAACTCAAGGGCACTTTAATTAGTAAGCGGCCTCAGAAAAAACAAATTTGCTTGTCCATACCCTTCATTTAGAAGGGTATTACAACTCTGTGCCCTCGGGTTTTGTTTAAACATTCGAGGCAATATAGCCCATGTTTGTCTGTCTGTCTTAACATGTTGATCTAGACACTATAAGAGTGGGAGAAACCAAGTTAGGCCCGGAATATACTTATTAGTATATGTTAGTTTGTGGTATAATACTGTTGAGAAATTGTTTTTTACAATTTTATGACAAATAATTGTCCCTGTGAGTTAAAAGAATATGTATATTGTGAAATTCGCAATATGCCTGATATGACTCACTCTTAAAAAGATTTAGTTTTTATATGCAAAGTAAGCAAGAAGTTTAAATGCATTTTCTTAAGTTTAACCTAAACAAAATATTGTGTCTCAGAGGTCCGCCAACTTCTCTGACCTTTAATTTGATTTTAAAATTTTGTTTTTGCATAACAGGCTGAAAGAGAATTATAGTATAAAGGCAATCAATAGACAAGGTCGTAATTCATTGGCAATTTTAAAAATTAAAGTACGGAGTGAAAATGTGATCATTTTCTTAATTTATTATGCAATCAGAAACTTACTGTTGAAAAGGAAAATAAGTGTGAAAGATGTTGTGTGCATAACAATTTTAAGTTAGAAAAATACAACATGATTTCGCGATGAGCTAAGATCTTGCAATTACTACAAATGGTGGTTAAGGCAACACCTTCGTTAGTGCTAGAAAAAGTTAGTAAAAGAATGTCTGCTTCAAGTTAAAAAAGGGTAACATTTTTCAAGGAGAACTGTCCTAAGTGACATACAGTTTTCACTTTAATTTGCTCGTTAACACATATAAATGATAACAATTCTCATTGAAAATGATAAAAACTAAATTGCCGGTTTTTTTTTTTGTTTTGCAAAAATAATTATGAAGCGCTTATTGTGAATGTGTGTGTGTGTGTATGGCGTGTTGTGAGGTAGCGGAACTCAATCGATAAGCGCGTTCGACTAAATCAAATTACATATATATTTTTTATCAACTTTTTCTCTCTCTTTACACCCCCGCAAATGCATACACTTTGGTGGCCTACTACTGTACCTACTCAATTACTACCTACAAAACTAAAACAAAACATAAAAAAAAATGAACTATACAAAATGTGTAAAAATAAAAAACCAATGCTTACTGCTGTGCTTTCCAACTACTAACAAACAAAAAAAAAAAACAAAAACAAAACAAAAAACTGATGGCTTGCATGTGCTAACCAACTGAAATTAACTCGAATTTAAAACGAATCAGAGACTGAATGTCTTGATAAGCGCTGCCATTGACGAGCACGAGAAGCGCTTTGGGTTGGTCTCCAATCGGGCCGAATTTGAGAATCTTGAGGTGGAGCTCCCTTTGCGTCTGCGCGGCATCTTCAACGATCGATCCGCTCGATTGCTGCCCCGCAACATCTTCATCGATCCCCAACAGTTGCCGCGATCGCGATCCTCGCTCTTGATGCTTGGCGGTAGCAGCGTTGGCAAATTGGGCAACTTCCGTGGCTCGGCGCCTGATCTGAGTCGCAGTGTGCCGAGCACGCCGATAATGCACAAGCAGCAACGGGCGCAGATGAGAAGCGACCTTGTGCTGCAGGAGGAGGACGATGACAGCCACGTTGAGCCAGTGAAGCGAGCAAGTGTCGCCACAATGCCCGCAAGAAGTGAACTGCGTTTAATCACACAAATGCCCGCGGCCAATGAGATGGTCAAGGTGGTGACTAGCACACCACAGCTGAACAGCGCCGAGGATCCCAGTGCCAAACCGGCGATGAGCACATTCCGACAGACAACTCCGCCACTGCCCAAGACACCTGACGAGCTTGGCCTGGTGTCGAATCGATTTGGCCGGCCCAACAACGATGCCAGCGACACAGTCGAACTTCGAATCCGAGAGGGACCAGTGCTGACAGCTCACACACAGCGTCTGCTGCACTCCACATCATTTGCCATAAAGCGACCTTCGCTGGCCAGCCGGAGCAGCGGACGATCATCGCTGAGCAGCGCACAGTCCATGTACAACATGCACGAGCTGATGTCTTCGACGCGTTATTGCAGCGACGCTGAATTGGTATTCGATGCGGGACGCAAAGCTGCTGCGCTGCTGGATGAGGTGCAGCCCCAGCTGCGTTCCACAGTGAAGCCGACGCTTGGCAATGCCAGCAATGGCAATGGCACGGCGTTGAGCACAGATGATTTCTACCACGACTTGTATGCGGCCAAGTATCGGCTGCCTCGTGTCACGCATCGTCAGCTCAGCCTGGATGAGGATTCATCGGCAATCTGAATCTGGCCGGGAGAGAGCTAGAGATACTGCAATATGTCGTCAAGCACCACCTCGAACACTTGCTTCATTCTTCAAATTCAAAACTCTTCGCACTCGCCACATTTAAGCAGACTCTTTTTCTTAACACTTTTATCTTACTAATCTGAGCTTTGTCTTTCTTTCCCTGGATTTGGTGCTTTCTGGTGCTTTATCACACATATCATCTAAACTAATTTCATACTACAAATATCCTTAAACTACTTATCTCTGACTAATCAATATCTTCAATGCATATGCACACAAGTTTCTTAACCCCGATAGATGCCATTACAAATTGTTTGCCAAAGCTTTTTTTTTTTTTTTTGTTAATTACAATACGAAAAATATACAAAATGTTTTTATTATGTATTAATACCAAAGGCTTTATTGTTTTTGGTAAGCCAAATCCGGGCTGCCGTCGCATTCCATTCAGCAGTATTATAAAGAACAGTACTTACATTCCAAAAAAAAGAAAAAAGAAAAGTAATTAATATATAAATTAAACATATAATATGTAAATCAATACTTAGCCAACTTGCAAAGCATTCACTTAACTATTAATTAACTTATATACATATTGATACAAATATTCAACATCTCTCTATCATGATGTTTCATTGTACACCCACATAAACAACATCAAACATCATCTATGTATGTCAACCACGCGCTATTTTCATATGCTATAAAACCAAAAACAAATATCAAAATTATGTTCAAAAACCCTTTTCTTGCCGGCTCTTCTTCTATACGTAAAGCAACTACAACACCAGCTGCAACAAGAGGTTAGTTTATGAGTCTGAAGCGCTCTCCACTCTATCTACTATCTAACTATCTAAGAATTGACGTATTAATTTTGCATGCCAAATATCTTAATTATAAATATAAGCTTGCATCTATTTAGTTGCTTTATTAGACACATTGGATGTTGTGTATACTATCTTTGAAAAAAGTGTTTTGTTGTGTTTATGATTTTATTTTGTTAATATTTCAACATAAATACATATGTTAATTTGATTATTTGTTTGCTTCTTTCGCCACCTCAGCGTCTAGAGGAGACTTTCGCCCAGCAGCTGGATGAGATGGAAACATTGTACGGCGGTACCTTAATTGTTTCAATGCCCTCGGATACACTGCAACGTGACCACTTCACAGGATCAACGCGCAGCAGTCTCAGCTCCTACTCCGAGGGCTGAGAGAAGAACGAGAGCAACAGCGAAAGCAGCTATGCAACAATTGTCAGCCATCTACTTAGGCTATCGTCCTCTTTAATCCTCCCCTCCCTCACCTACATATCTGATATATAAATATATGCTTATCGTATATATAGATATATATATATATAAATGCCAAGCAGCTCGCGTCGGGCAACTGAAATTTGTGACGTCGTCGGTAGCGTTAAACATAAGTCGTAATTTTATTATTTTGCATTGTATTTTAGCCTACATACTTATTATTCTATTATCTATTACTCATACTATAACCGTGTAAATGTCCTGTCTAACTGTAACTCTTAAGCACACGATATACAACAACACTGGCAACTCTATATTTATATACATATATGCAACTTATCTACACGTACATATATCTATCAATTATGTATTTTGCCTGCAGACGAACTTTAAGAGCAGCATCAAACAATCTACTTAATATATTATATATTATATACGAATAAGTATATATTACTTGTTAAATAAACAAAAAAAAAAACAAATAGACAAAAACAATATGTATACATTAAACACGACACAGAGATCTTCTTTTGTTGGCTTTATCGCTTTTGTAAATATATTTACACACACAAACACACACACACACTGACACATAGTACATAGTACATAGTATGTACATTTAATAATATTTCATGTCTTATGAATAGCCCAAGCGTTTACTTAACGATACAGACATATGATGAGCAACATCATGTTGATTAAAATGATGCTGTTATACGACAGAGATATGGACAGGAGTTTTTGAAAGAGAATGAGAGAAAGAGTTTAGCAAAAGTTAATGTGGCACATTTGAATTACGATTATGTTAAACGATGGCGATTCCAATGATTGCAGCGTGTGAGTGAAGTGAGAGAGAGAGAGTTGGCCAGGCGAATGATAAAAGATATTTATATTTATAAACGTTTATGCTTATATATTTTATATACATATACATTTAATTGTAATTGAATGAAACAAAAAAGAAAAAAACAAATTATAAAAAAAATAAATTAATATAATTTAAACGACCAAAAGTCTACGATTGTTTTAATTCATTTGACTGTGTTGCATTATAGAAGTTGAATAAGTGATATTATTATATTACAGCGACCAACCTAATGTTTTCTTTCTATTCCATAAAGCCTTAGAAACTAAACAAAACAATTGTTTTAATTCATTTGATTGTGTTGCATTATAGAAAAAATATTAATGTATATTATATTAAAGCGACTGACCTAATGTTTTCTTTCTATTCCTTAGAAACTAGCCAAAAGGTAGCCAACAAAGTTTGAAGCAGGTTCGTAGTTTTATTCAAGTAAAATGTGCGAATGCGCTTTTCCAGCGCCTTCTTGAATTCCTTTGCCAATGCTCAGCATAATCGTCATCATCACCATTTCATAATCCTGCGAGTCCCATTCACGGGCAAAAGTTGCCACTGCTGCTGATGAAGAGCACAAACAGCAACTGTGCTACAGTTAGTCAGAAGCATGCTTGAGCCAATGTCC
This sequence comes from Drosophila niveifrons, assembly GCA_035046325.1. Classification (NCBI taxonomy): domain Eukaryota; kingdom Metazoa; phylum Arthropoda; class Insecta; order Diptera; family Drosophilidae; genus Drosophila; species Drosophila niveifrons. Next base: position 138,105 of record JAWNOC010000025.1, read on the forward strand.
CCTTGGGGTACACGTAAACCGACCGACCCCTCACTTCCCCCCTTCCTCCCTATCGACGACCACTGAGCACCTACCGCATTCCACCATCCACCCACAGATGGTTGAGCACAGTTGAACAGTTGTATTCTGCACTTGCCTGTTGGCGGCTCTTTCATTCATATTCATCCTTTTAGTTTTGTGTTGTATTTTTGTTGCTTTTTTTCTGCTGCTATTTCAGCTGCTGCACATACACTTAACGAAATACTCGTAACTTTTGTGCTATAAACAGAATAAGCATTCTTGAATTAACTGTGGGCACACTTTCCCTGTGCAAGCATACGCTTCGCTGGTCACACTGTTCGCAATTTACTTATTCTGTTACTTGTGTTCATTATAAATTCTCTGAGTGTAGAGATTCACACACACACACACATATATTAGCATGTGTGCATGTATTGTAAGAGTTTTTCTGCTTTTACAGCCAACACCCACACACACACATTAGCCGACGCTGGGGCCATTATTGAGCGTGTTGCTGAGGATGCTCGCCATGTTGCCCAACAAACACAAATTCCAGCACAAAGCAAAAGATAACAGCTTTGACACAGTCTCACACACACGAGAACCTCAATACATGCACACACACACACACGCAAACGCACACAGCGATATTCACACAGCTTCCTGACTGGTCAGAACCGAGTAACGAGAGAGAACCACGAGCCGAGGCTCGATTTACTGAGAGCAACACTGATAGAGAGAGAGAGAGAGGATGAGCGCTCTCGTTTAGAATGTACCGTTAAGGTATATGCTTGAAGCTTTTCAGTGTCAGTCCCGGACGAGATTTAGCAACGTGCGCTTGGCTTCATCATCAGCTCTCCAGCTGACAGCGAACGCGTGCAACTCGCGACGTGGAAAACACAAAAAAAAAACATAGTAATAATAAATAATATAAAAAGATAAATTTGCGATAAAGTTCACTATAATTATTGTTATTAACAAAATAACAAGCAGTTGTTGTTGCTGTTGTGTAAACGAGAAGCAAGCACTTGGTTTCAAACGCGTATTGCGAATAGAAAAATCGCGTTGTATATTTGTATCTATAACACAAAAGCATAAATTTGATTACAATGTTAAGCGCAGGCTGAATGTAAAAACTTTGGGGCAGCACACACGCGAAGCGCGTCAGAGCGTTGACGGCGGCGTCGACGTCAGCATCGGCGTTGACGCAGCGCTTCTCATTGTGTATAATAAAATTTGCAAAAAAAAGCGGAATGAATTGAAGCCAAGCAACGACGTTGACGTTGATGCTAACGCTAACGCCAGCGTTGACGGAGACGCTAAGGCTGATGCCAGTAAAAATGTGCGCGCACAATACGAAAAATTACAAAGCATACTTTTGGGAGCGGCAAATGGCCAAAATCAACAGCGGCAACATCAGCAGCAGCAGCCTTAGCAGCAGCGACAGCAGCCAGCTCAAACAACAACAACAATTTGAACGCTTCAACTGATGCTGAGCGTGCACAAATAAGCTAAACACAGTGGGGGAGTCGCACATACCCACAATAACGAAGAGACGGAGAGATAGAGAGAGAGTAAAAAGAGAGCTTGCGCCGCAAAACGAACCCATGTAAGTGGTGGTAAAACAGTGAGAGGCAGAGCAGTGTGCGTGCGTGTGTGCGAGTGTGTGAGGTGTGTGTGTGTGCGTATCATCGCCAATTGCTGTTGCTTTTTCCAGTGCTCTCGTTTTGATTAAGCTTGCGAGTAGGTCGTCTGTCGGCTCGGGTCGGTGGGGCGCGGCAAGTGTTCGCAATATGCTAAGAGTTGGACTGCCTCGGTCATAAGGTGTAACCAGCAGCAGCAGCAGCAGAAGCAGAAGCACAAGTCAGCAGCAGCAGCGGCAGCCGCTGTGCCCATCACAAGCAGCAGCTGCGGGCAGCAATTCAATTTCCGCAAACAAGCAAAGGCCAGCGCCGAGAGCCAGCAATTAAACTCGCGCAAAGAAATTAACATAAAAGCTAAGCAGCAACGCACAAAAGTAGGCAGCTAGTTGTTGGTTTCATGCCTTTTTTTTTCCTCTTTGCTAAAAGTAAAGATCCCGGCGGATTGTCTACATGTGTATGCGTGTGTGTGTACGTGCGGGGTGTGCGTTTGTGTTAGTGTGTGTGTGTGTGTGACAGCGACAGCAAAAGCGCCCGCATTAAGCGCCCAAAAATTGTACATAAAAATGTAGATAAAATTAAGGCAGCTGCTGATGAGCTGATCAGACTTGCATATGTAACATGTAACATATAACGTATATCTGAGTTCCCACGCATACACACACACACACACACACACAAATAAGCGCACATTTGCGTATTTGTGTATGTGTCAGTCATAAAAATAGCGTAATAAATTGGCAAATGAAATTCCGCGCGTAGCCGCAGGTTGCTTGTGTCCTGTGTGTGTCCGTGGAGTGGAGTGGAGTGAAGTGGAGTGGCGCGGAGTGGAGTGGAGAGCGAATTTTTTCGCTTCACATAACAAATCCATAAATCCTTTTTTTACGGGTGCGGCAGGCAATTCGATTATTTGCCAAGAATCGACGCTAACAAATTTGAATCAATCGCTAAGCCGACAGTTGACCAAGAATGCCTTTGCTACTATTAGCTGCTTGGCACTTGGCTCTTAGCTCTTGGCTCTTGTCTCTGTTCCGTTGGCCTTGCCCAACATAAGCTGACGTGGCCAAGGGTTTGGCACTAGCTCTTCGCTCTTAGGACACTTGCACCCTCAACGCCCTCAACAACAACAACAACAACAACAACAACAACAACAAAGACAACATCAACCTCACCCACTCACCCTTGAAGTAGCGGCAGCAACTACTTATTACATTACATTTGCCCCTTTTTTTGTTTTGTTTTGCTTTTATTTTTTTTTTTTGTCAAAACATGCCATACATACATATATACTACAGCGATTACTGTTGTTATGGCCAATTTCCCTTCGTCCCTCCCCAGCGTTGATTTATGCGTATGTTTGTGCCAGACAGCAATTGAGATAAATATTCAGTTTTTTGATTGATTTATTAACTTGGCGCGCGCGTTTAATTGGCCACCCTGCGATTTCATATAATCTCCAGCTCAACCTCAACCTCAATCCAAAGCACAAACTCAACTCGTACTCGTATTCGGTCACCATTCAAGTGAAATTCATTTCAATCCCACTGATTTGACAGGCATTTAAATGGCGAAAAGTTAAGCACTTGTCAAATGTACTCAAATGAACTCAAGAATACTCAGGTTGGGTTAGCAGAATGCTTAATTCTGTATATGTTATAAGAATGTCTGTCCCACATTCTGACTGCCTCGTTACCTCGATGCTTGCTTGCTGAATTGTTCCCTTGTTACATGTTATTAAAATTGTTACGCCATTGCATACTTGCTAAATACTTTCTCTGTCACATTTTTGCAAGCATGGCTTACATTAGGCACTCTCATTATAACGAAAAGTTTATCACATGCTCCCAACACCAAACAAATATTTTTGTTCAAAAAAGTTTCGTTAATTCCATTCCCACACGCTTTGCCATATTAAATTGTTGTGCAAATTTCGAATTCGGCTTCAAGGACAGCTTAGAGTTAGAGTCCTCTTTGGTGAAATTCATATCCCACGTTTTTTACGGTCTACTGATCATAAATATTTCTGCAAAGTACTTCCCCACCTTTCTATGATATGTTAAGTATATTGTTTAGTATGTTTTGTATATCAAAAGTAAAGGATTTGGAAAAAAATATACCTTTGTTTTGTCAATTCCTTCCTTTACATTGCCGTATTTTAGTACATTGTTTATTCTTTTTTAAGAACGATTTATGGTATGCTTAGTATATTGTTCTGTATAATATGTCAAGGTATGTAAAATACATCAAAAGTAAAGTGTTTCCTAAGAAATTCTATTGTTTTCTTTTTCCCTAAACAGTTTGCTTTACTTTGCCTTAATTCAGTATATTATTTTGTACTTTTTCATCTACAGTATAGTATATTCGGTATCAAGGTATATGCAGTATATCGAAAGTAAAGGGCTTCCAAAGATATTTCCTTGTATTCTTAAATCCTTCAATAGTTGTCTTTATTTTGCCGTATTTTATTATCATTTCTTCATCTATCTATTATATGTTTAGTATATTCTTCAGTATATGAATGATGAGAATTCCAAAAGTAAAGGGTTTCCAAAAATATTCCTTTGTTTTTTCAATTCCTTCAACCGTTTGCTTTACGATGCCGTGTTTCACTATATTTCTCTTAGTATATTGTCCAGTATATAAATGTATGTTTAGTATAACAAAAGTAAAGGGGTTTCCAAAAATATTCCTTTATTTTCTTAATTCCCTCAACAGTTTACTTTGCTGTGGCGTCAATAAATTATTTATTTCCCACAAACAAATAGAATCCTCATTTATATCGTATTTAAATGATTGTTTTATTAGTTAGATTGTTGCACATTAAAAGTGTTGACAGAACAACGATACTCAACCGCTTTAATAAAGCGCCTAATTGAATTAGATTTGCCGAAGTTAAGAACTGTTTTATTTGCTTAGTATTTTATTGCACTAAAAGCTTTCCATTGTGAGTTAATTCGTTTATTTATAGCATTTATTGTGCACATTTAATCTGTCCAGAGCGTAAAATCCCGTAATTCAATTAAAAACTTATGTTTTGTGTGCGTTTTGTATTTGCCATTTGCCATTTTCCATTTTCAATTTTCTATGCATCATACGCTCGGTATTTTGAGTTTGCTAGTTGCATGTTTAAAGCCTTTTGACACATTTGTGATGCGGATGCGGATGGCAAAAGCGTAACCTAACACACGGACAATGAGAGTATTGAGAGTAGAGATTCATTCGGTTGGATGCTGTCAATGCTGCTGCTGCTTTTGGTAACAATAGGGAAACAACTGCCAATGGACCCAATGTGGATCAATCATGACGCATATCAAGTCATATTCATCAGTGGCAGTGAGACAGTTGAAAAGCAGCTCAGTCCTACGTTGCGTATGTGTAACTTATTAAAAAACTTTCCAAATCGAAACACAATGCACGCTAAATACACACGCAGCAACACTTCTATTCTCTGCTTGGAATACATATGCTATATGTATGTGTATATATATACTGAGTATTTTATGTGTATGTAGCCAATGACAACATCAATAGTTTTGAAAAGTGTCAGAGGAAGCCGCCTTGAACATTTCCGTGCCAAAGTGTCCAGAGTGTTGCGATGTGCCGAGTTTGCGGAGGGGGAGTGGTGGAAAGGGAAGGGAAGGGAAGAGAGGAGGCGTCTCGAGGAGCTGAAAACTGCTTCGTCGCCAAGCCAGCTTCTTCTCCACTGTCTGTTGCATGTTAGCCGCTTGTTGGCACAATACCAGCAACAGCAACAGCAATAGCAACAGCAACCATAACAAGAAATATGTAGCTAAGCGTGGGCGTGGTGTGTGTGGTGTTTATCTGCAACTGTGCGACAGCAAAGGAAACGCATGCAAGCAGTTTTTCATTTACATTTACATTTACATTTTCATTAAAACAAATCAGACTGAAAATGTCATTTGGAAAAAGGACAAAGCGATGTGGCCGCAGGCGACTTCTCTCTGTGTGCATGTGTGTGTGTGTGTGTTTGAGTGTATCTTCATCTGGCTGTGAGAGTGTTCGTGCTTGTGGGGTAGTTGAAGAGCTGGCAAAGGCAGGCGATAGCTCATAATTCTCAGCTTTTATTTCGCCTCTTTGCAGGACCACTGCGAAAATGCACACGAAGATGGCGTCAGCACTGCGTGGGTGCAACGAGGATAAGAATCAGCATCAGATTCAGCTTCAGCGACAGATTCAGCACCAGCATCACCAACAGCAGCATCACCAACAGCAGCAACACAGCCAGAAACAAGTTGGCATTTAAAAGTCACAATTTAAAAGGAACAATCAAACCGCAAAAGCAGACACAAAATACAAAAAGAAAGAGAAACAAAAAAACGAAACGAAATACCGCAAAAAGAAAAAAGACATTTTGTATAAAGCTAATTGAAGAATATCAATCATACGCCATGGAGCCCGTTATGAGCTTGGCATTGGCTGCCCATGGCCCGCCCAGCATACTGGAGCCGTTGTTTAAAACCGTCACTACGAGCACAACCACAACAACGACCACCACAGCTGCACCGACGAGCAGCAGCAGCAGCAGTCCCACTTTGAGCCCCACCACCGGCAGCACGCTGCTGACGGCAATCCTTGAGAATCTGACATCGACAGCGGCCAGCGGATTGTATGATCCGTATGGCAATCAGACGAACAGCACGCTGGGCTTTGAGACAAAGGGGCCGAGGTACTCGCTAGCCTCGATGGTGGTCATGGGTTTCGTAGCGGCGATTCTGAGCACGTTGACAGTTGCTGGCAATGTTATGGTGATGATCTCGTTCAAGATCGACAAGCAGCTACAGACGATAAGCAATTACTTCCTCTTCTCGCTGGCCATAGCGGACTTTGCGATTGGCGCCATTTCGATGCCGCTCTTTGCGGTGACCACAATACTGGGCTATTGGCCACTGGGGCCACATGTCTGCGACACTTGGCTGGCCCTCGACTATTTGGCCTCGAATGCCTCCGTGTTGAACCTGTTGATAATCAGTTTCGATCGATACTTTAGTGTCACACGGCCGCTGACCTATCGCGCCAAGCGCACGACCAACAAAGCGGCTGTGATGATTGGTGCCGCATGGGGCATCAGTTTGTTGCTGTGGCCTCCCTGGATCTACAGCTGGCCCTACATCGAGGGCAAGCGCACGGTGCCGAAGGACGAGTGCTATATTCAGTTCATTGAGACAAATCATTATATTACATTTGGCACTGCGATTGCCGCATTCTATTTTCCTGTGACGATCATGTGCTTTCTCTACTTTCGCATTTGGCGCGAGACGAAGAAGCGGCAAAAGGATTTGCCCAATCTGCAGGCGGGCAAAAAGGATTCAAGCAAACGTTCCAACAGCAGGTGAGTTTTCCTCATTAAAAGATTGTGTATAACTAAGGATGGCAAAACTAGCTCAATTTAAACCGTTCGATAATTAATCGATTGAATATGATAATTAGCGAATGTGATATTAATCGATTAATCAACGGAGCTTCACACAAGAATCTTTGCTCTTCTTAATTTGATTGGTATCGACAATATTACACAAAATAATATATGTAAATTTATAAAGTAGATGAACGCTTTTTTATTTTTGTAATGTATCAACAATTTTTTAAAGACTTTAATTGATCTATGATCTATTTATCAAAACCAATTTGTAGATACAAGTTAAGTTTATAAGAAAATCAAAATAATCCTTTTTTGTATATCATGCCATCATTAGTTATAACTATAGCATGCTTTTTAGCGCAAACATGTACTAATTTGTGAAATCTGTTGTTGCAGTGATGAGAACACAGTGGTCAATCACACTGCTGGTGGCTTGCTAGCCTTTGCCCAGCTGGGAGGCAATGATCACGATACCTGGCGGCGTCCACGCTCCGAGAGCTCGGCGGATGCGGAAAGCGTTTACATGACCAACATGGTCATCGATTCGGGCTATCATGGCATGCATTCCCGCAAGTCAAGCGTAAGTAATCAGATTCGATTTCGAGCTCAACTGCAACTCCTTCAACTTCCTTTTGCTTAAACAGATCAAGAGCACGAACACAATCAAAAAGTCATACTCATGTCTTGGCAGTGTCAAGGAGTGGTGTATTGCGTGGTGGCATTCGGGACGCGAGGACTCCGATGACTTTGCCTACGAGCCGGAGGAGCCATCTGATTTAGGGTATGCAACACCAGTAACAATTGAAACTCCTTTACAAAGCTCCGTCTCCAGGTAGTACAAAAGCAACAACAGCTATTTTTAATTGTCTAATTGCGAGTACTGTACAAAAAAACCGCACTACGGCACACGCACGTTCCCTAAAAAAAACACATTCGCATCTCGAATTCACTGGCTCGAGTTCCTCTATCGATGTATCGAGCACTGCACTACAGACACTGTAAATGCAATTTTACCTGCCATTGCACAAATTCCTTATCTTGCACTTGCACAACCAATCGAATGACCACTCACAGTGCACTTCAAAAGTATTCACATCGCACACTATACTTTCACAGCTGAATGCGTCAGGAAAGACAATTTATCTTTACTCTTGTGGCACATTTTATTTCTAGTATTCTTTTTTATTGAGTTCGATAATTAATCGTTTTGTTACAATGAAAACCTACTGATAGGATTTAGGTTCACCTTGTTTAAAATTGATTTCATACGTTTACACAGTTAGAAATTTGTCAAAGGATTTAGGGCAAGGAATAGAAAATAGTAATAGTAAGTCAATAATATTTGCATTTTTGTAATAAGATTTGAGTAACAAGACATTATGAATTCTAACTTATTCTGGAATTTTAGAATTATTTATTAATTTATTTATATAGAATTATATTCTTTACATACAAAACATAATAAGAAAAAAAACATATATTTTTAATTTTTTACTTTTTGTTTAGCATTTTTATTCGATCCCTTAATACTTAGACCAAACATTACTTGAGCGAATTGTTAATTTTGATAAGTTCCCTAAGTTTTGTTTTATATATTCGAAACTGTATGAATCGGCAACTGTTAAAAGCGACGGAATAATAAAGTGCATTTTTAAATAAGTTTTCTACTCGAATTCGTGAAACACAAAGTAAATTTAAAATGTATATATTTGGTTTGTATCATTGGTGTGTAAAAACTGCAGTGAACCGATGCATATAAACCAAAAAGAGCAGTAACAGAATAGTATATGAATATGATATATGACATCAATTGCAATATATTCATTTGCAGTCAGAAAAATGAAATCCGCAACCGTAACAAAACTTTTTATGCAATAACAAATAACAAAAGTGCATAACAAATTCATCTGCATATGCATATCGCTAAAGATTAAATCCCAACAATAACTATATCTATGTCTGGTTAGAAAGCAAAGGCGAGAGCTCTCAATTATTCTCACACGTACACCGATTTGCATATTGTTGTTTTGAATACGTAAATTCAATGAAACGATACTTGTAGGTGTAAAATTGGGTTTTACGATACTTTTACAGAACTTTTTTAATTTTGTTGAGAAGGAATAAACTTCCTAGGAATTAACGTTTATAATCGACTTAGATAGCCAGACCAAAAATAACTTGATTTTGAATTCACAATGTTTGGCTGTTCATAAAATTTCAGCTTTAATTTAGTCACAATTCTAATTTCGTAAATAAACTATTTTGATTTGATAAATTTGTAAAATATTCAGTTTGTGAGTTTCGCCACGAACTCATTTAAAATTTATTGTATTACAACCAATCGCTAATCTTATTTTGGTTTTTCAAAACTGGTTGCACTCAAATGATGAATTTTTGATGATCATAAATGTGCCCAAAAATGTTGACTGCAATTCCGCAGTTGTGTATGCAAATCAATTTCTCTGTTTGAGTTTGCGTGAGAATGTTACCAGTTTAAAGGGCAGTTTGCAACCGCTGCTCCTTTTTGTTGTTGTTTTGATTGTTGTGGTTGTGACTGTGGCTATAGCTATGAATGTCACTGTGGTAGCCTGTCAACTGTGTAAGGCCTGTCAATGTCGAGCACCTGAAGCGGAATGCAAAAACAGAGCGAATACTTAAGCGCAACATGCCTTTGTGTCCTTTTTTTGTCGTCCACAGATGCACCTCGATGAACGTTATGCGGGATAACTACTCGATGGGCGGAAGTGTCAGTGGAGTGAGGCCACCGAGCATAATGCTGGCGGATGTGTCGCCGACACCGATGCGTCCGCCACTCAATTCCATTTCGCAAATGCAGGAGATGAATGCGGTTGGCAATGGCAGCGGTGGCGGTTGCGGTGGCAACGGAAATGGGATTGGGATTGGGAACGTCAACGCCAATGGCAATGGGATAGGCAATGTGCACAGCAACCTGAACAGCAACGTCAATGGCAACGTCAACATTAATATCAGCATCAATGGCAGCAACAATGTCAATCCCGCTGTCGGCGGCAACAGCAGCTGCAACATCAACAACGGAGGCGCCACCGCGGTGGGCTGCAACAATCCCAATCTGAGCTCGCGCACCTTGCCCGTGGACAATCGCATCGCTTCGCGCTCGGTCAGCCAGGACTCTGTCTATACAATACTCATCAGACTGCCGCCAGATGGAGCCACCAGTGGCTCCCACAGCAGCAACACTGCGCCAGGTGGCGTCGGAGTTGGGAATGCCGCCAGCCACGCGGACTGCGCGCCATCCATCAAGATGATACATGAGGATGTCTCCAGTGTGGGCGTGGCTGGCAGTGGTGTCGGCGGCGTGGGCGGCGGTGGCATCGTAACCACAGCACCACCGCCAACGAGGCGACCTTTGCCCTCCCGCGACTCGGAATTCAGTCTGCCACTGGGAAGGCGAATGTCGCATGCACCGCAGGATGTGCGACTGCTCAATGCCAAGGTTATACCCAAGCAGTTGGGCAAGGCGGGTGCGCAGCATGCCTTGCTGAATGCTCGGAATGCGGCGAAGAAGAAGAAAAAGTCACAGGAGAAGCGGCAGGAATCGAAAGCGGCCAAAACCCTGTCGGCCATTCTGCTGAGCTTCATCATCACGTGGACGCCGTACAACATTCTGGTGCTGATCAAACCGCTGACCACCTGCTCGGACTGCATTCCCACCGAGCTGTGGGACTTCTTCTACGCCCTGTGCTACATCAACTCGACCATCAATCCCATGTGCTATGCCCTGTGCAACGCCTCGTTTCGTCGCACCTACATTCGCATTCTCACCTGCAAGTGGCACACTCGCAATCGCGAGGGCATGGTCAGGGGCGTCTACAACTAGGTCACACGATACTCCGCATCCCATTCGCATCGGCACATCCGTGTCCCAGGAATAACCTCAGTTCATACTAGTTGCAATAAATGTTGTGTGCAAAATATGCAAAATTGTTAGCGAAAGGCAAAAACCGCAAAACCGAAACTATGTAGACTTAGGTAAAACACTTCGACAAGCAGTACTGATTTTTGATGTCTAGCCCCCAAATATATTAATATACCTAAAATAAGTATGTAAAGTACACATAGTGAAATCATAATTTGTGATGGCTGCCGATTCATGTTCATTCCAAATATGCCACACAACTCAACGAAAGCTTTGTTATTGCACTGGACAAAATACTCGTAGAATCCATTTTGCTACAATCAAAATCCAAGTGTCTTTCAGTACTTCGAAATCGTCTTCCAATCGTCTTTAACATCTTGTGAGATGCAAATTCTGTTCCATGTAAATTTCCCAACCTCAATGTTAATAATCAAAATGTTGCTTGTGTCTTAAATTACTGATATCCAACCTTGTTCCTTGTTCCTCACCTTCTTCATAAGATTGGCATTTGGATAGTTTAATAAGCAGCCATCACAAGATTGTGCTTGAAACAAACTCACAATAAGTATGGGAATCCATTTTGTTAGTCGTTTACTTTTAGGTAGGCACGTGCTCCATGCAACATGAATTTAATACAAATATAAAGGATTACGATTTGGAATACATTATATAAATCTATTATTATAAATTATATTATATTATATTACATTATACATAATGCAAGTACACCTATTATTAAGCCTAAGTTGTTGGCATACGCATAAAAACCAAAAACAAAAAGAAACCCAAAAAAAAAAAAACAAAAACAAAATGAAAAACCAAACCCGAAAAAGGAAAAGCTTTAATACAGTTCAAACTACAAATATTATGTTAAGGGGGTGATTTGCCAATGGATCTGCATTACCAAGTTATCTTGGGTTGGTTATCTTGTAAAATGCAGACCATCATATTGGGGGCAAATGTGATTGTAAGAGTATTGCTCGATTTGAGTTTGAATTTTGGATTATTTTTTTTTTGTACGTTCGTGAGCCACATCCAGACTTCAATGTTAAAATACCAAATGAGCGAGAACCGAGAAGGAATGTGAACGTAACGCAAAGGTAAACTGAACATCAAATATGTTATGTATGAGTAAGGTAAGCATAATTCTAGTACTGCTGGAGAGAAATAAATGAAAAGTATTTGTATGAGTATTACTTAAGAACGTAACCCACCATAGTTCAAATACTAAGAACAAAACTTTTATAACTGTTGATTAAAACTTTATATGAAATGCAAAAAAAAAACAAAACAAAAAAAACATAAAGCAAAAGATAACGAAGAGAAGAAAACAAAATACGAACTAAGGTTACGAATATGCCAGTTAACTAAAAGCAATAGAAAATCAGGCGAATCACGCTGGCATAAAAGAAAAGGGCAGTCGATGGGATATCAGAGAGCATTACTATTGCAGAGATCGTGTTAAAGTCATAACAGTAGATAGTATTATTAAGAATAGAGTTATTCCGTTTGCGTGAGGATTTCAAATCGAATCGGTTCAAGTTATTCTTCAAGGGAAACTACATCGACTGCCCAATCCTGGCACATCTGATGCCCTATAATAAATACCAAAGCAACACCAATCAATACTACACTGTATGAACAACTAGACATGGTAATTTAATACAAGTTTTCCAAAGTGCACAAAAACGAACTTCAACAACAAAAACAACAAGAACAAGAACAAGAACAAACAGTAAAGAGCAATTTGCGAACATATTTAAAGCATATGAGAAATAAAATACATAGAGTACTAAGTATATAAGCAGAAGGACACACCAATACATATTAACGATACATACTATAGATGATATGAGAAACTTAATGAAACCGAAACAAACATTTTTATCAATATGTAGTTAAAAAAACAATTAACGGATTACGGATACAACAAACTGATGCTAAAGCATCTAAAGCTGAAATCAAAAGAAAACAAAAAAAAAAATAGCATCGTTTATATAGTCCCAAAATGGCACACCTCAAATGCTATATACATGCATACATATATACAAAACATATAGATAACAAATATATACAAAACATGCATAGATTTATATCGCATACAAGTAAAAGTTCAACAAAGTAAAGCAAACTAAAAATAAATATAATTAATAAACAAATGAAAAGAGAAAGAATGATTTACAACCACGCACACATCCAAAATGAAAATGGAGAAGAACAAAAAACCCAAAAATATATCTCTTCAAATGTCGAAACAAACCGAAACCTAACTACATACGAGTAAATAGTTTAATTACCTATATATAGACCATGAGACAGTTTAACCATATCGGATTGGATTGATTCCAAATCCGAATTGAAAAGCAGAACGCACTTGGCATATTGATGAAGAAATGAGATTTATTGCATACAATCTAATTGTTTGGATATATACTTTGCTATAATGTAATAACACTACTATTACTACCACTAACGAAACTATAAATAACAATACAAATAAAAATAATAATGATATAAATCATAATAATAATAATCATATGTGAATAATAACTAACAATAAAACAATGTGAATGAAAAAACCTGCTGCGAATTTTTGGTATGGGGGTTTACAATTGCTCTTTGACCTTTTAATTCCTACTAGCAATTGATATTCCAACATTATGTCCACAGGGAATGTTTATAACAGGAAAGTATCTTCGGACCCTAAATTATATTCAGTATATATGGTATATTTGTATATCTTGATTGCATATATTTATACTAAATAATCCTTTTTATTTGTTGTGCTCCTCTGCTATATTAATTTTGAATGCATATATTTATACCAAATAATCCTTTTGGTATTTTAGTATTATTTCGATTATTCATTTGTGTCTGTAGCATTCACAGCTACGGACTAACAGATAAGTGGACGAACTTAAAAGACTTCGCTGATGACGATTTCAATTCAATTTAATGGATTAAAAAATGAAGAATGAAGTAACATACTATATAGAAAAAGTATGATGCGCTATTTAAAGCTTCTTCGTGGTCAAAGTTTCAATCAAATCTTTCCACTGTCGTTATTCAAGTGTAGATTAAAGTACAAATCTGAATCTGTAAAATAAATATGAGTATCTTAGTTTGTACGCAATATAAGGCAAAGTGATTGAAGCGTTTTTAAGGCTAGAAAATAGTGTATTCCTGTTCTATTTCAGCGCATCATGTTGTTGTTCCTCCGCATCAGATAATTCGCTATGTGCACGCATCAGGGCTTGTGTGTTCTTTTGTATGGTCTCGATTTTCTGTTGCATCAACTCCTGGCGTCGCTGTTCGGCTTTCTGCTGTCTGTCCTCCAGTTCCAGAAGGGTGAGCGGCTCTGCCTCAGCGGCCTGTTGCATGAGTTGCTGCAGCCGCTTGGGCGGCTGGCGAAGTGTGTCATTTAATTGGTCGGGTGCACTGGTTGTGTCATCGAGGGGAATGGTGAATGCCTCTGAGGCCGCTGTGTGATGAGTTGTGAGTCAACAGAATAATGAGGAATAAGGAAGGAAAGGGATAACAACTAATTGGCCATTGCTACTTACGGTATTCTGCCATTTTGATATCCTTTTTTTCTGTTGCCGTTGTCGTTGCGGTTGGCGTTGTCGTTGTTGTTGCCGTTGCTTTTGCTGGTGTTCTTCCCGTTGCCGCTTTATTATCGTCGAGTGCTGTCGTGGACTTGGAACTGGAACAGCCCATGCTCAGGTGCAGCAGCTCAGGCGCAAGGCATTACGTTAAAACTTCCGTTGTGTGTTGGGTTCGAGTCTCGGATTTGAGGCTTTTGGTCTCGTGACTTTTAAGCGGAATCAGTTGAGCGCGCTAATGTTAATGCTAATGCGATTTCCTGCTGTGCAGTTGTTGCTGCTGCTGCTTCTACTTTAACGTCCGCAGCAGCGATTCCTTCAAACGCTGTGTGGCAATTCAATTTCCGTTCTCAGCCAACTGACAGTAGACTCATTAGACGCAGCTTGAGACAGCTTTAAATGCCTCATTAATATTGATTTTGTGTCTTGCTGTGTTTGATATTGTGCAGGATATATATTCAGAGGAGACAGGAGACACACTTCTAACTGACAAGGCGTCGCAAATAGAACTGAAACTGAAATTGCAATGCAAAGTTTTGCGGGAGTCATTAATAATAATCGTTGGGTAGTAGCTGGCCTGGACACCTGACCTGTCCCCCTTCCCCTTTGCAGGATCAATACTCATATGAATATTGTTGTATTGTTATTTTAATTCGCATATGAATGCACTGGAAAATATTCATTTGCATGCAGATAATAATAAGTATTTAAAAAATTGAAAATACTTTTTGCCCTAATATATTGAAGTATGCAATTCCGGATTAAGTTCTTCGAACCAATCCTGTTTTAGGATTAAAATGATTATTTATTTATTTAAGTGTTTAATTATTCTAAAAAAATAATATAATAACTTAAAGAAGGGAGTGCTACTTAAAATTATTAAAATACACCAAAAGCTTTCAAATGCCTCGAATCAATGAAATGCTTTGCTATAATATTTAATCAGATTTCTGTGCTCTTGATCATAGCTCATTAGGTAAAGCTGTATCGAAATTTTATTTTACATCTGGCGTTCCGAGGTCCCGGGTTCGAATAATTCCATGATAGATAAAAATATTAAAAAAAAACTTTTTTGTTTTTCTATAAGAATATCTTTTAGTATTAAATTTAAATCCCAAATTAAGAATTAAGTAAATACTTGAGATTTTGACATCTCTTCAAGCTTAATTCTGCTTGCTATGTTTTTAGCCACACTTTAATAGAGTTTATCAAATACTTTTATACATTTAATAACCTGCAAACCAATAAGATTTACGAAGCAGCATTTGCCAAAAAGATTATGTATTTCCTTGTTAATTAATTTGATTTCTTTGTTTATTCTGATCTAGAATTGGCAATCGGAACTAGTTATTTAATTTTCTCAGTGCAATTGCGTGGGTGTGGCTAATAAAGGTAGACAAAACAAGCACAAATACAAACATGCACGTGGACATACAGCCAAATAGAGTGACAGAGGAAGAGGAAGAGGGCAGAGGGAGAGCAGAGCAGACAGAGACACTCCCACACACGGCACTGAGTGAAGAATGGTCACTGTGCCGCAGACCCAATGTCAATCAACTCCAGCCGGTGGCCATAATCAACGTTAATTGTGGTTTCGTTTGCACACACACACACACACACACAGACACACGCACATCCTCTAGTCTAGTGGTATGTACTTGTCTTTCAATATGTACATGCATGCAACAGCATAGTGCCACATTCTGTGGCAAAGTTTAGTGACCCACTCAACTTTGACCAGACAGCGAGACAGCGAGGCTTTTGATTTTTTACATTGGTTTGACCACTGTCAATGTTGTCGCAATGCCATAAAAAGCCTTCACCTAAACCCTAACGGCTTCCGGCTGGAAAGCTGCCCAAGAGCCTGGACTGGACGCAACTCACTCAGTCAGTCAGTCAGTCAGTTAGTTGTACGGAAGCTACGACGCGGCGTGGCGCGTGCCAAGCACCGCCCAGGGCGTTCACATATTCATTATGTATGTGCCACACGTTGCCTCTTTTGTGGTCGTAGTCAAGTGGCCGCCACTCTTAGTATGCAAAGTGCGGCAAACGGAAGCGCGCCTCCCCCCCTCGCAGTCAACCCCTCCGCCCACATTAAGTTTATTTCCAAAGTAAATGAAATGGCTAAAGAGGCCCAACAACAGGTGTTGCAATCAATTAAATACACAAACATATGCAAGAGACTTAAAAAAAAATGAGTGACGTTTAATTAGGTTAAGTGTCAATAAGATGTTGTACTCCATCAATCAGTCAATAACTTACATCCACCAGAAGCATAAATATCATCTTGATATGCAAGTAATTAGCTGAAAGAGCGTAAAGAAAAAAACACATCTATTCACTTTTCACATTTCAGTTTATTTAAAAATACAATTTAGAAACATTTTCATATTGTTTTGCAAAAAAATGGTTTATCTGTAAATATAATAAAACAATATAAACTATTAACAAAGCAATTTTATATCTGCAGCTTAGGAACATCATTCTGCCAAACTTCTGATCTTTCTAATCTGATCTGATCTGATCTGATCTCTGCTATTCAATCTCATCGATGCAAACTTTTAAAACTTTATGTAACTTATGTAAGTATAATCTGCCTTTGACAGCTCTCTGGGGGTGGCAGATATCCAAAGCCAACGAACTGCAGCCAGCTTGGGTTTTATAAAGGTAGAAAAATATTCTATATAAATATGATATACGTATAAACTGTACTGTGTATGAATCGGTCTTATGACTATGCCGCCACAAGAAGCAAAGCAAGTGCGGTCTAACAATGGATAGACTTGGATCCTCTTCCTGTTATCGCTATTGTTATGTTTTGGGGATTTACATGTATTCAAAATGTTGTCATAAAAGCAATTTGTAGATTTTTGGGGGAGGCTAATCGTACTCCTGTTTGATGGACAGAGTTTTATCGGCACTCTTCTCAGACTTCGGGTTGGGATTGGTGTTCACTGTGCTCGCAGCCGTTGCGGATTTGCCTTTGATGTAGCTGGCGGCTGTGGAGCTCAGCGGTATAGTCACATATTGATTGCCATCTAAGAGAAAAGAGTATATTAATATACAGTATGCTGATCAATTTTAAGGGGAATACTCACCCTCCTCGGCATGGACTTGCAACTGGCCCGCTTGGATCAGCTGACGCAGCATATCGGGAGGTATGTTGGCAAACGATGTCGCTGGATAAACGTATTTTTATTATCAGAAGATGTGGCTGCAGTTAGTCCGCTGCCTCCTGCTGCCACTGATGCTGCTGTCAGTGCTGCTGTGGATGTGGATGGTCCAGTCTCAGTCTGATAATTCAACGCCACTGGCATTGGCTTGGGGCAAACAGTCGTCGCGATTGTCGCTGAGGAGCAGCTCGCTGTTGGCTCACATTTGAGTTCAAGAGGCCCAGATTTAGCAGTCTCCGCATCTGCCGATGTAGACGGCATCTCCACATCGGACGAATCATCGGACTCATTTCCCGAAGATGTTGGCGATCGATCATCCTGCAAATAAAACAAAAAAAAAAGAGGAGAGAAAGAAAATCAGTTTCACATGCTGCAGCCAAACAGTCTGGTCTGATCTTAAGCCAATGCTTAGCTGATCTGTTCAGTTCTGGCTTTCTGCCAGATTGTTCTATATGCCAGCCAAGTAAATGTACGTGCTAGTCTGTGTGTGTGTGTGTTGTGTGTGTGTGTATGCTTGGGCCAAAAAGCCGCTGAAAAAAAAAGCAATGTGCCTGGACCAAATATGGCGCGAAATTGCGTATAAGTGCTGGCCGCGTTGCACGCCGGTACGCATTTCAATGAGTCGAGAGAGCTCAACTCAACTGAACGTTGTTGCCTTAAATGTGCACACGCGTTAAAGAATTTAGAATATTGATTTCTGGCTCTGTATATGTACGGATCGAGCAGGGACATTCAACACACATCAGAGCACAGCACAGATACAAGACTGTGTCGACTGTCGACAGTGACATTAAACTCGCTCATCATAGTCGCTGTATCACATCATTTTAATTTTGATTAGTGCCCCCAGGTAAAATTAATTGCCAACTGTAACAATGCGATCGCCATTTTGTGGCATTGCGCATACGCATTCGCATTCGCAATTCGCAATCACAATTCGTATTCGCATTCGCATGCCAGCAGCAACAGCAGCAACTTCCAATGAAATTGTAGCAACAACGTTGCTACGTGGTTGTTGTTTTGTTGCTGCTGGCTGCCACAGCGCAATTGAGACCAAAATGGGCGTCTTGGACTGACGACTCGGCGACTGTTGCAACTCTGTTGGTGTTGCTCTTATTGTTGCAGACATTTGCCGGCCGGCCGACCGGCCAGTGGTGCATCGCTGAGTGGCTCAACCGACCGCTCGACTGCCTTTTGAGTGACAGCACCAAGACATTTTAATTAGGAACAACAACGCGAGCAGCAACACCGTTGACAAACTGTCTCTAAGTCACTTTTGGCAGCACAACTCTCAACTTGCAACTCCCAACTGTGCAACTCTGCAACTGTTGTTACGCTCGTGGTTTTCAGTTGCAACTTGCGACCAAATACAACCACAAAAGCAGACACAGATACGCGTCTTGTCGATTGCAGAGATAACAAAGACAGAGATCTGAATGCGCTGACTCAATGTCTTTAGAGAGTTAAAGGTGAATGCGTAATACTGAGTTCCTTTTTTTCCATTTCTCCCAAAACATAACAGCGACGCAAACAACATTTTAAATTCGTTTTTAATTTACTCTTGTGAAAAAGAAATGTTAAATATTGGAAAAAAAACTTCTCATATAGCTTTGGTTCACCAGTGCACTGCAGTGCCTTGCAATCTTTTTGTTATCATTTTCTTATAAACCTTCGCACGAAAAGTGCAAGAAAATTCTAAAAAATCACATATAATTTAAATAATTATATGATATTAAATGCTTAAATCACTTTCCGAACTTTTTATCTTCTGACTTCATTATTGTGATTTTCAATATATCAATAGTCTAGAATCGTGTTAGTGCTTATAAATAGCAATTACTTTCGGCTACTGTCAACATAAGATAATGTTTTCGGAGTGTGTTATTTTTATCACTTCAAATGTGTACTAATGTCTCCACTTCATGTTAACGCTTGACAACTATATTATTGTATCTTATCTCATAAAGAGAAGCAAGTATATAATATATATACAATATAATATATATATCAATACCGCGTAAAACAATTAAACTTTCTTTTCTGTACGTTTTCACAATGTTTTTTTTTTTTTTTAATTTTCTGATGCCGCTCGAGTTTTACAACCGTTAGAGATCACTGAATATAACATGGAATAATTATGAATTAGTATTTCAACCAATTAAATGAATGAAAGCATTTTGAATACTTAAGTTTCTCCATTGTTCATTGCTAGTAGGTTTATTCGTACTTAAAGTTAGTTCAAAATAAAAAGACCAATTTGCAAAAAGACTTCATTCGAACATTCTAAGTTTAATTTAAAATTTTTTTTTAAAACATTGAATAATCAAATTATTTAAAAAACAAAAATTTAAAAAATTTTTTTATTTTTAATAATTAAAAAAAATGAAAAAGCAAAAAATTTGTTGTCGCCCCCGGGTGGACTCGAACCACCAACCTTTCGGTTAACAGCCGAACGCGCTAACCGATTGCGCCACGGAGGCACATGAACTCTGACGGGCTAAGCCAACAGCTTAATATTAAGTATGTGTAAAGCGAGATGCTACTTAATGATAGCATATTCAGAGGGTTGTTTAAGACACGCACATAACCTTATCAAACAAATGCATATCAAATTATTTTATATAAAAAACATAGCTCATCTGATTATAACTGCAAGTACGAAAAAGTTCAGCAATGTATAAAAAATTGGATGACAATTTTTTTTATCAAAAACTTCACTATTTATAATCTTTGTAGACCAATTCTAGCAATACTCGAAATTACAAAATATATAATTTTGCGCTTAAGGTAGCCGTAATTTTCACAATTTCTTCTTAATATGATGACTTGGAGGATTATTTTCTTTCAGTCAATGTCATTAAATACCAAAATTATTTGGTTTTATTATAGTACTACAATTTACAAAGCAATTAGCAGTGGAATTCATCAAATCTTTTATTTTGTAACACGTCACGGGCTGCTTTTCTTGCTTTTTAAGCAAACACGGCAGCAGCAACTGCAAATTTTCCATGGGGTAAAAGTTGCATCGAGGTATGATCTATCCATTTTATTTTTATCTTTAATCTATTACCTACATATATCATGCAAGCTCATAGTGCAACATTTTATTTGGAAAATTCTAAGATTTTGTGATTAAGATTTAGGTTTTCTAGTGGAGACGTGATGCACCATCGACCAAATTACCAGGTTTAAATCTCGTATGACACATAAACACGGTATTAATCTCTCTCAAGAGTCATAATTACACTTTTTAACCCATAGCGCTACTAAAAAATATTATCTTTTCTATTTAAGAAACAACTAATAATTAACATCAACTTTTATTTTGGTTTATTATTTTAAGCATACCTCTGAGATTTCAATGTAATTAAAAAATGATTTATTTTAAAACATTATTAACCATCATTTAAAAGGAAAGATTTTTGACTACTTAAATCAGAAGTGTGTCGCGCCAAACATTTTTCAGGCTGTGCCTTACAGTGAAAACTTTCATGTCCTTGGCGAGCGGATATTTAATATATTAAACGACTAATAAAAGTGTTTGCTATTTTAGTTTCCACACGACAATAATTTTTAATTTTTGCAGAGGTTTTTGATGAATTTTTATGAACATAATATAGCTACAAGAAATGTTTATTGTAGGATCTCAATCTCTATGGACTGAAAATGAAATGAATCAAGTAACCCTTGAATTGAATTATTTCATTGTCAACATTGGTATGCAATGACCAAGTGCGGTTGAAACTATAAATTAATTTGCTACAAATCGAAATTTATTTGACAAGGACATGCTGTGCACCGTGGTGACTGTTATTATTGATACTGGCCAAGCGCAAAAGCAAAAGCAAGGCAAGTGCAATTGAGTATGTCGTATCGATGCGATGCGAAACGAGTTGCTCGGGGAAAATTGAGAGTCGTGTGTCTGGCGCAAATGCCGAGCATGTCTCATTAAGTGACAATTAGAGTTGAGCTTGAGCTTGATTTGGAGTTGGAGATGGAGTTGTGACTGAAGGCATAACCCAATCGAACCCAACCCAACCGAAGTGGAGGAGCCCAACCCAAGATGCAGTGGTCGTATTTGCGCATTTGCGTGGAATGCGCGGTCAGTGGCATGCAATTTACTATATAAAAATAATGTAGCATTGTTTTTTTGTAAAGGCAGCAAGCGGTCGATACCACACGACAACGCAGCACTCGATGCCGATTGGGGCTGCTGGCCTCGAAGTGCTGCTGGAGCCTGCAACAAATGCAATTATATAGAAATTTGTCTTGCTGTGATATGTGCGGCATGTTGCTGCTACTGCTGCTGCTGTTGCAGTTGCAGTTGCAGTTGTGTGGCCATCGGTTGTGCCAAAAATAGTCAATTTGGGAAAGGCTAATAATAAATGCGGTTTGTCTGTCTGTCACTTCAGTCAGTTCGTCAGTGACAAACACAACAGCAGCAGCAGCAGCAACAGCAACAGCACAACAAATGAATTGTGAGTACAAGTACGAGTGCGATTACAAGTACTCGCTATTGAGTATGAATGAATTCTCCTTTTCCAAATTGGCCAACTGACATTCATCCAGCCAAGGTGGCATTTGCTTCGGACCAAAGTGAATGCGATTCAATTGAATCCATTTGCTGACTGCTGCTGCTGTTGGTGGCTTGGTGTCGTGTGACCTACACCAGCGAATGATTGACGGATGGCACATTTGCTTTTCGATTGATTAGTTGTTATTACCAAAATGGCCACAGCGATAGCCACAGCGGCAACAGCGATGGTGACTGCTGACAGCGATGGCGATGGCGACGCTTGACGCGCCGAATCTGATGCCCCAAAGCCAAGGGGGCGACAACAACAGTTGCTAAGTTGCCAAGTTGCCAAGCTCTGTTTGCTGCTGTTGTTGACAGTCAGCACCCGCTTAACTTCAACTCTGAGCTGGCAACTTTGGCCAGCTCACTCGTGTGCAGCATTTTGGGCAATAAACATTTGCATTTGCATGTTACTGTTGTTGTGTTGTTGTTGTCATTGTTGTTGTTATTACTTGTACTATTGTTGTTGCTGCTGCTGCTGCTACCGTTGATGCCGTGTGCATCTACCGACACTGATACGAGCAGCCGCCGCCGCCGTCGCTTTGAACAAAGGAATAGCCAAATGTGTGCAGCTCTCTTTTGCCCCCCGCCTCCACCCGCCCCATGAGCAGCACCCTTTGGCCACCAAATGCCCAAGTTTGCGGGCTCCATTGATGCTGGCGCTTTCAATGAAAACATAAAAATAAAAATGCAAATGAAGTCCCACAACGAAAGCACTTAAATCTAACGCACAATTGTACGAATACTATGGTGCTGAAAGCTCAATGAAACTGTTAAAAAATGAAAATAGACGTGGCATGCTAATGACAACCATTGTTGTATTATACTAAATTATTAAAGTTGTTTTAAAGTCGAAACAAAGTTTGCATTTTCCTACTTGCTATTTGCAATGCAAAAACTCTGTATTTTAATTGTATGCCAAGAGCAGAGCTGCCCACTGTTGAATTTAAGGTAGGTGGAATCACAACCCACAAAGCTTAAGACAAGAGTTGAACAGGAAACGTTAAGCAAATGTTATTGTGGCCAGGCCAAGACGGGCAGCAACAACAACACAGCAGCAGGCAAAATGGGGCGGCTGGCGAACAAAGCCAAGTCAGAGCCGAAAGAGAATTGACATGAAACAGCAGCAATAACAACAACAGAGACAACAACAACAACAAGAAGAAGTAGACAGAGACAACACTGCGTAGACATTGTTGCTGTTGTTGTTGAAGTTGGAGTTGTCGCTGGTGGATTTTGGTTCGTTCGTTCGTTCGCTCGTCGTCGTCGCATCCGGGCCAACAATATGCACTTTAAAGCGTTTATATCCGCAAGCCGGACCGGCAGCGACTGACTTTCTGTTTTTGGTCAAATCACAGTTTGCGGTTACACGGATTCACGCGCAAAGAAAGCGAACTGGCGAGAGAGCAGGAAGTGCTCCAATAGCTCCCCCAAAAATGAGCTCAAGAAAGCTCGCGCGTCGTGAGGCAGCTCAATACGAAATTCGCCAAGTCTAATTCTTAACTTTGTCGCTGCTGTTATGATGAGAATTATCATCTATTTAAATGCCAGCGAGCATATTAACATGCCACGATTGGCCTGGGCACGGCAAAGGTTCAGGTCTGAGAACAACGATCTCAGCTCTGATGCTGATGCTGGCTTATTGTGTTCAAAGAAGTCAGCAATTATTTGGTTAAATTGAATGGCTCGATGCAGAGGGAACAACCTGCAAACGCAGATCCTAGAGACTAAGGCCTAATTATGCGTACGCTGCGATGGCCTAAACAAAACAAAACAAGCTAACAACAATAACAACAACTACGTCAACTTATCGGCTAACGCTGGGACAGCTCAGGACAGGACAGTCGCAGTGGACAGATTCAGATACAGGACAGATACAGATACATGTGCACTCATAGGCACAGTAGAGGTAGCTAAGACTAGAAGCAGATGAAAAGCCACCGATTAGCCTGGCGTTTGGCAAGGCGCCCATTTTTTTGCAAATTTATGAAGGCCACTAACAACGGCATAAAGCAAGCCTTGGCCAAGCCAAGCTCAGCCAAGCCGAGTCAGGGGAACAAATGTAATCAACTTGACCGCAAACAAACAGTTGAATGCAAATTGCAATTATTACATGTTACATTCCCATTTGAACGAGCAGCTCTATAGGACTTGCTTTAGCTTCTCTATCTCTCTCTCTCTCTCTCTCTCTCTCTCTCTCTCTCTCTCTCTCTCTCTCTGTCTCATTTAATAGTATTCTACGAAGTAAGGCAACTAGTTATGTAATATTTATAAAGTGATTACTACTGGGTTTTCTAAGGATAACATAGAATGGAAGTAAGACACTTCATCGGAGAATATGAGATTATGAATTCATATTTTATTGTCGTTTATTGCAATGGGGATACCAAGTAGAGTGAGCCACTCTTCTACTTTTAAAATGTGCTAGGGTTTGCCACTAAATAATCACAGTGTATTACCATTAATGCACTTTTAATATTAACCTATAATGCACTTTCAATATTATATTATTTGTTACTATTATTATTCAATGAGAAGCTTTTAGGACCAGCCTTAAGTATACATCTGTCAATTTTCTATGTTGACTTAATAATATCCTACCAACCAAAACAGTGTAACTAGTACTGCAGTTAGTTATTTATTTATACAGTGATTACAACTGAGTATTTCCAAGGATAACATAAGGTGCAACAAATGCATTTCATCCGAGAATATCAGATTACGAATTTACATTTTATTGTCGTTTATTGTACTAGATTGCAAAAGGGGTAAAATATTTTGTAAACCACCCTTCTCCTTTAAGATTTATAAAGTTATCAGATTTAGATAACCTAAGTGCATTGTTAATATACAATTTTTAGGGTCTTACTTCATTGAAGAAGCGAACGGATTTATGCTTTTCACAAATAGTACATAATTTCAAAACAATATATGGCGTCTGAAAACTTTCGCTATGTCATATAATATAACCTATATCTAATTTTTTGCATGAGTATAAGACTAAAATTGTATTTATAATTTAAAACCAAGCAAAACTTATCCTTTCAAATGTTGACATTTTGCTTGATTTTTAGTTATAAATAATACAATAGTGCATTAGATAATCATATAAATAGTCACTGATGATGATGAAAATTAATTACAGGTAATAAAGATCCACTCGAGTGTGCTCTATTCGCCATCCATTTTCAATAAATTTCATAAAATTTACTAAATTATTTACCATTATACCGAAAAAATATTATGATATACTGAAGGTTATATTGGTTACAGCATAGAGAAAAAAATATACCAGATTGCCGACCGTAGCACTGGAAACAGCTGCTGCAGGTTTTTGCTATATGAAATTATTTTTTAAAAAACCTATAAAATTGTTATATTATCACAACCAAATAGATTGTAGTTATTGTTGCAACTCAAGCTTAAAAAATGTTAAAGTCGTTTAAAAATATATGCAAATACTTCCGCTTTGTTTCGCTAATGCAACTTTCAGTCATATAATATTATAATTAAAAGAGTTAAGAACGAATTGCAGAAAATAAGTCAAAACGAATTTAACAATTTTATTTTTAAAACAGCTGATTAATAATGGCAAAAATATCTCACACAAAAAATGTTTGCACATTCCACATTTAAATAACATTTCAAATCTCGGTATCGGTATTAAATTCTTTTATCCTCTTATACTCAGTTGAAGTATAAAAAACACTTTTTTTTTCATGTCTAATATTACTTGAAACTCATAACAAGCAACAATTAATACATATGTCGTGTGAGTGGATTCAATGAAATCATTAAGCAGGCTGACTAAAAAAGTTTTTTAGTCGTACAAATTACGTTTGCTTGATCATTAGTGATGTTAATCAATTTATTTTAATGGTGTCATTCAACAAATATGAGCAAAATGTTGAAAATGAATAAAGAAAACCAAGTCTCGTGATCACGCCCACAAAATCAAAGCTGATTTCATAATTCAGAGAACTGAAAACATCAAATTGGTCACACCCATCGTAAAGCAGAGATCGTGATATATACAGACATGCACATAATATATGTACATATGTATTAAGCAGTAGATAAATAGATGCAGACGTGATCTTATAACAAATTCGAGTAAATTTCATTTTTCAAAGCAAGAGAAACAGCAAAAAAACGTAATAAATTGTCGCTCATTTGCTTGCTCATTTGTTGCCGAAGCGTTGGCGGCCCCAAACGGCCAATGTACATAAGGCACAACCCAAAATGGACATGTAAGCAACTCTGAAAGCGAGTCTATAAAATCTAATACGCACACAGTCTGGCCACAAGTCACGCCCACAGCTCAGCCAATAAATACAGCCATAAAATATACATACATACATAATAAAAACTGAGCACGTCTTAAGAGAGCATCTCGTAAGAGCGGTGCTCAAGCTGCGCTCACATGCGTTCGCTCTCTCAAGACTTGAAACGAGTTTGCTGAGAGATCACGACAGCGTGACTCAAGAGTCGCAGCAGTTCTTATTGCGTTTTCAGTCTGTGAGCAACTGCGTGAGTCGTACGACGATCTGCGAATTACCGAATCATCGAACGATCGAACCACGGTTCGTGTGGCTCGTATGTTATTGTAGTGCATTCAAAATCAAATCAAATATGTTCGGCAAGTGTTTAGACATGCAGAGCTCGGAAGTTTGTGTAGAACTAATAACATAAACATAATTTAGATGAGAATGTGTTTACTGATCATCTGCAAAGTGGGGTAAGTAATAAATTAAAATATGCAATTAATAAAATTATAATAAAAGTGTTACTCAACTATTTACTTATTATTGATATTAAAAGTATCACTTAAATATTTAATGATAAAGTGACTAGATAAAAACTATATTTAAAAGGAGCAGACATTCTTGAAGCACAACTGCGAATCAATGATAAACCGCATTTATTCACATTTATTTATTGGGCTCCAAAATAGCTCAGGGTCTAGAGAAACAGTAGCCTGCCATGCCGACAGCTCAATCAAAGCTTTGCAATCACACACAATCACCGCAACGGCAACAGCAACAGCAACAGCAACAGCAGTTGGTCCGATCCGAGCGAGGGGATGTGGGCTGTGAGGTGGCCCCGGCCCCGGCCACGGCAAGTCGCCAAATCGGCGGCCACATTTCATAAATCAGCGAGTGTGTGTGTGTTTGCGGAGAGATCTCTGCGTTGCCGCCTGCTGCGAATCCTCGCTATTTATTGTATTTTAACAACATTATAAGCGAGCGTTTAAGTGGCGAGTATCGGACTCTTGACTATCGAGCGGGACCTCGTTTGATTTGTGTTAGAATGCAAAATACCAACAGTATCAATACGCGATAGAGAGAGAGAGAGAGAGAGAGAGAGAGACTTGCCAGCTGTGACTGCGACTGTGGCCAAAGACAATGGCAGGCAGGAGGAAGGCAGGCAAACTCAGCAGTGGGGTAGGAACCAGGCACCGACAAAGCCGAAAGCCAAGTCAGACAGTCGTTTCATAATCAGCCTGTGAGACGTGGCAACATGTTGGCCACGTTGTCGTTGTGGGCCGGGTCAAATGTCAAGCACATTATTTTTGTGTTTACGTACAATAAATATAAATGCATGATGCATTTTTGATAGATTTTCATGCCAATAAACAACCAACTGGCTAACCGCTAGAATGGTGTCTCTACCAACACTTGGTCAGAGCCGGAGACCAGACTCAGACGCAGACCAGGCCACGCCAAGCCAAGCTTTGTGTGGGTACATAAATTCATAAAAGACACCAGGAAGCCAAAGCGAAGTCTGCGTATTTATCTGTTCCCGATCCCGATCCCGATCCGGTTCTTCTGTTCGTCATCTTGCGCCTATGCAAATGTACGCGTTGTTGTGTCCGCTTTGCATTTTCGGCCTGATGTCGACAAAAATCGACAATCAACTCTGTCAGCCTCTCAGTCAGTCAGTCCGTCAGTCTGTCAGCTAGTCATATAGTCTGTCCTGTCAACCCAGTGCAGCGGAGGACCAACCACGTTGATGGGGCCAAAACAATGCCTTGTTGACACTGATGGAAAATCTGCGTGTCACAAATATCAAAATTCAATCGTTAGACGAGCGATCGAACGATCCTATGAGCATGTGATGCATCTAATGATGAATCTCCTGATGGCCAGCCTTAGTTCAGCTCCATCCACAGTTTCGACATTCAAATTGAGAGTCCAGCTGCATGATGAGTTATGGATCTAAACGTAGATATGCAAATATGAGGATTCAATTGTTGATCCCAGGAATGATGAAAGTTTCGTTTGCGGAAAACACAATTCCAGTTTAGAGAGAGATTCACTTGAAACTGCATTTCGATAATACTATTATTTGCTGACCAACTAAAATTTATAAATAAAGTGCACAACTGCGAGTGTAATTAGCAGCAATCAGAGTAAACAAAGTTTTATAAAGTTTATTAACTTACTATGACTTTAAAAGGCATAGTATATAATAATGTGATTGCTGTTAAGAAAAGACGGTGATCACAAAGCAAAGCAAAGCAAAGCAAAATGAAATGGAATAAATTAAGACGCTGAAATGATTGATTGATTATTTACAAATTGCCTTAAAAGGCGAAACTCGGGCGGGCTAGAATATGATTTTCTTAGTTAAAGTTAAATAAGTGAATTTCGAGATTTGGGTCTTTTTCTTTTCTGTATTCTGTGTTTTACTCCAAATTGTCAAACACCTTCAGCTAATTGAATACCAATTTATGGCACATAAACAATAAGAAAATATCGAAAATATATGTATATAAGAGCAAACGAAGAAAAGTAGCAAAAATTACATATGAAATGAAAAGGAGAAAAAAAAACGAGCGAAAAAAGAAGCCAAGCAGAAATTACTTAACAAGCTCGAAGACGACAACGACGACGACGACATCGTCGACGTCTTCGATGATTTACTTGTGCGTAATAATGCAACGCCCGCAACGTTGGAATGGCCAAGACCGCGACCAAGAGAAGAGGCCACAGACAGAACACAGCACAGCACAACACAACTCAGCGAGACGAGACCAGGGAGTCCACTGAGGCCTGAAGGATGCCTACGCAGCGAGTGAGCGAGGAGCGAGCACAGCACACGGTAAATGCATGTGAGAAGAAGTCTAACTGGGAATGCGCCTCAATTTAAAATGCGAATTACATTATCTGATCAAATGCATTCTTTGCTGAGCTCCAGGAGGAGTCTCTTGCTACCTCTTCAGCACACTCATCGAATGTCGGAGTGTGTCGGTGTGTATGTGGTGTGTGTGGATGCTGCACAAATAAATAAATTTAAAAATACAAACAAGTAGTGCGGACAAAAAGAGCCGAGTGGAAAATTCGTGACAGCAATTGTTGATGAGCAGCGTGTGAACAGAGCAGACCGAGCGGCCCCGAGTTCGTATCGACCAAGAACACAAACTCAAACTCAGACTCAGACTCAAGATCAGCAACAGCAACACCAACAAGAAAACAAAATAAATTGTAGTACAGCAGCAAAACGCGTAATATTGAGCGACTAATAGCTGAAACTTGACTTGAAAGCGAACCAAATGGCCAGCGACAGATTCAGACCTCAGTCAGATACTCAGATAGTCAGAGTCAAAGTCAGAGAACCCAAGAGACTGTTGCCGTCGTACACCTCCGCAGTCTAATTAACTCCTACGAGTATACAACTTTTAATTAAGCTGCACATGCTTATGTACTACGCGTACGTATATACATAAATACAATACAATATATACTTGAACGAGAATCGAATGTTTATATCAACATCGAAACAATCAAGTTGGCGATTCGAGAGTGGGCAGTCTCAAAGTTCGCAGCTCAAAGCACGACAAATGAAAAACATTTAGATCATTTCAATTCACATTAAAATAATAATGTTGTTTCTTAGAGTGTTTCAAAAGTTATTAAATTATTGAAATATTTCGTTGAATTGAAGTGACTTAGAGGAAGAGGATCAATGTATTTTTGAGGAGTGTTCACGACTGTGAGATATCCGCTATCCAATTTTTAATAAAAGAGAAAAACTGTGCGGTATAATTCTCAAAAAATACCAAATTAATATACTCAAAAATACTAAAATATACCGAATGATATATCGAATGTCGGAGTGTCAACCGAAGCAGCTGAGACCTGACTGCAGTCCATTTTGCCACAAAAAGTTATAAGTTATAACTTATATATTATTAAAGTTAGTTTATCTTATTATTATTGTTTTAAGTCTTGACATGATAAAAGCATTTCCCAGTTTTAGAAACTAGCATTACTCTATATTTGAGGGCAAATAAACAAACATTTAGTTCAACTGTAATACCAATTTTGTATGCACAATTATTCTATAAAAATAATGAAGTTAAAGATCTTCAAATGATAGAAGTATTTCGTAGAATTCAAGAAACATAGCCTAGGAGTGATAGAAACTTTTTGCAGTCTTAGAGAACGATGATCAATGTATTTTCGAGGGCAGAATCTCAGCCTCTTGTCTGAGTAGAGAAATGTCAAGGCATCGATGATATTGTTGATGATGCTCTCCACTGACGGTAGCCATTTATCTAGAACAGCAGGCAACAGATAGATTGTCAGACAGACAGAGAGACGGACAGCCACCCAATCGAAGCGACAGAGAGACTGAAAGAATGAGACAGTTCTACAGAGACGATTGGCAACTCGATGAGTTGATGATGTTAATGATGATGAGGACGTTCGATTCTCCTGCTGCTGATGCTGCTGCTACTGCATGCTGAATGTGCTGTGATAGAAAGTAAAAGAACGGAGACAACGAGGCTCCTTGGCAGCATTTAAGCTGCAGCTTTAATGAGACGTGGGAAAATACTTGAATCATCTGCTCTTCGCCTGCAATGAGGCACTTTTTTTATTGTAGCTTCTAATTTGTAAAACTCGCACGTTGATGGCATTAAAAACATGCAGATTTTTATTGGTCAAAAGCGAGCGCAACTGCAAGTGCTAAACATTTATGTTATGACTATATTTCTTCGCCTTGTTGCAAGCAACAAGCTGCTGACAGTCCATATGCTTCTTCTGCTTCTGCTTCTTCTGCTGGCCACAAATTAGCCTCGACAGCGTGCGCTTTGACAAAGGACCACCAGCCAACGATCGCCATTGTCCCCCCATTCCCCTTGTCTTTCGAGATTGTTGCTGAAATTGTCGCTGAAGCTGCAGCCAATTGGACGCCTAGCGTGCGCTTTCTAGGTGGCATGCCGCATCTGTGGCCAAGTTAGCCAGCTTGGCTCGGCTCGGCTCGACTAACTGGACAGCTGAGCTTCTTAAATGTTTTGCCGCCAAAGACAACTGGCAACAACTACAAGCTACTACAATGCAGTCACAAAAACAGACAAAAAGAAAGAGACACAGGCAACAACACAACACAACACAACAACCGCCGCCATCGTGAGCGTCATTTGAATGGTGTGATAATTTTTGCGCCTTCTGTTGCATGTGGCAGTTGCTGTGGCAGTGAATTAATTGCGTGCCACATTATAAATATACACTGGGCAGCCAGAAGTCAGTAGCCAGCAGCAGAAGTCAGTAGCGAGTAGCTTATTAAGGGTTCAATGCTGTCTCTAAACACGGGTTGCATGCTGCATTTCAAAAGAAATTCTCACACGCCGCCCGTTAAAAAAATAAAATAAAATTGGTCAAATAACGCGCTGCTACATAAATTCCAAAAAGTTTCGTGGCATGTTGCAAAGTTGTTCGTTGTTTGAGGTTGCTGTTGCTGCTGTTGTTGCTGCTGTTGCTGCTGCTGGCTGTGTTGTTTGCTACGTGTGGGCATGTCAAGGCGTCGCGAAAGTGGCAAGTCGCCGATGCGTCGACGCCGAAGTTGAAGCCGCAGCTAACGCTTAGGCTGGACCAGACTCAGCCCCTGCGCAGTGTTGCAAATATTGCGCATACGCCGTGTGCTGCGACAGCTGCAGTTGTTCGTAGTCAATCAGCAGCCAATGGCTGCAGCAAAAATGCGACAAATGAAGCGCCGAAAATGTTGATAGCGCTTCCATAGTATTTATATGGTAAACCATTTGTTTTTGGAATGAGTTTAAATTGGCCGAAATGCACTTCATACTAACATTCATCTTAGCTGACTCGCAATATTGACTATTACAGTTAATTCGATTGTCTTGTATCGACTTCATTAAAAATCAACATACTCTATACCATATAAATTACTATAATTTTATTGTCAAATGATAAGTTTTTTAACTTGTATTTGCAAATAGTTGAAATTGTTGTCAATAAAATTCAGGCCGAACTAATATTCATCATAGATATTTTGCACTTTCATTTGGAAGCACTATAATTTTTTGCAATTTTGAGTATTAAGCGCAATTCGATTGTCTTTTATCGACTTCATTCTAATTTAGCATACTATATTCTATATACTATAATTTCATTGCTCTATCTATCTAAATAAAAAGTTTTGTTATTTGTATTTGGAAATAGTTAAAATTGTTGTCAATAAAATGCAGGTCGAGCTAATATTCATAATCGATTTTTTGTAGTTTTTATATTTTGAATAAATTATGACATTATTCTAATCCGACATACTAATCTAAAATCACTCGCAAATAAAATAATAGTCTTTTTTTAAATGCTTTTAAACTTAGCTTTTTCAAACTATTTTTTTTATTTCGAAATTAAATAAATAAATTAATGGTCTTTCAACGACTTCATTTGTTTTTTTATTTAACTGAAAATGAGAATTAATGAATCTTAGCTCTCTTGCATCTTCGTTCAAAGCCTTTACTGACAGCATTCTAATCTAAATAAAATGCTATGATTTTAATCACAAATAAAAGATTTGCCATTTGTTTTGTTAAGGACTTTAAATTGTCAATGAAATACATTTCGTACCCAAATTTGTCTAAGCTTTCTTCACTCAACTCAACTCAATTTGATGCAATATTAAGTGTTGAAACTAATCCAATTGTCTTTAATCGACCATATTCTAATCCCACTTCGAAAATAAAAAGTTTGCCATTTGTATTTGAAATGAGTTGAAGTCGTAAATGAAATGCAGGTCGTAATCAACTTATTTGACACTTTTTCAAGCTATTTTTCTTCACATAACAATTTGCTGCAATATTGAGTATTGAAGATAATCCAATTGTCTTTTATCGACCACATTCAACACACTATCTAAACAATTGTGAGCTCAGAATATAACAAAATACTGTAATTTCACTAACAAATAAAAAGTTTGCTGATGCCATTTGGCGATTTAACCCAAGCGTCTGTGAGCGTTATTCCCATTTGCATGTATCTGTATCTGCGTTTGAATTTGTATCTGTATCTGCGACTATGACTTTGGCTATGGTTATAGCTTTGGCTCTATCTGTGCCTTCTGAAGCAAATGGCAGGCAAAATTTGCATATCAAACGCAGTCAACAACAGACGCCGCAACGTCGCCTTCGATACGACAACAACCACAATAACAACAACAACAACAGCAACCACAACAGTTAAAGCAACAAGTACAACAGCAACAACTCCAACATGTCGCTAATGCATAGACAATGTTAGTGAATTCGCGTACGCCGAACGATGCGAATTAACTAAATTACAATATGTGAAATTGTCGTTGGAGCCGCATGTGTCTCGCTATTGCTCTCCCTCTCCCTCTCCTTTTGCCTCCCCCCCCACACACACGTCTTTTAGCACTCCTCTCTGTTCCAATTCGTGCTATATTTGCGTGAAATTATTATGGCAATCGATTGTGCGTCTTAAAACATTATGAAATTTAAATGCGCCGACCACACAAGCTGACTAGAAAACGGGCGATAAAATTATTATTGATTGCTCATACGCAGCGTATAACGTCTCAGGGAAGCGAACAGCGATAGTGCACAACTGCGAGACTCTCTACGCAAATTATAAGTTTATGCAAATAAACTGTTGTTATTATTTACTTAATTTCTCTATAAAATAAAACATTGTTTTTGAATAAGAATTTATAATTTGTTTGACTGTTTTATTAACAGTGGTAAATGTATAAAATTGAGCGTTTTCACAACTTTTTGAATTTAAGTTGTGTAACTATTATATTTAACACTAATAACAGAAAATAAAATTTACAAAATGGCAAAGCCCCGTTGAGCTTAAGATGCTCTGACTATGAAAACGATTAATTTCGTAATTTCTGAACGATATATAAAAGAAAACTAATTAACAATTGACGTTATATTCCTCTTAAAAAGAATCTTTCAATATATCCCGAAAAATAGAATATACTGTGTAGAAAGTGACTGTTATAAGTTTAAGGATGTTTTATAACAAAGTTTTGGTATACGATTGAAAGTGGGAATTTGGCTAGGATTGAAATTATTAAGTGACTTTAAATACCTATACGATATTCTTTAGCCCACTTGAGATGCTATACTTCAATCATGTTACAGGGTACACAACACACACGCACACAACCCCCCACACACACACACACACCCACACATACACACACACACACATATTGAAAACAGGGACAACGACAACAGCTTCAATGAGCTTTCTTCAAGCAACGCTGACGACGTCGACGACGGCGATGACGCGATCGCCAGTCGCGATAGCCGCAATTATTTTCGTCATAAGTCAGCCAATGTGGCGACCACATTGCACTCGGCTCGCTATATACTCGACTCGCTTGCTCGCTCTCTCTCTTTCTCACTCTGTCTCTCTCTCTCGCTGTAGGTAAGCTCAGTGTTGTAGTTGCTGCTGTTGTGACTCGGCTTGGTTGCTGCTGCTGCTGCTGTCGCCGCCGACGCTGTTGCTGCTGTTGTTGTTGTTGTAGTGTTGGTTTTGTTATTCAGTTTTTCGCTGTTTTTATTATTTATTTTTTACGGTGCGCACAAGCTTCCAAATAAGGGACGGCACATGTGAACTGAGGAAGCTATAACTAGCGTTGAGAGCTACGCAAATCTGTGGGCTTTGCACTTTCGCATAGATTTCAATGTAAATAAGCGCATGATGACAAACTGCAGCTTCACGCGTTGATCCAAGCGTCAGAAAATGGGGTCAGTTGTGCCAGGTGGCGACAATTGAATCAGGAGTCGAACTCGGTTTGACTTCGCCTCAACATCGAGAAGACTTTGGGTCGACTCGACCGCGAGTCGCGTCGCGTCGTGCAACATATGGCAGCGATGACAACGCATGTTAACAGCTTTTTAAAGGCAATTGCACAACAAGAACAGCAGCAACCAACAACAGCGACATCGACAACCACCTCAACAGCAACAGCAACAGCACACGCTTCAGTTAGCCTCGCTTGCCACAATTCCCAGGCCCATGTGGCAGATAAGCCATCGGAAGCGCCAAAGAAGAGAAACAAAAATGGTAAACGAATTGCGTTTTTGCTATTCGAATTTCTGTAATGTTATGTTTTTACTTTTTGGCTACTTGCAACTTGAGACCTGTGACAGGAAATCTCACGCGTGCCACAAAGTACGCAACGGATAAAACTGCCACCGGACAGTTGATTATCCAAAAATGCGGTCTGGCGTGCCTTTGAATTAAGGTATCGATTTAGCCTGGCCAACAACAAAAGGCAAACTCTGAGCCAAAGTCCACTCTTGTGGTTCGTCACTCATTTTCATTCATTGTGGCGTGCGCTCATTGTTGGTGTGAAATTTAGCACAACAACAGCAGCAGCAGCAGCAGCAGCAGCAGCAACAGAGGCAACAGTAGCTGCAACAAGCTTCAAGCGACGAGTGGCAACTTAAACAAGTGACTGCGGTTGCAATGAATCCGCATAACATACATACGGCCAAATGGACAGACAGTTAACCAAGTGTTGCTGCTGCTGCTGCTGCTGTTGCTACTATGGCAAATATTTCTCGACTCGCAAGGCACGAAAAACACTTTTTAAATGCAGCGAAGCGTCAAACAGGTCGCTTTCTACATCTTCTTGCAACATCCAGCAACGATTCATCCAGCGATCCATTGGATACGCACAGGATCAAGTGTTATAAATGTTAATTCACAAATAATTGCAGTCGTAGCCTCTTCTTCTGAACATTATGCAAACTACGACTGAATTGCCTAATCGGCGCCAATCAAACTAAGGTTGGGTTCTCCTCGCCATCATCTTCATCATCACCATCATCATCGTCGCCAGTCTAGACAGCATGCTCAAGAACTTTGTCAAAATCTGTGCAGAAGCCTACATCTTTAATTGAAAATTTATGACACTTTCATGAAATGAAATTGCCCAGGAATAAGCAACGAAATTATGATCAACTGGCAGCTTTAGATTAATGCATTGAATTAACTTGAGTTCTTGAAGACGAATGCGAATCAAAGCAGAGGAATTTGGGCTTAAAAAAAGTATACAAGACAGTGTAATACCTCTTCTGAAAATATACCAAAATAAATTAAAAAATTCAATAAATCTACAAGAAACTCTTTGTTTGCGATTGGTATATATAATCTCTAATACAAAATAAAAAAAATAGAATACTAAAACAATTCAATAAAATATTTGGTATTTATTTATTATGAAGATTTAATGAACGTATGGAATGTTAGAATAAAATACCACAAATATACCATAACAAATTTGGTAAGCTTCAGCAAAACTACAAGAAAGCTTTTGAATGAGATTTTTATATCTACTGAAAAACGAATTTAACAAAATACTAAAACATTTTTGATGTACATTCGGCTAAAAACTTCAACAAATCTACAAGAAATTTCATGAATGTGATTTGTGTATTTTATTTCTAATACAAAACAAATAGAAATTCCGTTTATCAGAAGTAAGAAAACATCTTTGGTAATAAATTGCCAGCTCGCAAACGTCGTCACACACTTGAACTATTCAATTCATTATATAATGAAGCGCGCGGACTTCCCACACGAATATTGACAATCCGAGATGCTGCTGCCCACAGTTGCACGTTGCCAGTTCCAAGCTCAAAGCTCCAAGTTCCATGTCGCCAGTATTTCCAGTACCGGGTTTCGACTACGGCCCAAACATCTACGTTGAAAGCATAACAGAACGAACAGAACGAGCTAAGCTGCCCACAATCTAACAAATATTAAAATGACTCAAATTGTATGTAGCAAAAGTAAACACTTTACAAATTGTTTGCTTTCTAGAAGAAGTAATTTATTTAACCCTCAATTTAATTCAAGTAATGGAAATGCGAATCTTTTTCTCAATTTTCGGCAGATCTTAGATTAGATGCTTTGTAATTTTTTTTTAAATGTCGGGGTAATTTCGAAATGTCGCCTCTGACAAATCAATCAATGTTTAACAATTATCCTAACTAATTAACAAGAAAAGATCCTATACTTCAATAGTTTTAAAGCCAAAAATTTATATACCGCTAACTATATGGTAGATAACTATTATAGCATTGTGCCAACCGGAAATCTATGTAACAGTCAGAAGGAAGTATATATGTCCCCATTCCAGATGTTTTATAAAGACTGGCCTGGTATATTTCAATCTATGGGTGATTATAAGAGTATATCGTTACAACAAAAAAAGATTTTGATATAATCGAGTACATGGTATGTGACATTGTCGTTAAAATATATATCAAATAATATTATGTATCGTAAAAATATACCAAATAAATATACCAACGAAGTACTAAATTATATCAAAAGCCTTCGTTTTCTGACTTGCTTTATATTGGTATATGAATTATACTGAGTTTTAGAACATTGATGAATCTCTATTTGTTTTCGAAGATCCTAAGCATCGCTAACCTATCAGATGAAAGTTCGTATGCTCCCAAAAAAACACACATCCTTTAACTTAAATTTAAAATAGCATCTGATACGCATATGTAAATTGGTCTATTTACTGTTTGAATTCGAATTGATATGCTTTGTAACAAGTAACGATTATTGTGAGACTGAAACGTGATCAACATAAATATGTGATTTTTTAGTAAAAACAGGATGAACAATTGCAGTTGAAAGTCTAACTTTATCTAAGCTTCCTCATGTTTGTTATGATATAAGCAAACATTGAAATTTTGATGGACAGACCATGAACAAGCATTCACATCGTAAATTGGGAAGAAAACATCTTAATAAATCGTATTTATAGGATGGGGGAATGGAAGTAGTAGACACACACACACAAAAGAGTAAAATGCTAGATAAACGAATATATAATTCTCAGATATAAAATGCGCAGTGAAGCGAGCGGAAAACATTTTCTACACGTATAATAAAAGTCTACTATAGTTTCCTATGTGGCCACCACGCTTCAGTGGCAGCATTTTGGGCGTGATACGGCAACAGCCACAGCAACGGCAACGGCAACAGCAACAGCAACAGCAAAGTCTGTTGCCACATGGCGCTAGTAAAAAGCAGACGGCATGCCTGGGGGTAAGGTCGTTCAGATTTCATTCCGTTGGGTTGAGTTAAGTTGAGCTGAGTTCGGTAGCAAAGAATTTTGATTAACTTGGAAAATCATTGGAGTAAGTCAGCAAAGCAAAGCAACAGCAACAGCAGCAACATCAAAGGGAGCGGCAATTGGGGGGCGTGTGTGTGTGTGTGTGTGTGTGTTGGCACAGTCGAAGTCAAAGTCGAGGCACTGTTGCACATTTGCACAGTAGGAGAGTTGCACAATCGTTTCTTAGACAGTTGCATACAATGTACGCATTATTTGTTTGCATTGCCAACAATAATTGCTTAACTAAATGCGCGAGGACGTTCTGAAAGGCACAAGCGCCTCGTTAGGGGCTCCTCGAAGACCATCCTGGCAGACCAAAAGACCAACAGACCAGCAGAGCAGCAGAGGAGCAGACGGACAGTTGGTTGTGGCTGCTTTGCGGGCTTTTGGCCTTTAAATAATCACAATGAAAGCAAGAGGCACAAATGGCAGCAGACAAGTCAAGCAAAAACAATACACACAAAACAAAACAAAACAGAACAGAACAACAAAAAAAAAAAAAACGAAAGCAACAACAAAAAGAAGCTCACAAATTGTCATTTCTTAAACTTTGTTTTTTTGTTTTTGTTTTGCAGATTGCGAAGGCGGCAGGCGACAGGCGACAGGCAACAGGAGGTAGGCGGCAGGCGGTGGCAACGGCCACAAAAAGTCGCAAGTTGCAAGTCGAAGCTCAGGTACCTCCGCAGTGGCAGTTCAAGATGTTGCCGACGCGCGCACAATGTGCGGCTTTAAGAAATGCCGAATTCCAGAAGCTGCAGTACAATCAGTTGAATTAAAAAACGAGCCCACATCTCGACACAAAGAGAGAGCGAGAGAGAGAGACCGAGGCGGAGTGAAAGAGATCGAGCGAGGACAACGGCGACGATATCATCGCGCAGCTGCGACGACCTAGGAAATTAAGAGGACATTGTGGCGGCATGTGGTTAGAACTTAGCTCGCGCGGCGGCTTAAACAACGAAATCCAATGGCTGGCTAGTCACAGCCATACAGCCACACAGCAACAGCAACAGCCACAGACAAGAGCGAGTCCAGTTCATGCCACGCAAGATTCTTTGCGTTGCTGCGCTGTGCAACGCTGCGCGTTGTTGGTGGCGACTCTCGATGCCTGACAGAGGTCGCCCTCGTACGTAATCGTCGGCGAGCACATTCGCAAATGCTTTTGTGCCGTCTGTTTGCCTGTCTGAGCTGCCTTGCTTTGCCTTGTGCTGCGCACGTGGCCAACTTGGTGACGCTTGGCCCCAAAAACAACAACAGCAGCAACAACAGCAACTGCGGCAGCAAATCATTGAAATGTCGTTAGAGGCTCGGGCGGCACGCGGCTGCGATAGTCAGGCTAACCGCAAAATGCTTTTAATTTCTCAAACTGATATGTACTTTGGCCAACCGAAGTCGAAGCCAAAGTCAAAGCAGAAGCCGGAGGGCAGCGAGTGGGGCAGCATCGAATGGAGCTACCGGTTAAGCAATTGCAATTGGAAGCGAGCTCGCTTCGTGATTGGCTGGAGCACACAGATTTCAGCAACAATAAATTAAAGTAAAGAAGCGTATTCAGGCTCACTCTCTATTCCCCCAATTATATACTACATTATAAATGCGATCCTAATTTGGATCCATGCTAATTTCTTTGTATATTTTGCGTATTGTCTGAAACTGTAGCAGTTCGAAAGTTCACAATTTGCAAACTTTTATTTGAATAAAAAACATGCTCAGAAGCCAACAAACTACAAACATGATTTTTTTTTCATTCATTTTATTATTAACAAAAAGAAGAAAAAAAGTAAACGTGGGCGTTTGTGATGCGCAGGTGAGCGACCATAGAAGGCAATGCTATATAGTCAAAACACCCTCGCAGCCAAGAGATGTGATTACGAGAGTTTGCTATACATAATCGTTGTATAATACATTGAAAAAGTTTCCCAGTAACAAGAGAACGACAGCAACTAGAGCTAGAGCTAGAGCTAAAGCTCTAGAGATAGAGATAGAGGCAACCCACTGCAATGTGAGCAATTAACCTTGGCTGGACTTGGAGTTGGCGGCGATGCCAGCAGAGAACGACCTACAGCAGCCAAACAAACAGTCAAACAAACAGATACGACAACAACAAGAAGGTTTAAGGTTTATCAGTCAATTGAGTAACTCTGACAATATCGGAAAGTGATGACGTATCTGTATCTGTCGAATACCCTGCGCAGAGACAACAACAAGTGTATGCTGGAAGTGATAATGCTGGCAAATTTAATAGGGTATCATAAAGTCAATAAGCATCGCTCACCGCACACCTACTTCTTTGTTGTGCGTGTGTGCTGTGCTGCGCTGTGCTGTGTGTGACCCGAAGCGGCGTTGGTGTCACACCCACAGCATTTGCGTGGTGGCTGCCGCTTGCTTGCTTGCTTGGTTCATTCATCGTCTCCAGTTGAATGAAACGACAGCTGGCCCAGCAGTCTGAGACAGAAACAGAGACGGAGACGGAGGAAAAAGAGTGGCTCAGTGGCACACGTCATCGGGCAGCAAAGAGAT
Source organism: Drosophila niveifrons (assembly GCA_035046325.1). Taxonomy (NCBI): domain Eukaryota; kingdom Metazoa; phylum Arthropoda; class Insecta; order Diptera; family Drosophilidae; genus Drosophila; species Drosophila niveifrons. The sequence continues at coordinate 179,316 of JAWNOC010000025.1, forward strand.
GTGATGAAGCCTACGCGACTGGCAGCTGGCATTGAAAATGCCGCGCGCGATTTGCATGCCAAGATCGCTGAGCACACAGGTTGGGTAGAGGAGGGTGTAGAGGAGAGCAGGGAGAGAGGAAGCGAACTGCTGATGCATGACTTGGCTCTTGGACGAGCCAATTGTTGTTGATCGATTTATGAACTCGCTGCTGCTGCTGTTGCGAGTGCTCAGTGACGTCACAAGCGTCACACACGCAAAACCCACATGCAGTTATCATCGACTCTATTGTGTGCCTCTCGCTAAAGAGCACAGCACAGCACAACACAACACAACAAACACCCTCTGGCACACTTCAAATGGGGCAAGCGGAAGCTTTTACAACGCAATGACGAAACTCTCTATGCGCAAGCAGAGGCAAAGTCAAAGCTACATAGATATTTATTTTCAGATGCAGATGCAGATACCAGATACAGATACAGATACAGCGGAAGAGCGGAAGATTCAAATTCATACAGAAGACAGCCCACTCGTCGTATGCGCAATATATATGTATATACAGAGAGTAGGTTAACAAGAAACTATACTTGATGTGTACAGCTCTTAACCTTGATCTTGAACGATTCCGAGAGTAGCTGGCAGGAGAACGAGGATCGGTCGCTTATGATTTATGTTTTCTGTTTATTATTATAATAATAATATTGCGCTAAATAAAATATATATAATTGTGTATATATGCATTTGTATAGTTACTATATTGGAGTTTTAACATATATATGTATGTATATTCACTTAACTTATCATTTAATTTGTGTGTTATTTGTCTTTATACGATATATTTCATTTAAAAAATATGTTTGCTCTTTTTAGCTAATTGCACAAAGCTTTTAAATTAATTTAACTACGGATATTAAATATTATTATTAGCGAATTGTCTTTCTGGTTTCTTGCTGCTTTCATTCGCGATTTCTGTTTGACAGAAATGCAACCTGCACTAAATTACCATGAATTTAATTAATAAATTATTTTAACTTGCGAGAAAATTACGTATTTTGTCTTTTTGCTTGATTTTTTGTAGTTGTTTTTTTTTTTTAAGGGAAATTAAAAGCTTTGAGCTGCATTTATTTTTTGGGTATCAGTTTAATAAAAAATATACAATAAATATTAGTAAAAAGCATGAGACAGCAGCTCAAAGAGTGAGTAAATTTTGTATCAAATCGAACAAGAGAAGCCAATCAAATCTAAAGATACAAATATATAAATGTAAAATTATAAATAGCGCTAAGATAAGCTAAAACGATGATGAGTGTTCTTCACATCACAAAACAACAAATAATATAATATGCATGTATGTATGTGTTTTTCTTTTTTTGTTTTCGATAGGTATTTATATAAGTTTGGGCATATAGTTTAGAACTATATGATTTGATTTAATGTTCGCATTGAGCACGCTCATCATTGCACGGGGGAAAGGTCGCCAGACGTAGCCCCGCTTTTCAAATATCTATATATATTTTCTAAGTTAAGATCAGAACTAAATGTAGACTCTGCGCAGCAAATTATCATGTGGTTTCTATCCTCTCTCTCTTTATCTGTCTGTGTTGCTCTCCAGTACTTGTATTGCACTAATGATTAAGGACTAACTAAAGCAGTCTCGGCTGTGTGTTTCTTTATTTAACTCCTGTCTTAAGTGTTTTCAGAATGAGATACTCTCTAGATACGCTGTAGAATATAGAATGGCACTAGGTTTGGTAAGCTACGCTACAGTTGTGAATGCTTCGGTTCGGTTCAGTTCGGAGTCGGTTCGGTTCGGTTCGGTTCGGATCGGTATTTGTATGAGAACTGTAGCTTGGCTATGGCACAGTCGCCTTTAAGTAAGAGTTTTGACTAGTATAAACAAAATTGTTTAAGAATGAGCTGCCACGCCCACCAACAACGCTATCAACAACGCTAAACGAGCGGCGAGATCGTCTATAGTGCTACACACACACCACACACTACACAGCACACACACACACACACACTAAGTCGTAGTACTATGTTAATCCCTATAGCTACTATTGCCTAACCAAGGATCTGGCTGGAGTCAACGCTGCGCATGCGTGTGCGACATGTGCGAATGTGTCGAGTGGGGCGGTGGAACGTGTGGCACGTGCGCGTGGTGGGCGTGGCCGCCGTAGGCCTGCGCATGGGAGAGGGGCGACGCCTGGCCACCGCTGTAGCCGGACTGCATGAGGCTCTGTTCGAGGCTGTAGTGCGAGGGCGGCGCCTGCGGGTGTGCGAGATGAGCGTGCCCATGATGGCCGTAAATCAATTGTCTTACTTTGGAGTCCTCGTCGGCGATGTTGTAGCTGAGCTCCGTCTCCTCGAAGCCCGTGGCGGACATGCGCTGATCGCCGCCACCGACACTCGGCGGATCCGGCGAGTTGAGGCACGTCTGTATGAGCTGCTTGCCCGCCTCCGAGGTGATCATCGGCTGCAGCTTGCGCGTGGCAAATGTGTACACATGGCCCGTCTCGCTGGCCACCAGCAACATCACCTGGGTGCCAGTCAGCGTCGACAGCTCGTAGGCCTGCAAAGAGAGTAGAGAGAAAGGGAGAGTTGAAGTTTCGGTTAAAGATGTGTGAACTGTTTGCAGACGCGATCGCTACTTCATCGAAAAGTGGAACATAAATTTGCAAATAAACTATGCGATTAACTTGCAACGATAACCGAGGCAGACTGAGATTTTGCCTGGCTATCAAATTGCCAGAGAGGATCGCGTGAGTAAGTGAGTGTAATAGATGTTAGTCATTCCCTACTTCGTGCTGCTCGTGAGTCGAGTCACGCGCTCATCACTAACAGGAATCAGCTAACAAGCTAGCTGCAGGCTGCGTCGGTAGCCAAAGCTGCCTATCAACAGCTCGTAATTACTCTAAAGCGATAAAGTTGCTGCAAGAGGTGATTGGATTGGCGGGTGTGGAGAAGACAGAGGATGGAGGATGGGAGCTGGGAGCTAGGAGCAGCATTGGCTGAACAAATCGCGAAAATCGCACACAAAACGCGCACAAATCGCGCGCTTTGCTCAAAAGCATTTATTATTAATATTAATGAAATTGTTGTACACATTGTTGTGACTGGCACTCAGATTGCGAATGCGAATGAGACTGGGAATGGGACTCGGCGGTGCTCGTAGCACGTTGCACGTTGTTGGCTGCTGCTTGGCTGCCAATTTTATGTGTAACATGTGTAAATGCAAACAATTGACACGGCCCGGGCCACTGAGTAGGTGACGTTGTTCTCTTCCCAGGGAGCTAGACTGCAGGCGGCATGCAACAGGCGGCAACAAGCAGCATGCAGTCAGCGATCCAACAACAATTCATGTCAATTTGAATTTCGAACACAAAGACAAAAGGACACGACACACTGCGAAAAAAGAGGCGGAGGGCAGGAGAAGTGGTGCTGTGGTGCTGAGTCAGTGGCCAGATACGAAAACGTTGACAGGACAAGCCCCAGAGACCGTAGCAAGCGAGCGAGGCAGAGTCATTTGTTAGAAGGCGATTGTTGGCTGCTCCTCTGCTGGTGTCTTGCATGTGGCCAAAAGGCGACAAGGCAGCCAAACTGTCGGCTGCTGCTGCCTCAGCTGCGCTGCTGCTGCTGCTCTTATCTGTGCACCATCTGCCGCTGTTCGGGTATCAATACGCTTCCGTGCTGGCCACAAGACGCAGACAATTCCCAAGCCTAAGCAAGCCAAAGCAAGCGAAGACAAGCGCTTGGCCCCCAGCTTGGCCTCAGGCCTCGTGATTTCAATTTAACACCTTTTGGCGGCATTTTGCGCCTGCAGCCTGCAGCCTGCGGCCTGTGGCGGTGCCCCATTGTTGGGCCGTTTTACATGGCAAACGACAGACGGAGAATGAGAATAAGACAGACATTCGGTAAGTGTGTGTGCATTGTGTGTGTGCCACATGCGATCTTGCATTTATGCAGACAACAGCCAAAGAGAAGAAGCGACAACCTACGCAATTGGGCCAGGCCTATTCGTACAAATGAGATCATTGCGTTGACATTAGCTTACTTTTCACTTTTGGCCTTTTTTGGCCACTCACTCGCTCACAAGCGTACGATCGCCCACGCCCACGCCCGCCCATCAAACAGTGGACAGCGGCGAGCTGAATTTTAGTCGCTTTGCTAAATGCCCAAAATTGTACAGTGGAAAGCACCGATGATGTCCACAGGTTGTTTCATATGTGTGTATGTGTTTGGGTGTGTTTGAGTGCGTGCGTGGCGTCTGCCTCGATATCGATATCGACATCGGCATCTGCCACAACTTGATCAGGTTCAATAACCGCAATTTGTACCCTGTAGGACAGTGTGCACGTGCTTGTGTGTGTGTGTAGCGCCAAGCGAATCCATTGTATGCCTGTCAACTGTCCAGAGCTGCGGACATCGATGAGGGCCACATCAAAGTCACTAAAAATATATAACAAGAGTTTTGTCCCTGTCAAGAGACGCGCGCCTGTCATAAGTAGGGCCCCAAAGCGCACCACAAACAACAACAACAATTGCTGCTGCAGAAGCAGCCAGCAATCCTGCCGAGAAACTCACAACTTTAGGGTCAAACATATTTCAAGTATTTATACTTTCAAATACAATAAATACACATGCGATCATTGTTCTTATTGCGATTAGCAGCTGATCAATTAATCAGTTTACGACAAAGCTTTTGTTTCTTTTTTGCGTCGCTTATCATTTCAACTTTTTATGTAATAGTCAAGCAATCTAATATTATTTCATTAGATCAGATGAGATTCCACCCACGTACTAAATATAAAAATTTCAAGCAAGCTAAAAAAAAACACACTTCGAGGCCAACTTGAAGTTTTTCCTTTTTGTGGAAAATATTTCATAAACTTTTGTTGTAGCTCGGATCGTGGCGAGATCGTGATTTAGCGCTGAAGCCGGCGATTTTTGACTTTATTTTTTGGTTTTTTGTGTGTTGATCGCAGCGACTTTGGGGCCAAAGAAGTCTTTTAAAAAAATGTTAAGCATTTCATATGCCGCGGCCCGAACTGAGACTGAGACTGAGACCAAGACCCGAACGGGCCATTATGTAAGCTTGCGTGTGAAAATTGGTCATTTGAAGAAGAAAATCCAAGAGTCTTACTATTTGTAAGCACTGAACTGATCCAGGTAAAGGCTTGGGGAGGGAGCAGCAGAGAAGAGGCAACTTCAAAGGCAGTGGCTGCATCTTCGCATGACAATGAGACCAAGCAGCACGCAACTGGAAAAGCAACAAGGATTGGGATAGTGATTGGGATTGGGATTGCAAATGGGATTGGGATTGGTATTGGTATTGGTATTGGGGATACTGCTCTTTGAATGCAATTGCGAGGCCGGCAAATTAACATTTTATGAAGCCGAAAACAAAGGGAAATTCGGAATCGAAATCGGAATCGGAATCGTGGCTACCACGCTTACACACAGCGACAGCGCCGTTGCCGCCAAAGTAAATGCAACAGTTGTCTGTCCTTCTGATGTAGAGGGCGGGGATGGGGCAGGTCGCACAGGTTGGGGCACGATAGTAACACAACGATAAAGCACTCTTCGGGAACAATGCAAACTCAGTGCGAGGAGCAGGCAACGAGGAGGAGAATTTGGGGAGGGAGAATTTGGAATTCGGTAGCATTTATTAATTGCACATGCGCTCAAAACGTGCTCCACACTCGACTTCAAAAGTGACTTGACCAAAACGGAAAATTAAAATTTAAAAAAAACTGCAGAAAAAAAAACTAAAATTCAGTGGGGAGGGAAAACTGACATGACATGATTATTGTATTATGCTGGCACATTAAGAGCCAAGCAGCTATATCTAATCTACAATTTATTGTTCTATAAAGCTATGAACCAAAAATGAAACAAAATAAAAATTCAAAATGAGAAGCAGAAGAAGAAGAAGACGAATAACAAAAAGAGCAGCCAAATGATGTTGTAGGTGATTTTTGAGAAAACTAAAAATAATACAATATGTATAAAGAGACAACAGGTACGATAATACGAGGTATCCTAGACATTCTATCTATAGTCGATATCAATCTTACATATGTATGTATGTAGCAACAACGACAACATTAATCCTTCTTCTTCTTACCTTCTTCATGATGCCCGTTTTGCGCTTCGAGAACGTTGTGTAGCGACGCAGCTTATTGTCAATGTATTCCATTTTGATTTTGACGCGTCCCTTTGTCTTTTTGCCATTTGCGGGCGGTGATTTCTTATTGGGCAGCGCATTGTAGCCATCGACGCCGTCAACGTCGACGCCAGCAACAGCGACGCTGCCCGCAGCGCAGCTTTCCAACCCCTGCAACGTCATGCCACCACCACTTGATCGGTGATCTTCATAGCAATCGCTGCCGCTGCGTTTCAGTCCGCGCGATTGTTGCTGTTGTGCTGCTGCTGTTGTTGTTGCTGTTGTTGTTGCTGCTGCTGTTGTTGCTGCTGCTGCTGTTGTTGTTGCTGATGTTGAGGACTGTGCGTTTGGCTGTTGCCCAGAGTTTGGCACTGTTGCTGTTGTTGCTGCTGCTGCTGCACCGCCGCTGCTGCCGCCGCTGGATTGGGCCGCTGCATGGCGAGACCAACGCCTCCGCCGCCGCCGCCCATGTTCTGCAGCAAGCCGCCGCTGGGTGGACGGGCGCCAAGCGCCGCCACAGCGGGATTGCCGTAGATGTCCGCCTGATCGGCGAGACTCAAACCTATACTACTCATCGAGTAGTTTAGGTTATAGCGCGAGTCACCGCGCGCTGGATCCATTCTAAGGTAAAAGTTCTCCACCGTGGAGCCGTACAATAAATCCAAGGCACCACGCGCGTCTATTATTGCCGCTGCGGCACACTTTTTAGATTTTAGATTTTGGGTTTTAGCTTTACTTTTGCGCCCCCCAAAACACTCACAAATCGCCTGCTAGCTTTTTAATTCCAAAAATAAACACAAAAAAACACACTTACACACTCACACGCACACACAGAGAGGCGCGCACGCACGTTGTTGCTGTTTTTGCTTTGCTTTTGCCTTTGCCTTTGCTTTTACCGCTGGCTTTGTCGCTGTCGCTGTTGCTGAAGCTGTAGCGGGGCCGTCAGCTGTTTGCACTGTGTTTGCCGCTGGTGACGCTACAGTTATTTGCACAGACGCGTCTGCTGCCCGCGCTGCAGCGTGATACGTACAACGGTAGATTGATTTGTTTAATCTTTGATTGTGATTAGTAACAAAATAATCCGCGAATTTTAGTTGCAGCACTTAACGCACACACACACGCGGCGCAAGCACACAAGAAAAACTGACAACTGGGGCTGCTAGCTAACAGCGCCTTTAACAGTTCCTTAACAGTCGCAGTGTTGTACAGTGCTTGGTGTGAATTGCGCGCGTCAATTTGTCAATTTGAATTTGCAGTGCTAATGGGCTGTTTAGTTGTTGTTGCAAATGCAATGCATTAAATTATTCACTCAATATATTCAATATTGAAAACTGATAACTGTTTGTAGTTGCTGTTTGCTGTTTGTTGTTTGCGGTTTGATTTATTTGGATTTGTTGGTTTGGATGTATTTGACTTATTAGCGCCGGAGAGAGAGATGCTTGGCACTTGTTTTGGTCTTTTTTGCTTTATTTGCAGATTTAATGTCGTACTGCCAAATTCGAATTGCGTTGTGAACTGCGCGTGAGTGTTTGCCGTTGTCGTTGTTGCTGTTGTTGTTGTCGCTGCTGTTGTTGTTGTTGTTGCTGTAGATGTAGTTGTAGTTGTTATATTTGGTGCGTCTGGCCGCCTCGAGCTAACTTTGCGATCGATTGTTGCCTTCGTTGTGCTTCAGATGGCGTGCAAATACCTAATAACAAAGCACGCGTATGGCAAGCGACGGCGCAGCGGCGTTCAATGTTTGCTCCAAACTTGGAGCACAGTTGCCCACACAACCGGTTGCTGTCAAAGAGAGAGCGCAGCGAGAGAGCGCATGTGAGAGAGCATGCTCTTCACTGCTTAAGAGCGAAGAGAGCGTTATGTATGTACATAAGGAGCTTGTCTTCTTTTTTGTTGGTCTGTTTCTCGAGGTTTATGGCTTAATTAATTAAGCCTCGTAGTCCATACGCTATTAGTCAACGCTCTCGCTCGCTCCCTCTCTCTCGCTTTCTCTTGCTAGCACTCTCTCATTCGCTCGCGCAGTGTGCATGCGTAATTTACTATGCTCATTTGTGCAAACATCTGCCATTTGCGAGAATTTGATTGGCTGCGCCGACGCATAGATCGCATTGGGGCTGTCAACTCCGCCCACTTTCTCGACTCGCATATCGCATCGCATCACATCGCTCGTATCGTTATCGTTGTTGTTATCGACAACAGCAGTCCGAGTTGCGTTTATGTATTTTATTTTTGTTGATGTCAAATAGTTGCGTGATTGAGTTTTTAATTAATTGCCATTTTGTTGCAGAGAAAAAACATACAAATGTCTTTCTGTATGTTACGTGCTCGTTGCTCTTATCAGCCCCGATTAAGTTAATTTGTTATTTTGCGACGAAGAATCTCAGCTGCCCATGTAGCAGTCAGGCAGTGCTGCAATCCCCCTAGGCCAGCAAAAAGCGATACACTTAAACTATGTGAGGAATTCAGCTGGCGAGGGCCAATATGGTCAGCAAATGCTCTAGAGGATTTGCGTGGTGCTTGCTTACTTGCTTGCTTGCGGTGGCGGTAGCGGTGGCGGTGGCGGTGGCTCGTTGCTCGCTTCTGCTGCTGCCGGATTTCTGTGTCGTCCCCGAGTCTCGGGTATTTGCGCAATGTCCTTAAATAGGCGTTCGCAAGAAAACGCTGCGCTGTGTTGTGCTGTGTTGCGCTGTGCTGGCCACGTGCAGTGACTAACAGATACAGTCGAGCTGCCAAACAATCCATCCATCGATACACCGGTAACTGGCCAGTCAACCACAGTTGCCAGTTGCCAGTTGCCAGTTATTGCTCCCAGTTGATAATCGGGACGAGAGGACACAACGACAAGACAAACAGAGAGACGAGACGAGACGAGAAGAGCAACAAGCTCTAACTCAAAAACATCGACGCATTCCTGGCTCGTTCCCCGCTCCAAATGGCAAGCATTGCCTTTTGCAGCCAGCCTCGGGCTCGGACGTTGTCGCCAGCCTGTCTCTTCCGCGAATAGCAAAAGCCAGAGCCAGAGCCACAGCTACAGCAATAGCGTTAGGAATAGGAATTGTGGACAGTGTTCCCTCCCGTCTGCATTTAATTACAAATGTGCTGGCTACCTGCCTGGGCTGCCTAATGATTTAAATTAATCATAATGACTGTCAAAATAGAACGCTGCTTGCCGCTGCTCCTGCTCTATAAGGCTCGACCCAGCAGCGGGTCGAAGCAGCAGCAGCAGCAGCAGCATCTTCAAGTCGCGACCATCGCCAATCGAATCGAATCGAATCCGTTGCTGAATCTGACATTTCATCATACTGACACGCTGGCTGCTGGCTAGTGGCCACAATGTTCTCACAATTCTATGGCTTTGGGCTCTGTGCAGCGCTTACTAATTGGTGTTTGCTATTGACTGTGTATTGACTTGAAGCTCTCTTCCTCTCCCTCTTCCTCTGCCCCTTGCCACATGCCACATAGCTGACTGCAGCTGGCTCCAGTCCGGCTGCTTTGCTGCCTGCTCTGAGCTAGTCAGCTAGTCTGGCCTGTCCTCGAAGACAAGACAAGCAAGCCATATGGCTCCAGTTGTTGTTGTTGTTGCCTCTTCTCATCTGGGAAGAACACAACTTTTTTTTTTGTTGAGTGTTGCGTTTTCCTTGGAATTTCTCAGCATTTCTAATACTTAATTATTTGTGCGCGATTTGCGAGCGTTTCACGTGCGATTATTCCAGCTATGCGTTGGTCCGTTGTCTCTCTCTCTATTGGTTGATCCACTTATACTTATGATGCAATCGCAATCGCAGTCAAATCCAAGTTCACCTTCAAATCCGCAGCGAATAAACTAACGAGTGCAGCTGGATCTACATAGATGTCTGTTTGTCTATATATGCTTGATTATACATATTATTTTTAGCTGCGGCAAAAATGTTTGCTCCATTTACGCTTCGAACATTTTCGATCTGCGGCACTTTGGACAGCGTATTTATAGAGTTGCTCCAAGTCTGCGACATTATGTTAGATCCAGCCAGCGAGAATTCTACATGAACTGAGGAGATATGTTCAAGGCAGAGAGAGAGCAAAGAGCTGATCAGAGACTCACTTCGGGTGTCTAATTGGGCGCTGGGGGTGACAATGATCCACTTAGCCACTTGCAAGTCGAGAAATGGTAACGCCAACTCCAACTCCAACCAACCCAACGCCAGAGAAAAGTCCGAGTTGCAGTTGCAAGTCAAAAGTTGTGTACCAATTGCCAATTGGTGAAGTGAACACAGCGAACACAAAAGTCGCGTATCTCTGGGCCAGCTCATGAATAACACATAAGCAGCAGGATTGGGTTTGAGTTTGAGTTTGAGTTTCGGTTTTGGGATTGCAATTGGAATTGCGATCAGCATCAGCATCGGCATCGGCATCGGCATCAACTCGTTGCTGCTCGTCTCGAGGCGACGCGTTACAATTTAAATAAAATGTGACCAAAGAGACAAAAGGAAAGCAAAAGGGCTTGTGTCTCCTCTTTGTGGCAAGTAGCAGTTGCAGTTGCAGTTGTCTACATCGCCATTGTTGTACATAGTAGCTCGATAATACCGTTGCTCTGCGCACACAGGAAACAAAAGCACCGCTACAATCATAAAACGATTAACAGGTCGTGACCATTTCACCTGATTACCAAATGGCCACAAACTGATTTGCATGCAATCGCCGTTGACCATGAGCCACAGTCACAGTCCCCCAAACAGGCCAGGAGACAAGTGTGTGGTGTTCAGGTGTATGGAGGTGTATGGTGTGGCAAGTGCCACACACTCGCTTGCCAACGGAAGTTCAACTCCCTTCCTCCCATTTACTTACACACTCACTTTGCTCTTCCGATTCGTCGTCACTTGCTGCTCAGTTAGAACTTCCTTTAGCATTTTAAGTAGCCAATTATTCGAATGCGACTCTGAGTGTGATGTGAGTGTGAGTGAGTGTGTGTGTCTCTGTGGTACAAAGTGTTGCACGTGCTTTGCATGCCACTTGGCTAATGATAATGATAACAAACGGATCCCTTCTACCTCTCCCCTTCCCTCCCTTCTACCTCTCCCACGCATTTCATTTGGCCAACTGACGTCAGTTTGTTTAAAGCTTCGATTCGACTTTGACTTCGACTTCGAGTTGGATTCAGCTTCGACTGCGGCTACAAATTAGAACAGAATTATCCCACGCATCTCGGATAATGTACGCGAAATGCTTGATCGATTGCCACTGATCAATAGTTGTTGTTGTTGTGTTGTTGCTGTTGCTTTTGCTGTGGCTGCTACTGAGCAAAAACTGACAACGGCTGCAAACGACATCGACATCGACAACGCCGATCATCAGGACAGAAGACGGGCCACAAGGCAGCTAAGTCAGTCAGTCAGTCAGTGCTCCGTTTGTTGGCCATTTTCTAGCTGAACATGGCGGATTTTCGCAATCACAAAATTGTTAAAAGCTCTAGTACTGTATGTAAAAATTTCGGCAATATGAAATGATCGTTAAGATATAAATGAGGGGATATGGAAAATTTGCAATAGAAATGGTTAAATGATAAGATATTTTTTAAACATACATTATAGTATAGCCGGCAAATGCATAAACTATAAGAAATTATAGTCAAAATATGTAATGATTTAAACATGGAATACAATGGTTGATTCTCCCACTCAATCTCAGTGTTTTATTTGCTAAATAAAAAACAAAGTAAAGTAGTACAAAATATAAAAGATAAGTAAGAAAGCTAATAAATAAATGCAAAACAGTTTGATAGTATTCTTAAATTATACTAAATTTATATAGTACATTTAGAACGTATATTTAGTATATATGTAGACACAACAAGTGTTAGCAAAAAAAAAAATAAATATAATATACTACATATAGCATTATCTCTTAAGAGATCATCAGACCTGAGATCACACGGCCAGACTGGCGGATGGATAGATGGGTTTATTTCATATTGTAAGATCTAAAACTTGCCATTGAATTTTAGCCTTTTGTTGGACTCTTTTTGGGCCAACACTGTTTGCTGCAGACTCAGTCAAAGTCAAAGACAAACACAAAGACTGAGGATCGTCGATGGCACAACAAATTTCAGCGCGTAGAACGGTAACTTATTTTTTCCACTTATTGTCAAGCGATCGAGTTGAAGCAGAAGTTGAATCCGAGCTGAAGCTGAGACTGAAGCTGAGGCTGAAGCTGAAGCTGAGCTGATGCTGAGCTGAGCGATGTCTCCAGGCTGGCTGTGATAAAATGTGCGTAAGTGATCAGTGCAGAGACAACTCCATGAGTTGGGGTTAAAATTCTTCGAGTTTCTTTTGCTTTTCATTTTTCTCTCCCCCTCTTTGAGCTGGACTCAGAGTCAGAGTGAGACTAAGAGTTGGAGTTGGAGTTGGGAAGTCGCAGTCGGCACTTGGCAGCATTTTAAAATTACAAGTATGTAATTTTGCTGAAATCAAGCGCTCATATGAAAATTCCACAGCGAAGCTGTCGATCGATCGATCTGTCTGTCTGTCTGTCTGTCTGTCCAATCGATCGCTGGCTGCAATTGCGGTCGATTTTTAATTTGTGCTGCACTTTGCCTGAAATCAGAGCAATACCTCTGTGACTCTGAGACCTGGTAATGGGAATGGGAATCAAACACAGACTCGGACTCGGACTTGGACTTGGAATGAGAATGGCAATGGGAATGGGGCTGATATACTTGAGATATACTCACTGCCACGCTGCTGGCTCTTGTTGGCGACCTTATCGCGCCCACTGTGCGCACACAAAATGTCATTCTGTGCACGTCGCTTCACAAGGCATCCCAATCAGTCGGAGGCACTCTATGGCGTTTCAGGTAAGGCACAGAGCAGCCAACCTCTGGATGCAGGTAGCCAGCCAGCCAGCTTGGTTGCTGCTTCGCTGGCAGCTCGTCATCATTATCTCTGCGCTGCCAGCATCACAAATAATATAAAAAGCACACAAAACAAATGCAACGGCAACAGCAACAACAACAGCAACAACAACTGCAAGCTGAATAAAACAAAATAAATAAAACAAAACAAAAGCAATTGCCCCCGGCAGACAGCGAGACAGCCTCATGTCCATCTCCAACTCCAGCTTCAACTCCAGCTTCGAAGCTGCAAATAAACTATTTCAATCAATGCGTTTTGGTTTCTTTATCCCTCATCCTTATCCACATCCACCCAATAGATTGAACTACTCTCTTCAGAGCTTTGGGCCACAAAGTGAATTACAAAGATATCCAAAAATAAAACACGAAAATTTCAAATTCAATTCTAATAATTTTAAAAAATCGAAAATGGTTATATTACTTAAAATATAATTCAACCTTCAACTAGGATGTAGGCGAAGGAAAGTTTTACAGAAATATTTTCCACGCCAAGTATTTATATTATTACTAATGCTCAAATATTAAAAAAAAAAAAATTATAATTATAAATTAACACTCCAATTTCACTTTTAAAATCGTTATAGAGATTATTTTTAATTTGAATTCAGCTGTAACTGCAGTGAAGTTCTTTTTTTTCTTGCAAAAACATATTATTAGCAAATGATAAATTACACTGCGAGAAAATTTAGAGGAATTAAGGTAAACACAATAAATAATCTAAAAATGGTTTTAATTCACTTTTAAGCAAGCAGTTTGATACTACTTGCCGCAAGCAGGACCGAGTGACAAATATTATGCCATGACCAATAGATGGCGTTTATGGCACAACAGAAAAATTGCTTGCGCTACACGAGCTCAAGCAAGCAGTAGACTGTTCTGCTTCTTCTCGAAGATATTCAATAGATGGCGCTGAGGGCCGTCGAAAACGAGCTTAGCTCGTTTACTTTTTTATGAACAACTTGGCGCCTATTTAAAAAACAAACCGTCTCAATTGTAACACGAAATTTACTTTGTTACAATCCCAGGCAAAGACAAATCGAGATTAGTTTTCTTATATTATTTTCCAAAAGCGGTTTCCACTTAATTGCAGTGTACTTAACACCAATAAACGAAAAAGTTCGTCGAACTCTTTGCGGCGTTGTGTTCCTTTTTTTTTTTTGTTGTATTGTTTCATTCTTGTTTTTGTTTTGCTTTTGCAGTGCTGCGCTGCGCTGCGCTTCCATAGAAGACAGAAGACAGGCAGAACGTAGCTGCTACTCGAGTGCTACCTGATGACGACGAATTTTTACTGCTGATTCTACGGGATTATCAAATGAAAGTTGGTTTTCTGGTCACTTGGTTCGCCGAAACTTTTCGCTTAATCGAATTGACAACAATTTTTCAATCGAAAGTCATCGAGTTGCAGTGCCGTGAGAATTTGGATAGCACCAGATATGCGATACCGTTATATGTATGCTTGGGCCACTCATCATCATCGGGTTCAATGCGATCAGTTCAAATTTTAGGAAGTAAAGCCAAAGCAAACACCAGAGGAAGAAACTAAATAGAAAAGCTGCAAATCAGTTTCGAATATACAAACAGATTTTCCTTAAAATGACTTTTTATTGAAGAGTAAGTTAAGATCAGTAAATTAACTAAATTTATAACTAATTTGAAATATAAATGGAAATTAAGTTAAAAACATTTTTTATATATCTATATTTATTTAGAATCATAGTCTTTTGGGCAATATTAGTTTGTGTAATTTTTATAATAGAATGCAAAGGAATTTAAATTGACAATTAGAAGTCCAAATCAGCATTTAATATTTACATATAACATATGAATGGCTATCAATAGCATTATGACCAAGTATTTAAAAGAGTTGATATTACCGCTTTGCTTGGGTGCAACGAACGCTCAACTCGAGTTATTGTTATTATTAATATTATGTCGAATTTGTTGCTGTTCTGCTTGCTATTCGCTCTCTCTCTCTCTCTCTCTCTCTCTCCCATGCTATTTGTTTTTGTTTTAGCGTGCACGCTTTTGTTGTTGTTCTTGTTGTTGTTGCTTGGGGTTGGTAGCTTTGCTTATCTGTCGTTTGCCAAAACAAAAAAAGAGTGAAAGAACAATAAGTGTGCATTTATTTTTTGGGCGAGACGTCGAACTGTTGTTGATAGTAAATACAGACTATGCTAGTTATTGTTATTGTTTATTAATATCTGATCTATTGCGTAGCTTGCTCAATTGCATCAGCTGTGCTTTGTTAGCATGTTCGCACTTTTAATAATGCAAGGTAAGAACATTATCAGCTGGTGATTGGCAAATGAGGATTTTTCAATGTTACAACAAAGGTGCGTTGCAATTTGTGCAATACGCGCGCACAAGGAAGCAACTTGCAGCTTGCACAATTCGGAGCAATGTAGTCATCGATATCTACATCTCGATATCTAAGCGAGCAGCAGTCGTCTCCCTCTGTGCTCGGCTTTTGTGCTGTGCTGCGATGTCTGCTGCAATCAATGATTTGACTGATAGCGTGACTTGCCCACTTCCCACTTCCCCTCACCCCCACCCCTAACCATCATCGCTCTTCGTCAGCGGCAGCAATGAACGCTTATCGTCCATGTGCGGATGAGTAAGTTGCGTTCGCCGAGTATAAACAAAGGGTAAAGTCTCTCACCTTAAAAACACGCAACTTGACCTAAATAGCCAGATGAACAGGGAAAGGAAAGGCTGCGAGAGAGAGAGAGAGAGATTGACTAAATGGAGACTTAACAAATTACTGCATTTAAGTCAACAAATCTACAAAAATACGAAACTACGAAGCGTGCTAATTTTTATGAATTTCATAACATCGTTTTAATCATTTGAATATAAATAAAACTCAAACGTTACGTGAAAGCTCCCCACTCACGCTCTCTTGCGCTCAGTCACGCATGCGCAGCAGCAGCAGCAGCTCCAACAACAACAAGCAGTGCATCTAAAGCTTTATTTCCTTCTAAGCAGCAAGCAGCTCAAACACAATACAAAATGTGTTAGGGAGGGGGGAAGTGCGTTGGAGTATCGACTAAGTTGTTTTTGTTGTTGCTATTGCTTTTGCTTTTAGGTCCACAATTGCTCTCTGAGCAGCAAACGAAAATGAAAGCGAACGCACACAAACTTAAAGTCGTTTCGGCAGCAGTTCGTCACTATATTCGAATACGTACACGAGTAGCTTTTGGTTTTGCTTTGCGTGTGTGCGTCTCTGTGGCTCTACAGTGACGTCACATGCTTCGCAAAGGCAAAATGCTGTGTCATTCATAGCGACATAAAGGAGTCAAGCGGTTTATCGCAATGCGGACTAAAAAAAACACAGTACTTATTATTATTATACATATGTGGATACAATTAGCACTGAGCATGTCAGAGTTTCAAACTTAGAATAAATTACTAAAATGTTTTTATTGCAAGTTAATTGAATTTATAATATTAATATTTGTATGCTCATATAAGTGCATAGTAAGTATTTTCAACTTACGTCACAGCAGTTTGACTTTATTTCTTGCATGCAACTCGCAAAGCCATAGCAAATGGTAAACAACAACACCAACAACTTGCAGGTTAAGTAAACTGCCTTGCAGCGCCCTGGGCAATGTTTTTGTTGCTGCTGCCTGCTGCCTGCTACTGTTGATTTTGGCGTTCCGTAGAGAGTAAAAGTGATTGGGAAAAACTTTTGCTTTTGCGTTGCTCGCTGTCGATCGCCCGGTTGCTGCGCTCTTTGGCGCTCTCAATTTCTTCGCTCTCGCTCTCTCGCTTTGGTCTGACCACCATCCACAGGTAGTTGGTGTAAAGGCAGCGCAGTCAACGTCGCAGACAGCGGCGACGACGACGACGAAGTCATTTTGGGGCTTTTATGGCGCTTTGCCTCTCATTGTGTTTGAGCATGTGTGAGTGTGTGTGTCTGTGTGAATGTGCTTGAGTTGAGCTGCTTGCTTGTTGCTTGTTGCTGTTATTATTATTTTTCGGCCGCCGTCGCTGTTAGCGTCGCAGTTGCGTTTGCGTCTCTGTCTCATTTTCTTTGCGCTGCTGTTGCTGCGCTAAAGACTTTTTGTCACAGTTACAATTTACCAAGTGTAAGAAGCGGACGCAAACGCGCAATACCGAAAAGCTCGCTTGGCACGGCGCACAGCGCATAACGGTTCTTCAGGAGTTGCCTTCTAACACACAAAGCGCATACGCCGACGCTAACGTAACGTAACGTAAAAGCAAACGCAAACGTCAGCGTCGACGTCAGCGTTGACGACTTGTAAATAAAGAAATACTCGCATATAAAATCTGTTGCATCATTGCTGAAACACTTCAGTCGCTGAATCGCGTGCGTGGAGGCAACACTTTCCGCGACAATAACAACAACTGTAAACAACAACAACAACGTGAAAGAAGAAGTGCGCGCAGCTGCAGTGACAAAAAATACAAAAAAATAAAAGCGGCTTTAAGCGAAAAATGCATTAAACTGTTGTGAAATAAAAGAAATATATAAGAAATGTGTTCTAATTAAATCGATATACAATATATAATAAATGTGAATAAGTGTCCTAAAATCGACATAAAATGTAAATCGCTGCAAACATTTCCAAAGAACAGTTTACCTCAAATCGCTTGGAAGGGCCTAGAAAATGTTTTAGTGCCAGCCAGAGAGAGAATAGTGAAATAAAAAGAAGAAGCAACCAAGAATTATCCCCCCAAAAACCACCCCCCCAAAAATTGACAATTGAAGCTTTGCAAAAAGAAAGGCATCAAAATTTTACCCTCATTCGCCCAACTCAAAATGCTGAACATGGAATCGCCTCAGATGTATGCGGATGCGGTGCAGACGCTCGCTCAGCTGGACCTGAAGAAGCAACCGCAGCCGCTGCCGCAGCAGGCCACAATTGGCCAGATTACGCTGACGGCGATGTCCAGTGCACAGCAGCAACAGCAACAGCAGCAACAGCAGCAGCAACAGCAGCAGCAACAACAGCAGCAGCAACAGGTGACAACTGATGCGAACAACAATGCAACAGTGCAGGATGCGGCATTGCTGGTGAAGCAGCATGCGATGCAGCAAATGCAGCTGAACAACAACAACAACAACAACAGCAACAATCTGCTGCAGAAGCAAATGCTGCAGCAATACAGCACACAGACGGACCTCGATGAGCTGACCACCCAGGAGATAACTCTCGACTTGCAGCACCTCATAGACGATCAGTTCAGGGATACCGAGACCTTGGGCATATTCAGTGATATGGTGACCAGTCCGGGCGGACTCTCTGCCACACTGCCGCCGAGTGGCATGGTAAGTGCGGCTGCCAAGGTGCTGCAGCAGCAACAGCAGACGCTGGCCAATGCTCGGCAGCAGCAACACTCGTATGGACGAGCTGCCTTGGCCTACATGCCACAGGCGGTGCACTCGAATGCCACGTACAACAATCACTCGAGCGATGAGAACAGCTCGGTGGGCAGCGACTCGAGCAGCACCATCAAGGAGGAGCCCATCGATCCGGACTATCGCCGGCATCTGCAGGAGTCGGTGAGCAGCCAGGCGGCGGCGGCGGCGTTTATCAACAACAGCAATGGGTTGTACAATGCGTACCAGAGCAACACGCTGAGCAACAACAGCAGCAACACCAGCAGCAACAACAGCAGCAGCAACAACAGCAGCAACAACAACAACAGCTCGAATAACGGCTCGACACAGTTCACCAATCTGACGACAGCCAATGTGTTGGTCCATCACAATCTGCCACATTTGACGGCGAATGCACAGCAATTGTTGAAGCACCACAGCAAGCTGCAACAGTCACAGCAACAGCAGCAGCAGCAACACGCCCAGCAGCAGCAGCATCGCAAGCACAACAACAAGCATGTGGACAAGGGCACCGAGGAGTATCGCAGGCGGAGGGAGAGGAACAACATCGCGGTGCGCAAGAGTCGCGAGAAGGCAAAGGTGCGCTCCAAGGAGGTGGAGGAGCGGGTGAAGTCGCTGCTGAAGGAGAAGGATGCGCTGCTGCGTCAGCTGAGCGAGATGACCAACGAGTTGTCGCTGCACAAACAGATCTACATGCAGCTCATGAATCACACCAATCCCGAAGTGAGTCGCGTCTGTCGGAGCTTCTTGAACACCAACGAGCATGCGCTGTAGCAGCAGCTGTGATTGACTGACGTCCGTGTGAATGAGGTGTGTGCGAGTTAGTGTGTGTGTGTGTGTGTGAGTGTGTATGAGTGTGTGACTGATTCAAGGGGTAGCCTAAGCATAAGAGGATAACAAAGCAGAATCGCTTGAATCGCATGAACAATGCTTGCAAACACACGAGTGTGTACTGAAATATACCAGCAATATATACTATATACCATATTTGGTATATCTGAGTGAACTGTACCTGTCCTTGTGAAACTTGCAAACTATTCTGAGTGAAGTTCAAGTTGCTTTCTGTTTTCTTCTGACATAGCATAAGCTTGATTTGCTTACCTATCATAATTCCTTTCACTTTCCTTTACCTTCTTCTTCTTCTTGACTCTCTTTTACGACTTTCTTTTCCTTTCGACTTTGATGCCTCGGGCATTCCTTCTCTTTTGTATATTTTTTATTTGTTGGCTGGGCGTTTCTTAAACTATTTTTCCATATTTTGTTCTATTTTGTACTTAATTCTAGTGTGTATTGTAAATTAATTTTGCACATTTTGATACAAATTATATAATTTAGTAGGCATAAGTTAAGCCAAAGAAAAATAAAAATGTTAAATAAATATTATATATATATATATCTACATATATATATTTCTATGTACTATATGTATAAATGAATAATGCAAGCAGGAAAGAAAACAAAAAATACAAAGCAAAAACAAAAACAAAAAAATAAGAATAAAAACAAAAACACAAAAACTATTTATGTAAATCTATTTAAATAATTCTTGTATACAATAAATATGAGAATAAAACAACAACAACAACAATTCTGGTGTGCAGCTCGCGCTATGCTTCTGTTTTGCCCCTGCCACGCCCCGCTTTAGTTGTCAACCAATTATCATCATCAATATCATCAACAAAACCATTTTTTATTAGCAAATCTCTAGAGTTAAGCACAACTTCAATCGCTTTTTGTTGCACAGAAATCGAAGGAGGATTTAACACCCCCTCCCTCCATCAACCACAAAAATGAATAATATTATATATTAATCTAATTGTTATCTAGCAAATTTAATGAGAATAATGTAAGCAATATCCACACAACACAACACAACACAAGAACAGAAATATTATATATGCTTGAAAGGGAAGTAGATGAAAAAAAAAAATGCTATTAATTTGTAAGGCCAACGCAATGTTCTCATTTTAATTTATAATCGAAACGAAAACAACAACAACAACAACAACACACAATGTATATCAAATATATAAATTTTAATAAATAAAAAACACATGAAAAGCTTTTACATTAATATCGAGAATCGTGTATTTATTGAATAGATGGAACCTACAGCTGAGAAGTGTAATAAGTCAGCTGATAATCAAAAGTGTTGCCAAAAAATGTTGAATTAAATGTCTGCCATATTTAGAGATGCAAGTGTCTGCTCTGAACTGATCTGATCTGTTGGCCAACAAGGACAGCCAGACAGGCAGGCGATAAGCTTTCTGGGAGGCAGAATTGCGGACCACAGAGCTCAGAGCCAAGAGCCCAGACACAATTGCCTCGACAACGACGACGACGAAGACGACGACGACACAATTTGACAGTAAGACAAACCCAAAACGAAAAGCAAATTTATAAACGACAACAGCACAAAATGAATGCAACTAAAAAGACAAAATTAACGCGCAGAGAAAGCCAAACAGCAGCTACAACAACCACAGACAACAACAACGAATGAAATGCATTACGACCCCGGGCAGATAATCACTTAAAAATTTTTGGGCTTAGCCCTTTTTGGAGACCTGAGGCGGCCCTCAGACCAAAGCAAAATTATAATGAAAAAACAAAAAAAAAAGAGAGATATATATATATATACAAGTATATAAAACTTTCGTTTGAGCTGCGTGCGTACAATTTGTCTAAGCACTCGAATCCCCGCACTTCGTTTGCTCTTCCCCCCCAAATTCAGTTGAGTCTGGGTTAAAGGGCTGCATTGTTGAGGCACTGTGATTGATGACAGCTAATTGCAGCCTCAGTTGCAGTTGCTCGGACAACAAAAAGTGAAATTGACTGACGACTGACGCTGACGGTGTGGGTGTTGCCCCCTTCTCCCCCTTCAATTTTTTTCTTTAAGCTCGACTTTGATAAGGGTTCTAAGCGGCTTTTGGTGAAAGTGGCTGCCGTGTCAAATGCCAAATCGAATAGCAAACTAAATTCGAGTACGCATCGTAAATGCATTCACATCTGTTCATTCTGCCATTTGTTCATTTGGCTGTGCCAACAAATTGACGCACAATTACTGCTCAACTAAGCGCCAAGCACTGAGCAGACCGGACCGGACCACACGACGTATGAGTTATGAGCTGCAAGTGATAAATTTGAGCGAGCCACACACAACATAAATTCGTTTTGCGGTTTTATTTTTATTTCGCGCTCGCTAATTATGCGATCCACTCGAGCACTCGTCACAAGTGATTCAGATTAAGCGCATCAAGTCTAACAAGAGTACTCGAAAAATATTTGCAAAATTCATATGTATATTCCCCTCCTTTAGGAAGGGGAATTAGGCTCATGCGATGCACTTTGATAATCTTTTCGAACTGGGAAATTTTGTGCAAACACTTATCAGCAATGTGTTACGGCAGCAGATGGGATGATTAGTGAGATTAGCTGATTCAAAGGTGCCAGTCGCATTTAGTTATTGAAACCAAGTGGTGCAGCAATCGTCGCAATGGAAAATTGGTTCCCCGTTTTCCTAATTGCAGCTGCACTATGCGCTGTAATCAATTCCGAATCGATTTCCGTAAGTGAACAACAAATTAAACTGAATTTTGGAATTCAATTCGTTCAATTACAAACAGATTTGTGAGGAGGCGCACAGAACTGAGGCGGAGTGTGGTTCCTATTGCTATGCGGTCTCGAAACCTTTGCTGCAGATGGCACCCTTGTGCCATAGAAAGGACCAGGAGATATCCCAGCTTAAGGATAAGTTGCAAGATCTCCAAAGAAAAGTGTCTGCCTTTGAGGCACAGGAATCGCAGTGTAAAATATTTGATGAGCTGACGTCATTAAGAAGTGCTGTTGAATCCATGGCGTACTCAACGGGTGTCAACACTTCTGTTGTCTCTGTTGAGTTAAAAAAATGTAAAGCTCGCCTTATGAATCAGATCATATCTCAAAACTCAAGGAGGCTAACTGAAACCAGAGATCAACTAAAGAAGTGTTTGGACAAAGATGCAAATACGACGAAGGTTGAAGAGAGTAAAGCAGAAGTAAAATCCGAATATCCTAGCAGCTGCTTAGGGTCTAAGAGCCCCATTGTTATCCTTAAGGTTCAAGTCCCCGACATTGCACCCTTCCGAGTACGCTGCAACAATGAAATTGCAGGTCCCGGCTGGATGGTTATTCAGCAACAAGTGAGGGGTTCCACCGTCGATTTTCAACGGAATTGGGAAAGCTATCGTTCCGGATTTGGCGACCTTCATGGCAGCCACTTCATTGGCCTGGAGAAGCTTTATCATCTCACAAAATCACAGCCCCATGAGCTCTACATCCATATGATTACGTTGCATGAATATGTAACCCAAGCGTACTATGACAATTTCCGAGTGGATAGCGAAGCTGAGGGATACAGATTAATCGATCTGGGCAAGTACACAGGTGGCGCTGGTGATGCGGGTGATGCATTGTCCTTCAACAACAACCAGAAGTTCTCCACATTGGATTGGGACAACGACAGCCACGATCGAATTCACTGCGCCCGCGAGTATAAAAGTGGCTGGTGGCACAACAATTGCACTGAGAGGTGAGTGATCAACAGACAGCATTGAGAGTTATCGATCGATCGATATTGAATACGTATATTCTTATGTTTACTTATAGCAATCTCAATGGAGTTTACATGAGCACAGACGAATCCAGTAGATGGGGCATTTGGTGGAAACCATGGCAGAGATACACCCCATTCAAGGCGGTACACATGCTTATTAGACCCAAGAAGTAGCTCCTTAAGAATTGCATTTGTATTTCTTTATATTACACATTCAAAGTTCATTCCTTCACAATAAATTAATGTAAATTGCATACGTGCTCAAAAAAAAAATCTAGATTCTGATAAAATTGACTGAAGTGCATTTAATTAATGTTTTAATGCCAATAAATTTAATAAATAAGCGCAAGCCTCAAACGTTTTCACACAATTATTATGCAAGCCCGTATACGTGTAAGTACAATACAGAGCTCTCACTCACTCTCATTTCTACTCTCACCTTCTGTTCTTGAGTTTCGCTCTTTGCTTTTGCAAATGCAGGTGAACATCTACTCTAAATGTTAGAGGCGATCAGCAAACGCTTGCTTTGGCAATCGACTATAGCGCACTCGCTTGCACTCGCAATCAAACATTGTTAATGAGATTGGTTTTGCAAATGCAGATGGACATGGACATAGTACAGTATGCGAGTATGTCTGTGTGTAAGACATTAGCGAACGCATGTTGTGTCAATCGACTATCGCGTACTCGCTTTCACTTGCATCCAAACTTTGCTTTTGCAAATCAATGCCTACAATGAAATATGCGTATTTGCTTTTGCTTTTAGATTTTTATTGTGGGCTATGTTCTCTTTTTGCAGACTGGAAATGCAATGGAATATTAAGTTAAATTTCTAATTTGTTACAGCTTTGCTTGCTTAAAATACAGCAAAATTATATTATGAAATATAATGTGTCTATTTGCTACGAAAAATAAAAGCAATTTTCAAGAATATGCGGGCTCAGCTTGCTTGCTCATTACAAACTTGAGCATTCTTTATTAGACTCAAAGCTGTTGGTCCTCCTTCCTTAAGCAAAGATTGGAATTTGGAAAAACTACTGAGCATCTTTTACCTTTCTGCATAACATTCACTGCATCTATTTATCGTTGATATTACAGATTCCAGCTTCCAACTTCAATTTCGGTTTCGATTTCGATTTTGACTGTTACACATTTTGATCATTGTTGCCTTTTCTTTTAATGCAGGCAAAAGCAAAAGCAAAAGCAGCGACAGCGCCAGCAACAACAATAAAACGTATAACGTAAAAAAGTGGGTTACTTCATTTTTATTTTCTTGTATTTGGAGCTGCTACTAACTAACACAGCTACAACTACAACAACTTACACTAATACTATCACTTCCAATAGCAATACCCAAACCCATACTCAGCTCTGCATCTATGAATCTATCGGGGTCTATCTTTTTCTTTTTCTTTTTTTTTAGCACAGATTGAGTAATAGTTGTTGCTGCTGTTGTTGTTGCTGTTACTGGAGCGGCTGCTGCTGCTGCTGTTTGGTTTATATTTAAAGCCAAACGACGCGTCGTGTCGCCCCTTGAGCAGCTCCTCTCTTTGATCGCCACTCGGCAGTGGCTTGGCAGCAGCAGCAGCAACAGCAGCAGCAGCGTTGATCGTGCGGCCAACTGCTGCGGCAAGCGCGGTTTCACTTTCTATGCCGCTGACTTTTGCTATCTACCAACAGCCACAGCAACAGCAACAGCGACAACAATAATGAAGTAAGCATCCAGCAACAGCAAGTAAGAGTGCTCAAGAGGAGCATGCACGACTGCAAGATACTCTTTAATTGCGTGCAACACTCGGCTACAATAATGTCTAAGCGGTTGTCGTTGGTGTTGGTCATAGGTAAATCTCGGATTGAGATGGCTGAATTTTAGTATGTTTTATTAATATAAAAGCTTAAAATTTAACTTAACTATAGTTGAAATGTAAAAAAATGCATCAATACATTTCGTTAATTACTATAGTCAACGAGATTGAAGATCGCATCTCTATCAGTTTTATTTTGATTCTCTTTTTGCTTATTTTTCTTCTTCGCCTAACGGACAGAACAGTGTATGTTAATTTACAGTAGCCTGACTGTTCATGTTGTTTTTGCTTATATTGATCTATGTTATACAACAGCAGGTTTACAGTTTATGTTGTATTACATTGAGCATATGTAGACCTATACTCTCCTTGCATGTTTTCCTTATTTGCTTTACATATGTACGTCTGTAAAAGAGTACAAATTATGTTATACTTAAGTGGGCAGTACTACTATGCTAACATAGTAAGTGTATATAGCCTTTATTAAAAATTATTTCTACAAGACTTCTGTCAAGACCAGCTGAATATTATTATCAAAATTCACTCAGCGGCTGATCGCGTGTGGCATACTCTATGCGCGCTTTTGATGACTACAGGGTATGGAGACGTTAACGGCGTTGCTCTGTTCACCTCTTTTTTCCCGAACAATGCTTTGACTATTTTCTTTTCGGCTGCTAGCTGCGTCTCAGAGTGTGCATCTGAGTGTGGGCCTCTTATGTAATCAGCTCGCTGTTGCTGTTGTTGTTGCTGCTGTTGTTGTTTCTCTTGTTTCTGCGATTGTTGTTGTTATTGTTGCTGTAAAAGATGCCTTTTCTTTTGTTGTGCGGCTGATGACCAAGTTAAGATATTATGTTCGTTATGTTGCGCTTATTAACGTGGCCTACAAAATTTGTTATGCGTTTTGATGTTTGTTGTTTAAACGATTTTCCACCGTTATAAATCAAGCGACAACGCAAAAATACAGATATCCATTCCAAACTCCCCCGTCTATATATTGGCTGACCCCCTTTTCCTTTCCAACTGCCCACATTCCCACCAGCCTCCCCTTGCACCATGTTACGCAATTGGGGCATTAAATGCAATCCCCTGGATTGAATTTATAAGCTTCGGCTCTCCGGCTCATTCAGGCGGCGCAAAAGTTAATAACAATAACAAAAGATATTTGAATCAGCAAGTAGTTGCTGCAATAATACACAAAACACAGCAGCACAATTAAAAAGCTATAAATTTACATAGAGTATGCTAAACGAAAACAAGTATTTTTTAGTTTCTATTGAAAGGGCCGAAATGAAAGAGGTAGCTACACAATAAATACAAAACAATCTATACCAATTTATGATCTGGGACTAGACCGAGTCGGAGGTGCAAAAATCATGAGAACTAAACAGTTCTCCAAATAGAATATGAGAAAAAGTGATGATGGTAAACTGAAGTTGTTGATACTCTTTACCTTTTTTTATTTAAAGCAGCAAGTGATATAGGAAAGTGATACATATGTAAATCAATAGGAAATCACTCATCGAATCACAATCTTTAAGTCAGATATTCAAAGCGTGAAAGGGAAGAAAGTAACTTTATAACAAAAGGAATTGTAGGCATATAACAAGCAAAAGCTCGTATATAAATTCTTGATCAGCCGATGCGATACAGTCATTTCCGACAGTCTGCAATATATCAGAGATTAATAGTTAGAGCTGTTTTTTTGACAGCACTTTCAAATATAGATTTGAGTATATCTTAGCATATTTAAATAATAATACTGTACTCTATTGCTTTTAATAAGAATGGCTAGCGAATATCTGTCAGTACACTTTCTTACTTGTTAACACATTACTTTTGTTTGTTCAATTTTCACGTTTGCTGAGACTAATAATAAGTGATCAAATCGTTTAATTAACATTAATTGACAGTTCTTATCGTTGTCAAAAAAGAATGGTCTAAAATACATTTATCAAGAGTGTGTCAAGCTGCATTGCATAGGCGAAATTCTTTGCTTGAGGCAAGGGCATGGACAGAGTATGGGGCTGGGGCACGTAATATACGAAATGAAAAACTAAACTAAATCTAAAGCACTCACCCAAAGACCTATTGGCCTACTTTTCTTACAGAGCAACAACACAACTGAAGGAAATACAATAAAAAAAATATATATATGTTAGAAAATAATCTCAACGCCAACACACATCGAATCTAAGTGTGTGTGTATGTGTGCTGCTAATCAACAAAACATATCTGTGTATGTGTGTGTTTGTTTATGTTTGTGTCTGTGTTGGTGCGGCAAAATTTACAGCGCGCCCTTTTCCAAAACTTCTTGAAAAAGCGCACGAAAACCAAGAAAAAAAAAAACTCACAAAAGTCGCGCGCGTCGCTGCTATTTTCATTTTTCAGCTGCGCGTTGGCGTCGCAGTCGCCGCCGCAGTTGCAGTCGCTGCTTTATCAATCTGCCAGCGCAGAGGGAGACGACTGACGGATGGGACAACAAAAAAAGAAAAGAAAGGGAGAGCGAGAGCGAGAGAGGCATGGAGTAGTTAAGTTATCGTAGGGTGTCGGAAAGAGATGAACGCTGGGCGCAGGGCGCGAGTGGGAAGTGTGCAAAGTAAGGGGAGCAGAGGATGGAGGGGGGACCAAGACACCAGACACTTGTTGCAAGCGGGCAAACGCACAAACAACAACAAATTGACCCAATTTTGTGGAACCGAAAAAAAAAACACAACACAACACATTTTTTTTTACAGCGCACAAATACACGCAGAGGGAACAAACAAACAATCCTAAATATGCCCTAGCCATAAAGAAGAAAAGCTCCCTTAAAGAATAAAAAACAACAACAAGAACAACGAGAATAATAAGAAATTGAAATTGTTGTTAATTTCTGTTTGCTTTGCGGCATTGTTGAGTTGTTTGCCCGGGACGCGGGGGCAAATGATCGCCCAAGGGGGGGGGAGGGAAATAAGTTGTGTTGCTGCAGTGAACAGCAGAATTCACTTTCAATTTGGGCGCACTGAAAGAAGAAATGAAACAACAACAAGAATAAGAACAAGAACAGAGGGAGAACCAGAACAAGCATAATATCATATAGTTCGCTTGACTTTGAGGCAAATGTAGGTCAGCAGCTGTAAAAAAGACGCATAGATGAAGAACAACAAAAAAATACAGAACAGCGCAGCGCAGCATAGAAAAGAACAGACCTAACAATCAAATCGAAATATTTTGTTGTTTTTAGGGTGCCAATGGTTGAGAACTAACAGAGCATGTGCATCAAGCGAACGAAAATGGGATAGGAATTGGAATTGGAATTGATATTGGCATAGGGAATGGGAATGGGATGGGAATTGGAATGGGAATGAGCTTGCGAATGGATATTGAATTGAAATGCAGACTGCGTCTGGGTGGCTGCGTTTATGCTATGATCGCAGTCTGATCTTGTCTGCCTTGAGGCATTTCTTCTCTCGCTAAGAACTCTTCAAAGGGCCAAAGAACAGACACTGGCTCTTAAGTAGGTCAACAATAGCAATTTGTGTGGTCAGTGCAGCAATCAAACATTTTCATGATCGCATTAACACAGCTGATTGCGATCGACCTAAAAACTAACGATATATGAAGAAGTATGCCCCAAAATTTCAACTGCTCCCATATTTGAATATGCACATGTAATTTTAAATGAATTTCGAAGTTACCCTTTGCAAAACTGCAGTTTATTTTCATCTAAAAATCATATATTGTCTCATACGCATTTCATTTAAATTTCATTTAATCTAAAGATCATCTATATTGGCATTGTACTTTAGATTTCTAAATTATGTTCACTTCCACCTTTCAAAATAATTTAAAATAAGTGCAACGAAAGCAGTCAGTCTAATAGTCATGAAAATGAATACTTGAAAGATATTTCTTTATCTTTATACATACATTGTATATATTGTATATTAACAAGCCTCCGACCCTATAAAGTATACATACATATTATTGATCAGCGTCAATAGCCGAGACGATAAAGCCTGAACACCTAGATCTTAGAGATTATAAGAGATAGAGATATCATTTTTTTGACAGCGATAAAAATCAAGTTTAATTCAAATTTTAACATCTGCTCTCGCAATTCAGAAAAAATTGAATAACAATTTTAAACTAGTAGTAGTTAATATTTACAGTATTTATGATTCTGGAAAATTTGGTTGCGATCGGATAAAAACTAGTAGTAGTTAATATTTACAGTATTTATGATTCTGGAAAATTTGGTTGCGATCGGATAAAAACTGTAGAAGTTATTTGGGAAAAGCCTTTTGTATAACGCTTCTTAGTATCTTTGGCTCACAATCTGAAATATTTTGTACTCTATGTTATATTTGAAATGTAGTACTTTATATATAGTATATTTTTGCAATTTTTGGGAATATTTTAAGAATAATATCGCACTGTTTAGAATTGAATTTGTCTTACAGTCAAACATACTCGACTGTAGCTTTCTTACTTGTTTAATATTCATATTATTATGAATTTATCATATTTATAAGTCATTTGCCTGTTTTAGGGAACTGTGCTGTGAAGTGCTAATAGGTATGAGGATGTCAAACCAGTCGTATGAGCAACGCCTAACATCTTTTACGTAACTGACCTAAGCCATCCCGCCAAGTTAGCAGCCAGTTAAACGTGTGTTGTGCAACAAACACACACTTATACACACACATACACATCGACCGAGGCGGATCTCCACTTCGGATCCTAGCCCATTCATGATTCTAATACGAGCCCAGTAGCCAGCGCATTATCAATCCGCTGCGCTGCGTCTCTCTTCAACTCCATCGATGCCCACACACCGATCGAATACATAATCACAAACCACCGAATTTTTGTGTTTCCATTTTTATGTGTTTCACTTTTACACGACGTGCGCCCTACGCGCGGCTGTTGCAACTTCATCAGAAGTTGGAGACAGCTCTAGAGACTGATGAATACAATTTTGAAATTTGTTGTTAAACGAAATTCTATAAAATATTAATGTTTATTAATTATGAATAAAATGCTGTAGTTTTCTAGATTGATTAGAAACTTATACTATAGGTAATATAAATATTAAAAAAATATGTATATATTTATATACTAAATCCTAAGGAATGATATCAAAATCAAAATTTATTTTATTCTATTATTCTATTCATATTATATTTCTCGCAGATGTCAATAAAGCTGTCATAGTAATACAAAAATTAAATATCTAGAATATAGCTAAGTTGGGCAGATCAGTTGAGTTTAATTTAACTCGTCATTAGCTTGTGTAGGGTATTGAGGCTTCGACATGACTTCCGCTGTGATTCTTCTAGTTCGTCTTCCGCATTTTCAGGTCACATGTGTGAGTTTTGTGTAGTCCGCATTTTGATTTGATTGGGTGTGTTAGTTTCGGATTTGTGTTAGTTTAAATGTGTGCGTGTGTGTGTCTGTCTATGTATGTTAGCTTGTGAGTGTGTCTACGTTTGTTTGGGCCATGCAGTGACAACTGTGTATCGATTACGCGGCCTTGAAAGTGAAAAGGTGTCGAGCGCGGAACTTTCGCTTTTCAGACATTTGTAATATCTGCGAGTGTGTGTGACTGTGTGACTGTGTGAGTGTATGTGTATGTGTGCGTGTGTGGTTTTAAGAAACATTCAAAGACGAAATGAATTGCAAATTCTGACACCTTTCAGAGTCAGGCTTCGCCCACGTGGAACAAACGCCCACGAGCTGATGGAGTTGTAGATCTTTGCTGCTGTGCTGGCTGTCCAATTGTCTCGTTGACTGCTTGCAAATTTCCATAAGATCTGTTTAGTCAAAGCCGTAAATTAATTGTCTAAAAACACAAACTAGCAACTGGCAACTGGCAACTGGCAACGGGCAACGGGCAACGGGCAACCTCATTTCATAAGCAGTTGCAGTTAAAAACATTTTGTGGCAATTAAATAACTGGGCGGCCCATTATATAAGGAGGCACGTAAGCACACACATTTAATTGTTTTAACTACCTAGCAAAGTATTACATATTTTTCTTTTTAGTTTAAGTTGTTGTTTTTGTTCGTATTACAAAATACAAGTATCCAAAAACATAAACTAAGTCGTTTCATTAAGCCCATTTTCCTGCACACAAACACACAAACAAACAAACAAACAACAAAAAAGATGAATAAATAAAACGCAGTTCCGTTAACGGTGCTTAATTATGCATACGCAAAAGAGTTGAGTTAAAAATGTGTTATGCGTCTGTCGTATCTAGGCACAAGTCACAAATCCAAATCCAAAAACCAAAAGGCCATAAACAGAGCCAAACTAGGAGAGAAGAGATGCAGATGCAGATACAGATTTAAATTAAGAGTTAGATAAAGATACAACAAGTATGAAAGCTGTACTTGATAGTGCTTGACTGTGAGATACCCGCTATCCATTTTCAGTAAAACCATATACTTAAAAGTATACCAAATTCAATACAAAAATACTAATAATACAACAGTTTAGTATTTATTTCTTAATATATTAAAGAACACAAAATATATCATAGACCACAAAAATACCATATAGTACAAAACTTACCATAGAGTAAAAATTATACCAGATAGATAGATGTTTTAGATTATATTTATCTTTATCTCTTTGAGATGTCAGCGTTTATACTGACGGACGGACAGACGAGAACAGCTATATCGGTTGATCTAGAATATATATGTATCATGGGGTCGGAGTTGCCTTCTTCTGCTTGCACAAAGTTATAATACCCTTCTCCCCTAAGGGTAACGGGTATAAAAATAAATAAAAAATACTGGAAACTGAGACCTACGTCAAATCATTTTTCGCGTAATCATAAATATCAGAAAGAGAAGCTGATGACGAAAGAGAAAGAGAGAGAGAGAGACGTAAACGTAACTTTAAGCTCGCTGATGCGACTGTGCCAGTTACATGAACTACATTTCTTGAGATGCTCCAACCAGTTATAAACCGGAACTGGCGCGCATAACGGTACTTACTAGCTCTCAGCGTGAGCCGAAAGACGAAGCGAAGCGGAGATCGAATTGTCTCTCCAAGCCCATCCAAACATCCAAACTCTCACTCTCACTCACACACTTGGCTTTGATTGTCTTGGCCTGGCTTTTGCCTCTTGCTTTTGCCTTTTGCTTTGCTTTTGCATTATTCATCCGCATTCGAGGCATTTTCAAAGTCTTCCTCTTGACCTTGGACTCAACAGCAACAACAGCAGCAGCGGCAGCAGCAGCAACAATAACAGAAAACAGAAACACCAACGGCAACTTGTCGCCGTCTTCGAAAGCAGCGCCAAAAGCGTGTGCCACAAAAGAAAGCCAAACCACTTTTACTTTCAAGCTCAACCGGCGAAATGAGGCAATGTCGGCCTGGCCAACTGGCTACGCGACTCCGTTGCTCTTTCCCCGCTGATTACAGTTGCTGCTGCCGCTGCTGCTTTTGGCGCCAAAATGTGGTGACACTCTTTCATTGAGATGCAGTCATTGAGTCTGCATAATAGACTGAAGTATTAAATAATAATAAACGTTTATTAAAAATAATAGACTGCAGACCACAGCATTATTTTTCCATGCTCCATGTTAACTATTTTCTCTTATAAGAATTATTATTTATATATAAAGTATACGAACCGTGTCATTAGTTGGATTGATTAGCTTGGCAGAGCCTTAAGTTTAGATGAATTGTTTTTGGCTACATAATTAATAATTCAACATTCTCAGTAATAATCCTGTAGCTGACAGAGTAATTGAAAAAAAGAAATTGTTCTAACTAAAAATTTTGTATGAGTCATTTGAATCAAGTATACGAGCTGTTCTCTTAAGTGGTTTAGCTATAAAGTAGCCACAAAATAGGAATAGTATAGAAATAACATAAATGAAACTAAGGAACAGCAAAATCTGTAAGCTCAGTCTTGAGAAGAGAGAGAAATATTTTGGAAAATACAAAACTCATGCGACCGAAGGTGAACTCGGAACTACAATTGAATATTTTCAATTAACAACACGTATTTGCTTGAAATGAAGAGTTTATTTCATACTTTGAGATTGATTGAAGGTGAAGACAACACAATTATCTATTCATAGGACCAGAATTTTAATAACTATATTTTGCAGACAATTGCTTTATAAATTGTGTATCAAGTATACGATCTGTTGCCGTTAATAGATTGACCAATAATAAACCTGCAGATTGAAGAGTGATTTGCTTCATAATAATCCAAGTTTTGTCTCTGGTAAGAATTGCTGATTTTTGAATTATAATTTATGTATCAAGTATACGATATGTTGCCTTAGATGGTTAGATTAAATAGTTCCCATTAAGCTTACATATTTTGTATAAATCCCACTCTTACATTGAGCTGCATTGCTTAAATCTTTAGTTTGCAGGATTGATCAATAATAATCACAGATTTTTAATGGATATACATTGTATACAAAAAAGGTATTGTTCAATTTCTCAGAAATTTCTTTGATATGAATTTGCCACAAATAATGTGCATTAAGTATACGATCTGTTACCTTAGTTATTTGGATAGATTGGATTAATTGTTAAACACTTTTTACCTTAAGCATACATATTTGGTCCATATTAATTATAATACATTCTCCATCTGACAAAGTTATTATTCTCTAACAAAAGTCTAATAAGATTCTGTCTTTTGAATTACATTTTGCATATCAAGTATACAATGTGTTGCATTAGATCAGTAGTCAAATATTTTCCATAATCCGAATTTCTCATAAAATGAATTTAGTTATTCAAATGAACTGGAAATATAAATTATTAATCACGCTGAAGCGGAGGCGCCAAAAAAGTTGTTGCTGGGGCGCCAAACGGGCCGCCAAGTGGCCAATATGAAAAGGAAAACTATGGAAAGGAAATTGAATCACAGACAGAGACAGAGAAAAAAAAAACCTGAACTGAAGTGTTGAAGTATCTTGAACAAACAAACAAACAAACAAGCAGGCAAACAAAACAAGCAGACGACAACGACGCCGATGTCGATGTCGATGCCGATGCCGATGCAGAGCCGTCAAACAAACTGGAGAAAACGAGGAGCGACAAGGGAAAGATCGGGGCCACTGGGAATGGAGATTGGGGATTGGTGTCGACGGGAAACTGGGACTCTGGGAGACTGGCTGACCAAAAGGGGGAAGGAGGGAGGTAGGGGGAGTAGCACACTTGTAAGTGCATGCTAACATGTTTTGAACAATTTTTTATTTATTTATTTATTAAAGAAACCGACAGCCAGAAACAGCAACAAAACAAACGAGTTTGCTTGTTGTTGTTGGTATTTTTGCTGTTTGCATATTTAATACACACACTTAGGCCCAAAGACATGAGCACAAACACAGTCACAAAGAAACAGGCATAACTATCACTATACGAGTTTATACTTATTAGTATAAATGTGTGAGTGTGTGTGTGTGTGTGTGTGTGTATCCCATATATGCATACATATGCATGAGTTTATACTTATTAGTATAAATGTGTGAGTGTGTGTGTGTGTGTGTGTATCCCATATATGCATACATATGCATGAGTATTACGAATCTACCTAAATTCAAAGTGTGCAAAGTGCGAAGGAAAGAGAAAGAGAGAGCGATAGAGCGAGAGAGAGGGAGGGGGAACATAACATATTTATAGTTTTAGTTGACAGGCAGTTACATCACTTTAACCGTTATGCGTATGACATTAATTTGCATGCAAAGTCAGCCACAAATTAATTTCATATTCGAATTTATTATTATACACGTTTGCTTTGTTGTGTGTTTGTTTGTGCGCAGGTAGCTCTTCGTCTTTCTTAGATGCCCATCTTACTTCCCCTCTCCCCTCACTTCACTCCCCTCTTATGTTACCGCTCTTCTCTCCTGATCATCTGCATTCATAGTTTGCCTAGTCACGCTGCTGTGGTTCTTGTGGCTTGCAAAATCTTTACTAACTATTTGCTCAATATTTTCCATTTCCTCACAGCTTTTCAAAGCAGCCCCCAGCAACAACAACAACAACAATAACTCAAACTCCAGCAACAACAATAACAAACAACAGCAGCAGCAGTTTTCCTTTCGCTTTCATTGACGCGTGAAGTGGCTTTAGCATAGGGCAGGAACATGGCCTCAAAGCAAGCATAGACTCTTAAATACCCTCACCTGAGAGTATAAGGTAGAGAATTTCGGTATTCAATAAAATAACATTCTTGATAAGATCATATATTTTCAGGAGTTTATAATTATAAAATCGAAAAATACTCACATTAACTAATTATAATAAATTAATACTAGTTGAGGATTGAATTCATAAAATGAACAGTCAATACTAGATTTAAACTACAACATTTTTGAAAAAATTGTATACTAAAAAGAAAATAAAGATATTCACTTTAAGGAGTAACAATTCGGCAACAACATTATCGAATCAAACTAAAGTTCTTTTACATTTTCAAACATAAAATAAAATAATTATATCAAATGAATACTGGTTGAGGTTTAAGTTGGTTATGCAACAACATTCGCGAATCTATCGAATCTTCTTGTACAACTATAAACAAACTTATTTTTTCTACTTTAGGAAATATTTTTTAATAGAGTCGTCAAGAATCATTTCTCATGTGGTGTGATCTGAGGGCCTAATACAAATAACATTTTTCAGTAATTAGTATTTTGCGCGTAGTAAGTATTATAGTAATATGTACAAGTGGATTAAAGTAAATGATAAATATTAATATTTAAATTGAAAAATTCGTATATAATGTACAAAAACTTAATTTATATCAAATTTAAAGAATTCCCGAATTAAATCGAGTATTTTTGTACTAACCAAATAAGGGACTATCCAGATGTTGACAACTCTTCGAGCCACATTTGTTTTCTTTGTATACCTTTTTTATTAACATACTATACACTTACTTACATCTCCAAAGTACAGTTTCAGTGAGGAGACTGCACGTTTTAAGGCAATTCGTAGATGCTCTTTTGTTAGCGCATCAAAGTGCTTAGTTAATGTGCATTACATTTTCGTGATTCTGATCAATATCGCCAGCCAGCGGCAGCGAGCGTCTCTATAGTTAATAGAGCTTTTGTTGCAGACACATTCAACGAAGCAGAAACGCAGAAACACAGAAACAGAAACAGAAACAGAAATGCTCCTCTAGCCTGACTGCCTGCCCACAGTTGCCTGTTCTCTCTCTCTCTCTCTCTCTCACTCTCTATTTCTTTCTTTCTTTGGCTTGCGGGTCAATCGAGGGCCCAAATGCCATCGGAACTTCAATTTCAATTATTTGTCAGGCAAAATCAGGCTGAATTTAAGGCCCACATGCTGTGCCTGCATAATATCGAATGATCGTCGAATGATAATTGATAATGGAGAATGAGTAGGAGTGTGAGTGTGAGTGCGAGTGAGTGTGAGTATGGGTACTCGTTCGATTATATGGGTATGTTTGCGAGTGTGCATAACTGCATAAGAAACCGAATCAGGCAGAGGCCGACGAGGCACGAAGACAAGGCAAGAAACTCAAGCAAACCAAAACAACAACAACACCAACAACAACAGCAGCAGCAGCAAAAGCAACAACAACAACAACAACATCACCCAAAACCATAATAATATTAATTCCAGTGTGTGCTTGCTTCCACGTTCGTTTGTATTTGTATGAGAAACTGGGTCAGCGTGTCGTTTGAGCTTACACACACTCGCACATACTCCGCTACTCACACATATTCATGCATACATATACTTACATGTAAGTTGCTGTTGCTGTCGGCGCACGATAGAAAGTGAAAACGAAGCAACAGCAAAAACAACAAAAACAACAACAACAGCAGCAGAGAAGGCAGCAGCAGCAGCGACTACGACAACAAAATGGCTATGAGACTATGACGAATGTACGGCATGAAAAATCACATAATCGCTGTCGCAGTCGACGTCGCTGTTGGCGTCGCAGTTGACGCCAACAATGCTAGTGACAGTAGCAGGCAGCAACAGCAACAACAACAACTCACATAAGTGAATTATAATTTAGGGAAAATTATGCACGCAGCACTGTAAATATAAATAAATAAATGATAATAAAAAATCGAGGCACAATTTAAACATACGCCGCCTGTTTTTTTTTTTTGGATTTTGGTCAACATCAAGTTTCTAAAAATTCCATCGTTTAAATTGTTTTTTCTCGATTCACTAGCCAGTAATATCGTATTAGGAATATGCAAATTTTAAATAATTATTTTGAACAATGTTTAAATCGTATTTCCCGAAGATTCAAGAAGATTTAATACAGACTTTTAATGTACGATCATTAAAGATGGCATGCTGAATGATATGTAGGCAACCTAACCAATAATTGTTTTGAACAATATTAAAATCGTATTTCCCGAAGATTCAAGAAGATTTAAAACTAACTTTTAATGTACGATCATTAATGATGGCATGCTAACTAAATAGATTGTAAATAACATAAATATTAATAAATATAGTGTTAGCTATAAGTGTTTTTGTTTAGGTATTTATTCTTATTCATTGTTTCATTAAAAAGATTTAATACACATATATAAACTAAAATAAAATGTATGACGCACATAGTTTAAATAGTTTTTAAATCAGATATTCTCTTTTAATTTTTTAGTGATCCTGAAAAATACAATAATAAAAAAGGTGACTATGCTATACTAATATATATCATGCTTGATAAAATTGTTTCTGTGAAATTGATGTTCCCCAACATTAATAAATAAAATATGACTATGCTATAACAATAAATATCATGCTTTATAAAAATGTTTCTGCGAAATGATGTTCCATAACATTAATAAATATTGTTCTGCTAGAGAAAGGCATAGACTTATATAGTTTTTTAATGATCATAACTACGAACTTTAAAATCGGATAACTAAATAAATATTAATAAATAATTCAACGCCACCGCCCCACCACAATATTTTATTTTTTTTTTAAAGGGAATCTCCCTTATGAATATAAAATTGGCACAGCGCTCTTTCATTATCGATTAATAATACATAAATATAGTTTTATTATAATTATTCAGTTTTTCAAGCGATAGTTACAATAACATTAAAGATTGAATTAGAATTGTCCAAATATATTTAAGATTATTTATGTGCAGATATATATTATATTGTGATTCTAAGATTACAACAATTCGGAAAATTGTGAAAAGAGAAAGAGAGTTCCCACGTTAAATGATTTTTTAATAACACTTTATTAAAGATGATACCTCGATTACATGACAAAGTAATATCAATTATTTCTGTACAATACCTAGGACTATAGCATTTGAAATGCTCATAAACAGCTGCTATTGAAGTTAAACAAAAATGTGTCAATAATTGGAGCTGCTCTGTAAATTCCAATTGAGAAGATGCCGTGATAACAGCATGAATAAAGCGAGCCGCAGGCGCTGAAACGTGATCAGGCAATTACGAATTGGCAGCAAGGGAAACAAAAGGCTCTTCAATTGCAAGTGAAGTAGTTGAATGTGGTATGAGGCATGCGACATGGGGCACAGGAGGCAGGGGGGGGCAAGGCGGGACAACCGGTTCAGGAATCGCTTTGCCAGAAGAGACCACACCCAAAACAAGAAAGCGCGTTGAAGAGATTTACAAACTGTGATTAAACTCTTGTGAGTGTTTGTGTTGTGTGTGATGTGTTGTGTGTGCTGTGTGTTGTGTGTGTGTTATGTGTGTGGGCAGAACTGCTGCCAGAGAAGCAGCTTTAAGCCAATATAGCGCTGGACTAGCCATCAAGCTGTTAAAATCAACGAAGCGCTGCAAAAAATAAAAATAATGCGCTATTACGAAAGCCAGCGAAGATACTCCAAGTCAAGCCAAGCCAAGCCAAGCCAGGCCAAAGCTAAGTAAAGACAAACCAAGTCGAAGCAAGCCGAAGCTGAGTCGCAGTCGTAGTCGAAGTCGAAGTCAAGCTAAGCCAAGTTGGGGCTGCCACCAAGTCACTAAGTCAGTCAGCAGTCCATCGGCCCACGGTATGCGCCCGATCTGCCCCCCCTCCTTCTCCTTCCCCTTCCCCACTTTTTTCCCCCTCTTGCAGCGACACACATATTTGCTAGTAGCTAAGTTTTGTTTTGTTTAGCGCTTGGCCTGGGCCTGGGCCTGGTTATATCATCAGTGCTCTTACGTGCCAGCCAGCCAGCCAGCCAGCTAGCCAGCTAGCCAAATGGTCAGCGGGGCTGGAGCGACCGACTTAGGAGCCCGCGTGCGCGTTTTATGCATTTTTAAAGCGGGACACAACAACAACAACAACAACAGCAGCAGCAGCAGCAGCAGAGCGCTAAATGCTCGAATGGACAACTGGTTGGCTATTTGGCTGCTTTTGAGTCAGCTTGGTCAGCTAGCCAGCCAGCCATCGAGTCCAAGTCTTCTTCTTCAACGACAACGACGACGACGACTTTTGCTTTTGCCGTCTCACTCTCACTCTGTTCATTCATTCACTATTCCCCCCCCCACCCGCCTGACTAACTGACTGACTGTATTTGAATACTGTTTGACCCAAATTCGAGTTTTGTGCGCGCGCTTTTGGCCGACAAGAAAGAGTTAGTTACTAACAAAAGCTCAGCTGAAAAGTCAACAATGCCCCTTGCTGTTACTTTTTTTCTTTCTTACTTTTAATTTTCAATCTCAACTACGTTATTTTATTTTTTTTTTTTTTTGTCTGTGTTTTTTTTCGCGCTCTTTCCTTTATGTGGTTTTATTTTGTTGTCTAAATGCCATTTTTCTGCGTGTGAAAAGCTGTCAAAAATCATTTGTTTCGGGTGTTAAAAATGTTTTCTATTATAATAGCTGCGTCAGTTTTTGGCCAGGCTTTAATGTCTTGTCTCTATCTCACTTATCAGTTAACAGAAAACTCTATACAATTGACGTATTTTTGTTTCTTGAATATATAATAAATATATGGATCGCGTCATCAGTACGACTAAAAATAAACATCAATTTCGATTTACTTTCGTAAAATTGTTGTAAACAAAAAATCGAAATGAGTCAGATTGTCCTTGAGATGCTGAGCTTACACTTTTGCTTGCATATATAATTTTTATGATAAAAATAAAGTATTCAAAGTGTAATAGATATTCCAAGAAATCGGAATTGGAATATTCGTGCCGGATTTGCATTATTCGTGAACTTTGGGAAATTCAAATATTCGCTGATAATATTTGGAATTGCATTTAAATGAAATATTGAGCTCAGCATAAAGTGATTCATATAAAAGTTGATGAATTGTGAGTTCGTCTTGCCGTAATTAAATTAGCCCTATTTAACATGGTTTTATAAGCGCACACATTCCACATAACTCTCAGCTCGAATGATTCATCGTGAGCCACTTTAGGGCTGTTAAGGTACTGTACTCTGGTCAGTCTCTGAGTACTGTGAGTACTCGCAACTCGCACTCATATGCTCATATGCTCATAACCACGTTCATGAGCTCACGTATCTCTGCTTTAAGTTATTTTATGTTGTTGCTCGAGTCGCTTTTGTTGTCGCCACAATTTTTTGCTGTTTTTTTCTAATTTTATTCCTTACCTTTTTTATTATTATTTTTTGTTTTTTTGTGTCTGATGTTGGCCTTTGTCTTAAGCCAGAAACATTTGACATTTTCATCAGCATAATCTAACTCACATGTAAACAGCTAAATTTCCGCTCTCCGTTTATGATTTAATGTACAACATTATCGATAAACTGTAACATATGCTAAAAATCATATTGTATGCAAGCACTTTGTGTCTCCTCTGAATCGTTACACATTTAAACAATGAATTTGCAATGATTCAGCAGAATCTGACTTACGCTATTGCTGGATACCAAATGGAAAATTTGAATACAAAAAGAAATATAAGAATTTAAAAATTATAAATTTAAAATTAAATCTGAATAATAATAATATTTTCTAGTCAAAAACGAACAAGAAGTAAAGTTATGCAATGAAATGCATTTTCATTTTTTAAAAGTATAACTAGAAATAAAATTGAAAATTATATTATATTATATTAAATTATATTATATTATATTATATTATATTATATTATATTATATTATATTATATTATATTATATTATATTATATTATATTATATTATATTATATTATATTATATTATATTATATTATATTATATTATATTATATTATATTATATTATATATGCATCGAAAATTAAATAGAATATTCTTTCTGAAATGTTGATTAAGTTGCATCAACGTAAGGTGCAAATTAAGAATTAATTTGTATACAAATTTTAGCGTTTTCAATGAAAGTACGTAATTTTATAAGTATACAATAAAATCTTCATGAAGTCAATGGTTTTGATCATTAATGCATTATAATAAGCTTGATCACTTATTTACTACATTTGCATTTACAAACGCTTTTCGAAATTTAAGTGGGAATATAGAGCATACAATCAAATGTAAAGTAATAGCTTGAAGAAGTGACTTCCAACCTTTTAATATATGATTGATCGGCGAAATAAAAAATTTGATTTAGATAAGTGCTCTGAGCTCCAGCTATGGATTCCAATTTAATACCTAGGCTTATAAACTAATTGGGAAGCTTAATTCTGTTTTCTATAGCACATTCCATGCAACCATTAAGTCCGAAAATTCACTAATTAGATTTTTTCTTATGAATTATTCAATTAAACATTTCATTTTAAACCAAACATTATTTCAAATAAAAGATAATTTTATTATGTGAAGCTACTATGTGAGTTTTATTATCCTAATTTCGGAAATATTTAAATGAAAAAAGGATAACTATTCAAAATAACATTATTTAAATTATATTATAGATATTTGGCAAAATAGTAATGAAAATTGAAAATAAGTATTCACCTACTACGTTGTGGGAACAGAGTACTTTCGACTAAACCGTTCTTTCTTAATATATTTAATTTAAGAAAAGCCAAAAGCCATAACAATTATACCTTCCAAAATGTTTTGCT
This sequence comes from Drosophila niveifrons, assembly GCA_035046325.1. Taxonomy (NCBI): domain Eukaryota; kingdom Metazoa; phylum Arthropoda; class Insecta; order Diptera; family Drosophilidae; genus Drosophila; species Drosophila niveifrons. Next base: position 221,073 of record JAWNOC010000025.1, read on the forward strand.
CTTAAAAAAGTATAATATAGGGTAGGATAAAATTACAACTCCCATGAAATAAGCAGGATAAGCAGAGGGAGCAATCACCGCTCATAACAAATTTTATGCTTTCCCATTATTCAGGGCAATAGGTTAATGATTTATAATATTTGCAGTCAAAAACAAAAGCCTAAAAATAATTTTATGTAAAAGTATTAAATTCAGCAGTTACAAGCAAGTAATTTATTGAAAATTGCATAACCATTTAATTATTAATTCACTGCAGTACACTGAAAATCTATAAATGAAAGATAAATTATAAAAATTATGGGTTATAAAATTTTCCAAGTTTTAGTAAAGAGTATCAGCTGTAGTTGTGCATTATTTATTATCAGTAAGAAAACTATTAGAGACTATTGAAAACTAAAACAACAATTTGATGCATTATGTTTTGATGACAAGGTATTTCTTCTTTAACTTACTTCAATAAGATTGCTTTTAAGTAACAATTCACTTAAATTAAACGAATTTAATTGATGACAATTATTTAAATTCCAATGCTGCGTTCAATGCACATATTATGCATTTGCATATACATATTTTTATATGGGAGAATTCGGAGTGAGTTTGAGACTTCACCGGGATCTTCTCTGACGATGTGTGTGAGTCTGTGAGTCTTTGGCTGCTTGGCCAATTTCGCATTGTGCCTGAGATTGATGCCACAAATTGGTTCACATGGCATGACTCTACATTGAGTTTAGCTATCTAACATATAGTATACTATACTCTTGTCTATCTGTCTGTCCGTCCGATGCTGGTGATGCTGTTGCTGTTGCTGTGGCATCGACTTCGACTTCGGCATCGTCAGCAGCACTGTTGAAATCTGAAAACTTTAATTTCTGTTTTCTTGAGTTTTTCTTGAGTTTTTCCTTAGCTAATTTCGGTGGTGCATTCTCGCATTGAAGTGGCCGACACCGTGCAGCTAATTTCGTATGATTTTTTTGTGTTATTATTGCATGCTTAGATTGTTACTTGTGTGTTATTGTTGTTACGCTTCTTACAGCTGCTGTCAGTCAGTGGTGTTGTGCTGAGTGTGAGTTGATTGTGTGTTAATTAACTCCGACATCAGTCACACAATGCTGCAGTCACTTTTTTTTTTGTTTTTTGGCCAGGCTGAGAACAGCTACTGGTCACATTTTATTTTTGATGGTTTATCACTTGCCAATTCGTGGAAGTCGCAGTGTCCAGCTCCAGCTCCAGCTATCGTTGGTCATAATGTCATGTCTGAGGTTTATTAACCGTTGACATTTGTTTAACGCACACCGCTTACAGTTAGCTCTATTTAATTTGTTGTATGTTTTTGAATGTGCTGCGTGCGCCGTTATGACACATTTCCGAGCCAGCAGCGAGTTAATGCGAGTTATTCCCAAGAAAGACCATTGACAACGCCACTATGGAGTGCTCCATTTTCTTCTGTTTTCCCCCTCCCCCCACTTGGTTACAAAATGACCAATGCCCAAGTCAAAGCTGGTCAAAACGCCTACTGAGACACTCTCTGCCTATTGGCAACGCCTCTCTTGCAGTTGCCACAAATCAATCAAATCAAATCAAATCAAACCGAAGCCGAAGCAACGCAAAGCGAATCCATTCGAATGGTTGGCGTTGGCAATTTGTCTAATGAGTTGTTGCCACAGATAGCCAGTTAGCCAGATTGCCACGCAACTTAGGTGCTAATGATTCCCTCTCAATTGAATCAAATGAAACTCAATTCTCAATTGCACAGACGCTTTGCAATGCGGCGATTTGATGCAAATGCTAATTCAGCAGCAGCAGCAGCAACAGCTCATTGCACTCACCTCCAATTGACTGATTGATGCTGATATATATATATATATATATTGTATTTATACATAGATATAGATACAATAGGCAAAAGCAGCGCTTTAACAAAATGCGCATTTAGATGAAGCCGCCGAACTCGATGCTTTGCGGCTTATCGAAAACTGGCGGCAAGCAATGAACTTTTCTAACTAAATCAAAAGAATCAACAAACATTCAATTTGCCACTGCATAGCATATGTATGAGCTGCACCATCAAAGATCTGCAACGCAGTTGCAGAGAACAGAGCTTAGCTTCTGTAAACTGCATCATTACATTGCTAAGGAACGTGATAAGTGACTGACAAAAAACTTTTTGTAAAATCATTTAAGATTATAAATGAAAGTAGAGATCATCCAAAATTAGCAACTGAGTTTGCAAAGAAAACCGAGCTTAGATATTCAAAATGCATCATAACATTTTAAAGGAATGTAAATGACAAAAACATTTTCTAACACATACATCATATTATATAATAATTAAATAAATCAATTTATAAATGAAATTAGAGTAGCTGCACTATCGAAGATCAGCATCTTCTTTGCAAGGAACTTAATTTAAATCATTACATTTTTAAGGAATGGAATAAGTATGCAATAAAAACATATAATAATATATGCAAGATTGCAAATAAAAGAGGAGTGCATTGCATATGTATGAGTTGTAGATCAATGATCAGCAACTCAGTACATCAATATCATAATATTTTTGAATAATTAGAATAACAATAATATTTAAAGAATTTGATAAGTAAATGTCTAAAGAACAGTAAATAAGCAGATTGATAAAAGCACGGCCAAAAATATTCTACTTACAAAAGTAAATTTTTCTGAATTCATATAACTAATGAATTATCGCCTTCGCATGAGTTTGCTTTTAAAGTCATTTACAAATTACATGAGACCAAAAATTTAGTCACAAACCGATCATATATCATTTATTTATGACAGTCTTAAGAAAGCGCCTTTATGCTAATGTGAAATCTGGCAACAGTGCAAATATTCAAGCTAGCCTCAACGCGAGGTGACAGATTCCACTTGAGTCACTTCCGCTGCAATTTGTGAACCACTTGTTAGACAGAAACTTGGCAACGTTGCAAGTGAACGTCTGCCCTGCCTGGTGTGGCCCAAACCTCAAGCCCGAATACACAAGCATGTGTAAGTATAAGCAATGCATATTAGAGGTATACCGTATGTTTACACATTTTAGTTGAAGTTTTTTGGGCCCGTTGTGCGGTCGCATCAATGGCCACCAACTGCAGCGTGTGTGTGTGTGTGGGTCTCTATGGGTTTACCTGCATGCAATTACATTTCGTGAATGTGTGCTGTTCTATACAACTGTCAAAAAAACCGCAAGCTAGCTAAAATACAAGTACACAAGTATCAGAAAAATTGATGGTAAAAAAAAGGAGGGGGAAAAAACAACTAAAATAAACAGCGCGCCGTAGCGCCCAGATCAAGTCTAGTCAGCGTCGTTGCCTAGTCTTAGTCCGATCTAAACTAGTCGAGGCGTTGCGGTTGTTGTGGCCACTAGAGAACAACAACAGCAACAACAACAACAATAATAACAACGATATTAACAACCAACAGCAGCAGCAGAGTGCATTGACGTGTTGTTTGCATGCCCCACCACAGCAACAACCACCGCCATCGCAAGCAGCAAACAGCAGTAAAGCTCAGCCCATCTCTGTTGTTGCCATCCCACCGCACCTCACCTCACCTCATTGCACCTCCTATTGAATCGTAACTCTTCCTAACTCTTCTAGCCAAGCAAGTTTCGTTTTTATTTTTTTCTGAAGAATCGGAAAATTGCAGAAAACGAGATTTTTCGATTTGACGTGGAGTACATTGCACTTCGAGCTACAACTACAACCACACTAACACACAACACACCACAACGACAACCACAGCCACAGTCATAGACACAGTTACAGCTTTGGCTACAGTTTCCAGCTGGATCCAGTCAAAGTGTTGGTACGCTCAAGCTGAGGATCGGTGCCGACTACAGGTACGCTTCAGAGAGCCACAACGATGTCGCACAGTGGGGCAAAGTAAATGTATATCGCAATCAAATTTATTATTAATCAGTAATAAAATTACAATTTTTTGACAAATTAATAATTGAATTATTGTACTTATTTTAGGTTTGAATTTTATTATAAATATTAAAAAAGGATGATTTAAGGATTATATATGTATGTATGCATTGTTTTACATCAGTATCTTTTAATTGATATATGATGTAGATGTGCAGATAGTCTATTAATATATATACTTTTGATCCAAGCCTATTTAATCTATTTAAAAATTGAGTTTAAGTTTATATTAAATTATTAATTACAAAGTTTTATTGTATTTTAAAAAAAATTCAAAAATAATTAAAAGAAAAATAAAAGAGTAAAATAAAAAAGTCTTTCTTCATAATGTTTTTTAGAAGTTTGGTTTTCAATTTATTATTTATTATTTGGTTTCCATGTTTTTATTGATTTAATTTTTTTCTTAAGAAATAGTATTGCAGTCGCAAATATGGTATAAACTGCCTAGGTTCTTGTGTATAGGTAACAAAAATATTTTTCAAATATCTTATTTAATTTGAATTGTTAGAAATTATCAAGACTTAACACGTACATATTTAAATCATAATAAATAAAAATAATTATAAAGATACCTCATACTGGATCTCCTCGTTATATATTTTCAAGCAACAAATAAGATGTAAGGTATCATAGCAAAACTCATTGAATAACTGCTATTTCTGTGAATTTAAATATTAATTGTATAATTCACTTATTGTTAATTAGATGGATTATAAATAAAAGTAGAGAACAAAAATAATGACAAATAATATTTATAATTAATAATGCGATTGCCAAGTATATAGTTACCTACTATTTAGTTTCCAAAGTTTATCTCAAGTTTTGTCACACTGTACTTAGTCCGTCTCCGTTTTGGCACGTAGGTTGTTCATTCGTCGGCCGTTCGTCGACGTCGTCGTCGTCGTTGTTGTTATTGTTGCTGTTGCTGTTTGTTGTTGATGTTGTTGTCGTCTTGAAAACTGGGTCAATCGCTGCTTGAGCTGTTGTCTACGTACATTTATTTAGTTTTGCTGTGTTGTCTTGCATCTCGTTGCCTGGTTCGACTGGATTTGGATGGACAACTGGTTGGGATTCGGTTCGTGCTTGCCGGGCAATGGGAGGCGGTGAGGTGGAAAATCTGAAACACCAAAGAGTGTAAATTGCAAACTTTTTTATTGTCTTCTCATTTGCCTATTTCTTTGTGTGACTAACTGGTTGACAGCTCGACTCGACTCGGTTCGACTCTACTCTGCTCCGCTCTGAGTTATGTTTAGTTTCAGTTTAGTTTTGCCCAGGTACGATTATATTACCAGATAGCACAAAAATAAAGCAAACATGATTCTCAGACCTAAGAACTTCCGTTCCCGGTGACTTTAGTGACCTGCTCTCTGAATGTGTCGTTTAATTGCAAGTGACATAACTGTTAAACGCACTTTAACAAGCTTTAGCTTGGTCACTTTGACAATTTACAGACGTTGAGAGTCTAGACGGAACAACGTGTGTTGACGTTGATGTCTGCACAGAATGCCGGCCGGCTCTTTCTGCAAAACTGGTTTCTCGATTTCTTCTGGTTGTTATGGTTCTTGTTCTTCCTCTTACTTATGATCTTTTCTGTTCTGTTCTTTTCTGCTACGTTCATTCTGGCAAGTAATTCGACAATTGTGGGTATTCTTGTGTGTCACGAGACCAACATCAAGGTTGGCATCGCGGGCCAAAAGGCGGGAACTTTTAATGTCTTTAATGTCTTTCATTTCAGCAGAATTTGTAGCATATGCATGAGAGTTAGTTAATGGAAACGATTGTACGACTGTGAGATCGTCCTCAGATATTACCAGCGCCTATTTCGGATTTAAAGCTTTAATGCATGGAAATATTTGAGGGAACATAAACAGTTAAGGAAGTAAAATGTATGCCTATGTTACAATTAAATAAAGTAAAATAAAAGATTATTAGTTTATTAATGTATTTACAATATAGTCGAAAATTATTTAGATTAGTCTCAGTTAGAGTTTGACAATCATGTGTTCTGAAATGTATTTCAAATTCTAAATTTTATTGAAAATTTTATCAATGTTTAAAGTTTTCTTTTTAAATAGTTTTTAAATGCAGTTTCATTTAACCGGGCAGTTCGATGTGACCTTGGCTAAGGTTTAAGGCTGCGAAAATATACCAAATGTAGAAATTGCGATCATTTTTATCTGGTAACACTTTTAACACTTTAATATAATGCGCCTCATTGCAACGGCATTTTATTGCTTTTACAATTATAGATGACTAATTATAAGTACCTCTTTTGGACAAATGTTAAATTAAAAATAGAATAAGGAATTTGTTTCCATTACTGACAGCACTTGAAGACCAGAAAAACACCATTAATGCATTTCTGCTCGGTGTTTTTTATTTTATACTAAAACGAATTTCTTACTTTTAATAATAACATGTTTTATTTTTTATTTATGAATATATTATTTCTTTTGTGATTCGTTTAAACTATGTACATACATCGTGGCGGTCATAACTAAGCGAAGCATTTCTCAAAAGCTCCCATTGTGGCGACACCTAGCGTTTTATATATGAGCCACTTAAGCAATATGGCAACGCTATATCGGTGGGTTCAAAACTTGGCTAAGCAAATTTGTATTTGGTTAACTAAAGGCTGCATACAATAACAAAATGATGTGTTCTAATGAAATGTTAAATTTGTTAATGTTTAATACACCTTCAGTATAATTTGCCTTGCTGTATTATAAAACACGTTCGCAAAATATGAAACTAATAAAAAGATAGACCCTTTAATAGCCAGTTAGCTTCTGCATATATATGTTCAGGAAACTTTAAATAAATAAAACTTGTAACGAATGCAATACAATTGTAGTTGTTTTAATTTTTGAAGCATTCAGTTATATGCAGAATACAATTAAATATTTGAAAAGTGCTGTGAAATAGTAAAACGAAAAGACAAGAACTCATAAGATATATTTTTTTGTAGCTAATTTGCAATTTATTGAAAAAGTTTTGCAGAATTATTCTTCAAGTTTATAATTAGTTAATTACTTGGGTAATATTTAAAGACTACTAGAGAATTATGCACAGGATGCTAAGAAACAAGTTTGTGCTTAAGAATAATACAATGATATATTCAAATTCAAATTGTTTCAGTTGGATTGATCTTTGGGTCTTCATAATGTGTTACAAATACTCGTAATATTGCCATTTGAGTCCAAACTTATGCCTGTCCGTCAGTCTTCGGTGCAATTTGAAATATAAAATGTGTGTTTTATTTTGAAAATGAATAATTTGATTAAATTAGTGCAATTTAAGTGAACTCATATTATTGTTGTTCTCGTTCTCATTTGCGTTCGCATTTAAATTGTTTTATATGCTCGTATATTTGACGTATAATATGATACTAAATTCTTGATATTTTTTGTTGTATATAAATAATTGTTTATGTATAGTAAAAACGTTGTAAAATTGCGACTTAAATTAGTGAGATTAAGTGTAGAGATGAAAAGGGCAAGCAGGTGAAAGATGAGGGATTCACAAAGTGAGAGAAAATGGCTGCGAGAAATGCGATAGACGTGCCTTCGTGTAGACTGTAGAGTGTAGCGTAGAATGAGAGTAGAAGAGAGAAAGAGAGCGAAATGATTAGTGACGAGTAACGAGTCGTTACTGATGAATAGTGAAGAGGGAAGAGTGTGAATGGTGAATAGTGAAAGCGAGTGAAGTGAAATGAGAGTCTTGGAGCATTTCCGGCTGATGATGTTTTGAATTTCTGTCAAACTACGCTTGACATTTCCTGTATTCGTGAGTGTGACTGTGAGTGTATGTATATGTGTGTGACTGTGAGTGTGTGTGTGTGATTGGCTTGGTTATGTTGTCGCGTCCCTTTTTCAGAGGATGATGCAGTGCTTGGCCCGCAACTGCTGCCGCATGCCACGCATAAAGACGTGCTGCTGACCACCGAAAAAGAGACGCTCACGCACGCATCTCATTCCTCTGGCCACACCATTAAATACAATCGCCCTCGACCTCCTCCTGGTTAACATCGTGATCGAACTCATCGTCGGCGGTGGCCTCCTGGTACTGCTGGTACTCCGACACCAGATCGTTCATGTTGCTCTCCGCCTCGGTGAACTCCATCTCGTCCATGCCCTCGCCGGTGTACCAATGCAGGAAAGCCTTGCGACGGAACATGGCCGAGAACTGCTCGGAGATGCGCTTGAACAGCTCCTGGATGGCGGTGGTGTTGCCAATGAACGTGGACGACATCTTCAGACCCTTGGGCGGGATGTCACAGACAGCTGTCTTCACATTATTGGGAATCCATTCGACGAAGTACGAGCTGTTCTTATTCTGCACCGCGAGCATCTGTTCGTCCACCTCCTTCATGGACATGCGACCGCGGAAGACGGCGGCGACTGTCAGATAGCGACCATGGCGAGGATCACAGGCGGCCATCATGTTCTTGGCATCGAACATCTGTTGGGTGAGCTCCGGCACAGTGAGGGCGCGATACTGCTGCGATCCGCGTGAGGTGAGCGGCGCAAAGCCGGGCATGAAGAAGTGCAGACGCGGGAATGGAACCATGTTGACAGCCAGCTTGCGCAGATCGGCATTCAGCTGGCCTGGGAAACGCAGGCAGGTGGTCACACCGGACATGGTCAGCGAGACGAGGTGATTGAGATCCCCGTAGCTGGGATTGGACACCTTCAGTGTGCGGAAGCAGATGTCGTAGAGCGCCTCGTTGTCAATGCAGTAAGTCTCGTCTGTGTTCTCCACCAGCTGATGGATGGACAGCGTGGCATTGTAGGGCTCGACGACCGTGTCGGACACCTTGGGCGATGGCACCACCGAGTAGGTGTTCATGATGCGATCGGGATACTCCTCGCGTATCTTCGATATCAGCAGCGTTCCCATGCCGGAGCCAGTGCCTCCGCCCAGCGAGTGCGTCAATTGGAAGCCCTAAAACAAGTAGGTTAATACACCTGAATCAGTAATAGTCTAAGAGAGGGGGGGTTACCTGCAGGCAGTCGCAGTTCTCGCACTCCTTGCGCACTACGTCGAGCACATTGTCCACCAACTCGGCGCCCTCTGTGTAATGACCCTTGGCCCAGTTGTTGCCTGCGCCCGATTGGCCGAATACAAAGTTGTCCGGACGGAACAGCTGGCCATATGGTCCCGAACGCACCGACTCCATGGTGCCAGGCTCCAGATCCAGCAGAATGGCACGTGGCACATACTTGCCCCCTGAAGAACGCGAAACAGCTATATAAAAGGGGGCAATGAATCATCTCTCTTGCTGAGGCCTAGAGGCAGACACTTACCCGATGCTTCGTTGTAGTAAACGCTGACACGCTCCAGCTGCAGATCACTGTCGCCCACGTAGATGCCGTTGCTGTCAATGCCATGCTCCTCGGATATGATCTCCCAGAACTGCAAAGAAGAATAAGGGGAGAAAAAGCGTGAGTGCGATTTCAATTTCAATACTACAGTAATAATCAATATTGATCAGATGTCGCTCTTGTTCTTCTGTTTGTATAAGCAAATGACACCTCTTCATAAGAATCTGAAGAAGATACTTTATAATGAGCATGTTTATACCATTTTAATGGCTCGGGTAGGCGTCACAGCTGGAAAAGATATTGCAGCTATTTTTACACCTCATCTTCTCCTACTCCAAAGTGCTTACCGGGTGAAATCAGTTGCATTATGAATCTATTTTTGTTTAGCTACTAGCTCTTGGGTGTCCATATAGTGAGTGGCTTATACAAGATAATTACTTATATGCAGCATTCTAATCTATATCCAGCAGCCATATAGTTTATCTTATCGCTGACTGCAAAGTCAAAATGCAGTCAGCCATCTGTCAAGCTCTTGGCCAACAACTTCTTGAGAGCAGACATGACGTGCATCAAACTGAGTTACGAGCCATGTCCAGTCATCGGCGAGGTCATGTTGCCAACCGCAGAAACCGCCCAAAGAGCACTTCAAACTTCATATACAAATTATTTGAAATTCCCTTTTTTTTCTCCAGATATTTGCTGAAGAGTGTGGGGGGAAGGGGCGGCATCAAAAGTGAGACACATTGTACACTGTTGAGGCTGAAAATTTATGTTTAGCTTAGCCGTCAGTTGTATGGCTGCCGCATGCCCTGATTTAGTGCTAAATATAAAAGAAAAAGAAACGTCGCAGTCGCTTTGCTATGGATGTGGATGTGGATGTGGATGAGGAACGCCGCTGTCACAGTCAAAAATAGTTTTTCGAGTATACTTTCGAAAATGTATTTCAATGCAGCATCACAGTGTCGCGGCATGGGACATTTCCAAGTTGAGAGACTTCATTCTGAATGCCGCCGCACGGGAAACGCTCCTGGGGTGCAACCTTATGCGGCGAAAGTGTTAAAAATAGCGCAGCCATGGGCGTTGCACGATGTGTGTGTTGCACGTTGTATGTTGCACGTTGCCTGGTTGCCTGTGGGCACTGGCCAGATACCAATCCAAACACACAGACACACACGCTATTCTCTAATGCTGAGTCATAGCTAAACTGCAGGCCAACGACCTGGGCGGCAACTCGGAGATACTAAATTAACCCAGCAGACGCCAGTTGTAGACATCGACAACATCATTAGGCAGCAACAACAGCAAGCAAATCAAAAAGATACTCGCCCTCGCTCTCATATGTATCTCATAGATACACAGATACAGAAGCGTTTATTGCGGAAGCGCACTGCAAATGCTTTGCTGCGTTTAACATGCGTCTTCGATTAGATTTCGACTATTTTTCGACAATTTATACCAAAAATGGGATCGCATTAGTTTTCATTAACAAGGCAACGAAACGATCCCATTGAAGCGCAACGCATTCTTTCAAATTCCAATTGCCATACGAACAGAAATAAACAAATGCCATCGAGGAAATAATAAAAATGTTATCGCTTGAAGTGCTGCCAACCCATTCTCAATCCAATTCCCAATTCCCATTCCCATTTTCAGTTCTATTCCCATTCCATTCCCCATTCCTTTTGCCCATTTCCCAATTTCCAAGTTCATTTGTTGTCTGTATCGTTTCCCTTTTGCCACTTGAACTTGACGTGTGAGTCGCTAAGGAGAATCACAATCATAGTCCAGACTGAAGCAGCAGTCTCCACTCTCCAGTCTCCAGTCTCTCAGTCTCCAGTCTGAATAGTCTAGTCTTCTGTTTGCAGTCACTGGCGCATCGACGATGGCGTCTGCGTTTGCTTTTGTTTATTTGAAAGGCAGCTCAACTACTCAACTAGTCGGTACAATCTCCGCAAGATCATCAAATTTAATTGGAGTGTGGCCGTTGCAATTATGAAGCTTACAGCAATAAAGCGCAGTTTGTATGCCGGACGGAGCCAGCCAAACAAACATCATGCAACTTGTATATTGCTTCGCTTGGGGCAGCACAAACAGCGGCAGCGGCAGCGGCAGTGGCAACAAAAGGGGTAATAACAAAAATAAATTAGCACACAAAACTGTTGAAGTGAAAAGTCGTTTCTCATGTCTCCTACTCTCTTTCATCTGCTTCTCTTTCGACTTCTTCTTGTCTTTGCTTTACTTTCAACTAATTTGTCTCTTTTTTCTTCGGATTTTTCCTTTTGATGATAATGCTTTTGATAGTTGCGGGAAATTGCTTTTTTTTTGGGATAACTACTATGATTGGTCAGAGGAGGGGATATTCGTATCGTGCATAAAGTCCAGCTGTGAAAATTGTCTTTAGCTGCGTCATGCTTTTGCGATCGTTTACATCGAATGCATTAGATTCAATATCAGAAATGCGCAAAGCAGCTGGAAGCTGATCTATCAGCATCACGATCAGTCCAATTAAATGAAAATCAAATTAAAAAATCAAATTAAAAATAATAGAATTACAAACTTCAGCGTAATGCTGTCGATAAATTGAAAAACTTCAATTCATCAAATGTTCTGACTAGAAAGTTCTAAAGAAATTTCGAGAGATTGTGAAAGAGAGAAATTTCTATCTGACAATGATTCAAATGCCGTTGATTTATTTTCTAAAAATAAAAATATTAAGAATTATGCGGGTGCTGATAAAATTTTAATACACGTTTCAATGTGTAAGTATTATTTTGAAATTCACATTTGTAATGAAATTGTCTGACTTTAAGAACCAAGAAGAAATTCCAAGTGGAATTCGTAATTTATTGACAAGAGTCTGCTGCTGTCTGTTGTCTGATTCTCGTTGCTGCCGCTTGCCACTTGCCACTTGCAGCTAGAAACTTAGACTTGCAATTAGTTTTAAATGTTGCCGCTTCTGTCCTGCCACACTCCTCCCCACCTCCCCTCCCCGTTCCCCTCTCCATGCCACATGCGATCAGCTGCCGACGCCCTCATTAAGTGTTGCATGTCTGTAGCTGCCCCATCGTTGCTGCTGTCTTTCAGTTTGTGCCACTTGAAATCACTCGGGCATGAACTTTGAAGCCGAAGCCCCGTCTGAAGCAGCCCAAGCACAAATCTTAAGCTTCCTCCACCTCCTCGTTCCTGCCACCTTCAATTGCCTCACCTACCGCGCAACACTTGCAGCTGGACAGAAGAGAGAGAAGATCGTCTGCAGCTTTATCGGCTTTTCCGGCAGCCCTTGAAAAAAAAGCGCTACAAATGCAAAAAATCATTTTCACATGATGGCAAGGCATTTGGCTATGCTCCCCTCTTAACCTCTCTTTCTCCTCTCCTCCACCCTCCCCCTGAATCTTTGCCGAGTATCAAAAGCATTTGTCTTTGCTCAGCAGCTCAGCAGCTGTTTTGTTGCTTCAGTCGGACGAGAGGGCGATAATAAATCTTTCAGAAGAAACGCCAGAAGTTTGTTGACTCTGCCAGTGCATTGGGTAGACACACAAATATACTTAACATATATATAAATATATATATATATATTCGTATTCGAATATATGAAATTATAATTGTTATATACTTATTTGTGGGGGCACGAGCTGATTATTTAAAATGCATTTATCGTCTTGTGCGCAAAACGGAAACTCGAAATTCATATGGGCCCCTATCCTGCCCCTTGTAACTTGTAACTGAATCCGACTGCAGGCTCTCTTTCTCTCTCTCTCGTTCTACTGACCATATGCACCCTCACTTCTCACTCCTCGATTGGCAATTTGCTGTAGCATATGGACTCGTGACTCACTTCCTTTGTGCACTTGTGCGGTTTGAATGATTCCAATTGCGATTCAGATTCCGATACCGATTCGATTCTGACTCTGCTTCTGATTGTGACTTTTGATTCTGATTCCAAATTCAAAATGTACTCGGGGGTATGATGGCCATGGAGATGGGTTAGGTAGCTGCCACGCTGCCCCGTTCTTATTGCCTCACACATTTGAAATGTCCACTCAGCTGTTTCTCAATCTCTTGGGGTAATGTGAGACCGACGTCTTGCTCAAATTACCAAGTCGGCTTCATCACCGTCGCCGTCGCCGTCGCTGTCGCCGGCTGGTTTAGATAAACAGTCTTCGTATCTCATTCATGGTAAGTAACTACAGTCTGTCAGTTGATATACACAAACACAAACACACAAACATACACACACTCGCATACAGATACCGACACATGTACTGCCCCATAAAACCATTACTATGCCGAATTTCTGAGAAATGCTAAGCGTTAGCGCTAAATTAAGCGACATTGACCCCCCCCCACTTCCACACTTGCCCACTTCTTCACTCTCCACTTCTACTTCTACTTCCCCGTTCACCGTTCACCGGCTGCTTGTCTCATTTCCCACAAATCGCGAATCTCAATTGAGTCATGAATGCGGCGCTGGAGGTAATCACAGTTGAAAAGAAATGAAGTAGAGAAATCATCGTCGTACTATTTTCGCTTATCGCTTGTGCTTAGGAATTACTTTTATTTAATTGTGCGTTATAGTTCAATCATCGCTCGTTTGCCTTTTAGCTTTTTATCAGCATTTGCTTAGCGTGACACACTTTGTAGCCTCCATCGCAGGCTTGTCATGTCAATGCCTGACAAACCGGTCTGATCTTGCCAAAAATTTACAGCCTCAACAGCAGCAGTAACAGCAGGAGTAGCTGTGGCATGTGGCATGTGGCATACGATCGTACGATCAATTGGCAAACCGATGATTGGTGAGGGCAACTAAATGTTTTACATACTTTTAATTGTACATGATTAGCTAGTGAGTCAACTCATAGCAGTCTGAAAATACTTTTATGAGTGATATTTCCCTAGTGCGATCGCTACTCAGCTTAACTGAACTTAACTCAACAGATGTCGATAAAAAAAATAATTTTTAATACACAGCTGTTTAAAGTGAATTGTAGTTGATTTTAACTACTTGAAGTATGTACATATATAAGTAACTATATATATACTTCTTTCAATCTTTTAGTATATCCTTTCTATAACAACACGATCATTTCATTTTTGAAAGGTTTTCTTTCAAATGTTCTTTGAATTGTTATATGCAATAAATTATAGTTTCCCCTCTTTATTCTTTACAACAATGTGGCATATTCTTTAATTTTTTAGATGTTTTTTTTTTGGCCTCTTGCGGTTGCTCTGGCTAATAAAGGAAACCCAACAAAGCGAAAAGATACAACCGCAATGATAATTCAAGAGGTTTTTGGCATCCACGCATCAGACAAATGCAGCATAAAGGCGAAGTTTCAAAATGAAGAGCAATTGCAGTTCAAAGTAAAGCTCTGTAGTATTAGAGCAGCAAAATTGCGGATCATTTAATAATCATAACAATTTTAATAATCACAGTGCAAGTGAAGGGCACATCGAGTGCTTGATGAACCAAAGCAAATTTCTTCGCTTTGTTTTCTTTTTCTTTTTTTTTTTTTTTGTATTTTCGCTACGTCGGTCGCATTGCTCATTTTTTGCACTTGGCATTTTTATTTGCTTTCATTTAAGTTTTCTTTTTGTGTGTTTTATTCTTTATGTTTATTCGTTGGCCTTTTTTTTTCTCTTGTTGTTGGTGTTTTTGTTGTTTTTATTCGTTAATTTTCTTTTGCTTTAATTGCTAAATACGCTGTAAAAGGCGCTGGCGACGTTTACTCGTATTCCGAGTTGTGATCGATTTGGAAACTCATTGAAAAACGTTTTCGGTCAATGTGCATAAATTAGCTGCGTTTGCCAAAAAGCAGCGCAGCAAAAAGCACAGCAAGAGCAAAAAGAAAAAAATCCGAAACCGAACCGAAAAGTCAGACTTACCTTAGCGCCAATCTGGTTGCCACATTGGCCAGCCTGCAGATGCACAATTTCTCTCATTTTGATTTATGGGTTTTGATGTAACAATTTAACAATTCTTCTCTTCTGCTTCCTTTGCGTGGGACTCGAAAGTCGTTGTCGATGCAGCCAATTACTCTGAACCTGAACCTTAACTGAACTGAACTGAGCCAGGAGGTGGACTATAATTTACTTTTTAGTGGTGTGTGTGTGTGCTGCACTGATTAATCTTTTGAAAGGAGGGAACCCGAGCAGAACGCGCAACTTAACCGCACAACGCACAAAACTCAACTGATCGCAGCGACGCAACGTTGTCGACGTTCACGGCCTAAGAATCACTCCCCACTTTGCGTTGAGTTGAGTCCCCACAGCCAGCCCAGCCCAACCCGAAGTTGAAGTGTGTTCGGCTCTGTCATCGTCGACTTCGGGCGCTTCGGCTCGCTGCTGCACGAGTGCCGAGTAGAGTGAGAAAGATGATCAATCGCGCACACTGCGATAGAAACACATATATGCACAAGTAATGTACATGCAAGCAAGTGCTACTGCGAGTACATGCATACATACATACATACATACATAGTATGCAAGACATGCTCCCAAGTCGAAACATGTGAAACTTTTTACTTGACGAAACTCAAGAGATTTGAGTAGATTAGTGATTGAATTGATTTGTAATCAAATTTTAAAAGATTATCGGTTATTAAAGGATATTTTTAAGCTGAATTGATTGAAAGGAATCATAGTTATAGGGTATTCTAAGAATATGCTGACTTTTGAATTTTAGTAGGTTTCTATGTTGTTATGTTTCTTAAGGCAGTTTCGGTCACTTTGGTTTGCATTTATCCCTAATACATGAAGATAATAATATATTATTAAAGATTATTTTACATTGTGTTAAGGAGATGAATATTATATTCAGGGTATATTAAAAAGAGCCAAACGTTTAATGATTATATTAGAGTTCCATTATTAAAATTTATTTTTAATACTTAAAATCTTTTATTAAAGGTAATTTTATAATTGTGTTCAAGATACATGATTAGTAATTATTATTTAGCACAGATTATGAATTATGATATTATCTAGATTATTAATATGATTATGTTTTGTCAATGTTTTTATGATTATGTCGTATAGAATATACATTTTTATCGATTATATAGATTAATGTTTTATTCGTTTGAAATTCTTTAAAAATATGATACATTTTTATAAAAAAAATACAAAATTGTGGTAAAAATGATAAATATTATTTGCCGGGAATGTTAACTAGATTAAGCTTTGTGCTTTAATATTTATATAAGATTTGTAATGCTCTAAAATGATGACGAATTATTAATTAATACTTTAAATTGCGCTTCAGCTGCAGGTTAATATTATTTACAGAGTATACTAAGCAGAGTAAGCTTTGACTTTTGATGATTATATTAGATTTGTTTATTATGGCAGTTGAAGTCAGCCGAACATGACGGGCCAAGTCCAGAATAACAAATATATTGGGGATGCTATTTTGGTTTATGTACAACATGAAATTTTAGCTGTATCTGAGGACATCCGTCTCCGTCTCCGTCTATCTGTTGCTGCATCTGCATATGCATCTGCATCTGCAAGTATTTGTGGATGTATCTATATTTGCATTTGTATCTGTGTATTAAGCTATTCGGTTCGGTTGCTTTTGGAGCTAAGCAACGGCTGGCATCCCGTCGACTTTTCCTGTTCTAAGTTCACAAATTTTCACGCTGTCAACTGCAGCGACTTTCACGTTCTAATTTTATCAGCACAACATTTACAGGTATGCAACAAACACACACACACACGCACGTTCACTTTCTTGCCTCTTCGCAACCCGCTTCGATGCCACAACTTTGACTTCTCTTTCGGGGCGCTTCCAAAAAAGTGTCACCGCAGTCATTAGGAGCCATTTTGTACATGGCTTTTTGTTTTGCTTTCATTCTGGGATGAGCCCAAAAACGCATCGCATGTTGCATGCATCTATTTTTGGCTGCACTTCGCGTCGTTAGTTTAGCGTTTTTAGATGTGGCAGCACTCGAGATGTGGCTGGCGCTCTTTCCTCGGAAATCAATCAATTCCCAAACGTCAAGTATTTCAAGCAATTTGTAGTCGTTTTACTTTCAAATTACTTTCAAGTTGCTCTGCCTCAAGTGCCATCCTTAGCACATTTGATTGTTTCATCGTTGGAAGTCGTTGGGGCTAGTAAATTGCATTTGCAGGCAGGCTTGTGGTCAGCATACGGCTAAATTTAAATATATACCACAAAATAATCTCGAATTTACGAGCATGAATATGTAAGTTATAAAATGTTGTACATTTATTCAGCCCCCCAAACAAGAGCAGCAAACTAAATAACCAGCCCAGGTCTCGGTCCAGCTTCCAGCTTCAGGTCCAAGTTCTGGCCCCAAAACAAATAGAACAAAAACATAACAAATACTTTTGCTGACAATTTTTTGGTTGCCAAAATAGAGGCGGACTGATGACATTTACATTCTATGGCGTAGTCTAGGATAATTGAATGGGGGTCTTAATGATTACATTAATAAATAAAATAAGATAAATTACTAATATTTTACTTTAATGTTTTAAACACTAAAATCTGAAAAAGTTGAGTAATGTTTCAAAGTTCTACTTTAAACCCTATTGGTCCAGCAGAGCTGCTTATGTCAACACACTAACAATAACATACACACACACACACACATACACACGCACGTGCTCTGCGTCAACTGTTGTGCGGTCGAACCCAGCCTCCCTCCCTCTCCCCTCCACACCCTTCAACAGTAAGCGAAGCGACCCCGAAATGTATGTAGTATAAATCGTTTCACAAAAAGTAACAAATGTTTTTTTAGGATTTGTGTTTTGGGAATTTCTGCACTTGTGTAAATGTATACGCAATACACGCATACACGCACACACACACATTTATGCACGCACACACACACATACACGTTTACAGATAATATGGCAGAAATTATACAACACATAAACATAGACAATCAAAATGAAAATGCAATAAGAGTAGAACACGAAAAATATGCCAGCAAATTTTTCTATGACCTGTCAAAGTTTTCATTCTTCAACAGACTTTGTTTAAGTTTCAGTTAAAGAAATATGCTATATGAATACAATTTTCTTACCGAAATCTCGTAATTTCCACAGTTTTGATGATACAGTGCTAAGTCTGGATTTTAATATTCTTAGAAAACTGTGCTTTAAGCTTATAAATAAAATCTTGTATTAAATAATATAGGAGACAAAGATATTTCCGACCAATGTCGAACAAATTGTTTATGCTCATACTTAAAGAATGAAAAATGTATAAAGGCCTAAATATCATGTGCTCTAAAGTTAAACATGGCGCAAATGAAATAGCACGAAGGAAGATTAATGGTTATTAAGAAACAATGTATGTTTATGTTCCAATGTTTTTAAAAACAAAAAACAAAAAATGCTAAAAAAAAGATTTACCAATAAAAAAAAAACTGTTTATCTTTGCCAATCTTGAAACATGCCTCAGAAAGAATAACAACAATAATAGCCGCTATCAATAAGTAAATATTATAACTTTGTGTCTCGAAATTTTTACTTATTTTCGGATAACAATTGGAAAAGTTATATAAGAAATACTTTTGTATGGGCAAAAACTCCTTCTTACTTCAAGTCTGAGTTGCTTTAGCTGATAATCTGGTATATATGTATGTATATCCTATGGCATATTTTCTATTTAGTACTATATCAATATACTAAACATAGCATTTGGTATATTTTTAGTGCAGTTCGGCCAATTCTATGGTAAATTTAAAGAAGAATACCGCACTTTATTGCTTTTATTCAAAATGGGTAGCGGGTATCTCACAGTCGAGCATACTCGAATGTACAAAGCTTTCTTACTTGTCCACTATTGGAGCATTGCATTGAAGCGAACTTTCCTGCATCCGAGAAGGGTATCCAAAAGCAGGCTTAGCGCAAAGTACTCTGCTACTTATTGCATAGCATTTAATTTTGTATGTATAGTATACAAAAACTCACACTCTTAATTATCAAACATAATTGATTGATTTGCGCTTGTGGAAATTTTAATTTATTTTCTCGATTCAGTTTTAATGTGAAATTACAATTACGTAACAAACAATGCGATTATTTCGCATGCTTGTTATCATTGTTGTTGTTGTTGTTGTTCTTGTTGCAAAAATTAAAATTAATTTGAATGCTACTTAATTGCAAGCGAGTTTTTTAGTGCCTTTTTGTTGGTCGATTTTTGGTCCTTCGGCTGCGCTTGTTAATTGAATTTGATTGATTTTTGCTGATATTGTTGATGGAAAAATAATATTGTTGTAAAATCATA
Organism: Drosophila niveifrons; assembly: GCA_035046325.1. Classification (NCBI taxonomy): domain Eukaryota; kingdom Metazoa; phylum Arthropoda; class Insecta; order Diptera; family Drosophilidae; genus Drosophila; species Drosophila niveifrons. The sequence continues at coordinate 240,599 of JAWNOC010000025.1, forward strand.
ACCAGTCTGCGTTGCACCTGTCAAAAAAACACAGTCCCAACACAGACTGACAAAATCAGGCAAATCTGCTGCACTTCAATTATAGCATTAATTTTTCAAAACCCTTCCTTGGGGTATTTTTATAATAATTACATTTCCATATTACACAGATTTAGAAAATACATAATTCAAAAGAGTTAAAAAACAAGAAAAAAACAGTTAAATATCTGTAGAGTTGTTCCTTGTTGCTTGTCAACGCTTAACAACAAATTTGTGTAACTAATTTTTCAGCGCCGTTTTTGCTATGCTTGTTGCAGCTTGTTGTCAACAGCTGCTGTTCGGTGCAACAATAGTTTTTGCTGCCAATTAGTTGTTTTAATTGCAAAAAAGGACGCCTTCGCAACATGGAGATGCGAAACAGCAACAGCAACAGCAACAAGCAGCGACTACAAACTACACGCTAGTAAATGGGTTTTTAATTGATGCTTGCTGATATCACACATACGCCGCGTGTACCTATCTATAGATGTAGCTGTAGCTGCAGCTTTGTGAGAGCTGATGCTGCCGCTGCTGCAAGCATCCTTTACGAGCCGCGCCGCAGTAATTTCAATAAATTTTGCCAATGCCCTAAAAAAAAAATATTAGCATAATAAAAGCGCGACAACAAAACAGAAGGGTCAATATTGGCACAGGGCAGCAAGAAGGAAGGAAAAGCGGGGGAGGATGGATTCGGCAGGTCCTTTCGGCTGTAGGCGAACGCATTGGCACATTTACACACGGCGAGCATTGCTGAATTTATGACAGCAACAAGCGGCAGGATACGGCATACGGATATAGTCAACGACCTAAATACGCATAATTTGCCTCTCAAGCGAGGTTAAAGGAATGGGAGAGGGGCAGGAGGGGGCGTGGGCGTGTCAATGGAGCATCGCGTGCATTGATCAGCAATAAAAATTCAAATTTTGCCAAAGACGGCACAAAATATTTTGCGCTCAAGTCACCAAAATGTGGGCAGTTGTCCTTCACAATACACTACCAAAGGGTGTTTCGATTTTGTTAAAGTCCTTGCGACAAAAAATAAGAAAGATATTCATAATGCTGTCAATGTACATATATTAAGTTTAATTGATTCAAGTTTAAGAACTACTTTATAAATTTTAAAATAGTTGAGCATTAAGTTCTCATATCGATTAAGTACATTCACTATTCGACTCGTCGCTGCAAGTTTTTAGTCCTGGATGTTCTTTCTGGAGTGTAGACAATATTGTGACTTATACTTAGATATTACAAAACACGTTGCTGTAATACATATGCATATATATATATATATATATTTATATATGTTGGAAATGCTTTGTTGTTTCTTTGTTTTATCGGGCGATGGGGGAGGAGGAAGCAGGGATAAAGAAGTGGGAGTAGCTCGTTTCACATTTTTGCCAATTGGCCAACAAGTGTTGCCAAATTGCGTTGCGGTTGCTGGCCATAAATAACGGTACTTTTGTCATTTATACACATAAATTGCAGCAGACGCTGAAACGCGAAAAAACGTCTGTAAGCCAATGCAGGCAACGGCATTGGGCCAGTATGCTGGATACCCAATCATGGCCATGTCCTGCTTGCTGCTGTAGCTTTGCTGCTTGGCTAAAAAACGTGGCTGTCACATAGGCCTGGCCTGCTGCCTGGTGCCTCGTTCTCTCGCCCACACTAACGACATTGGCGTTGGTGACACAACGCAGCTGTCGTTTGCCATTTGGCAATAATTGTTTAATATGCGGGCGCATAAAGGCCGCCAAGGACTGCCCATAAAAAACAACAACACGAGTAGCAGTAGTAGCAGTCATAGTAGCAACAGCAACAGCAACAGCGGAAGTAACAACAGCAACAACAACAACAACAACAAGCTAAAGGCCAAACTGTGTCTCGGGCCAAACTCGTACAAGCGAAACCTAAGCAAAGCCACAGCCACAGACACATCCAAAGCCAAAACCAAACGAAGCCCAAAACAACTCGCTAACAGAATCGCACACGTGTGTCCAGTGTGCGGTGTCCAATGTCCTGCTTCCTGTTTGCTCATTCCCCGCATTCGCAGCCCTCCCATTGAATGTTGGCACAGCTGCTCTCGCAACCTGCGCAAGTAAGTAAAGAACAACTTTTTTCCTGTAATTGCAGGTATTCTACAAAAGTATTCACATTGCATAGATTCCTCAGCTGAAATATTATGACTTACTTACAACATTACCAAACTTAATTACCTCACTGAAAATCTAACCGTATTCAATAAAATAACCAAGATTTAAATTGTAGAGCATACGTTTTGATAATTGACATTAAATTTGTATAAATCCATAAAACAAGAACTTCATGCGTGATCAAAATGTCAAAAATGAGCCTTTTGGCGCTTTTTAATCGAAGAGCCTGAAAGTATGCAGCATATTTTGTTAAGCAAGTTTTGTCGAAGTTGATTAATTTCTTCAGATCTTCAGTTGCTCAATCAGATAAATTGAAGGGTCTTCATTTTTGTTAAAATGCGATTTAAAATAAGTTAAGTAATTACATTAGCCTACTTGTATTGTAAGCTATTACAGTGTCAAAAAGCCAAAACAATACGCTATCCAATTGTTAGTTTCAATAAAACAGCCTGAAAGTATGCAACATATTTAGTTCAACAAGTACCTTTGTACTTTTTTTTGTTAAATAAGACAACATGCAAAATAATCGTTTTCTTAATAGACATAATATGTGTAAAGCAGCTGCATTAGCTCACTAATATTTTGTGTAACGTAAAATTGAAAACAAAAACTAATTGCGTACCAAAAATGTCAAAACGAGCCGTTAGCTTATTGGCAATTTCGATTGGACAGCCTGAAAGTATGCAACATATTTTGTTCAGCAAGTTCCGTAGTCGCTGACGACGAAGCGACGTCGAAGCCAAACACAAACGCCAGCGCCGCCAATGCCGCACATGCTGACTGCAGTTAATTACAAAACTGTCAAATCCAAAAGGTGCCACGAATCAACGAGCAAACGAAAATGAACGAAGCGGGCAAACAAACAGCGCGGACTCGCACACATACATTCCCACAAACACATGCGCATATACATTGGCAGTGGCATGCCAAAAGCAGCAGCAACATCCAGTCAGCCATTTCACACACACACTGAGACATACAGTGAAAGAGAGACAGAGCAAGAGAGAGAGAGAGGGAGAAATGGAGTAAATAGGCAGATCAGCCAACAGATGCCAACGTATGCGAATGCTTACAATAAAAATACAAACACAAACAAAACAAAGGCTTGCGAGTCGTTGGCTAAAGGGGAGGAATGAGTAAATGAGGGGAAAAGACACGAAGTAGGCAGTTGCATTGTGTGAACTTTTTTTTATGTTCGCCTTTCTGTAAGAGTGTGTGTGTGTGAAATATAATTTTGTCGTATTGTTGTATTAAATGATGTCAACAACAGCCGCCCAGCTGAGCTTGAGTCGCAGTCTCAGCCAGTCAGTCGCCGTCGCAGTCGACGTCAGAGCTTCGATTGCTGAGCCAAATCGAATTTAATTGCATTGCCGCACGTTGGCTTTTAATTAATTTTTGCTGGGCAACTACTGCAGATGCAATTGGGCAACAACAAACACACACACATACTTACACACACATTCGCACACACCCGCAAAACAAACTAAGCAAAATCTAGCAACAAACAGTCGGCAGACGGTAGTTGAAGCTCGGACATCAAACGTCACGCACAGGTGCAATGTAATTAGCACGAACCTGCAAAGCAGCAGAGCAGTCGACAGAGGAGCAAACGCAACAGGAACAGCAGCAGCAGCAGCAGTCAGCAGTGGCAGCGAAAGGACAACGGCCAGCGGTGGCTGCTGCGTGCCACATAAAAACAAAAGCAAGCAAAACCTTTAAGCCCAAATGCATACAAGCAGCCAGCTCAGAGCAACAACAACAACAACCTCGCTGGCATTAAGTTATTATCGAGCATATCCGAACGTTTATTACTCTTAAATACTAAATTTGTAAATTATTGATAAAAAGCTTAAGGCTTGATAAGCACATGCTTCTAAGATATATATAATCCATAATAGTCTATACGCTCGTTTAAAAGATCTGAAAGGCACCTCAGAAACGTTGAGAAGAAAATCTATATAATTTAGAAACAGATGTCGTCCACCACTACAATGAATTTGTATTATATTTTAACATGTCTCTTTCTTATATATGTATTTTTTATGTATATGTTATTTCATTATCTATTTCCCAAAGTTCTTCACCTTTTTCAATAACATTTATATCTATATGTAAGAATTATCGAAAATGGCTAAGAATGGATAGATAGATGTTTCTTTCGTTATTGATGTGAAATGAATTTAATTTTTGTTTTATTGTTTTTTTTCTTTCTTTTTTTATTAATGTTTTTATACTTTTATATTCTGCTTTATATATATTTGTGTTTCTTTATTTTTTCTTACAGTAATAGTAGGCTGAGAATTGAAATCTTTATATATTGAACATATGTTGTTGTTGATCTGAATCAGTCATTAGTAATTTTTTAAGCCCTTGGAATAAAATTGGAAAATGTTAGAAATTAAGGTATAAAATGGAATCTAAAATTAAATGGGAATAGTAAGGAATATATATTTTTATGACTTCACAGTAATTTTGGATCTTCGGCATAATTTTAAAGCGATTTTATCGAGTAACAATCGTCTTGATGGATTTTGGTTAAAATCGATTAAAAGTTGGAAAAGTTATTTACAAATCATTTTATATTTTTATAAACAACGACTTTTGATGTCGTGTTTTAGTTGTCTTGGTTGCGTTTGTATAGTATCTTTTAAACGTAATTGTACATCGATATACCAAATGTTGCCAATGGTATATTTTAGAATTCGTCAGTATATTATTTTAGTATATTAAAGAAATAATACCGTACCGTGTTGTTTTTTATAAAAAATGGGTAGAGGGTTTCTCAAAGTAGTTTTAGATTGAACTGTTTAGTACTGTATTGACTATTGATATAGTCAAACAATTTTGCATACTGTTGAATGAAGTTGGTCTTAGTTATATTTCTGAGTGTAGTGCAACTTGTAGTCGATCTTGCTTGTTAAGTTAAGTTACTCGCAACAATGAGTAAAGAGGAGCGTTACAGGGCGCTTGGAGCAGCTGATGGACTGTCGTTTTGTTGTGGCAATAGCATGGATCCCGTTTGGTTCTTGTTCGCCTGGCAGCGTTTTAATAGCTTTGAAATTCCAATGGCAGCTGTGGCGCCAAACGCCAACACCCGGCGCCCAAAATGAGTTAAAGGAAAGAAACGGCAGAGAGCATAGACCGAAACAAAGAAGAAAGACAGAGAGAGGGAGAATGAGAACGAGACGAATACAGAGAAGGAACAAAAAGCGATTGCCGGCAAACTCGTCGAACATTTTGAAAAATTATTGAAAAATTTTTAATTTTTCTTCTTAAACGCGAGTGCGACGCAAACACGACAACGCCATCGAACAACGACAAACAACAACGACAGCGACACCAAGAACTGTGGCAATGGCTGTCGATGCAGCAGCAGCAGCAGCAGTTGTTGTTGTTGTTGATGTTATTGTTGTTGCTTTTATTGATATTAGCTATGCATGTGCCCTGCCCGCCAGCGAGCAACTGCCATTTTGTTTATGACGGCGACGATGCAGCCAGCTGAGGAAGCATGCAACACGGGGCATGCCATTTTGCTGCCAGTGATGATGGTGACAAAACTAGCACGAGTCGCGTTTTGTTGCACTCCCAGCTGCCCCATTCTGCCTCTGCCCCATCTGCCAATGCAACTTTATGCGCATTTTTTAAGCTCACGGATACATTGCAATTGCTCTTGCTCATGCTCTTGCTATTATACGAGTGAAGTGATGTACTTGCAACAGTGGAAGTAGCTCGTGTTGCCTGGAACCTTTGTTTTTATATTCGACACATAGGCGGTTTCATGATAGGGTAATCAATAATATCATATGTCCAATAAATGTTAACGATATTAGTAAAAACATAGAATTGCCGGAGTGCTAAATATGTTTTATATTCTATGAATATACAGGGAATGTTTGTAATTAACAGGAAATGGGTGATATGTCTAGCAATCCGAATATTCGTCTGTACAAATAATAGTATATTTTTATACCCCATATATATTTTATATGAGCATAGTTTTAGTATTAATTAAGTTTTTGATTATTATTTTGAACATTATGCTTCTATCTTTTTTATAAGCTAATATTGTTACAGGCTGCATAGACAATAGTATGGAGAGGCTATCGATATTGTAACTTTAACATAACTACACAATAAGTAGAATTAAGTACTGTAATGCGATGATAAAAGAAGTATCGGGTATTCGGTGTTCACGAGTTAAATAAAGGGGACATAAGTTGACAATATGGAGTTAAAAACAACCTAATGAAAAATATGTAAACATTTACATACATTAAAATACAACGCGGTCCATTTTGCGCCAATGCTGGACAACTTCATGAAGCCAAAGGCACAGTCTCAGAATAATTCCTTGTATTTCCTTGTTGAGTGAGACAGCGACATGATAGTAAAGGCTGAGAACTATCGATATTGGGTGATCGATAGCGTCCATAGTGCAATCCAAAGTCGCCCATAATACCGCCTGGCATTCAAATTTTGACACATGGCCGGATTTTCTTGTATTTTTGGCCGTAGCCAAGGCATTTCACAAGTTTTTTGTCACCTGACCTTTTTATGGCACCATCGATAGTGGCTGGGCTACTATCGAAAGTGTTAGCTACTATCGAATGTAGCTTGATAGCTCACAACCATCAATGGTGTCAATAGAGCCATCGATTGTTCTTCACGTTGACAATTGTTTTTTTAGTACTCTTGTAAATATGACGATACTTAATGAATGAATATACCCAATTCTTTATTAGACGAAGTTATATAAGAAAGAGTTTAATAATTTTACGTTTCAGTTGATTTAGTTAAAACTGGATTTTATTGTTAATCAGAATTTTCCTAGTTTGCTCTGTTATGGAAGTTTACCTGATAAGCTCGTCTAGTAACGAATAGTTTTGCAAACTGATAGTTGTCTCTACAAAGCAATTCGAAAGAGATAAAATAGAGTTAAGCGCTGTCACATGGTCCATTTATAGCGTTAATGATATTTATAGACATTTAGTAAAGGTTCGGTAAGTGTGCAACAATTATTGCTGACTAAAATGCTGACTACAGTTAAGACTGTATCCAGCAGCACAGACTTTTTGTTCTTACGTTGCAACTCGGGACGTAGTTGAGCAGTCTTGTGGTCGTGGTCGTGGTCATGGTGGCATCGTGTGCTGCACTTAGCCTTAGCTGGGATCCAATTCGTTGCAAGAAGGGGCTTTGTTGGTATTTCTTGGTTTTTTATGATTGCCTGCCACAACTTTTTCGCCATCGATATTGGCGCTATCGACGCGTTGCGCTGTGCGACGTTGGCGTCTTTGTCGACTTTGGCAACGCAGCTTGCGGTTGCAACTCGGAGCAAAGCAGCAGTAAAAGCAACAGCAACAACAACAACAATGCGAGAGTAACTCTAACTGTGGATGCCTTGTTGTTGTTGTTTGTATGGATTTTGCACATCGTTTATCTTGCTGCTGTTGTTGTTGCTGGGACGTCGCGACGCAGCTGCCGCTAGCGAACTGAAATGGCGTTAATGTTGCAACTGCAGCAGCAACAGCAGCAACCAAATGGCCACAACAGCTGCCAATGAGCGAGAACTTAATCTTCGGGATTTAACACTTTCGATATATCTTGGCCCTAGTTGCTTGCCACTTGCCACTTGCCGCTCGCTGCTTGCTGCTGTCTTATGTGGCTGCAGGAGCAACCGGGAATGTATTGGCGACCATTATCGGTTCAGCTGTCTTTTTTTATGGCCAAGTTATTGGAATGAAACGCGCTCGGCTTTTGCTAAAGTTTCATCAGTCGTTGTTTCTTTTCAGTGTTACAACTAAGTAAGTGGTTGCAAGCGTGAATGTGTCTCGTGTGAGTGTGTGTGTGTGTGTATATACAAAAAACAATTGCAGTTAATATCAAAGTGAGCAACGCCTTAATCAGAGTCCTCAGAGTCCTGCAGTGCCCGCCTGCAAGGACTTGTACTGCTCCGCACTGAGGTGTCTGTACACGCCATCGCGATTCAGATAGTAGATGATATCGCTGACTCTCTCCAGATCGAATCCCTCAAGCGCCAGCTCTCGCTTCTTCAGCTTAAACGTTGCGGTGCGAGGAATCTCGTCCATTAGGCGAATGAAGAGCGGACGCGCATACGGAGGCAGGCTGCCCCTTATCCCAATCGAGAGATAATTCATGTCCACCTTGCGTTGCGGATCCACAATGGCGGCCATGCCAGCCTTGCCCTCCACATGGGGAATCTGCAGAAGAAAGAATGCCGTTTAATAAAACAACAATTAAGAAAACTATAGTCGAGGGTGGCCAATAAAAGTAAATAGTGCAGTATTATATATAGACGAGTGTACACGACTGCGAGATACCCGCTCCACATATAGTCTTGAAATATACCAAAATACTACAAATCTTCTTGAAACATACCGAAAATATACCAAAAGTATGCCGAAAATACTACACAAATTATTGAAACATACAAAACATATACCAAAAGTATACCAAAATTTTACACACATTATTGAAACATACCAAAAATATACCGAAAATACTACACATGTTCTTGAAACATGCCAAAAAGTGTTACTTAGTACACCGATATTGATATATATTTAACATATACCATAGAGTACAAAATATACCGGATTGAAAGCAATTACCTTATTTCAAATATCTTAAAAATAATACCGTTTGGATTGTATATATATGCATAGTTGTTCGCACTGACTTTCGAGCATGGATGTATCGTCTCGACTGTTGACGATGATGAAGACTTTATGGAGTCGAAAATACATCATTCTGCATTTTACATACTCTTTCTTTAAGTTCTACTACCTTTTTACCCCATGAGTAACGGATGTAAATAGTAATGGGAAAGTAATGCGTTACCTGCACGCCATATACGACACAGTCGTTGAGTCCTATGCAGTTGGTAATGATGGCCTCGACCTCTTGGGTGGCAACATTCTCGCCGCGCCACCTGAACGTGTCGCCGGTGCGATCCTTGAAGTAGAAGAAGCCCAGTATATCATAGACAACCATGTCGCCGGAGTTGAAGTAGCAATCGTCCTTGGCGAACACATTGCGCAGCAGCTTCTGCTCCGACGCCTCCTTGTCGGCATACCCATGGAAGGCACTCACCGCTCGCCTGGCATCCACCTGACCCACCAGCAGTCCCGCCTCCCCAGGAGCACAGCGCATGCAGTGACCCTTCGCATCTCGCAGAGGTTCTCCCGTCAGCTCGTCACAGCGGAGGATCTGAACGGGGTAGATCTTACGACCGAAGACGGGCACAAATCCAATGGCGCCAATGCGATTTGTGATGTTGATCAGATTGGAGTTGCCCTCGGTGGCGCCATAGACCTCCCCGATTTGAGGAATGCCGAAGCGCGTGACGAACTGCGTCCAGATCTGCGGCCTGAGTCCGTTGCCGTACATGAGGCGCAGCTGATGCTGCGGTGGCTGCCCCGCCTTCGCGTAGGGCGTGGCCAGCAGATAGCGACACAGCTCACCAATGTATTGAGCAGCGGAGCAGCTGTGCTTGCTGCAGTCGCTCCAGAAATTCGATGCCGAGAACTTCTTGCGCAACACCACAGTGCTGCCATTGAGCAGGGCGTTGCCTACGCCTACGATGCCTCCGGCCGTGTGGTACAAGGGCAAGGGATTGTAGATCACATCGTCGCGATTCAGTCCCAGCATGTAGAAGGTGCCCGCAGACATGAAGAGAAACCGCAGATTAGTGATAACTGCAGCCTTCGGTAATCCCGTGGTGCCCGAGGTGTACACATAGAGCAGCTTGTCCCGGGCGGAGCACTCCAAGCTGCGACTCAGGGGCAGCGGGGTCTGAGCGATGAGCGCATTGCTCAGCTCAGTGGCACCGGGCAGCAGTTGGTGCTGCTCCTGATCCGTAAACTGATAGATGGGAATGTCGAGCGAAGGCATCGCAGCCAGCACATCAGCTAGCTCAGCGCCCACGATCAGTGCCGACGCCTTGGCCACCCGGATGCAGTGCAGCAGCGAGTCGCCCCGCAGATGAGAGTTAATCAGCGCCGTGACAACACCCAGCTGACTAAGACCCATCCATATGCAGGTGTACTCCACGCGAGTCTCCATCAGCAGGGCAACACAGTCGCCGCGTTGCAATCCCCGCTGCTGGAAGTAACCGGCAACCTTCTGGCTGTAGAGCAGCGCCTCGCCGAAGCTGAGGCGACGATCGTCCATTATGAAGCAAGTCTTGCTTGGCTGCTGCAGTGCCACCTCCTCAAAGCAGTGGGCCACGGTGCAGCCCTTGCGATCCTTGCGAAGCAAATAAAAGTTGAGTGCCACAAAGCGGTGAAACGCACTGTGGATGGGAGGGGGGAAATTTAAACGTCGAGTACTCTACAGATAAGCAACTACTCACAGGGAATCCCTGCGACACGTCATCGCCAAGGCATAGATATTTGTGGGATTGCGCAGGGTGAGGGCCATTAGAGCACCCAGTGTGAGGCTGGCCAGGGCGCTGTCCCAGCAGAAGAAGGCAAAGACAAGGCTGCCAAACACCAGAATGCAGAGCCGAGTGGCCAACTTCTGCTTCATATTGAGCTCCAAGAGTATCTCCATTTTGTTCTCCTCCCCCTTCTCCGTCTCCTTCTCCTTCTCGCGCTGTTGCTGCTCAGACTTACTCACTTGAATATATAGATATTTACATTATTGAGTCACTTCATATAGTGTTATTGAGTCGTATTATTTTTATGTGAATTGACAGTCTTCGAGTCTCGAACTAGATATTCACACTTCTCTCCACGCACACGGCCAATGACTGACTAAGCACCACCGGACCGGCCCTAACAATCTATCTACATGCCCGACTGACTGTGCTTATCAGGTGCAATTTGCTTTGATACGCCTTTTACCACCACCAAGAATTACAGCAGACCTTATCAATGGGCATGGAGCGGTACTCACTGATTTCCAGGTGGGGTCGACGAAGGTGAGATAACGCGTCTAGTGTAACCTAAAGTTGGGCAATCTGAACCTCTATCAACAGTGAGCACTCGCAAGTGTGTTGTCACGATACTAATCTTCATCGTGATAGCCATATACGAGCTTAGCATGAAGATTCAATCAGTATCGTATTCTTATAACCAAGTGCATTTACTTGTACATTTCAAGCATAATATGCTAGTTATGATTTTTATTATATATTTTGTGTAAATTAATTTTTTATTTACAGTTCAAATTATAAGTTAAGAATATCTTTGTCGTTATATATTTGTTTTTGTTTGACTCGATTTAATATCTATTTTAATAAAAAACAAAGCTATAGCCAAGTGTGCTCGACTGTAAGATACCCGCTACCGCATTGTAAACAAAAGAAAAAAGTGCGTTATTAATTTCAAAATATTTCAAGCCGCAAAAATATTTAAAATATACCATCATAATTATATATTTTGTGTAAATAAATTTATATTTACTTTTCAAATTGTCAGTTTAGAAAATGTTTTTCGTTATATATATTTTTATACCCGCTACCCATAGGGTAGAAGGGTATTATAACTTTGTGCCGGCAGGAAATGTATGTAACAGGTAGAAGGAGGCATCTCCGACCCTATAAAGTATATATATTCTTGATCAGCGTCAACAGCCGAGACGATATAGCCATGTCCGTCTGTCCGTCTGTCTGTCTGTGTGTCTGTCCGTCTGTCCGTCTGTCCGTATGAAACACTGGATCTCAGAGACTATAAGAGATAGAGCTATAATTTTTTTTCGACAGCATTTGTTATGTTTGCACGCAGATCAAGTTTGTTTCAAATTTTTGACACGCCCACTTCCGCCCCCGCAAATCAAAAAAATCGAATAACAAGCGTAATTTTAAAGCTAAAGCTGCGAATTTTGGTATATATGATAATAACAATAGTATTTATGATTCCTGAAAATTTGATTGCGATCAGATAAAAATTGTGGAAGTTATTAAAGAAATACTTTTGTATGGGCCAAAACGCCCACTTACGGGAGGTCTCAAATGCTTTGGCCGACAATCTGGTGTATTGTGCCGTCTATGGTATATTTTAAATGTTAGTATCACATCGTTATACCAAATATACCATTTGGCAAATTTTTAGTATTTTGCAGTATTTTTTGGTATATTTTGAAAATAATACCGCAATATTTTGCTTTTATTCAAAAGGGGTAGCGGGTATCTCACAGTCGAGCACACTCGACTGTAGTTTTCTTACTTGTTTTTGTTTGATTCCACTGTGAGATACCATATAAATTTTAATAAAAAACAAAGCTAAAGTCGAGTGTACTCGACTGTGAGATACCTGCTACCACATTTTAAATAAAAGAAAAAGTGTGCAGTATTATTTTAAAATATATATAACCTCAAAACTAATAAAAATATACCAAAATACACTATAGCGGACAAAATATACCAGATTGTCAGCAAAATCGGTAAGGACCCGTAATACGTAATCGTTTTTGCCAACACAAAAGTATTTCTTACATAACTTCGAGAACTTGTATCTGATCATAGCCAAGTTTTTATCATAATTTTTATTATAAGAACAATTTTAGCATAAGAATAACGCTTTTTATTCGATTTTTATCAAATTGCTAGGCGAAAGTGGGAGTGGTAAAAATTTAAATATTTGTCGTTTGTTGATGCTGATCATGAATACATAAACTTTATTGATCACGCATTTATAACACCCCTTAACAATTGCAAACTGACAGAAAAGTTAAAAATCGAATAACTTTGCAGAAATTCCCGCTTACCAAGAACCAATTGATTGATGGTTGAGAAGTAATCTTATCCAAGCATACAACTAAAATATAGTATAAGTATGCAATAAGTGGTTTTCTTGCAAATTAATGCGCTTCATATTTTCAATGGTATGTTCTCAAGAACTAAAATATTTTTGACAAGTAGCCATAACTTTGGTGAGTACCTTTTGGTAATCAAATTCAAAGTAGTTCATTAATTGAAGTATGAAACGATTAGCAAATATTTCCCAACATTCAGATAGTTTATCTTTCTTGTTGCCTAGATTAAATTCTTGAGAGGATTTATGCTATGCTTAAAGACAATAATAATTTCATTGTTGTTTGATTTTGTTGTTCCATGCTGTTGATTAATGAGTTTTAATTATATTTTTTATTATTTAATAACCATCATAAGTTATTCAAAAAAAACTATTCATTGATAGATTATTTCCAGTGAACGTACTTCTACGCATTTCCTAGAAGTAATTTAAGTGCTTCTCTTTACTGTAATTTGTAATAATAATATTAATAAAGGGCAACGAATTTAATTTCATTCGAAATCATATTATCGAATAACACTTGCGAGTACATAACAACATCAATTGGGGCAATTAACCCATAAAATCGATTTGCTTACGAATTGTTGTGGAATATTTAGCGTGATATAGATAACAGTCGGGCTGAAGCTAATCCAACTTATTTTTATTATTGTTATTATCAAGCAGCTGATTTTACAGTCGCAGAATTCTTATCGCCAGAGAAGCCAAACATATACAATGAAAAGTAAAATTCACAACAAAGCAGTTGCAAATACAAATATGTCTGATAACGGACAACTGTGGACTGAATTTTCAGAAGTTTGTGTTTACTAAATTCTAATAAAACAATGCACTTCAGGTGAATTCGCGCAATAATTAAACATAAGGGTTAACACCAAGAATTTTATAGTAAAAACAAAAGCAATACAACGGTAATATCAACAGGCGCACGATAAAGTTCAATGCTACTTCTCTGTTGTATAGTAGATGAGTAAACGGGTAAAGTACAGTGGGCCACATACTCAGAATTCTCGAATGCGTGTCAACAACTAATTACGAGTTATGCTTCATAAATTAACAATATATAGGTCGGGTATCATTTTCATTCAGTAACAATTATTTGTTAACATAAAATTTAATGATTTAAATTAATGATAGACTCTAGTGTTTAACTTATTAAAATAATATAACGAAGACTTAAAAAAATATAGTAAAGAATAAAACAAAAAAAGGATTAAGATAGCTACAAAGTGGTGCACTCGACTGTGGGATACTCGCAACTCTTAATAAATGCTAAGTTTTGTGGTATTATCTTTAAAATATAACAAATAAACAAAAAATGACAAAAATATATATATTAAATAACATATTTGGTACTGCATTAGTCTACTATTACTACGTTTCAAATATACCATAGAGAGAAAAATATACCAATCAAAGCAAAAACAGCAGTTGACTTCTTATAATATAACAAATTAATACTCCGAAATATTAGGAAAATAAACCAAATGTTATTTACATCAATATACCACTGCATTCAAAATATATCATAGCATACAAAATATAGCAGATTGTCAAACAAAGTAACAGCAGCAGTCGTTTTATGTCAGAGTAAACGGAGAGTAAATACCATAACGAAATACACTTCACTAAATAGTTGGCTACTCAATAACTATTATTAACTGTGGCAGCGTCCCACGGTGCAAAGTGCGTCACACATAAATATGAATGTGTTTTCGCTGCCGCTGTAAGACTTGACTTGATCTATGCTAGAAGAAACCGGGACCTTGACTTATTGCGTATGCAACGCACATAACATTAAACGGTTCTACACATGCTCTCTGCCCATGGCTTTTTTCATTTTGGCCGTCTTGACTAACTTGGCTGCCATACAAGTGCGATACAAAGTAAATATTCATGAGCCTGACACTGACTTTGCTGGCACTGTGAAGCGACAGTTGACTGTCGGTGAGTTCTTTTCTAACACTTGAGCGGTCAATTCACTTTTTAAACTTCTATGCAATGCGATCCGTCGATTGCAGTTGTTATCGCATTATGCATCGCTTGACATACTTTTTGCAATATTCTCGTCACAGCACAGCACACACAGCAAACAGCCAATATCACGAGAAAACACGCGAGTCTCCGAATACGTTCTATCGTCAGCGAGAACTAATTACAACTGAGCAGTTTTTCAGAGTTCGCTTCGCTTCATGCCGGTTCTATTTATTATTTCACGCAGTATCAACAGACTGAGAGTACTACGTTGCTGAGAGAAAGAGAGAGAGAGAGAGAAAAAGTGTGTATGTTCGGAAGAGTAATTGAATCTATGAATGAGATCTGATCCATTAACTTGTCATATATTTATTAGCAACTGATCATGCTCGATTGTCATCGAATGACCTTGACTCATAAAGCTTTTTTTTACATTTCTCTACCGACGACTGTAATATGACTATATAAATTTAATAATTATGCTGAGTACGAAGTGCTTATCAGTAAAATTCGCTTAAAAAATAAAATATGCGTGTACATTTGTGGGCTAATTGCACACAAATTTACTACGTCGATTAAAATTAACTAATTCTATTTAAATTATTCTATCAGGTATGTACTTAGAGTAATAAATATGTGAAAATATTATTAACAAAAGTGTAAAAAAAAAAAACGAAGGGAACGAAGGCGTGGTCCAACTAGAACAAAAAAATCCAAAATTCTATTTTTATTTTTTAGGATTATGTACAAAGTTTCATATGTCTATTTTCAAAAGTGGTAATAATGACAAATTTGTTTTTTTTTTAATTGAATTTCGATTATATAATTTACAGCATTAACCTTTGAATCCTTATACTAAAAGAACGGAGAGCATTATTTACAGCTGAGTGTGCTCCATTCTAATATACACTGCGTTTTAAATTATAATACAAAAATGCGGACGCGTATTATAATAAAACAATATTAAATGATTAAAATATCCTCAAAGAATAAATATAGTATAATTTATATATATATTCCATTTCAGCCCCAAACATACCAAAAAGGAACAAAATATAGCAAAATGATTCACAACAGCCAAGAAAGTCTATGCAGCAGCATCAGCATAACATTTAAAACCTGATTTTACTATTCTAGTAAAACATATTTTGTAATAAACTTGAATATTTGTAGTATGCTTATTGCAAACTTTTCGGCGCAAGGTTTATGTATTGCTTATAATATTCTATACTTTTGTGATGCGACAAAATATTTCCTGCTCATAAAGTCACCACCTTAATCAAAATTTGTATTCCATTATTTCAGTATTTTATTTGATTCAAGAAATTGACCAATTTAACAATTAATAATTTACATTTATACAGGATCTTCTTTATCTGGGATGATACAAAATTCTTTGAAAATATTTTATGGCATTTAATGGTGACTTTTAACAGTCTATCACTATCTCTAAACTAAATGAGTTCAATTTCAATAGCATTATTGCATAGTTAGTGGTTCTAAACAGAATATTAAAAGCTTAGAAATTGTTTTTAAATATAATTTGTGAATAAATAACTCTTGCTCTTGCTCTTCAACTTAAAGATTGAGCTTTACAAGTGATCTACAATGCGCAGATCAGTAAAATTAAACATTTTGTACATCGCAATAAATTGAATGTGGACATAAAAAGAAATGTTTTTATATTTAATTAAACGCATTTGCTTCGCCAGCGAATAAAAGCAAAGAAAAACAATTTGTCCCCACGCAACCAATCTCAAACAAAGAAAAATCCAATGCTAAAATAAATTAACATAAAGCTGGGTAGCTGGCGGCAGAATCGCTGTCGGCGTCGACGTCGCTGTCGCTGTCGCCAACGCAGTAGCTGTCAAATGCCGAGAGTAGAAATATAAAAAATATATGTGCATACTTTCGGGCGGCGTGTATAAAAAATGTGCTCACACTTTTGGGCAGCTTTTTGAGTTATAGGCGGTGAGAGAGGAACCTTCTGCTGTGATTGTGTGTGTGTGTGTGTGTGAGAGCAGTTAGTTTGACTCTGTATGAGTGTGTGCGAGTTGCGATGTGTGTGTATGTGTGCCTGTAATTGACACATGTTACGCGCACAAAAGCGGCAACTTGCGCTCTAACTGCGTCTCTGTGTTGAGTCTCCTTCACTCCCCTCCCGGCCAGTCCAATCGTTATTATCGACAATGGCGCCGCCAAAAACACACACATTCTCTTATACACCCAGAAACACACACACACACATACACATAGGCAAGCACACGCACATGTTCTTCACTGCTGCTGCACAGCCTTCAAATGCAGGCTACCTCAGTCAACTTTGTTTGTAGCCGGCAAAAACAAAAACATACACACACACACATCAGTTATATAGAATGCGAGGAGGGGTGGAGAAGAGGCAGCTTGCTTGCTGATAACGTTAGCGTCAGCTGTGCAGCACTTTGGGGCTCGATGCTTGGGGGCCAAACGGGGCAAGGAGAAGCACACGTGAGAGGCCCGGACTTAGAGTCGTGGCTGGCATCGTGCGCAGGCGAGCGTCAAACGTTTGTACCTTGCCCCATTTGCCCCCAGGCGACAGCATCGTGTGCTGCATGCCCCATCTCATTCGCTCCCGCTTCCCACTTATTGCTGCTACTGCTGCTGCTGCTGCTGTGTTTGGCATTTGTTTGTGTTGTCAACAAAAGTTTCTTTGAAATCAGTAACAGATGTCGATTGAAATGGCACAATTGCTGCCTGCGTCGCTGCCAGCGTCGTCGTCGTCGCTTCGTTGCCTGCCTCAGTAAGCAGCTGGCGGCTGCTGTTGGCTCAGAGCTCAGGGTTCTGGCTGTACTCTGGCTGTGGCTCTGGTGGGCTGCCACTTATGATGAATATTTTTATGCCAGACACAGCAGAATGTCCCGATTTGCCAGACGACATTGTGCTGCCGCTAGTTGCCAGCATTTTAATTAAAATTTTCACTCAAGTATAACGTTTTAATGTGAATGCAATTTAGCCAATCGAAGTTAAAGGAAATGCGACAAGCGCGACCATTTGTTCGCTGACTATATTGCAACTAAAAAGTAGCAAAGGTGGAAGGGATGAAGTTGTTGCTGTTGTCGTTGACAGCATGCCCCATGTCTGTGGCTGGGCTGAGTTGAGCTGAGCTGCTGAGCTGTAGCTGCTGGCGATAACAAACGATAACTGCATGTTAAGTAGAAGCTAACGAACGAACAGATGGACAGTCGACGAGTTGAGTTGAGGAGCAAACAAAATGACAACAACGTATGCTGGCAGCACAATCAGAAAGTGGCTAGGAAGGAGCTATTTGAATACCCGCCCTCGCCCCGCTCCGCCTCACATCGGTCACTGTGCTGGCTTTAGAAAATCACTCAGGTAGCAAAATGCCATCATCATCATCATCGTGGCCATGCTCATGATGAGAGCTTTGCCTCTGGTTGTCCAGTGAAGGGTTGCAACATACACACACACTCGGTGAAAAAAGAAGGAAAAACACTCACAGCAATTCCAGACAAAAGCAAAGTTGAGCCATGCTGATCCTGAAGTGTCTACAAATGTGTGTGTGCGGAGACTATATATGTACATATGTGTGGGTATGCACGTGTGTGTCAGTGTGTGTGTGTGGCAGCCACAAGCCATGTGCGCTTGTGTGCAACAAACGTTGTGGGCGCCCCCAGGCAAGGCAAGGAGAGGCGAGGCGAGGCGAGGTGAAGCACTAACGAGCTTTTGCTTGCTCTTGCAATGCGACAGCAGCAGGTGTGCCACACACACAGACACACACACACACACATACTGAGGGCACAGCTGAGTGACGATAATTGAAATTTCATCACAGTAGTTTGTGGTTTTGTTGCACACACACACACACAAACACACATTCCCTAATGTGCAAATCATGGCAGCACATCGTGCAGCAGTTGCAGTTGCAGTTGCAGCTGCTTTGTGTTGCCTGCTTTTAGGCGAGCATCCTGAATCCTGAAACCCATAAAAGATGAATCGAATTCCGAAATCGTTGTTTTGGTTTAAAACACTTTATTTCTTGGTTTCTTTTAGCCTTTTCTTTGTAGTTGTTGTAACATTTACTTTACTTGCTTGCTGCTTTGCTTTTGGTTTTCATTTTCATTTTCGTTTTCTTCTCGTTTATAGTTAAAATACATTTAAATATTGATTTAGAGATACAATAAATACTAATTAATAAATTAAATATATATATACTCAATAAATTAGACACAATTCAAAATATTGTAATCATGTGTTAATAATAATAATAATAATAATAACTACTATGTTCAGTTTTCATTTCTTTTTTGTTTTGGGTTACCTACCGCCTACTTACAGCTCCATTAAATCGTATTCTGTAATATGTTGAAAGTGAGTGCAAATACTTTAATTTCAAGTGCTCAATGTGCCTAATTGAATTCAGCTGCAATTGAATGAGTTATTCTTATCAAATCAAATTGTCATGGAAAACAATAAAGTGATGAAATCAAAGTTTACACTCATTCAACAGCTTCTCAAGTTTTAGTTTCTATTTTCTTAAATGCAAAAGGAATTTTTGCAAATGTTGTTAGAATGTGAATTATTCATATATTTTTCTCGTTTACTTTAAGTATCATTTAGAAAACTATTTGGAAAATGTGGGAAACGCGCTCCTCATTTTTTTTCTTTTTCTTTTTTTTGGTTAAGGTTTATCTTTAGTTGAACTGCATAATCGTATATGTAGGTTATGATATAATCATATAATCAGAGAATCATATATGGTATTGGCGCCTCCTCCAATCGCCACGTTTAATTTGACTAGCACAAGTACTTCTTCTTGGGTTTCATCATGCGAATGCGTCATTTGGAGCCCAGGCCATTGGGCACCAGCGCACTGGGCGTGCCACCGCCCACAGACGCCCCCACACCACCGCCACCGCCACCTCCTCCGGTGACTGGAGTGCCGCCAACTACCGCAGCTGCTGCGGCTGCTGCAGCTTCCCGAGCGCCAACTGCGGCTGCCTGAAGATGAGCCGACGCTGCGGCGGCGGCGGCAGCGCTGCTGCTGTGGGAGTGGGAGGGGAGCGGGTGGCCATGGCGCTGCGATGTCCGCTGGCGCTAGTCGAGTGTAGATGCTTGGCGCTCAGCTCGCTGGCTCGTGAGTTGCCGCAAACCTGTGAAACACAAAAGAAAGCAAGAGATTTGTGGCAATGTAAGTATTTGGTGTTTTATCCCAACTCCGATTGCTTCACTCACCTGGTGGTGGCTGTCCCAGTCCCTGTATTGACACGATGCACTGCAGTAACGAGCCATGTTGCAGCCGGAGCAGGTTTCAGTTGCCTTGCGACCGCAATTCCAGCACTGTTGTTGCAAGTTGCTGCCCTGTGTGGCAAATGAAATGAATTTAAAATTAATATACATAAAATCATACCTCTAGCAAGTAAGAAAACTACAGTCGAGAGTGCTCGACTGCGAGAGCTCAATAAAAGCAAAACAGTTTCACGTAAATATAACGAAAATATAATACCGAAATGTATCAAATTGTATAATTATTCAAATCTACAAAATTCTTATAGCGAATTGCAATATTCTTAAAAAATTCCAAATTAAATTCGATTGTGCTCGACCGTGATAACTCAATAATAGCAAAACAGTACCGAAAAAATACTAAAATATTCTTCTTCAAATATACCACAACAAGATACCGAAAAAAATACTGAAATATACCAACTTGTATTATCTGATTTGTAATATTCTTGAAAATAACAAATTAAAATACAGAATAAATACCGAAGTATCAAATTCTTAAAATATTCCGAATAAATTGAATGCATTCTTAAAAAATATCAAATTAAAATACCGAATAAATACTGAAATATATCTAATACTGAAATATATCGAATTCTTTAAATTTTCCGAATAAACACTAAAATAACCCAAATGACATTATTTTTGTAATTTATCAAATTAATATACTATATCAATATTAAAATATAACAATCGGTATTTTTTTTTAGTATTCCGAAAAAATACAAATAAAAGGTATTATTCTTAAAAATAAACTACCATCATAACATCGGTAAAATTTACAAATTCTTTTTCTGATCGCTACCAAAATTTCAGAAATCATAAATACTTTACTTATTGCACTAAGCAATAATGATATCGTTTTCTCTTATAGCATTTTATACGGACAGACAAACAGATAGGAGTATATAGTCTCAACTGAATACTTTATTCTGTCGATGAATGTTTTTTTTGCCTTTTTTATAGATATCCTGTAGCCACAAAGTTGCCCTAAATACACTTCTAGAATTGTAAAGATAAGAAACTTACATTCTGTGCGCTGGTTATGGATGGCGACTTGTTGTCCAGGTCGCGATCTCCGCTGGAATGACGACTCATCTCCATGAAGAACTTCTCCATGCGCAGTCGCTCCTGGGTCATGATCTCCGCAGCTCGTGTCTCGGCTGCCACAACCGCCCTTTGGATCTCGATGACTGCCTGACGCTTCACCTGAAACCGAACCACATTCAAAAGCTGTCACGAAGGAAAAGGAAGATTGCTAGACGAACCTGTGTAACGGCATCTTCTGCATTGCGCTTGAACTCGGCCACCTTCTCCTCGGTCTGGCGACGCAGCTCAGCGAGAGCAGCCGGAGTCACCTCTTGGCTGTTGCCACTTCCATGCTGTGGCTCAATGCCCCGCTGTTGCAGTATTGTGATGGCTCGCTTCGTCTTGTCCACCATCGCCGAGATGCAGTTGAGCATGGTGTGAATGTTCTTCCACTCCTCCTCGCCACCTACTCCGCCAACAGCTCCCCCAGCCACCACCCACGCCGCCACCTCCAACACCAGCTCCTGGCAGTGCTGCACCAGCGGCGCATTGTTGCCACGTGCCACCTGGGGCGGAGCATGTCTGCTGGCTGCGGGCTGCAAGTCGCGCTCGTCACGTTGCATGAAACCTGCCGCAACTGCCACATCGCCAGCAGCAGCCGCAGCCGCTGCGCTGTAGTCGAAGGCGAGCACCGAGTGACCTCCAGCCGGATGCATGGCAAGTCGCTTGCTAGCAGGAGCGTAGCCGGATGCATTGGCCGCATTGGCGCCTCCTCCGCTGGCCATGTACTCGCTCCACTCCTGGAGTCCATTGTGTGCGCCGTGCTCCATCATGGAGTCCGAGGAGCGTCGCTTGAACAGCGACCCGCCATTCACATTCCCAGACGTCGCTGGTGGCGCCTCCAGTTGCACGAAGATATCAGCGAATTCCGCACTCGGGACACCGTGAGGCGTCAGCTCCATCACGGACTGCTCGTTGCTGGTCACATACTGCAGCGGCGATTGGTTGGTCGCCCTGGCCAGTGCCATAATCTCGCGCTGCATCAGCACCATGCTGTTCTTGAGCAGCGGCATCACGTACGGACGCAGCGGCAAGTTGATGGCCTCCTGCAACGCCAGCCGGAACTCCTCCAGCGAGATGGTGCTACTGCACAAGCGAGAGCACCAGAGCCCGGACTCGTTCGCTCACCTCCGGTTGTCCGAGTTCCTGGGAGAACTGCACCAAGGCGCCCAGAAATTTGCGCAGCTTAGAGAGCAGACGCGCCTGCTCCACGTGGGCAGCTGCTGCAGCGGCTGCGGCAGCGGCGGCTGCCAGGGATGCGGCATGTTGTGATCCCGGCGTCGGGGATGTGGCTGAACTGGCGCCGCCTCCATTCACGACAGGCGAGGCGCTCGCATTGCGTTGTGGTCGCTGATGCAGATGCAGCTGCTGTGGCGGAGAGTGCGGAGAATGCGGCGCCATATTGCGAACCGGATCTGGCGGTGAGTCCGGCGGTGTTCGGCACAGACGATCTCGTTCCCGTTCCCGTTCTCTTTCTCGTTCCCTTTCACGTTCCCGCTCCCGACTGCCGTTGGGCGTGTGCTGGCTGCTGGATGTGTTGTTGTTGTTGTTGCTGGCGGAGATGGACATGTCTTTGCCGCTGTTGGATGAGGAGGAGGTGGATGAGCTCTTGTCGCCGTTGCTGTTGCTGCTGTTGCTGCTGCTGCTACTGCTGCTGTTGGCTGTTTGTTGTTTGGCCAAAGGGAAGAAGCTCGTTAGTTACTTAACAATAAACAACTTTGAGAAACAAGTTGGAAAACACAAACTCCCCGGGCAAGGGGAAGGGGAAGGGATGTGGAGCAGACGCACAGGATGTTCAGGCCAAGCGCATTACAAATGCATTAGTAGCTGGATCTGCTGTAGCAGCTTAAGCTCGGAAGCTGCAACATTAGCCATGCCACAAATATCTGTAGTACTATATACGTATATATGTATATATCGCTTTCTCTATTGACCACAACAAGCTACAGCACTTGTCAGTTCTTGTCCCATCTTGTCCTGTCCTGTCCAGTCTGCTGACCATCACCACCCTAGCATGCTGCATGTTGCATGTGCGCTGTAGGTTGCAACATTAACAAATTTGTTTGAACATGGGAAATAAATTAGCAAACAGTTTTGGGTGCCATTTGCCAGGGAACAAGCCCAGCCAGGCAAGCAAATCAGACGCCACGCACTAATTGCAAGCCAAGCAAAAGACCGCAGAGAATGGGGATGGAGGAGGGCAGTGAATGGGAATGGGAATGAACCTGCAGCAACGCACTCGACACTAGCTCAAAAACGAAAAGCTTAACGGAAAAGCCGCAGCGCGCAGATGGAGACCAGAATCGAGTTGCTGACGAACGAGAGAAGCATGGTACAAAAATGGCAAGCTTCCAGCTTCACAAAACGGCGGCAAATGAAAAACAAAGTGATTTTGTTTCTCGCTAAGTGATATTCTATGAAATTCGGAATTAACTTTTATAACTTTGAGGCCAAAAGAAAATATTTGTAACATACTGAAATAGACATCCCTCAATCATGATCAGTCTCAACAACACAGACGATATAGCCAGGTGCCTTAGTCTGTCCGATCGATATACGAAATATAGATTTTGGTATATGTCATTTTTTTTGTTAGCATATTTAATATTATATAATTTCATGATAATACCGAGCTTAATAATACAAAACATAGATTTAGATGATTTTCGGTATTTTTCGGTATATTTAATTTGGTATAATTTAATAATACTATTCGCACTATTTTGTTTTTAACTTGCTTTTTTTGCAGCTACCAAATTCTAAGAGAAGATTATAGGCTGAATTGAAGAACCAGAAAGCATTATAATGTTGCAGTAGATTCAAAAAAAGTATATTTGAATTAATATATTACTTTTTTGTTAATAAAAGTAAATAAAATGGTTCTGACAACAGACAAGTGATCAACCATAAAATTTGATAGGTCGAAATGAGATAACGAATTTCTTTATTTAATCTATTTTATTTATTTCTATCTTATTTTAAGGTATGTCAGCAAACTCAAAAAAGCGGAGCTGTGAATTATTGCTAACAAAGTTGGAATGCAAGTTTGATAGCTCGAAGCCGAAGACCTAAGATTTTTTTTATACATGTTTGTCTAATTTTATGAATTAGTAAGTTTGATAGCTCTAAGGGTCAAATGCATTCGTTACATTTACTGAAATCGTAAACAGGTCTAAAAATACTTTTAAGTACCTATTAACTCGTTTTTGTTAACTCTTATAACTCTCCTTCCTAATTCTCCTAACTCATATGTCTCTTCTCTCCCAAAAACTCTCTTTGGTATCTAAATTTTGCATAGGAAATTCGGTTGGCGAATGTTTTGTCGCCTGTTCTACATTGGCGACCAAACACGACACACACACACACACACACACTGACAGACTTATACACAAACTTTGTTTGCACAAGCTAATGGAAATTGTTTATATGAGTGTGTGTGTATGTGTGAGAGGGAGGGGGAGGAAGAATGAATTGCTGGTTGGTGTGGGGTGCAAATGATGCCACTGCTGCCACTGCTGCCACTGTTGCTGCTTTTGCTGCTGCTGCTGCTGCTGTTGATGACGATGACGATAGCGATGGCGATGGCGTTGGCAACGTCGATGCTGCTGCTGCTGCTGCTGCCGCTTCTGTGGCTGCTGCACAGTTTGCTTTTGTGATAATGATTGTGGATACAGCTGCAACTGGCTGTGTTTTCACAGCCATTCAGGCACGCCAATCGAAGGGACATACACAAGAGAGCAAAAGCGAGAGAGGGAGAGAGAGGGCATCACTCAACTGAGTTGGCGGCGGCGGCTTATCAAACGCCAAACATAGACAATGATGGATCACATGATGCCGCCTGCCCTGTAATTGGCTACTATGCAAAAAAAAAACCCACTAAAGAAGCAGCAGAAGATGAAGAAGCAGCAGCAGCAGAAGAAGGCAAACTAAGTACAACAGAACGAAGCTGTCGCCCACTCAGCAAATGTATCTGTCTGTCTGTCCGTCTGTCTGTCTGCCTGTCTGTATCTACATCTGCCGCTGTATCTATCTGGCTATCTATCTAACTGAGTATCTAAACTGGCTGCTGTGTACAATTGTAAAATATTGCAGTTGGTTTGGTTCGGGGCTTTAAAGTTTCGCCGGCCTCCGCAAAAACCACAACTGACCCAAAGTTATGCCTCAGGGGAGTGAGGACGGGGGACGGGGGTAGCAACAGCCACACACACACAGCTGTGACTGGGCACGAAAAATGTTTCGGCCACGAAAAACTATTTACGAAAATTTTGTGTTGACAATTCACATATTTTCTAAAACATAATGTTGGCCATTTGCTGTCTCTCTGCGAGTGTGTGTTGAGGGGGGGTGCGAAAGGGGCGTGGAAATGCGGCATTGTGGGAGCCTCAACGGCTGGCGCAACATCAGCATCAGCATCATGAGTGAGCTTCAGCTGCAGAAGCAGCAACAGCCATCGATTTAAGGTTACGTATACGCAGCATGGGCCAGTGGCATTCTGTTTGCCACTCTCTTTCTCGCTCTCTCACTCTGTTGCTGTATGTGTGTGTGTGTGTGTGTGTGTGTGTGTATGCGGGCAACAGAATTTGCACAGCTGCGTCCCATAGATTGCAGTCGAGCGCACAAAACGAAACGTTGGCAAGTTTAGCTTGTGTTGTTGTTGTTGTTTCTCTGTTGTTGTTGCTGTTGCTATTGCTGTTGCTATTGCTGTTGCTGGCATAGTCATTTGGGAAAACAATCATTTTGGCAAATATTCATCATGCGCAGCTCGTGATTATCATCATCATGAACATCATCATCATCATCATCATCGTGGCCATCAGCAGGCGGCCGTAATGAAGTTGATACTGCTGCAGTTGCTGTTGCTGTTGCTGTTGCTGCTATTGTGGGCGTCTATGCAACACACAGCAAACATTTGTTAAACAAAACTTCTTCTTTTTTAGAGAGAGGAGTATTTCAGTTTTGAATGTTAATTTGAGGGAAGCTTTTGATAGAATTTAAGCGCCTTATATGCAGAGCGAACACACCGCATACGCCCACATCAATGGCCTGGGAATTGACACAGCTACTGGGGACACAGGTATGCACAACAATAACAGCAACATCAACAGGAACAGCAACAGCAACACAACCACAACAACAACAGTAATCAAAGCAAAGCACACAAAACAGCAGCCCCTAAAAGCAGGCTACATTTTTTCTTCTTCTCTTTTTTGCTAGATGCGGGCTTCTGTTGCTGTTGCTGCTGCTGTGCTGTGGCTGCTGTCGTTGATGTTGCCGTTGTTACTGCTGGGAATGCCAACAGCGGCTGTTATTTTTTGGGCTAACGAATGAAAAGAAGTTGGAAATGGTAAGTGGCTAAAAGGTAAAAGGAAACGCTAGCTGTCTCTGCTATACACACAGAATACAAAGTGAGACTTGCGAGACTATTTGCGGTGCCTAAAAGCAGTTGAAACTCAACAAAGCGACTACAATACTTTGCTTTGTTTATCAAAAAGCGTCTTTGAAATGAGTCGTCATTCTACGAACATCATATTTTTTAAATAAGTACTTGCTTAGTATTGCAAGCGAAAGAAATTTAAGTGATAGCAAAAAAATGATTTGGTATTCTTCAACACGTATTAATATTAGAAATCAATTTAAATATTTTAACTCAATAGCTCGGAATCAAATTCGGACAAATTATAATATAAAAGAGGCATCTAATTCAACTGACGAAAGAACTGCGAACCATATGAAATATTAAACTGAAGCAATCGTCAGCTTATTTATTTAATAACAATATATTATTTTGAATGCTAAATATTCCTATGGTAAAACACAACCTGTGATTTTAGATTCGTTATCTAGATTCCACTTTGTTATTTATATTCAATACTAAATGTAACAAATATCAAATTAATCACTCAACTAAGAAATTCTACTTATCTGGCATTATCATATGTTATTAAACCTGTTGCCCATAGGGTAGAAGGTGGTATATTTTGAATGTACTAGTATATCAATATACCAAATATATTGATTCGCTATATTTTCATTATTTTTGTGGTATTTTAATTTGATGTATGTATTTATATACCATAATATTTTGCTTTTATTCAAAATGGGTGGCGGGTATCTTTTACTTTCTTGTTTTCTATGCTTTGTTTTGGTCTCATAAAAAAGTGGAAGTTCAGTGAAAGTTATTAATTCTAATGATTTTTCTTGAATTAAGAAAGTTCACTTTTAGAAGAAATATTGAACAGATATATTACATCAAAGCTTTCATTTATAAGAATGAAGGAAGTATTCGGAATACTCATATTATATTTAATAAAAAAATTACTCGTACGACTAACGAAATATTTTATACAGTCTTTTATATAGAGCAGACGAGTGAATAAAACAATGATTCCTAATTCAGCGGCAAGAAATCTGTGAACACAAGATTGCGATATCATAAAGAAAGCAGCTCAAACAAATCTCACCCCTCGCTCATTAGTTGGTTTTGTTGTTGATTCGTGTTGCTTTGCCCTGTCACAATACGCGCACAAACAAAACAAAAACACACGCATGAACTCAGTAGCAATAGAGGAGAGAGAAGAGGAGAGAGGAGAGAAACATACACGCACACAGCTGCTGGCATTCACACCATCAATCGTTGTGCCTGTCGCTTGGCTGCACTTGTGCCATGAATTCCCAAACTCAAACCCAAACTCAAACACAAACTCGAGCTCGAACGCAATCCCAATCCCTATCGTAAGTCCTCAATTAAACGCCTTAATGTATGGCAGCCAAACCCCATTTCACACTCACATGTCGCTTGCCACATTCCGCTGCCACTTGCCACTTCCTATTTCCCACTTGCCACTTGCGACTCCCATATCTGGTTGTCCATGCCACACACTCACCTTTAAGCCGTCGACTAATTGCAGCCGCAGTTGCTGCAGTGGCCGCTGCTGCCACCGCCGCCGCTGCTGCTGCTGCTGATGACGTCGTTGATGATGACGCGGATGAGGCAGCTGTCGATGTGGCCACCGCTACTGCTGCCGCTGCTGCTGCTGCCGCTGTGGCAGCGTCATAGGCGTCCTTGTCGGTAATTTCCTCCTTAATTATCGCCTTGCCATCGAGCGCCATCTGTAAATAGTCGCAAATTAGTTGAGAAATTTAAACAGACTGCGTTTGTTGTGTGTTATGTTGTGTGTGTGTTTCTGTTTCTGTTTCAGTTTCAGTTGGTAGACAACAAAGGGGCTCCAAATTGTAATTATAAGACTGCCAGGCAGTCAGACATTTTGTCAGCATGTCCAGGTTCCCATGCGTCTACCGAAAACATCAAGTGACAAAGTTCTCACATTATGATTTCAAATTATTTGATTTCAATTTGATTAAATTGTTGTCTGACATGCAAATTGGGCGCAACATCAAAACACAAAGCTCTCACCGCCTTCCCCTCACTTCCCAATCAGATTTAGTCCGTGTTTTGGGCCTGGGACTGAGACTCATTATGGGCAGCTGCAACGTCGCCTTCGGGCTTTACCTATGCGGTATTATTTATCTGTGTTCCGATTGTAATTTGAACCTGACAATTGGAATTGTTAATGCCACACAAAACAAGTTGCAAACTATTCTGATGCAATCAGGATAACACAAGACTAAGCAAAATGAATTTAGAGGGAAGCATTATTTAGTATTGTTGAAAAATGTTTTCCGAAACAAAGCTGCGAACAATTATAAAGCAGAATACTCCTTTCTACGACCTAAACAGATTTTATCGAATAGGTTGAAATATAATAAGAAAATGTTTCAGAGAAGAAGAGAGAAGCCTAAAGCATTTGAATGAATTTTAATCTTAGGGAAACTTAAATTAGGAACGGAACTTGAAACTGGGATAAAAATCATTAGATTAGATACCACATCCTACCTGGGCTAGAAAAAGACGTAAGAAAGGAACGGACCTCAACCCAATCAATAGTATTGAATTTATTCAGGAGGTTGGGCTCATAGAAGAACTAATGCTCAGAAGGGGTTTAATAGATCTTAACAATAGTAATAACAAGTAACACTTGAGAGTGCTCGACGGTAAATTTCGAGCTACATAATTTTAATGAAAGCAAAACAGAGTGACATTATTCCAAGAATGTACCATGTACAGCAAAGCTATTAAAACATACCAAAGGCATTTTTATAATATAAAAGAATTGATTTAAAACAAATGAAAAAAAAGAAACACAAATCGACAACCAGAATAATATTTTGTAATATGATGTTACACTATTCACTATGAACTATAGTGAAAGGATTATTGAAGCCACTTCATACTTAATGATTTGCAGTAATGATTTCAATTAACTGCATCATTTTAATTGTGTGGTAATTTCTTGAGTGTAGATTTTGCCAGCTTGCAATCTTGCTCCAATCATCCACACTCACTTGCTTACTTACTCACTTGCAATCACCGCCTTTCTTTCAACAATGCAAACAGCCTGCACTTACCACCTATTAAACCAATTTTCCCCCACTCAACCCAATCAGTCCCAGTCCCAGTCCCAGTTTCACTTCCAATCCCAGAACCGCAGAATCAACACCCTATGGCACGCACCTGCTCATGCTCATGTTCATGTCCGGTTCGGTTTGGTTGTGTTCTCTTCAGTTCAGTTCAGGTCAGACGAATGTCGAGTGAACATGGGAATATTTTGTTGATTTTTATCACTAAAATATGTAAATACCTGGGTCGAACTGTGGGAGTTTGTGCAGCTTGCCGGCTGCATAAACAAAAGCGCAAAAGTATAAAAAAAAAAAACAGTAAAACAATAATAACAAGAGCAAAGAAAATAAGAGAGGCGAGGGGAAAATCTGCTCATTTTCATTCATGTTTTAGATCCACAATCCGCAGTCCGCAACCCGAAGCCCCCAAAAGCAAATGCCAGAGATTGAATCGACCATTTTGAGGTGTAAAAACAGTTTTTAGCGCAATGTTTAAAGTCAATCGTCGCATTTGGCCATATTTATTCAACGAGTATTACAAGTGTGTGCGGAAGACACAACTAGAGAGAGAAAAAGAGAGAGACGGAGAGACAGAGAGAGAGAGAGAGCTCTTGGACAGCTGTTTCACATCAGGCAAATTACTAAAAATGCTGCAAATGAAATTCTATTAAAAACAAACACTTGACATGGCAGCTGCCGTTTGGCAAAGCGGCTAGACGAAGGGGCGCCACGGGGGGAGGAGGCCACTAATGACGGATCCAGCCGGCATATGGCGTCTATAACACTTGTCAACTGTTTTGGGCGCGCAATGAGGATGGTGGGGAAGGCTCGGGTTGTGGCTTCTGCCTCTGGCTACGGCTCTGGCAAATAACTAACAAAGCAAAACATGCGTGACAGGCGGCAACAACAAGTGTTTTGTGTGTGCGCCAGGTGAGTGGGCGGCCAAGTGGGCGGTGTGCCCTGACTCAGTTAATAGCTTGGCTGGCTGGCTGCCTGGATGGTTGGATGGCTGGCAGCAGCTGCCGCCGTTTGCCAGTGGCAATGGCAGCGACAGAGGCAGAAACAGAGCTATAGACCAGAGAGCTATGACGAATGAATCAAATGTCAGAAGCAGCCGTGTTGTCGTCGCTCAAGCAGCTGTCGCCCTGTCGGCGGCAGCAGCAGCAGAAGGCAGCAGAAGGCAACAGCAGCAGCAGCAGGCTTCAACTTGAGTTGTTTTCCTTCCTTACCACCTCCCACCACTTTTGGGGGCAGCCACTTCAAAGCTGCCTCAGTTTGAGCTTCAGAGCTAAAATGGAAAATGTCACCCGCAGAACTTTTGCCACAAAACTTGGGGCAGCTGCCAAGCTGGCGCTGCTTCGACGTCGGCGTCGGCGTCGGCGTCGGCGTCGGCGTCGAGAACGAGGCAACGGCTGCTGGCAAAATTGCTAAAAGAAAAAGTAATTATTTAAACGATGCGGGGGTGGCGGCAAGGGCGGCAAGTGGGGGGAGGGCGAAGAAAAGGACGCATCGTGGGCGTGGCAACTATTAGGCAAGCCGTTAGCAAAGCAATGACAAATTAAAAGCAACAGCAACAAGAACAAAAAAAGAACAACAACAGCAACAGCAACTTGCGCATAATTTTCAATTACGAGTATGCCTCGGCACAAATCATAAAAAATTCAACGACATTCATTTAATTCGTGTGTAAAAAAGGCCAAAACGCAAAGGCCTGACTCTGACTGTGGCCATGTGGCTGGACTCCAAAGCATTTTATACTTTTATCCCTTTTTCCAACAAAAACACAGCGATAACACACTCACACAGCTGTGCGAGAGGAGCAGCATAAGGATGAAGAGGGGGAGGCAGAGGAGAGGAGAGGAGAGTTAACGAAAAGGCGCGCCAACTGTAATAACAACAACAAGAGAAAACATAGCAGCAGCAACATGAAGGGTTTGCTAGTGTAGGAAAAGGGGGTGGCATGGCAGCTGAGAGATCTGGTTGGAGTAGAGGTGGACAGGGGATGGGGAGGGGAGCGGCGGAATGGCTGAAATCACAGCACAGCTGCATGTGCTTTAGCTGTAAGCTGCCAGTTCACGTTCTCGCCACGTATGTTTGTGTATCTGTATGTCTCTGTGTGTGTGTGTGTGTGCAAATGACAGCAGCGTGGACGAGTCCAGTTAACACGCACACACACACACACACACACACACAGAGTCCAGCTGTGCAATTGTAGTTGTGTGTGGACTGCGTCATTATGCACAAGTGGCGCTCGCCGCCGACGCCGTCTGAAAGGGATTACTGGCGACGACACCTGTGCAACAGCAACAGCAACAACAGAAACAGCAGCAACACTAACAACACATGTTGTACATTTCGACAAAAAGATACACGTACATACATATTCCATTCAAGTGTATGTGTGTTTGTGTGTGCGGCTCTTCAGTGTGGTGATGTGTGTATTTTACAGTAAAAAGGTTTTTTTTTTTTTGCAACTTGCCGCGTCAGCTGCTTCATTACACATGAAGTTGCTAGTGCAAGCACTCGCAAGGGAGCTGCTAGAAAAGTTGTTGCAAGCGAAAATGTGAGCAATACTTTAAATGAAATTACTCTTCGATATATTTGTAGCGTTGGTAAGAATAAAAGTTATAAATTATAGATATAGGAAAAGTCAATTCTTTAGTTGAATTGATAACATGACATGAGAAAATTTATAACAATCAAAACAATTTACATCGATCATCTAAATAAATTCAATTCTTTCAAAGCAATTGAAGAAATTTACATCGATCATCATCATCTAAATGAATTCAACTGTATCAGAAATCATTCATTTCTTCTTTGCTTGGATTTATCAAATGCTCCTACTTCAATTCATGTTTAATATATCCTCCACCCTCTTACAATCTGGTTTATATTGTATTATTTGGTATATTTAGAATTTAGTAGTATATCGATGTACCAAATTTATCTCATATAAAATTTTAGTTTTTTTTTTGCTTCTAATTTGAACCATTTTAATTAAATGGGTAGCGTATATCTAACAGTCGATCATTTCTTATTGACATATTAATATTCGATTAATCCATTTTTTGCTTTCGCTAAACAAATGAACTCAAGAATATAGAATGATATACAAATAAACAGACTTCAAAAAAGTAAAGTGGATTAAAACTGAATGGAATGAACAACCTAGTTTAGTAATCAAAAATGAACCAACCAAAAAAGAACATCAATTAAATTGCATGGTCTTCACAAAACCTTTATTAATGGAGTTGTGTTGTTCAGTTCTGAACTAGTTCAATCTAACGATTCAGTCAAGTGAGTGAACTATGAGTTTGATGAAGTTTGTATAGTTTAAGTGCCATTCACGTTTTCGTTTGTATAGTTCTTTATTGTTTTTGTATTATACTGAACATTAACATAAAATAAAGTTTCTTTTAGAGTAGAAGTCAAGCTAAATGTAGTTTAATATGGTTGGAAACAAACTAGAAACCTAACAGACTAAAATACAGCTGAAAAAAGGAACGAACTAAATGGACTATAGAGCCACTGAACCAGTTCACCAAAATGAACTACAACGCATAAGTTTAGTATACAATTGTAGTTTACTGTTAGTTGTGAAAGTATTGAGGCAACTCTCGTGGGATGCTCTGTACGTCTGTTGCCACAAGTGTAAGTATGTGTGTGTGTGTGTCGTGCAACGTGCCACAGCATCAGCGTCATTTTAAATTACGCATCACACCAAAAACACAAACAACAATTTAACACTAGCCGCCACCGCACCGCACGTGTGTGTCCACCGCTCTGTCCCAAATGCTCTTACGTATGTGTGTGTGTGTGTGGGTGGATGGGTGAGAGTGTCAGGCATAATAAGATAATGGTGTGTCACATCGACAACAACAACAGCAGCAGCAGCAATAACAAAGAGTGGCAGCAACAAAGGAAGCTGCATCAGCATCAGTAGTGAAAACAGAAACAATTGAGCGAGTGTTGCGCTTAATCGGCTTTACGGTCTGTTTTATTTCCGATATGAACTGTCTTATATGCCCCCGCCTGGCCGCATTGGGCATTAAGTGGCCAGTCAGCGAGTCGCGCACATGCAGCTGCAACTGTTGCAACAGCAACTTGCAACTGCAGCTGCGACTAGAACGGATAGTTGAACGTCTGTTGGCAGACTGAATGTTGCCAGAATTTCAATTATGCAGCTGATGCCTCGCAGCTGTGGCAACAGTTGCCGATGTTGCTGCTGCTGTCTAGTCTCTGTTGTCTGTGGCAAATGCAATTTTCTAGCGAAACGAGGCCGAATTGTTGCCAATTGAAGATTTTCCAACTGCTTGGTTTTGCTGTTTCGTTGCTGTTGTGTTGCTCAGTCTGATTGGAAAATCATTTTCAGTTAGTGCAGCACGTGCCACAGCTTCGAGTTGCCATTGCCAGTTGCTGCCTGTTGTTGTTGATTGCTTGTGCAGCCAAGTTGTCTGCAGCAGTCAAGGGGAGGGGGAGCAACACATGTTGGCACGTGCCATTGACGTTGACGCTGACTGCGATGTTGTGGCCAGGGCTGCACTCGACAGTTGCTGCTGCTGCTGCTGCTGTGGTGTCGTGTTGCTGTCGTTTTCAATTAAAAATTGCGACTGACAGCAGCTGCTGCTGATGGCTATGGTAGCACCTGTGAAATTGCTCTGCATCAAATGGTGGCACACAACACTTTTTTGCTCATTTCACAAGCGGCAACCATTAGCGACACATGCTCGAATCGATTGATGTTGCTGCCTCCTCGACAGCAGCAACAGCAACAGCAGCAGCAGCAACAGCAGCAGCAATCTCTTTTCTTTCTCTCTTATTTTCCATTTTTTTCTGACCAACAGCAAAAATCTGTTGCCGGCACTTGAGCTGCAGCTCAAACAACTGTGCCACATGACAACTTACAAGACACAAGAAGAAGAAGAAGAAGTAGTAGAAGAAGAGGAGAAAGAGATGGCAGATATGTACTCTCTCTCTCTTTGTCTTGTACTTAAATCATGCAGCTGTTGCCACTTGGCGGACGCAGTTTTTCAGTTGCTGCTGCTGCTGCTGTTGCTGCTTCCTTTTGCCACTTGCCACTTGTCCCTTGTCCATTCCAATGTTCTCTGTTCGCTCTTGCCTGGCATCATCTGCGTTTCATCTGGCGCAAGAAATATTGCGGCAGCTGTTGTCGCCGTTGTCGTTGTCGTTGCCGTTGCCATTGGCCGACGCCCCTTTTGCCCGGGGTTGCTCTCTGTGTGTGTGTGTATGTGTGACAAGGTCAACGCTGTGTCTGGAGATTGAAGTAGAGGCGGCTGCAAATTCAATTCAAATGTTTTTGGCTCAAAGCAGCATCGACGGCGGCGGCGGTAGCAGGAAACCCGACCAGACAATTTGGGCGCTTGCCAGCAAAACGCAAAACAAAGAGAGCGGGTTGATGGAGGAAGGGGTAACAGGGGGTGGGTGGGGGGTAGGAGGACAGTGTATCTGCGCTGGACATGCCGTTAGTCGTGGCATTTATATATGTATGTTTTTTTGTGTCATCTTGTGCGCACTATTTAGAAAATGTTTTAAACATAAGAGGCGACATTTAAGGCCAAAAGGATTGTGAAGGGAAAACGCGAGACTGAGACTATAAAACAACACAATGAAGAGTCCGCTGAAAGTGGAATCGAAACTTTGAAGAAGATGAATGCATTTTACTGCACTTAGAGACGATTCTCTTAAGTTCCTCAATAACAGCAAATGCACAACTGGACACATGCTGCATGTCGCTGCAAGTTTAAGTACGCTTTGATATTTTTCAAAAGTGTAATGGAGCTTATATCATGTGCTCTTATTTTTATACCGTTATTATATTAATATACTAAATAAATATTGAGGTATGTTTTAGTATTTTTGCGATTTGATAATATGGCGTAAATAACTTATTATATCAATATACTAAATATACATATCAATATATTTTGGTATTTTTGCGGTATGATAATATGGTATAAATAACTTCTAGTCCCTGACTCTTATTTTTATACCGTTATTATATCTATATACTAAATATACATTTCCGTTTATTTTAAAATAACTTCGTGGCCCCTCTTAATTTCAATGTACTAAAAATGCATTAAATGATATATTTAAATGAAAATACCACACTGTTTTGCTCTTCTTAAGCACGTGGTATTTCCTATATAAATATGTGTATATGAAAATATTAAAGGACAACTTGACCATGGCTCTAATTTGTATACTGTTTTACATCACAATACAAAATATATATTTTTTTTTTTAATTAAATGAAAATGCCGCGTTGTTGGAAACGGGTTGTGGGTATCTTTTAGTCTAACATACTCGACAATCACTTTCTTGTGTTTTTTTTTTTTGTATTGTAATTCATATGTGAGTACCAAAAAAACTCATACAAACAAAACATTATTCACTTTTAAGCTATTTCTACTGCCGTTCCTTGCATTGTTTTGCACAAATAAAAATAATTTCAGTTTATCCTCCTTTTTTCTGCTCCAAGCCTGTAAAACATTTTTGGAGGCTTCTTTTTGTGACTTTGGTTGGGAGCACGTCTTTTTAATAAACTGCCACTTGCAGCGACAACAATTTTGCAGTGGCGCAACAGAAATCCACCCAAAACATACACACACCAAAAAAAAGAAAGAAAGGTCTGAACAAATGTAACTCGAAGCTAGTTCAGCATAAGAATGAAAGAGTGGGGGAAAATAGAAGCCAAGAAATTGTTTTTGACTTTTTCGATTAAGAGTGCGCACATACACAGAAGTGTGTGTATGTGTGTGTTAGTTGTGCTGTGTGTGACATTTTTGGAGTCTTGTTTAGCTTTGAGCTTTGCGTTGTTCTCCTTGTTCTCGTTGTTAATAAGCAAATTGACTTATTTCCGGTTGCCATTTGCATTGTGGTTGTCGTTGTTACTGTTGTTGTTGCTGTTGTTGCTGCTGTGTCGTTGGCTCAGCTGTTTGGCGGCCAAACAAAATGGCGTCTCATTAGTCAATGTCGTCTAGGCAGCCACATGGGCGTGCCTGCAGAGGGGGCGTACGTACCTCTTAATTGCCTAGGTGTGAAAATGTTGCCTCAACTTTATTTCGTCTGTCAGGGGAGCGGAAAAGGGAAGTGGAAGCTTACAACGCTAATGATTGATTGAGCGCTTGATGGATGGCTGGCTGGGCAGGGATTTTTGGGTTGCCACATGCCACATGCCGCATGCCGCATGCCGAATGTTGAATGCCGAATGTGGCATGCCACCCACTAAGTATCAAACAACAGCTGCACTTGTCATGTGCATTTCCACCTGCGCTTTTCCTCTCTCTCTCTCTCTCTGCCTGCGCTTATTACGCTAATAACTTTGCCCTTTTCACAACGCTGTCAATTTGAAATTTGAAATGCATTCACTGAGTTTTCCTCTGGCCTAATCGTCAATATGTCAATCCAATGAACTGACACTGAGCCCAATCAACCAATTTGCCCAGTTACCCATCTGTTGCATTATTTATCGGGTTCTTCTTTTTTGTTTAGCCAACTCTTTTAGCACTGATTCAGTTATGCCAAATAAATTTAATTAACTAAACTCATTTTAGACAGTAATATTGGTTATTAATTCATCTAGTTGTTAGCAAAATTTAATGCCAATTTTTTACCCATGGGATACAAAGTGTTAAAGTGTGTGTGAAGGTGCAAGCTGATCAAACAGATCATCAGTCTACATAAGAAAACTTTTGAATGCTCTTGTATACAAAAATATACAAATTTAAGTATATTTTAAACTATATAATATAAACAACTTTTAGTATATTTTATAGAAAAAATACAATTTACCAAAAGTTGTAATATAATATTATAATATATTATATATTTTATTTCTTTCAATGGAATACTCTAATTCAATAAAAATTATAAGGAAAGTGTACAATTAATTGCTGTAATAAATGATTATTTTTCATTTCATTTTAAAATCTTATAATATCTTTGGAAATATTGGTTATTAATTCATCTAGTCGCTAGCGAAATTTATTGCAAATTTTTTATCCATAGCCTACAAAGAGTAGAAGTATGTGTGAAGGTGCAAGCTGACCAAACAGGTCATCAATCTACATAAGAAGATTCTTGAAAACACTTCATTAAACTATACAAATTTTAGTATATTTTACTTGTAGTATATTATAATATTTCTTTCAATGGAATACTCTACATGACTGCAAATTATAAGGAAAGTGAAGAGCTTATTGTTATAAACTAATATAACTAATTGTTATAAACTGTAGAACTATTATGATAAATGATTATTTTTCTTACTCAATGCTTAACAGTGAATTTTAAAATCTTATAAGATACTTTAAGATATTGTAGGACTATTTAGTATAATACAAATCAATTGCAGATACAATATGCACACTCTGCTTGTAATACTGTTTAATAATCATAACATTATGGTGGCTCTTTAATATATTGTAAATTATATATTATGCATTAACTTACATAAGTAATATTATATGAGATTAGTTTACTTAAATCATTGCACATCGATGCTGCCGACAATCATTTGTTCTCCAATTCCAATTAATGATAATAACGATGTGCTTCACCTACTCACACAAACTAATATGCCCTCGAGTGTTTGAAGCAGAGTGCAGACAGCGCTTGCTCTGAGCCCACAAGCTGCCCAAATGTTTATGCAGGTGTCTTGCCACTGAAGGCAGCAGCAGCACAAAGCAATTGGCAAGACGTAGCAGATGTAACAGAGCAAAGAGGCAACACACAGCACAGCAGCTGGCTGAACAGCAGAAGCAGACACTTGCCACTCTTTCTCTCTCTCTCTTTCTTATCTTTCATGCTGAGCAGATCATTCAGCAACAGCTGTCGGCTTGTCAAGGCCAGGTGAAGGCAGAAAGCAGAAGGTACGAAGCACTCTGACTCATGCAACTTGCAGCATGGCCCAAAGATTCGGTTTGCTGCAGCTGGCCAAACAGCCGGATTTGTGGCACGTGCTTCAATTAGGCAACATTTGTTGTGGGAATCAATTCGAATGAGATTGGCGAGACAAACTCACCCTTATTATGGAAATGGAATGAATATCTTAATATCTATCTGATATCAATTGCTGAGCAGAGAACTTTTTGTGTGTTAAAAACATTAGAGAAGACGCCATAGCAATTGGAATGACAGCGAAGCCAGCTGCAATAATTTGCAGCTGGGATGCTCAGCCCAAGCCCAAGGCCATCAGAAACAGATGGCGGCTAAAGTCATTGGTTGCCAGTTGCCAGTTGGCAGCAAGTTTCGCTCATCCTACAATAAATCTCACGTGAACACCGAGCCGAGGGGGAAATAGTCGTAATGCTTGTTGTATTTGTAATTTATAATTTCGCACGTGAAACTGACAAAATGAATATGCTGCAGAATATTTTGTTGTTCTTCCGGCAATGCACATGACTCTAGTTTGGGGCAAACATTCACGCAAATAAAAAACAGATGCGTCGCACTTTCAGATATATGTAATCCATATGTATGTATTTAAAGAGCCACCAGATTCCACAAATATGTATTTTGAGTGTGTCTGTTCTGTTGTCTGTCTGGGACATCTGGCGTTATCGCGGCATGGTCAATCAGCATGTGTTGCGCTCAGCAAGGAAACGAGACAGAGGCAGAGAAGAAGCACACAAGCACACACACATACGCACACTTCTACATACATATGTAACTTACCATTTTGATTCTGTCGAAATCTTGATCTTGTCGAAATCTTTATGCTTCCTTTTTTTTTATGTTCTTTTAGCACTGCTTCTTGTTTTTGTGGTCTTTGGTTTACTTAGCTTGTTTATGTTATTCACACGCTGCACACTGCAATTTAGTTTGTTGCATTGTTTTCGTATTCTTGACACCCACTTGAAACGCAGCAATGCAATGGGGCGGAACTGACTAGCAACTATGCAATTGCGATTGAATCTCGCGCTTTAATCGAATTTATTTGCACATTTTTGTTGATTTATTTTCTATTTATTTGTTGCTGTGAACGCGACGCGAAACAACAACAAACAACGAGCGAGAATGCGAGAATCGAAGCGATGCGATTCATGTACCGGCATGCCGGGACACTGGCAAACGACTGAAGCGACGCGCTATGGCTACGGCCAAGGCAACGAAATTCCAAATTTCACGCGGGACGAAACGAGAGAGTGAGCAAGTGAGAGAGATGCGGCTGCTGCCTATGTTATCGCTTCAACTGCCTCCGCTATGCAGCGTGACATCCGTTTAGTTGAAAGTTGAAATTGCTTGTGAGCGCTGCTTCAGTTTCAACTTGCACAGGTAGTCGCACATGTATCGTTCTCGTTGTTCGTAAGCACATCGGCAACGGCATCGGCCTCGAATTCATCTTCGGGCGCAACTTCGGCTTTGTTGTGCGACTCGTGTTTTGATTCGTTTGTGTTCGCCTGCATTTTGCATGGCGCTTGCGCAGTTGTCTGCTCCCGTCAGAAACAGCTGTTCAGCTGCTCACATGCACACACACACACACACAACCAGACTCCCTTTAGGCTTATCAAAAGGACAGTGGACAGATGACAGAGGCGAAGGGAACAACAACTGCCTGCCTAGACATCGTCGCAGTCTACACTTCCTTCTCATCTGCTTCTTTTTCTCTCTTATTTCGCCTGGCACCAGCCGGCATTTGGCCCCGCTGGGCTATTAACATCAGCTGCTGTCGCTGTTGCTGCTGCTGCTGTTGCTGTCGCAATCGCAGCCTCCTCTCCCTCCAACCATCGCGTCGCATCGGCTGCTGCCAGCGGCAGCTGAAAAAATTCCTTTTTGGCAGCCGAAATTTCTCAGTTGTTGCTGTTCTTGTTATTGTTGCTGCTGCTGCCGCTGCCGCGCTGCTGCTGCTATTTCGTTTTATTTTCGCTGAAATGTGTTTCACTTGGCATGAAATTCCAGTTGGCATTGCGTTTCCAACTGCGTGCCGATATTTAAATAAATTGCCAACCAATTGTGCACACACACACACACACACACATACACTCGCACACGTGTGAGACAGATGGAGTACTCACGCTCTCACTCTCTCGAGCTGTGTCACCCGCCTTGGGCAACTCTCCGCCCCCAGCCAGTTGTTGTACATTTGAAAACCATTGAAATGGCCTTATGCGCGTGTTCACACCATGTCAAATGCTTAGACCCACACATAATACATATAAACCCACGAAGCACACCAACCCCAACCCCCACTCCCACCCCAAACACCAATCGCAGCCGGAGCGCAGAGTAAAAGTTCAACGCCGAAATGAGCGAGCAAATTAAAGGCGATTTCGTTTCTGGGATTGGGGATTTGGGTTCTTCTACAGCTGTGTTGGATTATGTGCGACAAGGGAATGCGTTCACAACATGGCATGGACCAAGTGCAGAAGGAAAATCCGAAGACTGCTAAGGAGGAGAGTTCTGGGCTGTGCTGCTATGATGGAGTGCTTCTTGATACCCCTGAGAACAGTAGAACAAATGAAACGGATTACTTTAGAGCATTGGCTGCCGAATCTATGAAATATTTAATGTATCTCTAGAATTG
The DNA here is from genome assembly GCA_035046325.1 of Drosophila niveifrons. Classification (NCBI taxonomy): domain Eukaryota; kingdom Metazoa; phylum Arthropoda; class Insecta; order Diptera; family Drosophilidae; genus Drosophila; species Drosophila niveifrons. The sequence continues at coordinate 281,899 of JAWNOC010000025.1, forward strand.
AATTGCAGCAATTTGGTCGTGGCTATTGGCTAAATCGATTAATTGATTAGTGGTTATTTGTAAAGCGAATAATCTTATAACGGCTATATACGCATGTTTGTTTGGACTAGAAAAATTACTCTAAGAGATCACTTTAACTGTGGTGTTTATTTTAGAGTATATTTTTATATTCACTTTTTAAATTTTGCATATTTGGTAGGGTAATTTTTGATAATTTTTTTCTTCAACAACTATGAAAGATATTAGGGAATGTAAAATATTACTATTATTATATTATTTTTAGATTATTATTATTTTATTTTCCACTTTGTAAATGTTACTTTTATATTTAGATATCTAAATTTCCCAAGTAATCTAACTTCTTTTACATCTTTTAAAGATATTAGGGAATGTAAGGTATTACTAAATTGCATTATATTTTAGTATTAATTTATATCTGAAGTGTCATTTAAATTAAATAGATAATTACATAGTCGATGCGCTGCAGATCAATCAAAATTTGACAATGGCGCTGAAAGATTTGAGTATCCTAGCTATGGCTATTAGAGTTGACCATTGGAAATTGAGTCAATCAGCCAATTTTGGCAATAAAAGGCCAATCATCTTGCAGCTGCTTGGTCGCTACTCAGAGCATGCCCCAACCCCGGACAGTTGTGCCCCACACAATCCACAGTTCTAACATTGCTTGCCACAAGCAAAAACCGAAGCACCCTAACCACAAACTTTAGCGTAGCCCATTTGGCACTCGTTATGGGTAAGGGGTAAGGGGGTAAGAGTACTCATCGAAGGTGGCAAAAGGGGAGGGGGGGGTGGAGAGAAAAGCGAAATCTACGTAGCCAGCAACTGCTGTTACAACTGGCTATGGTTTTTGTCCTGCTCTCCATCTGCAGCTTCTCTCCTTTGCAGCGTCTTGCTCCGTCTCCCTTTCCCTCTCTCTCCCTCACGCTCGTGTGTGGCATTGCCACTTGGTAACAGTTGGCTATGGCATCAGGCGGCAAATAATGTAAAACGCCATTAGGCGAGATTTTCTCATACAAACAACAATTGTGCATTGGCACACAGAAGGCAGCTGACGTAGTCGATGGGCGTCTGGGGCGTATTGGTGGCTGGCAGGCTGACTGACTGGTGGAAAGAGATGGAGATGGAGAAAGGGACATGAGGTGTGTGCCACTTCGTATTGACAGAGCAGCCGCTGTATGCTGTGAGCTGTGAGCATTGGACACAGCAGCATTTTTTATGCGCATTTTGCACAAGCTGCGGGGAGGTTTCAATCTCCCAAACGAAAACAATTTGGGCAGCAAGTGGCAACATTTGTTGCTGCCGTTGCCGTCGCTGTTGCTGTTGCAGCCGCTGGTATTGCTGTTGCTGTTGCCTCTGCGACAAATTGAATGAAATCACGGCAATTTGGCTGCCATAGCAACATACACACAGCTGTGACCAGGCCGAGAGTCGACAATCGGCAACTGAGAACCAAGAACTGAGAACGAAGAACCGAGAGCAGAGCAGAGCAGAGCAGAGAGTGAGAACGTTACCAAATGGCCAATTGCAAATGTTTGCCTCACTCTTGACGCATAATTGAATTATTAATTTTTATTTTAAATACGAATTTATATATGACAGTTGTAGTTGTTGCTGATGCTGCTGCTTCTGCTGCTGCTGCTGCTGCACGATGCAAAGTCTCTTTCATCGGACCCCCCAAACTTGCGGCTCGTATTTATCTGACTGCGGCGTGTACTGTGCTGATAAAGAAGTTGTTTACTCAGCTCCAATTCAGTGGCAAACAGACATCGAGTCCACCCTCAACACGCCAAGACCTTCCTCCCACCCTCCCTCTCGAGTGAGTTTCCTTTTAGGGCAGCAGGTCAGAATGAAGCTGTTTGTTTAGTGAGTGAATGTGTGTGTGTGTGTATGCGACGCGACATTGACTGACTTTTGATAAAAAGCTGCCGCAGAGGGTGCGGCACAATAGATAACTGGCAGACGACTGCGGCTGATAACCGATATCCCATCTTCCTCACATTCGCTCCTCGGAGCATTTAATTTGCTTGACTGTCGTGTAAAATTGTCTATACATATATCTGAAAGCCCCTGTCAAACTTTACTTGCAAACACTTGCTTTGTAGTGAGAAATGTGTAGAGTCATATTTTGATGGCTTCCACCTGTGGCATACTAAAAGAACTTGGTCATCTAACTTTCAAAGGGTATTACTTTGCGAAAATTCGAAGAGACAAACATTCTGTTGTGAATCATTTCAGAAAATTTCCAGTAGCGAAAAACCTTTGTATTCTATAGACTTATTTCACAATTTTCACAGTTATGTAGGTTAGGTTAGGTAGGACCGGCTGCCCCTACACGGGGCAAAAACATAGACCAGTGGAGGTCCGTAGCTGTACCGGTAGTTTATCTGCGTCTCAGAAGTCCATTAGTATGGATGCATTTTTGGCAAAAGCCAGCAGCATCCTAGGAGGTAGCCGTGAAACGTCCCGAAGGTCGTTGTGGCACGGCGAATTGAGGTATTTCAGCCGGAGTCGGGATAACGCTGGGCATCTACAGAGAAGATGCTCAAGTGTTTCCTTAACCCCGGGTTCGTTACATTTCCTGCACTGATCGCTGTTCGTGATGCCCAGCTTTACAGCATGGGCAGCTGACAAACAGTGACCAGTTAAAATGCCTAGCATTAGCCTGCAGTCTTTCCTTGAAAGCTGCATGACGAATTTGGTTAATTTTATGTTAGTAGAGGCACACATCAGCCTTGCAGTTTTGCACGAGTTAGCATTACGCCAGCTCGCGTCCCACTGAAGTCTAGAGCGCACCTCAAATTCGCTGCCAAGAGTTCGCAGGGATATCGGGACATTGCACATGTTTCCGACATCGAGCCCCACTCCCTCTTTGGCGAGAGTGTCAGCGATCTCGTTGCCATCGATGCCCTGGTGGCTTGGGATCCAATAGATACGCACGACCACAGATGCGTTCAGCGACTCTATTGCTCTTCTGCTGTCCAGGACAACTTTGGACTTGACCACATTAGAGTGTATCGATCTTATTGCAGCCTGGCTGTCAACAAAGATGCTGATAGAAGTTTGATTACGTTGCAAACCCCGAGCCAATTCAGCAGCCTTGCCAATGGCAAAAACTTCCGCCTGGAAGATGCTGCAGTGGTCTGGGAGTTTGTAGGAGTGTTTGGAGACCGGGTCTGGACAGTATACGGCCGCTCCGACACCATCTTCCATCTTCGACCCGTCGGTGAAGAGGTTGAGGGCTTCGGGAATGCATAACCCTTCCCGCCAGCAGTCCGGTTCCAAGAATATTGTTTTGATATGGTCGGTACTGGTAAGGGGGATAGTATAGTCCAAGTCTCTACTTGTCTCCCTACCAATGGCGCTGTGACCATAGCCTAACAGACCCAGATTGCCTGTTGCGGCAATCCTTAGGGACGATTTTGCGGCTATGGATTGCGCGTATAGGTTTAGCGGCTCGACGCCAGCTATTACCTCGAGGGCTTTAGTTGGCGTCGACCTAATAGCGCCTGTGATACACAGTAGCGCTTGACGCTGTGTCCTTTCCATGATGGATAGGTACGTCCTTTTCTCCGTGGCCTGCCACCACACTATAACACCATAGGTGAGGATAGGACGAACAACCGAGATGTATATCCACCGCATTAGACTGGGAGATAGGCCCCAAGTGCAACTAAGCATCTTTTTCGCCATGTACAAGGCTCCGGTGGCTTTCTTCACCCTTTCTAACACGTTAAGCTTCCATGACAGTTTGCTGTCCAGGACCACACCTAGGTATTTAACTGCTAGGCTCGGCTTTAGTTTGGTGCAGCCTATTTTTGGGGGGGACCACGCAGGTACCTTATACCTCTTCGTGAAGAGGATAAGGTCCGTTTTGTCCGCGTTAATGCTGAGCCCGGCTGATTCGGCCCATGCTTTAACTTCCCGAAGAGTAAGCTCCATTACGGAACTAAGGGTGGTTGGGCATTTCCCAGTTACCAAAATGCTTATGTCATCTGCATAGGCAATTAACTTGGGGGCCCGTCTAGTAAATTTTTGAAGTAGGCTATTTACAACCAAATTCCAAAGGAGAGGCGAGAGAACCCCACCCTGGGGAGTGCCACCTCGCACTACCTTTGTAATGGCCGCATCGCCCCACGTAGCCACCACCCGCCTGTCGCAAAGAAGGCGGTTGACCCACCTGTGGATCGCTGGTGCCGTGTTAACAGAGGTAAGGCCCTTCATAATAGCGTCAGTGGTGACGTTATTGAAGGCGCCTGAAATGTCAAGAAATGCACCTAAGGCATATTCTTTGTAATGGTCTGCTTTTTCAATGGATGCTACTAGAGCATGGAGAGCTGTCTCAATGGACTTGCCCTTAGTGTACGCATGCTGATTTGGGGACAGCAGATGCATGGAGTTGCTTCTGATGTGCAAATCAAGTAGCTTTTCCAATGTCTTTAGCAGGAAAGAGGTTAGGCTGATAGGCCGGAAGTCATTTGGGACCACATGACTGCATTTGCCCGCCTTGGGCAGGAAAATGACTTTTGAGGTCCTCCAAAGAGTGGGGATATGACCCCAAGCGAGGCACGCCGAATAAATACCCGATAGCCACGGAACAATCGTAAGTTTACTGGCTTGCAGCATTGCTGGCGAAAGTCCATCGAGACCAGGCGACCTGACCTTCGCAAAGGAGTCAATAGCCCAGATTATTTTATTAGCTGTAATTAGACCGGCAGGGGGTCTCATAACTGGGAGACAGGGAAGGAGCTGCCAGTCACTGTTCTCCATACCAGTACATCCCGGGAAATGAGTTGAGAGCAATGCTTCAAGAGTTTCAGCACTGCTCTCCGTCCACACTCCATCGCCCGATTTGAGCAGACTAGGACTAGAAGCCTGCTTGGACAGCAGCTTCCTCAGTCTGGAGGTGTCTTTGATGTTGTCCAGGCCAGAGCAAAAGGTCCTCCATGAAGCCCTTTTGGATGATCGAATCATCCTCTTGTAAGACTTCAGGAGAGACCTGTACTCGTCCCAGACATATTCGTTGTCCGCCTTCTTAGCAAGTTGAAACATGCTAGTAAGCTCCGCCCGAAGCGAAGAGAGATCTGGGTTCCACCAGGGTGGCTTCGATCTTCTCGTCGGTCTTGAGAGCCTACAGGAATGGCGAAACGCAGAAAGTAGCCCTGCTGAGAGGACATTGACATTTGTTTCCAGGTCCTGTACCGAGTTGATGTTACCCGGCGGACCAAGAGACTTCGAAACCAGGCTGGAGAATTTCGCCCAGTTGGTATTTCGGGGATTTCTGAACGGCTGAGCCGCAGGTACCCTACTAATAGCAATGGTAAACTGAATGTACTTATGATCCGAGAAGGAGGGTCTGTCCAGGACCCTCCACTCTTCTACATTGGTACACTCAGTCGCAATCGTTAGGTCCAGCACATTGCAAGAGGTGGGACCTACGAAGGTAGATACCTCACCTCTGTTGGCTAGTCTAAGCTTATTGTTAAGGATAAAATCAAGAACTGACTCACCCCTTTCGTTAATGTCGGGACTTCCCCAGACGCTATGGTGGGCGTTGGCGTCCGTTCCGATAATAATATGTTTGTTGGAGGAGCAGACCATGTCCACCAGCCTCCGCAGCTCGTCAGGTGGAGCCGGCTTGTCGTGGGCCATGTAACAGGATGCCAGCAGCAAACATCCATCACAGCTCTCCAGCACCACCACGGTAAGATCGTCATTGCTGTAATTAGGTAGTAGATGAGCTTTTAGCCCCTTTTTAACAAGGATGGCAGTTCTCGATCTACTTACCAATGTCGGGACGTACAGATCATAGTTGGGAGACTTTAGCCCAGCAACCGTGTTGCCCGACGCTATCCACGGTTCTTGGACCAAAGCCGCGTAGGCGGATACTTCCTCCATGGCAAGGAGTAGCTCCGCCGAAGCCGTTTTAGACTTGTGGAGGTTGAGTTGCAGCACACTCATTAGAGGTTAGCAAACTCGCGGGGGGGCCCGTCTGCATGGACAGTTCCTCCCCCACCTCCTCCGTCACATCAGTCAAGCTGAGGTGCAGGGTGGCGTCGGTCACGCTCTCGAGACCGAGATCTGCCTCTACCTCCCCTGCCCTCAGCGTGTGGGTGTCATTGTCGGTATGATGGCGTTAAATTACAGTTATGTAAGTAAGTGTTAAAAATAAATTGTCTAACAGTTGTTCTGAAAGTTCAGAATTAAAAAGTAAGAAAGTTACAGTCCATTTTGAATAAAAGCAAAATATTTTTACAAAATATACTAAAATAATATACCATAAAATACCGAAAATATGCCAAAATGTATATTTCGTATATATAAAAAATTGTGGAAGTCATTAAAGAAACACTCTCATATGGGCAAAAACGCCTACTTACTAGGGGTCTAATTTGCTTTAGCTGACAATCTAGTATATTTTGCCCTCTATATATGGTACTACACACAATATATACTATAGAGGGCAAAATATACTAAATTTTCACCTAAAGAACCTAAGACACCTAGTAAGTAGACGTTTTTGTCCAATATAAAATATTTCTTCAATAACATCCACAATTTTTATCTTATCGAGACCAAATTTGCAGAGAAGAAGACTGTAGTCATTATTGTATAAACCGAAATTCGCTGTGAAACAAACAAACTGCTTGCACGCATAACAAATGCTATCTAAAAAAAATAGAGCTCTATCTCTTATAGTCTCTGAGATCCAGTGTTTCATACGCACATACGGACATGGCTGGATTGTCTTGGCTATTGACGCTGATCAAGAATATATATACTTTATAGGGTCGAAGGTGCCTTCTTCTACCTGTAACATACATTTCCTGCCGGCACAAAGTTATAATACCCTTCTACCCTATGGGTAGCGGATATAAAAATCCCGAATCTTGGGACAAACATTAGAAACAATAGTCCTTGTGACACCTACTTAATAGGGGTATATTCTTTGCCACAACTTATATTAGCAGTTATGATATATATTGAAATACCATTAGAACCATAAAAAATATTCTTTATCTAGATGAGATCATTTCAACATATTTTGAAAAGCATTGTTGAAAGTATATTGGAATGTACGCATTGGCTTTACCTATTCAAAATGGGTATTGGGTATTTCACAGTCGAGCTATCGCTGTAATTTTTTACTTGTTTTTATTTGTTTCATTACAAAAACTCCCTTTGTAATATGCATGTTTTTAAATGTACTAAAGTTATTTATTAACAATACTTAATAAAGTAATATTTAATAACATTGTTTTCATTTAATTTAAATTGCAGTTGACGGAAATAAAACTATACTTTTAGGAAACGTTTTTGATAAAACAAGAGGTGCCATAGATTTTTGAAAAAGTAGAGCTTCAAATATTTTGTGCAATTATTAAAAAACATTATGGAATTAATCTCTTATTCAATGGATTTAGTCAAGTTAAACTATTTAAGGATAAGTAGAGCTGAAAGCAGAACTAAAAATGTTTGACCTATTGAACGCATTGCCGAGTTGCATTTCTCTTCAGACTGTTCCACCCAGACCAAATTATAAGTTTGTTTATATTCATTGAATTTCTCTCGAATGAGAGTCTTTTGGTCAGAACTTAGCTCTCGCTGACGTGTTAGCATCTTGAAAACCGTTATAGGCTCGATTCCCTTGTAGCCGCAAAGGAATGCAAAACCTGTGCTGTTATCTATGGAAAGCACTTTGTAGGTGGAAGTTGGCTCAATGAATTCACTATAAGGCCAGGTAAAGATTCCGTTCATAGCGTTATCATTCCAGGGAACGAGACTTGATTCTGTTTCATTGTCCCATTTTCCATTGGCGCTGTTCACATACTCCAATTTAATGTTAATCCTATTATTACTATCAGGAGTATCCGCAACGGAGACATTCAGACATTGCCTATCATTCACATCGGATGCACGCGCAGTCTCATACCAATATCCAGCGATCTAAGCAATGAAATTCATAAGTGAACATTTGTAATTTCGAAGAGGTCTTCACACATACAGTTTCAAGATCGATTGCTAATTCTTTGTGCGTGATGCAGGAAAACTCCGGCGCAGTTGTTGAGGGTGCATTAGTTGTGGCATCCTGTGAGTAGGCTGTCTGCATAAAGCAGCCAAGAAGCAACACTAACACAATCGAAATTTCACTATGCATTTTGCGATTTTTTGCAACTTTTTTGTTCGAAATCCGTCTAACAACTGATCTAAGACAGAAAATAATGCAGTTTAAGTACTGATGATAACAGCGCTTATCGATATTACTTTCATTCATTGCTCTTTAGTATCGTAAAACTACACTCGGAGAAATATTATAGTGAAACAAATAATGAGGCAAGTTTCAAAATAAATATTATTAAAAAATAAGAAAGCTACTGTCGAGTTGTCTCGACTGGAAGATACCCGCTACGCCCTTTTTAATAAAAGCAAAATAATGCGGTATTATCATTTAAGTCCTCAAAATCAGTATTCCGTAAAAATACTAAATTATACCTAAATATATACTTGGTATATTAATATACTAATATATTCAAATATACCATAATGTTCAATATGTCAGATTCTCAACCATATACATAAATACTATTCATTAGGGTATATACAGATAAGCTATAATATAAAAAATATAATAATTATAATTATAATATCAGAAAATGTTTCATTTATGCAGATTGTTATTTAATAAAGTCTCCTCTTTGTCTGCAAATATGTTACCACCCAAATTTTTAAGTGTACAACGGGTCGTAAAATAAGTGTCATTAATTATTATCATATTAAAAAAAGAGCGATAAGCGCATTTATTGTTGGGCACTGAGCAATAAGTATTAAGCTGATAGTAAATGTGAGTACTTATTCGCATGAAATTCGATAAGGGGAAGTGTTTGATTGAATATACCCCGATTAGGGAAGTAAACAGTAATAAAACTTATATTACTCACTAGTATATTATTGAGGAAGTCCGTTGAAAGATACAGTTCACTTTTGCCGTACCTTGCTATAAATCAGGCAGATAATTTGAAACTGAATCATTCCTATTCTTAAAAGAAAATATTGCAAAATATTATTGTTTCGTTTAAAGTATCGATGTTAGTTTCTTATTCCATCAATTAATTTAATATTTTTAAATTTCATTAAATGAACTCTTTTTTATTATGTATTATGCTGCAAGCTAAGATTGCATCCTGCTGGTTGTCCTGCTCAGCGGTTGCCTTGTCCAACAAGACGCGTAAAAATTGTCACCGGCAGTGACAACTGACCTGAGGCTGAGGCTGTTGCTGTAGCTGTGGCTGAGACTCAAACTGAGACCGAGACTGATACCATCTCTTCCTCGGGGTTTCAATACACTGCCTCCCTGAGAGCTGAAGTGATGGGTGAAGGCATTACGAAGGCTTCTGCCACTGACGGCAACTTGAGTGTGAACAATGCAAAGGGATTTGACAAGGCAAGACGAGGCAAGACAGTTGTTCTAAGAACTTATTGAAATTAAAATAAAAAAGAATCCAAGAGACTACATATTTATTTCCTTAATGAGCACAGCTGTCGAATACATTCAGAAATTACTGAAATCACTGAAGTAAAACTTATTTCGACATCTATTTGACTGTCGTTGATGGGTTGCAAAGCAATAACGAAGAATATTATTGAATATGTATATATATGTATTAAGTTCTTTGTCCTCAATTATTTACTAATTAAACGGCCAAGTAAATACTATGAAGCTGAAATTCAATCGCAATAAAATAAGAACACTACATTCGACTGGGCTCGACAGTGAGATACCCGCTACCTAATTCAAATAGATCCATATTCTAATGATTTGTTAAGTTAAGTTAATATACCGATAAATACAAGAATATAGCAAAAGTTTTATTTGGTATATCAATACCACATATTAAATATACATTAAAGTAAAAGCAAAACAAATAAAATCTGATTTAAGCAGGCGTTTGTGATCGCAACCAAATTTTTAGGACTTATTAAGACTATGGTTATTATTGTTCTATCTATAGTTTGGTCTTCAGTGTCTAAGATCCAGTGATGAACAGACGTGTCAGAGATGCCTCCTTCTGCCAATTATAATATATATATGACGATGATTGACTACTGCGCAAAAAAATACTTGAAAATATCAAGCATCTTTCGATTAAAATTCAAAGGTCGGGTCTTGGTTGACAATCTCGCGTATTTCGTATTTAATGGTTTATTTTTAATTTCTTAGTATATAGAAATAACAAATATAGTAGTATTGTATATTTTAGTATTATTTTAGTATATTAATAATAGTACTGGAGATTGCTTTGATGAAAGTCGGTAGCACAATCGACTACAGTTTTGTGACAAGGTTTCCCATAACTTTCAACTATTTTTCAAAACTTTTCTCCAAAGAAAGTACTAAATATCTTCTTTTGGCATTTGCCAGACAACCCAGCTAGTAATTTATTTGATCTCTTTTGATTATAAGACTGTTGCCTCTCATTAAGCTTCTTCTGATCGGGAATCCACAAAATTGTATATTAGAAAATTTTTTATATATTAACTTTAATGAGATAAAGTTGAGATAGAACTAGACTCTCAGCTAATAAAATTGTGAGTAAATTTTAGAGCTCTAACTTTCGCTTTTTGGTCTGTAAGTCAAACAGCCTGTGAATAATAATCAGAGAATATGGATAAGGTAACGCGAGATTGTTAAAAGTATGGCGTTTAGGAATATAGGGATGACCAAAATTGGGAAACAGCTGTAACATAATTGCAATACTCAAAGGACTCAAATGGCAATTTGCTTGCTGCTGCTGCTGTTGCTGCCACTTGCAACATCTACTGCCAGCAGCTATAGACAGACGTTTGCTTAACCTACAGACAGAAACAGCGGCATGCTGGCGAAACCCAACTGAGTGTGTGTTACGGCGAGTAATGCCCCACAGACACAAAAACTTGTGGCAACATTGGCAACAACAACAACAGCAAAAGCAGCAGCAGCCACAGCCACAGCAGTAGCTCTCAAATAAAAACAAAAAAGCAAACTAAAATACAAGGACAACAAAAAAACGTTTAAGAAAGACGCGTGTGTCTGTGTCTGAGCAACAGCTCGAGCAGCAACAACAACAACAATAACAACAATGAGAGCGACAGCAGCAATGGCAAATGGCAGCAACAGCTACAGCAACAGCAGCAGCGGCAGCAAGAGTAACCGTTATTAAAGATTTTGAATACCTAATTATGAAAATGTCAGACGCAAACGTTTTTTGGGGGGCAGCTCGCAAGAACTACAGAAAGAGCGAACGAAATAGGGGGGGAAGAGCAGGGGAAAAGAGAGTGAAAAAGAGAAAGAGAGAGATAGAGAGTAGAATCTGATGTTGCTGGTTTGTGCGTTGCGATTGTGTGTGTGTATGTGTGTGTGTGTGTGAGTGTGAGTGTGGGTCGCCTGCTGCTGCTGCTGTTTTTGTTGTTGCTGTAAAACGGTTCGCTAGTTTATTGTTGTTGTTCTCACTATTATTGCGGCCAAAAGCAACAGCAGCAACTACTACAACAGAAAATTGTGTTTGTGATGTGCCTGGCAGCCAAAACGTTTCGCTTCGCTTTGCCTCAACTCAGCAGCAGCAGCAGCAGCAGTTGATGGTAGCAACAACAACAACAACAAAAACAGCAGCAACACCAGAGACAGCGGTAGAAGCAACAGCAAAATATGAAAAATTCCATTTTCATGTCACTCAATTGAATTTCCATTCAAGTTTTCTTTTATTTTTCGTCGCTTTTCTCTTCATTTTTTTTTCTGTTCTGTTTTTTTTTTCGGTTTATTTTTGCAAGTGACTGACGACGTCGGCAACGTTGGCTCTGCGGCCATTTTATATTTTTGCCACGTGTTTATACATGTGTGTGTGTGTGGTGAATGTGTGTTTGAATGTTTGTGAGTCTGTTTTGTATTTTTGGTTTTTCCAGCTAAATTAATTGCCTACGGAATTGTAGTTAGTTGCCATTGTCCAATGTGGTTGTTGTTGTTGTTGTTGCTGCTATTCCTGTTGGTGTTGGCGTTGGAATCTGAAATACAAATACAAATACAAAACATATAGAAAACGACAGCAACACACACACACACACACACACAGGCACATGAGACTAGTCAACAATGGCAAAGCCAAAAGTCCTTTACGAGTTTATGGCAAAAATAAATAATTTTTGGGTTTATCTCAATGGCATACAAGTCATTTGCAGCTGAGATTTTTTCCACACTCCTTCTCCCCTTCCCATCCTTTTTCTGCTCTTCTTTCTCTCTACCTCTACTCTATCTCTCTCGCACTGTGTCTTATTTTTCTTTTGACTTTTTTTTGCTGTCCCAGTCGTGTTCGCTCTGGTTTTGCTTTGCGATTCAATGCAGGTGAATAGGTGAATCTGGTGAAAAACGGTTGAGGTAACCAAAACCAGGAGAATGGCGATGATGAGGAAGACGAACAATGATGCCAATAAGACCTGTGCAACTAAACAACTACACTAAACGAATGCTCAACTTAAGATTAGCATTGTAGGGCAGCTATCTTATGCCAATGAATTCTCAAATCTGCCAATTTCACAACTAAGAAAGCTACATTCGAGAGTGATCAACTATGAAAAAATACCACAAAAATGCTCAAAATATACCTTTTGATACAGTAATGCCTTCAAAATATACCATAGAGTGCAAAATATACTAGATAGTTAGCCAAAATAAGGAATATATACATTTATTTTATGGGTCGGTGATGCCACATTCTGATTGTTTAATATATTCCTAGAGATACAAAGCTATAATACCCTTCAACGGATATAAAAATTAAGCCCAATCGAATTCATATTGTTTTAGAAAAGAGTTTAATAATCAATGAAACAGTTACAATTTAACATGAAATCAAAAATCATCGTAATTTCAAAAAATACAGAAAAAAAAATAATATTTTTTTACAAGTATGAGTGGTGTGCATAATGGCTGATTGTCAGACTCAGAGACAGAATTATCCAAGCATAACATAAACCATAAAAGGAATGAAGCTGAAATATACTGAATATACTGAAAAAAGATTAATTATGAAAATCAAGGGCATTCGTCTTAAATATTGTGTTCTTGAAAAAAAAACAAAAATTCTTAAAACATTAGTCTGAAAAAAGCCAAATTCACAAAATAAAACCAAAAATTCTAGGTTAAAGTTATAAATTATGTAATCCACTTTCAAGGCTTTTATCTAGCTTTGAGTCTTTTGAGCTATGAACTCTTAGTTAGTCGAACTGTCGCAAACCATTTTTGCATTCTAAGATAGAAGGTTTTTTGGTTCAACTGGTGCGAGAATCAATGATAAGTATTTCGTAAGTAATAATGATCAACATATAACTAAATGCCCTTATTAAATAAAGAATTAATCAAAGTAAATAAAAGAAAAGAAAATATAATATAATATAATATTTTTTTGATCTTTTAAAAAAATTCTTATCTTAACAATATACAAATTTTTCTACTTATTAATAATAACTTGTGTTTTATATCTTGAAGTCAAGACGTGTTTTCTAGCATCAAGATTTTCAAAATTCAAATTTTCTTATACAAATTTTTATTAGTATACTTATACAAATTATTTGTAAGGCAGCATAAAAGTGTTGTAGATTCTTTATTGAGTTTCGCGACTGTGTGTTAAAACAAATAAATGGTCCAATTAAAATCATAATATGATGCACCAATATAAGTTGTGCAACAATTTAACATATATATTTTTCAATGATCCCACCGAATTTACTGCACTGCTAATAGTCCTTTTGCCTGGTTATATTTGCTTTACCCATTGTAAACATAAAAGAAAGTTCCAATACGATTAAATGCAATGTTTCTAATCATATTCATTAGTTTTATCAAATGGCATTGTCATTATTTGATAATTATATAATTATATAATAGCGTAGAGATATGCGAGCATGATGTCATCAATATGATGGCAAGTTAGATTATAGCATATCAGGGTGTAAGCGGTATATATTATGATATTATGAAAATACTCTAACTGCAGGATATATCTCTCCTAGTTTTTCTAGTTCGTAATTTGGCCTCGTTTTCAATTCCTAAAACGTAAAGCAGCTTATACTTAGTAGCACAACATTTGTTTTTGTGGCTTTTGTTTAGAAGCTGACGGAGCTGCCAACTGCAACGCATGCTTGCCACGCCTCTATTTCCCCTCAGCTCTGCAGTTCCTCTCCTACTGAGGCATATTTATTCCAACAATTTAAATATAAATTTAAAAAAAAACGAAGAGAGAGAGGAGCGAAAAAAAGCTGACCAGCCGCTTGGCATTGGCGCCTGCTGCTGACAAGCTGACAGTCCGCACCCAGGGCAGGCAGCTTCCCCTCCCTCTCTCCCTACCTCCCTCCCTCCCCCTTCGCATCTCCCCGCGGGCCCAGTCAGTGGCTTGTTGTATGCGTCTGTGACTGTCAACGTTTTCAGTTGTCATGCTTTTGCTTGAGTAATTAAATATAATTTTCTTTTGCGTTTTACACGGCAACAACAAACGAAGCATCAACAGTTGTTGTTGTTGTTGTTGTTGTTGTTCAGTCAGCTATCAAATGCAGCTCATAGCACTGAGTGCTGATCTGGCAGAGCAAGTGTGAGAGGATTGATTGTTGCTGTTGCTGTTGCTGCTGCTGCTGTTGCTGGCACCAAACAAACGACGTCAAGCGGAAGGCAAGATTTAAGGACATGGGGTATTACGCATACGCCGTGTTGAACGAATCGTCAATAAATTTTGGCAAATATTTGACAAGGTTTTTCAGCTGCTACAAATACATAGTGTTCTTGGTGCTGCTGCTCCTGTTCTTGTATGTTATGTGTGTGTGTGTGTGTGCAGCTGCAACGACAACAACAGTCGCATCAATTTTTTGTAACATGTTGCCAAACATGGTTAAGTTACATCAGTAGCCAGCCACACCCACTCTCGCAGCGCCCACTGCCCACAGCTGTGGTGGCTACTTAAATGTCGTTATGTTGTCGGGTCACGCGCGGCACAATGTTCCGTGTCCATGTCCATGTGCCTAGTTGGTAGCAGCCACAGCCACAGCAGCAGCAGCAGCAACGACAGCAACTTTATTGCCGCAGCAATTATGCGTAGCTAATAAAAATCCCTGTATCTGCATGTGTGTTTATTTGTGAGTATGTTAGTGCATTTGTGTGTGTGTGCGTGTGTGTGTGTGTTTGTGGGCGGGTGTGTGGCTAATGGGCATGGTCACAAGAAGAAAAACATTGCAATCGACATCGACAGCTTAGCGATTTATGCGTGCTAAAATAATTAATGCGTTCATTTATTTTAAAACGTGTTTTGGCATTCAAATGAGATCTCAATATAGACAAATTAACCCACTGTCTGCACAATAAGATAAGAAATCACTCGTCACTCAATTACATGACCCTTTTACTTTATTGTTGTGATGAATATCACAGTACTCAAAGAGTGAGCTTTAAATTGTCCCGGTAATTAAAAATTTTTAGCCAAAAACTTTGAACGAAAATAAAGCTATGAAAGTCTATGATACGATAAGGTTACCTTTGAACAAACAGGAAATCTTTTGCATATACAACTCAAATATACATATATATATTTGCCTTTATTCCAGTTGATATTTCTCATCCTAGACTATAAATCTTATATTTCTGTATTTGAGACTACTTCTAATAACAACTTTTCAAAATAACAACAAGTGAGAAAGCTTCGATCAAGTGTGCCCGACTTTGAGATACTCCCATACCTCCCACTTTGCATAAAGCTAAAGAGTGCGGTATTCATTTAAAAATATACCAAATTAATTTACTCCAAAATTACTTAAAATAAAGAGAAGGCCTTTTTGATATATTCATAAGAGTGCAAAATACTACCAGATTGCCACAAAATTTCATAAATCTGAAAAATAGTTATTATTTTATTAAACCGCTAACCATTTTCAGTAAAATCAAAAAAAGGATTATACTAGCATAAGTAAAATATGTTACTAGTTCGAAGCTACACTGCTATTCAGATTTTATTATTTATTGGTATATATATATTAGTATTGGTTATCACAAAGTTATAACACATTATGGGTGGCGAGTATAAAAACGAAACTATGCTCAAACATACCACATCAATATTCTGAAAATATACTTAAATTCGATTACAACGCCACTTATAATAATTGAGAAGTTATTCAGATAGATTTCTTTATTTCAAATATAATTTTAAGGAACTACAAAATTCGTAAACATTGCATAAAATTTATTTTTTTGAAGTTTAGCAATTTAATTATAACATTGAAGAAACAGAAATAATTTAAAGTAAGACATTCAAATTCTGTATGTTTTATGATACATTACAATCAAATTATTTCCACATTTTGGTGATTTGAAAATTATGATTCTTTTTAATGCGCTGGCCTAATCAACATTTTAACCGACTTTAAAGAGCGACCTCCACTGAAATTCTTCCACCAAATGCCGGCAACGTTATTAATTTCAAAATCAGAGTAACGCCCATTCAGATTGCTAAACAAAAATGAAAATCACTTACTTGATTATGTAGATTAGAGCATAATAACATTACTCACCTTGAAATATGGCAATTTTTGAACCACCATGCACTTGACAATCTGCTGGCACATCTATCGCGACTATCATTATCATATGTGAAGAATTTTGCACCCAGATAGTCTGACATTGCATCGTATACGTCACCAGTAAAATTTCCTAGCGAAGCTAGTCGATATTGCCTCGATTCATCGAATATTCGGAAGTGGTTATATCTTGCGAAACCGATCGTACCATCGAAGGCTCCTAGTTGAATATACAACTCATAGGGCTGTGTGTTTGTGAGACTGTAGAGTTTCTCCAATCCTATAAAATATCTACCATTGATGTCTCCGAACCCATTGACATAACTAGTCCAATTTCGATTAAAGTCAACAGTTCTTCCAACTCGACGTTGCATAACAATCCAGGGAAACTCTGTTGTTATGTTATCACAGAATACCTCAAAAGGTCTTAATATTCCGGCTACTTTTATAGTTTGAATGCCCGATGATTGTTCACAGTTGTCGGGATAAATAATCGATTCATAAAATTCACTTTTCCAGTCTCTAAATTTAGTTTCTTTCAAAATAGTTTCAATTTTAGGCTTTAGAGTTGTGTCTTTTATCTTGTCCGACTGTGTGCATTTATCGAAAAGCGCTTTAATTTCCGATACAGCTGAACTTTGGCTTATACAGAGTGATTCCTTTGCCTCCTGGACTGCTAACCGCTTCCGTAGCTCTGCCACCTGATCCTTCAGTTTGGCTATCTCTGCATCTTTCCGATAGCATTCGGGTGCCATTTGGAGCAAAGGTTTGCATGCCTCGTAGCAATATGATGCGCACTCAGATTCCAGCTTTTTTGTGTTACGGCAAAACTAAGTATTTGAAGGAGTGGTAATTTGTTAAACATTTGGAGTAAAGTTTATTTGCGGAATGAAAACTAAACTAGTTTTTAGGATCATAGACAGACAGACTGGAAGACCAGAATTACGAATAGTCTGGGGTTATCCAATCCATGGGGTAGAGGGATATTATAACTTTGTGTCAACAGGATATGTTTATCAGTAGCGTATATCTATTCTTGATCAGAGTCAACAACCAAGAAGAAAAAGCCATACCTATCATATTATTAGTCTGCCTATCCATCTAAAAACTATAGATGATAGCGCTATAATTTTTCTTGATAGCACTTATTATTTCAATATACCAAATAGACATTTTGTGTAATATATGTTTCAGTATTTTTTGGTATAATTCTATAAATCTTTTTGACAACACTTGCTATTCCAATATATGTACTAAAATATTTATTTGGTATTATTCTGCCAATCTGTGTAAAAATTATAAGAGATAGCGCTTTGATTTTTCGTGACTGTTTTTTCGTATACCAAATTTACATCTCGTCTTATATATATTTTAGTATTTTTTCGGTATATTAATTTGGTATAATTTTATAATTCTTTCTGACAGCTCTTTTTATTTCAATACACCAAATATACATTTCGTATAATGTATATTTCAGTATTTTTCATTTGGTACAATTCTATAATTCTTTTTGTACAATATTTGAAATTTCAAAATAAATAAATAAATATTATAAATAATATATATATTTCGGTATAATTTGGTATTATTGATATATTAATTTGGTATATTTAAATAGAAATAGTGTTGGGCTGAGAAAAGTTAATGGGTATCTCACAGTCGAGCACACTTGACTGTAGTGTTCTTAGTTCTTGCTTTATAAATGAACAATGAAATAATACCTAGAATATTTATTATTTCAAGTGAACTAGTTCTTTCCGGTTCTCTAGAACTAATTGCTAGTAAGGGGTTAAGAGCAAAGCAAACTGCTGCGATTTGTTGAATTGCGCAAATAAATTTTTCAGCGCCACATAAGCAACAGGGCAAACAATGCTGACAACAACAGCAACAACAGCAACATCAGCAGCGGCAATAGCAATAATAATAATAAACAACAACAAACAAAAAATCAAATATGTTAAGCGCCATTTAAGCGGCATCGGCATCGCATCGGCATCGCCTCGCTGCCTGCTGCATGAGATAATGCCCGACTCTCGCTCTGATGTGTTTGTATATTTTTCTAAAAATTTGCACGCATTTCGTAGCTGTTTGCTGTTGATGTTATTGATGCTGTTGCCGTTGTTGTTGTTGTTGCTTGTTGTTGTTGGTGCTTGTTGTTTGTTTGTCGCACATGTGTGCGGTTCCCAGCAACAGCAACAGCAGCAACAACAGCAACAGCAGCAGCGCCTCTGAAAAGTATGCAAAGCAAAAAAGCGGTGCGCTCCACACGAATTTTGGTTGGGTTTGCGTGTGTGTGTGTGTGTGTGTGGCTGTTTGGGGTTTGGGCAAGGGCGTATGAGGAATGTGGGAAATGTAAACGGAATTGTTTTGCTTGCTCAGCGTGTAAGTGTGTGTATATGTGTGTGTTTGTATGTGACAAAGGGATAATGACAAGCTGCCGGGGAAGCACCCGCAAGCCATGCCGGCACACACACTTGACACACACACACACACACACACACGCGCATACGAAAACACCCACTCATGCATTGGCAGACACAAGGTGATGACGTCGCCGTCGACGTTGGCATCGCAGCTGGCGTCGACGTCGACGGCGACTGCGCTGCGTTGCGTGTCTTATCTACAATGCGGGAAAACACGCACGCAACTCAAGCAAAACCAAGCAGCGGGTTGACACAACAAACTTGTGAATGTGAGAATGGGTCCTGAGTCCTGATTCCTCACCCATTCCCTTTCCCTTTGCCATATTATAGTGGTCCTTTTGCACTCTGCGCATCCTGCTTACTTACTCGTACTATCAAAATGTGTTTTCCTAGTTCGCTGGCCCATTTCCATTGTCCTTGGACACACACAATAAAGACAACTCCCACCCCTCGCCTTCTATTCTTTGTCCAAATTAACTGAGAGACGAACGCATAGTAAACGAATCAAATGAGTCAGATGAATGCCTCAATGCATGAATATCAGATTGTCTATATTTAGTCTGGCTTGACTGAGAACGAGCAGCAGCAGCAGCAGCGAAATTGAACTGCTAAGTGACCGCTTATCAGCTGGCAAATAAATGCATTTTTTAGCTAATCTACTAAATCACTACTTGATATACGCTCATCACTAGTTGATATATCTACTATTTGATATACGCTCACTTACCGATTCACAGGAAGTCTTTTTAATTGCATAGGCAATAAACACCAGCAAAATATATTTAAAAAACATTTTTACTAAAATCCGCACTACTTTAGCAGCTAACTTGGCATTACAAAAGCTGAAACTGAACTGCAAAAATTAGATTAGCGTCAAATAGTAAATGCATAGAAGTTCACAGTTTATACTATAAACTGATAATCAACATTTCAATCAGATTGTCATCAGACGTCAAGAATATATTTATTATATTCACTAGCCCTCATGTGTAGCATTTGTTTATATTAATATTTTTATTTTCTTTTAATACTGTGCAAGTATATTAAACACAATGAAACTTTGTTTACCAGACAACTAATATTAAATGGATGCTCTCTTTCAAGTGAACACTTTTTATGCGACAATCGTTTTGATTGTGCGAAGGTTCATATCCATCTTATAGAAATTTTACTGTACCTTAAATTTTAGTTCCTAATTTTTTTTAATAAAGGAAATTAAATTAGTATTGTATAAGAAATTGAAGTTGGTTTAAGGGAATCATTAAAAATGGACCTTTAGTTTTTTATAAATATTTAAATTTATATATTTTTTATTAATTTAATTATTTAACTTCGGATATAAGCTGTCGAAAATAAGGAAAAATTACTTTTGAATTATTAAAATAATATAATATAACAATTTAAGGTATCTTAGCTCTACTAATATTAAATTAAAGACTATGAATATTTAAAAAAAAGTATAAATTATAAATTAATTATTAAACGATACGAATATAACCCTTTTAGTTGCCTGGCAATTTGTCAATATGACCCAAAGTAAAATTTGTTTTCCATTTTCAAAGTACTTTGATGAAGTTTTTAGTTCACTGCAAGTTAACAGCTCATTAATTCTCTCATTCATCAATGGTAAGAATACGGACCTGATATTTCACTTTATTTCTTTTAAGGTTGTGGGAGATTCATTCTACTTTATCAAAGCCTATGTTCGTTGTTGTTTCTCAACAGAAAAAGGAAAATACAAGCATATTCATATTCTTTTTTCGAGTTTTCCAAATTTCTTAGCTACATAGTTACTTGATTTCATAATTTAAATTTTAAAAACTAGACCAAAAACGCCAAATTAACAATCAAAGTATTGAATATTAGAAGCTCTTTTTTCTCAGTTTTAAAATGTTTTTCAATAACGTTTAAAACTATTTATATTTTAATAACTTACTAACTCCTGTTGATACCAAGTATACTCATATTAAAATTCAATCCACATATTACTTAAATACATAAAAAACATTCCATTTTCTTTTTCACAGATAATAAAAAAAAGGAAGCTAAAAATTGTACCCTGCGTATTTTATCCGTTACAGCAATTCACCACACTCGAGGAGTTTAAATACAAATTCGAATTCACCACAGAGCTGTTAAGGTGAACTGCGGGAATGTTAAAGCAGCTGTGTCTGTTACAGCTCTGGGAAGCGTGCGCAGCTCGGTGCACTGTTATTGCAACGGTGTTTTACAGCACTGCTCTCTTAAGTGAACGTTGCATTTAATTGCATTGTTTTCTAAAGAGTGTATTTGTTGTTCAGTAATGAAACATTAGTTTTAATCTCATTAAATTAATTGCACTTTATTTACGAATAAGACTATCTTAATTTGCATTACTTAATTATAAAGAGACTACAAAATAATTTGTTCCATATTTTCATTACTCTTTGTTCAACTGGCGTTCTTTCAAATCAAAGTGAGCTGACGTTGGGACATTCGTCGATGACGACGCCCACGATGACGAAGATGACGACGAAGATGACGATGACGATGTTGACGAGACTAATTTAATGACTATTGTTCTTTGACTCTGTGAGTATGAAGGGGCTGGAGAGTCTAGAGGCAGTCGGTTGCGGAGCCACAGGGCATTGCGTAGACATAAACGTTGACATAATCATAAGCATTAACGTAATCATACATGTATATGGGTAGTTAGTTTAGTTTAAGTACTAATTATCACATAGTAAACTTATTGTGTAGTTGTTGAAATTTGCACTGATTCGATATGCTTTGACTTGCAGTTGACTGGATGTTCCATTGACCTGGTCCGAATGTTGCGAAAGCGGGAAATAGGTCCTTAGCCATAGCCCAGCAGATACTTGGGCAGGTAGGTAATCGATGATAACAAGCTGTAACTGTTGGGAAAAGATGTGACAAGCGCAAAGGACGTACAATATAAGGTAATTTATTGTCAGGTTTATATTAAATGTGTCAAAAACATTAAAGCTTAATACATAAGTAAGCAACCTTTAACCAAGTTAGGCTATAAAAAATATTCTTATATCAAAATATTTACATAGTGTTTGTGTGCAACCTTAACCATATGTGCCAAAGACCACATCCAATGGCTCCCAATTACTGTTCTCAATATCCGGTTGTGGTGTAGTCTCTTCAACGCTGCTCCAAGTGTAAGCCCAAACCAAGGAGAAAGAAATGAATTAATTGCACGATCTTACAGTGAACAACAAGGAATAAGCAACAAGCAACAACCAACACAGCTTAAGTGCAAACAACAACAACCCAAATACACCAACAATACAATGGACACGGACGAAGCACATAAATGATTCTATCTAGACGATACATACGAATTGGTTAGGCCGCGATAGAACCAGGACTTCCATGACTTCGAGGAACCCTCATCGATCTTCGACTCGACATCGGCACAGAAATGCCGGCGATCGTGAGATCTTCCGCTCTTGCAATCGCATAGCATTCGCTTCTTGCACTCAGCATCGCAAGTGGGTCGAGCCGGTGAGTTCTTCCAGTAGTTTCTAATGAAGAGTAGTTATTAATATTTAAACATTTAATTACGGTAGTTTGCATACTTGTAGTACATCTCGAATAGTTCCTGATTGTCCGTCAATTCATTGAGTAGCTTGTCCCAATCACTGGGTCTCAGTGCCTTCATGTTGTAAGCAGCCCTTGCGGTGTAAAGTTTATACCAGATCGGGTAACCGTACAGATTTGCTTCCTTCAGATTCATGATCCATGACTCGTGATCAATAACGAGCCGAGTCGTCATATCGTGATCACCGTCCACCTAAAATCAAATGCCATTAAATTACTTACATTAAATGTATTGAATATTTCAGTTCTTACGTAGTAGATGCGATATCCGGGATTCAAATCATAGTACGGCGATACGGAGGGTCCGATGTAGGCGATGCTGTTGGGATGAGCTAAAAACAGAACGGGTAAATAAATGAATTCAATTTAAAATGCTACCCCGTTTGCCAACTTACTCAGATCATGAGGATCGTAGAACATTTCAAACTCATCAAAGTGCGTGTGGCCATAGAACTGAGCGGTGATTGTGCTCTCGTAGCGTGAGATGATCTTGTAGAAGTTACGTGACCAGACTTTCAGGCAGTCCGAGTGTCCGGGAGGTATGTGGCCTATAACGTGAACTTTCTCATTGGAGAACTCCGCACTCTGTAGCTCATAGATGAACCTAAAGCGAGAGAAAGGGGAGAAATCTGGAGTAAGATATAACGTCAACTACAGCCGTCAAGTATTTTTACCATTGCAGCTCCGTCGCGGGATCCGTGGAGTTGAGGAGCAGCCACCAATTCTTGTTGTTGCAGTAGTTCATGTTAAGCGAAATGATGCGGAATCCAGGACGCACCAGCACCGAATAAAAGGCGCCCCGTCGCACCGTATGGGAAACACTTTGGGGCAGCCAACGACGCCACTGGACATCGAGCTCATCGTAAAGCCAGTTGATGGATATATCCACCTGATTAACATAGGGCGGAGGGAAACTGTTTACCGGGGCACTCTCGTGATTGCCCAGGGCCGGAAAGATGGGAATGCCAGGGAATTTCTCAGTCATCTGCTTAACCGTCTCCTTAATGATCTCCAGATTTTCCTGCTTCGTCTGATTCCACACATCGTGCGGTGGCAGATCCCCCGTCCACAGAATGTAGTCAATGTCCTTGTGCGTCTCAGCGATGTGAGCCAGCATATTGTCCACCGTCCGCTTGGGGGTATCGCACTTCCTGTAGTCTCCCCACTTGCCAGCCGCAGCATTAGGATTCGCAGCTCGCCCACTGCTCAGACGGCAGCAAAGCGGCTCATTACAATCCGCATTTGCACCCTCGACGTAGTGCGGATCGTAGTGAGTGTCAGAGATGTGTAGGACCTTAAAGAACGGCGCCGCTTCCATGGGCATGGGCAGTTCCGATAGGCGGGGAGGCTTCGGTACGGGCGGGAATATAACCTCCCATTCATGGTAGGGATTATAGACGTCCCCACAGCCATCGCCAATAATAAAGCTGCAGAGCTCATCGGGACCAAGATTGACACGCTGCAGTACATAGATGACCTCGCTACCGAAGAGCTGGGCCACGCCCTCGCATACCCGAGGACTCTGTATGCTCAGATTGGTGCAATATTGAGCGATCATCTTCATGAGCTCCGCTTCCGTTTTGCCGGATTTGATGTAGTGTTGCAGCAGTCCAGCACCTGCCTTGCATGCCGTACACGACACCTTCGACATGACGCTATTCTCGATTTCGAATGCCACCTGCTTGAGGTTAAACAGCTTCAGAGCCTTATCCACAAACGGCGGATACGTCAGTCCATCTCCAGCCGTGGCATCGTACCACAACATTCGTGCCGAGGTGCGATTTCTCTTGAGAGCGCGCAGCCTCTCGAGGAACTCGGCATCGCTGTCGGAGGGTTCACTGTTGGTGCGGTTGGCATGGTACTTGAGTTCCACATGCGGGATTATGCTTCGAGGTTGCACCTCAATGGGCCAGTCGTCCAGCTCT
Organism: Drosophila niveifrons; assembly: GCA_035046325.1. Lineage (NCBI taxonomy): Eukaryota > Metazoa > Arthropoda > Insecta > Diptera > Drosophilidae > Drosophila > Drosophila niveifrons. Next base: position 306,461 of record JAWNOC010000025.1, read on the forward strand.
GGCTGCGTCCAGTTGATCGGCGCTCGGGCATTTGTGTAGAGAAAGGGCAGACCTGTTGGATTGTTGAAAATGCTGTGTTGAGATGTGGTCAGAATTTCCCCCCGTCCCCAGCTGCCCCCGGCGTACATACCTTCGATAACTGTAAGACCTGCTGCAATGGCAAGTGCCGCAATGAGCCAGCAGATTTGCCGGTTGACCATCTGCTGTGTCGGTGTCATAACTTGCCTCGTCTGCAGCCTCAGCTGCTGACTGTGCTCTCTCTCTCTCTCTCTCTCTCTGTTTCTCTCTGCAGACTAGCCGCTGCTCGATTCACTGTGTCTGATGCTTCGCCGGCCCAGCCAGGTATTCACAGAGGTAGCCCCACTTGACCTACATTTTGTGTGTTACACAAAAACCAATAAAAAGGAAAGACGAAACATAAGCGATCATGAAATGTGATAAACTTGTTTACGCTGTGTATCGTTAATGTTCATGCATAAAGTATGACATGTATGTAGATATAATATGTACATGTGTATACGTGTTGGTCCTCCCTTATTGTAATGTCATTGAAATCTTGGCCACTATGGACTCACGTATGAAGTGCTTTTCTATATCTTTATGCATTAAGAATCACGGAATACAACGTTGCAAAAAAGAAAGTGTTTTGAGGTCAACAGTTGTAAAATCGATGGAACGATTTAAAATTCTGTACTTAAATAAGAGTTCTAAACTGGGACCAAATTTAAAATTACTCGCTATAAAATTATTATTACAAAACCCAAAAGAATTCTATTCTCTTCAAAATTAATGCGGAAAAATAAAATATACCACAAAATACCATAAAATGCCATAATATACCATAATCATAATGATTTATTATTCACAGCATAAGCAAAACGAATTGCATATTAGTAATACATAGATATTAAACTCGATTGTAAGAAAACAAAGAGTTCGTTGATCTTTAAATAAAAACAAGCTTAATCCGCTTTCACCCCAATGCTTATCAACAACCTTTTTAAACGTAAACATTGATTAATTGCTATAGTACTCTCTCGAATACCGAAACTAGAGACCGCTTAGCTTTATGTTAGGTAAGAAGATCACTATAAATTTATGGGGTAGGAAAGCGATTAATAATCATAGATTAATCTATATGATGGTATTTTGTAGGTGGTAATCGGTTGACTTATTTAAGTAAACAGATGTCAATGGAGAAAGATCGAAAAGTAAAACAAACGCATATTTATTTCCATTTTAGTCTATTGAATACCCAAATTAGAGACAGTAGCATAAAGTTTGGTAATAAGATGGGTATAAATTTGCGAGGTAGAAATTTAATAAATGATTAAACTCTATGATTCTATTTTGTTATAGGTAATCGGTTGACTTGTTTAGGTAAACATGTGTCAAACAAGAATAGAGACGCAAAGAAAACAAACGCACATCACATAAATCATTTTAGTTAAACAAAAGTGTTGCAGTTGCAGTTGCACTCGTCCCTCTAATGGCGTTGCAACCGCACACACACACACACACACACGCTCATCAAATGACATTCCACATTCCAAAAGCGGGTGCTAGTGTGTGTGTGTGTGTGTGCGAGTTGTTGTGGGTGGCTAAACATGCCTGACACATGCAGTTAACGAGTTTTTAAGTGCTGTCAAAGTCTGAATACGCGTTCGCCCTTAACAGAAATTGACAAATTGATTTTGCATCCCCTAAAGGCCAGAAGTTTCTGCTTTCGATGACAAACAGCATTGCCCAATGAACCCCACAGTGAAATATTCATATTTCACAAATCACACAATCGTCAAAGACATTGCAATGGAAATATTTGTGTAGTTACTCGAGTTACAATTCTCCCCCTTTGTGCCAGTCAGAGAAATGTTTTTGTTATTGCAAATAAATAGTTGCAATACTTGCAACAAAATGTTTAACTGGAAGGCGTTATTCTGATTCGTGAGAATGAAATTCAATTGAACCACAAGAATATAAACAAATTAATCTGTTGATTAATCCATGCTTGACACACTTGGTCTTGATTTAATCAAAATATAGTAAAGAGCACTTGTAGTTTGTTTCTGTAATCCACCTTTAACCGCTGGAAACCGTGTCGCAGCTATAATGCCCAGATGGGAGCGTCACATGATAGCCCGATGTTGGATCGCTATACAAATTGATTTGTTTGCAACGTCCAACAGATAACCTTAAGACTATTTGTGTCTGTTTATTGTGTGCGCACAATATGCATAATTTCAATGAACTCGCTGTCTCGCTCTCCCAGGGGGCGGGGGGCAGCATTCGGGGTGCTCGGGTGCTGTCCGACACTCGGGTGTGATTCGGTTATTCGGTGACTTGGTCTTGGTTCGGTTTGTCCCAATGCCAATGCGCAGCATGTGCTTACTCGCATCGTAATGGGTAATTGGCATACCGTGTTGTGTGTGTGTGTTGTGTCGACCAGACAGCAGACTTTTCGTTAAACGGGGGGGTAGGCGGATCGAGGGGAGGATGGATGGTGGTACATTGGCCTCTCACACATGGAGTGAAATCGTCAACGAGATGGTGTGTAATAAGAAATAAGTGAATAGTAGGGTCCGAAACTAAATGCAAAACAAAACAAGCAAAAAATTGCGCGGCCTCTCATTGTATTCATTATACTCGTATTTATTTTGTGTTTCTTGTGATTTCGTTTTATGCGAAAATCGAAAGTGTCTGCGACAAACTAAACTCAACTTTGCACTAATCGACCACAATGGGTGCTGGGAAAACATTTCATGGGTTTTCCCAACAATGCAACAAACACACTAAACTAGTTTTCAGTTTTCATTTTTGGGAAAGGTTAGTTTAGTGCCTTTAATATCTTTTACTCAAGTCAACTTTGCACTATGACAAGCTTCAAGTCATTAGTCACGGTGATTCTCAGACCTTAAGAGTTTTCATTTTTCAATCAATCCACGCTCTCCGGGCGACCCAACGTGTGCCGAAAAGCCATATCCATTAGCTTATAATCGAGCCCAGCGACAACAGACAACAACAACAACAACAACACTCGACATAACGACGCACAAAAATTCCGTACGGCAATCACACCCAAAAAAAAAAAAACTTTCACTTTCTTTAGAAAATATATTATTTTTTTGTTTTTTTTTACTCTTATCGTATATAAAATTTTTTCTGACTGAAAATGTTTCAAATGGAGAAATGTGCTAAATAGCGAACAAAGCCCAGTTACACTCTATGACTCGATTATGTAGCTCGTTGTTTTAGTTTCTTAGTGTTTATTTATGGTTTTTTATGTCGTTATTAAATAACGGTGCAGTCGTCACGCTGCATGTAATGCTTAAATTAACTTTTCTTGTGTTATAATAATTAAAGAGTGAAAATAAAAGTGATATCTTTTGCGTGATGCCCGTTGGTACAAACGACAGTGCATAATAATCATTTTTCCACTAATGACAATGATAATTAAGAAATGTGAATGAAATTAATTGAATGCAATTCTTTTAATTTCATATCTCTCAATTATGCATTCCCGTTCACTTTTGGCTAATGACCTCGGTGGCCTAAATATGTAGAAACTTGTTAAATTTTTGGAATATTTTTAGAACTCTGCCACACCTAAAAGTTACTTATTTGACTTTCTTTTTTTTTGCAGTCAGAATTACGCAAATGGAATCACAATAATGCACATATAATTCCCATTTCTGATAAGAGATTTCGGTCACGTTCGAATGTAACCAGATGATTTGCATTTTCCGATTGTTCTCGTAATTTTCTCATATGTGGTCAGAAGGTGTGAAACAGACAACTTGCGAGAATGATAGTGGTTGGCTAAGTCTGAGGTCGCCCTATATTTATATAGTTAGCACTAACTAATTAAGTATGCAGATAAGTTACTCACGTTTGGAATAGAAACAAAAACGGGAAAACAAAACCAAAAACAAAAATGGACAGAAGCCTAAAAACAAAAGAGCAACTGCCAAAGGCGGCCAAAACTAATGAAAGCGCTGCGTAACCAGACCCAAAGAAGACTTGCGTATGTCACACGGAATGACAAATGTCGATTCAGTGCGAGAGTGAAACAAACTTAGCAAAAGAGTGACCGAAACAGAGAGAGGGGCAGATACAAGATATATAGGAAGAGAGGGAGAGCGAGAACAGTAGCTTCAGAATGCGAGGCCAAACAAAACGGTTGTTTCACAGCGGACGAGAAAAGTGAAACAGCCGCTCTGCAAGTTGGCCGATTGACAACATGAACAGTTGAACAGTTGATCAGTCTACGAATTGTCAACTCGACGACGACAGCACGTCGTAATACAGATTTTGCAAGCTGCACGTAAAAGCTAACTGAAAAGCTTTACACCGACAGACAACGACGACAGGCGACAGTTGCGCATGCGTAAATCGACATGTTGTGGACAAGTGAAAAGTGTTGTTGTTGTTGTTGCTGTTGTTGTTTTTTTCCTTCACTTGCGAAATGTGTAACAAACACAACTGGTTTATATTTTGACTGGGTTATGGGTTATGGTTTACTTTTATCTTAAACGGTTTTACCTGTGATGAATTTAGAGAACTTTGCTCAATTAACACAGAAGCGAGAGAAACTAAAGCTGCTTTATTGATTTGAGTTGATTGTTGTGTTGGCTTTGGCTTTTTTGATTTTTCTGTTGTATTTTGATTTTGGTTTTGCCACTTTTTCTTTCCTTTGTGGCCGCTTTTCTATTTATAAACCATGTGCCATAATTCGCCACTCTCTTTTGTGGATTGGCCTCATTTATTTACATTTCGCTTTGTTTGATTTTTACATTATTTATTTTACAATTTTCTCACTGCTTTTCAAAAAACACTTTTGGCATGCGCTAAACTATTGAAGCGACGAACACTGATTAAAGAAGAGACACGTACCCGCCGCCTGTGTCTGCGCCCGTCCCCGTGACCGTTCCCGTGTTGTTGTTGCTGTCGTCGTAGATTTCACCCGATTGGCTGGCTGCCTTTTGTCGGTTCACACGCGCGCGCTTGTTGTCTTACCGAAAAAGCGAAACTGCAATCCAACTGCTCAGCATGAAGCCCAAGCAACAACTGAGCAACTGCAGCTGAACATAACGGCGGCAGCTTTCGAGTCAAGCTTGCAAAGCCAAACAGCTGTTCAGAGAGTCAAAGAAGCAAAGAGCGCGAGAGAGCGCACAGAAGAGCGTAAGCTTTCGATATTCTCATTTCATTAAATTCACAATAGGAGCGTGATGAATTGTTTGGCTTGTATGTTCGCTTCAGTAATTCTCGACATTAATTAGGGTGATGCTTATCTAAGTAAGAACAAGTGGAAAAACGGAAACTGTTCAAAATGATATACAAGCATATAAAATGAGTTGTTACTAAAGAGTTAACAATAAGCCAAATGACTCAGAAATAATTATGGATTGCGACTTTTAAATGTTCTACAATATATTATTATGCCACATTAGCATATAATTAGAATGGCAATTGTTTTCAAAACAAAATGTGAGCCTATCAGTTCGCTTTATTCAACTTTGCTTTTGCTACCATAGAGTCAACAACAAGCTGTTGCATTAAATTATTCAACTCATAATTATTGTACAATCAGAGCAAGAATGATGGATGACGAGCTTTATCAGCTGTTCGATTCCATTGACGCATTCGGCATCGTCGATAGCGACTTCTCTTTGTAGACGGTGAAGATCTCGCCCGTTACCCCTGTGAAATGGCTCAGATTGCTGTCGTCATCTTCGTCATCGCCGTCCTCATCAGTTTTCTCATGGTGATCCTCCACGGGTGATAGCTGAGGTGCAGTCGGTGCCTTGCAAGCTTTGGGATAGCAATGCCAAGTGACGTGAACGAAACAGCAGAAGCAACGATGACTTCGCTCGGTTGATTCCTTTGGCATCGCCGGATTCAAGTCCATTTCGCCTTGCTTCTCAGGATTCCGGGGGCAGCAAGAGAAAAAATTGCGAAACTGCTCTCTCATCTTTCCGAGACAGCGAAGGGTTTGCGAGAGGAAAGTGTAGAAGATGGGATTGAGGGCACTGCTGGTCAGGTTGAGCAGGCCAAAGCTGAAGTAAAGTAGCCATTCAACTGGGGTGGAGAACGCTCCATACAAACGCAGTATGAGAAATATCCAACCAGGCAGACGCAGGCACATGAATGTGGCCATCATTAGGATTACGACGTGCACCATGCGACGATGACGTGCCACACGCGCCGCTGCAGCCGGACTCAGTTGCGGTGGCATCGCAGTCGACTTGCTGTTACTGTTGCTGATGATGTTGCTGTTGCTGTTGGTGTTGCTGTTGCTGGTGGCGATGTCCAAGGAGGCCGCCACACTGAAGGCGGTCATCATGGCATGCGTGGTCTCTGGCTTGCTCAGCAGATAGACAAAGCGTGGCTCCTCCTTCAACTTCTCCGGTTGCTGCTGCTGCTGCTGCTGCTGCTGTTGTTGGAAGTGCCGTCGTTGCCACAGGCGTCGCGCAATTGTGCCATTGAGAAAGAAGAAGCCCACAATGCAGGGCAGAAAGATGAGACTGAGCAGTATCATATTGTAGACCTCAATCACTCCCTGTGCGCGAGTATAAATAGAAATGCAAATTGTTTAGCTGATAAGATATGAAACACATGTCAACGCCATGTTAAGACTAGTACGCAGCTCCAAAAACAACACCCCATTGATAAACGAGCTTCGGAACGCATACGTAAACAACCCCTTTGGAAATTACTCTCTAAAAATAAAGAATCTAATTATATATATACTACGTTTAATTGCGTCTTCCCTGGGCTTATCTCGAGCTGCGTATTAACCTTTCGATTGAACTCACAGTCATGCCTAGGCAAACGCTGGCCAATTTCAATTCACTGACCACAAACTCATCTGTGGACTGCAGATAGATGTGCTTCACACCCGAGATGACAAACAGAGGCACGGCACAAACGAACGATGTCAACATAATGCCACCGACGCACAATCCGCAGAAGAGCCAACTCGGATTCCAGATGCCCGATGCTGCACGCCTGATGGCCATATACCGATCCAAGGCAATGGCAACCAGCACCAAACTGCTGAACATAATGGTAGCGGTGTTCACGAAAGGCACCAAACTGCACATGAAATGCCCCAAATTCTGAAAGAAAAGACGGTTAAGCCACTTACACGTGTTGCGACGGAACTCCGCTTACCCAGAGTTCCAGATACGGGGCATTGAAGTGCGCCACGTAGGTGGTGGTGAAGCTCAAGCGAGTAGAGTAGATCACTGCAGGCCAGTGCCAGGAGACAGGTGCGGAAGAAGGGTCTCAGCTTGCGCCTGCTGTTCACAAACAGGGTGCCAATATTGCCCACGAAAGCGATGGCAAAGAGCATGCCCACCAAGACCATGAAGATGCATCGCTGATTCGAAGGAAGTTGGCACAGATCCGTAATTAGCACAATCGGATATGGGAGCTCGTTAGTATAACGAGGGAGCGAAGACGACAGCCAAAGTGAGGCAGTCAGCGACATTTATCGGACAGCCCTAAAAGTATGCAACGATTTCTGAATATGTTTGCCTAGCTCAACGGGTTTTGTTCAACTAAGCAGTGAATAATGTGTGTGTTGGGGCATCGACTACCGTTCAACAGTTAGCTCGCAATTATCAACGGATATCGCAGTGTCTTATCAATCGCCATCATTTAACTGTTAGCTGCTACCAAACTGATTGCTATCGCTTGTCCTAGCTAACTGATTGCCCAACACGCGATGAGCGATTGACTAATGCTTTATGACTGAAATGAAAAAAATCCACAAATACAAAAATACTCAATGCAAACAAGTCGTTTTCTTATTATGAATTGGCCTTCTCGGTTCTCTGCATAGCACATTTTTTATTGTCCACATTATTTAGTTAATTATCATATATTTTTGTAACTTTTTAATGAAGTCGCCTCAAAAAATACAGCGCATACATAATGCATACATTTATAGCTTTTATATAATATTAATTAATTCTCTGTATTCGTACAATTAGGCTTAGCTAAATTATATTTAATATCTATGTATGTATGTAAAAAAAATTACAAAAATTTTAATTGTGGTAAACTTAACAGCAAAAGCCTAGCGCTAAATAAAGTTATCGGTATCGCTATCGGTATCGGTATCGGTATCGCTATCGTTATGTTTATCGGTAACTATTTGTTAAGTAAAACCAATGCGAGATTTCAAACAATGAACACACACACAAAACACAATCGTAAACAATATACAAAAAAACATTTAAAGCTAGACTTAATTTACCATATATGAAAGAATTAATAAAAAAAATCGTTGGCTCAAAATACTTGGAATTCGTTGGCAAACACAAATACATGCACACATAATCGATTGCTCGAAATAACACACACGCAAGCACACACAAACATTCACATAGCTAAGATACGTTTGCCATTTAGATGTAAATATATATATATATAGTCTTTTATGCTTAGCGCAAAAACCCGCATAGTTATATGTAAATATATATATATATATAGTATTTATAGTATATATTATGGTATTTAGATAGATCGATTTCGATTTACTTTTTGTGTATCAGTTTATGGTAGTTGAGTGGATTAGGTAGCTTTACAACGACGGATAATTTCTTGCTTTGACAAATGCTTTCTTCTTCGACAGCGTATCGCAGCGTATTACGCATACGCCTAGTAGTACTCGGGCTGCTCCTGCGACTCCAAGTCCACGCACTGGCTGCCCATGTGCACCGTTAGCGTCTGATAAGGCAACGGCTTGCCCATACTCAAGTTGGCAGTCACATAGATCAAATAGCTATCGCCAGGCGTTAGACCAAATATCGTCTCCATTTCCAGCTTATCATTGGGACTGTAAAATTGTTATCAAATGTTAAAAGTTATTTAAAGGCATTCAATGGCTGCTTTTACCTGGACTGTTTTTCGCGACAGCGTATAAACTTGAAATTCTTGTGCTGCGTTATTCGCAGTGCCCCAAAGTCCATGCAATAGTTTGTGTATTCCACGCCACTTCGTTGTGGCAGACTAAAGACAATCACGCAATAGCTAAAGTGGGAAAAAAATGTAGATAATTTTATGACTATAGAATAAAAATTAGAGAAAATTAGGAATATGTAAATATTTTTAAGAAATTAAAATATATTTCAATGTTATATTTAAAAAGTTTACTTGCTTTAAAAACCACACATAAAAGTTCTTGATTGGAAAACCAATTTTAGAGGAAAGCTGCAATTAAGATTTGACTATAATAGACCCTCTACTTTTTATTAGGCTACTTAGAATTTTTGCAACTCGAGCTCTTTTCTTATGTGGAAAATATCATTTGTACAATCATATTTGTTCATAAATATATTACTTTAATTTGAATGTAATTAAATAAATTATTTATAATGTGGACTTTAAGTATTTGTATTCTTTGATCGTTATGAAGTTTTGAGGGTGTCTATAAAATGATACATTTAACCGTTTGCCATCTTCTGAAAATTTGATAAAATACTGATTACAAATTGCTAGTATTATGGAGTTAGCTCCAGTTATACAAAAATTCTAAAATAATTTCAGAATACAAATATATATATTTTTTGTCCCTAACGCACATTTCGATAATCTTTTTAAAAAGTGAAGAACTCAACAAGAAGTTAAACCAATTATTGTTTTGCACTTAGATGAAATCTTCTTTGGAAGGTATTGTCTAAATTTTATTCCTGATTACCACCGCGATCGTGTTAAATGTGTTAAATTTACTTACCTCAGAGCACGCTCATCCGGAGAGCTGTTCCAGGCTAATGTTGTGCTGGTGCAGCGAGTGCGCACATTGAATACGGTTACGTTCTTGGGAAGTTCCGGGAGATCTCGAAATAGTCGCTCGCTGCTCAGTGCCAACTATAGATGAGTTAGGGATTGCAATAGTACCTACTCTTCATCTATAAGAGTCTATTAAGTAGGCTTAACTTACGCGTACTTTCTGGGCTCTCAGCGCTTCATCCTCGTTGTTGGGCTCGAATCGCATGAGATATCGTTGACCGGGCTTGATGCCCTCCTGCTTGATATAGGTGGGCGCATAGATGTTGCCCAGATTGGCGACCTCCTTGTGGTGATGCAGCAGCTTCACTCGTATCTCGCTCCCAGCACAAGGCAGCAGCAGATACCGCATAAAGAGCGGAGGAGGCGTGGTCGTGGGCACTTTAAAGCTGTACACCTGAACGCCATGCAATCCGCCAATCTTGAGCAGAGAGAGATTCTGTTCCCGTAGAGCCGTCGGGTTGGTGCGATTGAAGTGCACCTGAGTGCTGGCCAAGGATAGAGTCATGTTCTGAAGCCGCTGATCCACACCGAAGATCTGCAGTCGATAGCTGCTGTTGGGCTGCAGTCCCCGAAGTTGTTGCTGCGTCCTTGCCCCGGTGCATACGATGTGCAGATTGTGCCGTGGATTGAGGTGACGAGCACGCTTCGGTGCTCGCGACCAGACCAAGTCGAACATGTTGCTGGCTGCCGAACAGGGTGCAGAAGCAGCTCTCGGATTTGTCTGCTGCTGTTGCTGGGTGTAGGCATAAATTGCCTCGCAGAAGCTGGCAAAGTCGTTGACTTCCCCGGAGCCAACTTGTTGAACCACCAAGCAATAGTGCATGGCATGATAATCGAACTTACTGTGAATGGAATGAGTTAGGTATCAGTTATTAATCTAGTAATGTCATCAGTAAAGAGAGAGCTTTAGGATTGCACCCACCTACGCTCCCATTTAACAATCAACTGACGTTTTCGCACCCGATTCTGAGTGCGGATGGCGATGCGATGTGAGTGATTGAGCATCGCCGATGACTGCGGATGCTTGGCCTGTGCCTCGAGCTTCAGAGCGCCGCCTTGTCGTGCCTGCACAAACAAATCGTATTGGCCACGAAGGGCGCAGGGGAGAACCAAGCGGCCCATGGCGATCCCAGGTCCCTTGGCCGGTGTTGCAAGTCGCAAGACGTTCGCTGTGAGTATGCAAAGTGTAAATGAATTGAGTTGCTTCGGTTGGTGTTGCATCCTTGAGGGGCGTGACACAAGTCAGAGCGCCGTACCTGTTTGATTGTAGTAAAGCTGACGTGCCACAGGCAACGAGAACAGAATCGTCAGCGGTGTTGAGTTGTTTAACTTCAGCGCGAATCTGCGAAAAAGCGAAACAAGGCAATGAATTGCGGTAGATGTGATTGTAATGTTCTACACCTGGGGGACAGAATGAACAGAACTGTACTGAACTGCAAAACTGTTCGCACTCTTTGTCAAAAATCATGACACTAAATTATCATTCACAATTTGTTTCGAGTCCGAGTCAAAGTCAAAGTCCAAGTTCGAGTGGCGAGTCCGGGGTGAGTCAGCGCCTTTGGCAGCTGTGGCGCTGCAACAATGTTGCAGGCATGAGTTCAACGGGTTTCTGCTTGCAACAAGAGTTTCCTCTTCTCATCTCTCCTCGCTTCCTTTTTTTTTCGTTACTTCTCGAGCTTGGCAGACTTGAGAGAAGACGCTCAATGTTTTGTTTTGCAATTAAATGCGAAATTTACGAGCAATCTTTCTAATGACAAAAGCCAAGACAAATGTGCCACAGTTCGCACACGCCCACACATACACACACATACACACATATGAGACTTATGTGCATGTATGTGTATGTGTTTTTGTTGGTGGCGGAAGAGCGGAGAGCGTCATTGCAGCAAAGTGACTCATTGACTTGGCTTATGGCCGGCCATCTCAAGTTTTATGACCGGCTACTTCCGGCCAACGCCAACGCCATTTTGCAAGCCAACCCCCTTCCCTCTCCTCCAGTAGCATTGCGAATTTGGCTGCACCGCCAAAAGGTTCCCAACTGTTTGATGGAGTGTTTTAATGCATTGCCTTTGTTGGCGGCCATTTTCCGATGGCGCCACAGCGACTGCACAAATATTTGCTTTAATTCAAGCCTCGCATGTTGCAGTTGCAATGACGTTTTTTGTGTTACCTGATGACAGCAGTCAATTACAAAGGGCAAACACACAACAGACAACAATGCGCCATAGTCGACTCCCCAGAAGCTGGCCATAAATGATTTAGGTGTGTTGCCATTAACCGATGTGCCGCATGCATTGTAGGGCATGCAACATCCAGCAAACACACACAAAAAGCCAAACACGCCAACAATTGTCTCAGTTGCTCAACCAACGTTTCAACGTTCAGCTCGAAAATGTGGCCCAATTTTGCGCTCCTCCTGCTGATGCTGATGGGCGCCGAGGCGATTGTGAATCCATCGAATGAGTCCGCCAATATGGTCATCTATATGCTGCCGGGCAAGGATGTGGGTCCGCATACTTGGCAGGTGGGCGTCGATTGTCTGGACAGCTTTGCCCAGATCTTCTTCTACCGCAATCCCATGGAACGTTTCACTCGCGCCTACAACCTGATGATGACCAATGTGTACAACATGTCGCTGCCCGCAGCTCTCATCCAGAAGGGATTCAGTAAGCGCATCAATGAGGCAATCAGCAACACATCGATGCCCCCGGATCGAGAGTTTTATCAACTGCGCGTCATCTCGGATCAGACGAATTCGAAACCCTCGAAAATCTTTGGCGAAATTCTGCTGGCTGACAATTATGTCATCATCGTGGATAGCGTGGAGCGTCTGCAGAAGATGATGAGCAAGTATTTGACTAAGAGTCGTTCCTGGAATCCAGGTGCCCGTTTCCTTGTGCTCTACCACAATCCACAGCTGCGAGACAAGCCCTGGACGGTTGCCTCCACGATCTTCAACGATCTCATGACCAAGTTCTATGTGCATCGCGTGGCTCTGCTTTATGCCAACTCTTCGACGGATTACAATCTCCTGGTGAACGATTATTACAGCAACATCGATTGTCGCGTGCTCAGTGTGCAGAGCGTGGGTCAATGTCAGAACGGTCAGCTTTATCCCTCTTCGCATGCGGTTCATGTGGCCATGTTGGATTACATAAGCGGCTTCAGTCCTCGCAACTGCACCTTCTACGTCTGTTGTTCTATTGCCGCTCCCTTCGTGGAGGAGGATTGCATTGTGGGACTCGAGATGCGGATTTTGGGATTCGTGCGCAACCGACTGGGCTTTGAAGTGAGTAATAGGACAGTGTAAGACATTGTAATAGAGAGACTTTCTTAAAGAAATTAAATACGTTCTGGGATCATTTCAAAAGAACAAATTTTAATTTGAAAATAACAGTTGTAAAATTATTGCTTCTGAAATGTAGTGAGCTAAAAGTATATTTGGTATATTTTAAGGGCTTAGAAGTTTTATTTCTAGTTTCGGAAAAAAGTGCTTAAAAGTATCAAAACGTAAACTTCATCTATAAAAAAAAACTATCCAAACAATACATACATAATTTGAAGTTATGCATTCAAAATCAAAGTGATATCTTTACAATAAAAACGTTTTATTTTTTGTTGCTTTTTATTTTGTATTTGCTCTTTAAGGTATGAATTGCATTAACAACAAAAAAGTTTTACAAATTTCAAATAGTTGTATAAAGCGGTAGATCTTTATACTAAACTAATATACCGACAAAACTAATAAAATATACCATAAGCTACATAAGGTATACCGAAATTATACTATTTATATAAACCAAATGCTCATCCAATGTAACTACGACCCGACAGCTGAAGCTCCTATTAAGTAAAGTTCCCCTAGATTGCCAAACTCTTACACTTTATAGTTTATTCCCTACTTAAAGCAATATCTTTCTTACAGACCAATCAGACGTGCACGCGGGACACACGAGGCGAAGTCGATGAAGATGGCAACTGGAATGGTCTGCTGGGAAAATTGTCCGAGGGCGAATGCGACTTCATAATGGGAGGCTTCTATCCCGACAACGAGGTGACTGTCGACTTCTGGGGATCCGATTGCTATCTCCAAGATGCGCACACTTGGTTTACCAAGCTGGCGGATCATCGTCCTGCATGGAGAGCAATGGTCGGCATCTTTGCCTGGAACACTTGGGTTAGCTTTCTGCTGGTGCTTGTCCTGACCTGGCTGTTCTGGTATGCCTTGGTTCGGATCTTGCCAGAGCCAAAGTACTTTCAGCAACTCAGCTTGACTGCGATCAACGCCCTGGCCGTGTCTATAGGCGTGGCAGTGCAGGAGCGTCCCATATGTGAGGCGACAAGATTGTTTTTCCTATCGCTGACCATGTATGGCATCAATTTGGTGGCCACCTACACCTCGAAGATGATTGAGACCTTTCAGTACCCTGGCTATCTGCATCAGCTGGACGAACTGGAGGAAGTGGTCGCTGCGGGCATTCCCTTTGGCGGCGAGGAAGAGAGTCGCGATTGGTTTGAGAACGACGACGACATGTGGATATTCAAGGCATACAATTCGTCCGTGGACTTCAGGCCACGCACTAAGAACCTCCAGGACGTGGAGCAGGGACTGCGCTGTATTCTGAGCAGTCGCATGTACATTATGCAGAATCGCCATGCGGATGACATTTATGCCTTTCCCCAGAACGTCTTCACCAGTCCCATGCAGATGATCATGAAGGCGGGCTTTCCCTTCATGTTCGAGATAAACATGGTGATCCGCTACATGAGGGACGTGGGCATCATCGCGAAGATCGACTCGGACTTTCGGTTCAACAACACGTACCTCAATCGCATTGCGAAGATGCGACCCAACTTCGCAGACACTGCCATTGTGCTGACCACGGAGCATGTGAAGGGTCCCTTTGGCATACTAATCTTTGGTATTTGCAGTGCCTCTCTGGCCTTTCTCCTCGAGCTACTCTACGTCTATCGCGGCTGCAGGCTGCGAAGGCGACAGCGGCGCAGGCAACTGAGGCGCACCAAGTGGCGCAGGGAACGTTATCAACTCCGGCAGGCGATGGCTCCGGTTGTACGATTCACGCCCGTCAAGAGACGCAAAGTCCTGTAGGGCAGCCAGACAAACAAAACCAACTAACCAAGTAGTTGAAACCATAAAAATTGACTCAATTCACATAAATTTGCAATTGAGGGAGCGACCACGACAACGACAACGAAAGGGAGAGAGAAGAAGGCAGTGTGGCAACATCAATGTTGGGGTCGTTGTTGTTGTTGTTGTTGTTGTTGTCGTCTTTGTCGCTGTGGTCTTCCTCGTTTGTTGCTTGAATGTCTGGCCTCATCTGGTTGGTAGTTGTAGTTTTCACGCGAAATACTTAAAATCAGCGACAAAATTCTATTTTTGCAACTATCAAAAGCGACGGCATGAAAACAAGCAGACAGTCAGGCAGTCGGTTGACTGCTTGCTTGCTTGCTTTCTTTCCTTTTCTTTACTTTACTTTGCTTTGCTTTGCTTTAGTTTGCTTTACTTTACTTTATTTAGCCCTCCAGCGCCATTTCCATCTCAGCTTCCATCTTCTTAGCTTGCTGTCTCTCCCTCTCTCTGCGGTCCTTTTGCAGTTTGCAGTTCGTATTTTTTGCTCGCACAAATTGACAATCTGCATTGAATGAATAGTATTCCGGCGTTTGCTGCACCAAAATACAAAGAACAAGTTTCGAATGGAAAACACAGATAGTACTCTAATAGTGAATAGTGAATGGCCAGGGAAGAAGCTAGCTCACATAATATGCTTATAAGCACCATAGTTACCAAATGTATTTGTATAAACTTTGCAATTTGTGGCCCAAATAAAAGAAGCTACGCGATTAAAACTTTTACACTTCGATAGCTTAAATGTCAACCCAAAGAGATTAGAACACGGTAAGGTGAACATGCTAAAGTCACAATAAGCTTAACAAAACAATCAAAATAAGTCCCTCAAAAAGAGGTAAGCTCTTTAAATGGTAGTGATGCATATCTGTAAGTTAAATTTACAACTAGTTTAAGCTGTTTTCCTTGCTATAACTTAATTTAAAACGCTTTGAAAATACTTGCTACAATTAAAATTCGAAAATTCAAGAACATAACTCCGGTATTATTCTTTAAATTTAATAAATGAAGGCTATTATTGGTATGTCAATGTAGTACTGCAATTAAAATATACCTTAGAAAACAAAATATACCAACAAATTTTAAAGAATCAAAATTTACAAGAAAAAAATTTTCAAAATTCATAAAATTTTTACTTAATATGGTATATACCAAAAATCACATTTGTAGCTTTAAAATTGTCATGATTTTCTTTATTTACGGGAGTTGTCGAGGGCGTGGCAAAAATCAAAAACAAACTTAATCTACGAACCATAACCAGTATTGTCAGTAAAAATTTGAGCTCTTTCTCTTAGAGTCTCCATTATTAAGGTGTTCATACGGACAGACGGACAGACAGACGGAAATACCTCCTTAGGCGTGTCACATACATTTTGTCTCGTTTCTACGAGTAGATATACAATAAAATATACCAAACTCTATATTTGGTATATCGCTATACTTTTACGTTAAAGGTATACCATAGATATACAATATGCAGATTGTCATACGGACAGACGGACATGGCTTTATCGAGGCGGCTTTTGGGGCTAATCAAGAAGCTTCCTTCTGCTTTCTATATATAGGTTTCCTTAGGGTACAAAGGGTATAAAAATATTCCTTAAAGCAGCTTCTTCCTTTTATTAATTAATCAATAAAAACCAAACTTATTTGAAAAAGAATAATTCGCACAAATTAATTCTATTAAGATTCTGCGATGAGTTTATTCTCTTTCTTTTGTGTAGATGTTTGTAAGAGGTGAATAATTAATTAATTTAGTTTTGTTCTGCGATTCATTCAAATATTTTAGCGCGCAAAACTTTGTTGCAAACATTCGCATTCACTAGATTACTCAGAAAGCACTCACAAAATGGGCACAACGTGCACTTAGTGACTGCACTTTAATGCGAGTGTGTATGTAAGTGAGAGTGTTATGTGTGAGTGTGAGTGAGTGTGTGTAAGTGCGTGTGAGTGTTGATCCGCTTCTGTATTTTGGTGAAATTGTAGACTATTGAACTATGGCGTTTGAGCAGCGTCTGATGAGTGACTAAGCGACACTACGGAGTCTGTCCGTCTGTCGTCCGTCTGTCCGTATTTTCAGTCTGTCTCGACGTACGTGCGACGCCCAAGTGTCTGTCTGATGCGCATTCTATTCACACTCAGTCAGTCCCATGTGGCAGTTGCAGTTGCATGTGCAGATGCAGATGCACAAGTGACAAGTCTGTGTGCGAGTCTAAAAATATCGACTACAAGTTTATTTGAAGCGATGCTAAAAGTCGTCAACGTTTGCCGAAGGTCTGCGCACTTTCTGGCGAAAAATTATGCTGCGCATTTTATGGCCAACAAATTTTAGTGTTCTCTTCTCATTCTTATTGTTGTTGTTTTTGTTGTTGTTGTTCTTTTTATTATTGCAGCTTTTTTTAATACGCTTACAAATAAATAGTTTCACGCCATAAACCAACGCGAGAAAGAAGGAACTGCGTTTATGGGGGAGTCAATCTCCCCTTAGTCTATACTCTCTCTCTCTCTCTCTCTCTCTCCCTATCTATCTCTCTTTCTGTTGAGTGCAATAAAAGTTGTTTACAACATTTCAAGCCTGCGGCGAGCATAAAAATGCAACGGCAGCAGTAGCACCAAAAAAAAAAAACAACAAAAAAACTACACAACACCCGAGACTATAACAACAACGCATTAAAAACGATTTTGTAGTTTGTTTTGATTTTCGGGCCATTGGCCAAATGCGTGTATGCTACAGGTGGCAAGTGGCCCAGTCCCAGTTGCAACACACACACACACAGACACACACACAGATACAAGCAGCCAATTCCGATTGAAGTTCCAGTTTGCAAGGCAGATATTGCGCCGTCGAATTAAGTCGTAAAATTAATATTTATGATTTGTTTGCGCCAAAACGAATATAAAGTGTAGGCCGAGTTGTTCCTTGATTGCTTGCACAGCACAGGAGCTGTGTCCTGTCTGCCAACTCTTCTCTTTCTTTCTCCCCTCTCTGTGTGTCTCTTCAACAACTTCAACAGTCGGTTAACAGGCCGTGCAAGCATCGGCAGGCAGATCGCTTAATTCTAGCAAAACTCTTAATGACTGAACGCCTCATAAACACAGCGTTTGCTCCGCTCCGCGCTTTTCACACGCTCCACAACAGCAACTCGAGACATACATCACGTATGCTGCCGGGGCAGCTTCGAGGTGCTGCAAGCGGTGCCGTGCAATAGGAGCACTCGCCACTTGCCACTTGTCACTGGTCGTGCGACAATAAAACCAAAAAAAGAGAGCGACATTCATTTGAATGTATGACATTCTATGCCAAAATGATCAAAGTTATATGAGCAGCACCAACAGCAACAGCAAAAGCCAAAGACAAGCGCCATTCCAACAAGAAAAGGTTCGCACGTTCTTTGGCGAAATAAAAGACATAAACTTCAAGTTGAAAATAAAAGCAATTTCAAACAGGAAATCCAAGATAAGGCAGATCGAATTCTACATGCACTTACTTAGACTGAGATGAAGTCTGATATTGTAGAGAAGTACATAGAAACATTATAAAATTCGTTGCCCCAAAAGCTTCTTCACTTTTCACTTTGATTGATCATCATATCGTAGCAAACTAACCTCAAATTACTTATAGAGCATCGAAATGGGGGAAAACAAAATGCCTGCCAGGCGCGCGTTAAGCGAAAACGTGACGACTTCTCTTGACCCAGGACCAAACGAGGGCAGGCCGAAGAAAAAACAACAGACAGAAAAAAACAAAAATGAGAAAAAATAAAATAATAATAAGGGAACAACGAAAAAGTTGCTCATACGCCACGTGCAACGCGGTCGCAGCTGCGAGCCTAACAAAAACAAAAACACAGACAAACACTAGCGCAACTTAGAGAAATACAAGTTCTGTGGCATGTGGCAGATGAAGAGGGGGCGTTCAGGAAGCAAGTAGCAGCAAAAGATCTACTCACACACACACACACTGCTAATATTTATGGCAACTGTAAAAATCTGGCTGACTGGCTGGTGTGTTTGTGTTTGTATTTGTGTTTGTGTTTGGCCAGCCACACGTCGTGGTTATAAATTATTTTTGTTGGTTTCTTTTCCCATGCTATCTAGTGTGAAGTGGTGTGGGAATGGCGCCCAAGTTGATGTCCTGCCCCAGTGGCATCTTCGTCCTCTTACCTCAGCGTATGTATATGTGTGTGTGTGGTGTGTGTGTTTGTGTTGGTTATTGTTTGTGGCTCTCTAATTTGATTTGTGTGACAGACGGCGACGCCAGCGCACTTAGGCGCATTACTCAAATTAGAAGTTGAAGCACTTAGCTCAACTCAGCTCAGCTCAGCTCACGAATTTACAAATTACAACTTAAGCCCTGAGAGTCTTCTACTTACCTTTTCCTCTGCCTGTGCTCAAGGGCAATGTGGACAGGCACATCCACATACAGATCCTCCACATCGTCAATGCTATTCACCATTTTCTCATAGGCCAAACGCTGAGGAACAAACGGCAGAGATCGCGGCATGTGACTCCTGTGAGGAAGCTGGACTGATGCGATTGCTGATCAACGGTGAATGAGCAATCTCCGCTTGCAATTGTGCGCAGCAGAGCAGCAATAAGATGACCAAAGGTTGCCGTCGCATTGTGATTATTTGATTTGTTTATTTTCGTTGTATTTTCTTGATTATTTCTATAAAGTCTTGCGGTCTTGAGGTGTGAATTTTTAGGTGCGCTCTACATAAGAATAATAATCTATTATTGAATCGTAAATTTAATTTTCCTAGTCAATCTCAGATCGAATGTATTCCCCATAAATTAATGAAATAATGCGCTAATTAATTTTTCATTTCAATTCATTAGAAATCTTGACTGTCAATTGCATGGTGACCACTAATCGATCAAAACTTCAGCCTCAGCTCTGCGGCTTAACCCACAACAATTGTTTTATTTAGCTGTTAATCTTCCTTAAGCTGATTTAAGTTTTCTGCTTGACCACTTCAGCGCGTCTAGCTGTCATCATCCCCCGCTGTGACCCCCCCACTCCCCTTTATTGCCTTCCTTCTGCCCCGACACGCTCTAACCCCCCGCTCCCTTCTACTGCTGGGGCACAATTAAGGCCTGTCGAACCTTTGACACGCATCACTGTTGCTTTCGGGGCTGTGACAACTTCTTTAGCTTTAGCTTTAGTCTGCCGAATATCGCCAAAAAAGAAATTATTTTTAGCAGCGCACTGCGGCGGCTTTTTAAGAGTTTTACTGTTTTCCTTTTTCTTTTTTTTTGTGGGTTTCTTACTTTTGTATTTCTCTTTATTGGGGTTTTTTGTTACTTTTGTTTTGTTTTCTGAGGGGCAGCCAATTAATTTTTGGCCGCACTGAATCGATTCTTGGAACTGTTAGATTTGCTAATTGCGTCCACACGCCCCCAACACACGCACAAGCACACTCACACGCACACACGCACCACACATTCACATGGGCAATTAATATTCTGCGAATTTGCGTGCGCTTCGACAATTTGGCAACGCCGAGCCGCGCCGTCAAAAGGGAGGCTGGTCCTAGGCAGGGGGTTGCCACCTGTTGTTGCCCAGCTAAGCAATTAACAAACGAAGTACGCCTACCACAAACGCGTACACGTACACATACACATACACAAACGCATACACACGCGCACTAGCACAAACACTCATTCGCTAGTTAGTCTCTGGTTCTGTGTGTGTGTTTTTTTAAGGCGCGTAACATTTATCGTTGGCCAGTGTGTACCGTTAGCTAGCGGTGTTCGAATTTGCAAACGGAATCTCACTAAACCTTTTGCTTTTGCTCGCGATTACAAAAACATCGAAATGTTCACACAATCACGAATACTGTTAGATAGAGGAATCGAATCACAGAGGCACGCGCGTATGTCGGAAGCTGAAGCTGCTGCTTCCGTCTGCCTTGACGAGCAAACACAAAATGAGAGTCGTGCGCAAAGCAAAGCAAATGAAATCCCGAGGGCAGCTGTCGTCGACTGCTCTGCTCTGTGCTCTGCTCTGCTCCGCTCTGCTTTGGCCAGCAGCAGCAGAGAGTAGGCAGCAGCGACTGCAGCTGTGCTAACGAAGATGCCGCCCCAAAAAAGCACGAAGATATTTGCCGAAGTGCCAACTGCGCTGCCAGCAGCAAGCATACATTTGTTGGTATGTGTTTGTGTTTGCGATTTTGAGCATGTGTGCATGTACATATGTATGTATGTATGTGTGTACATACATATGTATTTAAGTGTTTTTATATATAGCTACTTCTACTTTTTTCTTTGCTTTAATTAATGTGCCTGCCTGCGCCTGCTTCGGGCCTGCTCCATTGATGAGGCGGCCAACTTCGACTCGTCTCCGTCTCCGTCACGGTCTTCGTCTCCTTCTCCGTCTCCTACTGACTTTCCCATTGTTATGGGATTGTGCTTTATTGTTGCTGTTCTTGCTCTCGTTCTCTGTCGCACCAACAATTTTCAATTTTTGAATTTCATTTTCATTGAAAGCAGAAACACAGAAAATACGCCAACAACATGTAAAACAGAAAATGCGTTTGTTTTATGTGCGGCACGTGACTTTGAAGGCAAAACTCCGAGCGCCACTGAGCCGCAACAACTCTGCACTCTGCACAACTTGAAATCCGATATTGTGCCTCGAAAGCACACGGAAGATAAACAATTGAATCAGATCCAAATTGAGATACTTTTGCCTTCGCGTCAAGTGCATATGCGTTGATCCGCTGCCTTGTCCACGCCCGTTCCTGCAACTGGCAATGCCAACTGACATCTGGAGTTTAGTCGCCATGCACTGGGAGATCGTGTCGCAGTCCGTGTTCAAGCCGTTATTTCGTCTACTTTCCATCTTTCGGGCCATATTTGTTACAGAAACATGTGAGAAGCCAACAGTCAAGTTTGCTCGACTAGGAGATACCCACTATGCACTTCAAAGAAATTTAAAACAATGGGATTGCGGTAGTAATTTGTATAATAGACTATACGAATTATACCAAAAACTTAATAAAAACTACCAAAAGGTATATTCGAACCTTAATTCAATATACAATTGGACTCCTTTTCGGATTATCAAAAATATGCAATTCAGTATTAATAGATTATGGTATCGCTATTGAAGTACATATTAAAATACTAAAGTATATATATGTACATAATTTGTTAAGAATATTAGTATCAAGCATTTTTTTGCTTTTATTTTTCTGAAATAAGAGTGCTGTTGGCCTAAAAAAAAAAAGAGTGATGGTAGCTGGTGCCTAAGACTATGGCTTTTAATCTTTGGGAACTGAAAGTAAAAGATAATGTAAAAAAGAGACTCCAACTTTAGTGAAAACTATGCATTCGTTAAGTCATACATATATTTATACATATTCTTAATCATACTTATTTTACTTTCACTGTGTAATAATACTTTGTACAAAATATAATTTATTATTATATATAAATATTAACTTATATCTCATAAATAAGCCCGATATCTATGCAAGTTCCTTACCATATATTCAGTAAAACCTTACTAAGCCATGTTTTGAATTTTTACGATTTCTTTAACATTTAATATGTAAGATATTCAAATAATATTGATATAATAGTAAGCTATCAGTTTGTTTACTTTTGCTAATGAATCAGTTTTGTTTCCAATTAGTTTCTGAAATAATCCACTGATTATATGTAGATACTGTAGAATGACAAATCAAAAAGTACAATGCATTTCAGCAAATATATATAATTTCATTGTTTTAATGGAATATTGCTGACGCTGCTCACTTTGTCAGACTCCCTGACTGCGCATTTACCTTAGTTCACTCGAGGTTTTCCCGGAATTCTACCATACGCAGGAAACACACGTTTTTTTTGGGGGCCTGTCTACAGTTCGTAGCTCGTAGTCTCGAATTCTCTGCAAGTTGCTTAGATATTCAAGAGCAACAAATTAAAATGACCTAATCAGCGGCGCTGGAAATGAGACACGGATGCGGAATACACCTGATGACAGCGGACACCACATATTCGTAACATATATCGTACCATTTGCAGTTCAGCGTGGATACTTGTTGTTAATGGTGGAAGGAAGGGGACAGCGGGGCAGCCTTGACGGCGCCGCTTAAGAGCAAAACTTAGTCTTGAAGGATGGGAGCGGAGTCGAGTTGAGGTCGGTTCCTGCCAGGCCAAGCTCATGCATAATGCAAGGTGCTGCTGGCCAGGCTTTGACTTCGGCTTTTGCCTTGCCTCTGGCTTTGATGGTGGCCCCAGCGGCGTTGCATTGCATTTTTTAACAAATTAATTATCGACAAAAAGGTGGAACGAGTCCCAAGACCGACTGAGTGAGTTTATGAGCAAATGACTGCGAGTGGAAATATATGACACGATCTTATACCCGGTAACTTGTGATGTATGCAGTCACTTAATAGATTCAGCAATCAAAAGAGATAATAAATATATTTACTTTAGAATACATTTTCTGCTTTAACTTTAGAAAATATTTTCTTAAATTCGTTTTTTCCCTAAAAAGAGTATACAATGTATTTTATTAATTTAATCTATTTAAGTAGAACTAATTTTGCAACTGCAAGAAATAACAAATATATTATTAGGTATTATATTAAGAATAAATTATTAAATTATAATTTATTATTGATTTTCTTCCAAAATTTTTCAAACTTTCTTATTTTTCTTTATCAAAAATTCTAAAATAATAAGATTATTTTCCAATGTTAAAATTTAATTTAATCTGTTTAAGACAAGTCTTAATTTATAAAATTTCTTTAAATGTTGTTTAAAGACCTCATTTATATTAATTTTTTTAGCAGAATGAGAATAAAATAAATGGTAAAGTAAAGTATTATTTTTAGTACATTATATTTTTTTTTAACATGTTTGTTGTGACGTTTAAATTAGTTCCTTTTAGTGAAAATGGCATTATACAACTTAAATATGAAATGCTTACATTAAGGTAATAAATTCTTTATTAAAGTATGTTTCCCGGTATCTCAAAGTCGAATTGTTAAAAAAATTGTAAACTCAGCAATCGATGGATAAATGAAATGACTCTGAATACAACTCAATATGTAATTGTATGGGAAAATAATGAAATGAATCATTAGTTTAATTCACATTTTGCGAGCTGCTATTTCAATTCATACCCCGACTTCAGCTGCTTGCTGTTGTTGTTGCTGCTCCTTGTTTCGCATTCTCTTGTGACTGCATCCACGTTATTGGAACAGCATTTTTGCCTCACACTCGCACTTCATCAACGCGAAATGATTGGCACGCCATCGTCAACGTCAGCGACAACGACAACGACAACGGCAGCAAAGATGGCCAAGAGAGACGGCAAAAGGAAGAGGAGCAGGAACAGGAGCAGGAGCTGAGATGGTGGAATGGTGATTGGTGGCTGCAGCGGCGACAGCCTCCGACATGTGTAAAGGAATCGTTTAAAATAAATGACAGCCGCGCCCCACTCCGCTCTGCAGCGTTCAGCGTTCCCTGCATAATTACCCAGCAGAGCCGAAGAGCAGAGCACACGGCAGATCACAATAATCAATACGATGGAATGGATGGCAAAAGCATTGCCGCTCACCTCTGTGCCTTGTATACCCTATATAGATGAAGTTATTAAAGATCGCTGCTGCATTTAAAAGGTATCTCAGTGTGCAGCTCCTTCGCTTGGGGTGTGCGTGTGTGGTCCGATGGATGGTTCACATGTTTTCGGTGGCTTCGTTTGAACTGAACATGGATTGCTGGCGCTGCTTCTAGCTTCCAGGCGTGCCTAGATCATTTGTTTACACGCATCCATGCGAGCGATGCAAATCCATCATGCATTTTGACTGTAGCCGAAGAGTAGTTCATAGGGGTTTTTATCACATTACAACACCTTCCCTGCCTGGACACGTAGAAGAAGAAGAAGAAGCATTGCCGCGGGCAGCAAATAAATGTTACACATACGGCCTGGGCTGGGTAAAACAGCTGCCACCAGCACCTGGAGCTAACTGCTAGAAAGACAACTGTTGCTACAGCAGAAGAAGAGTATAGAGGGGGGCGGAGCTGGTTGAGTGACGGCTGGGCGTGGCAGTTTGGCAAGAAGAACTGGCAAAAGCAAATTGAGGGAAAACTTTTGCTTAGTCCTGCTGGGCTCAACGCTTTATCCTTGGCCCATGTCCCGTGCTTCGTGTTTCGTGTCCGTCACCGTCTCCATCTCCGTTTTCCTCTCTCCTTCTCCGTCAGCGACATGCCAGATCCGGGGAAAATTGTCAACTTGGCACGCATTTTATTAAATGAAAGAATGTTTCCTAGCAAGGGGCAAGTGGAAAGTCACTGAGGGCTCAGCTGCTGTCAAACTTATGCCAAGCAAATCGAAAGATCTCAACGCACAGCCCACAAGCCCCCCACACACACACAAACACATACACAAGGGAGTGGGTCAGGGAGGGGAAGGGAACGAGCGCCAAGGGAGCTCAAAGACGACAAAGTGAAAATTTTTTAATTGCATTTTTGCCAACTGTCGCTGCAGATTATTGGCAATGGCAAGCGATTCATTTCGTTGGAAATTGCAGTGGAAAATCTTTTGCGCTTTTCGCGCAACACAAAAGTTGCATTAGGCAGCAACTGCCACCCCTGGGGGGAGGAGGGGAAGGGGGGTTAGGGAAATGCAATGGGACAGGGAATACTCAACAGCAGACAATAGCAGCTTGTATTCAAAATGTGCAACGAGACATTGCTCACTTTGCACAAAAAGCAGAAAGGATATTGAATAAGGATAAGCACAGGAATACTTATGCTAATGAGCAACTGCTCCAGAAAGCCCCGCGCAGGAAGAGGAAAATGGAAATATGCTGCAAAAGGAAAAGCCTTAATTGCAGCTAGCTTTTAAGAAAACAAAGAATGGAAAATGCTGGAAATAAAGGAAAATACAAATTCCGATACTTGTGTTTATTTTCTTTATTTAACTTGCAGAAATAGCAGAGCTCAAGTTTCGAACTTCCTTGCAAATAACTAACTACACTCCAGCAGATTAAAGCTTGCCAATCAATTCAAAATTTATTAAAGCATTGCTTGTATCTAAATAAAGCCTCTTAAATGCAATTTTAATGCTCTTTTTGGCACACATTTAATGAATGTCTGAAGCAATAAATGCTTTAACTTTAACTTAGAAATAAAACAAATAAGAAAATTATAGTCGAGTATGATCGACTGTTAAAAACCCACTACCCATTAAGAATAAAAGCAAAAATGTGCGGTATTATTCCTAAAATATACCAATATACCGCAAAAGTATCGAAACATACCAAAATTATGTTTTTAGCATATTGATATAGCACCATTCAAAATATACCATAAACGATAAAATATACCATATTGTCAGATATAGTCGAGTATACTCGACTGTGAAATACCCGCTACACATTTCTAAAATATACCAATAACGAAAGTATAGTACCATATTAAAAGTATGTGTTTATATTTGGTTAGTACCATTCAAAATATACTAGATTGTCAGATATACCATAGAGTGTAAAATATACCAGATGCAAAATAATAATCAATTTCTTTCTCATCGCAACAAAATTTTCAGGAATCATAAAGACTATTGTTGTTATTGTGAAAAGCGACTCCAGCTTCCAAACAACGCTTCTTATTCGATATTTATAGACTTTCGGGGGCGAAAGTGGGCGATATTATAGTTTGGTTTTTTTAATGTTATGAAAAAGCAACTCAATTTGATAAAATCAATCTCAAATTAAGGAATGAGCTAAATATTCTTTAGAAAATCAAACAATTCTTTGAAGTGAAAATTTTAAACATTTTATTTTATTCTAAACCTCATTCTAATAAATTTTCTATTAATTTAAAAAAAAAGTCAGTGAGAACAAAAAAATTTCTAACAACACGTAATTTAAATAATTGTAGAGTGTCAAGAATCGGTATTACCTTGACAGCAATGTTTGATAGCAAAAATTACGCAGTCAGTAAAAGTTACCCTTAACTTTCCCTTATTGCGCTCGATTAATTAACAATACGAATTGTCATACATAACTAAATATCCTATGCACACACTTTTAGTACACACTGATTCCTGTTGTATTTTTAATTTTTATTTTGTTTTCTGTTTTCATTTTTTTGTTTTTGTTTTTCTTTCGGTTGGCGCAAATCTTTTTGTTTTTGTTGTCATCATCAATGTTGTCTTCGCTTGTTGCTGCGGTTTTTTTTTTGTGTTTAAACGTTTCGGCTGCTTGTCATGCGATGAAAGAGCTTTTGTGTCTGTGTGTGAGTTTGGTTGTGTGTATGTAGTGAGCTGTTACGCGTTGCCACCCAGAAACTCAAGTTTATACGAGCGTACATATTCCATCATCATCACCATCAGCATCATCATCATCATCATCATTCTCATCCTCATCCTGGTTGCTGTTGCTTGTTGTTGTTGTTGCTCTTGCTGTTGTTATCGTTGTTTTCGATAAGTTGTTGCTGCCACGCAACCTGCACGACAGCAGCAGGAGCCGAAGCCGAACCTGAAGCTGGCTGGAGTTGAGGCAACAGCATGCCACACAAAGGTAACACAATGATGAGCATGTGCACGAGGATGATGATGATGATCGATGCCCTTGCCAAAGCCAAAACCAATGCCAACAACAGGCGATAGTCAACGCAACAGCAGCAACAACAACAACAACAGCAACGATGACGAGGACGATGATGATGTCGACGACGGCAGCGTTTGATTTGCTTCGCCTGCAACGCAGCCCATTAAAAGTACAATGACCAGAAAATAACGTTATTAAGCAAGCGCCTTTGGACAGGGGCACAAAAACCCAAAAGCCTTAAAATCAAAACAACGCATGGTACACAAGAATTGCTCCAAAACACGCACACACAACAACACTCTGTCTGACAGAGAAGAGACACAGTTCCACAGACCAGCTTTAAGCTGCATGCTGTGTTAGAGCGAGAGCGAGCGATGAGCCCAGTTTCTCGAGTCTCGAGTCCCAGTTCTCGCCACAGCTCGCGATCGAAAGCGAAAACGTTGGAGGTCCGCTACATAAACAAAGTCCAGCCGAAGCAACAGGCAACAGTCTACAAGCTACAGGCAACAACAACAACTTCTTAGTACTTAAAACAGTTCATAGGATACTCTGGAAATTTTAGGTGAAAATGATCGGTATATTTTTATGATATATTATGATCGGTTTTCGCCAAATGACACGATAGTGTCATTATGACACCTTCTGAATAAATTTAGTACATCAAAATGCAATAACAGTGAAAGTTTTTATTCAATTTAGCAAAAAAAAAAACACTAATAAATAACAACATTTATAAAATATGGGCACACTTTTTGATAAGACAATGAGTTGCTACCATCAAGCTATGAAATTACGTATGTACATTAGTACAACGAAAAGTAATAACAGTGAAAGTTTTTATGCAATTTAGCAAAAAGCTCTAATAAATACCAACTTTCATAAAAATATGGGCACACTTTTTGGTAAAACAATGAGTTGCTATAATCAAGCTATGAAATTACTTATACAAAGTTATAGTATATTTTAAAAAGCAATATATTAATGTAGCAATATCAAGCGAACTGAACTTTAACTTGAACTGATTTTGTTGATTGAATTTAAAAAGTAATTTAATATAAAAAAGCAAAGCATAAAGTCTTAATTATAAGTTTGATAGTTCTTTTCTGTTAGCGCTACTAAAATTTGACTTTCCTGTTTGTCCAGCTCAATGCAAATAAAGTTATAATCAGGAATTTTAATTATCAAAATATGCTGAATGCGCTTATTGGTATTTTAATTTTTGATCAGGCAACAGATTTAATATACCCACTTGAAGCTAGCTTTTTCGAGGTATACTTCAAAAAAAAAAAAAAACAGGCCAAAACAATTTGGAATTTATATTTTTTGTATGCTGGTCTAACTGTTTATCACATGAGTCCCAAACTAATTGGTTGACTCTTTTGAGTTGGGTTAGTTTTGATTAGAAGACCCATCACCGAGAGTGAGAGAGAGAGAGAGAGAGAGAGGGACAGACCCTGGGCGGGAAAGAAGGCAGTAGCAGGTAGTCAGTGTCGAGCAAACAAGCCCAATTACATAGTATGTAGTACAACAAAGTTGACACCCCTCTCTCTCTCTCTCTCTCTCGCTCCCTCTCTCTCTCTTTCTCGCTCTGTCTCTATCAAAGCGAATACTCGATACAATGCATTGCCGAATGCTGGCCCCAAATTGCAGTCGAAAAGGCGCCCAACTGCAAAATGCCTCTGTGTGACTGCGGCTTAAAATTGATTGAAATTATCAGCTTTGGGTTTTGGCATGTCACTGTGAATACACGTATTCACATATGTGCTACTGTATGTGTGTGTGTGTGTGTGTGTGTGTGTCTATCTATGTGTGTGAGAGACATTTAATGGGTTAAACGAGCCAATGTGTCGTCGCTGTCGCTTGCCAAGTGGCTTACGCTTGTTACTTAATTGGATTTGGGTTAAGCTGCAAAATTACGGCCAACATAGCGCACAATAACAATAAACTTGTAGTTAAAGTCCATCTGTGTGTGTGTGTGTGTGTGTGTGTGTTGGTGTGAGTTCTATGCTGATGAGAGCGTTTAATGAAATGATTGCTCAAATGTCCTTATCACAGCACAACAGCAGCGATATGCAGAGAGAGTAAAGAGGAGGGAAAATGGAGGAGGGAGAAGGATACCCAAGCAAGCGTGTCAAAAATCAAACTGAGGTCACATTCCATGTAATTAACAGTGGCAGCGTCTCCGCATTCCACATGGAATGCCAAATGAAATGCTTGCCAAAAATAACCAAAAGCAACAAGAGCAACTGTCAACATTCAAATGCCAACCGAGCGCCATTATGACACATCACACATAGATGCGACATACGCTGAAAAAAAAGATGAGAAATTGAAATGAAATACGCAGGAATTAATTTAACATTCATGTCTCCTTAAAAACGATTTTAATAGAAAATAAAAGATTTGTATTAAGTCATTGAATTATTTTGAAAAACGTTTACAACATTTCGTGTTAATACAAATACTTTAAAAAATATACAAAAATAAAATTGGAGTACATGATCTCCTAATTAACTTACATATATTCTACAGTTGTGGAACTGATATATTTAGTATTCACTTATCTTTATAAAGTAATAAACATTCAAATGCCATTCGAGCGCCATTATGACACATCACACAAATTCGACATATGCTGAAAAAAGATGAGAAATTGAAATGAAATACGCAGAAATTCATTTTAACTTTTATTTAACTTTGATATCTTTGAAAAACGACTTAAATAGAAAATAAAAGATTTGTCATTAAGTCATTGCATTAATTTGAAACCCGTTGACAATATTGGGTATTAATAGTTTGCCTAAAATAAAATTACAAACTAAAATAGGAATACAATCTCCTAATTGACTTACATATAAGCATATATGCTACAATTGTGGAATTGATATACTTAGTATCCACTTATCTTTATGCATTGCACAATTCTTACACAAAGTCATTGTGATTCCCACTTAACATTTAAATTCTGTAGTCATAACTTACTACACAAAACTTAATATAGGAAGGATAAAATTAAGGAATAGATAATAAAGATCAACTTGTGTGTTATCGACTTTAAAAGTAATTCAGAAGCACAACTTAAGCTTAACAAACTATTTTTCTCTATACTTCGTTAAATTATTTAGCCACATGCTTCCCATTGCATTATATTAAACCTACTTATAAAAATATATACATACATATAAACAGAGAAATAAAAAATGCTAAAAGAAAATGATCGTTGCAGAGCGATTTGCTTATTCTGATGCAAAAAACAAATGAGAAGAGCCAATTAATGATTAAAAATAAAATGTATATAAGCTTATACATATTGAATGCATTTTGTGTCGCATTTTTAAAAAATTTCTCATTTTCGATTGATTTGTTTCTAATGCCTTTCATATAACTTTGATTTCTTCGGCATCTATTAAAGAATCTTAATTTTATGTTAACTTCATTTTAATACAATATATAAAATAAATTAAACTCTTTTACATCAATGAAGCAAATGTGCCACTAAGAAAATGCTGTGGTAATCTGACTAAATTGAATCAAGAATGGCACTCAAAGATACGAAATGAATGAACGACCTTTAGGAATAAATGAATATGGGACTGAAATCAACTGAATTTTATGAAAGACTATCCAAATCGTTCCATCGAACCAGTTTAGAACGAAACCACACAACTATAATCTAGAAAGAACATTTTGAAATAGAAGAGCAAACTAACCGATCTTCATAAGAACTAAATATAACTAGAAGATCAAATGAGATTATCAATTTTAACAAAATAAAACTTGTTTAAGAAATGACTGAATTAAAAGTCATAGTCTTAAGTGTAACTAAACTAATGTATAAATATAGTAATGACAATTTATCAGCCATTTATCATAAATGTTGCTTACACTTACCAAAACAAAACAAAATTCTTTAGAGATTAAATAAACAATAATCTTAGATCAAAGTGCAAGATTTGTGTTGAAAACGTGTAGACAATTCATCAACAACATGACATTGGTATGGATTATTCTGAGAATTAT
The DNA here is from genome assembly GCA_035046325.1 of Drosophila niveifrons. Taxonomy (NCBI): domain Eukaryota; kingdom Metazoa; phylum Arthropoda; class Insecta; order Diptera; family Drosophilidae; genus Drosophila; species Drosophila niveifrons. The sequence goes on from JAWNOC010000025.1 coordinate 337,991, forward strand.
TGAGCACACGTTTTGTGAAAGGGAAAGTATTTGAAATAGTTGAAACTATGCCAAAGAAAAAATAAAGAAAGATGAAAAGTTTATAGTATAACGAGTGTGGCGCACAAGCGTAATAATAATAAGTGTGCGAATAATTGATTCATTGTTTGTTTTCGTTTCGAATATTGAGTGTTTTTCCGTATTTATTTTTTGATATTTCTGGATCACAGTGTTATTTCTGGATCTGTGAATGAAAACAAACACAAGTGAATATGTGTCGAGAAAGTGAATCAATTTGTGATTAGTCAACCAACTGCTGATCAAAACAGTTTTGAGTGTCGGATCACTTTCCAGACAATTACTCATACTTATTGCCCCCAATCTAATGGCCTGACCAAAAATACTTTATTCTCTTCTTTGGTATTTGGCATTTGGGTATTTGGGTATTCGGGTATTCGGGTATTTGGCATTTGACATTCGGCATTCATAGCGCAACTAACGCTTCCAGCAGCTTGCAATTTTTGACATGCTTTTTACATTTCTAACATTGCTTGACTTGACTGGGATCGCAAAACTATATTTTCCACAACATTGTAATATTGTTGTTCTCTCTCCTCGTCGTTGTTGTCAGTGTTATTGTTGTTTGTTGGTTGGGTGCCTGGTAACATGTTGGCATTGCCGTCACCATCGGTTGACGTCGTTGTCTGTCATTTCCCCTTGTACAACAACTGTTAGTTCGTTTCGTGCACATACACCACACTGACTGCTAAAAGTATACATCACGCTCTCAAAAACATGCACCAACATGCTGCTGCACGTCACACACACACCCAAAAATGAAAAAGCACCACACTAACAGATCCTTAAAACAATAATAAAAAGGTTGTGATGACCGTTAAAACGAATTTAATAGAATGGAATTTAATTTGATTTCTTTTTAATTTATAATCATGACAAAATTATAGTATATTTGGCATGCAAAATAAATAGATATTGTATTAGAATGAAGCTGGCATAAGGCATTGTTGGACACTATGATGTGTGTTGCCTTGCTTCCTGTTCTATGTATGCGTTTTTTCCTGCTGTGGCAACATATTTCACTGCATAATTTCATAGTTGTGCTCGTAACGCATGCAAAAGACAATAGCAACAACAACAAGAACAACAAGAACACCCATTGTGGGAGCAGCGAACTAAAAACTTGACATGGGACAGCCGCAGCCGTCTAACTGACAGTTGTCGTTGTCTCTTGACTTGTTTTTTGCCTCTGCTCCTGCTTCTATTGTTGTTGCTTTTGTGGCTGTTGTTGTTGTTGTTGTCGGGTGCTGGCTTGTTATCATTTTTTAATAACATTGTTGCGCAGAGCAACGAATTTGCATAAAACACAACGCAACACACACACACAAACACACACACGTCAAAGACAGTAACAAGGGAAACGACGGAAGCCAGAACAACAACAAAAACTTTAAGAGAACGCCGCCATCAAGCGTCCAACACGTGGTATGAGTAATTTCAGCTTAAGCACAAGACAATGACACGCGCGTGCACTAAGTGTGTGTGCTAGCGTGTGTGTGCTAAAGAATAGGATGTGTATACTTGTGGAATGTGTGTGCGTACTATGAAATAAAACAATTTTCATACAAATTCCGTGCATTTGCATAAATTTCATTGGGATGTCGCCGTCGCCGTCGCGTTGTTCGCTCGTAGCCAGCGAAGTGCAAGTGCAAGCACGTCACATCTTGATCCCAGGGTTGAGTTAAACTGTCAGCCATGGCAACTACATACATACATATATATGTATATGGAGCCTTTAACGAAGGCATCAAAGCGCAACATTTAGCCAAGTGCATGACAACTTTTTGTGTGACCAACTTTTTGTTGGCTTGGCAATAATCATAAAATTTCACTGCAAATGAAACATGAAACAAAAAACGATTCAAATGTGTAGTATAAGTATGTAAAAACTAGAAAGAAAGCAGCGTGTGATTGCAACATAAAAGCGTCCTTTACAACTCGTCGTCAACGTTGTCGTCATTTCGAATGCCCGTTGGCTGCCTCAGCATTGAGGTCGTGTCGCCTCCTGATGCTGCGCCTGCGCCACAAACTTTTCCGTTTGCCGTTTGCCGCCTCAATAGTTTTCAACGACCTCCAGCGAGAGCTTCTCTCCTCCCCCCTCTCGGCCTCTGGCTGCCCTTTCCCACGGTGAACACTGCCCATCGGCTTTATTGAGGTTTTGTTTAAGCTTTTAGCGTACTCTTCTTTTTCAAAGTGCTTGGCTACCCAGCCAAACTTTTTATGTTCGCTGGTGTGTGTGTATGTGTGTGTGTGTGTGTGTGTGTGTTTGCCCGGCAGCATTTTTGCAATTAGGCAACAGTTTCAATTTTTGTGTGTGGCTGGTTTTTTTCTCTTCATTTCTGTTTCTGGCGAAAATGCAATGGAACTTTTCAGTTTTTCGGCTACAGTTGCACAGTTTTCATTGCTATCAGCGTTCAACACATACAAAAATGCTGCGTAATTGAGACTGATTGTGGACACGGCGGGCAAAGGGGCACAAATAGAGATAGGGACAGTGACAGTGACAGGGAGAGGGAGAGGGAGAGGGAGAGGGGGCCATGGATTGGCAGCCTGATAAAGTTGAGTCCTCTGCTGCGTGTTTGAAGTGAGTTTCAAAATTGTATTTGCACTCATATACGAGCATTCGAGTGTGTATACGAATGTGCTTGATTGCCTCATGAGATAGAATCATAGCGTATATAAAAGTTAGTTAACAAATTGAGTATTTTATAAGGATTGCGATTGCGATTCCGAGTGCCCCCCGATGTACACTTTATGAAGTGCACAAGCAATAAGTATTTATTTCAACACTAACTTCAAGTACCAATCCTCGAATTTAAATTCTGATTGATTCCCGAGTTATACTGGGCAATAAATTCAAAATTAAGTTACTATTAATTTGATTTAAAATGGAAGTAATATTCAATATGACAAGATCTAATTTACATAAGATTAATTTGAATTTAAAATAAAAGATATATTAAGTCATTAATAGAGAACAATAAAGAGAAAAGATGAGCAAGAAAATATAAATTATTAGAGCCCTAATTACTTTTACACTAAATGAAATTAATAACAACTCTGTCAGCAATGAAAATGATACACTTTGAGATTGCTTAGTTTATCACAATTATTTATAAGTATGAAAACTACAGTCGAGTGTCCTTGACAGTGAGCTACGCATTTTAAAAAATACCAAACGGTGCGGTATTGTACTTAAAATAAGCCAAAATAATATACCAAAAGTACTGCAATGTACTGAAAGATATATTTGGTACATATCTAGATATACTATGAAATTGAAACAATCCCATAGAGTATAAAATATACCATATTGCCAATCAAAGCAGCTATTTCTATCATAAAGACTAATATTAATATTAATATTGTTAATATTTCATGTTTAAAGAATCGATATTTGATTTGCACGAAAGGAAGTTAGCGTGCCAAATATTTAAAACAAACATGATCAGCGTGCAAAATAACAAGAGCTGTCAAAAAAAGTTATTGTGTTTATAGACTATGAAATCTAGTGTTTTATAGGGCCAGACAAACAAATCTATATCGTTACGCCTGTTCACGCTGAAGAAAGAATATATATAGCTTATGGAATTATGCCACCTTCTGACTGTTTCATACACATTTTACATTGTAGGCAGAATGTTATAATAAATATCTTATAATTTATTTAAGAAACAATTTTTAAATAGCAAACAAAAAGTATAGTTGTTAAATTATTCTAACTTCGTTGGTTGACAACTTAACAAATTGTTATAGTACAATGTTGAATGTAGTAGTACAATGATAAATTAAATATACATTTCAGAACATTTCATTTAACGGTATATTAATTCAGTATATTTTAATGATAGTAGCGCATTGTTCCGCATTTATTAAATTGGGTTACGATTATCTCAAAGTCAATCACACTCGACTGTAACTTTCTTTCTTATTATATAAAGTCCTTAGGAGTTGTTATAATCGTGACCACTTGATCTTCAATTAGATATTAAATCGTCTGAGAAGGCATTTAAAATGAAATAAATTCTTCTTATAACTATCAAATGAGCTAGATTAACTGTGAGGAGCACTTAGTGAAATGTGTCGCATATTCAGTATATTTTCATTGGAACAATCTTAAATGCTGTGAAATTCAATTCAACACCATAGATGGGGCAAGGTGACAAGGCCTGAGACCATCAATATAATGTGCGTGCCGCATTATCAAACCTATTTATTTGGCAAACAGCTTCAGCAGCACAAAACAAAGATAAACTAATACGCACTTATCGCTGCTGCTGCTGAACCCAAGATGAAAGCTAGAATAATGGCAGAGATATTTTGACCAAAAGCCATCGACAGGCGTAGAAAAACGTGCGTGAAAAGGAAAAAAAAAAAAGAGGGACGCTTCACAAGCTGGACAACCGAAACCGAATAAGATACAAAAATGTTGGCCACGTTGACAGCTTAACGTACAAAATTAATGTGACAATATAGCCAAAAGTGCGTGAGTGTCTCTCTCGCTCGCTCTTTCTCTCTCTCTCTATCGCTCTCTCTCTCTCTGTGTGTGGGATGTGGGCTCAGCATAAACACCCGCATATACATCTTGTGTGTGTATTGTATGTGCATTGAGGCAGATAAACATGTTGCCAAAATGACCAACTATCACACACACACACACACACACACACACACACAAAGATGAATAGAGAAGCGAGCAAATAGCTGGCAATGATGCCAAACTGTCTGGCATTAATTACGCACAAAAAAATGCGAGAAGGCGAAACGAAGCGAGTGTAACTAATGCAACCGCCAAAGTCCAACTCATTAAAAGCGGCCCATTCAAGTTTGGGACGCACAACAGTGCGTATGCGTGATGTAATCTAATGCGATGCGATATGCCAGAAAACAAACATTAAAAGTTTTTATTGCCCCATGCACTACTCTCGCTCTCTCACTCGCTCGCTTGTCGGACAGACAACAAAAAGCATTAAATTACTTTATAATCCGTTTATAGCTCGAGCCGGAAGTGGCCGAGACACACACACAAACACACTCACACACACACATACAGGGACAGAGAAAGTGAGAGATAAAAGGACATCGCAGCACGTTTTTGTGCACCCCTAGGAGGCAGCTCAACAACATAATCAAATCAAAGATTACGTTGAAACATTGAAATTACGTACGAAGCAGACAGACAAACACACACATACAAACACACACAACACACACACACATGCTCATATACTCTATGAAAATGAAATGTGTGTGCCTGCTCATCGCTTTGTTTAGTAAGCTAAGAGTGAGAATGAAATGATACACAAAACAACAAGCGATTATGGAAAACTCTACCACACATTTATGTGAATTGTTTGCTGATGAATCTATGTTGAATATGCCTTCATTAAAGGTCAACTACAGGGTATTCCCAAGCAGCTTGACAGCCGCCAAACAATTACACACATATAATAGTAAAGTATAGCAGCCCGCACAGCTTCATTCTTCCTCCCCCTCGGTTAGTAGGCAAGCCAGCAGAAGTGTAACAACTAACGTAAACAGCTTCAGCCAAAGTCTTGGCTTCTTCATTCACAAGCAGCAGACGCGTCGCATGCTTTTGGCACCCACTGTTTGGGCAGGCATGCGCAGTAGATAACAGCAAAACATATGGCAACGCTGGACTGTAAAGGCAAGCGACACTCGAACAGCATTTTCAGCATTCAGTTGGCTCGGTGCTCTCGACTCGCAAACGACGCGACTTCACTTCGAAGTGCGTGTGTTTTATTCTGTGTGTGTGTTTGTTGCCTGAGTGTGGCGTATTGGTGTGCTTCTATTTGTGTGTGTGTGTGTGTGGTGTGTGTATGCGTGAGAGGGCGCCAAGTTATTGTGTCTTTAGCAAACAGCAGCAACAGCAGCAACAGCGAGAACCATAAACAGCAACATTAAACCACCTGCCACAGCGCGTTGTTATTTTCAATAGCAATAAAAAAGGAAAACAGGCAAAAAGCAAAAGCAAATATACACATAAACACACTCACGCACAAAGCTGACAGCCACTTCCCACTGACAATTTGCATAAAGAAGAAACAAGCACAACTAGACAGCGAGCGAAATTGTCGGAAGTTGTGTGTTTAAACAGCATCGGCAGCAGCAGCAAAGGAAAGCGAAATAAACTCGCTGCGCGCATAAGTAGGCAACAGTTTTTTGTTGTTGTTGCTGTTTGGGGCCCACAATGGAAATGGATGTCAATCGCCAGGCAGAACACAATGCCAACCTAATGACCATATCCGCCCGCTGTTGTCCCACCAACAACAATGCAGCAACAGATAACACAACAGAAGCAGCAGCAACAACAGCAACAACAACAACAACAGCAACGTCTTCGTCTTCTTCGCCCTCAGCATACGGTTGTTGCGGCATCTTGAGTCGCCTGTTCTGCGTGAGTCGCCACAAGGCGACACGCTTGGTGGCAGGCACTGAATGCAGCCAAACCGAAACGCTATTCATGCAACGCAAAACACTAACGACTCAGCCAGCGGCAGCAACAGCAGCAGCAGCTTCATCGCAGCGACGTCGACGCACCCCTCAAGAAATCTATTTCGAGAGTCGCGGCAAATCCTGCAAGAAGCTATTGAAATTCAATGGCAATTCCAATAAGGTGAGTGCCAAAAACTGCCGCTCTGCGATTTCCCCCAAAGTCTAACGTGAGTAACTCACTAAGCGAGCAGTCGTCGCTTTTTATTTTCCTTGCCAATGACAAGCAAAATGTGAGAAGAAAAAAAAGATACTTGCTTCCGCACAAAATTGATACAAATTTAAAAGCCCTTAAGATTACCGGCAAAGCTGGGATTAAATAACTTTAAGAATAACAAAGCAGCAAAGACAATTTACTGAAATCATTCTGGGTGTAACAATTCAATAAGTCGATTATATCTTCAAACTAGATTGAGATGCAGAATTTAGCTGACTATAAAAGAATTGATCTTAACATATAAGAATTCAATAAGTCCATAATATCTTCAAAATAAATATAAATGTAGAATTAGGCTGACAATAAAAGAATTTATCATAATTTTTAAACTAGATTGAAATGCAGAATTTAGCTGACTATAAAAGAATTTATCTTAAGTTTTAAGAATTCAATAAGTCGATTATATCTTGAAACTAGATTGAAATGCAGAATTTAGCTACTTATTTAACTGAATATAAAAGTATTTTTCAATCGAAATATAAAACAAGTAAGAAAGCTACAGTCGAGTGTGCTCGACTGTGAGATACCCGCTACCCACTTTGAATAAAAGCAAAATATTGCGGTATTATTTTCAAAATATACCAAAAAATACTGCAATATACTAAAAATATACCAAATGGCATATTTAGTATAACGATATGGTACTAACATTCAAAATATACCATAGACAGCATAATATACTAGATTGTCGGCCAAAGCATCTAAGACCCCTAGTAAGTAGTCGTTTTAGCCCATACAAAAGTATTTCTTTAATAACTTCCACAATTTTTATCTGATCGCAACCAAATTTTCAGAAATCATAAATAGTATTGTTATTATTATACACACCAAAATTCGCAGCTTTAGCTTTAAAATTACGCTTATTATTCGATTTTTTTGATTTACGGGGGCGGAAGTGGGCGTGGCAAAAATTTGAAACAAACTTGATCTGCGTGCAAACATAACAAATGCTATCGAAAAAAAATTATAACTCTATCTCTTATAGTCTCTGAGATCCAGTGTTTCATACAGACAGACGGACAGACGGACAGACGGACAGACGGACAGACAGACAGACGGACAGACGGACATGGCTAGATCGTCTCGGCTGTTGACGCTGATCAAGAATATATATACTTTATAGGGTCGGAGATGCCTCCTTCTACCTGTTACATACATTTCCTGCCGGCACAAAGTTATAATACCCTTCTACCCTATGGGTAGCGGGTATAAAAAGTATTCTTATAAAAGATTAGACTCATTGAATTCATTCAAGATACAGTTTTATATGAGAGTTTTGAAATGTCTTACCCAAAAATATAACGCGCATATTTCACAGCTTTAATTCACTTTTTATTTGTGCTTAAATTATTCGGAATTAACTCTGAAGGAACACGTAATAAATTAAGTGGAAATTAAAGTAAACATTTTTAATTGGAAAGGTGTTTCATTATTGCTTTCTTTCTGAACTCAGCGTTTTTTGCCATTGATGAAATTGGCATGGCTTTTAATTAAAGCGAAACTTTCATAACTTGCATCGAAGAACTTTACCAAAAAAAAGTAGAGACAAAGATTGAAGCACAAAACCAAAAGCACACGTAATACAAAAGTGATTAGAAATATTGTAAAATTTGTTGGTGTCGCTGCTTCTTTTATTCCGTGGCACCTGCAACGTGTATGAGCACAAAGCTGTGGCGCCACACACTCGAGTAGATTGTTCTTCTATTATAGCCGCACTCAAGCGCAAAGACTCATATTCGTGCTCATAACCGTAGTCATAATATTTTCCATATAAATCATTTAGCATTGTGGCTGAGCCCGCAGTGCGCATATGAAATATTCCATGCTGTTAAATGCGGCAGTAACTTAAAGGCTATACTCGGTTCGTACGAGTATGTGGCATGCTACAATGTTCAGCACTCTGTGCTGTGCCACTCCTTGGATGCTGCTAATTAAAAACGTGCAAAAAGCAAACCAATCAAACAGGTCGATGCACAACAATGGCTAGCCCAAAAATCGCTTATGTAAACTCGTGTATGCGTTGGCATACATATGGTAGTAACTGTGTGTGTGTGTTCTAAAGGATACAATGCAATGCAAGCGGCTGTCCTCCAGGCACCAGCTACGCATTGAAGCGCAAGCAACAGGATGAATTTGTTAAACAACACGAACGTGTGGAGCAAGCGCTCGAACTCCAACTCCAACTCCAACTCCAGATCGAAGCTCTCCCTCGATGAATGGTGCCTCACTGGCACAGCGAGTCCATCTCTGGACTCTGCTATGTGCAATGTGAAAAGTGAAAAATGAAAAACTCATTCGCCCTATCAAGTGACATCATCAATTTCAGTCTATTTTGCACTGACCAGCCGAATGCTGCAGCATCTGCTTTTGCTTCTGCTTCCGCTCTGCCACAAAAAGTGCAAAGACTACGTCAGACTATGGGCAACAGGAGTGCAAGCTAGACAGAGTAGTGGCACAGGGCATCAAGATATTTATGCAAATCAAAAAAAATTTAAATTTGAAACCCCCCCGATTCGAATCATCTGGTAATAGCATTGTTCTGACAGACTCACTGACAAACTCACTGACTGAGCTATCAACACGCATCTCGGATTGTAAGAGCTAGGAGGCTGCAAATTGTACACAGCTGTTTATGTTGTGCGATAGTGCAGTTAGAAGTCAATACTCAAAATTTCTACTATAACTAAATGCTATATATAGCATTTGTTCTGCATGACTGACTAACTAAGTAACTCAACTAACAAATCATAGTCCGAATTGTAAGAGCTAGGAAGATAGGAGGCTGCAATTTGTACACAGTTGTTAATGTTGCAATAGTGCAAGATAGAAGTCAATACTCAAAATTTCTACTCTATCTATATATGTAGATATCGTTTGTACTGTCTGACTCGACTAAGACAGTGACTCTACTATCCAATCACTGTCCAGACTGTTAAAGTTAGGAGGCTGCAAGTTTTTCACAACCAATCATCTTATTTGATAGTGCAGCTTGAAGTAATTTTTCAAAATTTCTACTCTATCTACAGTATATACATATCATTTATACAGTCTGACTGTCTTATTAGCTGACTCAATTATTAAGGCACAGTCCCCCCCAGTTAGCAGACTGCAATTTGATAGTGTAAAGTAATTTTTCAAAATACTACTCTATCAACATTCAGCTAATTTATTAGTCCGATTGATAGAGTAGTATTTTGAATGACAAATTAACCGTAAAAGATAGGAGGCTGCACTTTATACATAGCAGTATTTGTTATTTGGTAGTAGAGTTTTCTAATCTAACTATCTATCTTACTGACTAGCTTATTAGCTGACTAGCTGATTAAGTGGCTGAACTTTCAACGCTTTGTCCATGCGGTAGAAGGTTGCAATATCGAACACTACTATGTATCGTTATTGAATTTTTCAATATATTTAATCTGAAAATAATTCAAAACATTTCATAAATAAAATAAAAACAAAATCAAACCAAATTTATACGTAATTGAGACAGCCTCCTCTTATAAACCTTAACAGCTTAACAAAGATCATTCCAGAAACAAACTTGCGTCTCTAAAGAGAGAGAATTAAAGGCTTTTTTTGAACAAGTATTGTGCTGCTACATAAGAGCATTAAAACTAATTAAAAAATGCAACGCAATCTGATTTTTATATTCCCAAAATTTGTATAACTTCACACCCAAAACCAAAATGTAAATAAAATCATAAATTATTTTCAAACTCTTCGAAAGACCTTTCATCCACTTGGTGAATGTTTTCAAAATAACTGATACTGTTTCTAGCTGATGTAACAATACGCGAGAGGGTTTCTTCAGAGTTTAGAGTTTAATTTACACCTCACTCCATTCCATCGATTTTAGAGTGAAGCTATTGTACAGACATCTGAGCCAAGCCACAGGGCGGGTAACCAAATCCATTTACAACCACCTAAACAAAAAACCTACCCTTTAAACAAAATGCTTGGGATTATATTGCACTCCGGAAATTGGGGGCGGCTTTGTTACCTTCAGCACACACTCTAATATCATTACTTTTATGTCATCAACTAAGCTCATTGGAAGCCAGCTGTGAAATGCAGTTTGTCTATAAGGTGAATACCAAAACAGAAGAGAGCTTCAAAAAAGAAAAGCTGACTTACAAAACTGATTACAAATGAAATTTAATTAATAAGAAGAGGAAAAAGAAAATTAGGGAACAAGAGAAAGGGAGCAACTCTAATTGCCTGATTTAAAATAGCTAAGAAAGATCTAATGAAACTTATGTTAGAAGTAGTAAAAATAATAATAATTTAAATATTTGTGAGATTGCTAATTAAAAACATTCCGATTAACTTCATAATACTTACAATAATATAAGCTCTGCTTATAAATTGAATATCAAAACAGAAGAAGTTAAAAAAGAAAGACTGACTTAATCATAAATTACTTTAAATGAATTTAAAAAGGAGAATAAACTTAAGCTAACACCAAGAAAGGAAGCAACTTCAATTAGCTAATTTAAAATAGCTTAGGAAAATCTAATAAAACTTTAGTTGTATTCAGAAAAGTATTAATACTCGTAATAAGTTAAAAACATTCCGAGCACTTTGATAATATTTTCAATTGATAAAAGAGAGAGAGCTTTGGGAGCATTTGCTTCATATCAAGCACACTTGCTTTTAATTGTCTGCACTTTGTGCACAAAGTGCCCATTACGAAGTAAACAAGCCAAACTATCGTAAACTTTGGACAAAGCAGCTTAAAGGCTTCATTTCTTTCAGTTTATCAGTGTCAGAGGCACTTCCTGCTTACTTTCCTTTTTCCCTTTCTCCCTCTTTTTCATGCTCTCTCTCGCTCTCTCTCTTGCTCTTTCTATTTGTGATTCTGTCTCTGATTGTTAAACATTCGCTCTGCCAAGTTTGCGCTTCAAAGAAATCATCATGTGCCAACATTAGTGACTCGGCACATGCATAACAAACTAGCCCCAAGTCCGATTCCCTTTCATAGCCCATAATTATGCTATAGCTCGTTGCTGTATCTCTATCTATGGCTGTTCTCGTTGGCCGTTGGCTGTTGGCTGCTGGGATGTTGGCTGCTGGCTGCTGTTGACTGCCAGTTGCCGGAGATAGCTCAAATGCAAATGCAAATCAAGCAACTGCCCGGCAACAAAAGCCGTGAGAGCTCAAACAAAAAAAGGGTATTATAAAATGGACAGCCTCGCTCACTGGCAAGCGGAAGTGACTGCCCCATCTGTCTGGCTTCCTGGTCCACCCCATTATCCTCCATCCTGTCTGTCCAGTCTGCCCAGTCTGTCGCCTCGCTTTCAGTGAATATGTTTGTTCGCCTAGGTTCACTCTGTATGCAAGAATTGAAAGAACAGGCCATGAGATCACCCAGCCTTAAATAGTGTTGGGTTATGAGTATGCAAAATAATTGAAATACGAATGTTGATTAAAAGAATATATAATTTATGTGAAATAAATAATGAACATGGTGATACAATTATAAAATAATAACAAAAAATATAATATAAATAAATAAAGAATGAATGAAGAATGCTTTAAATATGAAAATGGTGTTAAAAAATTGTATAGGTTAGAAATATATGATATGGGAATATTGAAGTGAAGCATTAAACATTGTGAAATAGGAATGTAGATTTAAAAAAAAAGAAAATATATATATATATATCAAAAAATAAATAATGAAAAATATCATAATACTATAAAATGATAGAAAAAATAATATGTGAATAGAAAATTTGAATTTATAGTACTTTAAAAATAAAAATTGCATTAATAAAATGAATATATGGGAGCAAATGATGAAATAGATGTCACAATTGCCAAATGTCTTTTCCTTTATCGAGCGTCCGTTTTATTTTGCATTTCCGATCGGAAGACACAAATCGTATCAGAGATGAAAGAGTAATAAAGAGAACATAATTAACACCACGAAAGTGTTGTTAGCATAGAAATATTATATAGTATTAGGAATATATTATATCTATATATATATAATATTGCATTATCACTTTTATTAAAAATATTCTTCATTCATTCACAATTAGAATATATATGGATAAATATTTAAATCACACATCATTGTGAAATATAAATGTGGATTAAAAAATATATAGGTTTTAACAAGAATTGCTCGTTAAAAGAGAATTGAATGAAAATAAAATAACATCATTATTATGGCTATTAATTCATTTATTTTTGTGAGCATATTCCAATCATGATGAAATGTTTTTTTTATTGCAGACATATATATAAATATATATTCAAATATAGAAATATAGATGAAAGATAATAATTTGTTTTTGATGTGAATTATTTTTTTAAAAATGTGCAAACATAATACCATTGCATTGCTTTTATTAATTCATTCATTATTGTGAGTGTATTCAAATCATTCAACGTGGCGAAATATTTATATAAATTAAATATAAATGTAGATTACAATAATTTGAAATTTTTAGCTATGAAATGTTTTTTTGCTAATCATTAAAATGCAATATATGTTAATCATTTTTATTATGCTTATTCAATTTTGCGAGTATATTCAAATCATGCAACACGATGAAATATTTATTTGCAACACACGACACACACACACACACACACATACATTCTCGTAATTCCAAAGCCATGCAAAATGAAAAGCAAAAAAAAAAAGCGACAGCAGCATTGCAACGTTGTAATTGCCAAGAGGCAATGAAGAGAAAGCAGAGACAAAAGACAGAAATGAAAAGGGGACTAAAGGAAGCTGCCATATGTCGTGCATCTCGATTAAGCTCCCTTAACGTGTCTGCTTCGTGAGGGGCCATTGAACGTCGCTTGAGCTTAGAACACGGCTAATGTGCTCGGGACAACTGTCGGATTGGTTAAACGCGGTTTGCAGAACTGGTGGGAATCGTATCCTGTGTTTTGTGGTCAACTGAGTTTGCTGCCCCGATGATTGGACTCCTACTGTGACGTTCATTACAATCAGGCCTGATTATATCCGGCAAAAGTTAAGCAGGCGCCGACGACAAAAAACGCAATTCGGGAGCAAATTTATTTCAATGCCTCGCTCTGATAACAAAGAAGCGCTTTACCAGCGACGCCAACTTTGACTAATATAAAAAGATAGAAAAACTCAAGTTTTAACTTTGAAAGACCCAGTACTTTATTAGTAGACACTGAGGAAAATTTAATAAATTTCTGATGAGATATGAGATATTCGTAATAATTCATAGGATTTCTCTAAAATAAATTTCACAAAAAAAATAAATCATTTGCAGGCAATAAAAGTGTTAAAAGACTGAATTCACCGAAATCCCAAAAGATTATTTGATTCAGGAAAAATTTTAGATTTTAAATATAAAGTTATTATTTATGTAATGTATTATTGTATTTTAATTGATACAAATATTTTACCACCTAAATTTATATGACATTCTTTATTATCTAAAGTATTTATATTATTTATATTATATTTTCTCTTTTTTGTACCAAGAATTATTAATAGAGATTACAAAGTACTATTTTCTACAACAAATATTGACAACCAATTCTACGTTTAAACATTGTCGTATGTAGCAGCAATAATTTTTGTATATTTACTTATTTAATATTTAAGTCATGTACATTGAAGTATATATAAACATATTGTCGTTTAACTCTAAACATATTAAAAACTAATTTAATTTATTTGATCACGGTTGACGTTTTCTCGCCTGACTTGAGCTCTCTGAATTGAACTTGCTTCCTCTACTTGTTACATCGTTTTTCACAAACAAAATAGACCATCCGTATTTTTTTCGGTATTTGGTCCAAGTCATAAAAATGAACTGTTAATCCAAGTAGTTGAATGGACTGCGAGTCAGTCAGCCCTTTTTCCAGAGCAGATGAAGCGTTTGCCTCTTTTTTTTTTTTGACTGTCCTCTCTGCGATGACCCCTCTCAGATACCAAGCGTTGACGATGACAAGGGTGCTTTGCCGCCTCACTGACTAAATAAAATTGGAATTTATTATCCTGATTTGCAGCCAGAAACAGCAGCAGCAGCAGCAGCAGTAGCTCCACCAAAAGAAGAAGAAGCAGTCAAGAAGGAGCGACAGCAAGTGAATGAGATAGAAAAAGGCAGCCAAAATGGCAGCGGCAATATCCAGCATCTATTGCTTCGTTTACCAACACTGGCTCATCGTCGTGTCGCGACGCCTTGTCTGCAGTCCAGGCTAAAAGCCAAGAGACGCCGATAAGTAAGCAGCACTTTTAGATTTATTCACCATGGCGCTGATTTAAATGCCAGACAAAGTTTCAGTCACGCCTACAACTGACAGCTGTGGTGGGCGTGGCTGGCTTCTTAGCCCCACGCTTTCAATGCCATCCACGCTGGACGCGCTTCTGCAGCCTGCACAGCGGCTTAACTATGCATTTCAGCTAGTTTATTAGAGCTTAAAACCCAGTAAAGCAGCTAAGGCGATTTACTTGGGCCCATAAAACTACCGCAACCCACAAGGCGTATGCTTAATTTTAGTTTGTGGCGTTGCCAGAACCCTAAATAGATTGCGATTACCAAAACTGCTGAGTGGCGACTTTTGCGATTGCGGCGACGATAATTTCTCTCTGAGAAAGCGAGAAGCAATTCAATACTTCAAAAGCAGAAACCCATTTTAAGTAGTAGACTATGAAATTGGACAATTTTTATATTCGCCAACTTTAAAGCTAGAAGCAATCTTTATGAAACTTAAAAATTGATTGCAATAAGATAAAAAACTTAAAAGTTGGCAGAAAATAAGTTTATTAAGCAAATAATGCAAGCAGCTGGCGTATTTTTTTTTTATATTATGGTATATTCTTTACGAATTAGTATATCGATATGTGGTTTGAAGGTTTTTGTATTAATAAGTTTTGGTTTGCAATCTAAGTTATTATTCTATATGGTATATTTTGATATACTATCGACATGCCAAATAAAACATTTGGTATATGTTCTGTCTGTTATCGGTACGAAAAATTAATGTTCTGGTACTTATAGCTTGCGTCTACAATCTAGTATATATTGTTCTCTAAGGTATATTTCAATATACAATCAACATATCAAAAATAGCATTTGGTATATTTAAATATTTTTGGTATATTAGTATATTTTAACAATAGTTCCACACTGCTGTGCTTTTATTGACTAGTATTTTTCAATACAGACCTTCAGAGTGTAAATCTTTAATTTAAAGAATGTTCTAAATTACTAACGACATACCTAATATAGCTTTTGGTATATTAGTTTTTCTGGCATATTAGTATATTTTAGCAATAGTGCTGTGCTTTTATTGGCGCCAGACCTTCAAAATACAAATCTTCAAATTAAAGTACATTCTTAAATTAATCTACACTCTAGATTCATGTTAATTCTATCATTCATTTGAACTTCAAGATTAATCATCAACATGAGCAAATGAATGCTCACTTTAATGAGTGACAAATGCACTTCCATCGGTTCGGTTGGCTACTGGGAATTCAGCTTACTTCGGAGCCAAAAGGATTAGGGATAGCTGGCCAAAAGAACCCTTCACTTGCACGTGCTGTGTTGCTGTCGCTGTCAAAACGACAGAAGGCACTTGCCTGGCCAAAGCCAAAAAGAGAAAGACTTTTTCAACCGGAATTCAGATGCAAAGTGCAGGCAAACCGTTAAACCACCAAGCGGAATAACCGCAAACTTTTCTTTTTTCCCTCCCATTACCTCCTCTGTATGCCTCTCTTATGTATGTTTCACACCTTGTTTAAAATAAAATTTCGCTGAAGTTCAGTGGGTAAGCAAACTAAAACTAAAACAAATATATATATTATATATAGTATGCTGTCAATGCTGAGGAATTTTTTAATTTTCATGCCTTTCACATTCAAAATAAATGTTGTGCTTGAATTGTGTGTGTGTGTGTGTGTGTGTGTGTGTGTACGCGAGGTGTGGGAGGTGTAAGGGTGTGCGGAGGTGTGAGAGTGCGAGAGTATGCCAACACAATTTCATTTCACCTGTCGGATAAATGTGCCATGGTAGCTGCTGCTGCTGTTGTTGTTGTTGTTGTTAGACTATTGAACAACAGCGCGCTCTACATAAAGCATGTTTTCTTATTGGAGGAGCCTCTGCGCCTCTGTCTCTTCGCACTGTGCGGAGTCGTTTGCTCCTCTGCTAAGCTGTCGAGAGAGGCTTTCAGAGGAGCGCCGACGGAGTTTGCGGCGTCGTCTGTTGTGACAAATTGCGTTAATGCCAAGTTAAGCTGCTGGCGGAAGAGAAAGAAAGAGAGATATAGAACACAATAGGCCCACCTGAAAAATGAGAAACAACACTCGCTACTCTACACTGTTGTCGCTAAAATAATGCAGTTAATTATTGCAGAATCTATTTAGCATTCGAATAACTGGCTTTACAGACTTTGCTCTCATCTATGGTGACTAGCGCCTGAAAGTATGCCACAGTTTTTGGCTATAACTGCGCTGTGGCCGTTGCTGTGGCATAGACAGCAATTTGATGGCACACAGCTGACGCTTGATTAGCTTTGTGTGTGGCAATTTCGATGGCACATGTGCTGTCATGCTACGTTTGGCTCCAGACTCTGACTCTTGCCAGCCAGCCAGCCAGTCAGCCTGGTTGAGTCGAGTCGAGTTGAGTCCGGAATTTGATGGCAAACAAGATTTGTCTGGACCCAAGCTCAAGCTGTGGTGATGCTCCCATTTTGTCTTTTGCCAGAGAAGGAAAATTAAAAAGAGATTTGTGCCAAAATTAAAAGCAATTTCCTTTTCAGTTGCTGCCAAACAAGCCGAGAGCGCAAGAAGAACTCCTTTCTAGCGCATCAATTTAATTCAATTTATTATACCCGCTACCCATAGGGTAGAAGGGTATTATAACTTTGTGCCGGCAGGAAATGTATGTAACAGGTAGAAGGAGGCATCTCCGACCCTATAAAGTATATATATTCTTGATCAGCGTCAACAGCCGAGACGATCTAGCCATGTCCGTCTGTCCGTCTGTCTGTCTGTCCGTCTGTCCGTCTGTCCGTCTGTCTGTATGAAACACTGGATCTCAGAGACTATAAGAGATAGAGTTATAATTTTTTTTCGATAGCATTTGTTATGTTTGCACGCAGATCAAGTTTGTTTCAAATTTTTGCCACGCCCACTTCCGCCCCCGTAAATCAAAAAAATCGAATAATAAGCGTAATTTTAAAGCTAAAGCTGCGAATTTTGGTGTGTATAATAATAACAATACTATTTATGATTTCTGAAAATTTGGTTGCGATCAGATAAAAATTGTGGAAGTTATTAAAGAAATACTTTTGTATGGGCTAAAACGACTACTTACTAGGGGTCTTAGATGCTTTGGCCGACAATCTAGTATATTATGCTGTCTATGGTATATTTTGAATGTTAGTACCATATCGTTATACTAAATATACCATTTGGTATATTTTTAGTATATTGCAGTATTTTTTGGTATATTTTGAAAATAATACCGCAATATTTTGCTTTTATTCAAAGTGGGTAGTGGGTATCTCACAGTCGAGCTCACTCGACTGTAGCTTTCTTACTTGTTTTCTATGCTGTGTTTGTCTGTGTGTGTGTGTGTGTGTGTGTGTGTGTGTGTGTTGAGCTAATTCAATGAACTAGACAACAAAATAACTTAAATTTTATGTACGTACTCGTACAACTAGAGCAGATAAAAGAGCCAGCTTTAAAATGTCTTGATACACTCGAATAAGCTCGAGCCAGGCCACAATATTCATCGTATTCATCCTCATACAAGTCCTGGCAAAAGGGGAATGGCAGGCTTTGCAAATTTGACGGCTCGACAGGAGGCACTCGGAGTCATCCGACCAGCACACATACACAGCATGCCATCCCCCATTCCCATTCCCATTCCCATACCCGTTCCCATCTCTATCCACATTCCCATCCTCATCCTCATCCACATCCACATCAGCGGCAAGAGCGCTTGATATTTGATGGATGGTATCGCAGATATGTTAACGTGCTGGCAGCCAACGGATTCGCGGAATGGCGACATTATACAGCGCCCTGTCATGCCCTGCTATGCCGTGCATTTGATAGGGGAATCACAATGGGGTTCGCACATCAAACAAATAGAAAATCCTTATAGTGTAGATAAGACAGTGGTAGGGTATTGACTTTGGAAGAGAGAGAAAGCGACTTAGAAGAGGACTTAATAAAGATTGAATAAGATTTTTTTTATTTTCTATTAAGTGGAGAAACTGAACAGCATATTTTAAGTACGGTAACAACACAGTAATAAACCAAACCTCAACGCAAATATGAGTATTAAATACGTATAAATAATAAGCTAATGTAAAATACCTATTAATAATAAATAGAATACCTTAACAAGCGAGTAAAAACATTACAGTTTTAGTAAAACATTTCAAAATTCATTTTACAAGCATATAATTATATTATTATTTTTATTTTACAAGCAACAAAAAACCTCGTCAATATTTGAAGTATTCCGCTCTGCCAAAAATTCAATTAAATTATATTTGCCAAACATCGAGCTCCCACTGTGCAATTGGGTTGGGGATGAATAGCATTAAACAAACTGCTGCCTTTAAAGCAGACGCAAATAAAAAGATTTTAAGTTAGGCACTGCTTGGCAATGAAACATGAGGGCGAGGGACGTCAAAGGGGGAAGCCGATTTTATGTGGCGCCATATAAATTCGGAGAGTCCGTACTTCAGGCGCCGCATTACGTTTATGGTTGGCTAAATTAAACACAAGAAGGCAGCGCCGCCAAAGTGGCAAGGCAGTCAACTGGATGAAAGGCAGCACAAGGATGATGAGAGAGGGCAAGAGAGAGAGGAAGGGGGAAATTGCTACAAGTTGCTTTATTTTATGCGCATATTTGCGCATATTACTCATACGCCCGGCTGGCATACATCTTCATTTAAGCAAACGTCTTCGACTTTGCCTCCGCCTTGTCCTCCTCCTCATTCTCTACCTCCTTCTGCCGCCACAGGCTCTTCTCCTTACGCTTGGGTTGCTCTGCTCGGGCGTATGAAGTCGTATATTTTTATTTTATTAAATTTTCATTTCATTTTGTGCTGCTTAACATGTTGCATGCTCTGACGTTGGGTAAATTCGACGATTTTAAATGGGGGAAAACAACAACTCCCTCAGCAGGTGGTCTGTCATTAACAATAATTGAAACAAGGAACTGGTAAAATTGGCGCTGATTGGTTGAGAAAATTTATAAGCAGACGCTTGTCATTCCATTTCCACAACTGATTTATGTGCAGCTCCCTCAATTCCCAGCACTATTAAAGTATGAATGCACACCGTGAATGAATGTGAATCCACGCATAAGACTGTTTTATACCAAGCATTTACTATGTAGATATCATCGTTCCTTACATTCCCAATCGTATTCATACTCGCATTCGCATTCACATTCGTATTTGTATTCGTTGCGGCGTGTATTGAAAGCAAAGAACTCCATCCGGTAGGAAGGCTGCATCCAAGCGGAGGTCAGATCTAACCCACAAGCAGGCGCAAACTTTTCATGGGCCTAGCGTTAGCCAAATGGGTTATTGATGAGCTATTTTGCAATACACAAGGGGAACTTAACATTGACTTGGCATAAGTTACAAAGCGCCAACTTTTGAGCGGTTGTTGGCTGGGGATTTGGCCCATTGGCTCAATGTGTGAATCGGAGCGTGACTGAGCGCATTCGTATTGTATGTATAAAATACAGCAGCAGCGGACTTATTGTTGCCAATAAGAATTTAAACCTTCAAGACTTAGTTTAGTACTCGCTGTAACGTAGTTTGTCAACTTTCGCGTTGCACACGAACGTAGCTCATACTTTTTAGCATTTTAACGAGTCCTGCTTACGGAAACTATAACTCAACTTGTCTAAACAGTTATCTGCTGAGTCAGGGATCTGCTCTACTATAAAGTTTAGTTGTGTTCAGCTTATCCTGTCAGGCATTTTACTGCCGTTCCCGTGCAGCGCGGCTCTTGTCGGAGCTCATGTATGTTTTATAAGTGTGCGTGTGTGTGTGTGTGGAAATCTCTGCTTGCTGCTCATTAATGCTACTTTAAAATTGTAGCACATGCGTGGCACATTGTCTCCGCTCTCGTCTTCAGCGCTGTCACTTAAATGTGCTTAATCTTTTACACACGGTAAACCCAACAGGAAAAGATACCTGCTCCACTCACATGGCATAACTCTGCAAGAAAATGTGAATACCAATATACTATAAGAAGGTGTATTATGTATGAATTTTAGCATTGTGTGTTGATACTCGACAAACGACAGGTGCAAAGAATAACTTAATCAGGGTTCCTTGATTTTGGTTTACAATGATAATACAATTGTCTCAGATTTTACAGAGAAATAAAATAATAAGCATTCGTATTTGCAGTAATTGTATGACTGAAACGGGCATCGTCAGAAAACGATCTGGCAACGCTGCTCTGCATTCAAAGCTTCAAACGTTTTTCGATAACCGAGGTCGTGGCATTGATAACAATGGCGATTGATAAATAAACGATAAGCGCCAATTCTTATTAACACGAACAAAACTCAGCTAAAAAAGAATACTTAAATGGAATAATAAATAAATACATGCAAAATAAAAACAAATAACTGCAAATTCCTAATTTAGGTTTCGAAATACCTACCTTTTGTTACAGAAAACAATATAATAAACATAAACTTAGGCTATTTTATAAAGTGAATACTATACAATTGTAATTTAATTCATAGTGCGAAAGTTAACAATAATAGATTGAATGCTCATGAAAAAGACGATTGCCCGTTTAATAAATTTCAACCTGTCATCCAATTTAAAACTTGGACACTTTACTTAAAATCGTTTTGCATTTTTTTGCAAAATTTATCAAGTAATATGACGCATGAAATCTACTGTGCATCTCGGAGTTCGCCGCAGCGCTTGTCTAACATATCAAATTTGTAGCTACGCATATCCTGTGCCTCAGCATGTCAACTGCGAATAGAACGAAAACTTTTTGAGACGCTTGTACTTTGACCAAGAACTTTAATTTCTGCATTACGAGCAATGTGGGAGCGCAAAGGGACCAGAGGCAGAGGGGAAACATCCGAGACACATGAAAAGTTTGCCATATAAAGTTGCGCTTAACAACACGCCAAAGTTGTGGTGCTCTCAAGATGCTAGAGGGAAACAGGGTTGCGGGTTGCGAGGTGCGGGGTGCGGATGTGAGAGCGAGTGTAAGGAAATAGTTCGCCTTAATACAACTCATTAAATTTAGAAAATACTCGCGGCAAACTTTGAGGCCGAAGCATCTTTCGCTCGGCGTTTTCCTAACATCCGTTGACATCTACATTTACAGCACGCCGCGGCATAAAGTTGGCCTTCCGAACCGACCTTAAGGCGGAACACAGAGGCGGAACGGTCCTCAGCTGGTTAGGCCACAAGAAAAAGGGATAGAAGAATCTCCTGCACTTGCTAAGCCAGAGCATTTCAGTTGCCTTCGAGCTTAATTGCAACGGATGTTGGGCCGTGTAAATTATTTTGTTTTGCCCGCCTCATTTTCTCTGCTAATGAGCAACTTATTAAAACTTTCGCATTTTTCACCCCAGCCAACTGCCAACTGCAGGCCAATTTTGAAAGCAGCTCCGGATACAAGGTATACATAGATTCCTCAGCCTGCATAGTAAGAAGCATTCAGCATGAACAGAGATTCGGTATTCTTACAAAATGTAGCGCGTGAGGCGCATAAATAAATACGAATGGCAATACCAATTGAGAATAAAAGCAAGAGATAAGTTTTTGGCCAACCGAAACTCATTTACAGTTTACGAGAGGAGTGACTGGAATTTCTTTGCTTCTCGAATAGAATAGAATAGAATACTCGAAACACGTAAGAGCGTTGAGGGAAAACTCAAAGTCAAGTTGTGAAAGGGTCCAATCAAATAAAAATCTGCAACAAAAGGTTTTATTGAATAGAGAGAATAACTGTTGGAATAGTCGTAGTAGCCTTGAAGTCGTTTTGGTTAGATTAGGAGGAAGCAGTCAACTTCGAGTGCTACACTCTGTTTTTCTTCATTGACCAATATCCAATAATATTATACAGATGTCCTGCTCTTTATTTAATTAGAATGCAGACAGCATTCCAGGTTGTAATAAGCCAAACGAATGAAATTAATGTTGAATGTTGAGCAATGTGGGTGGACAGAGAAAAGAGCGGGTAGAGAATGGAGGATAGACTGATGAAACTGATGAAACTGAGGATGCGGGATGTCTGTTGGTAAGTGTTTTTGTGTGTGCGATAGCGGGGCTGAGCCTCAAGTGCTTAGACAATCGTGTTGAAGCTTTGATTTTCGAGCTTACGCTGGATTTAGCTACGCAGTGTAGCATACTTATAAGGGCGAGTAATTAACTTGAAGTGCCCCAAGAACACACACACATACACACACATATACATACATCCCCGTTTCGGATTGAACAAATTTGACTAAGTAATAGCCAACTGGCAAACTGAGTGACTGTTAAAGTGTTGAAATATCTGCGGCAGCACTTAATTAATTAATGTCAGCGCCCGTCGAACGAAATGAGAAAAGTTTTCGCTGTTCGCCTTCTCAGCATTCAACATTCACCATTCGCCCCACCAGGAAAAAGTTGCGCGTCCTTATTTGTTAAGTCAGATGCGGAGGAGTCGACAACGGAGGCGGCGGCAGCAATGTAACCGTTCAATATTTGTCAATGAACTCATTAAGCAAATTAATAGACAAAGTTACCAGCTGAGCTCTGACAATGCAAGTGGCTAAAGTAACTTTGAAGCGCGCTCGCGCCAAAAGAAAAGGTTATTTACTCTGCTGTTCTCTGCTTTGCTCTGCTGTCGCAATAAAATGCCACGCAATAAAAACCAAAGTCAACAAACAATTGCGTGCCAGCAGAAATCGATTATGGACGCCTCAAGGCAACCAGTCAGCTACTCGTACTTCACTTACATTCCCCTCCTCACTCTCTCTCTCTCTTTGCTCACTGATTCACATTCCACATAGCCAAGGACCAGGAAGCAACCGCATTGGCAGCCACGTTTTCGATTTTGCCATCGACAATGCCACCTGATGCCCCGGCTATGAAATTGCCAACGCTGCAGTTCTTGCAGCCCCAAAGCGGAAGTGATTTTCCACTGCGAACGTGTCTCTCTGAGCTTGGTTGAATCTATGTGCCTCCCCCGCTCGTCATCAGAGTGTGGAGAGTGTGGAGAGTAGAGGGTAATTTTATGACCCTTGATAGTGGCAAGCGATTTGTTGCGTTGCATTTTCAATTTCGCAGCCATGCACTTTGGCAACTTTGAATAATGCAATGGCTGAGCGCCAACTGCAGCGCGGACTTGACTCCACAATTGCATTCTGAATTTTGCAGCGAGTCGAAACCCTTAACCAGCTGCGCATTTTGGCAGCTTATTAAGGTTGCTGCCACGCCACAACTCTTTCCTTTGAACTTTTCCTATTTCCCAATTTTTGTTCATACTCTTCAGACACGAGCGCACAATTTCAGCGCAGCAATTGCCATGTGGGGCTAGTTGACATATCTGCAGCACGTGCGACCTGTCACAATTTCCCACTGTGTCTCTATTCGAAAGTGTGTGTGTGCGTGTGTGTGGTGTTTGCGTGTGTGCCAATCTGACTGGGCGATTGATGACCCAAACATCCACACACACACACACACACCAGCCATGATGGAGCTACTGAAATCCCACACAACTAGTTATTGGCCAGCAACTGCGGTTAAACCTTTGGGCTTTAAAGCGGCAATCGTGTGATGCAAAAAAACTGCAATGCGATGCAATTGAAGTTGGTCGCTTCGCTAATTATTTGACTAACGACATTATTTTGCGGTCTCTAATTAAGTGGCAGTTGCATAACTATCAACAGCAAATAAATTTCCAAAAGCCAATTATTTTCCCTCCATATTTGTAATTTGTAAATTTGACCAACTACTTTTTAATATTATTATCACTTTACAAAATCCCAATTTTACTTTTCACAATTAACTAAGCTATTGATTCGAAATTATCACTTCTATTTTGTTTTGTAAATTTTTATCACTTTACAACATCCCAATTTTTAACGATTAACTAAGCTATTTCTTCAACATCAGTTTTTAGTTAGTTTTGCAAATGAAGGAAATTTATCATTTTAAATAACTTATGAAATATATCGATTAATTTTTAGTGCTGTAAAACACAAAATGATTGCCAGGTTAATATAAGAATGCAGTATATACTAGAAAAAGCTCAGTGAATGGCAGAAGGTAGTAAATGGTGAAAAAAAATGAAGAATGAAATGTGCCTTATCTCATGATAAGAAATTGTTTTCGTTATTTTAATAAAATAAATAATTTAATAATGTCATAGTTATAGTATTGTGATAAGCTTTTACAATTGGCAATCATTACCTAATATTAAAAACAATGCGCAAAGTGGAAGCATTACCAAACCGATAGCAATATCAGTGGCTGCTGCCTCTCAATTGTGGCCACTCGAAAATCGTTTAATTTTCATTAATAGTCAAGTGGGTTTCATTTGGGATTAATGTAGCGTGGCTGTGGCAGCTGCAAGCACATTATTATTACTGTTGTTGATGTTGGTTGTATGTAGCTGCTCGATGCGTTAAGAGCAAATAAAGAAGAAATAATGTATGCATTTTTAAGCGTTGTCTGCGGCACATTAATTTTAAACAATTTACCTGCGCGGTTGGCCTTTATGCCGCATTGTAAGCCAAAGCAAAAAAAAAAAAGAGAAAAACAAAAACATCCTCATAAGCATTTTACGTTAAAGTCAGCAACTGAATGGGAAGCTTGAAGCCAGGCTGCTAGCGTTATCTTTCTGGCGGTGGTCAGCATCCAGCAGGCAACAGTCAGTTGCCACTTTGCAGCTGAAACTGCAGCCACTTCAATTTCAAAAGCAGCTGCTGTTGCCCCCAACCAACGGGCAACGGACAACGCGCAACGTCCAACGTCCAATGCCCATCTAGGGGCAGTTGCTATTTGCCACTTGCCACTGGCGACGTTGCGCCACAGCTTCAGCCTGGGGCTCAAGTTTTCTCTTCTCTTTTACGCTGGGTTGCTTTATTTCAATTCAGTTGAAAAATATTTTTTTAAATGCCAGAGATTTCCACCCTTTGCTCACGTTTAAAATCATGACCAACCGAGGCTTCCCACTGTTTACTTTGTTTAATGCTGTGCTTTATTATTGTTGTCTACGCTGTCGCTTATTACGCATACGCATAGGGTTGAAAACATAATAATAATAATAGATTCACAACAAAAGTATTTTTTGCGACCACAATAACCGCACTCAGCATTGCATGGACTTTGTAATAAACTAACTAACGCATTTTATTTATGGGCTGCAGTTAAATAAGGCGGCATATGTCATATGCCAAATGCCAGTAACCACTGCAACAATAACAAGCAACATTTGCGGTGAAAACAAACAGCACAGCAAGGGAAAACCAAAAAAATCGATTAAATTGCATTTAAAGTTCGTTTGTTAATTAGCCTAGAGAGAAAGCTTAAGCCTGGGCTTAAATATTAAATCGATTGGATTGTTTAAGTACTCTTAGTTCGTTTGCCAAAAGGTGTGATATTTATTTTTTAAATTTGTCGTTCACGAACAAACAAAAATTACCTATTAAATTAACGAGCTAAATATGTAAGTTCAGTTTTATCGTTCTTTTTTGCTCACTACTGTCCTTTAGTTCGTTCTTGCTCAGTGGTTCACTTTTGCTCTTTGGTTCATTCTCGTTCACAAGTTCTTCTTTTGTTCACAAGTTCCATTTGTCGAAACAACGATGAACCGAGTCGAGTAATGAACGAAGTACAAACCGAACGACTTAGTTCATTGATCAAAAAGGAACGAATGAATTTATGTAGTATATTCAACGTTTGATACACAACACGAGAGTTCCACATTCACTTTACAATTTACTTTGTATTTATTTCAGATTTATAAAAACAAAAAAATGAAGACAATGACTTACAATTGCATTGCAATAATTTCAATGACCTTTTAACAATTTGCAATCAATAAAAATAATAGAAATATTAATTTGAGAAGGGCTTTAGTAATGATGACAAGCTACATTGCGTGAATGCAAATGCTAAGTAGTTTTCAATTTTTAATTAAGATTTTCAATTAAAGTGCGACAGCAGTGCCACATAAAACCAATTTGCAATTGGCCTTGGTTAAAATCTCAACTCATTTTCTCTTTACTCTGCTCTGCTTTGCTTTGCTCCCACACAGATATTGCTGTATCCTGAAGAGGGCTGGGCGAGGACCGCCTCCTCCAGCTACTGGACCATCACGCCCTGCTGGTGGCAGCCGAATCGTTGTCGCATTGTCGAATGTTCTGGCACGCAACGGCAGGCAACCAAAGCAAGGATGTTACCCATGGAACAGCAGGGCTCGCTACTGATTGCCGGACACTTTCGCAGCCGCCGCCAATAACAGCGACAGGCGGTGGAACAACACCAGCAACAGCGACGCCACAAGGCTTCCGTGATGGAGGGGCGGGAGATGCGGCGAGGGGAGCGGCGGGAAATGAAAGTGGAAGCTGTAGTAGAGCGCAGTCAAAGTCAAAATCACAGATGGCTTACAATGATGAGTTCAAACTGTATTTGACATCGAACATCTCGATGGAGGACTACAACATGGGCTACTGCCTCACCGGATTCGTCGAGCGTCGTTGCCAACAGACAAACACCTTTCAAATGACACATTTTGCTGTAATCAAACGGCAATGGCCACCACCGTCCACCAATCTCAGCAATTCATAGGCAGGCAGCCTTTTACCCAAGCCAAATACCCCTTAGTACGTATTGAAAGTCCACTCTGTTTTTGGACTAACTAAGCATAGCTCTTAAGTAGTCCAATTTGCAACAATTTGCTGCAGCTCTCTTTGGCCTCGTGATTACGCTGAACAACTACTAGTAGTATTTATGGAGCCATGGAGCAATAAAAAGTTACAAAAAAAGGCCGAAAACAAAAATTACAAAAGTTAGAACGTACTAATTACGCCAGGCTGAAAGTTTCCACTTCTCCTTTAATTTTTGTTAAATATTTCTATGTGTGTATTAGTGCGTAATGTGTAATTTTAACTAAATGCTCTAGACGTGCTTAATTCGTGTGCTTTCAATGTTATATAAACTACGAAACTGAACAAAACTAAATAGCAAACAGAAACAAAATAAAAAAAACAATATAGCGAGACCAATAAAAGTAACTTCGTTATGCCGAAGCCGAAATACCCTTGCGGAGAAAAATTAAATTAAATTATATAAAGAGGTGTATTCTTTAATAAATTCAAATAATTTCAACTATTTACCATCAATTAATCATTTTCGATGTAGATTTCGATGCACAAATGAATTCCGCATAGCAAATCTGCAAGGGTGGAAAAATTCCAAATACAAATAACTGCAGAATAAAAAAAAGTAGTAGCTGTTAAAAGCTAAAATGCATCTAAACCGCTTTGCTGGCCCCACACACACCACACACACACATACTTGCGCACTCGTACACTTATTGTGTTTAAGTCCTGACGCTTGGCCAGCTACTTAATGCTTAAAAAGTGCAACAAATTGAAACATGTGCTTGTCGAAGCATGTGATTGTGTGCCAAGAGGCATGTGTACGTGTGCTCGCATTTGTGTGGGTGTGTAAGGGAGTACGTGTATGTGTGTGTGTGTAGCTCTTTCCTTACTACTTAAAGCTCGCCAAGCAAGCGAGCTTTGGCGTATTGCCTTTAAGCTTGAAATATGCACAGCGCATACGATTGTTTTTTCTTTTTCTCTTATTTTAGCTGGCATCAATGCGTATCAGGATCAATTAATTACGCGTAAGAATGAATCTGTTAAAACATTAATTTAATGACTGATGGCTGATCGCATTGCTTCCGCATTCTACGCTATGCTCTAATCTATCACTAGAAGACTCACTCTCTTATCTCGTACATTCTCTCACACTTTTTGAGCATAAACCGCAACGTATATCAACAATTCGTCCAATAATTGGAGTCTTTCGGCGCAACAAATGGCTTTACAGCCACTACAAGGCCGAAGCTCCAATTGCCAAAAAAAAACCCTAAGTGTTAAAAATGGCAAAAAATGAACCGAAAACCAAAAGAAAATGACAACTTAAACCAAAGTTAATTAAGTAGATCAAAAAACAAGAAAAAGAAAAAATAGAATTTTAAGTGCTATGCAAATCAAAGCCAAAAAAAAATATTTACAAAAGATAAAACTTAAATATTAGTAAACTGAACTACAGATATATATATATATATACATTTAAGATATATATTAACTATTTATGTGTGTGTAGGCTTGAAGTGAACTCAAAGTTTTTGCCATAATTGTATCGATGTACTATTTATATATGTAAATTTATATATCGAACTATGTATACAACAACAAGACACGAAATCAATCACTAACATTTTTTGCAGTAGTGCATAGCTCGCTTTTAGGCGCTTTTACACGCAGGCGAAAACTCAAAACCAAAAACAAAAAACTACATAAGTAAACGGAAAAATGTGTTTGTATTTCTAATCGTATATGTATATTTTACAAGGCTATTTATGTATGTACTCGTCGTATGTAGTTAATTTGCATTCTCACTACCCACAAGCAGCTTCGCTCCGAAATTGATATATATTGATATCAGGTACCTGCCAGAATAATTATTATGAAAGACACAAAAAAAACAAGAAATAAGTATAAATATATTACAAAATGAGCAGTTTCACACGTCCAATTTGAAAGTCCAAAGGCATTTAATTCAGTTTTTTGATATACATAATTTACTACTACTACTCCCATAGTTATATACACATTTGATAATATTGCCGTTTCTGTCTCTTGTGTTTGGATGTGAATTTGTGTATAGAATATTTATCAGCGCTTAGTTTAGCAGAAAATGAAAAGAAAACACTAAACAGAATGTTCTATATGTAAAGTATATTCGGAGTGCCCATAAAAAACTGAACAGCAAACAGATCAACTATCGCCACATGTAATTAACTGCAAACTGTATGCAAATATGAAAACAAATGCAAACCAAAAATGCAATGAGCTTTTTTTGTAGCAAATCACAACAACAACAAAAAAAAAATAAATAAACAGTCGTCGGTAAACGTTGAATGGTTATAATAAATTAATTACTAACTACATTTATGAAACCATCAACAACAACAACAACAAGAATAAAAGCAAAAGCATCACTGAACCTACTAAATGGGCTAGACTTAAAATTAATTCATTTAATTAAGCTGCATTATAATAACACAGATGAACAGTTGCTAATATTTTCTCACGCAATTGGCTGAACTCAACAAATTAATGCAAATACAAATTAATATTTGAATGCCAGAGATTCCATGTGGAAAAATAACAAAAACAAAAAATTGAAAAATGCAAAAGTCAAATAAACGTGAGATAATTTTTTATTAAAAACTTGTGAAATCAAGTGGATAAGCAAATAAATAAAGTTAAATAGTCGTAGTTTTGGCCTGCTGCAAAGTAGCAAATTCATAAAAAACAAAATGTAAAAAAATACAAAATTGAAAAACCAAAAAAATAAAAAGAGAAAGAGAAGAAATAATCATGCAATGTTGGTTCTTTAAAAAGTTATTTCAGTTGGTTTAAGGTAAGTATATAAGAATCTTATCTTTACTTTAAACATTCCTTACATTCGTTTAAATATTATAACTGCGTGTCAAGTTGGTGTCCGACTTTAAAGAGTCTTCACTGTGCTCATATTTGCATGCCATCATAATCTAACTAATTCACATCATGAATTAAGTTGCAATTTTTACAATTTAAGCCCATAAGCTGGTCATATTTTTAATTACATTTTCAATCATCACTTTTAATTATTTCATCTGGATTGTGAAAACATATAATTCCCATTAAATCCAGAAAATACTTTACATGTTGTACATTTTTCTTCCGCCGTTGTCAATTTTTGTTTTGATTTATTTGTAATTTTGCATTTTAAAGTTTTTTGCGCAATTAAATTTATATTTACAACAATTCTTTATGCGGAATCCTCATGCAATACATCCAACTAGATATATGACACAATTTGGATGTCCCTCGAATATATGTATGAAAGTGTTTTTATGCACATAAAAACTTCCTCTACTCCCCTTCTCCTATTCCATCGCGTGGCTATCTGACTCTGTTTTCGGGCTGCCATCGCAAATTAAAGGGTAACGCCGAGGGACAACGCAATTTTATTTTATCTATCTATTTTTTTTTTTTGTTTTTTGGCCAGTAACATTTGAAAACTTTATTTGATTTTGATTCATTTTTCGTGATGAGCTTTTCGCATGCGAACAATTTACGCGTCAATTTTTTATAAAACATATGAAAATTCATAAAACATAAACGATTTTCTCTTTGGCTTAAAGCAAGTTTTTTTTATATAGCAAATATATCAATAATAACTAGATTTCCCACTCGATAAGCAAAGCAAAACAAGAATGGAAATAAAATAATTGGAGTATTTATTAAAAAAAAATAACTAAATACACATGTATGAATCATAACAATTAATATATTTAACGGTTGACTAACTATCAGGGGAAAATACTTTCCAGTGTTTTCTGATTGAATATTTAATACGTTAGACTGAAACAAAGACGAAAGAACAGTAGTAAGTACGCAGTATACTATAATATAAAGTTCTGAATTTTTTTTTCCTTTTATATTAATACTATAATCATCAAATCCACAATTGCTCAAAAAAGTAAGATTTAATAATAGTTATTTTCTAAATAGGTAATATATATTATAGTTAAATCATGTATATATACAAAAGTCATAAAAATACTTTCTATACACAAATACGTGAACGCAATCGGATGTTTATTGCGCGGATATCCCAATTAAATACTAAGACAAAATATAAATAATCTCACGTGTTCGCACCGTCAGTTAAACAAAAGGGCAGCAATGTCATGCATATGGCAGTACTGTACTTTGGTACTTTTTACTTTCAATGCAAAAAGTCCAAAAATTTGAGGCAGTCAACGTTTTCTCTCACTGTGCAAGCTCTCACTATATCGCTCGCTCACTCACCGCACTCGTTCTGTCACTCTCTTTTAATGTCACCATTTCCTTAGGACTTTGCATTGTTTTCTGTTGTTACGCTTTTATACTATTGTCAAATGCTTGCTTAGTACAAATCGCTGCACTGAAAAAGCTAACTGCCAAAGCTTTTTCTCAAGCTTTCTACCTATGATCTGCTGTTATCGCATACTTGCATTTAAATCGTTGTGTTTTGTCGTACATGTCTGTTTGTCCGTCTGTTTGATCGTGATACATGAGCCAATTCATCGCTGGATTAATTAATTACTGAAATAATGAGTTGCGGCTGTTTTAAAATAAAAAAATTATAAATTTTTAAAATAAGTTAAAATAATTCTGACAATATAAATATACAGCCTCACGTTGATTTTATTCTTTAAAGATTAATTTTTGCTGTTGAGCTTGTCCTAGCACCTTTCCAATATATGAAATCGAAAGGAATAAAGGAATGAACACTTGGTTTGAAATTTCCAGCCGCACAACCAACTGATCGTAAGACACTGTTTCAAAACAATAAATGTACATTGCGTAGCTGTCAGCAGCCAATTTTGTATAAATGTCAAAGCAATTTAACTTAGTGCACCCATTTTCTACAGACTCACTATATGAAAAGGGCTCCTCAGTTGTATTGCGAGTGTTATGGTAATTGTATTATTATTCTTGAAGTATCTGAGATCATTTGTTATATGTAAGGAGACATTCAAGATCGCAATCTTTCGGTAGCATACATGAAAATGAATCAATATGTAAATACTTAGATATTCAAAAGGAAATGCGAGCAATTTGTTAGTCGAGATGTTCATAAAAATCGACCCCATTAGTGGAATCCCAGTCACGTAGGACTAAAACCTGAACAGCATAATAATTATTTATAATTATTGTTAATTTTCAAAGCAACCAACCGACCGAAAACAACAACCACGACCACAAACAACAGCAACAACAACAATAATAAAAATGGTGAAAAGCATTAAAAAAGCCTCAAAGAGACCTCAATTAAAATTCAAATTAGAGCGCTTGGGAAAATTTCACGCGAACGCTGATACTGACGATGCTGCAGAAGCTGAATGTGAATGGAGCTGGAGCTGGAGCTGGAGCTGGAAATGGCTGTGGATGAGGATGTGGAGCCAGGACAAAGTGCGAAAACTTAGAACCGCAGAAAGCGCCGCAAGGCAGTTCCCAAACTAACTGCCCAAAATGAAATATGAAGCCTAGGCGCTAGCAGAACGACGAACAGCAGAACAGAGGAGAATAGAGCAGAGGAGAGGAGAGTATAGCACCGACGTCAGCATCTCCACCACGAACGCAACTAATAAGAAATTTGTGAACTTTGCAAATTTGCCATCATTAATTCTGGGGAATCCCTTTGCCCTAGTTCTCCTCTGCTGCTGTTGCTCCTTCTGCTGCCATGAATAAATAGTCGAATTCGCATGTTCCGATGCTATTGTCCTCGTCATTGTATAATAATTGTCGTGCAGTTTAAATCCAAGCTGGAAGTATAATAAATTATCATATGAAGGCGTGCGCGCGCCCCTCAAGTTGGCAGCAAAAATGTATTCATGTAGCAATGTGATAATCGAATGATTGCTCGACTGCCAAGATATCCTATAAATTGACAAAACTTTAGTCAACTTCAATTCTTCTTTCAATCTTCAATTTATAACTGATCGAATGATAGCTAAAGATAAAGAAACATCTACCCACTATCGATATATTTTAGGTATTTTTCTGCAACCACTATCGCGACCCTCAAGTTGGCAGCAAAAATGTATTCATGTAGCAATGTGATAATCGAATGATTGCGCGGCTTCCAAGATACCCTATAAATTGACAAAACTTTAGTCAACTTCAATCCTTTTCCAATATTCAATTTGTAGCTGATCGAATGATAGCTAAAGATACATCCACCCACTATCGATATCTTTTAGGTATTTTTCTGCAACCACTATCGATAGTTTTATTCAATAGTCGACAATGGCAAAAATGTTGTGTTGAATTAAAGAGGAGAATTATGTGCATTAAAAGTATTGAACATGTTAAAGTAGGTTGTTTTTTTATTTAATATAGATAAGGTAAATTTAAATGTAAGCAAATTAAAATTTGTAGAACTTCTTACCAAAATACAATACAAGTTCAGCAATAAAATTTAAGAAAGGACCTGCAATTCAAGATAATTATCTGACCATTTGAATTGCTAACACTCAGAATCTTATGTTTATACTTCCACTCCATTTAAATATGTAACATATATCTTATATTTGCTAAAATGGTCGATATATCGTTGTATCGAGCAACGATTAACAATAGTGTGAGCACACCTTGAGGTTTTCCCCACATCTTTCACTCTAGCTTTGTGAGCAAGATTCGCAAGACCTTGATAAAAATCATGTATAAGTATTTTGCAGGGTATTAAAAAGGTAATGAGGAAACGGAAATTGCTGCCGGAAGTGTATCCGAAGGCGGAAGCTCATTTTGCAATATTCACAGTTGACTGATTTCTAGCGACTTTTTGCTTGGTCGCCGGCATGCGCAGGGCGATTCTTGAGAAGTTGGGCAAAGTGGGCGACGCTGCAATGGGTGTCTTGAATTGTAAATTGATTGAAGCCAAAGTCGTCGCCTGTTACCGATTCTAATCATTAATAATGAGGAGTGTGGAGTGGAGGAGGTGCGCCGTTGGTTGGACAGCAGCCAAGATGATGGCAAAGGACATTGAAACAGAATACTTCGACTTGGCGCACAAATTTACAGAGAGACAGAAACAGAGAGAGGGAGAGGAGGGAGGAAGACGCTGCAGTAGACGCTGACTGAGCACTTGGGCTGCGCCTAAGGTTAGGCAACGACTTTTCAAGTGCCTTTCAAGCGCTGGCAACAAAATGGCTGCGCACACTTCCCCAGCTAAACGCTTTTACCGTTGCTGTTGCCAAGTTGTTCTTTGTGAAGAGCTGCTCAAATAACACAGCAACGGCAACGGCAACGCCAACAGAAACAACAAGAGCAGAAGAAGCGAGAGCAGAGCAACAATAAGCAGAGGCAGAAGCAGAAGCAGCAGCAGCCGTTAGTTTCATTGTTGACATTGCAGCGAAAAAAGGTAGCAAGGCAACAAAAAGCAATTAACTTGGCTTACATCTTTGTTGAAAGTTGAAACTCATGGCGCGATTTATGCCGCCGGTGTTGCTGCTCAGGTTATTCTTCCTCTTTTACTGCTTGCTGTTGCTGTTGCTGTTGTTGTTCTTCTTCTCATTGGTGTTGGCTTGGTCTGCGTGACTGTGCTTCAATGTGGATGCGGGTGCAACCAGGTGGGCAATCCTCGCCGTGCCATGCTGTCAGGATGCGTGTCTTTGCTCAGCAAACGACGGCAGAGCTGCAGCGAAAATCTCACACAAAGATAAAACTTAATGGCTTGCTCCACTTGAAAGGTTAGATCTTACTCTGATTTTGTGGCAAATTGTGCAAGCGTGAGAGCACCGCAGGATGCCAACTTTACCAACGGATTGCAGTGCAGTTATTGCACGTTAAATTCAATTACAAGAAACTAATTTAACAATTAAAGTAATGTACGAAGCAATTAAATAAAATAAAAGAAATATCAAATACGAAGATTCCAAATAATTAACATATTAAAAGTTGCCTTGCACCTTAAATTATGTGTAATAAAATATATATTTTCTAGAATAATTCGAGCCAGTTTTGAACAAAATTCTTCTTAATACTAGAAATATTCCCCATTTGAGACAACTTTTTAATTTAAAATGGCAAAAATGTCAAAGCCCCAAATCAAGACCGATCTGTCTTAGATTAGATTACATTATGAGTGTTAAAAAAAATAGTAAAAATCACTTATAATAATGATCAATAACTAAGACTAATATTGCCTGCTCTTCAGTCTGTATTTGTAGGTATTAATTAACTTTATTAGTATTACATTTTAAACCTTTAATATTTATGTGTATATAGTTTGCTTTAGATGTTTTTCCTCGTAGTAGTAGTATATTTTTGAATTTGTGGTATTTTCATATACCTTTTTTATATATCTATTATTTTTTGTCATACAAGAGCTTTTTATTCTCCTGAAATGAAAATAAAAACAGTTTGCTTAAACATGTGACAATCTGTGATTAATTAATTATCAGGTATTTTCCAATAATGCTTTGGTTATGATTGGTGTACTTTCCGCTATGACATATAATTTTCCTTATAATTGGATATCTCCCATCTGTTATGGTAACAAATTGAATGCTTTTACTAGGCAGAACTTTTGTCTGATATTATTTATTTCGCTCTCGAAGTTTATTGTTTAAATTTTAAACCTCATAACTCCGTCCAGTCAAATATGTGCCACTTAAAAGATATTAACTTACTCTGTAAATCCTAAAACACTTGCCTTTTAAGGACAGACCTAACCAGTTTAATTCCCCTACTTATTACCCAGTTGAAAATTGAATATTTCATTTGATTTTCAAAGATCACTTCAACGGACCCTTCAACCAATGCCAGCCACTTGTGAGCGGACCCAGCCATTTTCTATTATTAGATATACCAAAAGAGCGTGGTTTAGTCTCTCTCTAGAGACAAAGCTAGTAAAAATGCATATTTTCATCAGAAATCCAAAAATGTTGCGTAAATCGTGAACACAAAGACAAGCACTTCGCGTGGAAATGGAGAAAGCAGATTGGGAAGTGGGAGATGTGAGATGGGAGCGGAGGGTGCGGAGAGGTGGGTGGGTGAATGGGTGGATGTTGGCAGGCCCTCGAGCCAAAGTTAAGTAAATATGACTCAAGGACACTTGGCGCATGGAATCCTTTGGCCACTTACTTTTGTGCACGCAACGGGCCGAAGTGACTGAAGGGGGAGGGGGGAAGGGGGGATGGGTGGGTGGGAGATGGTTGAGATGTTGTTGGTAGGAATGCTGTGCGATGCGGCTCGTGTCTGATGCTGTTGAGTTCCGTTCGAGAAACGATTTTGGTACTTTTTCACTGACACAAAAGCTACTTAAAGTTTTGCTCTCTGGCTTAATTCATTTTTTGTCAAACAACAACAAACAACAAACAGCAAACAGACAATAAAGCGAAAAACAAAAAACTTATTTTTAAATTGAGTTAAGTTAATTTTTTCTGTTGTTTTCTTTCGTTTTCGTTTTCTTATTCTTTTCTGTATTTTTTGTTGCTGTCCAAGTTGGTTTTCTCTTTGATAGAGCGGGAAGAATACGCTCTGGTTTGCCTTATAAATGTGCGTGCAAACAAAAGGCCAGATAAACAGCCGGCCAGAGAGTTAGATAAAGAAAGAGTTAGAGACTCAACGCGGGGGGTGATGTGAAGGGGCAGTTGGGGAGTGACTGACAGTTGTAGCGACAGCCAAAGGATAAAGGATAATGACAGTCATTAGTATTAAGTGCGCGTTGGCTACTTTGGGTGCTCGGCTCTGTGTGTGTTTTTTTCTCGCCCGCCGCTCATTAAAGTTGTTAAGTACTTGGCGTAAACGTTGCTTCTGACTGACGCTCACACTGAGAAAGAGAAGGGAAGGGGGGAAAGGGGCAGAAATGGAGCCATCCGTGCCAGAGGGTGTGACTAATAGCAAGGACGAGCCTTGGCCTGGGGGGAATCGAGGGTTACATGATTTAAGTCAATTTAAATGAACCCAAAGTGTGCAAACTTTACTAAGGAAACTATATGAAAAGCCTAGACAGATTTTCAATTCTATTCGCTAGTTTATCATTATGAAATTTAAGTTTTCTTTGACTTTTGAACAATAGTTGTTTACTTCTTGTTGCAAAAACAGTCAGACAACAAGTCAGTCAGGAAAAATATCATACAATATAGTATTTGCTCTGAATATTTTTCTTCTTATTTTCATTTGTGCTGTGCATTTGATGCTTTTCTTCTTTATGTCTTGGTCGTCGTCGTTTATGGTGTGCGGCAAAACGCCACATTTGCGTTCAATGAGCATGAGATAATGTCATCATCAACGTTCTCCTCCTCCTCTGCTTTCCACTTGCCACATTCCCCCCACCTGTTCACATCACCTGCAGTGCCACATCATCCTTTCGACCGTGTCTTTGTGTGTCTCGTGTCTCGAGTCTGTTGTTTAGGGGACAGCAGATGGGATGCTCCCACAGTGTATCTGTCATTTTGCTTCAGAAACTGCATTCAGTTTAATGAGCACTCCGTTTTTAATTAAGTCGTGCTGTATGCACGGCAAGGGATAAACGAGTGTACGGATAGCTGGATGGTTAAACAGCCCAAGATAAACAGACAATTATGTCAATTATTATTAGAAAGATTATCAACAACAATGCATAGACAAACTGTATTACTCATCACATTAAATTAATTGCTAAGACAATGGTTTTTCATCTTTTGAGAACATCGAATCAAACTAGAGAAAAGTAGGAGAACTAAATTCACTTTCTTAATAAATAACAATAATACAATTATATATATATATATATATAATTTATCGGAATAAAATTTAAAAATAGTGTCAGGCAAAATGGGATATAGGGATATTATAGCTTTGAGCCAGCAGGAAATGTATGTAACTGGGAGAAGGAGTCATCACATGTTATATATATAACATATATATATGCTATATCTACTATATCAATTTACGAAATATAATCCGTATATTTTAAGTATGTTTGTGGCATCTTAATTTGGTATATTTTAAAATTAACACCGCTCCGTTTCGCTTTTATTCCCAATGGATAGCAGATATATATGTTGTAAACTAAAAATTTATCAAAATTTTAAATTTAATTTAAAGATAATTTCAAGTAAACCTTAAATGTCATATTAAACATTCTCTTAATATAATATTATTATTCTCTTAATTAATTTTTCCATTTCAGTAGAGCATAGAATAATATAATCCAATCAACGTTTTTAGCAAACATTATCTGCTTTACGAGATTTT
This sequence comes from Drosophila niveifrons, assembly GCA_035046325.1. NCBI lineage: Eukaryota > Metazoa > Arthropoda > Insecta > Diptera > Drosophilidae > Drosophila > Drosophila niveifrons. Next base: position 376,802 of record JAWNOC010000025.1, read on the forward strand.
TTTGTGGTGTGCTTTTTATTTGTGAATTTTAACTATGTATTTGTGAGGCGAAAACCTAGTACACATGTAATTTGTATATACATGATTGCATGCATAACTTTCTCATTTGTGAATCGTCTTCAATGAAATTATAATTACACTGTATAGTTTCAAACATTCATTTAAACTCCATCCTCTGATTTGATATAATTTATTTTCTTTAAATCATCAGAATTTTTTTTTCATTCTATGACTTTCAACAGTTAATAGTTGTTTACCTTATAATTTAAGAGTCAAATGTTCAGTATATAAATTATTAAGTAATCAACTGTTTTATATGTTATATAACGATTTGAAAGTATTTATACGAATTTATCGTTTATCTGTCGTTTCGCATTTGCTCTATTTAGTTATAGGGCTTCATTACAATTTTACAAGTGGTGTGTAAATCATTTTTATGGTCAAATCAAACGTAGTAGACAACTGGTCTGTTAGCAGTTGTCCCTTTAATAGATGTAGCATTAATCCAAATGGCAAACCGCACCAACAGTGCAGCTAGTTGACATCGATTCTCTGTGTTATAATTTCCCACGCACTATCGCGGTTGCTTTAATTAGCTGGATTGCATTTCCAACACGTACATAAATGCAAATCAAATTGTAAATCACACAGGCAGTTAGGCATGAGCAATATTCAAAATGCTCTCGAACTTGAAAGACCATTTCGGTTTAACTACAATTCGAACACATTCTGCAGAATACAAATCAATATCAATATAATTAGGCCAACAAAGACGTGCCAAACATAGCACATTCAACCAAATAGAATGAGACAAAGACGAGATATTGTAACATATGCCTATAAAGTTAATATTTGAGTCGAAGGTTTAAACTGTTCAGTTTACATAAACATTACGATAATTTTAATTAAAAATGTAAATAGATTTCAGGCAAGCATGCAAGCCAAGTAAGCAAGCAAATAACTATTATCACATTATAATATTCATTATTCTCAGTAAAATATTGTACGATGAAATTAACATAAACACTATAAATATATTTTTATCTAAGTGAGGAATAAAATACAACGATTTGAATTTGATCAATGGTAAAAACAACTACGATCTTTCGGATTCTGATGCTAAGAACAGTTAAAAAAAAAAATAAGAAAACTGCACTCGGGTGTGCTCGACTATGAGATACCCGCTCACCTTTATGAATAAATGCAAAAACATTAAATCGTATTCCACACAAATACTTAAGAAAATTAAATGTAATATTTGATATATCTATAAGATACTACATTCAAAATATACCATAAATAATATTAATATAATAAAGTATAGCCCCAAACATAGAGTTCTATGATTTTATGATACAACCATAAAACTCACCCCTTTTTCTCGTCACAAAATACCATCGACATTAGTTTCTTATAACTTTAGATCAGTTTTTCAGTTCATAAAGTGCAACTTATTTACTATAAAGATGTAAAAGAAATATTTCAACACACAAATGGGTTTCGTTTTTGCCTATATTATTTGGCCACGTAACAAAATTTAATTTTCGAAATGTCATATATAGAGTGTTTTATTTAGAAATTATTGTATTACTTAATCATTGTAATCACTCCGATGCTGCGACTAGTGGTTGGAATTAGTCGCAAGTTGAATTGCTGATGCGGATTGCACTGAAAAAAATTTCATTATAGCAAGCAAATTTTACTTCTTCACTTAAGACGTTCTTCTAATATTTTAGCATGATAACATCGTCTACTATTAAAAAGCATGCGTTGCACATGATGAGCGAAATATGAAGACCACTCACAACTACATACTAATGACAGTTACAGGCTATTGGCCCTGATGGTGCAACAATGCGTATACTTAATGTTACATTACCACCTGCTGAGGTTCGCTAATTGAGTGCAATTGTTGCAGCTGCAACTGAATCATCAACCGGCGCTGCACAAGCGATTTGCAGCGCCATCGCTCACATCAACCAGATGGGTGACCAGGTACAAAGAAGCATCCGGGTTTTTGCCAGCGAATACGCTTTTCACATCGTTATGTGTGGGCTTCGGCGAATATCCATTGGATCGTGTGAGTGCGATTATATATGCAGCCATAATTTAGCCAACAAAGCAGCCCCAAAGTTTCATTTCGTTTCGTTGTATGCAAAAGTTTTTATTGGACTCAGGAGTGCGCCATCCACACCCCCTTACACACACACACACACTAGTACACACATGCAGAAAGAACAAACAGACACACACGTTGAAGAGACGGCTTTAGTTTCGGTAATAAAAGTTATTTGAATTTAAATGCGTAAACGAGCTGCCTGCCCAGCTTCCTGCCAGTTGAGCCAACTATTTTTGCACGTTTATTATTGTAGTCTCCACTTCAGTTAAAGTTTTTCCAATTTTGTGTGCATTTTGCAACACATCAGTAAATGTGCTGACTTGATTAGCAATCGAATAAAGGAATTCTGCTTATTAATATTTTGATCATTTTAAGTCAGCTTCTTTTATAAGGTGGGTTAAGGGTATTAACTATTCGAATGTATTCTCTCCAACCTCGCATTATACCTTGTAGCCATAAGGTGCAGAGGTATTATAACTCAGTGATAGTCCAGAATTATAACTGCAGTGATAGATCTTTAGAGATCTAAGGGCAGTTCGAAACTGTCTTTCGACATATGGATTGCGGTAAAAGTAGCTTTTCAATTTATTTTTATTGGTATCATATTATGAAATTTAGTATCATACAATTGTAAATGTTGGTTGTTTTGTTATGCAACAGTCAATATATCGTTTTTAGTAAATATTTACAAAGTAAGAATCTTTTTATATATAACTTAATTGCATTGTAATTATGTTGCCAATTAATTTCAATTTTTAAGAATATTTTCATTTTTGGTTTTTCAATTATTTATTATATTTATATATATTTTTTTTGTTTTTAATATTTTTTAGCATATTTACAAATAAATGGTTTTATTATTTAAGATTTCAAATGTTCCGCTTGCGTGCATTACAATATGAAGTTCAATTGCTGAATGTAAGATTGGTTTTATTTAAAGGTTATATAAATTAATAAATTCTGGTAGCTGCTGACGATTGAACCCGAAACTTTCGACTACTTTTAGTGCTCTTAAACTACTGATATAAACTAATTGTAATCGTAAACTTCACATCTAAATTACTGATGTCGACTAATTGTAACCAATGACTTTACATCTATCGACTTACCAGAGCTAAGCGATAGCTAAGTGCATAACGATTAGTCTCATCCTCTCTCACATTCATGATCTCGAAGCATTTCCCAACACTTAAATTTGGAGAGTGCCTCGAAGTCGAGCATACTGCAGCTTTCAATATTTTTTTTGTGTGTGCTGCATGTGCACCAAAAGGTGCTCTAAACTTTTGGATTGCACAGCCGTTGGGGCCCGGCAACTTGCTGGCCATGTACCGAGGTGCCCCGACTAAGTGTACAACACACACATTACGTATACGCCAGGTTGCCTTAAACACTTTTTGTTTTCGCACACGGCACATTTAAATTTTGTTTTGCCATGAAATATGGCAAATAAATCGCGCTCGTGTTATTTTTGCCCAAACTTTATGGCTTATCTGTGCGCCGTTTTGGGGCGCGTGCTCAAAAGGCTTAGCCGTAAAGTGCGGGAGGCTCGATGTGGATGTGCGACGATGGTGTCAAGTGAAGTGCGGGGGATCAGAAGAGGTTGGCGCCAAGTGCTTGTTAGTTATTAGGCTAAGGGCCCTGGCAATTGGCTTTGGCTTTGGCTTTGGCTTTGGCTTTAGCTTTGTTCGGGTGCAAAAACAGAAAAGAATAACGAACGCAGTAAACGTAGCAGGTTGTATGGATTTAAAGTTTCTTTTTATAGTAGTTTGCAGAGAGTGTACAGGTGAGACACAGGTGAGAAAGTTTGACCGGCAATAGATAGTTACTGAACCGCTTTTGTAGTGCAGTCATAACTTTAGTTCATACCTCAACTGCTTTTGATAACCTAACAGAGTATAAATTATTCCCGTCCCCCCCTAAGTAAGCAAATACTACAAAATGTTCTTGCCGAACTTACTAAGATGCTTTTGGGAAAACTGCAACAGCAACGCAACTGCAACTTCAACGTTGAAGCGTGCCGTATCTTTGGAATCGTCGTGTTGAAAATAGAGCAAACGCAAACAGAGAGATTTCACAAACAAGCTCAGAGACATCAAAATTGGTAAGCAAATAGCAAAAGGCGATGACTCCTTCAACTGGCAAAGCAAACTCAAACGGAGCTGGCGATATTTTGTGACACTTGACAAACAACGCAAACTCGCTCATTATATTTTCTTTTCGCCGCTCAGTCTAGTCTAAGAGTCTTGAAGGGAAATACCCCCAGCCCATTTTATATTAATCGCTAGCCGTGCGAATAAATACTGTTGCGATATTCTATCAAATACACACCCACCATAATGAATACTTTAAGCTCAGCACATTTTGTAACTGCGTAAGATTAATAAAAACAAAAATTTAAGAAATTTGTAAAAAGTTTCCATTTAAATCAACGAATAAGCTAACACATAATCTGCTAACGGAATTTACAAAATATAAAAATGTAATTTTAATATAATTTTGCGTTGTTTATCCTTTATAACATACATATAGTTATTTACCCCCAACTTATTTAAGCTCCGATTAAACATCAACTCACAACGCAATATGAAAAGCAACTGCAATAAAACAACATAGTTTCAATAGATTTACCTGCAATTGATTTTTTTTTAACACCAACTTAAACCACTCTTAATATTATGATGTAAGTTAAAATTGTCTTGAATTCCTACACTCACTGTGGGCAATGCCCTAAGATTAGACAAGACAAGGGAAGTTAAAGTCCGAATGATTTTAATTTTTTTGTGGTTTGAAAAAAATCTTAATAAAACAAAAAGTATAACTACTTTGCTTAGGGGTTTTAATTAAAAAAAAAAAGGAGAACATCTTAACCCACAGCAACACAATTTTTACGCAACAATTATAAGATATGAAAATTATTAATACAGCTTGCACGACAGAAGCAAAAATATAGTTGACAACATTTGATAGAAACTCAGTACTGAAAAATTGATTGATTACGAAAAACTAGAATGCTTATTGAATACACCGAGGTTATTTTGATACAATGTATTATATGAAAAATGTTATTAGGTTTTAATTAAACCATAGAGGCAGAAAACCCGCTAACATAAGCCAACACAATAATTGTAGTAATAACATTTAAATATAGTGGAATGCGATGAAGCTGTTTTAACCATCTAATACCCAAGAGTGCCTTAAGACACAATCATATAATTTGTATTATCTAAAAAGCGAGAGGTTTTTAAGTTAATTGCATTATAGTTATCAGTCAAGTATTAAATATGATATGCTTATGGCCAACTGTCAATTATAATTCAATTGAAAAACCTTCGTTTTTTATATAATACAAATTACATAACGATTGTGTCAAAAAAAACTCTAGAGAATTTAGAAGAAACTATATATTATTAATAATGGAACTCAATCAATCCATTGACAGCCTTTGTTAAATAATTTCGACAGTTTTAAGTGTCCTTGGGCGGTCGAAAATCGCAATACCGTAATCCAGCTAAAAGTGTTTTGACTTTAAACTACTTTTACTTGTTAATTTATATTATTGTACAAACTCCGTACTTTGTATAAGTTATATAACATGAATTAAAAACCATTGAAGTTAAAGGTCCGCTTTAAGATGTTACACAAGTGCAAGTCTTATTGTTTAAAACACATCGCCGTTACACAAACACAACCACAATTCCAATTTCTGTCAACACATCCTCAAAATTTCGTTAAATGAAGTAAAACAACTATATTTGTTATTTATACTATGGTAAATGTAATTGAGATGATGGCAGGTATTGTAAACGAATAAATACATATTATCCATAAATCCTATTAAATAAATGTGGTTAATTACAAAACGATGCCCAGAGGCTGACATTTCATTGAAATGAACTTAAATATTTTGCAATCAAATATAAATTCATCTAGAAGTCGGCATTAAATCAATTCAAGGACTCCGAAAGGTTTTGTACCTGTGTCTGTGTTTCTGTTGTGCATTTGTGTTTGTGTTTGTGCAGCAGCTCTTGTGTGTATCTGCGTGCACTTCCGTCTGCTTTGTGTCACAATGAAACGGAAATAGCATCCTGAATACACAGACAGACACATGACCCCGCGCCCATCCTGAGATAGCCACATGAATGACCCGACATCTCAGCTAAAGTAATGTGGGTGAGCAGGAGGCAAATCGCACATTTAAAAGTTTCTGTAGGCCTCAGAAAATGTAGTCGACAAATCTTTAAAAGAAATTGATTGATTTTCATTCCTTTTCTTTTATTACATATATTGTTGTGTTGTATGAAAAAACACAAAAATCAACTAAAAGATAAAATTGGAAAACAGACCTCATAAGCTTCATACTTTACATTAGACAATTAATTACGATAATCATAATGTACATCTCTCAATGAACGGGAATTGCTACTTGACCAATCTCCGAATCCTGCTGGTGGATGGGCGTCCGATTCAATTGTGTTCGATTTCATACATTCATTCGATATGTCAGTGTGTGAGTCTGGGTCTGAGTCGTGTGATACGATACGTCTGATCGGTTATACATTTATAGTTTGTATAGTGTTTCAGACTTGTCAGGAGCACATCTTAACTAAGTTCGAAGCCCACACCGGACTGTATGGCATAAAGCAGCTTTTCGCGCATTTGATCAACGCTATTGAACGGCGGCAGCTTCAGCAGATTCGTGCAGGTGCTGGCTGTAGGTAAACGCTCCATATCGCCAGCATTCTGTATGAAGAATGGCGGATCCAGGTCCTACAATTCAAATATTATATTTTAAAACTGATGAAGTAGTCATATAGCCAATTAAAATATTTACCTTAAATCCTAGCAATGGAGGACGGGAGCAGCTTGTGACAAACTTAAGGAGCTGACGTCGTTGCAGATCATCGAAGCCCTCCACCGCTGTCCAGAATGCTACTATGGAGGGATGCTCCGGCGTGTATTCCCCGCCATATTTGCAATGCTTCTTCAGATCCTCCAAGTCAATCGGAATCTCCGCGCCAGATATGAGTATTTGCAACTCCTTGTTGCTGAACATATAAAGCCACTCAATCGGCAACACATTTGACAGACCTTTGCGGAAGGCTTTACAATGGCTCTTTATCTGAACATTTAGTTTGTAGTTGGCTATCAGTTGTAGATACTCGATGCGATTTGAATTAGTCACCGGCGTGCTCTGACCTTGCGGCTTCAGTTCCACAATCTGTGTTTGCCCAAGCGAACTGCTGGCGACAGTGAAATCCAAATTCAATTCACTAACATCACCGGTATAGTCTTTGAGATAAAGCAGATTGCGATATAATTCCGGATCGAGCGACGCTAATTGATGTATATCCACATCCGAATATTTGCCAGCTAGTTTTGTTAAAAAGAATTCCGCCAGCGGAAGTTCCACTAGAAGATTTTCATAGATTGCTTTTCCCACAATACGACCAATAAAATAATAATGTTTCTCAAAGTCACCAAATAAATCCGCCACATTTGGATTAGGATACAGTTTGTTGTCCGTTGTCACCCTAAAAGATAAAGTTTTTGATATTATGGAAATTCAAAATGAAATTAATAAAGGCACTTACATGAAAAAGCCACGATTGGGATCAAAAGCAGTCTTGATAAGTTCCGAGAGAAATTCACGGAAAACACCGCCACCATCAATGCCCGCTTCATCCAGTCCCAGCGAAGACACAAACTGTACTCGAAATTTGAGACGCAAATCCGGTTCTGTTGGCAAAAAAGCAGTTGATAAAAATGTAAAATACATGGAAGATGTTTCTTAGATACCATTCTCAGGGCGCAGCTTGTCGTATGCATCCTCGTAAAGATGGGAACGCCTTACAGTGATCATAATGGAGGGACCCTGTAAGAAAGCCTGCTGGTGGCCCTGAATCCGCATTTTATTCGCCGCAACAAGACCCTGCAGGATGCTCACGCGTTTATTGAATGCGACGACAAAAGGAATTTCGCGCAGTATGGTTATGGAACGTTTCTGTTTGGTTGACATGGGCGGACCGTTTTCAAAGTCCTCACGCGTGAAATCACGAATGGGCTGAAATGGACGAATGCCACGCATGCGACTGCTGTGTGTCAAAGGCAGATCCGTTGGCCTGTCCAGTGGCAAATCCAATCGACTGACTGTCCAATGTGCTTCCGGACAGAAGCCAAGTCGCAAGTCACGCGTATGGATCTGATTGAGGACGAACACTACCACATTCAGCAAATTGGCCCAAATCTGCTTCTGTTGACGCAGCTTTTTGTCATCGGCGTCAGTGTGTCCAAGAACACTGCGAAAAGCTAACTCAACCAATCCAAGGCTAATGTCTTTTAGAGTCTTGGACATTTGCACGATTTCAGCAATGGAAAATGGCATCAGTCGAACATGCTGTATAGCTGCCTGGATGGGCGTCACCAGCAGTTTTTGTTCCACAAATTCGACATCATGCAATGTGGGCAGAAGACGTCCGAATAGCATACAAAACGTGGCCAGTAAAGGAATAGTGCGATCCACGCCCTGCTGCTTGGCTGTAGAAAGTAATGAACATTGAATGCAGCTGTTATAAATATTGGAGTTGCTCTCTTTACTTACGCACAACGCCCTTAGAAATGAGTGTGAGTGGCGCAGAGAAACCCAATTGTGTGGACTCCGCTGCCAGTTTGAACCAGACGGCGCGCACAAACTTGGGCGTAAAGGCCAAAGTGTAGAGCAATCTGTAATAAGGTTATAAAAAATTAGTTACTTTGAAAGAGGAATGAACAGATTTGAACATACTTATACTCGTAAACTGCATGCTTATTGTATATCATCAGATTGTGACAGATCTCACAGAGTGCGTAGATGAGCTGAGGATTCTCAATGTGTGGCTCCATTTGCTGTACAATGAAATCCACTCGTTGTGTCTCGTTCAATATGGCTATTGATTCTAAAAGGCAATTGCGTTCCTTGCTGCTCAGTTCGCCTACAGGGCGGCAAGGCTGCTCCATATCATAGTCAAGGGTGCGAGAAGTCGGCTGATCGTCCTCATCTTCGTCCGACTCATCCGAGTCATCATCTTCATCAGAGTCTGTATGGCGATGAGGTGCCGAATGGTTTCGCAATGTCGATTTGGGTAGCTGCAGTATATTGGGCATCATTTCAGCTATAACACGGACATAGACGATCAACAGATTACTCTGTTCCAATGTGCCTGCAAAGAGAATGAATAAGTTATTATTTAACACCGCATTATTAGCAATTAAATCCAAATCCTCTTCTTACCTAGTTGTTTGCGATCTAGCACTAGGAGCGAATTCAGTAAAAACGAACTGAACAATTCACGAGGTTGGGACTTGGACTGCTTGACCTCGCTAGATTGGATTACGCCATAGAACAGGGAACTACGCTTGATCTCCTCATCCAAGTCCGGTGATTCAGCCGCAGACCGTGTCACCGAAATGGACTCCAGCAAAAAGTGTAGCGATTGCATCAGCAATGCAAATGGAAACTCTGCACTTTCCGCCAGGTTGGGCAGCACAAAATAACGAATCGGATCCGTATGCGGCGTGGCCAGAATTTCAGTAATAAACTTCTGACAGAAGAGCTTTGACTGCTCGCCGGCTGAGGTGCGCCTGGCAACCGTTAGGGGTCGCAGAAGCAACTGAAGCAGCGCTTCGGCCATCAGACTGGGCGCTTGCAATGTCTCGCCGTCCAGCGGTGGACACTTCTCGTCGAGCAGTTGACGCAAGCGCACAAAGTAGTTGCGGGCAATGAGGAAGCCAAAAACTCGATCCAAATATTTATACAAGAGCGTTTCATCCTCCACATAGCGCTCCACGGCAGCCACAGTAGTGAAGGTCTCCAGCATACGAAGAGGTATTGCCTGAGCACTTTGTGGAAGCGACAGCTCCAGCAAACACGCATCCAGCATCTTGCAGACGCGCAGCAACCAAATGGGATCATGTGCTGAGTGCTGTAGAAGGCGCGATGGATTTCGCAAAATTTGCTGGCAAATTTCGATCTAAAAACAAGACGAAAGATCATATAGCATATATCGCGATCTACACTAAAGATCTATACTCACCAGTCGCCCACTGTCCTTGGCCACCCGACTGCTGTAGAAGAAGCTAAGGCGTCGCAGCAAGAAGCACATACTCTCATCCTCATTCACCCGATCCCGATGTAGCTGCAGATACTCGTCGAAGGCCTCGCGCTCAGCTCGTTTACGACGCTGGCGATGAATGAAAGAACGAGCGTATGACTGCAGAACAACGGCTCCATTCGCCTTCTGTCGGAGCTCATTGCGTTTCTGCCGTTCCAGTGCTGCTTTGCGAATGGCCGTGTCTCGGTCACAAGTGTGCGAGGCACCTCCAAGACTTTGCACCGGCCTTCGCCGATACTCGCCATCGAAGCCAAACATGACACTGCACTAGTTTTCAACAGTTTCGCTGCTACCTTTGGTGGGTACCACTGCTGTTTCTGTTTCTGTTGCTGTTATATTTTTACCCAGCTGATCAATCGCCCCCTCCTCCACTCACCACATCATTTATGATTTTCAAAACTTTAATGGAGAGTGACTTTGCATTAATGAACTGGTGTGTCGATTTTGAACAAACGGCTGATGATCCTTATAACTTCCTTCTTTGTTAACAGAAATGTATTAATACTATATTTTTTCACTTGCCTACAATAAATTTTCTGGCTGCGTAAAAAGAACGAATGATTTGTATATTTTCTCCGTGTTGCACAAAAGTACTAAAAAATAACAAAAGCGCCAGCTGTTTTGAGTTGTCAAGTGGAGACGATGTTACTATCGGCATTATTACAGAAACCGCTATAAATCTTTACCTGGTTACACCTCATGTGGTATATTTTTTTCTTATTCCAAAACCAGCAAGTCATATTCAGGTGGGATTTTTGCTGATCAAACTTTCGCTAAAATCCGAAATGTTCAAAGAAGAAGCGGAACTTTTTATAGTGAACCGAAATTTGAACCTTGACCATATCAGATAAAATACTTAAGGTTTCTTTCAGTATTTTTATACTAAAATTGGCATATTATGCCGTTTTTGACCTTTTCCCATTATTTAAAATTTTAAATATTTTGTCATACATAAGCAGTTAAAAAGAGCTAGTAAAAACAAAACAATTGTGTTTAGCTTGTATTGTGAAACGAAACACTGATGAAGTTTGAAAATATTAAAAAAGTACAGGTAGTACTTTAACTTGTAACTTTATATACATATGCATGTAATTGTTTGTTCCCCTCAAATTTCTTATATGTTTTTCTTATCAAATGCAATTTCTAAATATTGAACAACAGAATTAGTTCTATATTGTACACTTTTGTTAACGGTCCATTTAGGAAGAAAAAAGTTTCTTTAAGTATATTGTACTCGAACGATATAACGATGATATTTTTCATTCGTATATTGAGCTATGTATATTAAGTCAAACCGTGGTCGCTTAAAGTGTTAATTTTAAAATTATGTTAATAGAATACATGTATTAGATCAGCTGATGCGGACAATATTAATTACTGTCACGAATCGGTAAGTAACGGTATGACTTGTTGGCATTAAATAAAGTAACGTTTCCCCTAAAAATTCTGTCTATACAATAAATCAGTTACAGATAATAATGTGTTTCTAATCACTTAAATGTGATTTTATTATGATAGAGTGTTTAAGTTCAAGCATAAAAAAATATGGTAGAACATGATTGAAACTTTATATCTAAACCATCTAATTAATAGCTTCTTTTGTTTTCCTATCATTTTTATCATTAATAAACAATTAGCACTTGAGCACTTGGAGCTTGAGGTTTCTGTGGTCGCTTGGTAAATTCAAAGTGCAGCGTTTGGCAAAACTATGGCAGAGGCTCCATTTGTGACGTGTGGATGGCGTAACAGATGACGCTGTTCGACGAGAGCGAGGAGCGCGCGTGGCACATCCATTGTTTGATCATCCACAAGCACAATGTCAAAGGTATTCATATATCTTTCCATGTTTGCCTCCACGTGATCAAATAGAAAGCCTATTTTCAAGATGTGAGATGAAGCAGGCACACCGTTAGCCATGTCCGCATCGCCAAGAGAGTCACCCATGACGATGATGTGATCACGTGTGTGTACAAGCTCGTAATACTCGCTGCCATCTAATACCGTCTCGTTTTTGTTGAAGGTGTGAATCATCGGCTGCTGGAAGCCGTCAAGCAGCCCATCGCGATACTGCAAAAAGTTTGACACGACCTTGACATTGGGATGCATTATGTTTGCTTGCTGCAGCACAGACACTACGGAATTGCCCAGGCCAGCGGAGAACACGAGCACCGGTATTTGAAGACGGAGAAGTGTCGCAAAAAGCTCATGCGTATGGTCACGTAGCGCACGTTTGAATTTACTAGCGGTGTGCTCGATTTCGCTCTCATCGAAGGCGAATCCGCTGGCCAGTTTAGCCGACTGCGTCCACCACTCGATCATGTACTGGACCTTCTCCTCAATTGGTATGTGGGGATCGATCTCGATAGGTCGATATTTGTGGAAGAGCTTGTCGGACTCCTCCTTGAAATACGTTGGCAGCGATTTGCATGCATTGAAGATGCCAAAGCTAGAGAGTACTGGAAGATTATCCTCAGTTCGCTGTTTGGTAATGGTATAGTCGAAATCAGAAACAAATTGCATCCGTTCTGGACCTCCGCAAACGAACTCATTGATGATTTTCTCCACACGTTCTGGATCGCGGATTTTGCAGTGGCTTTGATTTAACGCAGGAATATCTTGGATGCGCAAGTAGACCGCATTTTCGTCCTGTTCCTTGCCCATTGCAAATTTACTGTTGTTTTGACTTATATTATAACTCAGCCAGACGACGAGAAGAGCGAACCGAAATATCCGTGTGTACTCGGAGTGGGTTCTTTTTGACGACTGAAAATATAGCAGTAGTTAGTTAAATAGAACTTGTTGCGCTCTCATTTTGCACGGCATTTGCAAATTTGCACATATCGCACGCATTCTCTTAGTTCTTGTATATATGTATATATATGTAGTAATATATATACATATATGTGATTATGCATAGGGATGAACGACATTGTGATTGTGACACAAAATCCTAATTCAATCACAAATTTCAACTGTTGTTTCAGATTCAAATTATCAAAACATACTTTTTGTATTTATTAGTCACTGTTATCCAAGTCTGCTCATCACTAGCACACGAATCGGTGCGAAAACAAAAACACACACCAATGTGTACATACTCACGAGCGAAGGTATATTTTCTATTTCCAATGAGCGGGACCTGACCTTGGATCGCTGTTGCCAATTTCTTTAGTTGTTATTTACTGTTGGCTCGCTTTAATGCTTGGGGAACTAATCAGCTTGTTTATCGAAGCTTTTACGCTTTGTGTATTTTTAATTATTAACAATAAATGCCGGACAACTCAATTCGCCTATTTACCATTTCGTTCTTTTGAATCAATCATTACCCTCGGCGACAACGTACCGCAAACAGCTGAGCTGAAACATTATGGAAATGAAACAACGCGCTCGAGAATCGCAACAATGGGAATGGATTTTTTTGTTTTGTTTATTTTTGTGCTCTCGCCTTCAGCCTTACTTTGTATCTCTATCTCACTTGCTCACATTTCCTGGTTTATGTTATGTTATGTTACCATACAAACAAGAAAACCAAAAAAAAAAAATTGTACAATTCATAGAAAATAAAATTAACATTATTCATTAAACCTATGTCTTATTAATCTACATATTGAATATGTTTGAGTTATTGTTAACTGTAGCGCGGGTGTGTGTAGGTATGAATGTGTGTATCTTGCTCGAGGCTTGAAAAATTCGATTGAATTAATCTTCGATAACGATTGGCATAGTCGTCGGTTGTGACAGCGACTTCGCCGCCGACCGAGGTTGTGTTTGTTGTTGTGGTGGTGACTCTTGCTGTGGCGTTGTTGACTTCTGAACGAAGTTTTCAAAAGGCAAAAACTTCCAGTCTCCTGGCAGATATGGCTTAAAGTTCTCTTTGCGTGCCAATTCACTGCAAATAAATGATGTTCATAATGATAGTTGTAAGCACATCTTCAGGCTTTGCACAAACTTACCGATTTAAATAAGCGCTGGCACCTGCACAACTTCTGAAGGCATAGAGACCGTCATCGGGTATCTTGACCATGTACTTGGAGTCCACAAACTTAACCCGATAGCGAGGTAAATCTTTGGCCACCAAAAAGCCGTACTGCGGTTTATTTGTAGTCGCCGTTGCTGGCACCTTCCGATTTCCCGCTTCTGGGGTCAATGTCATCGATGGCGTCTCTGTTGCTGGGAGTGACGATCTGGCGACCTTAGCTGCAGCGGCGGGTTGTTTGTGCGGCAGAGAATTGCGAGCGGCGGCCAACTGCTGCAGCTTGACTGGTAGCGGACGCACCTGATGGCTCGGCAGATTCCCAATTGAGATTGTGGTGGCCGTTTTCTTCACAATTGTTGGTGTTCTAATTGATGACTCTTCTACTGCAGGTCTGGTGATACTTGCTGCAGGCGATGGGTTTGTTGCCTTGCGCTTGAGACCAATTTTAATAGGTTCCACAGCTGCACTGTTGTGCGATGGGTGAGCTGATGTTCCATTGGCATCTTTCGCTTTCATCTTGGTGATGGTAATACCTGTGGATGGAGCGCCAATCTTAATATTCCCATTGCCACCACTCAGCAGCTGCTGCAGTGATTCATTGATTTTAGCGGGAGGCGAACCGGTCTCCTTGCTGTTACTTGACGCAGCAGTTGTTGCCAGAGCTGGAGTCTTGCAACGCTGCACGGAGATGCGACTAATCTTGGCTGGCTTGGGCTCCGTGGTCGTTTCATTCCGACCAGACGTAGTCGGCGGCATCACCGGCGTTTGTGTGACCTGCACTTGTGGCGTAAGGAATTGTGTAGACGGTGCAGTCCTCCCTACGGCAGGCACATTCGCAATGAATGGCAAAAATCCTCCAGACACTGATCCATTACTAGCTGAATTCCCGCCAGCTGCATTTGGTGGGGCTCGCACTATCTGGAGAACACCGCCATTGGCGGCTGACGTCTTCTGAATGGTGTAGTTGGTACGCTGTGGTTTCGATTCCTGGCTCGACTCTGGTTGCTTTGCAGGTTCAACGTCATCATCTATAATCATGCAGTCGTCATCATCATCATCGTCTGCGGCATCCTCCCGATTGTCGTCGTCTTCGGCGTTCAACTGCTGCAACTGTTGCTGCTGCAGTTGTTGCTCCGACTCAGTCTTTTCGACCTTCGACACCATGCCAGCCGATGCCGTCAAGTCGACCTCAAAGTGCACCTGGTTGTTGATCTGCAGCACCCAAAACGCCATCGTACGCCTCTCAGCCTGCACTTTAATGCTGTGCTCCCGTTGATACACTTCTCGCAACATCATCTTTCCGTCGACACTTTGAAGCAGCACCAGCACTGGCGGCTCCTTGTCCAGGGGCAACGGACCAAAGTATATTTTGCGTTTGGACGCGGGTGTAACGAAGGCATCGTAGGGAGCATCCTTGAAGAATTGCAATTTGATGACCTTCTGCGTGTCATGAGAAGCGCGAACAACTTGATAAATGCGATCCAATGAGATCATGTCCCGGAAAGCGGGCACAAAGATATGCGAGAAGTCGTCAAAGAGATTCAGCACCAACCAGCGATGATCCTTCGCGTGTCGCTCTGGTATTTGCAGAGCACTCACATCTCCTTGATGCACCTTGCGGAACTCAATGTTGCTGCGAATGATGAGACCGGCATCCTTGTTCTGCGTGGTTGTCGTTGTCGTCGATCTGGCAGGTGGCGTAGGCAACATTGCTGCTGGGACTGCGGCTGGCGAAGCAACTGTTGATGGAGCTGATACTGCAGCGATATCTTGAGACGATGTTGTTGAATTTAAACTTTGCAAATTGGCGGCTTCTTTGGCTGCCTTTGCCAGCTCGAGTTGTTTGTGTTGCTCCCTTATCTTCTGCTTTACCATCAGCGAGCAGAGCACATTGATTTTCTTAGTCAATATGGGATGGGATTGGGGCGTTGGCTTGGTGCACGCATTGCCCTCCATGTAGCGCAGAAAACCCTTGACCAGCCAATACTGTTGCCTGCCCTGCATGACCACTGCCAAGCGACCAGTGTTCTCATTCTGTTTGCTCTCCAGCAGCATGCGCGCCATCAGCGGCAAGGTGCTGGGATCGGGAGCAAAACGCGTATTGACCACCGCAATGGCACCGCACACCGCAGGCATCATGTTGGTGATGGTCGCTGCTAGGAAGCTGTAGTTCTTCATCTGCACATCCCAAATGAAAACATAGTCCGACTCAAAGGCAGCCAGGAAATTGGTCCACTTGATGATGCATAGAATGTCCTCATTGGGAGCGGGAATTATTTTACTTTCACGCTGCAGCGCCAGGTCAATGTCCTGCATCTTTTTGCTCACATGCGTGTTCATCTTGAGTATCACATCGTTGTAGGATGCTCGGAATAGCGCAGAGTCCACGGAGGCGATGTCGTCAAACCTGGAGGACGACGAGCTAGCAGTTGCATCCGTGGCGCCTGTGTACAGTGAAAAGCATGACGATATCTTGGGCATTTGAATCTCTGGCATAGGAGCGGACTTTTTCACATCAGTTTTCTGCGTGACCGCGTCTTTGGACTCCTCCGGAGAATGAGTTAGTTGCCTCTTGCGCTTAGGTGGCTGCATTTCAACGCTGAGTTCGCTGGGAGTTGAACGTTTGCTTGTCACTGCATTGCCTGCTTCACTCTCATCGGAATCATCACGCACGAGAATAACTTGTGGCTCTGACTCTGACTCCGACAGCTTATGGTGCTGCTTCTGTTGCTCCTGTTCCATGCGTCGTTGCTGATCCAGTTCAGCACGATAGTAGTGCACTGCATTTGAGATGCGCTTCTTCAGCAGCTCTTGTGTCTGGGGCGTCTCACTGCGCTTCACCTCCAAGCTGATGCGCTCAGCTCGACGGCGATTAAGCCGCAAATAGCAATTTTTTGGCACAGCGACTGCACGACGGCAAAGGTATGCACGTGAGCGATAGTAGCTGAAGATAATGTCAAGCTCAGCCGGTCGTTGAGGCGACACCACACCAGCTGCAGCGGCTTTGGTCGTCGGTAATGGCGCAGGCGGTGGTGGCAGCGACGATGGCGCTGGCGTTGACGGTGGAATTGTGACTTTAATTATGGGTTTAATTTCCGTCTTAATTGTGGGAGCAAGCTGTTCCTGCTTCGGCATTGTCTTTGCAGATGCTTTAATATTTTGTATCTTCGGCGGTACTTGTAAATGTGCCTTGTTGTCCTTGCGCCGCTTCTTCGACTGTGCTTGCGATTCCTCCGGTGGTCGTTCGAAACTGTAGTGAGCCCTTGTGGCCAACTCAGGCACATAGTGAGGAGCAGCAGCATTGCCATCTTCCTTTTCAATAACGACCGGCTTGCCTTCCAATGCAGTTCCGCCGCAGAAACAATTATATAGCTGATGTGTCATGCAAAATATTGCCAAATTAGCCACGTCGGGAAGACGACGAAGCGACACTTCGCAGTGCTTCAACTGCACAAAATCCGTGTCCTTCACCGTACACGTAGGTCGCAGCGATGGCAAAGTTGCAAATGCAGTTTTCTCTGGACTGACTCGAGAGCGTTTCACGCTTGTATCACGTTTTGCTGCTTTACCTGGACGCACCAAATCATCATCCTCAACGGAGTCGTCAAAGTCCTCGTATCGTTTGGGCGCTTTCGTGCAGCGTCGTTTCTTATCACATTGCGTTTCGTTGATGAGCAGCGTTTCATTGTCGGTCAGCACTAGAGTCGACGTAAAATCCTTTTCCATTTTAGCCAAACGAGCCGTCGCCTTGCGTCGCAGATTGAACGCATCCTCGTTCGACAGGCCGCGACCCTGTTATTGTAACCGACAATAGGTTAAACTGGATCTAGATGAATAATTACAAATACTCACGTCAGTCTCCACGCGCATTACGCGGGTTAGCTCCGCCCGTGTGCAGCGGCATTCCAATACACAATCCGCACGTCCGCAATGTTCTCGAGGGGGAAACTCTCCGGAGAGACTCTCGCAGACGCAACCCATCTGACAGTATTCTTTGACACAAGGTTTGTTGGCTGCAAGAATAGAATAGTCAAATTATTATTAACTTGTATCGAGAATAGGAGAATCCACAACTTATTATTACTTACCATCTTTTGCCATAGCAGCCGCATCGATGATGGTGGCATTGAGACGTCGCAGTTCTTTGGCCAAACGCTGCTGTTTGTTGGGGCGTCGCTGTTGCTGCTGCTGTTGCTTGCCAGTTGTCAATTTATTGCCCGATTTGTCCACCTTACTAGCTGCCGCCTCCTCTTTAATGGGACTTACATCAGAAGTAGAGGAGTAATTTGCATCTGGGTCAATGCTGACGAACGAATTCTCGCTGCAGCTGATGGCCACTGTGTTAATCATGTCATTAATCATATCTGCGCAGGCCAAATCGATGGGATCAGGCGATTCGGGCAGTTGCTTGCGGAACTGAAACTCCTGCAGCTTCTCGGGCGGTTGCTCGGCAGTGAAACTGTCGTCCAGCTGCTCAGAGCGATCGACAACACGACGCACAAGGATATGATTGCGATCATTCAAATAGGGTATCACAAAAGTAAAGCTCCTCCGCCTGCCTGCAGGGGTCCCGTTTGCGGGCAATCCTTCAGCATTTGCCTCTTTGTCTTGCGCTTGCATCTGCAGCGTGGACACACTGAACTCGGCCCACTCGCGCGTTATGTCATGATGAGGCAGGATATACTGGAGATAACGCTTGGCAATCTCATCCAGTGGTCGGCCCAGCTCTGGCTTAACATCTAGATGCACCGGGGGCATACTGACAATGGCCATGCTGCCTCCAGATAGCAATAAGGCGGCCGTATCATCGTCCAGGGGTTTCTGATAAGGTTTCTGGGAGAGCGGGCAGGGTTTGAAGATGGCAGGCAATGGATACTGATTGAGTTTCTGCAGTTTGCCGCCCTTCAACGGCCATGTGGGCAGCACCTTCAGCTCCGAACTGAGAGCCGCATCAACGCATTCACTTCGGTTGCATCTGATGCTGGCAATCTCCTCGGCCGTCAGTTGACTACGATGCGGACGTTTCTCGCGCTGACTGTTGTTTCCTCGACTTCCCGGTAATCGAACCATTTCACCGTCAATGCGGATGACCTGGTAGTAGTACTTGTCCATGTCGGTGGCCACATAGCTGGCCGCCTGCCAACCCTGGCGGGTGAAGGGCATTTGACTACCGGAGGACTGCAGATGCTGCATGGCAGCCACTTTCACCTTACGCTGACGTGACTTCCGGTGCAGTTCCCTGTAGACGTTTGCCTCATTGTTGATGATCGCCATCTTTTGGCTCTTGCACCGTTGCAGGTACAGGCGGCGATCGGCTACAGTGCGCAGACGTTGCAGGCTGTCGGGCACTGCCGGCATGTCCATGTGGGGAGGCACGCTGTGTGCCGTTACGCGCCCATCTTGATACATGGGCTCGAGCAGGCGTTCGCGATCCTCGATGTTCGATTCGCGCAGATTATTCTTTTTCATATACGCTTCGAGAGCATCACTTACGAATGCAGCATTGCCGTCGACAGTCTTGCAGTTCTGCGGCACCAACGGAGTGAGCAGCATACCTGGCTGATGGTCGCTCTCGTCGAAGCCCACGAAATCGTCGCTGGCGTCATCATGAAAATTGCAGTCGCTACTTTCCTCGGCGATAACTTTGTTGCATGTGATGGATTCACTTGTTGAGGTCTTCGCCGTCGGGATATTCGACTCCTTTGCAAAATTTTTGACGCGCACTTTATTCATGAGCATGTCAAGGAATTTGCTACCTCCAGATTTTTCATTTGCATTCACCGATTCGCTGCTGGGCTGTGGCTCACATTCTTCAATGGCCATCAACTCTGATGTGGCTGGTTTATCCTCAATGAGCTTCACATCTTGCTGCTCTTTAGTTTCCGCTACGTCAGTCTCTGCAGCATTATCTGCTGTGTCTGTTTCTAATGTTTCCGTCAACACTTCTTCGACCTTATTATCCTCCTCGGGTTGTGCGACAGCAGTAGAGTATTCTTTGTCTAAGCGTAGCTCGACATTTTTATTGGCATCCTCGATCAAAGAAATGCCTCGTTTGCCGTTCTTCAGCAATTCGAGTTGTTGTTTCATCTGTTTGGACAGTTCCTCGCCATACAGTTCTGTCTCCTCGTACTCCGTGACGAATCCCATCTTTTTGTATAGTCGCACAATACTTGGTGACCATTGCTTAACGTTCGCCTTGCGCCGTTTAATCATGCCCTGAAGTCGCGGATCGAAGAGTAAGATACGAGGACGCCGTACGATGACGACGCGATTTCCACGCTTCCGCCAGGCATAATTGCGAAGTACACAACGTGGTTGCAGCGCATACCTGATGAAGCGTTTGGCGTTTTCCCAGTTTCGATGCAGGAATTCCCGTGAAACTGGATATATACGGTGTAATTTGCGATATTTTATTAAATCCTTGCCTGCCAGTACGATCGGAGGTAGCTCTGGGCTCATTCTAAAAAATAAAAAGGATATTATTAATTACATTCAGAAACTCTGACTCAATTATGTTTGAGATAATAGTAAACGTAATTACATCTTAACTGTTTTAGCAATTTGTCAGACACACAATATTCAGCCTTTTTATAGCCTATATATAGAATTCAGATGATATTTATTATACGGTTTATATTTGTAGTGACAACTATTTATTAAATTTTTATTTTTGTCTATTTTGTAAATATTACAAATAACAACTAGTTGTATTCGAAAACTAAAAAATATTCTCAATTTTTTTCTTATATTTAATACTTGTGCGAAAGTTTTGACAATAATTTCAAAACTTGTACAAAGGTGACGCACTTCATATAAAAAATGTATGTATACTCAAACGTCTCAGACATTTTAAGGTTAGGAATTAAGAGAAAGTAAAGTTTTCGATTTACGAAACAATGCTGCCAATAATGCAGCATTTTGCAAGCAAATGGGTCGCATTGCTGTAGATATATATATATATATATATACTCGAAAACCAAATATTACATACATATAATTAAGTGTGCGAATAATATGTATTATCTTGAAAATAAATGCATCGCAAAAGTTTTACAAACATTTACAATGAAAAGAATGATAGAAAGTGCGCGAATTACGAAACAGTGATGCCAATAATGGTGAATTTTCAGGGAAATGGGACGCACTGCTGTTATAGATACACACTTAAATCTTCCGGAAAATATCTATGCAAAATGAGGCAGGTAAAACAAAATCTTATTTATTACTTGAGATAAGACCTGCGCTGCTAATATGTTTTAAAAATTAGGAACTCCGTACGTGACAGCGCAGGACTGCTTAAATTATCATGTTATCGATTAGCTTACGAAATCTACACGAGATGCAAATAACTACGCACTTTTATAACAATTAATATAAAAGAACGGCGGCCCAATAATAAAGCATGAGCTGTTGATGTTATTTAAGCGCCTTGAACAACCCACGCAGACCCGCACACCGATGCAAATACAGATATAATACAGAGCATCAGCGACGGCAGCCAAACATTTTACACACTTTGATTATTCACAGTAGCGAGTTGTCGTTAACTATTGCCAAGAACCGCACATAATTGTCAACTTTGCGAATGCACTGTGTTCACTTTAATATACTCATTTTATTAAAAAAAATACCGATTTTATTCAAAGCAAAATATACACAAGAAAATATTTGACGATGTGATCGCAAACAGCGCTGTGAAGACCCTGTGACGGACTGGTTGTGTATACATAGAGACATGCTCATATGTAGCAAAATGAGCTTTGTGTGTGTGTCTCAGTAAGGTGAAAACCAATTTCAAGCGTTCCAACGGGATGCAATGGCAATGAAACAACAGTAGTTGTTCCGCTTATGTCACAACTGCATGTGTACGCACATTTATGTACATGTCTGTGTGCGCACGTGGTTAACGATAAAAACCGATTATTGTTGTCGAATGTCTTGCAAGGGATATTACACCAATTAAATGCATATGGTTTTCTATCTGTTTTTTTTCTTTATTAATTATTTGTACATAAGCATGCGTAAAAGACACAGGAATTTAGTGCATGTACTATTTTCATATATACGCAATCAGGTTAAATGGTGTCGCATGAATAAGTTCATGATTTTCTATTATGATCTCCACCCATATGTATACACTTTTCATAAATATTAATAATGTATGCAAAATTATTACCTGTGATAAGACTTGTCCTGTCAATATGTCTAATTTGTTCGTAAATTTAATAAATATTCGCCCCTTTATACGCTCGACGTACTCTTCATAAAAAAACTATGAAATATTTTTTGGAATAAATCGATAACCTCAAAATAAATCCAACATGGCGTCAACGGATACATACATACGATACCGTCGATCGCATGCGTCAGAATGAAAGGCACCGAACTACACCCCCACGTAACAAACACATGCATACATACATTTTATGAACCACGGAGAAACCCGAAAAAATATCCTGTCACATAATGAAAATAAAACGTAATAAAAGCACTCACCTTCTGCAAATAACGCACACTAAGGTTCCTTGATTTTATTTAATATCGTAAATTTAATTGAACCTTTAATATATTTGCTTCTAGTCCACTTCAACGCGTAATAACTTGCGGCTCTCGCTGCTGACGTCGCTAAAAGCTGGCACACACAATTCAATACATACACAAAATTTACTCACACATGTGTGCAATTGGTGACTGCATGGTAAATTTCAATATGGTGACCGATAACAACGCGCCAAGATACCAATATGGAATGGAACACAGGGTTGTTCATGACCAACAAATGTAGCCTGATGATATTCAAAGCTGAAGAAAAGGTTGCAAAACGTAAACTAATTAAACAATAGAACTACTAAATAGATCAATTAATCATTGTTACTTGAATTTACTCATTCGTGCATACAATTTTGTTATTCTTCACGTAGTGAACCCATTTGTTATATGATAATTCCATGTAGCTTTCATATTGTTATCAACCGCCACAATTTGTTACACGTGATTACATGTGTCCTTTCGATAAACGTATTACATGCCTTTATGGCTGTTCTGTATTGAGCTGATAATAAAAGGCGCGTAATGTTTGCATATAAGATGCGATATTGTCTGCCAGGTGGCAACCATGGTTTTGATTTCCCACTAAAAAAATGCTGACTAACCTTAAATTTTAGAGGTTAAGATGCAACACCCGAAAAATAAATAACACATTTATTTACTTTTTATTTGCTTTATTATATCTATTTGTACGATGATCAAAGGAAGTATACATGTTCGCATGTATATTGTTTATACAGAAGTATCTTAAGTAATTGTCATGTGATAGGAGCTTTGCTTTACCTGCAATATAAAAAAAAAAAAAAATAATTGTTATAGTTTTTTGTTTATTAATAGATATTTTATTAATTTAGACTGTTTCTCAGTAGGACCTATTTTTGAGGATTGTGTTGTTGCGGATTTTGTGAATCATGTCACATATTCAGCTTTCCTTTCTCATCACTTGATGTATGCATTACACTTTGCTTAATTAAATGGAACTCACCTTGCAATTCACAGATAAAATTTGTGCCGTCTTTGTTCAAAATATAAAAACTGCAATTAAAGAAGATATACCGATTTATTTAATACATGCAGACGTTAAATAAATATTTCATTGCTTAATTGTATGTTCAGTAGGACCTATTTTTGAGGATTGTGTTGTTGCGGATTTTGTGAATCATGTCACATGTTCAGCTTTCCTTTCTCATCATTTTATTTAACAAGTATTACTAATACCATGTTCACATTATGCGTACCTTTTCAATTTTCTGTTCCCATAAACAACTATATTCAATCTGTAAGAAAAATATAAATACTTATTTAGTTAAGAGACACACATTTAGATTTAGTTCTATGACAGTTAATGACTTTCAGTAAGACCAATCTCGCATTCAACATGAGAAGTTTCACTTAATTTTCAGCTAGGGGCGAAAGTTATTGATCATCATTTTGAAATCCATTTAACCCAATAGAGATATCAAATACAAACTAACCTTTTAAAAATTTCCGTTAAATTAAAGATCACACCCACGAATACTGAAAGAAAAAAAGGACTGATAAGTATAATTTGAAGAAATCATATACATATGCATATAAGCACATGTTTTCAGTAAGACCAATCTCGCATTCAACATGAGAAGTTTCACTTAATTTTCAGCTAGGGGCGAAAGTTAATGCTCATCATGTAAAACCGGAGTTTTATATTTGGTCACAAGTACTTTGGCTTACCTTAAAATGCATTCGAATGAAGTGAACCTGACCTTCTCGAGCATGATCTGAAAAAGGAAACAATTATGAAATTTCTATAACAATATTCAGTATTTTGTTTGGACAATTGTATGTCAGTAAGACCAATCTCGCATTCAACATGAGAAGTTTCTCTTAATTTTCAGCTAGGGGCGAAAGTTAATGCTCATCATAGAGTTGAATGTGTCCAGAATCTTTTAAGAATACTAACCTTTACTGAAATACCAGTAATTCAATAGAAGGCAACAGAATACTTGAAGATACAACAAATTCATGTTTTCATATCTGAAAAAAAAACAATCCAAAGGCAATTTAGAATTGATTCCCTAAAGATCATTAATCAGGAAGTGAAATCCTTATATCAGTAAGACCAATCTCGCATTCAACATGAGAAGTTTCATTTTTGCTTTCAGATAGGGGCGAAAGTTTAAAACTCATCATATATTGGTTTACTCTATGGCAAGTTGAGAAAAAACGTACCTCATAATTGAGCATATTGTTCCAATTACTGCGACAATCTAAAAAACAAAAAAGAAAAAGGCAATTAGTTAAATAGGCTTTTTTAGTTGATATATAATATAATAAAATGTTTTTCATTTCAATCAGTAAGACCAATCTCGCATTCAACAAGGGAAGTTTCACTTATTTTTCAGATAGGGGCGAAAGTTAGCACTCATCAGAAGAAAAACAATTTATAATAATAACATAATCAAATTTCTTACCTTTTTATGAAAGAGGTTGTTGGGATGCTGCTGCAAATTGTTGAGGTAAGTTTGTCGAAATGAAATCAGGAAATCAGGAAGACTTGACAATTTACAATAAAAAATATATGTTTATTGCATTGCGAATGTCACTTATAAATGCATAAAAAAATTGCATTTTTACAGCACGTCGACGTCTGCAATTTAAAAACTTAACAACTACGAAAATGCGCTCTGAATAGTGCAAGGACATAAAGGCTAATTCCTAATACAATTAAGTATAGTGTGTGAGTAGATACTCTACCCTTAAGCCTCTTCTCTATCCCTATCTTTGTCCTTCTTCTTCTTTTTCTTTTTCTCTACGGTGGTATCAGCAGCATCCGCATCTTCGGCCTCAGCTGGAGCCTCCTCCTCGCCCTTATGCTTCTTCTTCTTCTTTTTCTTATCTGATTTCGCAGGCGTGGCATCGACTGCGGATTCCTCGACACTTGAGGTACTCAGTTTGCGCTGTAAATAAACAATTTCAATTAATTATTTTCAGTATAGTTTTTGAATATAATACTTTTACCTTGCTAACTTCACTGGATCCGTTGGTAGGTGGTTCAGGAGTTTGTGGCGTGACTGCCGCAACTTGCTTTTTGGCATTGTAGTCCACGAAGCCAGTTAACCACTCCTTGGGGGTGTTCTCGTTGGGCCTGCCAAACTTGTCCAGTTTGCCGGCAGCAATTAGCGCCTTCTTGGCCGATGCCTTCGGTCCCAATCCCCACTTGCGTGGATATGTATCGCGCTCCATGATAACGCGCTTGATCTTGGCAACAACGCCGTGGTCGCAAGAGGACATAGTCGCTGTGGTCATCAGAGCAATGGCTAAGCAAATGGCCTCACCCTTTGTCGTGCAGATAACAATTTCCTGCTCGAGTTCAATGCCGTCTTCATAACGCAAGACACCTGGTAACATGATTTTCGCACCATAGCAAACGGCATTTACCTAGATATTGATATTGAAGAGGAAGAACGCATTAAGTATTGTGCATGTAGAATATTCAATGTAAATTAAATTAATATTTATTGTGGTCTGAAAAAATCTTTGTCAGATACGCTAGGCAGGCGCAACTCCAACATACACACATCAGCGGCTTTACTGTTCCCAGTCATAGTCACAGACGTTGCTGGTTAAAATACAATCGTCTGCCGGCTTAATATCATGGGGTAGGTAAGGAAGACTTTCAATAAAAAATTCTTCAAGACTCACCGAGCTGTCCTTCATGATGATGCGCTTGTGGTTGACCAGAAGACCCTCCAAGGGCTTGATAACACGTCGCAGCATGGACTCATCTTTATGATTTTCATACAGCCACATGGCATCGAGGACATCGTGCATTGTAACCATGCCATCGCGCTCGGATTGAATACCTGAGCGAACGCGTCGCAGCTCCAACATTTGGCCACCAACGCCCAAGACTAGACCCAGATGGACGCACATTGTTCGGATGTAGGAACCAGCCTCGCAGCTAACCCAAAAAACACCTAGACACGTGAGTATTGTGTGCGAGAGGAGAATAGAAAGTGTTACCAATAAAACTGTGCATTTGCCCACTTGCAAATACTGAAATTTTGATGTATTTATTTCAGCTGGGAAGAGCTCTGGCTGTCTCTGCCTTAAGCCAGGCAGAGGCAGGCGGAGGGTTCAACAACTTGAATTTAACTAAGTATTTGATGGACTTACCCATATTACGAGTTTCATCGTAGTCCAACAGTTTGCTGTCGTAAACAGTGCGCACACGCAATTGACGTTTGACAGCCGAGATTAATGGTGGGCGCTGGAAAAGTGCGCCACGGAGCTTCTCCAAACCTTGACGGACTTTGGCAACAGATTCGACGGCTCCGTGCAACTTAAAAATGGCCACATACTCCTTGCCAGCACTTTGCTGCGATTTCACGAGGCGTGTTGCGCGGTCAATGCACACAAGTAGGCACCCTGTGGTTTTTGTGGAGGGTGAGAAAATTGGGAGAGCACGTGCGTTAGTTACGTTTGAGGTTAGGTTGGCAAAAATAGTTTAGCTTGAGACGAAAAATGAATGAAACTATGCACGACAATTTTAAAATTGGTTCCCTCGACTGAAAATACGAATATTTTATAATAACAAGTGGCGTCTCCATCAAATATAAACTAAGGATTTCCGTCTATTTTGCACAAGGAAAGCACATGGTGTCGTCTGCTTACCTGTGACCTTGGGATCTAGTGTGCCCGAGTGTCCGGTTTTTTCCACTTTCAGTATCTTTTTTATCCATGCCACAACCTCGTGGGAGCTGGGATTTGAGGGCTTATCCAGATTGATGAAGCCAGTTTTAATGTATTCCTTAATGTCGCGATTCAGCGGTGATGAACCATGTGCCAGTGGTGTATAATGATTGGATCGAATGTTGAGTTTGTCAAAGTTCTTGAGTAGCAGAGGCCATTGGGAAGTGTCCAACTCGGCAATTTTCGACGATGGCTTTATTTGGAATTGATTTTGCTTCTGCAGCGTTCCAAGATCTTCATCGGCATCCAATGGCTCTTCCTTGATTTTCTTCTTTTTCTTTCGTACGTCTGCAATGGTAAATGCAGCATTGTAACTGGAACATTTTGATTACAATTTGCAATTAATTGCTTACCAACGTCAGTCATTTTAAATATTTTATTTTAACCGTAATAAATGGAGTATCAAAAAGACGTTTGCACGCGGTGCCTGACTGAAGAAAATGGCCGAGTAACACACGTGTTGCTGTAGTTGAAACTTATATCGATATTGAGTCTTTATCGATGGTTATTTGTATGTTCGATGGAGCGCATCACTTATTCGATACTAAATACGAATCGGATATGGAAAATGTTTATAATTCGACCCCAAATTTAAAAATTCGGATTTGCCACTCACAAGAAAGTTAATTCATGTACTTGGTTCACTAGTACCAAGATAGTTCCAAAGCAGTTAGCGTCAAATATAATTCAATAAAATAATCGGGCAAAAATCCAGTGATATCAAATTTATCGATAAGTATTTATTTATTGTCAACAGATGGAGCAGGCGAATAATAAAAGTGCAGAGGACGATGTGGTGGCTTCAGTGGGTAATAACAAAGATTATGTTGTGCTAAAACCGTCGCTGAATACAGCGATTAAGTGCCTGAAATGCGATAAAGTGTATATATTCCCCGCGGACAGAGATGACTGCCTTGCGCACTTGTATCTCGAGCATCGCCTGGTCATTGCGGATGTGGATGACATTGCTCTACTGGAGGACTACTTGCAGTACTGGGAGAAGGAGTTTCAGGGTAAATGTGTTTTATCTTGTATAGAAGTAGAGTCTCATGCATACTTTGTTCTACAGCTCACGAATTCGAACAGTACTGCACAACTATGTTTCTTGATCAACTGCCTGATGGGAGCTACGCTAAAAACGAGAAATACTATCTGCTCTGTGATATATTGCCGCAGGACTTTGAGCTGCGCAAGCGGCTCCAGGAACAGCGCTTAAGTGCAGCTCTAGTGCGTCATCAGTTTGAGCTGACGGATCGCACCTTCAGCAAGGAATGTCTATTCTGTCGAACTGTCATCAAAGGACTGCGTGCTGATTACTTGGATCATCTGTTTGACAAGCATTTTTTGCTAGTGGGCAAGCCCGAAAAGCTAGTCTATGTGGACGAGCTGCTTGAACAATTGGAGGAAAATTTAAATAGATTATTATGCCTGTATTGCGAAAAGACATTTAAAGTAAGTGCATTGTATAATTGAAACATTTTCCAGACTGACTTGTGTCTTTTAGGATCGACCCACATTAAAGGAGCACATGCGTAAGAAAGGCCACAAGCGTATAAATCCCAATCGCCGCGAGTATGACAAATTTTTCCTGGTCAACTATAATCGCATTAACGTCGCCGAATTCGCATCGAAAGCAACAAAGACAGAAGCGTAAATCTCTCGGCGAAGACAATGCCAGTGTTGACTTCGACAAGCATTTTGCTCGCCAAGACTCCGATGCAGAACATGACTCGGATTGGTCAGATTGGGCAGGAGACGGAGAACCCAATGCCATAAAGTGCTTGTACTGCGCCCAGGAAGAAGCTCAGTTTAGCACATTAAAAGAACACATGCTTGAGAGGCATGGCTTGGATTTTGAGGCAGCCACCAAATCCTTGAACTTTTATCAGAAGATTAAAATTGTCAACTTTGTGCGGCGACAGCTATGCTTGATGCGTTGTGTGTCCTGTGACCTGCAATTTGACAGTTTTGAACTTCTTGCCGAGCACATGGCTGCGGAGTCGCATTGTGGTATCGGCGAGCGTTCAAAGTGGGATAAACCAGAATTCTTCTTCCCCTATATGGAAAACGATGGTCTTCTATGCGTACTCGATGACAGTACCGGCGATGATGTGGATTCTGATGTAGTGCGCATCATATCAGAGGATAGTTTGGCCCAAATAAACAAAGATGCAGAGCGTTTGTCCTTAGAGAACTTCAAATTATAAGTTGTCGTGAACTGTGTTTTGAAAACGCATTTAGGTTTATAAAAAAACATCGAAATAACAAACTTTCAAATGGCGCGCCCTGTTACATGTGTTTTGGAAAAATAGTAATACGATGTGCAACCAGGTTGCATTAATCGGTGTTTCTACGTATCAGTATATTTTCATTCGGCTCGAATCCAGTTCGTCACTTTCCAGCACAGAATTCGATATTAAAAGAGGGCACGCATGTTCGCATTAAAAAAATCGATGGTTAAAATATCGATAGAGCTATAGGTGTTTACCCACCTCTAGTGTTTTTGTTTTGCAAGTTTTCGCACTGACATCATTCCGTTATTCTACCAAAATAAAAGAGATTTGCCAATTGAAATGGAAGCACTAGACTTACTGGAAAAAAGGATTGATGCCCTGACTCGAGTGCTTGGCCCATTGCCAGAAACTCATGGAGAACACATCGACGGCATCAACAGTTCCCATTCCCAAGCAGCGAACATTGTCGACTCGTTGTGCTCTGCCAACGCCTTGTTGACCGAAGCCACCACCGGACGCACACAGCTGCAGCAGGTCGTAGGACGTGCAGAAGAATTGGAGAAGTATTTGGACCCCAATTTCTTAGAGGAGCAGCAGCAGGTGAGATCGAAAGAGGTCTATCTGAATGCCGTGGCACCAGAGCTGTATGCCCAGAGTGAGCAACTGGATCGAGTCAAGCAGCTGGAACCAGCACTGGGTGCTGAATACTTTCGCAGCATACCCAATGAGTGCCTAGACAAGCTTAAGCAGATAACCGAGAACAATGGGGAGTATGCCCAGCAAAGTGAACTAATTGAGGAGAGCTTGATATTGGCCATGAAGCGATATGGTGAGATTCAAGCAGGTCTGCTTACCTCGCTGGATACGATGAGCGAACGTTTGGAGCAGATGGAGCAGCGCATGGAGCAAAAGAAACGGGCCGACTTGACCAAGGATGTTGCCTTAAAGGACTGACTGAATTGAGATTGCTGAGAGTATTTATCCCTAGATATTGTTTCCACTTCCACTGTTCGCCTATAAGATTTATTTAATACGCTAGCACAATACACGAATCCATTAACTAAACCTAAAGCTAAAGCTAAGTCTAAACTATTTGTATAACTAAGAGATGTATGTGCTAGAAGCTGTAATGAAACCGATGAAGCTTTATAAATGGTATCCAATCCTAAGTGTAGCACCATGTACACAATTAGTCTACACATATTATGATGATCCTCAAAAGCGCATCTCATTGCGCTGTATGCTCTCGTAAATGGCTTGTGTCAAAGGTGCATAGCTGCCATTCGGCTGCAGATAGTGCAACTCATCCTCGCTGGCTGCGGGATTGAAGCTCTGTTGTTGCAGCTCCACCTTGCGCAGCTTGAACGTTCCGGTAAGGTCGATTCGTC
The DNA here is from genome assembly GCA_035046325.1 of Drosophila niveifrons. NCBI lineage: Eukaryota > Metazoa > Arthropoda > Insecta > Diptera > Drosophilidae > Drosophila > Drosophila niveifrons. The sequence continues at coordinate 407,944 of JAWNOC010000025.1, forward strand.
GCAGGAAGCGCAGGAATATTGGGCGCGCATAGTTGGGTAAAGCAGCCGCTAGCTGAGATCCAAGTGTTGCCACATTCACCTCTCGCGTTGGATCATATATGGCCGCCATGCCTGCACGTCCCTCCGTCTGAGGTATGCTCACGCCATAGACAATGGTGTCCTTGTAGCCAACAAGATTGCTTAGCTGCGCTTCCACTTCGCTGGTGGAGACATTCTCGCCCTTCCAACGGAACGTGTCACCCGTACGATCCTTAAAGTACAAGTAACCACGCTCGTCGGCCACTAACAGATCTCCAGATATAAATGCCATGTCACCCTTGCAGAAAACATCGTGCACCACTTTCTTGGAGGAGGCCTTTGTGTCGACGTAGCCAAGAAACTCTCGGCACGGATTGCCCTTCACAATCTTCCCAATGAAGACGCCCGGTTCCTGCACACCACACAACTCGCACAGCCCCTTCTCGTTGCGAATGGGTTCTCCGGTGTGGGGATCGGCTCGGATCACCGAAATCGGATATATCTGGGGCAGTATGCGTGAGACAAATCCAATGGCTCCCACAGTGCTGTCGTTGTTCATGATATTCGCATTGCCCTCTGTTGCACCGTAGAATTCGCCCACTTTGGCAATCTTAAAGCGTTCCACGAACCGTGTCCAGATCTGAGGACGCAACCCATTGCCAAAGACCATTCGCACTCGATGCTGGCGGTCATGCGGTGCCTCCGGAGTGGCCAGTATATAACGGGCCATCTCGCCAATGTATTGTGAGACCTGAATGCAGAATGTGTTAAGTAGAGAGTACGAAATCTGATAATCTTGTGGACTTACCGTGCAGTTAAAGCGCACGCAGTCTTCAAAGTATCCCGACGCACTGAACTTCTTGCGGATGACAACTGTGGAGCCGAAGAGCAACGCTTGTCCGATGCTCATCACGCCGCCAGCTGTATGATATAGTGGCAGCGGAGTGTAGAACACATCATTATCCCGGAAGCCCAAGGTATAGTGTATTCCAGCAGCAATGAAGAAATAACTACAAAAGCGAGATGGAGAGAGGAGCGGATGACTTAAGTAAGCTGCAGATTTTATTGATGATTATCACTAAGCAGCTAAGTCATATAGACAGCAATGCATAAGGAGTAATATAGATACACAAAAAATACTTGATAAAATAAAGTATAATAACCTGACTTTAATTTTTTTAATAAGACATTGAGGCTTAAGTTATTATAATAATAATCCGAATAAAATTGACAAAAATTTCCGGAATTAATCGAAAGTTTCATGACAAATATAATCCAGAGTTTTCATTGATATATTAGCTATGTAGTTCAGTGCTATTCTGAATGACATCCTCAACTTAGGAATTTCGTGATTGAAAAAGTCAAGTGTTTTCCTACTCAGGTATTATCCCGATACTAATACTCCTTCAGATTAAATTCTTCGTATTTATTTCGTAGATATCGCATTAACAAATTAATATATTCTCTACTTTATATGAAAAGTATCAGCATGGGAAATTGCGTTGTTTGCAGAAATGAGAACTCGGCAGATTAGAAAAAATATGTATTATCGGTGACGCATTGTCTTATCACTAGCGAATTCAATTTGAAAATAAAATCTGTAAATTCAACTATTCAGTTGAATCTCATGCCTTATAAGCGACAGTTTGTTGTGTGAATAATTTATAATGAAGATCATTTTTTATACATTAACAATTTCGACAACACTGTCGTTGGCATTATCCCACGATTGGTCGGTACGTAGACCCAGTTTATAGCCATTAAAATTGTAATTGTCATTGCAAAACATTTCTATGCAGTTCTGTGAGTTGTCAAAACAAATGGAAAATCAGTGTGCTTCCTATTGCCACCAGGTGTTGAAGCCTCTGCTTCATATGGCTGAAGTGAGTCGGCAGAAGGATGCACAAGTTTCGGAATTGCAAAGCCAGTTAGAAGAAGCTAGGATCAAAATGGCAATTTTAGAAACGTCTTTGGCGGAAAAAGAAAAACAATGTGAATTAAGAATCGAGCATGCCAAAGAGATATACGCTATAGAAATGAGAGAAAGACCCAAAGCTCAGAAGAACACTGAAAAGATTGTAAAGAACGATCCACTTCCTTCGAGTTGTGTTGATATTGATAGATCCTCTGGCATTCACATGGTAACGCTTCCCGGCATAGAGGCATTCCCAGTAAATTGTGATAGTGCAATAGCCGGATTGGGCTGGACAGTAATACAAAGTCGATCTAGATGGCAGCATCAATTTCTATCGTAGCTGGAGTGAATACCGTGACGGGTTTGGCGATTTAAAGTCCGAGTTCTTCATGGGTCTCGAGAAACTTCATAGGATAACATCAAGTGAGCGCCATGAGCTCTTCATATTCATGAGAGATCGGAACTCGCAACTGCGCAGTGCTCGCTATGATGACTTTAAGATTGGCGGTGAACAAACTGGCTACAAACTAATCTCGATAGGCAACCACACAGGGTTTTCCGATGATATGCTTCGCGAGAATTTGCACATGAAGTTCTCGACCTTCGATAGGGATAACGACAAATGTGGCGACTCGAATTGTGCACGTTGATCTTCATGGAGGCTGGTGGTACAACTGTTGTTCAGACAGGTCTGTCTCAATATATACACAACTCATTCTTGAAAGAGTATTTAACCATTTACTTCTTTTTTCCAGCAATCTGAATGGAGGATATAAGGAGACTCAAAAGTCTTGCCGCATCTTCTGGAATTACTTCTCCGATGAACTAGTAACTGTGCATATGCTTATAAGACCCAAACGCGTCAATCTCTCTAAATAAGAACTGCATCCATCCTTAAATGCCTTTTATAATTTATATCCTACCGTGAGTGGGTGATGACAGCTGCCTTGGGCAGTCCCGTGGTGCCCGATGTATAGATGTAGACAAGCTTATCCTGATGATCCGCTCGCGTGGCACCTGCAGCTACTTTATCCTTGGCTGCCGCATCCAGCAGTGGATTGAGTTGCTGTGCCAGACCCTGAGTGAGGCCATCGGTTGCTTCGGGGGATTGCACGCCATCGTTGAACTGATACAGCCCCACATGGGCGGGCAAATCCTTGGCAATATCCATGACAGCTGCGCGATAGCCAACGCTGTAGATGAGTGCGGTGCAGTTGCCCACCTTGATGCTGTGCTGCAGCGAAGGACCGCGCAGATTTGTGTTGATGAGCGGCGTGATGACGCCTAGTTTCGAGAGTCCCAGCCAAGTCCCCACGAACTCGCAGCGATTCTCCATCAACAATCCCACCACGTCGCCCTTTTTGTAGCCATGACTGTGAAAGACATTCGCCATACGATTCGCATGTTCGTTCAGTTGCCGGAACGTCCATTGTTGCGTCTCGCTGACAATCGCCAGCTTGTCGGGATACTGTGCCACATTCGCCTCGAAGATGTCGCCCACATTGAGATTCTTGCGCTCCTGCCGCTTCACAAACAACATCACGCGTATGTAGGCAATCAGAGCACTAAGAAGATGCGGGTTTAGTAACTAAAACGAGGGAAACTTTAACTTCAACTGCAGCTTACGTAAGGTCGCGCGGAGTCGTCACTGCTGCTATGTAGAACCAGCGGAAACCAGGCTTAACCAGCAGCAGCAGCACAAGGCTGCCATAGAGCCCAAGCAGTCCATAGTAGGCGCCCTGATAGTACCAGAGCAAAGCTGTGCCCGCTGCTCCAAGTGGCGTCAGCAGCAGGAACAGCAGCCAGCGAAGGCAACTGGTTTTCTTGGCTGCATTGGATGTGTCCTGGGTTGCCTCGATATTGATCATTACATCCTTGGAGGGGCTCTAAAAGAAAGAACACTTTACTTCACTCTCTACGCCACATCAAATAAGAACTGTATATTTTAAAAAGTCGTGAACTCTGAGTTCATACGTCTAGTGTAAAAGCAATTAGAATTTTAAGTATATACATTTAGTATACTATTATAAATTGAGGTTGCTTGTCATTTAATTTCGCGAACTTTAACTCTTTGTTGTTGAGCTAAGTGAGCTTTTTTTTTACTATTCGCTTACAAACTGAATACACTTCTAGTTTGACCGGTAGAATTAATAGATTTAAGCAAACTGAACTCGTGTTATTAAAAACAACAAAATTACAAATAATAAAACTAAAGAGTGAAAAAGAATTTATTGGGTTTATTAGTGGAAGAAGTTAAACATATGATAGTAAATTTGCAAGAGCATACAAAATTTGTTTGATTTGAATTCGGCTAACAACCGGTTCTGAATTAATCATCGCTCATCTAAAATCTAGCTAAAGCCCAAGTGCTTCGTCAATGTCTGAAAGTTAACATCTTTTAAAAATCGTCCTGTCTACTTAATTTCTAATATTAAAATGCATAGACGTAGGCTTTTTGGATACCAAATTTCGTAGCTAAGATTTGCATTTTTTTTTTTATTTTTGCAAAGCGACTAAAAACCGGCCCTGAGAAAATCAATTTCTTTTCCACGTGCTTCATCTACACAAGCTGACATTTTTCATTGTTTATTATGGCCATATATTTGTGATCTCTCTCAACCTGTATCTTTCTAATTATGTATTCACATATATTTACATTTACTATGCAGTATTGTAGGTCAGTAACAGATGCCCTTGAGACATAATGCCAAACTTGACAGAGCTGTGATTTTTGTTGTTGTTTGACATTCGACGTTTATATTAACTGAAACTTTTAACTTTTTATAGAATTTTTATATGTTCTTAAGATGTTTGAGTGATGAGAACAAATTTGTTGTATTCTCAAAAGTCTATAAAGTGTATTTCTTAGTCAGCACTCTTATTTTATTTAGTTTAAAGTATTCATGGGTGGAATTCCAGAAAATGTATGTTTGCAGCATTTAGAACAAGGCTGACTGAAGTAAATAGAGGAATATAATAAATCAAATCCATAAAGTAAGGACTTATAACAAGGCTGACTGAAGTATATAGAGGAATTTAATAAATCAAATCCTTACTTTATGGATTTGATTTATTATATTCCTCAAAATGAAATAATTAAATTACCTTTCATTCAAAGTATATAAACATTTCATTAATTCAAAGTAAACGATAAACTACAGGATAGGAAGCAATACACAGCAAAGTGCTTAAAATCTTCTATTTATTTTCTTAGCGACTATATATTTAATTTAGAAGCCCCTAATTATGGAATTGAATGCGTTTTATTTGGCTCAGAAGATGGCAAGGCAAACAATTAAGAAATTACTATTTAATCCAAAAAAATTTTGGCCCTTCTCGCCAAGCCCTCCTCTTAAACAAGTTAATGCATATCTATGAATCTCACAACTGAAATTCGGGCTTAACACATTTTTTTGTCAATATACTTTGCAAATGAGTAGAGAGACTCTCATCGGATATCGATTCTATCATTTTAAGTTGTTTTACTGCGTTTTCAATGTTTATATTTTATTTAAATAACTGGTTAAAATTTGCAAGCAACAGCAATAAGATCTAATTATCAAATTTGTGACCTATGCGGTTAGATATCTCCTTAAAATGCATCATTGCTTTGTGCTCGGCATCAGCTGCCAGCTTATTGGACAGTCGGATAAGAAGGCAGATGGTTAGGGCAGAGGTTAATCCCAACAAATAAAAGAGTATCTGAGTATTGAGTCATAATCAGCAGATTACATGAATTATGTCACCTATTCTCTTTTACCTTGTGCCATATTGTAAAGTGATAATCATTGGAAGTCTGTCCACCGTCCCCGACTAATGGATCATCGTCGGTGCTTTTCATCATGTTTTCCAATATTTGCCTGAATTCTTAACTTTACTTGTTTGACAACAATCTGTGGTGCAGGTCCCATGAACACTATTTGACTTTAAAGTCGAAGCTGCTTATGATCAGTATGACTTCTAATAATCTTTTGAAATTCAATTGAAAGCTAATAATAGTCTGTGTTTTTCGGTATTCTTTTCCCCATTCGGTTTGATTCAACATCAACACTTCCGCATAAATCACTAAAAGTTAGCCATTACTCAAGTACTTCTTATTTATTTTTATTTATTTTTGGGTAGCTCATTTCCAGAAGTAATTAGCTGTAAAAGCTTTACTGTTCGCTCGGCCACTGCCGGTAAATGAACACTTAAAAGATCTCAAGATTGTTTGCCGAATTCCGTTTTATAAAATTAAAACAAACAGAAAAAAGCCGGCGACACCTTTTTGATAATAGGTATAAATCATGTGAAGTTTCTTAAAAATATTTCTTCAATATTCTTTAATCTACAATATAATTATTTCTTAATATCCGAGAATATTCTGTTGCGTGTTTTTTTATTAATTTTCGATAGTAATTTAATTATGTTGACCCTGTGAAGTCCGTCAAAAATTTTAATATTGACCTATGCCACAGTTTTGAGTTTCAAATCGAGTCGTCAATAAAATCGAGATGCTACTGAAAAAGCGAGCAAAATAAACGGGTTTTTCTGATTGATTGTGTTTAAAATATTCCACTGTGTTTACATTCTGAATTACAGAAAAAGCGTCGTACGAAAACATTGATCGACTAAGAGTTACCCAAAAAATGGATTGAGAGGTAAATTTTCGCTTTTTGCATGACTATATATTTTTTATGGATTCAAATTTGTATAGAAATAGTAATATAAGTTGTTTGGTGGAAAATAGATCTTCAGCACTAACTTATGATACCATCGATTGTAAATACCCTTCAGGAGGAACAAAAATATAGGGAAGTTAAGTGATATAAATGAAGAGAAAATAACAATTAGAATGTGATCGACTGAAAGATACTTGATATATATACTACTATATACAAATATACACACTTAAGTAAAGCAAGCATATATAGTATATAAATATACCAAATTGCAGTAAAATATCACGAAAGTATAAACAGGCAAAGGCCAAAACAACTTAGCCGGTTTATCTGCGCCCCATCATAACATAATATTCTTTTATCCAATGTGCAGCGAGTATAATTAAGGTTAACAAATGAAGCTTAACGAGTACGAAGTCGGAACTGCCTGCTATGCGCTTTTTATAGCTTTATTATCAGACCCCCACTTAAAAATTCGACTGAGCTGAGCGTAGACAGAGCATCGAAGCGAAAACTTGTTTTATATACCATTCATATATGGTTATTTTTGTTTTACTTTTTATTTTTGTTGTTTTTTTTTTTTGGAGCACAAAGTCAGATTGTCGGTTTGCCGATTGTGGTCGGAATAGTCAGTTAGTATGTTCGAACACAAAAGCCAAAAAATGTTAATGTTAATGCAAGTATAGTTTACCTGGGTAGAGTTCAAGGCTGTTGGACTGTGGCCAGGGGCAGCAGCATCATTCATTTTGCGATATTAATGCGATCCACTCGATAACAGGCAGATAACAGAGCATTAACAGTCCCAGCACGGTTGATTAACAGCGACTGTGAGTCAGTGGCTAATTAGGCAGACGGTTTGCACTTTTCGTTTTTTACTTTTGCTTATTTTTTGTGGTTACTTTCCAAATGAAATTGCGGGTAATTAGGTTTGGGTGAGATGTGAATTCCAATTGCAGCAAAACTGACACAAAGAAAAATGATCTTTTTTAAAAAAAGTTGTTTGGTTTTGAGTAGAGTTGAGTTGTGTTGAGTTTCAAATGCGACTGCGGCCGCGACTGTGGAGATCTTTTGTTGGGTCCAAGGTGATTTTAATGTTATGTTTTGTTTTGTGTTTTTTTTTTGTATTAATTATGATTTTGTTGTGAGAATTGCCAGTAAACTGCTGAGGAGGTTGAGGTTTATTATGTGTGTCAGTTGTTTTCGGGAAGTTGTTCCAAAAAAAAGTCTATTTTATGCAATTTTAATGGCTCGTTAAATGATGTGTGCAGTGTGACGAGTTTATGATCTCTTGTCAGTCGCGAAATCTTGTTGAGTATTATGGTATTAAAGTGTTTTTATTTGTCAAACAACCTAGCTGTATTTATAAAACTCAAATGGAATATGAATGTTTAGTTCATAACTTTTAGGTGCAGCATAATTTTTAAGCAAATCTGTAAATCAATCTTACAGTCTTACTCATAAATGTGAATATAAATCGTATTCAAATGATGTGCGATGGAATTTTGTGCTGTGCATGTTTAATGATTGCAACATGCACCTTTAGTTATTGCTTCCTTGTTGCAAGTTGCAACGGCACTTCGGCTAATTATGAGGCCCGATTTGTAACTGCAACCTCATCACTCAAAGCAACGATCTTGATGATGACGATGATGATGATGATGATGGGGCATCTTCACTTTCACTGAGGTTTTTCTTTTGTTTCACTTTTTTTGCACACTTGCCGACAATGGATTTTCCTCAATTGACCAACTTGGAGATATTTTATCTCATCTGGTTTGCAGACAAGTCAACAACACAACAACTGTTTCCTACCCACAAAAAACCATTTGTTGCACACACTTAGAACACACAATGCTTGTTATGCTTAACTAACTTCGTAGCTGCCGCATTCAGATGCGAACAGCTTGCTTGTTGGATGCGTCTTTAGGCCAACAGCTCGGATCGTCGACTGCGCTCGTAAGCCAGAGCTAGACTCAGCTTCATACTCTGAGTCGGAGTCAAAGCTAAGGTTTGCTGCTTTGCGGTTGCTGTCGGCGTCGACGTGAGCGTCAACAGCAACATGCCAACAGGTTGATTTGAAGTTAGCTCGGTCACACACAACTGTGTGGTATGTATGTATCTTTTGATTGTTGTTTCAAGTATCTCAGTACATTTGATTACTGCTTTTGATTGAAGTTTGTTGTTTGCATTTCATTTTCGTACTGTGGCACGCAAGTGAAAATTGCCGACATGTTATACCCTGTAATTATGCATAGAACTGTAAATTTGCTGCCATAAATACCCTGTTATCTGGAATGTCGAACACAAGTGCATCGTAATTCTATATCTATCTTGTTACTGTATTCATTCGGTCTGCTGTTTACACCTCCCATGTTTTTTATGCGCCTTTCGTTGGGCTATTGCCGTTAATATTTCAGCAAGGGGCATAAAACGCACATCGACAATGTCACCATTCAGCTGAAGAGCTAGAAAAATGTCTAATAGAATTTCATGTTGGGAACGAAAGTGGATGCATAAAGAGACGAAAAGGGGGAATGCATTTAATTCGAAACACGTGTTCCACTCTGCACTCTTTTTCTTTCTCTTTTCGTTTTGTTTTTCTTTTTTGTTGCTGATACTCGATTCTTTCTCTTATACCGAACAATTCATCCATTACATTCGCGTTGTGTTTGGATCCAAAAGGGGGTCGCTCCTCCGCTCTCTTGCCTCTCATATCTATGTATGAATATGCAGACAGTGTAAGAGTGCACAAAAGCTTAGCACAAACATGCAAACATACATACATAAGAGTACTAGACTGAAATGCAAACGCTAAACATATAACTTCAGATTTGCATGACTTGACTCAATAGTTATATGAACATGGGTTAAGCAATTACGGCGATTTTCGAACCAGGTTAAGTACAATTGCAACATTTTTTGCCGCTTTAAGTGAGCGATCTTGTTAAAGCGATATCTTTATCTGCATATCTATATCTATATCTATATCTATATCTATATCTATATCTATATCTATATCTATATCTATATCTATATCTATATCTATATCTATATCTATATCTATATCTATATCTATATCTATATCTATATCTATATCTATATCTATATCTATATCTATATCTATATCTATATCTATATCTATATCTATATCTATATCTATATCTATATCTATATCTATATCTATATCTATATCTATATCTATATCTATATCTATCTCATACCTGACTAACATTGACATTTCAACAACTAAATTCAATGGCATTTTATTCTAGGGCTCAATATATTTTTATGGCTATGCCAATCAACAGTTCCCCGACCATTTATAAGTAATATTCCTATATACTCATACAACTCTTAACAAGGCACCAAGAAAGATACTCAGCATTCAATGTATTTCTTCACACTCTCCCCGTGGCATAAATGTGTTTCTTCCTCCCTCAGGCAGTGCAAAAAATAAATGCAGTGACAAGTTAGCATATATGTTTGTATGTAAGACATACATTTTTATATTCATTTATGTATATATACATTTGTACATTGGTATTTATATAGGGCTCTACCCTTTTGGGACTCCGTTCGCTCTCTCGTTGTGTGAAACACTTGAGCTGCCGCTGCTGTTGCTGTTGGTGCAGCATTGTGTCAAGTGGATGCTTTGGACTGAGACTGAGATCATTAAAATAACATCGTTAGTGCGCTTATAATGAAGTACTAAATGGCAAATCCCGAAAACTGGATTTCAGTCAAGTGGAAAGTGGCTGTGACGTGGTGACTGCCGTCTAATGATTAGTCTAAGTCTTATAGAGACCCAATGTCGCCGCCGCCGTCTTTGTATTTGTCTTTGTCTTCCCGCCAAAATGAAATTCGAAATATATATTGCTATAGATTTCTTGCATTGCGACGTCTTATATTACGAGTGCGATGGGCCCAACACAATTGATGGATGCGACCGTGAAAAGTGTGGCGTGGAAAACGCGCATCAGCGTCCATCAGCAGCTCATGCTATAGCTCTCTGTGTATCTGTGTGTGTGTGTGTGTGTGGTTGTGGTTGTGTGGGTGTGTGTGTGTGTGTGTGTATCTTTTGGGGACGCTCCCGCGCTGTCAGAAATTAATCTTTTCGGCTTCGCGTCAGATGCCAGATGTTGCCTGCTTGCGGTTTGCTGCTGGGGTTCCGCTGGCGCAAAGTGTCAAGCGTTTACATCAAATGATGCAGCGGACAGCGATCTTGCTTTCGTTTCGTATTCCCAGAAGTTCGCCCAATACATGAATATATGCATATAATAAAACAAAATTAACAGGCAACCATTTTGCCCAAGCACAAAAACAGTTTTGTAAACGGCATCCATTTCCTTTCATTCTTTTACTTTTTTTTTGGGGGGGGAGTTCAAACAGGCGTTTTACTTAGTTACTTCCTGGCTGCCTTCGCGAGTCACTAAAATCATTTTGTGTAAATAAACAAAAAGTGCCTCGATTTGGCGTTTGGCTGCTCTGCTTGTTGTCGTCCATATTGTTGTTGTCGATATTCCATTGGCGACCGCCAACGCTGCCAGCCTCTTTCTTGCTCTCGTCCCATCTTTGTGCTGTTCTTTTTTATGAACGCTTTTTTGTTTATAGACAACAACTACATAGGGGTTTATGTGCTGCGCATCTTCGGCTGAAAAAATATAAAAGGAAAATATTTATGCGACCGACGCAAGACCCGCCTTAGCTACTGCCAACCAACAGGACAGACAAATTGACGAACGAACAGACGGACGGACGGACGGACGGACGGACGGACGGACGGACAGTCAAAGAGGCAGGGAGAGAGAGAGACTGGCAGACGGGCAGACAGACGATATTGCTTTCAGTTGCCCCTTTCGCGCCTCAGTGTGATTATTCAATTTGTATACACTAGTCGGAAAAGCCGAAGGGTATATTGGCTTCAAGGCAGTTTTCGGAAGAAAAGAGAAAGTCATGCAAATTATATTTATTGTTGAAAGGTAAAGAATAAAGATAAGTAGTTACATTTCTTGAATTTATCAACTTTTGTAACATCTTTATGTTGCATACTTTTTGGAGTTGTTCGAAAAGGTTTTGTAGCAGCATGTTCAGGGTTTTCTTTTATTATTATTATTGATGTTATTATTATAAATAAATTTTTTCCCTGTGTTGTTATAGTACTTTTTTTTTTTTTTTTTTTTTTTTTTAATTAAAGCTTCTTTATTTAAGTATCGAACCAGTACAGCAAGAACAAAATAGTACTATAACAACACAGGTAAAAGAAATGTTTATGTTTTAGCCAAACCTCATATTAGTTTAAGGTGTTTCTGAGAAGTTTATAGGGTGAACGTTTTGGCGAACCCTTGACGCTTCAATCGAACTACTATTTATAGTAGTATTTTACATAATAAAGAAACAAAATAAAAAAAATATTATTATTATTATAAAATATTATTATTATTATTATTACTTTTGGCATTGACCATACTACAATTTGTCTATATCATAAGTTAATAAATTATTAATATTATTATTCATTTCTTTTCAATTCTTTCTAATTTTAGTGATTTGTGATATCCATTCATATTATGTTGCATTTAAAGTGCATTACTTTACAGAGTACCTCGATAGTCTATCACTTCAACTAGATACCAAAAATATTTGTACTTTTTTATGTATTTTTACGCACATTCGAATGTACTAAATGTTTGTATGTATTCACATTAGTTCCTCTAGTACATTAGCTATTGTCGTCGTTGTTGTTGTTGCTGTTGTTGTTGAGTTCATTGTTGCTGATGCTGTTGACGGGACGCTGCCAGTTCTGTCGGTTGCCATTAGTCAGCTGGGTCAACTTATGAACTTTGATCGTTGATTGATCGGCAAATGCACTCGAAATGCTGCCAACAACAATAACAACAATAGGAAAAAGATAAACTGCATTTGCTGAAGTTGTTAGTTGTTGTTGTTGTTGCTGCTGGTCCAGTTCGACAAATGTCTATACACCTCGAAACGAGAATATTGATTTTAATTACACAGACTCAGTGCATATTTTGTTGCTGGCAGCGTTGCATGAAGCAGATGTTCTGCCGCACATAGTGATGGTTACTAAGGGGAGCCACATTGGGGAGAGGGAGAAAGAGCGAGCGAGAGAAGCATGGCAGATTCTCACTAAAAATCAATCAGCAGTCCACAAATGAGCCCGCTTGCCTTCTGGGTCACAATACTCGCACTCGGCACTCGAATTTACGTGTTCAGCTCGGCCTTCGAGCGTTTCGGGCTTCCGTTCTCTGGCACCCGTGCTTTGAAATCTGAAACGCCTCGTATACTTTTTGGACACACCATGTTGCAAGTTGCTACATGAGAGCATCTGTCCGTCCGCTGCAATTGTTTTCGATTTTGTTTAAATGTTTCCAATGCTTTGCCAATAATTGCAAAACTATTCGCAGAACTCATAAATATTCCACATTAATATTTAATATTAGCGAACTGGGTTAAGAACTGCTATTGTGCTTGCTAAATGAAAAAACAATTCTAAAGAAGGAATCTATTAAAAATGATCTATCACATTTAATGAACTTTGTAGTCCTTTGAAATTCCCAATAAAATCACTGTATGAGCAAAATAAAACATTTGCTACTTACCTTCAAATCATAAATTGAAGACGAAGTGCTTTTGATGAAGGAATTTGTAGAAATTATCTAATATGTTTCTTTGAATGTAAATGATACGTTTTAGGATGATAAGAATATTCTAACTTTTGTAGTAGTAGATTATTACATTTTACTAAATATGAAATAAAGTATAAATGATCTATCACATTTAATGAATTTTGCAGTGTTTTCAAATTCCCAATAATTTTACAGTGTGAACAAAATAAACATTTCCTACCTTTCAATAAAATTTCCATGTTCCTTTTCAAGTTAAAGACTAAGTCCTTGTAAGGAAGGAATTTGGAGTATTTATCTAATGTGTTCCTTTGAATGATGTAAATATATATGTAGCTTTGAAAATGTTTATAACCTACTATATGTTTCTAACTTTCTACAGTGAACTGTAGAAATCACAGCATTTTCATTAAATTTACAAAAAAAGAGATGATCTCTCATATTTAATGAATTTGGCAGTCCTTCAAAATTCCCAATAATTTCACAGTGTGAACAAAATAAAACATTTGCTACCTTCCAATAGCAACTGTATCGAATGCTCATTTCCAAGTCGAAGATGAAGTTGATGCCGATTCAAAGTCAGAGAAGCATTAAACGCTGCCGGTTGGCGCCTACTTCGAGCCTAAGGAAGTCGAAAGGAAAACAACAATAACAAGAAGCAAGAAAGCAAGAAAGAAAAAAACGCATGCTATGCTTACTCCCACACGCATTATTTTCATTTCATTTATGAGCCGAGTTACTGTCACATATGTTGGGAAAACTCTCGATGGCAAGCGGCATGAGGTCCTAAATCCTGGCCCAGGACCTCGCTGTGATTTGCAGAGCTGGCGCATAGCACATGCCATTGATTGCCATGTGCGCACATTTAATAACAGTCCTCCTCCCTTAACGGCCATGTGAATTTGCCATGCAAAAAAACAAAAGAATAAAAATAATAGAAATTCGAAAATGGCTGAGAGCATCTTCTTTCATGTGTGTGTGTGTGTGTCTCAGTTTGAGTTTGAGTTTGAGTGTGTGAATGAATGACTCCATTTCTAAAATTAGTTACACAATTTATGCGTTTCGGTTATTTGAGATGATCTTAAATAGGTTTTTAGGAGCCCAAAAGTAAAACATGAACTCATATCCATGAGCATTTTGGGGGTGTTGACATTTCTATGTTGGGGTAGTCCAACATCGTTCATTCATTTACCTAGCTCTTGAAATAAAACAGCTACCAAGGAGGATCCTCTAGTGCTCTCTCTTCCTTTAAGTGGAACCCAAAATGGTTTTTTCTTAGAGAAAACCCTTCTTGCGTGTATCAGATGACAATTCTTGAATTGAATAGCGGACGACATTTATTTACATTTCGTAAGGTGGTTTTTATTTATATGTTTTACTTCAAGACGATTTTCTTAGCAAGTCAAAGATGATTTTTCGGTTTAAGCAAATAATTGGAAATGATCATTTTTATATATATGCAATTTTGCATTTAAAACTAAAATATCTATAAGTAGAAATAATAAAAGAGAATACATATGTTTGACCGTTCATTTATAAGCTGAAAATATTTTACTGATTAATATTGGAAATGAAAATGAATTTAAAAAATAATAATAATATAAAAAAATAGCAAAGTATTGTTTTATTGTTTTAATAAGAAATGTGACATTTAATAAAACAAAGAATTTTACATACTATTTATCCCAGAACTCTTATTATTATTTAACTATTATATTTATAATACCAATTTACAAGTTTACTTAGCATATTCGCTCAAATAAATTTTATTGAAATTGGTTATTTACTTAAAACATTTATTTAGATTAAAGGCTTACTATTCTTTGATAAAGATATGGAATCTTACAAACACAAATATTGAAAAGAAATTGCATATCTGAATTTGTTTTCGCTTAGTTAGTGTACAAGATGACGCTATAGAGATGTAAATCTTATAACAAAAACAATATGAATCAACTGGATCATTCTGCAGAAATGAAAGATCAATATCTTTGATTCCAAGAAAATCGAATACCTCAATATCTTACTGTCTTGTTTTACATGTTGTGGCGTGCAACACAAATATATTGTGTTTAAAAATTGTACTTCCAAACATAAAATTTGTTTTTTTTTTGTATGAATAAGCCATCGTAGCTAACGTTGAATGTCAAGGATTGTTGGGATTTTCAGTCAACTTATTTTAAT
Source organism: Drosophila niveifrons (assembly GCA_035046325.1). NCBI lineage: Eukaryota > Metazoa > Arthropoda > Insecta > Diptera > Drosophilidae > Drosophila > Drosophila niveifrons. The sequence goes on from JAWNOC010000025.1 coordinate 423,366, forward strand.
TATTTGTACTGAAGTGGACAAATTTAATATTATTTAAGTTTACCATTTGAAAATAAATAAATTTGTTTATAATCTTTTGTAATTGTCTCATTTTCAGTAGATCGAAAATGTAAAGGAAGATAGATGATGGATCGATGCATTAACATGGATGGTTGAAATGACGATCGGACACATGTAAATGGCAAAATCAAAATTTGCGACTTGATGATCAAGAATATATGTGCGTATTTAGGAGATGCTTCATGGAGTGGGAGGTAATTTTTTTAACTTTTATATTATATTAACCGACTATACTCTAGTTTTCTATTTTTAGTGGTTTGAAATCTTAAAGCAAAAATCTTCAATCTTTGTAGAGTGCAATTCTCTTTTTCAACTTAAAGCTATGAAATATCTCTAGTCTTGAATAAAATATATATGAAAATATAAAAAATGTTTATTAAAAGTATTATGCATTAAAATAATAATATGATCAAAAATAATTGTTTAAAAAAACTACATTTTTTGCTTTTTAAATTTAAGAAATGTGTACACAAATTGCTGAAAGTTTTTCATTTCAATATGAGCGGAATGAACATATTGATTTGAAAACGTTTGTAAATCATCTTGGGCCTAATTCGGCATTTCTTTCTTAAATTGAGAAAGTATTTTCCCTGGAATAAAATTTAAAATTCATAATTTATTTATTTGCAAGTAAATATTTATATTTCAGCAATTTGCAGACAAAGGAAAAGGCAGAATGTAAGACAGAGAGGCAGATAGACAGAGAGAGGGAGCAAAAGAAAAGCAGAAATATGTATCAAAATATATTTGCAAATACTCCACGATGCATGTGTTTATCTAAACATCTTTTTGCTTTCATGTGATGCGATCTAGCCCACTTATGAGTCTTCGCATCCACAACAACCTGTCAACGGCTGGAGATCTATTTGCATGCATATATATACATACATATCATAGATATATTCGCATATATGGTAAAGAGATCATACGCGTACTTTGTATGCAACTCAAAATACTCATGCCAGCTGTCATTTAAAAAGCAATTAAGTCAAGCAACTAAAAATGATATTTGTTGCGCCTTTGAAGCGCTTCAGAGACTAAATCAACTGACTGAGCTAATTATGTGCATTTTAAATATGCACATTTTGGGCGACATAACATAAATACTATTCCGAAATACTTTGTAAACAATTTTTATGTCGCAACCGAAAGCGGAGCGGGAGAGAGAGAAAGAGAGAGAGAGAGAAGAGAATTAAACAAATGCACATAAATCACCGGATGTGCGATGTGTGGATGTGTTCCCAGCTCCCCAGTAGACTTCGGCTTCGTTTTCCATCTTCGTTGGCATTTTTTTTTTTTTTCGGATTCAGTTGTTGCGCTTCCCATGAACAAGTGAGATGCAGATACATTTTTGTATCTTTGAGATACACACTGTTTGATCGCCGCATGACGTTACGCTCTAAGTATGTCGTCGTCGTGTCGTCTCTGTCGATCCCACCACCAACAAATATTCATGCGAATTAACTACTTATACGAGTATATATATGTATATGTGGCATATAAAGTCGGGGCCAGACCCCCCTCGAAAGTTCTGCGACGACAACGAAGACAACGACGACATTTTCGCGCCTAATTTAATGGGGGAATGAGAACAACAACAACAACAAAAACAACGACAACAACATCGACAACAACGACCACAACAATGGCAACCGCAGCGACACAAACAAAATGGCGAATCTTGTGTTTTTTTTTTCTTCATTTCATTTCATTTCTTCGTTTAATTTATACAATTTAATTTAGTTAGCGCTAGACATATAATTAAACCTAAAAAATAATTGATATTTATTTTAACTTTTTTTGCTCAATTTCGTAATTTTCTTCATTGTATTTAAATAGTTTTTTGTTTAGGTTAATCATCTATAAGATATGGAAAGATCTGCTTGTGCTTCGCTTAGCACTCGCATTGGAATTATTCACGCTGTGTGTACGATTTCGTGCAGTAACTGGAAGCCCCAATGGCAAATGCAACAAATGCAACTCCGTTTTATGCCTTCTGATGCTGGGCATCGCCTTCCATGCGCCAGACACCGAACAAGTAGCTGAGCTTCTCGGGCGGAATGATCGGAGCACCATTCGCCTTGCGCAGACACTTGAGATCGGCCTCGGCTCCATTGGCGGCGCTGAGCAGCGTGCTTGGATTGCCGTAACCCGTTGCAACTGTCGAGGATTGTGCCTCCAGAGCTTTCAGCAGTGAAATGTCGCTGGAGCTCAGCATGCGACAGAGGAAGTCAATATATCTGCAGAGACAAAAAGTTAATAAAAAGTTAGTTAAAGATTACTTTCAATGATTTAGCTAGAGTAACTCACCTTGTGGCCAACTTGAGAGTTTGGATTTTGCTCAGCTTGTCGCTGGGCAGCGTCGGTATAATCTGCTGCAGTGCTTTGAATGCATCGTTCAGGCTCTGGGTGCGTTGTCGCTCCCTCACATTGGCCATCACCCGCTGATTGCTGAACTCATCCGTCTCCTCGGTTTTGCTCGGTTTCCGTTTCAGGCGACGACGCGGCTTGCGGAACGCTTTGCCCGATGCATCGACAGCGTCCAGCAGGCTGCTATCATCGCCCAGGCAGGCAGGGGAGAGACCTTCCATGTCCTCCTCCTTGGCATAGCCGCCCACAGAACTGAGTGCGGTTTGTCGGGCGTATTCCATATCGTCCCGATCGGAACTTGAGTAGGCGCTGCCATTCAGGCTGTTCGCTGGTTCATATGCATCATAGTTTTGCCTGCAACAGAAATAGCAAATTATCTCAGAGTTAGAAAAGAACGATATTCAAAAAAAGGAAAGTCAAACATCCCACGATATTGCTTAAAAGTCGCCTAAACTTTTTTATATTATTGTACATGTTTATAATTTCGTTATTTGTTTATAATTTTTTTTAATTCGTATTTTTATGTTCGTTCATCTAATTAAATTTTTTGTTTTTGTATATTTGAGAATTAAAAAAGCAAACAAGCTTTTATTCGCTATAGTTTTTTTTATGAAATGCATTAAAAATCTTTTGATAAACTTTCTTTGTTGGTTTGCGAGGTTAATAAAATGGCCTTTACTTGTTCCTTTTATGTAAAATATTGATTTCGAATGTTAAAAAATGATTTTTATTTAAAGTATTTGGAAGTTTCGGGTTTCTGGCATTTATAGTTATGTTGACGCTACAATATTTTTTTTTTACCTTTCAAATTACTGTTTAAATGTTATAATGAAGAAGAATATGATGTATTCCATATGATTTCAAGGCAAAGATATATTTTGAAGTAACTAAAGTAAAGGATCGAGATAAGCAACTATTTTTCGAATTAAATTGAGCTTATTTTTTTTTAAGTATTTTAGATAATTATAAATATCATGTTTTCCTCTATTCATTGCCATGCTGAAGTTAAGTCTATAAGCTACTTAAGTGAATTTATTAAAGATTGTTTGGATTGAAGTAGTCTTTCTCAATTCGACATTTTCGTAAGTTCCTGTAACTAACAATTAAATTTGTTTGAATTCAATCTCTGCATGAATCTTTCAGATTATGTTTTTAGACTCAGATTCTTACTGAATTGATCAGTATTTATATTAGAGGTTTTAACTTACCCTGGTCTATAACTGCTTTGGAAGTGTAACTGCTGCTGTTGTGGCTGCTGCTGTTGTTGCTGCTGCTGTTGCTGGGCAATAGCTTGAGGATAGACGCCGTATTTAAAGATGTTTGGCTTGTGGTCCTGCATATCCTCATCAGCGGCAAAGTCGAAATGCGAATGGGAGTGAGAATGTGGGGAAACGCAGTTGTTGTGTGTGGCTGCCTGCGTTTGTGACTGTGTCTGAGTTTGTGCAGCGGCAACTTCATCCACAGTTGTTGGCAAATAGTCGACGTAGAGTTGATGCTGCTGCTGCTGTTGTTGTTGTTGTTGTTGTTGTTGGAGCAACTTCTTGTGCTCGGGTTGCATGGTCAGTGAATCCGTTTGGCAATCGTAGTCGCTGCTGCTGCGAGCCCGCTTGCCATGCTCATTGAGAATGTAGCCATGTGGAATTTGTGCTGCAGCTGCAACTGCAACCACTCCTGTTGCAGCCGTCGTCTGCTGTTGCTGCTGCTGCTGTGGGCTGTGACTGCGACTGTTGCTCAAAGTTATTCTGATTGTTGTTCAGCTCCAGGCTGCTTTGAGCGCTGTGATTGCTGCTGGTGCTGAGCACCTCGTTGCTAGGAATATTGTAATCAGTGTCCTCCAGCTCTGTGATTCCATACGCTGCATAATCCGCAGCATTCGGCGCCAATGAAGGCAATGGAGCATATTGTTGTTGTTGCTGCTGCTGCTGCTGCTGTTGATGTTGCTGATGGGTCGGATGCGGCATGTAATGACCATTTGGTTGCTCCAGCGATTGAATGTACGCCTGTTGCTCCACCTGAATGAGCTTGATGACATTATGCTGCAGCTCCATAATGTTTGGCAGCGTTGGCTTGTAGCTAATGTCCAGCAGCACTTTTGGCGACACCGAACGCGCGCTCATCGTTTGATATTCAATTTCGACTTGTTTTCTTTGCTTTGAGTTCAACACTTGCATATAATACTACGTGTATTATATGAATAACTTATACTATAGATAAATATAGTTGTAACACTTTGCGATCGTACTCGCTTTACCGTTTTCTGCTTGCGAAGTGCGATTTGCGAGATGTGCGCGCAGCGGCAATGACGAAACACAACTGACGCATGATCCTGCCGGCCATTGCTCAGATCAATGTTTTGCGCTGCGCTCATTGCTCGTTCCTCATTCGCTGCTCGCTCTTCGCCGCACGCAACACTAGTTGTCTCGCTCTAGCGCACGCAATTGTCGGCTCTCTACGCTTCGACTGCCTCTTCGGGCCTCAGGCGAATACAGCGCAGGTATGACGTCAGAGCTGCTGCCGACGCATCGCTTGCACTGAATTCGCCTTCGTTCTCTTGCAGTTTCTCACAGCAGGGCGGCTGCAAATTATTTATTCTGGGTTTTAACACAGATTTGATGCTTTTTTTTTTAAATTACTAACTTTGTTGTATCTTTTTATCGGCTAACTCTATTAGAAATATCTATGTACATACATAAATATATCTTTGCATATAACATTATTGATTCCGTATAAATTTATTTATTAAGTGAACACAGCTGAAACAGTTGAAAGATCCTAGAATGCTTATATTTTTACACAATAGGTTAAACAATGTTCATAATTATTATTAATTTATTGGGCTTATCAAAATTCCCACTTTAAACCAATCATGCTTAGTTTTGTTCTTATTTTAATCGCCCATTGATGTTATTATAAATTCTCTTTGTTGTTTAAAATCATGTGGGTACCAACAAGGATTGCTAAAATATACATTATTAAAACACATGCCATAAATAAAATTAAAAATAAATAAACGAAATTACTCGCGGTGTTGTGTAACTGATAAAAAGGCAAGTTATAATGATATTTTGTCTCAAAAAGTTTGCCACACTACTGAAAATAGTTAATACCCGAAAAATTAAATAGAATGAGTATTGAACTTCATTAAATTAAAGTTCATTTAAAAGACTTCAATACTCAAAATGATTTATAAGAATGTTAGAATCGTGGTTTTTCTTAAAATGTTTGTCATACAACAGAAAATAGTTAATGCCCAAAGAATTGAGTAGAATGAAGATCGGACCTAGTCACATTAAAGATCAATTAAAAGAGTTTCTTTATAATAATATTAATTTAGTATTGTTTTTAATTTAAATACTTTTGAAAATAGCATCTAAGTCGTAGACCCTTTATAAAAATTAAGGAAACTCCAAAAAGGTTTCATTATGCGTAATTAGTAAATTCCCAATCGCGCACACGCACACAAGCGCATGCAGCAGAGGGTCCTCATAAACCTCATCTAGAAAAACACAAAAATCCAAAAATACGAGCGAAAAGTCAAATTTCCGGATATAATTATCCGCCTGCCTGCCGGCCAGCAAAAATACCCGATTAATACGGCGCTCGAACTTCCGCTGGAAAACACAGCGAAAGGACGACAAATTCACATTGTCGGGGCTTACCTAACTTGGACCTCGAGGGCCGGGCAGAAAAACCACGTCTAGGGTTTTTTCTTTGGGCACAGCCTTCTTTACCTGCCGCTTGGTAGCTTGCATAAAACAGTAACCGAACATATAATTACAAATAAAATCAATTGTCCTATGTATAAATTAAGAATTTTATATGCATATACTCATGTATTGCATAATATATTAACACAATACTCGACACTGCTAATTAAATTGCATAAGTTTAATTAAAAGTACATTTTATTTCTGTTCTAACATACATACTTTTATTTACTTCTTACATTTTAGTTTTTATTTTTATTTTTTTTTAAATATAAGTTAACGAAAGGGTTACGTCTTGTAGTCCTATTTTTCTAGTTTGATTCCTTGGCTCTCTCGAAAGTAGTTTAAGACTTGCACCAACTTTCAAAGCAATTATCTGTTAGGTTTAGGATCAGCTTATCAGCATTTTAGACATTATTAATTTCTGTTAATTACACTTAGTTACAGAAATCAAATATTTAATACATAAATATTTTAATGTATATTAATTCAACACATAAATAACGTTACCGTATTGATCATAATACTATTTGATTGCCTACTTTTAGTTGCACGTAATAAAAAGCAAATATGCGTTAGGCGGTTGCTGTCTTCGTTAAAAATTTGTGCTCGCCGGGAATTACACTTTTATAGCATAATTTAAAAAGTCGCTCAAAAGTATGAAACATTATGTCTATCTCCAATTATAGCACGTCATTTGTTAGCATTGCTTTTTGATGTATTTTTTATTAACGTCTGATTTAGTGGCCATACGCATTGGCTACGCTTAAGTCACGTACTATATTGATTTCAGTTGCGTTTATATTGATTTGGATTCGGCTAAAAAAACGTAACGTTAAAGACAATGCGAGTACGCGATCGCAAACGCGAGTATAAGAAAAGGGGAAATCTTAGTTGGTTATTTTGTGTTTTGTATTTTGCGTGCAAGAAACGGCGACACAGCTTTCCATTTTCCATTTTGACAATTCCAATCCTAATCCTGCCATCTAAGTGCAGTGTCTTTTTGTGCATACATATGTGCGTATGTGTGTGTGAGTTTGTTTGCGCAAGAGCGTGAGAAGAAACTTTTGGTGAACGTAAATCTCGCTCGACAATCAATTAAAATTAAAATATTTTTTTGTGTCTCGCATTTGCGGCATGACAACAAAAGCAAAAACCAAAATCAAATACATACGTAAATACAAAAACCAAAATAAAAACGAAAACAAAAACAAAAGCAACGTTGTCTACATATTTGAATTGACTTTTGATGATGTATCACGATTTATTGTTACCAAAAATGGTTGTCAAAGCGCGTGGAAAAGTGGATCAGCGGCGTCTAACGGTGCAAGCAAAATGTGAAGCGTTCGTGAGAGGCAGAGAGAGCGAGAGCGAGAGCATGCAGGACAGAGTAAGAAGTAAAGAAGAAAAACTCCCACAGATGCCTAACAAAATGCCTTTTTGTCTCATGTTTTGCGCATGTGCTTTTGCTTTTTCGCTTGATCCGTTTGCTCCGTTCACCCATTCGCCACTTCGTCTCAGTTGCTGCTGATGCTGAGATTAAGCTCAACATATAACATGTTTGATGGACGTGTAACCAACTAACAAAAAACAACAAAATAGCTGTCACACACACAAACGCTTCATATTAATTGCCTCTGGGCAAGAGCCGTCAGCCAATGAGAAACGCTGGCGCCAACACCTACGCCAAACTTGTCACGCGTCTGTGTGTGGCAATGCATGTTAATTAACAGCACATACACATCATACAAGCGCCACATCAACGCAACACACTCAAACGCAAAGCTAACACAGCTGTGCATACGTGTGTGTGTGAGACAACGTAAACAGTTGGCCACCCAATAATATGCGCGCCAACTTGTCATTTAGCCTAGCTCCACCTTAACAAAACAAACAAACTGGCAAGCACACATACACATATACATGTATGCATGAATACTCACACATACACACAGCTCACACAAAAGCTAAAGCATTAGTGCTGAGCACTGAGCTGCTCCAACAGCGCGCAACATGTTTGTTCAGGCAGGCTAGTTTCATTCCAGCAGCGAACGTGGCGCTAGTCGGTCGTGTGTCGCGCTTCGTTTTGTCGTTCGTTCGTTCGTTCGATTCGTTTTCGTTTTTGATTTCGTGTTTTTGTTTGGCTGCTTTGGCAGCAGCTTTGCTTGCCGTTAAATGGTACAAGCTTCATTTGCGTTGCTTTCAGTGTAAGTTTATGCATGCGACCGATGCGATAAAAACGTAAGCGTGTGTATTGGCTGTGTTTCAGTTTCATTCGTTTCTCGCATCTCGCTGTATTGGCAGCCGGCATTCTCAGTCGACTGACTACACAGTTCTACGCGTGCGTGCGTGCGTGCATGCGTTTGTTCGTTCGTTCGTGCGTGCGTGCTTTTGATTTAAATGGCGTTTTAAGACGGATGTGCTGTAATTTGCACATAAGTACAAGTCCACACACCAACACCAACGTACAGAGTGTAGTGTCAATAAATTTAAACACGCGGCAGCCCGTGGGGCGTAGCATGTGCCTAGCCTTTTTGATTACAAACAAAACAACATCGCAACAGCAACGACAACAACAACGGCGCGTGATTACAACGCCCCAGCAATAGCAATACGAATAGCAATAGCAATAGCAATAGCAAAAGTAACATCAGCACAACAAGAACATCAGCAACAGCCGTTGATCGAATTAAGTGTGCATCGTGGTGTATGAGTGTGAGCGTGTGTGTGTGTGTGTGCGTTGATTGCTGTTTGCTGCGCCCGCGGCTGCGTGTCCGGCAATTGAGCGGATATGCAAGAAAAGTGTAACAACACCCCCGCCCAGGAAGCTGGCTGCAATAAGTGCTAATAAGTGACCCACCGGATGTATTTATGAATTTATGCGTTTGACGCCCAACTCAAATTGCCAGGCAGCAACACTAACAGCGACAGCAACAGCGGCAGCGGGAGAGGAAAAGACAGCGAGAAAAGCAAAACAAGTGCGTTGGAATAGTGGAACAGAACACAATTCGGTTATGGCTTGCCGCCTCGTCAAATAACATTTGCCTCTCGCTCACACACACTCCACTCTCTCTTTCTATGAACTGTGTTGCGTCCTCCCGCCCCACCCGTTCTCCTCCTGGTCTTGGTCGCGGACTGCAGCGCGTCACGCACCGTGAAGCTTCGCGCTTCGTCTGCAAAACTTTGCACAATGCGGCTGGCGATGTCGCTGCCCCCGCGTTGGCCTGCCGTCGCTAAAGCAAAAGCAAAAGCTAAAGCACCTTAACAACAACAACAACAACAACAACAGCGACTAAAATCACCCAAAGAGGAACCAAACCAATTGCAATTTCAACTACCGCCCGCTTGGTGCGTTGCACTCCACTCCACTCACCCACTAAAGTAATGTGAGTGCGAGCAAGACTGAGAGGAGAGTCTCCGTGTTTTTGTGTTCGTTCAGTGTTTATTGTGTACTTGTGTTTGGTTATCATTGATTTGGCGGGTAGCATGCAGCAGAAGCAAACGGTAACAGCTGCTGCGACAAAAGAGACTAACTACAATAGTTGCAGCGATTATTTCAAGCATCACCACCACCGCCGTCGTCGTCGTCCTCGTCGACTTCCACATCCACATCCACGTCCTCATCGTCATCGTCGTCGTCACCGTCACCGTCGTGTCGCGCCGTCTCCGTCACCGTCACCGTCACCGTCTCTGTCTTCGTCTTCGTCTCTGCGGCAAACGCAGTTGTTGCAGTTGCTGCAACTCTAAAGTCGTCGCAGTTCTGTAACGTGGCCAGAACGTTGCCGGGCAATTATTGTTTTGTAAGACGTTTTACAATTTAATGGTTTTCATGGTAAGCACCACTTGAATCACTAAACCCAAATGCCAACGCCAACGCCATATGCCATCTGCCATATGCTTGCAATGTGCCCCCGTTTTCAGTTCACTGGGTTCTCCAGCACGACTCCATTTCTTAAGCCCATCTCACTTTTCTCCCCGGCCGTTTGTTTGCTCAAACTCTGGGATGGCTAACACCTCTGTATAATTAGACAACACATTTATCTCATGTTATTCTGTTTGCTTGCAGAATGGACTGGGATCCGACCCTCTGTCAGCAAAGGAGGTGAGTTTCATTTAAATCATTATTAATATTATCAAAACACAACATACATACATTTTCATAATATTGTTCAGGTGTTTTCTTCAAGTATTGTAATTTATCATAATATAATCCCATTGGGCATGGGGGTTATTGGCAATAGAGCTAAAGCTAAAGATTGTAGGTTAACAAGCAGGTTCAGATGCTCCGAAGATGCTGTGGAATTCTTCTTAGACTCCAACCCCATTTTCGGAACCTTTAGCCTTTTATTTAATTTCATATGTTTATTTATTATTCCTTATAAATATGTGACAACACTATTTGTATCCGAAATAGCAAAATTCTATTTTCTCGGTGATAATTCTTGTTAGTGCAAAGTCATAGTATTTTTTGATATCCCTTGTAGGGTTTTTCTTATAGTTTTGGTATATTTAAACATTAGTTGTTTTAATCTTTACAATCACGCAGCATTTTGCGACTAGTGCTTTCTTAATGATTGAAAATTGATCTTAAAGTTCAAAGTAAAAGCATCTACTTCATATAAATTGAGATTTAAATTAATTTGCAATCTCAAATTTCATTGGGTTTCCTTTTGTTTATAAAAGAACATCACTCCAGCAGATCAAGATAAATTGAAGACATGAGACTATAGCTATAAGTATAAACAATTATATATGATTAGATTATTGTGTTAGATCATGACAGATTCTTAGAGTCAGGCACTACGCTTATGGGCTTTCAAGTAAGTGATATAGTTTGTCTGTTTATATTACGAGAGTCATAACATAAGTGACATCAAGCAACAATTCCCAGCTCTACAATTGGTCGCCTCATGAAACTCATCAATCGCTGCCAATTACGAGAGAGAGGAGACCCGAAGCAAGAGCAAAAAAGCAGCACTTCAACTACGTGTTTTTCTTTGGTTTTTGCTCTTGGCCGAAAAATTCCAGCAGCAAATATCATTTGCCAGCTCACATACCAGCCGGAAAACAATCCATAAAATGGCCAGGAGAGGCAATGATCATCAAAGCCAACTCGAACTAATGGCCAACTCCTCTATCGATCTAGGCGCCTCGGAGAAATTTCTGCACGTCTCACACAAATTAGCGCAGCGATTGCCAACGCCAATAACAATATCATAAAGAAGGGCAAGAAGCAACCAGAGAGGGGGAGGGGAGTAGGGGAAGTGAAGTGAGTTGGAGATAGATCGAGATCGAGATCGCTGACAATAAATCAGCACAGTTAAGCGAGGCAATTAGATAAAATGGCTGGACAGTTGCTAGGGTCGCATATCAATTGCAATTGCAATCGCATCTGTGTCTCTGGTGTCTGGCGATACTGCGATGAAGTTGTTGCCAATGAAATCCATAAGATAAACGATAAACAGCCAAAAGTCATCGCATTGCATCGCATCGCATGCTTGGCTTGGCTTCCAGCACAGACCAAATCAATGACAAACTATCTAATCTAATGTTGTTTTTCAAAGGCATTGAGCATTTGCTAGCTGTTTGTTTGTCGTGTTGTTTTTGTCGCTGCTGTGATAAATAAACGCAGCAGACGCAACAACTGCAACAACAACAACAACAACAGCCAATCGCAGCAGTAAAAGTCAGTCTATTGCGAGGGGGCTCGACTGTTGTAATACCTTGTAATTACCCACTAAAAGGGAACAGCATTTAATTACAACTGATAAATATCAACTACAGTAGCTGATGCAAAACGTATGTTATTATTTTGCAGATACAACTATTGTGTTGTCTACATGCTTGTTCAGTATTTAGATATTTTATTTGTTGTGAAGAATGGTAAGATCTTCAGTAATGATTGTACCTATAGAAATAGTTGTTAGTAAGAACTAATGCCATTTTAGTATCCTTGTTGACTTTATATCATTATGAATTTCTTTAAACTTTACTTTACATCGTGGCAACATTCAAAAGCAGTTCTGGGATAATTTATATTTTCACATCGTTAAAGATATCATATAGATACATTTTGATGATACCTAAGTTCGTTTCAAAATGAGTTCAAGAAAAGATACACATGCATAAATGCATGCAAAGATTGTTGTTGATCAAATAGATTGCTAAATATATGAAAAACTTCAAAATCTGAACTCCAATCATGAGATAATGGATAACTCTTATGAGCTTTATGAATTCCAATATTGAAATCATTTGACTGCAATGTTCTATCATGATAAGATACAGAAAGTATTATGTTCTGATTAGGGCTTATTAGAAACTCAAAAATGTATGATTTCTTTAAATAATTGCATTCGATAATTTTAGTATTTTCAAATATTATCAAAAATATATAGTATTCAATCACATAATTTGAATAAACTCATATATAAAATGTAAAATTCAAAGACTAAGTTATAATCATTAGACAATGGGTATTACTTTATTATCTCTGATGAGAATTTAGTACTCAAAGTTAATATTATCTACAACAACTTTGAAAAAAAAGTTTTAAAGTTATATAATATACAACAACTCTAAAGGAACTCAAAAGTTTAGATGGGTTCTTTTGAACATTGCAGATTATGTACAATGATTCATACCGATTTTGTAATCAAACATACAACTATATGTTGAATAATTATTTATTTTGCAATTGCAGTCACTCGCTCCATAATACTTTAGAGCATTCAAATGAAACGCAGTGTGGCACAAAGGAAAAGGCAGTAAATCAATGTTTAAGTTCCTAAATGGCAAATTGCAATCTAAGTGCTGAATCAGGCTTTTATACCCAATTATTGAATGATATCTACGTGGTATGATATCCACATCGCATCGCGTGGCCTGGCTAAGTGTAAAAAAATCACAGCATCTAGCATCTAGCATCTAGCATCTAGAAGTTGGCCAGTAAAGTTGTAAATCGCCCACTCGATGCTGACATTTTTTCATAATTTGCACTACAAGCTTGACAATTGTCGTTGTTGCCCACTGGGCACTTTTGCTCGCTTCTCGCTTGCTAGTTATTGTTGTGCTTGTTGCCAGTTGTTGTTGTTGTTGCTGCTGTTCTTCCTCTTCTTCGTGTTGTTGCTGCTGCTCGTTGTTCTCGTGGCTGTTGGCAGCTTGTTGTTTGGCTAAAAGTCTTGCGAGTGCCGCCGCGAGTCTCGAAGTGTTGGCGCTTTCGCACCTCCAGTTATACCTCTACCTCCCCCCCCCCCCCCTCTGCATGCCCCATGTGCCTGGCTGCCTCATGTGGCCAGTCACAAATGCATATGCAGTGCTAAATTAAAATTTATCCGTTTTATGGCGCTGCGGGCAGCCGATAACTGTTTTTAGCCACTCTTTGTGGTCTTTGCGCAGTTTTATTATAGCTTAATATTTTTTATATTATTTTTATATATATCTTTTTTGATGTTTGCAGTTACTGCTGTTGTTGTAGATTTGGTTTGGTTTGTTCGTTTCGTTTTATTGCCGTTATTTTATTGGCCAAGATTTCGTAAGCGTCAGCAGCGCATAATGCGCAACAATTGCGGTCTTCATATGGGGCAGGCAGATGCCTCTCCAAACGACGGAAGTCATTTGCGGTTGTTCCACGCAGTTGAATTCAATAAGCCCAAACAGCTACCAAACACGCAGCTTTATAGATACCAGATAAATACCACAACACATACACACTCACACACACACACACACACACACACATACTCATATACAGACTGTGGGTCGACTCCCTGGCGTTGAACAGTTCTCGCAACATTTTGTCAAACTTGATTAGCCGTAGCTGTAGCTTATGGCCTTATTGTTTACTTGCATAGCTAATAAGCTTCATTGATGATGATCATGATGATGATGATGATATTACTCACCCTCTTTCTTTGATTATCCCTCTCACTCATTATATCACTCCCTCTCTCTATTCTCTCTCTCTCTTTCTTACAGGCAGAGGGCCCTCCGGTTCAAGTTGAACCAGTTGATTTGAGTTTACGTTCGCCGCGCGGTAAGTTGCTAATTATATAGTATATAAGAAGCATTTGGGATGTTTTTGTTTTTTTTTTTGTTGTTGTTGTTATCTTCAAGCAACACTTACCGTTTTCTTGGTCAGCTTCGAGAGCTGAGAGACACATTATTAGCATAAGGCAACGCTTATGGTTTCGAGCAATTAATCAAGTTCCCAAGAGTTCGACTCGAGTCGAGTTGAGTCGTTAAAGCGGGTCAACCAAAATGTAACCAATTTGCATTTGAGCTCTTAGACTAAACGGTGGAAATTTGTTTCAATTATACCAAATGACAGCGACCATAGATTCCAAATTTTGTGGGTGGCTTTGCGAGAAGAATTCCTAATTGACAACCAGAACATTTTCCTTAGCTTTGTCACTTTACTTGTTTAATGGGAAACCGTTTTTACTTGAATTCCTTATCAATTCTTTAGCCATTCATCATTAAAGTCATTTTCAATTCAATTAGGTTTTGATTTGCATTATTTAACGCTCAATCGTTCTTGTCTTGGCCACGAATCATCCCACAGAAGCAGGTTCCGGTTTCACTTTCATACCGACTATCAATCGAGTGTTCAATCGAGTTTTAGTTGGACTGTTCCGGGTGCTTCGCCTAATGATTCGCTCTTAAATGGCAATAACTCAATGTCAACGTTTTGCTTTTATGTTAATGATTAAATTAAGTTCGAGTACGAGACTAGTTTCTAAAGTTTCTATTGCTTAGTCGCTTTTAAAAGATTATATTATTTATACCTGCTACACGAAGGGTACACATACGTATACTTATTATAGTTTATCTTTTGAGTTAATGCTTTGTTGGTCCACATCAAGAGCCGAGTAAAAATACTAGCTACTATGAGTTAGTATGAGCACATACACCTCTCAGATATTAAAGCTCACTAATATTGGGATCAAAACTAAATGGTATGTTACACATTTGGCATATTACAGGAATGAAGCGCTCTTCCATTTAGATCCGTTTACTGTTTATGTTTGTTCGATCATTTTTGATCGGATCTAGATCGCTTGACTCGTTCATTAGATTGTGTTCCCAACATTGTTCATAGGGCAATTTCATTCATTGTTCGTTTTTTGACTTCCTTCGTTCTATAATTTTATTTTAAGTGTAATATTATTTTTATAGGATATATTTTTGTACTATTCAGTTTCTGAAATGTGTTTTATGTTTTTACTTTAAATGTGGGTCAAGAATAATCCATTGGAATTCAATTTGAATTATTTAAAAAATTAATTTACATTAATCATTAATTTTGTCCGTCCACTATGCTCCCTTTTTATTCCACTTAATTCATTCCGTTCGTTCGTTTTAACGAAATAAGATTTTTACTTAAGTTCAAATAGCTGAATGAGCAGACTCAAAAAAAAAAAAAAACAAAGTAAAAACACTGATAAAAAGTGATCAACTGAAAATAAAGGAACTTAATAACGAAACTGAGCACATGAACAACAAAGCGCGATGCAGGTGAAGTTATTCAGTTCGTCACTTTACTGAATACAAGGGACATTTATATTCATTCTTTCGTGAACAACACAACATAATAAGAATAATAACACCGAGTGTCAAGCAGTCGAGTTTTCTCAACTGTTAGTTTGTTATTTGATCGAATTTGAAACTAATGAAAAAATGAAACTAAAGTTGATATGCAGCTCTTAGACAATACGTAATGAAGCAGAGACTCATTAATTGTCAATACAAATAGAATGCGTGTTCTTCAGCTAAATGCAACAAGTTGCAAGTTCAGTTCAGTAGGAAGCCTCTAAGTCAAGTTAACCATTGGCCATTGGCTGGCGTCGTAATCACGCTATTTCTCTCGTTAAGTGTAGCTCCATTTCTAACGCATTCAAACGACAATGAGCCACAGCTGTTGGTTACCCACTGAGCCAGAACCCAAAAGCTGAACTGAACCCTGGCCCATTGGGTAGAGGAACAGTTGGACAGATGGATGGACAGATGGATGGATAGAGGGGGGCTGGCTATAATCTAGCGCAACTAACAAGCCCATAGAGAGTATACTCTGCCGTAGCTGTTTGCTGTTGCTGTTCGTTCTTGTTGGTTTTTGCCACTTGACCGACCACCAGCTGTTGACCATTTGACCTTTTTGGCAGCCTTTCTCTTTGACTTCTCTTGGCGCACTGTGTGTGTGTGTGTGTGTGAAGTTAACAGCAACGCCCCAAAATCCCGGACTTCAACTCAACTTAGCTCATCTCCGTTCAGTTTAGTTTAAGTTCAGCCCAACTCATCAGCAGCGACATCATCAACGACTTGGGCATCTTTTAGATGGATGGTTATACCTTTGGCTGCGGATAGATAGATAGACAAATATGTAGATAGATAGTCGTAAGATTGTTGGACTGCTTCCACTGTGGCTATTGCTGTTGATGTTGGTTGCTGTTGTGGCCGTAGGGTGCCCAGCGGTACACATAATTTAATTAAGAAGCAGAGCTTGGGATCAGTTTTGTAGCTGCCTTAAATGGCTATACAGTAAGATTAACAGCTAAGAGCCAAAACGCGCGCTGTTCATTAGAGCCAACCAAGTCTACAAACTTACAATCTGAGTCGCAGTCTCAGTCGCAGTTGCGCATATTAATCAATTAGGCATGAT
The DNA here is from genome assembly GCA_035046325.1 of Drosophila niveifrons. NCBI lineage: Eukaryota > Metazoa > Arthropoda > Insecta > Diptera > Drosophilidae > Drosophila > Drosophila niveifrons. Next base: position 440,160 of record JAWNOC010000025.1, read on the forward strand.
ATTAGTGAGGGCATCATTAATTTTGTCAATACACTATGCTCTATGCCCCTTTTTGAGAAGCGCGTAGAAAGGTTCGTTCATTCATTCCGCTTAGTTCATTCCATTCCATTCCATTCGTTCGTTCGCTCGCTTGTTCGTTCATCTCTTCAAACTCTCTTAATGGTCGTATCTTTATGGCGTGCTACCTGAGCGCGAGTTGTCGACTTGTCTGCGGATCTGTGGCAAATGTGTTAAATAGCGTTAAAATTTGTAAAACAAACGGCACATAATGGGGGACCCCTGGCTTATTTTTTTTTCAAGTTTAACGGTCATCCATACGACACACATACATCTATGTATATTATACCTAAATATATACACTTGACTATTTCGCTACATAAATTATAGCTTTTAAATAATTATGCAATTAGGCAGCGGCCCCGATAGCCCCGATAGCTCCGAAAGCCGATAGCCCATAGCCGATTACCGATTGCCTAAGGCAATGCGAATGAACTAAATGAAAAAATAATGCATAGCAATTATTATTGCTGCACTATCACATACTCTGTAGTCTGCTCTAAATTTCATTAGAAAGGTTTCTATAGTAATGTTGGCATTCACTAAATAGGGGCATTCTATAATAATAATAGATTGACAATACAATACACAACTAGATATAAAGTCAATTTAGAAAAGTAACTGAGATATATGCCTAAAGAGCGTAAGGGTTTAATTAATATTCAAAGTTAAAGAAATATTAGTTCAGGCATCAATAATTCAAATTCTATTCAGTTCGATATTCTATAAAAGAAAGAGTTTCTTATTGAGGATCAGTTTGATCACTTTTCAGAATGTCTTAAGTACAAGCCACGTAATTCGATTGAATATGGGCTACAGGGTATTGGCAAAATGTGGCAAAATGCCGTGCAAAACTTTTTTGGGATACCTGAGTGCGAATTCCCACCAAGTCTAATTGCAGGCTGGGAAGCGTTGCAGCTAAAACGAAACAACTACAACTTGATTTATTTAAGCTACCCAAACAGCCCATAAATAAAGCTGTTGAACCACCGGAGACCTGAGGAGATGAGAGGCTCGCGATGATGGAGGGGACAAGGTATAAGTGAACTCAAGGCGGTACATCGGGAGAGAAGGAGGTTGGAGTTGGTGATGGTGATGGTGATGGTGCCATACCCACAGACTGAGCTGAGCTGAGCTGAGTCGAAGTTTGAGTCTGAGTCTAAGACTCTGAGACTCTGAGAGTCTGAGTTTCAGGCTGTGTCTGTGTAGTCCTCTTCTGGCTGGCACGGCACTTAGGGGCATAGGCTTTCAGGTTAAGTAGATGCGCCGACACGCGGGTCGTTGGCAAAGCGAACGACCTTAAGACGAGGCAACAGGCAAAGAGGTGAGTTGGTGAACTGGCAACATGGGGCACCTCTCTACAACCAACCATTCATTGAATGATATGCAAGTTTTGTTTTGTTGTTGTGTGAGGCTTAGTGTTACCGTTGCTGCACTTCATCGATCCGGTTGCTGCTGATTTTTGGCATCTGAACCGATAGAGATGGGGACCACATCGCTGTTTGCCATCTCATAACTGGAGGCAAATGCAGGCCGCTCCTCGACTCTAAGCCAACACAACTCAAAATGCATTTCTCGGGGCCGCGTGCACATTCTCATTGCGAAGGAAATCGCCATGGCGATTGTTTTTTAATTATGCCTGCTAAAGTTGAAGCCGAACTTAGAGTTAGAGTTAGAGATGGAGCTGCAGTTGAAGCTGACACCCAAACAGGCATATACACAGGTTCCGTCCTTCGTCTAATGGGTGAGGGGGAATAGGAGGTGGAATAGGTGGGGGAGGGGAGGACAGTGTTTAACATGGCGCGTATGTAGCGCGGCTTGTCGCGGCTCCTTCGCAGTTGACTTGGACTCGAGTTGACTGAGTGACTGCCTTTTTGAGGTTATGTGAAAGGTCAAGTTCGTGATCGCATTCAAACATTTTTGCCAACCACTCATCTTGCTGCGCAGATCGGCAAAACAGTGCCAGCGCTCAAGCTAGAGTTAGACTTAGAGCTAGAGCCGCAGTCAGTGCCAGTACTAGGTACCCATCCCACCACCTTCCTGCTCCACCGCCTCCTTCCCCTCCTGCTTGCGGTACAAGCCAGGGGAAACACGAGTGTGAGCCCGACCCAAAGCCAAAGCCAAAGCTAAAGCTAAAGCAAAGAGACGTCGCATCGTAGAAAAATTGAAGATGAGCGTGCCACCACCACGCCACGATTCTGCCATTGCCACACTGCTGTCTCTTCACCTTTCCCGTGCCTCCACTCCCCGCTCCTGCTCCTCTGATCTCACTCTTCCCATCGCCCTGTCGCACCAAATTGAGTGAATGTAAACTGTGGTTTACTTGTTTCCAGCGTTGTCATAGTAATTTTTCTGCACTATAACAACGGGCAGCGTCGCCTCCAACTTCGACTGCAACGGCGACAGCGACAGCGACGGTGGCAGCAGTCACCCGAAAAAAAAGAGATACAGAAGAAAACGGAGGAAAAAATGGAGATGCTGATGACACTGGAGACACGTTGTCTCTCTGGCAATCGTGCAACTGACACAACAGCAACAATAACGACAGCAGCAGCGACGGCAGCGGCAGCAACTACAAAATGTTAGGGCAGCATATGCCACACGAACCAAAAATTACACTGGACTACACAGGGTGCGGCTACGACTGTGGAATGCACATCGCATGGGGCGAGAGGGGTGGGAGGGGAAGTGATGTGCAGTGCGGCATTTGGGTGGGGAAACTGCCTCATGGGTGAGGATGATGATTTGAATGTCTTTGGCTGCAGCTCCTCCACAGCCGATGATTTCTCAGCCAATTTGAATGCATGGCCAAGTCCATCACATGTCCAGATTCCAGTTTGACGCCGAAAGTGATTCGGGATGCTGCGAGACTAGCTAATTGAATACCAAATGAATGTTGGTTGTTTAATTGGAAAAGTATTCAATCAAGCGAAAAACATAAAATGCAACTTCAGTGCATTCACTTTAATCCTTTGAAGTTACTTTTCACGACTATTAATCAATGGAATGCCGACTACTTTAGCACATTACAGGTTTTTCGACTGTTTCCAGCTGAAACTAATGCGTTGCTCTTGGCGTTTAGCTAACGCCCAACATCACCTTCGTGTTTGCCTATAAATCAACACCCCGAAATAAAACCTGCTGCACAGTGTTGGCTGCAATGTGTGAGCTGTGCGCATCTTCTCAGCACAAAAAACACAAGCAAAAAGGAGCATGCGAACAAATGGCACATAGACTTGTGTGTGCATAATACAATAGACACGCTGCAGACGCAGCCTGCGATCTTTTGTAGATTTCGAAGAGGTCTAGGAGATATCGACAAGGAGGGGGACAAGGAGCGGGGGGAAGGTGAAGGTGGAGTAAGTAGATCCACGCTTTCGTGAGTAAACAATTCGAAAGCTGACAAAAGTGCTGTGCAATAACATGTTAACGACGATCTCAGCTGACGATCGATACTCGTTGCGAGACCCAGCAAATGGAAGGGACACAGTCACAGTTACAGCCCACACGAATCATATGCCACGACAACGACAACGACGACGACGAAGACATGTCGACATCGACATCGATGGCTGCTCCTCAAAAAGTAAACTACAAACTGCTTATCGATCTGGATATGGCATCGATTGCATCTGCAATACCACAAAAAAAAAAAGATCTGCAATACTCGTAGTATTTGCATCTGGATTGCAGTTCTCTTTATCGCTGCTCGTGTAGCTCATTAGCTGCCAGCTAATTTCGCAACCGACAACCGACGGCAGAAGTCAGACAATGCCATATGCAACGAAATTGTAGCTGCATATTTATTGGTCATAAGTGCCGCCGACAAAAAGCCCCAAAAAATTTGTCTCCAAGCAAATGTAATAGAGGCAAAGGAGACCAAAAAAAAAACGCGCTGCATATTAGCAATTTGCATTGTTTTGGGGGCATGCAACATGTGTGCCGAGCAAAGCAAAGCGAAGTGGAGCTGGCATCTGCACTGCACTGGTTTTAGAGCCTTTCCAACTTGCAACCAGCAACTGCGACTGCAACTGGCCTTATATAAAAAAAATGAGCCAACAATAGCCAACAAAGCCAACAACACACAGAGGCAGGACAGAGACTGCGCTGCTCTTGGCTTGTTCGTAGCTGTGAAAGAATTCTTGGCCACAATGTTGCAGTTGTTATTGTGTTATTGCCGTTGTTGTTGTTGTTGCCGCTGCATCCGCCTCCAATTCGTGCCCAGACAGCACCCGCGCACATGCTCCTAAATGGAGCCTTCGTGTAAACAGAAAAATTTGACTCATGACTTCGTTGTGGCGGCGTTCCTACCTCCCTCCCTTCCCCCCTCCTCTTTAGTGAGACCTTCACCATGCCACGACACCACACAACAAACACCACACATTCACATCCTTTTTTGGTGGGCGACAACAACAACAACAACAGCAGCATCGGCAGCAGCAGCAACAAGAGTGCTACACTTTTAGTTTTGCCTCAAATTAGTCAGCGGGATTTTTGCGGCTGTGTTTCTACAAATTAACGCCAATTTCGTATCACGTTATTAATAGTAACCATTAAATTGTCCGATCCACGCTCAGATCATTATCTGGCGGCTAACAAGACAACAACAAAAGCAGCTAACCGCAACTGCTGCTGCTGCTGCTATTGCTGCTGCCAATAGATGCTGACTATGACTCCAGCCTGGCTAGTGGGTGAACCACTGTGATTCCTGGCTAGTCCGAAATTGGCATCCGCAGCTGGCTGGCAGGCCAGCAGGCTGGTTGTTTGGTTAGCTGCCTCGCTGGCTGGCAACGTCTTGCCTTAATTATCTGCATGGCCAAAAAGAAAACAGTAACAAACTATACTAAATTGTTTTGTTGGTATATACAAAACAAAAACAAACACACAAAAAAAAAAAACAGCTGCAGTCGCGTCACCTTTTGTTTGCCGTATAGAGAGCGATAAGCTTGTTAACTGTTAACCAAATCTGTGGTAAGCTACTGCCACAAAAAATTTGGCCAAATCGTCGGAGTACGCCCACATTGTTCGCCACGTTCCCTCGGTGCAGTGCAGAGCGGCCTTTTCTTTATTATTTACTTATCCGCCTAATCAATGAGCCAAGAGTCTAATTAATATTAGTCTCAGAGATGCCAACGTGAGAGTCCGTGGGTGATTTAACACAGAAACAAAAGAAATTTAAAAAAAAGCTACTCTTTTTTATTAACGATTCCTGTTTACCGATCTACAAATTATGCAATCTAAGAAATTTAAGTAAATTTCAACAGATAAACTGTAACTAAACTAAATTTCATTATTATTTCATATTATAAAATGGACTTATGATAATATTTCTCTTATGAATTTTATTTCTTCCATTGACATTTTAAGTAAAGAGCTCAATGACCTAATTACCTACCAACTTAACTTTAAAACTGATTTTTAATTAGGTAATTGGTTTGAAATCAATATTGCCTTCTTAATATAAATGTCTCAATATGCACCTTTAATTAGTTGACAATGTGAGTTCGTAATTCACGAATAATTTTAAACTTAATATTCCACAAGATGAAAAATAACAAAGTATTTTATATTGACTTTTTAAGTAATGATTTCATTTCCATCACACTTTTATATTGTACTGTTTATGTATAGTTTAGATTCTTAACTCAAAAGCGTTTGAATTAAAAATTATGTTTCTATTTAATATTCTATTCTTAATATGAAAATCTGGTAGTCTGTAAATCATTAACAAATTATTATCGTGCTTCACTTATTATCCGTTAAGATGTAAGCACTACACAAGCTGACCAACACTTAAAATGAGAATGAATCGATAAAAAAAGGGAGAAATTACATAATCGATAAAAAAGCTTGTTTGTGATCGTCCCTAGATGCAATATTTACTAATAAAATTAGTAAAAATAAATAATAATAAGGAAATATTCTATTGTGAGTTCGATATAGGAAATTAAGTAGCACAAAAATCAGCGGAAGAATCCCAATAATCGATATTAATTGTTCGACTTTTGCGTATTCTTCCAAATGATTAAAGCTTGACGCTTGAACAAATGATTTGTTGCTAATAAGTAGAATCGATTTAATGGTCGATGGCTTGCTTAGTTAATGTTGATGTCGATATTAATTCATCTAATGCGATTTACGATTAAGTCTCACGTCCATCTCTGGCGCTGGCTTGTCCAACATTGCAACAACGTAGAGACCAGAGACGTCGACTTGAGACTTACTCTGGCCGATGCAATAGATAAACAAATGCGAATTGGATAATGTCATGTAGCCATGTCATATGTTAGCTGCAGCGGCAGCCAAACAAAAAAAAATAAGGAAAAAAAACTGGAGCACTAAGTCAAAAGTAAAGCAGACAAAAAAAAAACATTCTTATCGATTACACCTGAGACCTCAATCAATAAATTGATTGTTAGCGATCAGTTTAAGGCAGCTAGAGGCAGGCAGGCAGCCAGGCAATGCCAAGTGGTGCAATGGAGTGTGGTGTGGTGCAGCACCAGCCATCATGCGCCTCGCATACAAAAGACTTTGGTTGCTACTCTTGTTGTTGTTGTTGTTGCTGCTGCTGCTGCTGTTGGTCGGCTCTTAAGATAAGCCGCCATAGTTGCTGCTGCTTGTGGTGCTCTGCCTGGCTGGCTGGCTGGTCTTAGCCAGGTCTTAGCCTCAGTTTGCAGCTCTCGGTTTGGGTCCAAGTCCAAGCACTTTGATCACAGCCAAGTGATAGCCGGCGAGCACAGTGTTGTTGGGAAGTCGTCGTTTGGACGTTTGTTTGTTTTGTTTTGTTTTGTTTCTGTTGTGTTGTGTTGTGCTGTTTTCTGTGTTGTGTTGTTGTTTCATTTCGTTGAGGCATAAAGCAAGATTTGTGTAAATGTCAGGTGGTAATAGTGACACTGTGCGCCACTTGATTGGTTTTACTTCTGGCCACAGCAGGAAAACAACAACAACAACAACAACTAGAGTGTGTGTGCCAATTTTATTATTTTTTTTTATATATTTGCCTCTTTTTTTTTGTGCCTGCCGAATTGGTCGCAAGGTTGTTATGGTTCTTGTTGCTGTTTGCATTTCTTTAATTGGCTGATTTTCGCAGCACATGTTGTTTGTGGCCAGAAGAAAACAAACAACAAAAAATGGTAGCTAAATATTTATTGCTGTGGAACTCCGCGGGTACACGACAATCGCATCTAAGCCATCATTGAAAACATGTAAATCAATTGTGCCGCGCATGCATGGCGTATGAGTAATGTTGATTTCCTCATCCAGTGGCAGTTGTCAACTTGAAAAGAACTCTGAAAAATTCACGAATGTGACAGTTTCAGCAAAGTCGTGGTTCAAATTATCAGTCGTATTGCTCTACTAAACATTTCAGTTTGATTAATGCTTATAAATGAGTTCATATGTAATTTGGCAACTTGCTTAAGAGTGTAGCCCTGGTTATCGATAAGACAAAGGATTGCGTATCGATATATTGGCGATGAAACACGAAGAAGACACGATTGAAGTGGAGGCGTGTCGATCAACAGTAGCAATTGAAATTGTTTTTGCTAAAGTGAATTTTTTTAATTTTTGTATTTACTTCTATATGTTTAGCTAATTAAAGCTACAAAGTTTTAGTTTTCAGCTCTTAATTGATTTAGCTGTTTAATTGCCTTCACGATATCCATAAATGTTTCTCATACATGCATAGAAGCGCTTCTCTTGGCTTTTCAAATGTTTTTATTTTTTTTGCATTTGCTATCACGTCGTTTGTTACACCCAAACTCATCAAATGGCAACGCCAAACTAGAGGCAGCTTTAAGTAACGCCCACCAAAACGCAGCAAGACCCAAACATCCGAGCATTATGGCAGTTGAAGCAGTTGTGGCAGTTGCAGTTGTAGTTGCCTTTAGTTGTAAATTGAAAGCACACGCTGCGTCATCAAAGTCATTAAACTGTCGACTGCTTACGGAAGTTTCTTTTTTTTTTCCACGTTGTATTTTATTATTATTTTTGTTGGTTTTTTGGGGTGTGGATCTGCGTTTTTTGTAACTGATATGTGCGGCAAGAACGTCGCACATGTGTGGGAGCAATCACTGTTGGAGGTGTAGAATGTGGCAAGCTAGCCAAACAGGCAGACAGACAGATAGTCAGTGAGCCAGAAGCTGCCTCCAAGAGATTTAAAAGAAATAATAATAAAAGCGTTAAAGCAGCAAGTCTCCAGTCTCACATCTGAGCTCAGTCTGTCGGGTGTGTCAGCAAGCTGGCGACAATTTCGCAATGCCAAATGATGGAAGGTGGCTGAAAGGTGTGTTCTGCTACATCTTTCGCTCTTCCCTCCCCCTCATCACAAGCTTGCTGCAGCAGTCGGTGCATTTCAAACGAGTTGCTGTTTTAATGATACGCGCAATGAGCCAAGTGACATAGTACTGTGGAAAAACAGCCACTTAAATAATCATTGCACAGCACATGCAACAAATTTGTCACCTTTTGAGCAAAACCGACAAATTCAAATCTCCGCTTTCGGATAGATTCGTAATGACTCAAACTATAACAAGCGACCCAAACAAAAAACGATAAAGAAATATTACAAATGAATAATATAAGAAATAGTAACAAAAAAATAAAAAGAAGAGAAATAAGAGTCTAAAGACTGGAGACTGAAGACTGAAGACGACGCCTCCTCCGATTTCGATTGTGACTCCTCCGTTAATCGTGACTTTCACAATCAACCTTCAAAAGGTTTTTTGCTGCCACAAACGAGTAGCGTGTACAAGGCGCAAAATGGGCTGCTAACAACAAAAGCAACAGCAGCAACAACGACAACAACGACAACAACGTTAGCAACAACGACAACGACAACTGAAAATCATGAAGAAGAAGAAGAAGATGAAGAAAATACTAACAACATTTGAAGCGTTTACTTTGGCGCTTCATCGAATAATATTTCTCACGTTCTATTTTTGTTGTTGCTGTTGCTGTCGCCGTTGTTGCCCCCTTTTGTTGCTGTTGTTGTTGCTGTTGTTGTCATGGGTGATTTTTGTTGTTTTTGTTTATCATCGGAACTGAGATTGAGCCGAATGCAGCTTCATCAGACAAAAAGAGAGACTGATAGTCTTCTTATTTCTTTTATTTTTTTGCTTTAGTTGTTATAGGCTGCATTTTCTTTGGGTGTAATTTTTGGATATTTTTTCTTATCAATATTAGCGATATATTTAATGAGAAACAATTGATGCTATCATTTATAGATAATTACAACTATCTGGTGCAAGATTGAAATACTAATGATCAGTAATGTGGATAGTAATAAGAAAAAAGTTATTGGTATTAATCGAATTAATATGCCATTCAGGAATTTAGCTATTTTGAAATAGGAATATTAGAAACAACAATGATTGACAAATACTTACTATTTACATACATATATATTTTCTATATATTAAATACTGCATTAACGACAATTGATCAACCTAGCTTGCGCTTTAAAGCTCAATTATTTTACGTTTAATCGATTAATGATGTGATTAATCGAATTCTATTTTTCGATACAAATGATGCACAAAATATTCGATTTGTAAAATACAAATCAGAATACAAGTTGAGTCAATTATTTAAGTGTAATTTTCAATTCTTCGGCTGATCGTTTAATCTGCATGCCGTTTTAATTAAGTCATAAAAGTAAAATACAGCCGAACACCAAAGTTTCGCACAAAAGAAGTGCGAATACTCGTCGCTGCTGGAAGATTAATAACGAAGCTAGAAGTCCACAAACTATATTGTGGACTGAAGACTTGCAGTCTGTTTGCCAGTGTTTGCATGTTAAAAATCATAAAAATGTTAAACGACAAGCGGGTGCATGTACGTTTTAGTGTCTGTCTCTCAGTCTGTCTGTCCGTCTGTCTGTCTGCTAGTCGGGGCTGTGTCAGTTTGCAGTTGTTGTTGTTGTTGTTTGTTCATATTGTCAAATTGCGATCAAAAACGCAAGAAACGAAACATGCCACACGGTGCTAACTGGAGACGACGAAGTTGCCAACCAGCAGCATCATGAATCAAATCCAACAGCTAACTGACTGAGCAGCTAACAGCCAACAACAGCAACAACAGCAGCAGACAGATAGGCAGAAAGATAGACAAACAGACAGACGGCCGTCTGACTGAATGCGTTTTAACGGCTACTTGTCTTTGGCTATTTATTGAAAGGATTTTCAACACTCACACAGAGTAGCCAGCAGTCGACAGACGACAGTCAACAGTCTTGGCACAGCACAGCCAGCTTGGCAGTCAACAGTCAGTCCGACAGTCATTCATGCACTCAACCATTGGCAACTACTGCGAACTGCGAATTCGAAAACGAAAACTATTCGAAATTGAACAAGTCGCACATTTCCCAGGTTGCTGCGTTCGCGTTGGTGATGCCACTCACTGAAGTTGCAGCAGCAACAACAGCAACAGCGGCAGCGAAGCGACAGCGACACATTTGATTATGAAAAGCCAAAGCCGAAGCCGACTGCAACAAAATCGATAAAAATAATTGGTTGAATGAGAATGAGCTGCGTCTGCAACTGCAACCGCAAAACACAACTGTAACTTCAACTGCAACTGCGACGCGACTGCAACTGCAACTGCAACTGCAACACCGTCAACCGGTGCTCGAATTCTGTTGAATTTTCAGCTTGACATGAATTGCATCTGATCTGCGTTTGCAACGCAGCAAAGGAGGGGGAAGGAAAACAAGGCGAATGAGGATTGCGAACTGGGGAAGCATTATAACATGGACACTACCAGACTACAAGACAGTTGAGCTTTTCCCACGTTCGTGAAAATATTTGTGCGCAAATTATTGGAAAATAACACAATAAAACAAAAACCGAGCGCATTTCGGCTAACGATTTGAATGTGATGTGCTTGTAAATAATGTGCCACGGAATTTATCAAACCGATCAAACCGCAAAGAGAAGCTATGCAATGCAATTGTATTTGCCATAAAAAGCTATATCTCTATTTTCAACTTTTTTGAGGATCAAACATACGAATATGCCAAATAAAGTTTTCAAAAATTTGTGAACAAGGGCTGCCATCTAGCGTAGCTATAAAGATTTTCGCTTACATTTCGAAATAACATTTTTGATCCATATAAAAAAAACTAAGGAATACTAAGTATTTTATGTATGTTCGTAAGGGACTTTAATTTTTAGACTCCCATTGCAATATGTAATATACTCCAATGTCTTGCTTAATGGCTTTGAAGAAAATTCACTTGGAAAAATACGATCGCCTTTAAAAAAGACATTAAGAAAGCTATCCGAAAACTCATTTTAATTAAAAACAAAATACTCTTCAGACTAAATACTTGCGAGTGTGAAAATGTAATTGTAAAATTCTATCAGTTATTTTAATAAATATAAAACACTTATATGACTAACAGTGTAATGACGTCTTGATTTAAAAAACATAACAATTAAATCATGAAATATAGTATAATTATAATAAAAAATATAACTGGAAGGGCAATAAAACAATTATTATGCGAATAACCAACTGGAGTCGACTTTGCGCACACAACAATAATAAATGCAACTTTATGATTTCCAAATATTTAATTGCAATCAGATAAGATAATTTAAAAGTTATTTAGAAAATAATTGTATATGGTAAAAATAGATGCTGTTGGTTTTTAATTTTTACTCTACATCCAAAATATACCATGAAATACAAAATATATCATATTGATCTTTTAATGCTCGCTACCCATAGCGTAGAAGGGTATTTTAACTTTGTGTCGGTAGAATATGTATGTAACAGGTAGAAGGAGGCATAACCGACCCTATAAGGTTTATATATTCTTTATCAGCGTCAGCCGAGAGGATATAGCAATGATCGTCTGCCCATATGTACACCTAGATCTTAGAGACTATAAGAAAAAGAGATATAATTCGACAGCATTAGCTTTTTTTACAAATCAAATCGCCAAAAATACAATACTAACTATGGTCCTTGTCTCCCATAGCAATATGGCAATATTCCATAACCATTTGGTATATATTACGTATTTTCGTGGCATATTATTGATTTATTTGGGAAAATACCGCAATATTTTGCTTATACTCAAAATGGGTAGCGGGGTATCTCACAGTTGAGCACACTGGACTCTAGCTTTCTTACCTGTTTTCTTTATTTGCGTGGCCGGAAGTAGGTGTGCGAAAAATTTAAAACAAATTGAATCTGAAATTCTGCAAGAACAACAAGTATTGCCAAATCTATCATTTATATACTCAGAGATCAATGCGTTGTAGCAGACAGACAAACCAATGGACACATTTATATCACCTCCACTGTTGGCATTGATCAATAATATATATAGGGTTTATTTATATACAGATCTTATTGATATAAAGTTTAATTACCCTTCTACTCGATGGGTAGCCTGAAAAACAATTAAGCTGTTTACAACACAACTAAAATTTGTCATCATTTGCACTCGTCACAGAAAACACTCCAAAATTGAAAATCATATAACATAGACTACACAATTTATTCGGAAGCAACAACGAGAAGCGTGAAATATTGCATGACTAACTTGCAACTTCTCTCAAATACAAATATAGGACTTTCTGAGGTAGCCATGAATCAAGGAGATACTTTGTTAATTGGAGCCTCAGCTCTCATTCGTTTCATTTTCGTATCACACTTGTTTTGCGCGAATTTTAATTAAAGTCTCAACAGTCGTTTAGTATTACGCAAACGTGGTTAAACAAATCTGAGCAAATTTCATTCACTTAACTTGAATGTTTTGTGGCAAGTAGTTTGCTGACAGTTGTCACATGGCTGCAGTCATAGTCACAGTCAAAGTTGCAGTTGCAGTCGCTGCAGTTGCAGTTGCGGCGACAACACTTTAAAAATTAATTGCTGAGATTTATGAGCCCAGTTAGTGGAGTCTCTGAGCCTGAGAGTCAGCGAATGCGTGCTCAGTCCGTTACTTAGTTAGCCTCGCTTCGACTATAAGCCATATAAGGCGGCAACGCTGGCAGCTTTTATGCATAAGCTGAACCACATTTCCCAGCCATTTCACACTTTTATCAGTTTAAAATATGAAGCGGCAAACTATGGGAAAATCTGTTTTTTTTTTTCTCTGGCTTTTTTGCTTTTTATAGAGCTGCAACGAAGCCGACAGTCAATTGTGTGTGTGTGTGTGTGTGTGGAGTCGCCGCTGGCGAAGATTTGCGAGTTTTGATAAAGAAATTTTGTTGGCCTGGCTCTGAGTCTGACTTTAGCTTCAGTTTCGGCTTTCGGCTGAAAGTCTTGACTCTGGCTATGTGTTGGATGCACTCGTGAGCGTCTTGGTTGCTCGCAGCATGGGTGCCCAGGCTAGGAGATGCTCGAGGCGCGATTTGTCTGGACGATCTGGCTTCACTGGCTATTACCCCATGTCTTGGTTGTTGCCGTTGGCGTTGCCGTCGCCGTTGTGGTTGCTGATGTTGCCAGCTAACTGCCTACTAGCAAACTGAATGCTATAATTAGACAATAAACAAAAGCCGCAAAACAAAGCACAACTTATTGGGGCGTAGCTTGGGATCAATTGCAATTGCAAATCCAATTCGTACTCAGACTTATTGTGGACACAGTGCAGTCGAGTCCATTGCGGGGCTGGCCAATCCAAATGCTGGCAATCAAAAACCGCGACAAATTGTGCATTTTGTGGTCGCAAATTGAGTTAACGCTGCCAAATTAGCGGCATAAATTTATCGCTCCAAACGAATGGAGCGAACGGTCAACAGAGTCAGACTCCGACTTCGACTTCGACTCAGACTCAAACTCGAGACTGAGATGGAGATGGAGACAATAAGCGAGAGTGAGACAGCGAGGCAGCGAGAGACTGTTGAGACTGCCCCAACGATAGTCGAGATTGGGTCTTAATTAAGTCTTTACGAGGCTGTGGCCACAATTTCAAATGGGTGCACAACTTGGACGCTTAAATAAATAAATCTGGTTGTTGTTGTTGCTGTTGCTGTTTTTGTTACTGTTGCTGTTGCTGTGACTAACAATTGGCGCTTGGCCGTTTTGCCGCCGTTTGTGGCCAATAAAAGATCGCAGCGCGCTGATTTGACAGGTTAACAATTTTGGGTTGGGCCGCAGTCCGAGTGCTCCAGCTTGCCAGCTTAACAGCCAGCCAACCAGGCAACTACAGCAACGACAAAACCAACAACAACAACACATCGACGATAACTGTTAGGCATGTGTCGCTGCTGTTGCTGCTGTTGGTCGTTGCCACCCACCTGGATTGGGCTCAGTCCGGACCCCAAGGCAGCCAGCGATGGAGGTGCACACACATTTGTTTTCGCTTAAGAGACTTGCAAAGATTATTTTTCGAACTAACTGGTGGCAACAAATTAATTTAACCGATTGCCAGATATTTACTTAACTTTATTTATTTTATTTTGTTCGTTCCGTTTTTTTTTTTTTTGCTTTGTTGACTTTAGCTTGTGCCTTGTCTTGTTTGACTGTCATTTGTGTCTTGTTTCTGTCGCTTGTATCGATAAGTTCGTTCCTTACTATACAGGACATAACGGACTGTTCTTGTGTGCAGAGAATTCTGCTGAGGATTAGAATAAAATGAGACTTTTATGTAAGATAGCAAGAAAGAAAGCTGCAGTCAAGTGTGTTTGACTTGGATTTACTCGCTACCCATTTTTAATAAAAGCAAAACGCTGCCTTATTATTTAATAAATACATTTAATAAATATACCGTAAACATAATAACATGTTATAGCATATTTTATTAATATACCGTAAAATACTGAAATATAAAGAAGTACATATTGGGTATATTGATATACTACTGCTTATATACCAGACTGTATACCAGATTGTCAACCTAAGCCATTATGACCCGAAAGCAGTAGACTTTTTGTTGCTATATAAAATGATTTTCTAAATAACTACATATTTTGAATTTGAATTTTTAAGACTCTAGCTTTAAAACTACGCTTACTATTTGCTTTTTTTTTTGCGATATGCGGGGGTGGAAGTAGGTGTGGAAAAATCGTAAGTAACTTTCAAAAATGTTTCTTAATATACTATAAATATATTAAAACACACTGAAGTCTGTATTTGGTATATTGATATACTTCTACATTCAAAATATGCCATATTGTATACCAGAATATTAATCTAAGCAATTTGAACCTTTTTTTGGTATATGTATAAAATTATTGCTTAAATAGCTATTACAATTTGTATTTGATCGCTAATTTTCAGGACTCTAGCTTAAAAACTACACTTGCTTTTTAGTTTCTAGATATGAGAAATCGGAAGTGGACAAATGTACCTTTATCATTTATAGACTCTGAGACTTAAGTGTTCATATGGACGGACAGACAGACAGCCATGTCTTTATCTCGTAGTCGTCTCGTCTGTTGACGCTGATCATAAAAGTTATAATACCCTTTTACCTTACAGGCAGCGGGTAGAAAAATGTGCTCCATTCCAACTGCAAAGCATAAACAACATTTAGTTGTCTTTTCAATTCGGAAATTTATCCACTACTTTGTTCGATGCAAAAGCCTTTTACGATGAAAAGTGAATGGGAGTAGAGAAGTTGCTTTTTTATTCAAATCGAAGTCAGGTCAATGCAACGAAGTTTGTAGTCTTACTTCCCATCCTTGTCAAATTGTATGCATTTCACTCGATCAGTGTTCGCCTCTGTTGATTACTTCATTTATAGCTGTCTGATCGAGTCTCTTTTGTGGTTTATGCAAATCTTTGGCCTCAAATTGATTGCACACTTCAGTGGGGATGGCGCATGACTGATGCGATTGAAGCGACCATTAAGGTGCCCCCAAACATAAATAATATCAAAGCAGCCCAAAAGAAGTTAATAAAAATTTGTGATAGGGAAAAATCACAGACAACCCAGCATCGAGCATCGAACATTGACTAAGGTCAAATGAGGCGTATGCGCAATGTGGTTGGCCTGTTCGACTTAGACTTCATGGAGAGTTGTGCTTGGTTTGGGGCCCTTAGACTTTTCAAAAGTCAACAGCAGTTTAAACTCGTTTGCAAAACACTAACGGGCTGTTCTGTTCTGTTTTGCTCCCCGCCTAGCCTAGACTCGTCTATGTTGTTGTTGTTGCTGCTGCTTCCACTCAATTTGTTTGCCCAGCGGCACTGAGAATTGGAGTGTCAAACTTTCAGCTTTCAATGCACGCCAGGATGCCTCAGACATTGGCACAGCCACAGCCACAGCTACAGCTAAGCCACAATCGAGGCAATGACGCTGGCGATGTCGATGCCGATGTCGATGTGGTGGATGTCGATGTTGCCACAGCAAGCGGCAGGCAGCAGCAGCGACAGCAACTGTGCCGCAGCTAGCTTGCTGTTTTTGTATTGACATTAAATGAAATAATCTGCGATGATTGTGCATTAGTTGCAGTCGGAGCAGGCGGAGACCGGCCATGGTCAGAGAGTGGGACTGGGTAATAGTTCTAGACTGCTGTATTTGGGGAGAAGCGACGTTGTTGTTTGTTGTGCTCGTGGTTCCCATGGCATGATTTTGCATGAAATAATGTGGCGCACGAGTGGGCGGGCGAATGCTGGAACTCTGTAGCTGGAGCTGGAGCTCAAAGCGTGCGGGGGGCCACTTGTCGTGGTAATCGTTGCCACGCTGACTGCCCGACTGCCTGAATGTCTGTCTGTGCTCTCAGCGCTGGCTGCTTGACTCGGATCTGGCTTGTGGATGCTTCTATTCAGCTTGTCTTTCGGTTTCTGTTTCTGTCGCTGTTGTTGTAGCTTTTGCTTTTGCTGTTGTGTGTCCGCTCTCTGCCTTAGCCAAATTTGCGACGAAACAGGAACCGTTAACTGCGGCAATTTGTGCTGCCAGCGTCCCTCAGTTGTTTCCCACGTTATAATTCGTTAGATTTTCAATGCTCCGTCCGACTTCAGCTTTTGGGCCTTGTGACTTGATACAGTTTTTGTTTTCTTCTTATCCCCCCCTCCGAAATTTTTTGTGTACTTTTTTGGCTGCTGCCGAAATTGAACTTTCAGTGATATTCTCCCAAAATGGTTGTAAAGCATCAGAGAGCGAAATGAATTACAAATTTCGTATGTATGTTGTGGCAGCAGGAATGTTGACAAGAAGCCCCAAAAGCCAAGCCGAAAGCTCATCAGAAAGTGTATTTGCTCCGGAAACTGTTTTTTGTGCTGTTGCTGTTTGTTCGTCTGTGTCTGCGCTTTTAGCTAGTGTCATTTGCACTTGATTTGTTTGCGAGTGTGTGCTTGGAAGTCTGGGTCGCCTCGGCCAAAGTTGTTTGGATGACACTTGGACTGGACTCGTGCGGATTGCGTGAGGTTGTAGCCTTTCTCTTTTTGCTTCTCTCTCTCTCTCACGTATCTCTCTTTTTTTTATTCATTTGCTAAGTGTGCATCACGTGCAAGCAATTATTTTATCAATCATTTAGGCGCTGTTGCTTTTGCTGTTGTTGCTGTTGTTGGCTCCTCGCCTGGCTGCCTGTCTATGGCTTCTTTCTATGACTCTGTCCCGACTTCGGAGTTCGGGGCTGGTGCTCAAACAGCGAAAACGCATTTAATGTCTGCTTAGTGTGATTACGACGCATTAATGCCCGTTCGCCGGTAGATCCCCGATCTCCATCTCCATCTCCGTCTCCATCTCCGTCTCCGTGCCCCGATCAACAACACTTGCCCCTTCTGCATGTTGCATCTCCGCGATGTATTTTGTTTTTACTGTTTTACAGTCACCGGCGGCGCGTCTCTCGACTCGCTCTTCGTCTTGTGCTGTGCTGTGTTGTGTTGTGTTTGTGCTGTAGTTGTTATATGTGTGTTAACTTTCAAATAAATTAAACATGAAGCTGGGATCATTTATTTCACTCGCTCCACCTAACTCGCTAGCTCGTTTGGGCCTGGCACTAGCAACACAGCAACAGCAACAGCAACAGCACTAGCTCTAGCACCTGGTACAAATACCCATTCGACTCCATCCATGGCTATCCCAGTCAGCGGTCTGGCGCTCTATCTATCCACAGTCGGGGCTAAGCAATGCGCAATGTTTCTTCATCTTCACATTAAATGCACAATTCCCGACATTTGTTTGAATTAACACGCAGCAATTACCGCTCGCCAAACTTTTAAAACTCCAGCTTCAGCTTCCAGCTCCATGTCGAACCCCAGCTTAAGCTCCAGCTTCAGCTTCAGATTCAAGCCGCTGTTCCATCTCCAGTTGCAGCTTCAGACGTCATAAGATACCAACACATATTAGAGACACACGTTTTCTTGCTTAACAAATTCGCTTTTCAAGTTTTGCAAAGAGTTTTATGGCAAAAGGATGTAGCAATTTAAAAAGCATTCATAAAGATTTTAAGCAGGGGATCGAAAAATATTTAAAGATTAATTGTGGAAAACAAAAGGATGATCAAGTTAATAAGAGGAAATATATATATTGAATGAAATATTCGACAAATAACAAATTATTTAGTATTCTTAAAGACACATTGGTGACACTTTATTATTCGCTCACTACTTGATTTTGATTTGTGAATGTGGCGGACGTGTGGCTTAAAACTAAAAACGTACAATTGTAAATAAAATATTATTAAAACACCAATCCAAGCGTCTTACCAATGTATTTTAATTGCTTTGCATCAGTAAACAATTTCTTAGTTCATAGACAGCTTTTTATACCCGCTACCAATAGGGTAGAAGGGTATTTTAATTTTGTGCCGAAAGGAAATGTATGTAACAGGCAGAAGGAGGTATCTCCTATAATATATATTCTTGATCAGCGTCAACTGACGACACGTGTGTCTTTCTGGTTTTGGTTGCAATCAGATAAAAAATGTTGAAGTTATTTAAGAAATTCTTTTGTATGGGGAAAAATGGCTACTTAGTAGCTTTAGTAGACAATCTGCGGTATATTTTTAATGTACTACTATAATAAAGCAATTATGGCCGTCGGTATATTTTTGAAATTTTGTGGAATATTAATTTGGTAAATTTTAAAACTAATAACGCACGGTTTTGCTCTTATTCAAAATGGGTAGCGCGTGTCTCACAGTCGAGCACACTCAACTGTTGCTTGCTTAATAATATGTTGTCCAATGGAAATACAGAATAAAATTAGTAATCTTAAAATGTCAATCGAAGTGTAATATTGAATAATTTAAATTGTTCTCCACCAGGGAAATCACAGGAAGATTCTTTAACTTGTACCACGAAACTATCCTTATCGATAGTAGTTGTCATCTAATAATGAAATCAGTCGTGGTTTATACAAGGCTCAGAAAGGCAGTCGATAAAGGCTCTTTCTATGAATTGGACTAACTACACAATAATTTCATAAATTATGACTAGAACTACATGTCAAACTTTAGTCTTAAGCTGAGGCCAGACTTATAATCAAGTAATATAACTATATAATCGATAACACTGCCTTTCGATAACAGCTTTCTTCTGATCTTGGTAGCTGTAGCATACAGACGTGTTGTAATAAAGTTAACATCAATATTACAAGACTTGTCGCTGGACAGTTAAATCCATGGTCCTGTGCGTTTCATTAATCTAATTAATGGCAAATGCGATCAATTAATCAATACACCTAGCACTAAGCTCATACGCGCTTAAAATGGCAAAACGGAGCGAGAATTCTGTCTGCCACAAAACATGCATTTAAGTTAGAGGCTCAGAGAGATGGAGGAGAGAGGGAAAAGAGAGACAGATGTAGAAACCACTTTAAGTGACCATCGCATCGTTTATCTGCTGCAGACAAAGAAATGCATAAATTATTTCTCTCAAGGCATTTTAAAACGCCTGTTGGGCAACTTTCCGCTCAAGCCGAAGCCGAAGCTGAAGCTAAAGCTGTGCCCGATGCTGACTAACTGCTCTGTCTTCGGCTAGTTGCTGGAATGGATGCTGCTTGACCATTTGGAAAGCCTTCTGCTTCGTGTCCACGCTTTTGTCCATATTTGTACACAATTAGCAATGACACAAAAAAAAAAACACACACACACACACAGATACTCGTGAAATCGTACACAAAAACAAAAAAACAGAAACAAACTTCACACACCATAAATCGATTATCATTGCGAAAACACAAACGCACATACAAACAGAGACAGACACACACACTAATACACTCACACACACTTGGGCATTAAATCAAATAGCATATTTTATGCCACTTTCGGGTGTGCATAAATTTATTTATCGATTGCTGTTCGACGTCTTATCGCTGCACGCATCGCATCGCCATTGCCATCGCCTATCGTCAATCAGCGTTGCGTATACGCCATGTATGTCGGCATGTCCGCTGCCTGCTTGCCGCTTGCCTGTTCTTGCATGCATAAAATGTATAACAAAATTGTCATTAGCGTAAAGCATTTGTTAACCGCTCAGATCGCACGATAAGCCAAGACCGAACACCAAAACCAGGAGGAGGAGGAGGAGCAGAAGGTGTTTTTCCCCTCCTTGGACTTTACTTCTGCCATCTGTGATGTGGCCAGTTGCCCATCCATCAATGCTGCGGATTGCTGGCCGTGTTTGCTGGTGCATCAATAGGTTGAGTGCAGCGGCAGTGCAACACGCGCTGACAATCAACGGCGACAGAAAAACGGGTCCAGTTCCAGTTGCAGTTCCAAGCTAAAGTCGCAGTCGCAATCTTGGCCTGCCTCGCATTGCTTTTCACACCTTCACGGCAGCTGCCGCCGTTTGTGGCATGAGCTTACTTCTATTTCTCTCTTTTTTTTTTTTTTTTGGCTAGGCCTAGACCAGGTGTAAAATGGCTGCATGATTGGCATTGCGTTTGTATCTCATCGTCATCGTCATCGTCATCGTCATCGTCGTCGTTGTCGTCATTGTCAGCGACAGCTTCAGCGTCATCTTGGAAGCTGCTGCTTATTGACAATGCGTCTGGCGTTTTGCTGGTTTTGGCTAAGGCAATGGCTGTTGTTGTAGGCTTTGGCTTTGGCTTTGGCGGTGGTCGTTTGATGGCACCACCAGGCATCAAACATCGAACAACGGACAATGGACATCGGGCATTGCTTCGGGCATCGGGCACGGACTCCACGACAGTAGGCCAACTAAAAAACAAGTTGCGTTGACATACCAATTAACTTGACAAATACATAATTGGTAGCAAACAATTAAATGTTTTTCTTGCACAGAATGCGCCCTGGCCAACAAGGCAGTTAACTAACGTGGCTAACTGAGCCGCCAACCAGCCCCATTTTGCTGTCAGCTTATGAGCGCAGAAATTCATTTAAATTTATCTAGTTGTCAGTTTTGCTAAGCTTTAAGATATTTGCACAATTTGCTCGTAAAAAACAAATCGAGCTAACAGACTGAGAGAGATAGAGAGAGAGAGAGGGGAGCAAAAAAAAAAAGGAAAAAGAAATACAAATCGAAATACAAATAGAAATACAAATACAAACAGAAATAAAACGGCAACCGCTAACGAAGCGCCAACAATGTTTAAGTCGAAGTCGGAGTCAGAGTCGAAGGCAAAGGCAAAGGCGACGACGGAGGCGAAGGCGAAGTAGAGGATGATGGGGACGATGCTGTGGGCAGTGCCTGTTATACGCTTCGTTTAAGTATCATCCACAACGTTAACCAGCTTGTAACACTGCGCTACATCAAGTTTTTGAATGCAGAGATCATTGATAGCAAGAGCAAACAGAGATGTTCTTTATTAGAATACTTATTTCATTTCAAAACCCATTTTTTTGTCAAAGCACAAGCTTTCGAAATTCATGAGGGTGTTATAACATACAAATGGTTTCCAATCGAATTGTAAATATTCAGGTTGATACAAAATAGTCCTGAGTAAGAAAGTTGACATGTTAATTTATTGGATTTATGGGATTTACGATCGGTAAAATATTAAAGTTATTTAAATTCATGTAAGACTTCAACTACTATTGTTTTAATCGATAGTTACTTATGTTTTGTAATTTTTATCGATATTTTGGAGTAATGTTGGATGGTCTCTGCACGGTATAAGAAAAAGACGACGTTTTGGGCAAGTTAGTTTTATTTGAATAAAACAAGGCAAGAATTTAATCTTTTTTTCAAGCTATTTAACATTTTTAAAGTTGCAATTAGACTATTTGATTTATATCAGCTTGAAATTTTAATTGTTATCGATAGTAACCTTTACATGTTCGATAAGCTTTGAAAGAAGAAGAAAAGCAAATAATGTATGCAAGATAGGTTAAAGTAAATTAAACATGACAAGAATTTAATCTTTTATAAGTTATTAGCTTGACTTAAACAGCTCTAAAGTTGCAATAAGGACAATTTGATTTCTATCAGCTTTAAGTTGTGATTGTTATCGATAGTAACTTTTTTTAAGCAATTTACATGTTCGATAAACTTTGACAAAAGAAGAAAAGCAGAAGATTTTTGCAAGTTGGCACATTTTGAATGAAATACAGTATACATTTAATTTTGTATTAGTAATTAGCTGCTTAATATTTCATAGTGCTAAAATATCAATCAAATCATTTCGATTAATATCAGCTTTGCATGTTAGCTTAAATTGATTAAAATACGGTAGGAATTTAATTTTTCATACCTTATTAGCTTGACTTTGCATTCAAAACTATTTGATTTATATAAGTGAAGAGTGTACGAAATTCGTTGCTCGGAGCAGCGTTTAGTTCTTAAATGATTGTTGTTTTTGTGAGTCTGTTTGGCCGTTTGGCAGGTGCAGTTTGCATTCGGCAGTGTTGCTGCTGTTGTAGCTATTGTAGCGGCAGCGCTGCCAATGTTGTTGTTGTTGCTCATTAGTTTTTTGCTGCCACAAAGTCTACGTCTGTTACCATTTTGGGCTGGCTGGGAATCAGGCGCTGGATTAGCCAGCCAAGCTAGTCAGAGGCTGAAGCTAAGGCCGAGGCAGAGGCAGCCGCAAAGCGTTAGAGCTAGAGTTAGAGTTAGGAGTCTGCAGTTAAGAGTTAGGAGCTTGTGTGAGCTCGATTATAGCAAAAGGCAAAGGCAAGAGCTAAAAGGAAAATCGAAACATTTGACTCCTATCGCAAGTGTGGGAAACTGTTTTTTTTTTTCAAGGTTCAAAAGACGCCCGCAGAGTGTGAAAAATGGCAAAAAGAAATATATATAGGCATTTGTATGTGTGTTGCTGTTGTTTTTTATTTGTGTATGTGGTGATAGTTAAACTTGCGGCCACAAGTGCTGTTAGCTGCCCCCACGGCGTATGCACAATGCCATAAATTCAGATGTGCAAGCGTTTAGATGTGGCCGAAAGTTTTTTGCGTTGTCTGTGAGTGAATTCGCATTGCTCATACGCCATGTTGTTTCATAATTATAACTTAAATACGACAGTTTTATATAAAAATCTACTAGTAAATCAATGTGCGCGCGCCTGGCAATTAACTGCCAAGAAACGTAACAAACATAACGACGAGTCGCTGCTCGCTGCTTGCTGCTGGCTTTGCGGTGCAGCGAAGCACGTCGCGACGTTAGACAGTCAACCAGCCAGCCAGGTTGCTAGCCAGGCAGCCAAGCGAACTGTCAATTATAACCAATCGGCACACCAAGTGCACATTAAACCCTATCAACTGTTTTTGTAATTTATTGTTTGGTTTTGCCAACAAGTCGCATTTGGTGCGAGATCCGCATTGCATCGCTCAGTTCCACGCTGGGCGATGGCAACCGGGTTGTGTAGTCGCTGCTCTGCTCGGTTTGGCTTGAATGTGGTTGTAGTTGTGGTTGTGGCTGTGGCTTTGGACGGCAGCCTCATCATAATTATCGCTGTCTGATCGGGCGGCACGTTCAACGCAATGCAACGCAATGCAACAGCAACAGCAACAGCAACAGCTTGAAGCTTGCAGCTAGCATCTTACAGCTAGAGTTGCCGCTTGCAGCCTGTTGCAGCCCCCGAAGCTAACAGCCAAAGTCAAATGAGCAGTTTATGGCCAAGACGACCATTTTGAAGACGAGCCAAAGGAGCTAGCCGCATGCAGGTTGCAGCCAACATTACTTGACTCTGTCTGTGTGTGTGTGTGTGTGTGTGTGTGTGTGCCACTCGGGGCAACATTCACTTTTTTTATTGCACCACTTTGGCAATAGGCACAAGTGTGATTTCAAATCTCTGGGTCGCCTCACAGCTCAGCTCAGCTGAGTCTCAGGCTCAACTCGCTGCGCTGCTGCTGCTGCTGTTGCTGCCACTCGGGCCACTAAATTGGCAGAAATATGGAAGTCAGCGTGTGCATTTCGGTAAAAGCGGTGATTATATGCCCACTGAGAAACGGAGAATGGACATTTTTTTTTGTAGTTTTTTTTTGGCACAAAATATATGACAGTCAGTCGCCTGTTGCCAGTTTTTGTTGTTGTTGTTGTTGACTGGCGACTACCGCTCTTATTCATACATACAATTGCTTTGCTGGCCACGTAATGCGCATTAGCATATGCATTGCAGTTGTACTCTCACTCACTCGCTCGCTCGCATCCATCGAGCCCAAGCAAAGCCAAATGAATGGTCCCTTCTAAGCAACGCAACGCAATTGCAAATGGGGCAACAAAGACAGAAAGACACACACACACTCTTAAAGCGAAATGGCCAAATGGCAAAACGGCACTGTGGGCTGACGTTGATGGCCAGTTCAATTAAAAGCCATCAATTTTAATAACACGAGAGACGGGGCACACGCACACACACACTCGCACACACACACTCGCGAGGGAGACTGCTACCTTGGGCGCTGTTAAACCAAATGCTGGACTGAAAATTACAAATGCATCAGTAACAGCAATAGCAACAGCAACAGAGCAACAACAACAGCAACTCCCAGGCCTCAGTTCCCGGAGTCTCAGAGCTCTGAGCAGATTGTGTGTAGACAGTCTAAAACTTTAACGCACTTGAAGCACTTGAGGCTAAAACAAGCGACCGGGCGGCCATTTCACAGACCCCGTGTTAACGGTCAGTCAGGTTGCGGTTGCTGTTGCGGTTGCTGCTGCGGTTGCCGGTTGCCCAATGCCAGTTTGCCAGTAAAGAGCAACTCAGTCTGTGGCCCTCGGTCATGTTGTTGCACGGGGAGCTCTAGACACAAAGCACTTAAGCATGGGTCACTCGTACAGTTTGGGCAGCAACCACAACAACAGCAACAACAAAAACACCAACGGCGACAGGCAACCAAACGAGAAGAGCTCAAAACAAGTGAAAATTGAAAGCACTTGCAGAAGCCACATAGAAGGGGAATTTCAGCAACAAATAAGTACAAATTTATTCAAATGTTATTTATTACGGTATTTTAATGCTTGCTTCTATTGAAATATGCAGATGAAGATAAGAAAATGACTATTAATTTGCTCTACTATATTCCACTTTGAAAAACTTTGTAACAAATCAATGGTTGCTTTTAATCCTCCTTTGAACAGTATTCATATTAATATTATTATAGAGACTATCAAAAACAAGTAAGAAAGCTACAGTTGCTACACATTTTGACACGAGGCAAAACCAATAAATACTAAAATATACCGCATGTTACGTTTGGTATATTGATATATTACAACGATCAAAATATAAAATACAGTAGTAAAATATACCAGATTGTCAGCCAAAGCACCTAAAACTCGTAACTCGTTTTTTCTCATACAAAAGTATTTTCTAAATAACTTATACAATTTATCCGATTTATTATCCAATAGCAACAAAGTTGTCATTAATAAAAAAATACTATTGTTATTACAGACATAACTTTATCGATTTTATAGGGTCGGAGATAAGCATTTCCTTCTTCTATGTGTTTCATGCATTTCCTGCAAGCACAAAGTTAAAATACCCTTCTATCCTGTGGATAGCGGGTATAATTACCTATTCGGTAAAGTAAACTAATTGAATAAGTTCACCATCACCAACTTTTTGGGGCAGTTGCTCAATTTTGTTCTTAAGTTCGATTTGGTTCACTTCTTTTTATTTCCTTTTATCATTATTTGCAGTTGGTTCACTATCTTGACAACATTTAGTTTTATGTTCTTAGTGTTAATATTTGATTTTGTTACTTAGTCTTATGCCTAATAAGTGTGAAGAAAAAATACAAAAACACATATATAAAACTAAATCAAACATAAAAAATAATAAAATAGCGACTGAGAAACGTCAAAAACCGAAAATGAACGGTAAAATATCGATAAACAATATTGTTCAGAAAATTGAGTGAACCTTACACAAGAATAGTATTTTAGTATGTGTTAATTTGAAATCAGTATGTGTATCCAAATAACACTCACGTATATTGCCAATCCATTAAAAATGTATGTCAAATGATGCCAGTTTGGTGTAAACACTTGCATCATAGAATCGCATCATTCAAGTAGTTGCGCTTAGTGTAAATACGATATAAAATGCACTGCAACGAAGTGGATAAGAGCATTTCGTTAAGCAAAGTAAAGAAGCTACATTCAAAGTGATACAATAAGGCAGAAATCTGGACTTGGTTAATATTATGAAGCTATCATTTTCACTCTCTTCAGCATGGCAATATTTACATTAGAGTTAATAAATTAGCTTATATTAACCTTTTTCAACTGGCAAACGCCCTAGCCTAACAAAAACAACACTTAATCAGTATTCATTTATCGTTCGTAACTAAGTCGGAAATTCATTCACTGCACTTCATTACTGGGAAAACCAGTCGCCAATTGACGATAGAGCTGAGTTGAGTTGAGTCAAGTACCTGGTGGCGCAGTCGAAACATTCATATGGAGCAAAGAGAGAACCCTTCAAGTGAAAAGCGGCTTCAAAGAAATGAAAAATGCTAGAAGTTTATGTGAATCGCGAGGGGCCAAGAGAAATATTAGAGGAAATTGGCAGCCGTCAGACAGGCATCAACTGAAGCCAGCAGCCAGCAGCAGCAGCTGCTGTTGTTGCTGCTGCCGATGATGTTGATGCTGTTGGCAATTGATGTCGCGGGCGCCAAAATCGACACACTTGTTCCTCTGCAAACAGTCTGTGTTGGCTGCAAAGAGTCTGTGTTGGCTGCAGCAGCATTCGGAGTTCGGCACTCGGCAGTCAACAGTCAGTAGTCAGCATTCGGCAGTTGGCAAACGGCGCCGCTGAAGTACAGGTTAAATGGATCACGACTGCACGGATTTGATATCCGTCTGTCGCCAGCAACTGTCCGACTCTGTCCCGGGCCCATAAAATACGCGACATGCAAACGTTTTTGATGCAATGACTCGCTCGGTCCGTCTAGCTAACTCTCAGTCTCAGGCTCAGCCTCGAAGCTCGGTCTTCAGCCCGAACAAAATTAGGAAATTGTGTACAACTGTTAACTGACAAGGCAAAGTGTTCGAGGCAGTTGAGTCCGACTAGCAGCGATTGGGGAATGGGGAATGGGAAATAGCTGCCGATCTTTTGGTTAAGCTAAAGCTAAGCTGATTTTTATGCCAATACCTGGTGCACTTAACGAGTCTCATTAAGCTTTTGCCGACTATAAAAACTCAACAGTTGGCCATTTTGTTTAACTGACTTTCAATTGCCTTTACAATTGCAGCGAGCACATCGCATGCCAGCGGCGGCAGCAACAGCAACAGCAACCATCACAGCAACAACTATAACAAATCCGCCACCAAAGCATCCGCCAGCAACAAGAGTAACTATAGCAATGGGAAGCATTCGGGGGCATGCTCATCCTCCGCCTCCGGTTATGCAACAGGCGGTGGCTCAACGCTGGGGGCCTTTGGTCGGCAACACCAGCAGCAGCAGCAGCAGCATCAGCAGCAGCAACAGCAGCAGCAACAAACAGCTGTACGCTTCCGGCGTCTCCAAGTTGCCATTTTCGCCATTCTTTGCCGCATCGCCATTCTTCTTCACTTACCGACGGATCAGCAAGCAGGAAGACAACAACAACAGCTGCAGCTACAACAACGGCACCAGCAGCGGCAGCAGCAACCACAGCGCCACGAACAGCA
Source organism: Drosophila niveifrons (assembly GCA_035046325.1). NCBI lineage: Eukaryota > Metazoa > Arthropoda > Insecta > Diptera > Drosophilidae > Drosophila > Drosophila niveifrons. The sequence goes on from JAWNOC010000025.1 coordinate 468,129, forward strand.
GCAGCCTCAGCAGCAGCGCCAATAGCAGCGCTCTAATGCAGGACTACGATCGCAAGTTCAGTTTGTTGAGTCTCTTCAAGAATCCCTACAAGTTCACCGAAGCCCAGACGCAACGCAAATGCAACTCGCTGAGCAGCAGCGGCAACAACAGCAACGGCAGTAGCAGCACCAGCCAAAAGGCGTCGCTCACCGGAGCAACCGCTGGAGCAGGAGCTGTTTGTTCGCCAAGCTGGAAGAGCTATGCGGGCGCTGGCTCACCGCATGCGGCACTTAATCCCGCCTTTGGTGGCATGGCACTTGGTGGCAGCAGCAGCAGCGGCGGCGCCACGCGAAAGGACAGCAGCAGCTTTAGTGGCATCAACTTTGGCGGCAGCGGTGGCGGTGGCGCCTCCGCGTTCAGTCGCGAACACTGCATCCAATGGCGGCTACAATGATCTCTCCAAGAACCGCAAGGTACACAAATGCGATACCGAGGGCTGCGACAAGGTCTACACAAAGAGTTCGCATCTCAAGGCGCACAAGCGCACGCATACAGGTGAGTTTAAATATCTAATGGCGAAAGGATCGATTCAATTCCTTGTCTTCCCCATCTCCATCTTTCCGTTCCGCAGGTGAGAAACCGTATGTGTGCACCTGGGAGGGCTGCATCTGGCGCTTTGCCCGCTCCGATGAGCTGACCCGCCACTACAGAAAGCACACCGGAGTGAAGCCTTTTCGCTGTCAGCTGTGCACCCGGAGCTTCAGTCGCTCCGATCATCTATCGCTCCACATGCGACGACATTGAGTGCCACCAGAGGCCATAGGAAAATATACATATACTCAAAGTGTCCACACTTACACACACTTTCCCACACACACACACACACATTTCTCAACACATTCCAGTACACAGGATTATTATTTATATAAAACAAAACACTCTGTTTCATACATTTCCATTATATATCGCTGTTGTATCGTTCAGTTTTTATAACCTAATGCATAAGTAGCTCAATTTAGCACTATAATGGGCTTAAAGTCCAGACTAGACTATAGTGAACTTTAGCCGATAATCGAAACGAAAAGAGTTTGTAAAAATCTTTTCGAATCTTCACAGACGTTGCCTTCAAGAAGCCAAGTTAACAAGCGGTACTACGAGTATACAAAAAATGACTACATTAGTACATCTAAAACTTAAAAAAAATGAATATAAATTGATTTCGATATGGATTGTATAACTACCATATATGTATGTAAGTAGAGGCATAGCATATTTATTTGTATTGGTGCTAGCAACTTGTGTGTACATACTAAACTAGATACGTTTTACATATCGATCGATTAGCCAGTAATGCGATTTAACTAATTTTAGCTCAAATATATATTGGATGTTAAGTAGAAAATTGTACACAACTAAAACGAACAGCAAAAAAAAAAGAATAAAACAAATTAAAAGACAGGCACAAGAGGCAGCTGCAGCCAAGCAATATTTATAAATGACAATAATCTATACTATATAAACTATATTAAATGCTCATAGAATAACTTAAACTATCGAAATACATTTGTACCATATGCAGATGGCAGTTGCTGTTCAACAGTTTAAAATTAATTCACTTCCTTTGAGAACATTTGATTACTCCTCCTTTCTAATTTGATAATTGCAAACTTGACTTTAATCGGTGTTTTCTTTTGCCCAGTTAACAGCTTTAGTGTCTCATCATACTTAAAGATCTTCGTATTTATTGCACTCTGATGAGTTTTTAATATAATTCTAAAGTATTTTAACGATTGTTGTGTATCTTAATTGATTTTTACTGTAATCCGAGATCAGCGAATCGATAAATTGAAACTGCAGCACTGAAAGATCCGCAACTGCCACATAGATTTAAAGAATCCACAGACAGAGATAGACAATTTAACTGCAAGCATCAAGAGTAAAAAAAAAAGAAGACAAGATAAAGAGAACAAAACAAAGTGTATTATTATACTATATACATATATACCATGCAATGCATACGTCTATTTTTTGCTGAAAATAAAAATAAAAATCAACTTTTTGTACCATACTCTCATGGCTGTCATGCAACCTACATATATACGCACCACGATTGATGGGCGGTGGCAGAGGGGGAGTGGGGCACGAAACATATTTACTTGTAGCTTAACCTGAACAATAAACGGCAACGACGACGAGCGCTCATTAAGCCAACAGAAGCGAGACTGCGACCAAATCCGTTGTGCATTTTCATTTAAATGAAAAATCAATTGAGCGCACAATGGCAACCAACCAGTGGCCAGTCCCTGTCCACTAGCCACTGGCCACTGGCTTAGCCAAAGATGTGTGGCAAGTTGTCAACAGGCAGCCGCAGCAGCAGCAGCAGCAACCACAGTCGCTTAGGCATTTATGTGTGTGTCTATGGCCTGGCAAGGCTTGGCCCCATGGATCGGGGTCCACTACTGACGCTGGCTTTAGCTCTCTGGCTGCGTCTGTGGCATCGACAGTGACTGCGACTGCAACTGCGACTGTGGCACGCACCCGCCAATTGTCCAGGGGCAGCATTGTCGTTGTTTGTCGTCGGCTTGCGCGCGTTGTTTGCAATAATAAAGATGACAAATTTCTCGTCATTTGTAATTTCAATGTGGGGCCTTGGATTGGCCTTTTTGCTAATACGCGCAACTGATTGCCACTCGAATGGGAATGGGAATGGGAATGGAAGCGGGAGCTGAAAGCTGAGAGCTCCTCTTTCTTCGCTGTCATGACACCTGCAGCGGAAATCAGTGCATGAATAACGTTGTGGTCATTAAGGTAAAATTGTGAAATATTACATATACGCAGATGAAATTTATTGGTAAATTAATAATAACCACAGCCGACAGACAGTAGCTGTTTCAGTCGTTGTTGCCGCCACCGACACAGCTGATGTTGTTGTTGCTTGCTGTCGATGAGGCCAACGCGTTTAGCATAAAGGTTACATATATATAACATACCGGTTTTTTGGGTTAATTAATATGAAAAAATATATACTCCCAACGTGAATGTGTGTGTGTGTGTGTGTACACTATTCAAATGTGTGCCTTTTGGTCAGGTCAACTTCGAGGCGAGACTTACGCCAGGTTTAATGACCCGCAGCAGCATGCAAATGAGTAAAAGTAAACATTTGAGCATATCCCAAAACACTGACTGCAATAATTCTGCAGACGAGTACTCTCGCAATGCCTTCACATGAGGCAATTATAATGATAGTTGATTGATCATGGTTTCCAAAAGCCATGACCATAGAAAATGGCCAAAAAACATTAATAAACGAAAAGACGTTGGTTACTTAATACAAATGCTAGTGGGGAAATCGAATAAACTAGATATTTGAATAAGTGCAAAGGTGAGTACGAATATATCTTACTGTTGCTAATATTAATCTTCACTCCATTTGAGACAGTCGGTTCTATTTTTATGAATGACATTTGCTTCAGATTATATAAATATGTAAATATGAGAGCAATTAAGAAATAAGAGAGAACAAAACATCACAAATTTAAAAGTGATTTCGTTTTCCTCCAAATATGTTAGAATCTGAAAATTAATAAAGTGATTTATTAATTTAAAGGTTTAATCTAATATATGGATATTTTTAACATACCAGCTGCCCAAGGAATAAAAGGGCCTTACATGCGGAAAATTTACTAATATAAAAAACGTAGCGCATTAAATTCGAAACATTTTGTAAAAAACAAGATAGACCGGACACATGTACTGGCAATTGCAACATATATTGCTATACTGTAGATTTTCTTTCACTATTTATTTTATTCGTTTCAAATTTAAAAAAATATATATCTTATCAAAGTTTGGTTACGATCACATAAAAAATCTTGGAAGTTATCAAAGGAATAATTTTATATGGTCGACAATTTGGTATATTTTGTACTTCATGGTATACTTTACAATTTAGTATTATAAAAATATACCATATATAGCTTTCGGTATATTTCTACTGTAGCGTTTTTAATTGGTTTGGCTTAAAAATTAGAATTGGTTCGATCGTTAACATTTTCTGATATTTTTCGTTTTATTGACAATATGGTATATTTCATACTTCATGGTATACCTTTATATGTAGTATTATACAAATATAGCTTTCGGTGTTTTTCTAACGTAGCACTTTTAATTGGGTTGGAATATAAATGAAATCTTATAATTATTATTATGTTGTATATTATGTTGTATTTTATACTCTATGCTATATTTTGAATGTAGTAGTATAGTAATACACCAAATATATTTCGGTATATTTCTATTCTAACATTTTTGTTTGCTTTGGCTTATAAATTTGGTACGATCGATAATTGTCATATAGAAAAAGAAAAACATTTTTGGGTATGTTGTTGTTTTATCGACATTTCCCTATTCTCTATTTTAAAATTTAGCAAATGTTGCAAAAATAAAATTATGTAGAGGCCTCGAAATCGATTTGTAAAATAAATCGATTCATGTAGGAAAACAAAGATATTGACAGATGAACATGTCCAAAAACCGAAATTGAATTCCTTGTATTAAAATGGGATTATCGCATTTTTATTATTTTTGCTAAATGTTAGAAATGTTAAATAGTAAGTATAAAAAAAAAATAGTAAGTATGATGAAAAAATGGCAGGTATTATATACATTTATTAAATTAAACAAAAGATAACATTAAAACCAGCCTATTGTGCTTCAAATACTCCCTTGACTTGGACTTCTTCATTCACAGAGATGCAAAAAAAAAGTACATAGAACTCATTAAAAAGCAATAAAGTTGCTGTTACTGCCAGAGAAGAACAGAGAGCGTGTCCATCAATGAGCGCTTGCCACAAGCTGTAAGCTGTAAGCTGCAGCTCAAGCTGATCCGCAATTGAATGGGAATTCGGGAATCGAGTCTGTCCATCAGCCAAAAACGCTGCAACAACCAAAGCGATTGCAGCGAGTGCTTCAGGGGAAGAGGGATAAACCGTGGACTTGTACGAAGGCAGCGGAGCACAGACTGAGGCTTAAAGACTGCGGCATGTGTGTGTGTGTGTATGATTGTATGAGTGTGTGTGTGTGTGAGAGCCTAGGCAGGCACTTGGCCATTTTTAATTTATTGTTATGCCTTTTTAGCTGGCTTTTGCCTGCCGTTGCCACTGCTGCTGCTGCTGCTGCTGCTGGTCGGCAGGTCATGTGCAATTTATGAAACTGTGCAGCATTTGCGGCCTGATTTTTGAGACACATTTGGACGGTTGTCGCAACGGAGGCAGCAACTGAGGCAACGGCGGTGGCTTTAGCTTTAGCTTCGGCTTTGGTAGCGGCTGCAACTGCGGGTTTCTTTCGCTCGTTGTATCGTTGTTATTGGTTTCTTGTTGCTTCTGTCCGTTTGATTTGTGATCGATTGTGTGTCGTTACTTTGCGACATGGCGCATGAAATCTTTGACACCTAACGGTAACTGCCAGCCAGATCAGACCAGAGAGTCACACAGTCAAATCGCCCCCGACACGTCGCCCAGTTGCCTTTAAGCTTCTGCATTAAATTGGAACAGAGCAACAGCAGCAGCCACAGCAACAGTTGCTGCCATAGTGGTTGCCCCCAAGTTAGCATCGCAGCTTGAGAGCCTCAAGAGTTGTCAGCGCGTTGCCAAAGTGTTGGCAGTTTTGCCATTTATTTTACAGGTGAGTGAGCATAATGGACAGTTGGCCGTCGTTTGATGTAGGCCTTTGCAACATGCTGAGCGCGCTTTGGCTCAATTAAAAATGGTCTGTCTGGTCCACGTAGCCTGCCTCATTTGACAATTGCCAATTGCCTAATAGAGCCAAATGGACAATGGTCGATGGTCGTTGGTCGATGGCCCATGGTCATCGCTTCACTCCACTCCACTCCACTCCGCTTAGCTCTGCTCTGCTCTGCAGCGAGTGCAACGTTTTGTTTCTGCACTTGTCCTCCTCTCTTTCTCTGTGCGCTGACTCCTTTAATTTGGTTGGCAAAATGCTTAAATTAAAATTCCCATCACACCATAAAACCCATAAATCATCTTTTATCTAAGCGAGTCTATCGACGCATGCGCGCGCGCCGACATTCAACTTGCAGTCCGGCAAAAAAGAAAAAACTCTATCTCTATCTCTGTCTGAGTCTATGTATGTGTGTGTGTGTGTGTGTGCAAAATGATACTGGCTGTGTCTGCTTCGATTGCGAACTGGGAGCTGGAAGCTTGAACACTGGGAACTGGGGACTCCGAACCTACTTGCTTGCCTTAATGAGAATTTAATATTTTTCAATAAAAATTTGTAAAAGGCGCGTTAGCTTGTTGCAAGGCTTCTCAGCTATCAAGAAAAAGAAGACGATGCAACCAAGTCTATGCAACATGGCCTATTGCGATGTGTGTGTGTGTGTGTGTATGTTTGCATTATGGCTATTAACGCATTTTTATTTCGACCTACAGGCAACTTGTGTTATGGTCAAGCTTTTTCTTTTGCCTCTGCAGTGGCGTCTTCCGAAAGGGGCTTTGAAATAGTGATTTAATTATTCCAATTATTATTAAACAATTGGCACATTATTATATATTTCAAAAGTTAATGTGATAAGCGTTAGTTATGTTATAATTAGCTGGATTTACATAATATAACTTTAATCTATAAATGTGCATATGGCTTGGAAATACGGGTGCTTTAATTGCTCAAGCAAATGATAAGCTTTTAATGTGTTTATATTAGCAATGGAAGTATTAGAAATTCCGCCTAGATTTCATATTGGATTGGCGAGTTGCAAGTGAGAGCTAAGTATAAAGTTTGTAAACCATAAGAACAGAAAAAGTGCTCTTAATATTACCTGTTGAAATAGTGTTGAATATAGCGAAAGATGCCGATGCTGCTGGCGGTGAGTTCTGCCTTGCTTTAAGTTTTGAGTCTTTGTTGGTATTTAAATTTATTTGTTTTATTTGCAAATAAGAGCTTAACACACTTCGATCGCATTTAATTTCACAAGTCTTTTTTATCATTTAATCTGCCTATTACTCACAATTTTATTCACGCACTGCACTTGTTTCCAACAAGTCGTTTGTAGGGCTGCCAACTTAAGTGTTGAAAAAATACTAAATGCTACAGTTCTTAGACGATGGGCAACGCTGAACTAATCGTTAAAGGTTATCGATTACTTTAAGCTGATAACTTTTTTTTCGAAAGAAGAAGAATTTGGCAGTGCATTTTCGATAAAAAGATGCCACCGTAGAGAGATTACACAAGATGGATATAAAGATTTGCAGAAGTATGGCTAAAGCATATAGTAATCGAAGATGGAGAGAGATAGAACCTTCCTTTTTAATGCAAAAATTTTTATTGGGTGGACAACGCTGAATTATTCGTTCACGATTATCGATTACTTAAAGCTGATAACTATTTTCGCAAGAAGAAGATAGAATTTGGCAGAGCATTAATAAGAAGATAACACAGAAGAGATAGAAGACTTGCAAAAGTATGGCTAAAGTCTAAACTATATAGTAACTGAAGAAGGCAAGAGAGAACGGACCCCCCTCAATAATTGGTCATTAGAGTTGGGCAATGTCACTGCGTGTGCAGACTGTTGAGAACGGTGTGTGTTGTCGCTTTGTAGTTGAAATTGTTATTGTTATTGTTATTGGTTAGGCGCATTGCTTGTGTTGTGGCCCTGCCCTGCCCCTGACAAAGCAAAACAAAACAAAAGCCAACTGTTGCATACGAAATTGGCAGAAGTTCAACATGAACAGCAGCAGCGAGTCGAAGAGGAGTTCAAGACTTGAGGTTGGACACATGAGGTTCGAGTTGGAGCCAAGTGTCGCCAGAGTGCCTTGTGTTGTGTCTAGGCTTTTGTTGTCATTGTCGATGTTGTGTTGCTGCTGCTGTTATTGTTGTTGCTGTTGTTGCTGCTCGTCTTCTTGGGCTCGGTTCGCGTCACTTGGCGGCGCGTGCAGACTGCTGAGCCTGTTTTAATATGCCAGCAATGACAATCAAATGTCACCTCTGGTGCGCCATGTCTAGACGAAGTAGCAAACAACGAGAACACAGCTGCAACAGTTGCAAGCTAAAAGAAATTGCATGCAAGTGAGTGCTGATTGCCGCAACAACAACTACAACAACAACATCGACGGCGACCAGCAGCAACATATAAATATGTCATTTGGCTCATTATAAAGATAGCAAACAGCGCTGACCAGAACTGCAAGATTGGAGGAGCAATAGTTGCTGTTGTTGTTGTTGGTGTTGCTGCTGCTGCCGCTCTGGGGGCGCAGCAGCAACTGCAACGCTGCGGCGTCACATTTAAACGTTTAATGATAATTTATGAATGTTGTTGTTTTTTATTGCAACAACAATGCCGTAAACCAATAAATCTTAAGGATCACATAAATCTTGACGCTAACTGCGCAGTCGCAGTCGCTATCAGCATTGCAGCGTTGCAGCAGTTGCAAGTTGTAGATCTGCTGCTGCTGCTGCTGCAGTGGCAAGCAACGTGCAACGTGCCACAATAATTTGGGCTTTTGATTTTGCTGTCCCAACTCTGGGGCACACTTGATCAAACGGCAGGAGTTGCTCTATTGACAGCCGCAAAACCTTGAAGCGAGAATGATGGCTGGTGCGTGTTGCTGCCGATGCTGCTGCCAATGTTGCTGCCGCCGCTACTTGCGACTCCTGTGGTGCCAGAGTGAATGTGTTAATAGGCCAGCTTATTGACTATGACGCCGCGTATAAGCCAACTTGACCAATTGGCTTGGCTTTTTAGAAAGGCTCACATAGGCTAATTTTTTTGTTTGTTATTGCTGCTTTTGCTCTTACGGTTGCTGCTGCTGCTGCTGCTGCTGTCGTCGTCGTTGTGGTTGTTGTTATTGTTCTCTGTTAATTTAATTTTTGCTTTTCATGCTTCGTTAACATATTTTGCTTATAAGGATTTCCCGCTGCAGAGCAAAAAGAAATCACAAGCTGATCAGTGGAAACATGCCGCCGTTTGCCAGGTTGCACAGGTTGCACGGGTTACACGGATTGCACAGGTTGCAACAACAACAACAGCGGCGGTGGTGGCGGCTTCATTGTTGCAGGTGCATGTTGCCGCAACAATGCCATAAATTGTGACATTGGTTTTTTTCTGTCCCCCTGCTTCTGCTTTTTGCTGCTGCTGCTGCTGCTCTGACTCCCCCTCCAACGTTGCAACGTATCGCTGCTGCCTTGGCTAATTCTTTTTGTAGTGCAAAACGACAGCAGCACCAACAAAACACACACTCACAAAAAAAAGAGAATAATAAAGTAAAAAAAGCTTAGAACGAGTTTTGGCATTTACGACTCACTCATTGCTCTGCGCTGATCTGCTGTGGATGCAGTGCAACCAGCAACCAACAACCAGCAACCAACAACAGCAGCCAAGAGTCAAGAGGTAGCCAGCGGGCAGTTGTTGTTGTTGCTGCTGCTGTGGCTTGCCGCATTATGTTGCTGCTTAATTGGTTATAAATTAATTAAACGTCGATTAATAATCCGGCTTCTTGTCAGTTAAACGCCGCCGACGCCGTTGCTGCCATTTCTTAGGTACTGAGAACAAGAACTCGACAACAACAACAACAACAAAAACAACAACGCTAACGACAAACTGAAACAAGCTCTACCTAGAGTGGCCAAGAGTATGGGCCTGAACTTCAGCTTCCAGCTTCAGCTTCTTAGCCACGTGATGAGTTGGCAATAATGAACTTGTTGTTGTCGCAGCTACTGTTGTTCTTATTGTTGTTGCTGCTGTTGCTGCTGCTGTTTCTGCTGTTGTTTGCTTGAACTTTTCCCTTGATGCTCGCACTCATTAATGGCCCAGAGATTTTGGGATGACTTCAGTATCAATGACCATTTGGGTGTTTTAGGTTAGCAACCACTTACATTTTTAGTGTCATTGTCTATGGTATAATTTTTATATTATTATTTATTTACGTGTTTAATTATTATACAAAAATAATATAAAAACTAGGGCCATTTTTTGTTTGTTGTTTCAAGATTAAATTTATTAAGCTACAGAAAGAGTTATCACAAATTATCAACGCGTTCTGTAATTCGAAATAGAAGTAAATTTTTAACTATTTAATTTTTAATACTTTCTGTAATTAGGAATTTTCCAAATTTTAACCTTGATTAAAGTGAAAGTTACTTTCTGCAAATTTAATTGGCTCTTGAAGTTTAAAATTAAAAGTTATAACAAATTCCATTTGTTATTGTCGATGCAAGGTGTTGAACGGATAATAATTATTTTAAAGCTCAGAGTTTTAAATATAATAAATATTGAACATTTAAATTGGAATAACTGAAATGCAATACTATATATTTAATTGGCAAGCGCACTCATTAAAATAAACTTTCAATATATATATATGTATATATTATATAGTAAGTGAACAAAATGACATGTAGGAAACCTACAATCGAGTGTGCTCGACTGTGGGATACCCGCTACCGATTTTGAATAAAAGCAAAACAGTTCTCAAAATATACCTTAATTATATACCATAAAAATACTAAAAATATACCGAATGTCATATTTTTATATCGACTACGTTGAAAATATACCAAGTAGTACAGAATATACTTCTACAATTCTTATTTGATCGCAAGCTTGTAGAAATCATAAATACTGTAGTTGAATTCTGCTTTCCATTCGTGTCGATTTGCGGGTAATCTGCGTGCAAAAATAACAAGTGATGTCAACAAAAGATAGCAAAATATGTCTCTTATAGTCTCTAAGACAGATGAACTTATAGACAAACGGGCGGACAGACAGACGGACATGGCTATACCGTATAGGCTAATCAAGAATATATGTATATACTTTATATACATTTATAAAACCCTTCTACCTATGAGTAGCGGGTATAAAAATGTGAGTATTTATTGAAAGAAGTTGTAAGAATAAATACAACATAATAGCTCAGAAAAAAATAAATGTAATTTAATTGAATTATTTATTTTATAAAATTCACCGCATCAAATTATTTATACGAGTTCGTATGGCGACGCAGATTACTTTTCTGCTTGTTTTAAACCAATCTAAATGTGACATTTATTAAGCATTAACAACATAATATCGATAAGTAAATTCGTCTACAGAGTGTCTTGAATATTTGTACGAATATATATTGGCAAACAATTCATGCTATAATTGTTTATTTATTATTTCTTGTAAAATATGGATGTGGTTGGATTAAATTAAAATGCAATGGGAAATAAACAAATTGCATCAAGTATTTTGGTCTGTGAGATTTATAGAGGTAAAAAAATAACAATTTACAGAAGTCGAAAATGTTAATACCAAGTAAAAAAGCTACAGCCAAGTGTGCTCGACTGTAAGATACCCATTTTACATAAGAACAAAGCAGCTCGGCATTGTTCCTAAAATATACCAAATTAATGAAACATACCAAAGTCTACGTTTTCGGTATATTGAAATAGTGTCATTCATCAAAATGTACCATAGAGTACATAATATACCAGATTGTCAGCCGAAGAAATTTGTCCCATAGTAAGTAGGCGCCTCATGAAAAGGTATTTCATAAATAAATCCTAAAATTTATAAAAATTTAGGAATTATAAAGACTATAGTTATTATTGTATCTACCAAATATTAGTGTATGTACTCCACTTTCAAATCTACGCCTGTAATTCGATTTTTGTAGATTTGCAGGGCGGAAGTGGGCGTGGCTATGATTTAATACTAACTTTAATAGAAGCGGTCAAACTTTAAATAAATTAAATACATTTATGCGCAGCAATTTAATCCATTGTTAATTTAAATAATTGCTATTATTGCAAAATCGAATAAAATTTATTAAAAAAAATGCTATTAATAGGTCCCTTACGATTATTATACATTTAATTCAATACAAGAAATGGAAAAAGATTCCGTACAAAATAAAACATAATTTAATGTTATTAGTTTAAAGTTTAAAGATCTGCTTACTTGAAATTGTATTAGGAATATTAAAAAAAATTGATTTTGACTTTATGGTATATTTATGTGTGTATAGTAAACAATAAAAGGAAACCGAGCTTATTAAATCTTAATTTGTGTTTGTAACGCAAATTATATATTTTTTTAAGTCGTTTAAGGTAATATTTTATTTTTGAATCTTTTTCGGACTATTGGGAAATGGCTCATCATTTCTTGTAAATTCTGTAATAAAAGAGATCAAATAATTCTAATTCGTTTAGAACGAAAACGACAGAAAAATTTAGAATACCATAAGTGTTAAAAAAATATTTATCTAATTTTTTTTTCGTCGTGATCATCTCTTTGTCAACAAAAATAAAATATGATCGTAGACAAACCATAAATTATATACCACGATTACACTAATAATATACCGAATGCCATATTTGCTATATGCACTACATTTAAAATATACCATATAGTGTGATTTAATTTTGGAAATTGTTGTCGAATATTTTTGTTATGCCATTATCTGTCATTCACAACATTTTTGTGAAATTTTTATTTATTGTTATGATAATAAAAAATGTTGAAATATTTTTGATTATTACTATATAAACATTCTTACACAACATTATAAAATCATCGTATTTTAATAAAGACCTCGATAAAATATAAAAACCCACTTATTTTATAGTTATTAATGATTAATATTGTTATTGTTATTGGCACTTACATATATGGAATAGTAAAAACATGTATTATGATGCTATTACTCTTACCAAAATTGTTACGTATTTAATCCTAGAGAGCGCTTTACATTCTCTTACAGCCACAGCCCACGCCTTAATTGAAAAGAACTTTAAAAAGTTCTCACCATTGCAAAGGGAGTAGCAATAATTGGAAATTATTTTTGTTTGGAATAGAAGTGCGTTAGTAATAGGGCATAGCAAAAGTGCTTGATAATTCATAAGATGATACGCATATTAGTTGAGGAAGTAGCCAATGAGACATCGAAGCGAGTTCTTTTCACTGTTTGTCCCATTCTCAAGCTCAGTCTGAAGCTGAAGCTCAAATTGAAGCTGAAGCTGAAGCGTTGGGAGAACAGCTGATGCAGGGGCTGTTGGAGCTGCTGGGGGCGAGTGCTCTTTAATCTGACAGTTATTTGATTTGATTGCTGTGGCTGCTGCTTAAAAGTGGAGAGAGGCAGTGCGAAAGAGATAGGGGAGAGAGTGAGATAGCGATAGAGCGAGAGTATTGCGGTTGTTGTTGTAGTTGCTGTATGTAGTTTATTTCAACACTTTGTGCCGCATATCCACTTGAGGCGACATCCAAGTGATGCCTTTTGTTGATCGAGTGCTTGCTACGCACTCCACACACTCCACTAACTGGCAACAACAACAACAACAACAACATAAAGAGAAACAACAATGAAATGCTACATATTCCACGCTACTTTAACGTGCACGAACGAATCGAACGTAGAAATACGAGTACTCATAACTTATTATAAGTTTTTTGGGCAGTGGCGATTAAATCACTGGGGCCCGACCCGGCCCCATCGAGTAGGCCCCAAACAAGGCCACAACAGAGAAGAGACTCAATGGCTGCGGCAGCAGTTTTTCATTGTTGCTCTTGCCCCGTTTCGCTGTGTAGGCAGCTAAAGTTGCCGCAGTATTGGTGTGTTTTGGGGCTCAAGTGATTGTTAACCCATAGACGGGTCACAATAATGAACACACACTGGACACACTTTCTCACGTTGTTGCGCCTGCGTCTAGGCAACATGCGACAAGTGCTTCGGCTATTTACTCTACCCCTCCCCCCTCTCTCTGTGTGTCTCTCGCACACATATACGTAAATTAAACTATAGCCTGTAAAACGTCAAAATATACGAGCACACTGCGATTTAAACTGTCAACGCGGTCGTAAACACTGTTAGAGACCAAAGCCGAAGACCAAAACTGGAACTCCAACTTGACCAAAGTGCTGACGGCCTGCCAGTAGCTAGTTGCCTGCCCGTTGAGAGCCAAGAGTTGCTAGTTGCCAGTTACTTGTTGCAGAAATTTGCTTATGAACCACCACCAGACCCAGATCTGTTGCAAGCTGCTGCTGCTGCTGCAGCTGACGTTACTGCTAATGCGGCTCGTAAATCCTGGCAAGCAACCGCTTCGGCCTCGCCTAATAGCCTCTTGGTGACTTGACTTTGGTGCTCAGCCTTTGCACGGCGCCTGATGAATGTTGTGATGGCTGTTTGTTAGATTTACGCGCTACAATTAACGGTCTAATCATCGCAATTTGTACGTCACGGTGCAAGATAATCAGCCTACAAGTCAATTTCAGTTCCAAGCGACAGCGACAAGAATCAAACCCTTATTATATATTTGTTTCATACGAAATTTATCAACATATGTACAATAACAAACTCTGTTTTCTGTAAATAATTTTGTAAACAACAAAAATATACAACATTTATAATTATCATTTTAAACATATTCCAAGAGCGTAACTCAGCGTCTCTCAACAACTGCGTTAGCAGAGTGTGTTGCCATAAAAGCTTAGCATGGACAACAACCGCAGTGTAAATGCTGCCATAATAAAGCTTAGCCAATACCTTGTGTTCACGGTTCGCAGTTAGTTGGTCAGTTGTTAGCCATGGCAGTTGTTCAAAGCACCTCCCCTTTCCCCTACCCTATTCATGCTATTCGTTGACAAGCAAAGTTCACGTAGTCATTAATTTTTTTTTAACTTTTTTCTTTAGCATTGTTGCTTAACTAATAAAACTAAACTAAGCGTAAATACGTGGAGAGAAATGGGGGGTCGCATAGACGGAGATTTTTGTTATTGTCATCAGCTCATAGACCAATTGTCCTGTTGTTTCCCTTAACTTAGCCTTTTAACGGTGTACGCTCAGCTTTGGTTTTGCAAGTGCGAGTGTGTGAGTGTGTGAGTGGGAGAGAAGGAGTAAGCGTGTGGGAGCTAAACTTTAAATTGTCCAATGCTACGTGCTTCGCATGCGGAGTTCATAAATCCAAACGCTAAATGTAAACATCAACAGTTGAGAGAACTTGCGACTCACCAGCCAAAGGCAACAACAATGACTAAAACTTGCGAACTTCAAACGCACACTAATGCAGTAACAGAACAACACAAAGCGGCTAAAGCCAAGTGATTCCATCCTTCTCGCACTCGCGTGCTCCCAGACTCTGCTGTGCAGGTCGCCAGTCACTTTCACCGTTATTTCTGGGTTCTTGATGTTGTTGTTGTTGTTGTTGTTATTGTCGCGCTTAATGCACGATATTGCTATTGTTTGTGTGTGCCGGTCTGTGCATGTGCTTGTGTATGTGCATGTGTATGTATATGGCTGTAGGTGTTAGTCTATGGCCTGCTGTTGCTGCATTGTTGTTGCTGCTGTTGTGAGCGTAGCCAACGCAAATAAAATAAACTTCCTTCTGTTTTCGTTTGTCGAATAAGCAATGGCTTTAAGCTCTTTCCTGTCATCCTTACGCATGTGTCCAATGGTAATGACCTCGACACCCCACACACCTACACACACACAAGCACACCTTCTGACAAGCACAAGAGCTGACCTTCTCGGTTTTGTCCATAAAATGAACTGCACTATGTTTAGTCATAGCGCTGCGACTATTTAAATTTCCTGTCAGTTTATAATGATGTTTAAAAGCAATATGAAGGTGGTATATGGCCCTTAAATATGTGAATACATTAAATATACTGCAGACGCATATGAAAAAATTTAGCTACAAAGATGATATTTAACTTACGCAATAGACTCACTAATTTAAATAAGGCAAAAATGAATTACAGATAGAATTCACTATATTAGAAATTATTGACAACATTTCTTAATAAATATATAATATAATAATTTCGTAATATATATATAAAATTGTTTTGTATACTTCGTGTGTTGATGTCGTTATAGGTAATTTTGTATTAGTTAATGCAGAACCAAGAAAGTTTGGAAATATGAAAAATTTATAAATAATTAATTCAAATTAAAATGTACGATTTTAAGAACTTTTTTTTAAATTTTAACTATATTTATCTAAACTAGCATTAACTGAAGGAATTGGAAAAAAAACAGCGAATTTCAATTAGATTTTATGGTATATAAGTTAATTTATGAACTATACATTTTGATATTGATATATAATATAATGCGTGAGTAAAGTCTCTTACAATCAGACATATTTTGTACCTATATTTTATTTTTACTCCTGCTACCAATGAGTTCAAGTTCTATCAGGGTCTATTTGCCTGAATAAACTTTTCGACCTCAGAAACTATAAGAACTAGGTCAACCAGTTAGTAGTTGCTAAGTAAATAGTTCTTTTCTGAAGATTAGTAATGGGTACCTCACAATATTTATCAATTTTTGTTTACATATAGAATAGAATAGGAAATCGCGAAGATATAGAACAATACGTTAGCGATTTTCTATTCTTGGTGTCACTAAGTCACTTCATGATACTTAAGTTAGTTAAGTTTATTTATTTATTTTATTGCCTGTGACGCTCATTTCTAATCAACTAAAGACTGTAATTTTGTTTCATAATCAGAGTTAAAGTTAATTAATGTGAAGTTAATTAAAAACAAGTTTGGATGTTAATCGGAAATATATATAGACATATACATATATCTATATGCGGCTGGAGATGCCTCCCTCAGCCTGTTTTATACACTTCCTGTTGACACACAAACATATAACGAGTTAACGATCATTACATTTATATTTTATCCACAAAATTGAAAAACAAATTTCTTATCAATTTAAAGTGCGTCATTAACCATTTTTGTTTTTTCGTTTATAGATAAACAAATTATCAGACAGCAAACAGCTAGAAATAAATTTAAATTGTTGTTAAAAATAAATATATATACATATATTTTTTAGAGTTGCTAAACTCGAGATATGACCTTGGAATTGTTAGACCTTTTATATAATTATTTAAGTAACTTATCCATTTGCAATACTTTAGATTTTAAATATGATTGTTGAGTTAATTTTCTCCTTATAGTGTCTACCGATGTCGTCAAATAAATAAACATAAAATTAAACGCAATTCATCGTTATTCATAAAAGTATTTGTCTGACTCGCTGATCGACTGAATTTCATTTTTATACTTAGATTTCAGGATTTTACCGGGTAATAAAGTTGCGTTTTAAAATTCTAAATTATACTCTAACTTTTCTAAAATTGCAAATTAGCACGTTAAGCGCTATTTTAATGGGCATGGCCTTGACCTACATATATAATAATGCATTTTAGTTCTAGTGCTCGAAATTTATTGCATTTGCATTGATAGAATTGTGTGTATCACCAAATGCAACTAATTCTAATTATAATCAAATACTCCAAAATATTACAATATTGAAAGCATACATCTACTTCTATGTGGATTGATTTAATTGCAAAGTTGGCGGGATTTATTAAATGGCTATTGAACAGTGAATGTAATCAATGATATTTGTGATAGCTGTCGACAGTAAATATGTGCGTCAACGTTGTTTATTGTACATTGTACATTGTATGTAATCAACAAATGCAAGTCACATTTTGGTGCATTATTCAATCAATGGGAAAATCGTTGGGCAGTGATTAAATTATTTATGAATCCATATTTCACTTCATAGAGAGCACTCTAACCTGTCACGACATACGATTATTGGCCCTGAACTTTTCTAGCATGAACTGAACTGAACAAATACGAAAAAAAGAAAAGCAAATCGCTGCCTAATTTAGTTATTATTTACAACAAATACACAAACATTACGGTAAATTGGCATATAGCAAACAAAGCTCAACTCAACGAATGTTGCATATTAACAGAATACAAACAATGAGAAGAAGAAGAACACTAACAAAACGTGCTCGACTACGAAATACCCATGTTAAGAAAGTCCATTTAACAAACGCAGTGCGAATGTTACAACGAGTAAAATAAAACGAAAATAAAACGAAAAGAGAATTGGAATGAATTCACGCATTAATACTCCTTTTTCTGGTATAGGGTATAATAAAAACAAAAACCTGCGGCCACTTCACAGGCACTTGTCGGGAGCACGGGTGAGCGAGATAGCTGCTGCATGACAAGGAAAACAAAAGGACACACGTGTAAATTTCGACACTTGATTTGGAGTGACGCCGCTGTCTTTTGTTTGTTGTTGCCGTGACTAGTGCTGTGGATGTTGTTGCTGTTGCTGTTGGTGTTGCTGTTTGCATTGCGCAAATATAAATAACAAATATTTAACAAAGCAAAATGAAATTATTGGTAACAATTGTCTAAGGCTTATTGGCGTTTTGACGAGGCCATCAGACAGTTCGATAGCAGCAAATAAAATCTTATCGCCCCTAACAGGAAATTCAATGGCTTTGGCTTATTCAATTAATTAAAAAAAAGTACCCTGGACAATTATCAATTGTTGTTCAACTGATTATAATAAATCAAACGCAAGTGGATGATACAATAAAACAAAAGTGCAAGAATTTAAATCCAGTATCGACAGCTATCACATCAGCTGAGTGGATTGCGTTATCAAATGCCAAATGCAGCTGGCAAAGCAACAATAATTGCTATAGCAACATTGCAAGTACCTGTTGTTTCAGCGCGGGCAGCATACGCCAGCAACATTTTTGAAATGTTGCCAGCAACATGCACGACGTGTGTCGACCGAATGCCATTCGTGTGCCAACGAAGCTGTTAGCTTTGGTGTGGGTCGGTCGCCTACTCTACTCTTCGCTGCTGCTACTGCAGTCGCTGTCGCTGCTTCCATCGCTGCTGTCACTGCTGTAGCTGTTGCTGTTGCTGCTACTTCTTCAGTACGTTTTGGTTACTCGCACGACGAACAACGCGGCGCGCTTGCGTCTCAACAGTTGCTGGCAACTTGGAAAGTGTTTTAAATCTCGTGGCCGATCGTCGCGCAGGTGTGAATGCTCTCAAGTAATCAATGCGAAAATAGTAACAGTTAATCATTTACTTTATTTACCTCACTTCACATTAATTTACTTCACAAGCTAAACAAACGTACACGCAAAAGTCTGCGCACATTAGCAGTAAAAATAAATATAAAAATAAATAAAATAAAACCTGATTTCATATACCGGCTGCCTGCACACAGTCAGCAGCACAGTACACAGATTGAGTGTGATCGGGCGAGAGGCTCGTCCGACTGCATTCCTTTAGTCTCTTTGCACTCTTTCGAATCACGTGCTGCCCCGCCCAGCTTTACTCCCCGTTGGCGATCACTTTCAAGGCCCACTGTGCACAGTGCAATGCAAGCTCCGATGAGTCTTAAAAATAAGACTCGTACAATTTCGTTTTCATTTTCAGTTTTGCTTTACTCATTTCATTTTGTGACAATCGGGCGTTTCACTTGGCGTTTCATTACACTTGTTTCTGTGCTCTTAAGTGTTTTGTTTTCTTCGTTTGTCAATTGAGGCAACAGCAGAGCGCAGACAATTGATCATTGCCAATTTACTTTGCAAGCAAATGCAAAATGTTTTACTAGCGTATTCCATATGGAAAATCAAGTTTGTGTTGTTCTTTCTAATTGCAAATTGTAAACCGATAACAACTTCCATGAAATGCAATATTAAATGAATGCAAATTACATGTGAAATGTCACAAAGGTTGATTTGCCTTGCCACTTGTTTGAAGTCTATTAAAGATGCCGGGTAGACAATAACTGACCTCGCTCAACAATAACAATAACATAGTTTTCTCGTATTTGTAAACAATTAATTGAAAATAAACAAAACCCATTTTCGAGAAATATGAAAAGATATTGGAAATGTGCCTTTGTTTATTTATGAACACTAAAAGTGCTTTAAAGGAGATAACATAATAAATATCAAACGACTCACTCCCATACTCACACACATACACACTCACACTCGCACTCACCCTCACACACCAAACGCATACACCTGCAGCGATGCAGTAGACTAAAAAATAACAGGAAAAAAAGAGAAAAAAGATTTTGGCAAAAAGCCCCAAATGCAAAAAAAATTCGTTTTGATTTCGTTGCTTTTCTTAGTTTTGTGTTTTTATACCATTTTTTTGTGCTTATTTCTCACGCCTACACAATTTCATATGGCGAATTGTAGGGAAGCTTACATGATGTCGGGTATATTAATTTGCATACAGAGCTAGTCGATGCAACAAGTTTTATTTTAAGTAAATAATTGTATTATAATTACTTGTGATTATGCAATTAGTCTGTGTCATTATCCCAAATTAACATAACTTCATTAATTTTTATTAGATTAGATTTAATAGATTGGACTTAACTTGTTTTTAATTAAATGTCTGAACTTGTTTTTTAATAATTGAGTTTCCTAATTTTGTTATTCTTACTAATAGTTTTAAATTTCAAATGATCTTCGATATCTGGATTTATTTCGTATTTAAACACATTAGTACAAATGACCTTTAATTAAAATGTTAGTATATCAGTAGTTTGAGTTTGTAATGTATAAAACATGCATCAATTTTAATTACTGATTGCGCAGTAAAAAAAAACTCATTTAGATTTGCATACACAAATGGTGAATGTTCAGTCACCAGACTAATTGCAAAATACAATGAGACTATTACAGGAAAAGTTTTATAATGATTTTTTTACATACAGCAATAACCATTAAAGTCTGTTTTCTGATTATATATTATCGCGAGTCCATTCATACTCAGTCCCATTGATTTGCGAGTGGGTTAATACGACAATCTATAGAACAGTGTACTTTGAACTTATTTTTTACTCAAAAACAACACAAAAACAATTCGAATGCTCAAGCTTACGCACACAAATTCATATTCAAATTCACTCATCTTCAGCTACGAGATAAGCATCAACAAACACAAATTTTGGCGACACTTTCGCTTTCGCTTTTGTTCTCATCATTTTTTGTATTTATAGAATTTGTTTTCATTTTGAGTATTTTTGTTTATTGCGTTTTTAAATTGTGAAAGATAGTATTTTAATTCGATTTGCATTAAATCATTTAAACTAAGAAACTATCAACAGTGGGTAAACGAAATTATTTCTCTTTGGTCGATATTTTAATATTTTGTAAAGAGTCGAAAAAAAAAATTCAAAGATATAAAATGAAAAATATATAGTAATTTATCACCTTCATAGATAGAAAAAGATGTATGCTAACATTTTATCATTTGTGCGGTTTTTGGTTGACTACTAATCCAATTAAATTTGTTTATATTCAAGATAAATCAAGAAAATGGTTTAATAGCATGGCCAAGAATAGACTGAGAAAAGTTTGGTACAAAGGCTAATAATTCTTCGATCTTAAGCTAATAATTCTTTTGGATTAGCTAAGCTGATTCTTCGTTTATTTAATTAGTAACCCCAATAAGTATAGTATAAAAAATTGTACAATATGATAAACACAAGAGAAATAGGAAGAGAGAACTGCAATTTAATGAAATGAATGAAAAAAGAATGTAAGGATCATAGTCAATAGTGAACACAATATTTCTGTTTGTCTGTTCTTCTGTTTTAATGAACTCTAAATCTCAGAGACTATTTAACAGCACATGTTATTGTTTTGGCAAAACCCGGCTGTAAAGCTTTCGTAATTGTTATGGTTTCTGGCGATCTACTTCTGCATTTAAAATATACCTTAGGATACAAAATATACCATATATTCTTTGACATATTTTAAATGCATTAAAAATATGCCTTTGTCTTTGTAGTATATATCATATTTTTAATGCATTGATAGATCGTTATGCCAAACAGAGCTTTTAGTTAGGAATGTTAAATTTCTATATTTCAACAATAATACCACTTTCGGACTGTTTTGCTTTGATGAAAAATTATTAGCGGGTATCTCACAGCCGAGCACAATCGACTGTTGTTATTTTATTAGCTAATACTCGTATGTAGGTAATTGCCATATGGATTTGCATTCACGTGTATTTGCCAATGAGTTTGTTTTGACCCAAACTACTTGAAATACATTTCCTAGTTTTCATTTTCTTCTTTTCCTATGTTACTAAACGAAGACGTCACTCGCACACATGCTGATGTCTTGAATCAATTAGAAGACGAGTAAAAAGTGAACGAAAAAAGTGCAAAAGTGTGAAGCGCAGTTTTAAAGTGAAGCGACAACAACAACAACAAACATTGAAGTGAATCGCAAATTGCAAAGCTAACAAAATGCATCGATATTGTTGGTACTGGAGGTCGGCGGTGTCGCTGCTCGTGATGGGTGAGTGCAAAATATGGTCTGATTCTCTACTATATAACGTAAACTGTATCAGGGTCAGGCTTGGGGTTTACGCCTGAGTCTTATGCCGTCCTTATCGTCGGTGATCAGACGAGAGCTGTCAGTCTGTTTAATTGACAGTCGCGTGACTTCCGCCACATTGACGATGAATGCCCAGAGACTGAGCGAGATAGAGAGAGAGAAGAAGAGTAAGGGATAGTTTGCAGGAAATGTTTACTCCGAAAAACCGAAAAGTTTAAATTTATGAAATGCCAATTTCACTTACGCCCAACTTTATTACCCCTGACGCACATTTGCAACTTTGTGTTGCAGCTGCAAACGCGGTGCGACTCAAAACGATAGAGACAGACAGACAGACCGAACGAACGAACGAAAAAGAGCGAGAAAGAGAGATTAGAAAGTGAGTGGGAGACAGGGAGGAGCAAAGTCTCAGATTGCCTTTTAGCTTTCAACTTGAACACTATCCACTGTTTGTTTGCCAGTTTGTTTATTTGTCTCCTTCTCTCGCTCACTTCTCTTCTCTGCTCACCTCTTTTCTGCTTTGCTCTTCGCCTTTTCCATGCTTGGCTGTTACATTTTTGTACTCGAATTTCACAATGAAAATGTGCATTGTGCCAAACAGCGCTCCTGATGGCGGTCGTAAGGTCAGAGGAATGCGGCCAGGAGGAGTTCACCAAATGCACCGAACCACTTGAGATGCTGCAGTTAACAACGGAATTTTCGATTGGTGCTGCCAAAAAGGAGGAACTGGATAAACTTTGCCAGTAAGTTGTAGTTGTAGTTGTAGTTGTAGCACAGCATTCACAATTGAAACAATAGCATTAACGCCAACACGTTTGTTATCCCCCGTCTAATATGAACCATGAACACTTCTCTTCTCTTCTCTTTTCCCCCCGCATCCATCCATCGCTACTTATTCATTTTGCCCAAAAACTCAGTGAGTTGCGGAAGGGAGTGCGTTGCATTCAAAGCTATACACGTCGCTGCATGGATCTGCAGCAGAGGAATCAGTTTAATAAGCTCTACCACGGCACCAATCAGTTCATCAGGGATCTCTGCAACAAGGGCGAATTCCAGGAAGGTAAGCACATTTTTAATTACAATCACATATATCAACACTTAACTACGGTACTGGTACTACGAATTTTAATCTAAAAAGAAAATTAAGAACATGAAAATCTTAAAGTTAGAAATCTTCAAGTTGATTTCTAGAACATTTGACTTATGACCAAGTTTTTATTAATAAAAGGAAAAAAATATTAAAATGCTCAGATCACAAATCATAATCTTATCAGATCACAAATCTTAGAAGTATAAGATTTTTTCAATTATTATTATAAGCTAAAATCTTTAATTTAGTATTTTAGTTTTTATTTTCGTATTTTGAAATTTGTCAAATTCATATTCTAAGTTTAAATAATTTGAGCCTAAAGTAGTCATGTTTTAAGATCACAACTTTTAAGTTGAATGCTTTTGATTTTAGAAGCAGGGATTTTCTTCCAGTGTATGTACATCCTAAATAACTAATCTCTATATTTGTGCAGAGTATCTGAAGCATGCACATTGCTCGGAAATTGCTAAAAAGGACTTTGAAGTATGCGCCACTCGCTACAAGGAGACGATGTTCTTCCTCAAGCCAAATAAAAATCAGGAGAGCCAGGAAAACAGCACAATGAATGAGAATATTAAAACAATTTGCTGGTGAGCACTAATTTTAAGGCAACACAACTGCATTCTTTCTATTTATGTTTATTTTTATAATATCTAAAACCATTTGACATTCACTTTTTAATTAGTGACCGATAATCCACTTGCTTAACCCGTTTAAAGTATGTGGAGTTAAGTTTACCAGATTTTAAAGATTTCCAAATTTAAATTCAATTAAATTTTGTTAAACTTGTTTCGAGTCCATGTCACAAAACGCATAGAAATATGCTTGACCTTTATTAATCATGCGATTTATTAACGGCCCACATATTATTTTAATTTAAACTTTCAAGAATTTTAATAGAACATGGTTTGGCTGAAAATCTGATATATTTGATATTCTATGGTATATTTAGAATGTATTACTATTTCAATATACCAAAAGCAGCCGGCGTATATTAAATTGGTATATTTTAAAAGTAATACTGTTCGTTACAATATACTAAAAATAAACTTCGGAATAAATTTAGTATTTTTGACGTATTAATTTGGTTAATTTTTTAATTAATGCTGTACTATATACCAAAAATCAAATTTGGTATAATTTTAGTATATTTGTTATATCTTAAAATTAATACTGCACTAGATTTCTCAAAATAGGTATTGGATCTTCTTTCATATTACTCCAATTTCATTATTTTTATTTCATAGTTCCATCAATGAGCTGGTGGATTGCTCAGAGAACGCAGCGCGTAAAATTTGTGGCAATGAAGCAGCGAAATTCACAAGGGAATTGGTCGATAAATACGCCGACAGTTTGACCAAGGTAATTTCTTATCTTTGAACAAAGAATAGAATCAATATTAAATATTTACTATTTTCCGAAATTTGTGTTTTAAAATTTTCAGATCTATTGCGAGGACTTCACACGGCATCCCGGAATTTGTCGAGATGGCGAAGGCAACGGCGTCGAAGGGCTGAGACAGAATAGTTTGGGAATACTTATAACAGCCTTACTGTTACTTCTAGTCAGATAGATGGAATAGAAGAAACACAAATCTTTCAACAAAGATCAGTTAAGTTTACTTTTGAAAAACGTTTATTGCAGTTTATGCAAAAAGCCAACAAAATACACAAGAAACACAAAAATTAGTGAAATACAACAATAGTTAAGGTTTCTAAAGAACACACACAAAGAGAGAGAAGCGTCTCTTTTAGTCCCTTTCTCCAGCAGGAAAACTTCTTAATTATAGTATATGTCAATTTTTCAGGCATATAATGTTTGCTTCATTTCTTGAGGGCTTAGTTTAGGTTAAAGAATGTGAAGTGTGAGCGTAGCCTAAAGTATACTTAGTTAATAAGCGCGTTAAATATCACATTGCATATAGTCATACACATACATCGTATATAAATATATATAGTATAGAATACAACTATATACTTAACAGCAGGTTAAGCAGAGAGTCGAAAATCGAAAGTCTTCGTAGGTTTAGTTAGTGTTTATTGGGAGTGTGTTGAATGTTTATTGTGTAGCCTAGCAAATGTTGTTAGTTTGTTTGTGGCACTTGCAACCAAAAAACAAAAAAAAAAAACAATCGAGTGCAATACTATATTTGTTTATTGAGTTTTTAGTAGTACTTAGTGCATTAAAATATATATACTATACTTTAATTACTTGCAAATGCAATTGCTTTAATGTCAATTTGTTTAGAACACATTTAGTGGAAACGAGCATTTTATTTTAGCCAATATTTAAGCTAATGGATTACACAAAGCACTCACAATAAAATTAGAAAATTGAAATTGAAAGAATATTTAAGCAACAACCACAACAAAATCTATCTGCAATGAAGGAATAAATATCTGCAAAATAAAAAAGGGAATACTTAATTTAGCAACTACACGCAATTATAAATAAATATATGCATACATATACGGCTATATTATTCAGACTTTGAAAACAAACGTTGAGTAACGCACTTATTTAAAGTCACCCAAAATGTAAATATGATAAAAATGTATTAAAGTTTATATAAATATACATACATACATATGTACGTATATATAGGTAACAACAATATGAAGGCATTATTACAACTATTACAAATACGAATAAAAAGATTAGTTCAACTTTATAATACAAAAAAAAAACTGTGAATATATATTATCATTAAAGAGCAACATATAATTTAAGAAAAAATTGTACACACACATACACACAAGTGCACAGCAAAAGAGTGAACACACACACACACACACACACTTGAAAAGTAAAAACAAAAACAATAAAATGAAAACGAAAATGAAAATAAATTAACAAAACCCCAGAAAAAATGTGCGAAAGCCGTGCCAAAATGCTTTTTACTGCAACGTGTGCCGCAAAAAAGGAAGTTGTTCGTGGATGGAGGGAGGGGAGTGGGGCGGGGAGTGCGGGAGAGGGGAGGAGACCGAGGCATGCGCTGCCAAAAAGTATGCAATGTTGCAGCTACACAGCTATTCACGTATGGCGCCCAGAAGTATGCTGCGCAAATATGCGAGCATAAGCCAAGAGGCAGACACACACACACACACTGCAACACACTGTGGCATGCCTCATAATTTATGCTTATGCGAGGTCCCGTTCATTAGAGCCAGCGGCGACTGCTGACCGACAACTGGCCAACGTCGACGGCCCTTGAGTTAGTCGCCAAGCGGCTAATTTATTCGCTTGCAGAAACAGTGACAAGGCTCAAGGACATCTGTGGCATGCCGCAATATAATTAACATATAGCTGCAACTAGCAGATTACAGTTCAATAGCTTGGAAAACGCATTATTAGTTGTAAGCTAACTAACTGTCGATAATTTTTATTCCAATTCCAATTCAGTTTTTGGAATATTCAATTAAGAAACAAGCGTTCAATTAATTGCGTATTTCAAAGTATAATCGATCACTGTTAAACCCAAGTCTGAATTTAAAGAGGGGGAGAAAGAGAGAAGAAGTATTTCGACCGCAAGTCATAATGGGGAAACATCAAAGGGGAAACTAAAATGGGATTTTAGTAGCAGTAACTATGAGAAGCTATGAGAAGCCATTTGCAATTTCGACTGCCAATTGAATTGAGCAAATCAATATGGCAGCTGGCAACGGTGACGATTACCCAATTCGGAGGTGAGGACAGGTAAGAGTCAGGTCAGAGAGCTATCAAAGAAGAAGAAGAAGAGCGTGTGTGGGTGCAACTCTGCTCTGCTCTGCTCTGGACGTTGCCAATGCCAATGCAGCTCAAATATTTACGTTCCATTTAAAGTGGCCAACAACAACAGCAAGAACAACTACATACTTGAATCAAGACACACACACACACTGAGGAGTGGAATGAGCAAGAGAAAGAGAATAAGAGAGTGAGAGGAGCACACACACACACACACTTGCACTTGCACTTGGGCAAGCCATTTTCAACTTCATTTGTTGTGCAAATAGGCGAAACGCATTGCCATCTCCCACTGAATGATGCTCTGACTGCCTGTCAGTCTGTGTGTGTGGGAAGGAGTGCGTGCATCTGTCTGTGTGTGTTAATTTGAAGTCATATTTTTGACTCGGTTGTGTTTCGGAAGCAGCTTGAGCTATGTGCAGCCATAATGTTGAGCGATTGCTTGTCCCAATGCTATTTTCGAGTTTGCTGCATACTTGAGGCCAAAGACTCCTAAGCCACTTGTTGTTGCTCCCTTGCTTCTTTTTTTCTTCATTCGTTGAGTTTTAATTAATTGAAAATGGAAAATCAAGAGCGAGTCCCGAATATTCATATATCGAATTCTACTCGAGTTGCAGCAAATTGGCCGAGTCAGTTAAATGAATGAATGAATTGGCCCAGTGTTGAATGTTTCAAACAGTCTTTATTCGTTCACACTTCCAATTGTATTCAATCTGTCTCCCTCCTCCTTTGCTCTCTCTCTCTCTTGAACTGTTTTTGTTGCCGTCTGGCAGAGTAATCCACGCCTTTTAATCCCTTTTAAGCGGCAACAGAACGATTACAATTTGTTTTGCTTGCGCTTTGTTTTTTGCTTTTATTATATTTCACATTTCCGCTGCGACTAATCTGCAATTATGTTTTACATAAAAATCGTATCACATGCCACACCAAACACCAACAACACCAATAAAAGCGACGACAAAACAACAACACCAACAGAGCAAAACTTTTTTGGGAAAGTTTTGTCGGAGTTTGTTAGACTATTGGACTCTTTAACTCGCTCCTTGATTGTTTGCTTGTTGCGATAGATAGTCCACAAAGAGGGAAACTAAATGCAACGGGAACAGCATCAACTATCATGGATTCGTATGTGTTGTTGTTGTTCTTTCGTTGCTGTTGTTATTCTTGCTCTGACATCATGAGCAAATCAAAGTTAATTAAAGAGTTACTACCCAATTACATCCAATTTCAAAGTTTGCCATAACATCTCTTATTGCTAGTATTAAGCTTTCGACGATCAGCATGATTTTTCACTAATTGCAAAATTACCTAATTTATTGATGGTCTGTAAGTTTCTTTGCCTTATGAGTTTTGTGGTTGAAAAGGAACGAACATAATGGAACGAGTTAAACAAATTCTCGCCGTTCGTTCTTGTTCAGTTGTTTCACTTTTAAATATATTTCGTTCTATTTCGCATGTTCCATTTTTAATATGTCGTTCTTTTTTGTCTTTCATTATAGTCCATCTTTTTGAAGTTCAAAGTTCAAATTTTAAACTGAACGCCTATTTTTGTGTTGTCAGCTTTTAAATTTGCGTTAAATAGGTTATGTAAATTTATATTGCGTCTTTCTAAATTTTAATAAAAATGCAAACTGAAACTAAACACTAACTCAAAATGAAACTTAACACTATTACGTCTAAAAATACTAGTGAACAGAAATGAAACAAAGCGTGCTTAAAATAATCGAACAAAGAACAAAAAAGAAGAATTTAAACGACGAACACTGTTTAAAACAAAGTCTAACTCTAACGAATCGAACTACATCAATTCACTGAACTAAGAAGAGCAAAAGAGCTTTTATAAGAAGCAACGTTTTTCACTTTTATGAACAACAAGCTACGAGAGCTAGATCTATAGTTAGCTACATTCTTAACGAATACATTTTTTGATAAATTCAGATTGAATCTACTTGAGAATTTCGACACACTATTAAGATGTTAATAACAAAGCATCAATTCACTGATTTGAATGATGCGAAACAAGTTTTAATACCCGCTACCCATAAGGTAGAAGGAGATTATAAGTTTGTGCCGGCATAAAATGCATGTAATAGGCATAGGAGACATCAGCGACCACATAAATTATATATTTGCTTGATCAGCATCAACTGGAGAGACGATACAGCCATGTCCGTCTGTCCGTATGAACACCTATGTATATGTTAGAGACTATACCAGATAGAGATATAATTTTTGACAGCACTTGTAATGTTTGTAGCAGTTTCAGTTTGTTTAAAATATTTACCAAGCCCACTTACGACCTCACAAAACGGCAAAAGTATAATCAAATAAGAAGAGTTATTTAAAATTTTGGTATAGACAGACCATTGTATTTATAATTCCGTGGAATTTAGTTGTGATTGAATAAAATGTTGTAAAACAAATATGGAATATTTCAATATATACTACTTTATCTTCACTTCTATACACCATTGGCATTCTTTAGAATTTTTGTGGTACATTATTTGGTATGAAATATTAAAATAATAACACACTGTTTTGCTTTTATTCAAAATGAGTAGCGGATATCTCATAGTCGAGCACATTCGATGGTAGTTTTTTCTACATATTTTCTCTGAGAGTCGAGCGCATTGGACTGAAGCTATCATAATTGGCTTTCTCTGATTTCAACAAGTATCGAAGTATGTGCTCGACTGTTAGATAGCCGCTCCCATTTTCGATTTAAGCAGCACACAAAGTTATACAAACTATTTGAGATGGTTAAACAAAGCAAAAAAGACCCTTCAGCAGCAAAGCGTTTCTAAACATAAAATGATGTATTGAATACTTTCGAAATTCTTGATTTTGTAGCATTACAATTTTCAAAAATCATAATCACTATAGTTATTATTCAATGTATCAAAAATTGTGACTGTAGTCGTAAAATAATAAGTGCTGTGGAATTATAGCTTCATATTTATATATATGTACATTTACATATTATTCACACAAAATTAGAATACTCTTGTTACCTTCGGGTAGCGGGTATGAAAATATATTTTTGCAAAACAAACTATTGAATGATATTGAAAGAGATTTATATTCAATTCAAACTCAAGCTACAATAAATTACAAGTACTTAAAGGCAAAAACCAAAGACAAAAGACTTTTAATTGGACCTGCGTCAAGGGTTTTCTCCAAACTTCAATATTTTTTGGCAAAAACAAAAACTTTTATTGAATGAAAAGAGCTATCGAATTTCGAGTCTTTGATGCAGTCGACTCGACTCGACTCGACTCGGATTGCATTTCAGTGCTTGTATTCATATTTAATTGAAATAGATCATTGGATGCTGTGACATGCCTCTTTGCATGGAGCGCTAACAAACTGAAAAGCGTCGTTAAATGTTGCCAGCGATCAAAGGCAAACGGCGGACACTTGAATACAACTGCAACACGGTGGCAAAGCTGAAACTGCCTTCAGATATGGCACAATCAAAGCAAAAATGGCAGAAAGAAGTGTAGCGAGATGTCAGGAGGAGGAGTCGAAGGAGGAGGAGGAGGAGGAGTCCCGCTTTGACACCTCACTTGAAAAGTAGCCCGCGGGGCCCAGCGAGGCAGCCAACAAGTGTTTAGCATTTTGTTTCCACTGCAATTAAAACGCACAGCTGCGTTCAGCTGCTGGCGTCGTTCAAGTGTTGCTGTTGACGTTGTAGTTGCTGTTGTCGTTGTCGCTGTCGCTGTCGTTGTAGTTGTAGTTGCAGTTGTCGTTGTCGGTGGCGTTGTCGTTGCCGACAAACAAACACAAGCAAACAAACAACAAGCAGCCACAAAAGACGAACACAAAGCCACCAGATTCACCAACAACCAAGGGGCAGCCCCTTCAAACAGCCGCGTCCAACACTCGAGAGTTTTTCTACCCGTCTCTAAAATCATCCCAAAGCGGGCGTATGCATTGCGGCCATCGACAGACCACAAAAATGCTTAAAAGGTATATTATAGTCGCTGCTTCAGAGTTGAACTGTTCACTAGTTTTTAGCTGGCAGTGTGACATACGACAGAATCAAAAGGCGTTGGTGTTCTAAGTGCGCCTGGGGATATGCAGCAAAAATGGCATTTTAAGCGTAGTCGTATACGTAATTTATGAGCCGGCTGTTGAACTTGCCACACACTGGCAACACTAGCAGTGGCATATGCTAATGCAGCACGCTTAATATGCAATAATTGCACTTTTTGCAACAATCAGCAAAATAATGGAGCAGTCAGAGTATCAATAGATAGCAAATAAAGAGTAAAATTCTTAAATGGCAATTTCGGCTATCAAAAGAGTGGCTTTGAAGGCTTAAGTATGGCGAGTACGAAAATAATTTAATAACACACACAAATCACTAAAAAAGAACAGAAATAGAAATATGTATATTAGAGTGCGTATGCGAATAGTTGATCCACACACACACACACACAGACAGTCCACGTATGCAATGTGTGTGGCAAAGTCTATAGGAGGCCTAAATACGCTTCAATTATTCAAAACATGTAACTGATGAAGCAGAAATCAGTCTGCTGCAGCAGTCTGACAGCAGCTCTAAACGAGCCCAGTTCGAGCCTCAATGAGAGTCAGTTTCAGTATTTTTGAGTGCAACGTGTTATAGATATATGTATGTAGGCATATTCACCGCAAGTGCGTCAGTTTGTATGCAGCTCTATATATATTTTGTAGATGCGTGTGCGGAGGTAGCATGGACATTGCCTATTATGCTACCAAATGAAAGTGGTAATAAATTGGACAAGATGTTGCTATAAACCACACCACAGCACAGCACACCGCATGACATGCCAAAGCAGGCAACGCAAATTCAAATGCAAATGCAAGCGAAGCAACAATAATAAGAAGAAGCAGAGGCATACATACAAGTATAACCAAAACGTGATTATCATGTACGCATTGCATGCGAGTATTATGACCAACAGCTGACGAGGCCGCTTCCACTTTAGTTTGGCAGTTTCGATGCCCTTCTATTCATTTACCAAACCCAGACACGAATATGACCCCCGAACCCTTTCCTCCTCCTCCTCCTCCTCCTTCTACGACCTCAGTTGGTTAGCTGCCCATTTGTCGGGCCACACCCTGCAACCACAAGCATCAACAGCAGCAGCAACAACAACAACAACGGCAGCAACAGCAGCAGGTTGGCCATTTAATCTGCCAAAGTGACTTGAAATTGAAAGCAAAATATCAAAGTGAATATGATGACAGACAATCAAAATGATTTCGAGTACTGCGAAATACCCTGCTGAAGAGGCCTTTGAGACTCGTTTGGGGTTTCAACTTGACTGTGTATAGTTATCGATAATTGTAGATGTATCGAGTTTCCATTACTCCAATGGTATATCGATAATTGTAGGTACTTTCCTTACTTTCTCAATCTACCATCGCTAATTAGACCATTTAAACATAAAATGTGAAAAAGTGAGAAAAATATGTATTGATAGTGCATGCTAGATAGCAGAAGATATCTTCGTCGTCTTAAAATATTAATGTTCTGTGAGTGAGCATCAATAGCCGATTAGATTGAGCCATGCTGGACTGCTCGAACCTGTAAATGATAGTTTAGAATATTTGATATCACCTCTCAATTTCATAATTATATGCACCTACATAATTGCTTAATTGTTTCAATAGACAATATGGTATATTTTTGTATACGTATATACATATGGTGTTTATATTTGGTATATATAATATTGAATGGCATATCGTTATACAAAATATATACCATATACCTTAAATGTTAGTATATTTTGCTTTAATTGAAAAATCGCAGCGGTTGTCTTACAGCGTACTTCATTTGATTATTGCTTTCGCCATATCTTTTAAATGCTATTACTAGCATCAGTTTTGTTAGTAGTTCTGCCAATCTATAGCAGTCCTTTAACTTTCTTGCTCTACAATCGCTGGATTTTGATTTCAACTTTGTTATGGCTGGGAATCAATGCAATATCATCACCATTGATTGCTATTTGATAATCAACTGCCTCCTAAGTAACATGAGACATGATCCTTCCATAACATCGGCAAATTCTCTGCTGCTATGATCGTATTTTTATTGCCATCTGTGAAAGTATATATATCCGGCAATAATAAAACACTGCGGTATTTAGATCACTTTACGGCGAACCATAAGCTCTTATAAATGGAAATTTATTCACTTCTTCTGCTAAGCTTCCCAGCAGTGAAGTATGTTAACTTATTAAACCATAAAGTAGATTTGAGAATGCAATCTTTGGGTTATGATAAAGAAATTATCATAATTAAGACTAAGAGCCAGCCAAGATGACTTTGGAATTTTTGTTATTTAGATTTGGAATTTTCATCTGTAGAAAAATAATATTTACTTTGGGAAATTATCCTATGCTTTGAATGAATAAGCTTTGCATCTGTGAAAATACATATATCCACCAAACACTGCCATCTTAGATCACTTTAAGGCAAACCATAAAGTATGTGAACTTGTTATACCACAGAGTGGGTTAAAGAATGCATCTTTTATGGGATTTGATTAAGAAACGGTTACAATGCTAAGAGCCAGCCAAGATGCATATTCAATTGGTTACTTAGATTATAAATTTTCAACTGTAGAAAAGTAATATTTACTTTGAGAAATTATCGTATTATTGAAATGAACAAGCTTGCCTGCATTCTCATTGTTTTGTAAACAAGATGTTATGTGCTTCATTAGATGTAGATGTTTAATTAAGGTGCACACGCAGCGGCGGCACACACTGGCAACAATTTGTTACTGGTGTTGAGCGGGAATTTTGTCGACTCTCTGGCGACATTTGAAAAGTTCGAAAATAATATAATTTTCAACGCTGGCGATGGCAAACTAACAAGTTCGACTTTGACGCTGGGGCGCGAGCAACGCTCCTTGGCAACTTTTGTCGAAAACCCGAAAACTTTTCGCCTGCACTGTTGCAGCAGCGTCAGAGACTTGGACATCAGAAGAGACACACTCACACACACACACACACACACACGCGCAGAGAGACACATTCACTCATAAACACACTGTGAAATGAAAGAAAGTTTTCTTAGCTTGGCTTGGCTTTGAAAACGCTGCGTTTTGGCAATGCTGAAGCTCAGAAGCTCAGAAGCTGAAGCTGAAGCAGCCGCATCGACGTTGTCTTTGGGGAAATTAAACATTTTCTATTTGAAAAGTTTGCAGCGTGTGAATGTGTGTGTGTGTGTAGTGTGGGGGGCGTGTCACGCCTTCGCTTGCCAACTCTGTGCCTTTCACGAGTGTAAAAGCAACAGTTGCCCCAATACTGAACTTTAGGCCACATTGGCTGGCGCCTGATCCTTTGTTCGCCAACAAATTGCGGAAGTCATAATTTCTCTAATTTTTCTTGACTTTGCCTCACAAATTCAGCAGCAAATTGCTGACAGATTTCGGACGCAAAGGTGTGCCCACCTTCAACTCTCTCCCACCACCATCTCTCTCTCTCTTTCTCCCTCTCAATCCCTTTCTCTCAGTCTCTGGAGGCCACGATTGCAAATGTCAGGCTGGGGCGCCTGTCATAGATGTTGCATATTGAATGCGACGGTGCTGCTGCTGTTCCGCTGCTGCTGTTTCCATTGCCAAGTGCACCCCAAAGTGCATGCAAATATTTTTGTCAACGATTGTTCTATTTTGTTTTGTTGCCCGCCCCCCAAAAAATACCAGAGGCTGCCACTCTTTCTATCACTGCTGGAACTGCAACTGCAACAGTAAACAGCGCTCAGGGTCGTCCTTGTCGTTGAGTAATTGCTGCGCAAGTGAAATTTGGCAGCATTTGCAACATTGATCTGAATAGCGAGTGAGCACTGCAAAAGCAAGAGAGATTTAACTGTTGAATCAAATCTATTTTCAGTACTTATTAATTTCAATTGAAGTGCTGAAATGTCTTTAAATCCAATGGAATATTTGAATCGAAAACTACATTGTAACATAGTTGTTTCTAGTTTGTCTCTCAATGTTCGGTGTAAAGTCAACTGACACCTGACGAGGGATTGTCACACGGATAGCTGATGTCATGCCGATTCCATTCAATATTTCTGTTAGAAATCGAATCACAAAAAGGAAGTGAAAAAGCATTCAAGAATGCAGCAATCGAGAGTGCTCGACTGTGAGACATCTACTATACTACAGCTACAGCAGTGCGGTATTCATTTTAAAATATATGCAAAATAGAAAAAAATAAATATATATACCAAAGGCTTTATATGGTATATCGACATACTATTAACTTTAAAATATACAAGATTAACACCCAATATTGTATATCGAAAAAAGAATATATATACCGAAGGCCACATATGGTATATAGACATACTATTGCATTAAATATATACCAAAAACAGAACCGAAGGCCTTAAAAATATACTGAGGGCTATGTATTGTATATATGTACATGTACATTCTATGGCGTTTAAAAAAAAACACTAGATTGCACCCTGACATAATATACAAAAAAGAGTAAAGTATGCCGTATGTTATATATGGTATATCAACATATGTACATTGGATTTTAAAAATACCAGAATACCTCCTAATATAAATATACAAAAAAGACTAAAGAATACCGAATGCTTTACCAGATTGTATCCCAATAAAATATACAAAAATACACTAAAATATTCCAATGGCAATACATGGTATAACGACATAATATTACTCTCAAAATATGCAATTTTTTCTTATAATATAATATACCGCAAAAAATCACTAATATATACGGAATACATTATATGGTTGATTGACATGTCCAATAAAATATACCGTAGAGAGTATATGGTATATTGACCATACCATTATATTCAAAATATACTAGATTACATAAATTGTCCCCTAATATATAAAATATACCGAAAGTTGTATATAGTATTTCTATATACCATTACGCTCAAAATATACCAGATTGTATCCTAATATGTTATACCGAAAAAAACACTTGATATATATAAGGCAACATATTGTATATCGATTACCTCTTAAAATTATATTCAAAATAACACTTAAATTTAGCACAGGCTATAAATAGTATATCCACATACTATTGCGTTCATAATATATCAGATTGCCTAATTCTGTCTGTTAAAATATTTGCTGTAGTCACAAAGTAATAATACCATTTTACCCTAGGTGATGCAAGTGTAAAAAGATAGTAAATAATAAAGTGCAAACTGCACACAGAACTGCAAATAAGTGAGTCGCCAATGTCATCGCAATCATAGTCATAGTAATAGTCATAGTCATAGTCATCGTCATAGTCGACGGGAAAAGTAAATGAAAAATAATTTGCAGCGTTGATCGAAATGTGAGTCCAGTGGAAAAGTGGAAAACGTCCGTTCGTCCGTCTGTTTTTTTGTGTCCACGTATTGGTCTGGGCATTATCAAATAATTCGTATGTAATCTGTTTTAATCTGAAAATCATCAGGAAAATGTTTTGCCACAGGTTGACTACACGCTATGAATGCATTTATTTTGCCATTTTACTAAACACCATGCAGCATTAAAACTGTGACATCGAATTGCACCCGCTTCGAAATAAACAAAAAAAAACCAAACACACACACACACACCGAAGGGTGATTACACATATTGATAGAGCTGTCAAAAAATGTTTGCATTACATTGCATATACACAGTTATTTTTTTCATATGAATTCGCATTGAATGGATAGGAATATGCAGCTGATTAAATGTGCTCAAAGCGGCTTAGTGTAATGGACAAATCTAAGCGAAAAAATCCTGTCTGCGGGGGATTAATTGCAGAGTATAATTTGGCAATAAATTAAACATACGAATAAACTGCATAAAATACCCAAATACAATACTGGCTTTGAATACATTATATATAGAATCATTTTATACGATACTTGGTTACTTTTAAGCATTATTTTCCTTTGGGTGTCGGGTGTGTGAAACAAATGTGTTTGCTTTTAGCTGACAAAGCCTCTGGCTTTCTTTTCACTGATTGCGGTCAGCTTGGCTTCCCTTTTGGTGTCCAATTTCTCGGACAATATTGCAAATGCAAATGCAAATGTCCTTGGCTTAAGTGTCCTATGCATTATTCATTTTGCAACGCTGAGGAACTTTTGACCAAGGCGCTCGCTCGCTTTTTGGCCGCCACCCACGCTCTCTACACTTAAGTTAATTAAATTTCACTTTTCAGTGTTGGCTCTCGAATGTCAAGTAAAAACCAAAGACAAAGCTGCCTGGTACATAAAGTATACGACGTGGCGGCTGCAACATCATTTATAAAGCCCGGTCGCATCCATTCGTTTGTGTGCAACCGCGGCAGGTAATGAAGCTGCAGTTGCAGTAACTTGACAGCTTGCCACACATGAATCTGTTAACTGGTGTCTGTTAACTGTTTGGTGTTACTTGGATTTGGCTTGGCAATGGGCAGCTGTGTTACTTATTCTTGGCTAAGCAACGCTTTTAGCACAAATTGAAAAATTATTTGTTTCGTTTTCTTTTTCATTTTTTTTTGCTAAGTTTTCATTTGGCATTTGTGCAGTTTCTTGGACCAAAGACAAATATGGACAGTGAGCGGCTGCCACAGCTGGCACAGAGACATCGATACAAAGCCGTTTTGACCATTTATCAGTTCTATGTATGTTATTGGCCAAAAAAAAAAAAAAGAGAAAGAGACGAACAAAAACAAAGCAAAGCAAAGCAAAGTGAAGTGAAGTAAAGGCAGAAAGCCAGAAGCAAGAACAAATGCAATAAAATGCAATGTTTCTATTACGACGATTTACGTTCTGCACACATACACACACACATACTTAGATACACACATTCGGCGTCGTCGCTGCTTCCCCCCCACACCTCTCTGCTCCGCCCACAAACGTTCGCGTGCTGAAACATTTTTATTACTTCGGAAGAGGAACAAATTTCGGACGGCCAACGAAATGTTAGCAAAGTTTCACGGGTTGTTGTCCTCGCTATGACTTCTACACATGTACTGTCCATGTATGTGTGTGTTTGTTGTTCTTGTTTTTTAACTTAAGATGAGCAGTTTTGTTGCTGTTTCCATTCCATTCCATTCTATTCTCTTGTCCCTTTGCTGTCCAACTCGTATTTATTTCATTTTCTTTTTTTGGCAATTTTAATTGCTGTTGAACTTGGTGTTGCCAATGAACCAACAACAGCAACAACACTCATTAATGACAGCAATTACAACAATTGCTATAACAACAACAATACGAATGGAAGACCAGTTAGTGGGGCGTGTGTGCCATATATTTGATTTAACTTGTTGGCGCTAAAAGTTTACACAATAATTTATTGCAGCGCGCAAATAAATTTGTTTCGCCCTTTAAAAACTATTGTGGGAATTTAGAGATTTGTGGCACACACATACACAAACACACACACACACAGTACAATTGCACGTACACAACATCCTTGCAATATGTTTCATTTTATGGCAATGCCAAAATTGCAAAAACTTTAAGCTCATCAACAATAAGTTTAAAGCATGCAAGATAGTTGTACACACAGAATGTGTGTGCTTTTCCTGATAATCTTCAATAATAGAGGATTAAAATACCTGCTGCTAACTTTTTAATTCCCAGCAAGGATTTTACAAATTGCTAACAAGTTACAAAAGTTACATTCGCAATTAACTTTACAGATGTAAATCATTTTGAAGTTATTCTTATCCAAGCAATGATTTTCAACTCGCAAACTTTCTTACAGTTGAATAATATTGAATGAATCTCTTTACTTCTTTACGAATCGACTGTTAAGTTAAGACTTCTTAACGTTAAGTTATCGTAAATTTGCTTAATTGTGAATAATACATTTATGCCAATTCTCTTGGCAAATATGCATTCAATTTATCTCACTATTAAAATATATGTTGGTACCAAATTCCGAGAAAATCTGTTGAACGCACCTTTTGAAATTTGCAAGTGAAAATATAGTATGCTAGACAGCTAAGCCAGCAGCCTTGCATTGTTTTTGAAATACATAAATTACGGTTTTTTTCTAATCAACTACAAAATTTTTAAAACTTATATTTAGTGCAAATAAAAACAAGCTTGAATATAAAATAATTTGAATAAAGGTGACTTACGAGTGTACATCAACACATTATGTTATGTACTAATTGAGTTTTAGAATCATGCGGATATGTAGTTTGCAAAAAAATTCACAGAACAGAACAAAATTTGTAAAGCAGAAGAAAGCAAAAGCAAAGCAGAGAAGTGCAAGCGAGTGCGCGATAGTCGATTAACAAAGCAAATCGCTGATCGTGTCTATCACACAGACGTGCTCACATAGTGGAGACTTCAAATTGGGGAAGCTGCCTATCTGCATTTTGAAAAAGCAAAAGAGACAACCTCAACAACAACAACTACATATATTTTTTACGAGTGCAACCGAATGCACGATAGTCAATTGCCAACGCAAGCTTTAGCTGGTCGTGTCTAACACAAAGACAGTGGATGTCCATCTGCATTTGCAAAAGCAAAAAGACAATCTCAACAATAACTGTATTGTACTCACAAATACTTAGACTACCTGAAAGCGAGAGCATTTTATGTTTGCTTGCGATTTTGATGCGCAAATGCATTAATGCACGTTAAAAGATTCAAGAAATGCACTTGCAAATCAAATTATGTATAAAGTTAGTAGAAAAAAAAAATAAAACCTTCCTTGAAACAGGGATCAATTGATCTTTAACTTTACTAAGCTAGTTGCAACTTTTACGAAAAACATTGTTATAGCTATTGATGTCATTGAAGTAAATATAATTACGGTATTGTTTTTGGTATTGTAAATCATGGCCATATGCCAATTGATATTATTTTAACGCAATTTCCATTTCCAATTACGTTTAATGGCGTTTTAATGCCAGCACTATATATATTTAATTGAATTTGTTATGCAAAGCGATATTGTTGTGCGCCTCTTTTATTGCAATCATTCGAGTATTTTGCTAATTTTCACACGACAATTAAATTTTAGATTCGAACCAAATTAAAGAAAAGCGGTCCTGACACGCGGCGTGTGTGTAATGTGAGAGCATACAATGTGAGTTCGGATTAGTTGACTATAAATATCGCAACATATGTAAAATGTTAATTGAGCATATTTTTAGCTTTAGAGGGGAAAATGGGAAACTGTGCATCCACTGTTTAACCAGTTGGCGATTTTCTTTGCACTACGGGCATATTGATTTCGGACAGAGCGAAATAAATTTATGCCCAACGGGTCTAACGACATTTGTAACCAAGCAGCTGCCCGCTGACCATTAACCATTGACCATTGCCCATTTGTTTGCTCGCATTTGGATCGTTGCAAGCGCACTCACTCTCTCTTTCTTCTCTCTATTTCCTTCTCTTTTACTGCCCGGCTTGCAGGCACGTCATCGGCTAGAGCGTATTTTAAAATTATATTATTTTGAATGGCTTTTTAGAAATTAATAATTACATATGACAGCACTATTCATGTGTGCGTACGCGTATGCGTATGTGTGTGTGTGTGTGTGTGTGTGTGTGTGCGAGGGCGTGCCTGCGTACGTGGCATTTAATTTTTACATTATGCAACTTTCCTGCACGGGCTGTGCGAATGGCTTTAACTGCCATTTAAATTTCACAGTCCGTTAAATGTGAAATGGGAATTAAGTTTGCAAAGTTTCTTCAAAAAGATAAAAACATTTTAAACAAAAAATAATAATATTTAAAATATGGCTGCGTTATGATTTCTGTATCAGCATCTTCATTAACAATTAAAGTGACAATTTAGAATCAAATTCAAATTATTTACTTATTTAATTTAAAATTAATAATTTGTGGCTAATTATTGATAATGAATAACACCAAAATTAGGTTAGCAATTATAATTAAATGTAATAAAAGACACAATAGGAACAAAACGAATATAACTTTGAACATCATAAATCAAATCAATTAAAGATTTGTTCGCAATAACTGTTTTTTGTATTATTATTGCAACTGTAAGTGTGCTACTGTTTTCCATTTAATTTAATATTCATATTGAATTGTGCTTTTTTTATTTATTTTGATAATTATTTTTATTTCTATCCAACATACATTTTTTGTGCATTTATCAAATGCAATTGTATGGCAAGTGTAATTTTTAAACTAAGAGGTTATTATTTTTGGTACACTCCATAATAACAAGAGTCTTAATGGTTCGTAAAAATTTACGATTAGATAATAAACTTCAAAGTGTCTGACTTCTCCACTGTCGCATTTCTTTTGCTTTGGTCAACAATTTGGTTCACAGAAAAACAGGTACTTAAGCTACAAACCCTCGGTTGTATGTGAAATATACCAAATCTATATATTGAAAAATCTATATAATAAGCCCACTAGATATTTGTAATTGTTGCAAAATTTATCAAATTAATATACTATAAAAATAATACAATTATACCCACGGCTTCTTTTGGTATATTGATGTAGTACCACACTCGAAATATACCATTCAGTGAAAACTATACCAGATTGTCTGTCAAAGCAACTAAGACCGTTAATTAATAAGCTTTTTTCCCATACAAAGTATTTTTGGAAAACTGTCGAAAACTGAAATTTAAAAAGCTATTGGCGAGGTGAAACTTTTCAGCAATGAGCATTTCACTGCATTTAATATTTCAATGCAGATTGTGATGCACTCGTTTTCAGGTATTAACTTCTCCTCTTACCATCATTGACAATTGTCAACCACTTTAAGCTATTTTATACTGCCAACATCAGTTGAACAGACTGCAGCTGTGACTCTTCTTGTCCTCTTATACTATGAGCCCATATCATATGTGAGTTCTTTTTTTTTCAAGTTGACTTAATTCCTTGTTCGGAGGCCACCAAATGTCTGTGTCCAAACGATGTCCGATGTCTGTTTATTCCCACTACTTTTGGGCCATTATTAATTGCTAACGTTCGCTGATTTCTTTGCTACACTTTTTACGGGGCTGCTTCTAGTTGTTCTAGCTGCTACTATTGTTATTTGTTGGCATTGCCTTTTGCCACTGTTTTCGCTTTGTTCTCCACTCAGCTACTCCCTCGATGTTGAGTGTTCGTTTTCTTGTCCGTTTGGCCCAGCAGCAGTGACATTCATGCACCGGCGAGCAACTGAAGTAGGAGAAAGCGACAGGAGTACAGCAGCTGACGGAGTGAGCGGGGGAGAGGCAGAAGAAAGTGTCCCAACATGGCAATAAATCAATGCGAAATTGTATCCCGTAGTCAATGTGCAAGCGGCGGCGTATTTTTTGTAACCCTTCGTTGCCAATTTAATTCGGCCATCTAATGGGTATGCACCCCTGTTTTTTTTTTTTTTTAAAGCCCAACGGACTTTTCACTTTAACATTCGAATGCCGAAAAGAAATTAAAAACGAGTTAAAAGTTTCGTGTGACTAAACAATAGAATACAAAGGAAAAAATAACATTCTAAAAACTACAAAAAAATGTTTAAATTTAAGGATTTCAATCTTTAAAAGTTCTTCAACAAGATGTCAATCTTGCTTGTTCAATGTCAACCTAGAAATTCAAGTTAATTTAAATGAATAGCAACCTTAATTTCAAGCATAGACCATATCGATTTTAATGGGTTTAAATAAATAATTTATATGTCGACAATCTGCGGTTTTGTGGCTTATTACTTCGATTGTCAATTTGGCAAATTGTGTGCTTGCTATACAAATTGTATCTTTTGGTATATTTTAGTAATTTTTTGTATTTTAAATGTAGTATTAGTTTTCTATTGTGTTATAGAATAAAGATGAGATAACATTTTAAAACGAAAATAAATAAATGGATGTCAATTCGACTAAACCAACGTAAAATTGTTAAAACAAGAATTTTCAGAGGCAGAGCTTAGTTTCTTCACAAGTTTAGTATTCAAACTATACGAGATTCGGTAGAAAGATATATATTTTAATCTTCAAACGAGTATCTACGATTCCATATAATAATTTCAATTGCTGTGTTTCGAATTTCAGCAGACGGTTCAACTTTATAATGTACAAGTATTAATTATTCACTTTGAGTTGGAATTCCTTTGGCGAATCGGATTTCAAAGTAGAAAAGCAAATCTGAATATTCCACCAGACACTTGCAACTACAGTATATACAGTATATACAAATACTATTGAATGCCGTATGTGTTTAATGCGATAGGGAACTTTATCTCGTGCTGTTGTTGTTGATGTTGATGTTGATGTTTCGGGGCAGGGAGCCAAATAAGCGGAATGCAACAAGCTGTGGAAATTGTTATTGAAAACACTGGCCGACAGCAATCCCACAAGCAAGGCAAACAATGCAACCGTAGCAGCCAACTGGCAATGTCAATGCGAATGCAACTGCAACAGCAACTGCAACTTAGTTACTTACAGTGGTTTTAACACCGACAAAGAAAAAGCTTTCGAGCCAAGGCCAACAATGCCCAATCTCCGAATATATTGGAAAAAAAAAGAGCAAAACAAAAAAGAATACTGTGGAATAAACACATTTGCACGCACTCACACATACACACTCACACATACGTAGACTGGCGCAGACTGTTTTCCTGCAATAAATCTGCCAGTGCAACACTGCAAAAGTAGGGCGGCAGCTATGGCAGGGCGTGGCTGCTTACAAGTTGCCATGACATTGTCATGCATATGAAGTGCCTTTCTGCCCGCTCACACACACACACACACCCACCTACCCACAACGAATAACACAACACAAATACGAATACACACACACACACGCACTCGTATTCAGTTTTAATTGCTGTTGGCTCTTGGTGGTTGCCTCTGTTGTCCTTCACCGTGTCCGTGTTGGGTGCGCTCGCTTGGCTGTCGTTGAGCTGAGCCGTTGCCTTCACTTGTTTACAAGCTGCGCCAATTTCGCGCTGCTATTAAATTGTATTTAATATTTGCAATATCCCCAGCGTTCACTGAGCCCAAATGCCAACCAAATTGGCTGCACAATTT
Source organism: Drosophila niveifrons (assembly GCA_035046325.1). NCBI lineage: Eukaryota > Metazoa > Arthropoda > Insecta > Diptera > Drosophilidae > Drosophila > Drosophila niveifrons. The sequence goes on from JAWNOC010000025.1 coordinate 512,110, forward strand.
AAGCGGCAATTGTTGTTGTTGTTACTGCTGTTGTTGCTGTTACTCATTTTAGTTTAATTTCTATTTAAATTCATGTCGTCTATTCGCCCGCTAAAACTTTGCCCGGCCACGGGTATATTTTACGGCTCCGTCAACGCCATTGAGAACATTCCAACTACTACAACTGCGACAACGGCTATGTTGACGACGCCAACACTCAGCGCTTAATTACCCAAGCTTATCAAAACATCTACGAGGCGATGACGCTGATGACAACATTCGTCCTAGCACTGTGGCCGGGGCGAGAATAACGAGAAGCGTGCGAGAAGCGAGAGATGAGCGCAAGGATGCCGGCGGGGAGGGAGGCAAAGAAAGGCACTCTGCAAGTTTTCTTAATGAATTATTTAATCTGCGCTGCATCTTCCCGCAGCAGGGCTCTTAACCAACATTTTTTGCACTCGACTTGTCAACCCTATAGCAAAGTTATGCATAAATAAATAGTTCAACGACTTTTTAATACACTATTCCCCTCAATTTACTGTTTTCTACCTGCACTAGTGATGGCACGATTAATCGCATGATGCACATTAATCGATGAGCAATTTAGTTGTATCGGCAAATGAGCTTTCGATCAATTGAATAATTTATCGATTGTACGACTAAATAATCGTAAGAAAGTGCTGCTGAAAATGAAAAAGAAACATGTTAAGTAGTTGGCGTCTGGCTATGCCTTTTGTGCTTTTCTTAGTATTCAACAATTGCACAGTATACAAATAGTATACATTTGTTAATTATTGAAAATAAAACGTACACAATATGCCCATTTAGAAAAATTGCAGAGGATCGTGGGTGAGAATCATTTTGACTTATCAAACATTGTCGATTTATTAGGAGCAACAATAATGTGGCTTTTCACATCGTTTCAATAATATTTTCATTATATATTTTCGTTGCCAAAAGGCCACATATAGTGAATGTGCCAACTAGGCTAGAGTATTTTTAAAGCAACGAAAATGTTAAAGCTAATGCAAATAGGCCACAGAGCTGGCCAAGCTAATAAGTTAAACGACACCGTGACACAGTTACGAGGGCAAATATTAATGCCGAGGCGGCGTGCTGCCCGCCAACAGACTCAACCCGAAAAATCAACCCAACCGAACCCCAAACACAAGCCCGAACCCGTAACCCACAAGCCAAGAGTCAAAAGTGCGCCGTGACGCGTGCGGCATGTGGCATGGGGCATGAGGCGAAGAGGCGTTAGGTGACGGAAGTCTAACTCGAGATGGGAGAAGAATACACGGCTGGCTGAGCGTATTTGTTCACCTATTTACCACGCAAATGAAGTTGAAAATAACTGTGAAATGAAGATGAAGTGCTTCAGTCAACAGCAGCGGCAGCAGCGGCAGCAACTGTAGTGGCAGGCAGCAACAGTAGCTTTGGCACTGGCTTCACGAGCTGGCCAGACAGGCAGCCCCGGTGCCTAAATGGAATGTAAATATTTGAGCAGCGGCAAGACAAGGAGCGCGTTACGGCCAACGTCGAAGACAACGCAAGATTCGGCTTCTTGCCAGCTAGAAGTAGATGGGTGTTGGTTTAAGTTGGCAGCCTGTGTCTATGTGTACTAGTGTATGACAGCATTATGTTGACTCAAGAACACACTCGACTGACAGCCAACCGAAAAGGCCTTAAGCACCAAAACAATGGCCATGTGAAGTCTGATTACGTGCTGTGGCCGTTGGTGTTGAAAATTAAAGGCAATTAAATAGCTAAGTGTGTGGCTTAGCATGTGTATGTGTGTCTTTCTGTCTGACTGTCTGCTTGTACATATGTACGAAATGCAAAACTCAGGCTTATTAGCAACAGCACAAGCCCAAAAGTAGACTACACAATTCCTCGAATAAATCAAAGCGAAGGGCTTTAAGTGCTGGCAACTCAAATAATAAATGCCAGTGATGTGGTGTGTGGGAAATAGTGTTGTGTAAACATTATGCAGTTCACTGAATAAGTTTTTTAGCTCATTTCTCACCAGTGAACTAGTTCGTTCGATTCGTTTTGCTCACCTGCCACCAGTTTACTAGTTTAATCGTTTCGTTCCTTAGTTGATGTTCCCAAAGTTCATCGTTCCATTTCGGCCATCTTTCGATAAGTTTATCGTTTGATTTCGATTATCGTTCCATTTTGTTCATGGTTCGATTTCGATTATCGCTGAATTTATTTTGTTATTAGTTTTCAAGAGTTTCGTTTTACTTTAAGTTTGACAATATTTTCATGGGAAATATGATACTATTCAGTCAAAAGTGCATTTCAACTTAAATAGCTGAAATGTTAAGGCATACAATAAATTTACAAATTAACAAGGTTAACAACTTAACAAACATGAAAGAGAAAGGTGAATTTATTCTGTTCATTCACTTCACTGAATAGTAGTTTTATTCCAGCACTAGTAAAAAGTTGGATTGAAATGGTAGAAATACAATTCCTTTGCTGAGTGCAGGCATTAAGCCAAAATTCTCTCAAATCGAATGAAATGCGAAATTGATGGAAATTCTAGGAAGTTTGTACAAATGCCTTGCATGCTGTTATTTTAAATGGCAAAGTGAAATTGTCTAAATATTATTGTATAAACATCATTCACGGAATGCTTCAGCTAACATTGCACACTGTTATCCATCTAAATTAAAAACAAATAGGTAAATCACAGCAAAGCATTTATTACCTAAAGATAAGCTGCTCAACTGACCTGCTACCTTGTTGCTATTTTTGTTGTTATTGCTATTGGATAATAAATATTTGCCATATGAAATAAATATCTATAGACAAAGGTAAAAGCTGAGGCCAGCCTAAAAGCATGCAACAGTTTATTTGTCTTCAAAAGAAACTACTTGAAATCTGTCTATGCCACGTGCGTCACGTGTAAGTTGCAATCTGGAGTCTGTGGCTTCTCTGTTTGCTTCACGTACATTTAAATTTAACAGCACTTAACAGCAATTGTTTTATGACTTGGAAAACAATGGCCAAAACATAAACTAGCAAAATCACAGAGGGAAAACAAAACAAAGGCACAAAAATGATTTATTCAGCGCGAATAAGAGAAAAATACTCGTACCATAGAAGAAAACGCAAAAAAAACGAGAAAAGAGAAAAAACTTTTCAGCACAAACGAAAATTTGCTAAAGTTGCGTTTTCTTAATACTCTCCTCCATCCCTCCCCTAATGCCACTTCTCACTAAAAGCCACCGTGCCTGCCCCAACCACGTCATGGAGCCTGGAGTTTATCTTGCGGCAGACTGCACCTGGACGAGAAAGCAGGCTCGAGTTCAGCTCCTTCAGTTGCCACACCGTTACCGCTGCCGTTGCCACTGTTGCTGTGGTCACGCTTTTCTAAGCGTTTTTCTTATCAAGAGAAAGGCAAAAAGGCGACGTGACCGCAGAGTAGAGCCGCTTTTCAGATTGCACTAAAAGATTCGCCAGCAGAAGGCTTTTGGCCACTTTGGCTTTTGTTCCTACAACGGCTTTGAGCCTTTTGTATTTCAACTGTGACTGCAAACGCAACTAGCTGAGGCTGAGGCTGAGGCTGAGGCTGATGCTGATGCTGTGGCTTACTAATGGGCGACTGCGGCTTAACCGAGCATTAAAGCTGAAATCTTTGAGCCGCTGCACTCGCAATTAATAACCCTCAATGCAACGCTCGCCGCACATTCGCATAATTAAAAGGCGCAGCGTAGGGTAGAGCGAAGGGAGGGGGAATTGTCTTAAAGATTTAAGTTGCAAGGCAGCTGCCGCGAGAGGCTGAGACTGTGACTGTGACTGAAATCGAGTTGGAGGCCTCGCATAGCTGCTCGTAAAAGCGGGTTTAATTTCATGCAACTTGAAAGTGGCAATAAACGTGGCAAGGTATGCCAACGAAGATGCCAGCACGAGCACGAGATCGCATTGCTGCAGCCAAGGCGCTGTCCTGGCAACGCCCCCCTTCGGTTCCCCCACAAGTTCAGGATAATAAAGCAACTGGCACACACACAATCGAAATCGCAAAGCATTTCAATTCGCATTCACATTCGCATTTGGATTGACATTCAGTTGCGTCCAGTGTTGGGATGCCAGCAACAGTTTGTCGAGTTCAACTTCAACTGCAGCTTTAGCTTTAAGCAACAGCGCAAATCATTCCAATTGCCATTTGCCTGTGCCAGGATAATGTCCTAAATGCGACTCGAATGCGCAAATAAAACAATAGAAAAAAGTGCCATGTGCCAAGTGCCGGCGCATAGCTAAAATAAATACTCAGCTAAAGACGAAATCAAGCCAAGCAGCAAAAAGGAGAAGCAGCAAAAAGGATACAACTAGCCTGATCCCGATGCTGATGCTGATGGCGATGCCAATGCCAATCCCTTGGCCAGCTGTCGAGTCAGTCGAGGCAGCTCAATTGCTGGACAATCAGCACAATTGATTTCCCCAAAGTGCCTGCAAGTCGACGGCGATCTCCCTTGGTGCCGGCACCCAGCATTAAAAGGATTTAATGCCATTTAAGCCAAACAATGTGAAGACAGCAGAGCGCAGAGCAACCGTCAAAGAATCGTTCGTTCGTTCGTTCGCTCGTTGCCACAAAACTCCGCTTGTACCGCGCTTATTCCACTCCCCTCCGCCCCTCTCGATTCCCTTCGCAGACCTCACCTCAGTCAGCCACTCCACAGAAAAGTTTATCAATAAAATAACTTGTCGACGACGACGACGACGACAAGGACAACGAGAAGAAGAAGCTGAAGCTGAAGCTGAAGCAACACGAGTGCAAGTTCAACTCCTTGGCAGTCAAGTCGAAAATTGCAGCAAGTTTCTGTCAGGCAGCTCAACTCAGCGCTGACGGAGACCTACTCGACGGCTTGTCAGTACACACTCACCCACGCACACACACACACAAACACACAGACACAGTGCAAAGGACATCGAGCAGTGCAATCTTGAGGCTCTGCCAAAGAACTTCAATTGCACTCATAGTTTCCTTGGCGCGGCACAAAGAGTTATTACGAACTGCGCGAATACACATACATACATAAATACATATGTATATACAATGTATATGTACAATACAATATTACGTATACGCAATGTGTACGCAGACTCTGGCAAAATGAATTGACTATAGGCAACTTTTGGGCAATGAATTAGTGTGCTTGTTAAAACCAGCGAATCAAGAGTTAAAGCTTTAACACAAAACATTCCTTGACTTAAGTTGCACATTGCTCATCCGACCTGTTGGCCATGTGCATCACAAATTCTTCTGACTCTTTCTCTTCGTTGTCTTTGGTAGCAATGCAGCAACAATTCCCATATATAAATCACACTATAGGGTATCTTCCAATGCAGGTTTATATGTAGATTGATCTAGTTTTCAGCATTATTTGTTGGCTAAAGCGGAGGCTGAGGCAATTGACCGTTGTCGAGGCGCCACCCAACATTTCACTTAAGGCACACATCAACTGCTATTGTTGCTATTGTAATTTTTGCTGTTGCTGTGGCTGGCACTCTAAGCCAAATGGCAAAGTGGTAAACAATGTCCAATGCTTTGGACTCTGTGCAAAATTAAAACAATAAACGTTGCCTGGCAGACTTCAAACGGCAATCGCCGCATGGCATCGTCAAGGCTGCCAAAACTTTTGAATACCTCAATTTCAGGCACACGCAAGCACACACACACACACACACACACATACAGACAGAGAGAGAGAAGTACGAGTGCATGTGCGTTGCATGCAACATGAGGCACAACTGCTGTTGCCGGTCAACTGGCATTTTACCTTTCAGCTCTCATGCATGAAATTGGAAGAGTAGCAATTGATTGAAAATTTGCCGAGAGCTGCCATCAAAATCCAACAAAACAGCAGCAACAACAACAGCAACAACGAGGTTAACATTGAGAGAGAAGCATAAGGATTGAAGAAGAATAGCAGACGGAAGAGATGGAAATTGCGGTTCACATGATATTTTTTGACGTAATTCGAAATTTGCAAGTAAATTTCACCAAGGCAGAGGGCCCCCCGAATGTAAATTGATAACGCAGCATTATTATGCATACGACGCTGAGACAACACACACACACACAACACATGCCACACACACATGCGTACATTTAAAGAGAGATTCACATATAAAGAGATACGCATGCACATTCGCTCTACGAACTACGTAAAGTCCAGCCCACTTGGAAAGGGATGGTTTGGGCGGGGTGGAGAGGGGGACGGGGGTAACTAATGCTTTTAAATCCGGCAGCCAAACATTAGAGTAAAGCGCAATTCCAGTCAACCAGTCAGCCAGCCAGCCAGCGAACGAACGAACGAAGCCAGCGCATTTTGGCGCATTTCACTTTTCAGGATTATTTAGAATTTATGCATAAACAAGCAAAAGGACGTTACCCGAAGTCATTTGTTTAAGTCAGCGTGTTTGCTCCATTCCCAGCCCAACAAGCTCATATGGCCCGCCAATCTCTTCGCTATTCGCCCTTCGCCTCTCCACACTACTTACGCGCCACGCCCCCAGTTAAGTGAAGAACATAAGCAACAGCCAAACAGCCAAAGAGCCAACAGCCAAAAGCCATTTATAGCCTTCACAATGCTACAACAACTCTCGCTGGCAGTCAGTCATTGCTTCAATCAGTCAGTCAGTCAGTCAGTCACTCAGTCTGTCAGTTTGCCAAGCAGCTTGTCTGCCATTTTATTGCCAGTGGTAAAACAATTTCAGAGACCCACTTACGATTGTGCAAATTGGCGACACATCGCCGATTCTGGCCAACATCCGTTCCGCATCTGCATCCGCTTCGACCTCGTCCTCGTCCTCGGCCTCGGCCTCGGCTCAAGTTCCTCAATCGCAGCCAGTTCACAAAGCAAATTAGGCGAATGCCAACTGAGTGCGACGAGAGACCATCGAGGAAGACAATGTCAAGTCTAACAAGGCCCTGCAGCAGCCACTTGGTCCGGTCCGACTCCAAGACAATCTCTCTACATCATATACAGGTACTACAAAATCCATTAGCATGCAACATTCTTGGAATTCTCAGCTGACGCCCTGCAGACAACTTGGGCATACGCTACGCTCAAGCAAACAGCCGAATTAATACGGAGCTTGTATTCCTCAAATTAACGAGCTACTAAATGCATTTTCTAATTTGATAATCATACATAGTATTCCAGCTCAGTTCCAAAAACTGATTTTGTAGCTTTTCTTTATATAATGTATAAAAGATAGTTATCTTAATTTAGAAAACTTTCAGCCATAAATATTGGAAATAGTAATTTTGTTGATTTATATATATTTTATATATGCATTTAATTACATTGGCATGAACATTGTTTTTGTATTCATAAATTAGAAGGAAAGGCAGTAATCGTCTAAATAATTAGGACACATTTTCCAGCTCAATCTTTTATTTTGCATATGTGTAAATTCGATTACCAGATTATGATCTTGCTTTTCTATAAGTTGTGGTAATTTTATTATAATCAGATTATATTTATTCAAATGCAATATATGAAATTATATCTAACTTTTATTAACATGAAAGAAAGCCACAGTCCAATGCACGGCTTTGTGGAGATATCCACTATTCATTTGCCAGAAAAGCATAGCAATGTGAAATATTAATATGCCGAAAATATACCAAAAGCTAAATTTGGTATACGTACTTAATTTTTTTATCAACATATACCATACTGTCAACCAAAAATATACCAATTAATATTCCGAAAATATATCGAAATACTTTTCTATTCAAATTTATCAAATGTAGAAAAACTAAACTGTTGACCAAAGCAATTAAGACCTTACCTGCGTTTGCAATACAAAATAATTTCTTGTCCTTAGTATTTAATATAAGGTATAGTTTGAACCTGTAGTCTATACTCTGTACTACTTACTATAAATTATATTTATTCATTAAGGTCACGATTATTTTCAAGCACTACTCACATTATAAGGGCATTAATATTCAATTATCTAATAATAACTTACCTAAGCAAAGGAAACTTTTAATAATGCCAGAGTATAAAATAGCTGAAAAGCTTGGCATTTTTTGTATCGCAACATGGAGTTTAGCAACATTTTAATGTAGGAGCTGGAAGCGACGACAGCGCCAACAGCTGCATCCGCAACCGCAAATTTCAATGTTGTGACAGTTAATTTTGACTAATTTGTCTAAAGTTTATCACTTATTGATGATAATGATGGCGCTGTCGAGGCGGGAATCTGCACAATTTATGGCCTGGCAATCGAATTTCGGCGAATAACTGATTATGAGGTTGGAAACCAAATTAGTTTTAGGATGGTTGTGTTAATGCGAAATGACAATCTCTAAACTAAAGTGAAACATATTGATTCTGATATACCCTGTACACATTCATATATACTTGCATAGTAGAATATTTAGTATATTCAGTTTCGAGTGGTAATTATTTCTATTTACATGCTGAGAATGCAATATTCTGTGATTATCTCTGAATAAGTGCACAGGAAATCTGCGAGTCGAACAGCGAGACACTCACATGTCTCTTATTGAAAATCGTTGAGGTTATTTAGCAGTTTTGTATCCAGTTGTTGGTGTAATTGTGTTGCAGTTACGGTTGCAGCTTTGTAACAGCAACTGTATTTGGTTTACTGTTTTCTGTGGTTTTAGCTGGAGTTCACATAAAGCCTGATTTTATTGTGTTTGCTCTGTTGCTCTCATTGCGTGCCAAAAAAAAGTACACACAAAATAGAAAATACCGAAAAAAAGGAAAACGAGAGAGATTAAAAACTTTTCCCATTACGTAAAAATTAACAACTTTTTGTTGTAGCTATTGCAGAACGGTCTAGAGAAATAGTTTTGCTGAGTGCACAGCAAGCGGCAAACGCTTCTAAATTCTCTAAAATAAAGCACAGTTCTCATGCTGGGCAATTTGCCCAAAAGGGAAAGACGAAAGTCTGGCCAGTCCCCAGTAATGGGGGCAAGTGCAACAGCAAGTGCAACTAGCCAAGGCCCATTTAGCAAATGCCTCAAATGAACTCAGCCTTCGCAGGTAAAATCCATTAAGCGAGCATTATATTGAAATTGAAGTGGAAAAGTCTGGTTAATTTACTGATTAGTTTTGATTAAACTTGAAAACATTTTACAAATACTTTTTGATAGTTGCAATTATTGAATAATCCGTGAGTGTTGACATAAGCTCAACTTATTGCCACATGTTGCTGCAACATGAGAATATATTTTGACCAGCAGCATAACTAATCAGTTTGCCAAGTTCTTGGTTGTTGTCTTGTGTGTGTGTGTGTGTGTGTGTGTGGCAGTGTTTGTTTGTTTATTTGTTTGTTTGTTTGCGCTTTAAAACTTCCCAGGACGCATAAATTTCAATCCCGCGAGAGAGACGCAACGAGTTTCAGCATGAAAGTTTTGACTGCCAGAGTCCGACGACACTTTATGTCGCATGAAATTAGGCAACGACGATTCGCAGTGGCAACTTTTGTCGCCTGTCGGCTCTTGGCTGCTGCTTGTTGGCTGTTGGCTGTCAGTGTTGATGCCACTTGTTACCGCTGTTGCCTCGGGATCGGCAAAGGCTTCAGCCATGTCATTTTGCTAGCTGCCGAGCTGCTGAGCCAGAGGACTGCGAACAGCAAGCATACAAAGTATTAAAAGTGTCCAAATGATGATTGTTTTGGTTATAGCACTGCGAATGCTCGACGAGCTTAACCACAGCGTGCAGGGAATTGCGTCCTGCGGTGGCAGGCAACAGCCAAAAACCAACTTACATATAGTCAACAACAAACAGCAAGCAGCAAACAGCGACAAGACAAATGTCTTCTGTCTGCAGGACAACTTCCTTCCAGTTCCAACAGGATTTATTTCAATCTGCACACTCTCTCTCTCTCACTCTGCTATCAAAACAGGTCCAAAAAGTTTTCAGCTTTAATGCGTCAACCCTCGATGCTTAATGCTGCACTGTAATTATGCTATTATTAATTTTCAAGCCACTAGTCAAAGTTAATCTGTATAGTGCCTTGTTGAGCATGCACTACACTCGCCCATCAACTCAACTCAACTCAGCAATAACAAAAGCCAGAGCAACAGCAGACGTCAAGTTTAACAGGACAAAATCTACTCGACCATAAAATACTTTGAGCGTTCTTAAAAAATTGTATTTCATATTTTGTTGGTACAAGTTTATTGTATATTTTTTTAATAAATAATCTTATTATTCGATTTCTTTTTATTTTAAAATTAACGTTTATTGACCAGCTCATAATGTGTTTGATTTGAGGTACTTCTTGGGAGCTTTGCTTTCTTTTTTCAATGCGATGAAAATATACTAAATAATAATCGAATCGTGTTATTTTCACAATCGATAACAAATGTGAAATAAATTCATCGCCAACTTCTTTTCTAGGTTTTGCTGCGACAAACAATAAATTAAATTATTTATTAAATTTGTGCAGATTGTATATATAAATATAGTATATTTTAGGTGAGCAAATTAAAAATTAGATGAATATGACAAGTCACTATTTTTTGAATGTTAAACATAACATAAATTTGAGTTTGTATTTATTATTGTTTAATAAAAGTAAAACTTAATACTTATGCAGACTATTCCAAACTATTGTGATAATAAATTAATTTTAAGATGAATTGTCAACGATTCAAATAATTAAAATATTGTGATAGGTATATACACCTGTGAAATTTAAAAGAGCACTAATGATCATACAACTAATGTTTTTATAAATGATTTAGCTATTTTTGAATGTTATAAAGGTAAATTTCTGATGATAAAAGTGAGAGTGTTGTTTTTTTACAATTTTGCAGATGCAACTGCTGCTACATTTTTGAGAATCCAATGTCATATAACTTTGTATTTTTTATAAAGAATATTTTTGTGCAATTTTTATATCAGAAATAGTAAACAAATAGAATAAACATGCTTTTTCAACAATTAATTACAAATTTGCATATTTGCTTTTGAAAACAATTCTGTTTTCTGCGCACAATTTGAAAACACACAAAACTGATGCAAAAAGTTGTTAATAGAACTCAATAGGAGAACCAATGAGAGCCACAGGGTAAGCAAACAGTTTACAATACCCAATGCATCTATCGAGCAAGTTATATAAAAAGGCGTTAATAATATATGTATGTATATGTTCGTGTGTGTGTGTGTGTGTGGGCAGCCTCTGGCTGGTGGCGAGAGTAAAGAAGTTCGCGAGAAATGTGGCAACAAAAAACCCACAAAAAGCAATTATGCTTAAATTAAAACTCATTCATTTGTGCAGAAAATGTTAAAATTCATATGAGACGTTGGCGTTCATAGCGCCGCGTGTGTTAAATATAATATATGTATGTATTTTAAATTCATATGTGTGTGTGTGTGTGTCCGATGAATACATAGCCAACAACAATGCAAACTCTATGAAATGAAATGAAAATTCAATGGCAGTCCAAATAAGAGAAAAATGTATGCTTCATTTTTTTGTCGTTCTGTTCTGTTTTTTTGTTGGTTAGGGAAAGGGCGAACTGAGTGAAGCCGCGGATATGATGACGGAAACAAGGAGGAGACGGAAGGCGGGAACAAGCTGTATTATTGTTTCATCGTCGTTTTTTTTTTTGGTTTTTTGGGAGTAGCTGCTTTCATTTTCGAAATGCTTCGCATGCCTGGCGCGCTGTTTGTTTTAGCTGACGATCCAGCCAAGCAATTCAACGCAAAATCGTCAGCCGCAAATGCAAAGTCGTTTACGTGGCGTATGCTTGATTTGTCGTCGAACATTACGCATACGCCACAGCATCCCCTATTGCAGCCAATTAGCCGAAGAGTCGCATGCTTAAATTTCTTAAAGTTTGCCCACGACCCACCTTATCCTACCCCTCCCCTCCCCCCGCCTCCCCCTCACCTTCCCCTGTCGTGTGTATCATACACAGAATTTTGATTTGCGCTGCCATTTGAAAGCTAAATGCAGAACGGGGAGACTATTTCTTTTGTGTTTTGTGTGTGCTGGTTGTGCTGCCGTCTTTGCTTTAGCATTTATTCTCTTTTCTTTTCTTTTCGCAGTCGCTCATTCGTTTGTTCGTTCGTTCGTTCGTTTTTTCTTCATTCTTTATTATGCAGTAAACTTTGCGAGCAAAAGTTTTCTTCAAAAATAATTTGTGAAAAAAAAGTTTGCCGGTCATATCTAGGAGTACGTGCCTGGTACCTTACTCTAAATTCAATTTCATTGTATTTTTTTTTTTTTTTTTTTGGATGCGAAGTGCGTCGTGCAGCACTCTTGATACTGTTGCCCGGTTACGTGAGCCTCACAAGCTTCACTTTCCAGCCTAGTTCTTTGGTCTATTTTCAGTACAAATGATGGGCTTAGTCCAAGATGTCCCATTCCCCTTCCCATTCTCGATAATATTTCCATTATTATAATTTTTGTATTGCCAGAAGGACATCGAATTCAATGAGAAGACCGCAACAGCTGCGTCTGACTATCACATTTAATTGAATTTAACTAACACGGAAATGTCATAGTTAGTTTAAATGGTTTATAGTTGGTGAAACATTGACATTGAATGCCAAAGCTAACAAGGACGAGATCTGCAGGCAAGTTTGTGGGATACCCAATACCCATGTGAATAAAAGAAAAACAGTGTGGCATTATACCATACTAAAAATACTAAATATATACCACATGCAACATTTGGTATATTTGGATCGTTCTACATACAAAATATTCCAAATATTTACTATATGTACCATTAATCGCAACTCTATCTGCAAAATTCCGCTTGTTATTTCATTTTTATCGATTTGCGAGAGCGGAAAGGGCATGGCAAAAATTTTAAGTAAACTTTCTACCCTATTGCGGGTATCAGAATATATTTATCAATAGAATTATTGAACTAGTAACAATTTTAATTTACTCTCACTTTTTATTCACTTTCCTACTTTAAATCCAAATAAAATTCAAAGAAGATGAAGCTATTCACATAAAGCGAACTTTAACGCAGACTCCGCTTCATTTTCATCATACTTTGGAGATGAACTTGTGACACTTGGCACTTTCTTAGCGGTCACATCATGACTAGCTTGACATAACATAACTCAGTCAAGTTGCACATTAACCTATCACCTTCCCCCCTCCCCTTGCCCTCTTCTTTACACTAATCCCTCTTCAACCTGGCCATGTCTACGGCTGCCGCGCATTTTACGTGTATTTTGAACATTTTTATGGTACTTACAGTGACTCTGACTTTAGCTCCTGCTGCTGCTGCTGTTCGTTTAGCTGGCTCAGTTGCCCAGACAGAGAGTTGTTTGTAGCTGGCTGCTCAACTATTTAATAATGTTGGCTGCTCTACCACGTTATGCACTTCATGGCAGCTCCGCGAGCATCATTTATATGCCGCCCCGTTTGTTGCATGTTGCCATGTTGCATCGCTGGAAACGTAACTCTACCTGGCGCCTCTCTGTTCATTTGCAAGTGTCCTTGTCTGGCTGCCATTTATTTATTTTCCTCTCTTTTTTTATATTACCACTTCTTTGGCTGCAGCAGTACGAACAACAACAGTAGCAACAGAAGCTTGACTGCAATCCACTTTTGCACTTAGCAGGGATAACGTGCGGCTTTTTGTCAAAGCACAATGCAGAGCAACGGAGATGCAAGCGGATGAGAAGAGGCGAACCACAGGTTGTCGCAAATATCACACCAACTTGTCATGTCCAACAGTTTATGTTCATGTCAACTGCAACTGTCGAGTTCAACTGTCCAGTTGCCTGTCTGGTCATTGTGTGTAGAATTATGTCGCCACATCAAATACTACTAGTAGTAATAGTAGTAGTAGTAGTAATAGTAGGAGAAAAATGCCATCTTCCGCTCTAATGCCAGAGCTCTGTCTCCTAGGGATGATAGTAAGTAAATTTCAATGAGTCCTGTGATAGCTCATATCGCTTGCCCTTTGGCTATTTGCCAGCGTGCAAAGACACCAAAAAGCGCTACTAATTGCACATGCTCACACACACATAGTCACATAGCCATAATGAGCCGTGGCCACAAAGCAAATCCAGCACTAGAGAAATAGTTACAGTCACACAGGAGCAGAGGACAGGAGAGGTGAGAAGTGGAAAGAGGAGAGAATAAGAGGAACATGGGAAGCGCCCTGGATAGAAACTGGAACTAGGGAGCTCTGCTAATGGCTCTTAGCTTCCGCCGCATCAGTGCAATGCGAAGCACAAAAATTTTGCAGCTTCTTTTGGCGTTGGCAAAAATTTAATTTAGAGCCAAAAACGTAACGCAGCGTGCCGCTATCCGTTGCACATTGCAGAGACAAAAGGGGGGTGGAGTGAGGAGCAATGGCATCCTTTGCAACTATAGCACCCAACGATCTCTAGCGCCCGCCTCGGACTTTGGACTCTCTTTGCCGACAACGTTATTTATGGCATTCTAGGACGGCCTTTGGACACTGTAACCGCATTTCTTGCTGCTCGATGCTCTAGCGCCAGCTCCTTCTTCTGCTCCTTCTCCGGCTCTACTTGGACCGTTGCCCTGTTTAGAGTTGTAACTAAAAATGTTGCCGACGAAACACGAAGCAAAATGTACCAACGGGCCCAAAAGCGGGGAAACTTGGCCAAAATGAATTACAGCCGACGATGCTGAAGAATTAAAAAATTTCGCACACAAAAAAAATTAACGTAAATGTGTCGAAGATTTTTGGCCAACTCTGGGATAAATTGGAAAATGTGATTACACTAAAGGTACAAGCTTATTATCAGCTAAATTCGGTCTCAATAAAAATGTATATATATTTTAAAGGCAAACACAAAAAAAATAGTATTATGTTTATAAATACAATCGGTAGCCAAACTTGCCTATGAAACGTTACTTATTTACATACATACATATGCATGTTTACTCTTTTACTCAGTGCAGCCCTAGGCATCGATATAAAGTTTAGTCAGGTATTGAATATCGATATGTTCGGCAACCCGGCATTGGCCAACAGAGCAGCCTAATTATCGATATGATATGTAGTCAAATATTGAATATCGATATATCAATAACAAAATCTGAAGAAGAAACAGTTGACGATCGATATCGGCAGCAGCAATTGAAAAGTTGTAAGTTTTATTGACGGTGTAAGGAATTCGAATGTGAAAATTTATAAGTTAAGTTAATATTTATCAGAATTAAGCATTTTATTAAAATAATTACTAACCTAAAATAAATCTTTAATGTTAAATTTGTTATGTTTTTATATTCACTTTTTAATTGAAAGAATTTTTTGGTTTTATTAGAATCTGTACTGACTTAAGGCAGTCGCTATTCGTCTTTAGATTCGCATAGTTCCAATAGATGCAATGCATTGCGTCGTTGTATATGCCATTCAAATTACTGAAAGCACAATAATATATGGTAAATTATTGAGAAGATTATAACATTCGCTCACCTATCGGAACAGGCCGCATGCCACCAGCCATCATTTTGGATTTGAGCGCAGTTTGAAGTAATATGCACATCGTTATCACGATCGAAAGTTGTGAATTTCATTTTTTCATTCCTTCGCAGTGCATCTGTAGCAGTCCCCGAGTGTTTGCCCAGAGATAACAGCTTGTAGCCGGACTTTCTCATCGCCAACGTTAAAGTTATCGTAGTGTGCAAACCGGACAATCTTATTCACATGCTCCATCCGTATGTACAGCTCATTGGGTTGATTGGTCGATAGCATTCGATGCAGCTTTTCAAGACCGATGAAAAACTCCCCACTCTCGGTGATGTCACCAAATCCATCGCGGAAAGCATCCCAATCACGGTAAAAACTTTGGCGGCCATTTAACCGCTGTTGTATTACAATCCATCCAGGTCCTGCAATGCGGTTGTTGTAGAGTACCGGAAATGCTTCAAGACCCGGCACTTTAATCGTTTTAAGACCATTATTCAATATATGTTGTATATTTTGTTCGATTTCTTTAGTGTCATGGCTTTCATTTAATTGAGTTTTCATTTCGAAAATCATTTTCTTGATATCAACAAGATTTGTTGTTATTTCGAGTAGCTCTTTGTTTTTCGATTCTGACGCCTTGTATTTAGCCAACTGTTCGATAAGATCCGCAATCTTTGCATCTTTTTCCTGACATTCATGGCTTATCTGTATAAAAGGCTTGATAACATGATAGCAATAAGAGGCACATTGATTTTCCAATTGTTTAGCTTTGGCACAATTCTATAAGAACATTAATAATAAATAAACAAATACGTGTTACTATGTGTCAATAGGTCTACAGTGAATTCCAAATGGGATTGATATGCGACCACAATGATAACAAGAACAAACGATGATAATGTTTTTTTATTGACTCACCAAATCGTTGGCGAATTCCGAATGCAGATCGGAGATAACTCCTTGATATAAACACGTCAATAAAATACATGTTAGAAAATTTCGCATTTTGATGTTGTGATCGAAGCCTTAGCTTAGTAGAGACTGATTTCAAAAATCCAGAACAAGAGAACGTTAGATGAGATAGATGAGCGCATGTTTGTGATTGCTCCTACATACAAATAATTAATTTACTCTGATTTGATAATCAGCAAATTTTTATACCCACTACCCACAGGGAAGAGGGTATACTACACATTTGTTAATCGTATGCAACAGACAGAAAAAATCATCACTGAAATTTAAAATATATTTATTTTTAGTATTCGTTGACTGTTCCTAGATGTCACACTTTATTTACGTAAAAAAATATATTCAGTTTTTAATAACTGCTTAAAATATGATGGCAAGACCGTTGATAGTTAATTATGTTCTTTTTATACATTGTATATGGTATATTTTTATACCAATTATACTCTTTTTCCGTATATGTTGGTATATTTTGCTGTTTTTGTAAAGTCTGTATCGGGTATATCAGCAATTTAAAGTTTAGTCTAGTATATAATTATTATTGGTATATTTACGGTATGTTTGTAGTTAAGTTTAATAAGAATCTGTAGCGGGTAAATCACACTTTCCTACATGATTAAAATGTGATAAGGGCTTGCTACAAATATTCGTAAGCTCAAAGCGATAGATAAGCAATTTAAATTTCAGTCTAGTATATAATTTGCGATTGGTATATTTTAGTTATGTTTGTATGTGTGTCATATGTGATTTAATTTAAAATGTATAGCGGGTATCTCACAGTCGAACGAACTCGACGTTACCTTTTCCCCACATGTTTATAAATAATTCCATTTAAGTGAAAGCTAATGTGTGCTTGCTTCGAATATTAGGGAGCTCAAAGCGATAGTTCATTTGTAACGTATGTACATGTGAAATAAAAGCAATTTAAAGTTCAGTCTAGTATATAATTATTTGTTGGTGGGTCGTAAGAAGTTTTCATAGCCATAGCCAAATGTTAATTAACAATAATGTAAACAAATCATAAGTTGCAAGCACTCTAATTACCACACATGACTTGTTCAAGCATTTCAAAGCAATTCCCCACTCAAAAACACCATCGAAACTGTGGTTCGTTTTGACACCTCGAATTCATAATTATGTACAACCCGTTGGCACAAATATCAAATTCAACTTTCATGACTGTGCAAAGTCGGTTCAAGGGGGAAAACATACACATACATATGCAGAGCAGTGGGCAACATTCAGCAGCATTCAGCATCCAGACAAATAGCCGCACACACACGTTTTCCAATTCGCTGCATTTGCGGCACGCAACTGAAAACTTGCCCCCATCTCTGTTGCAGTCTCATTTTTCTCTGTTTCCATGGCATACAAAAGAAAAAGTTTAAATGCTATTTGCTGTTGTGTGTTTAGTTGTATTTTTATTACATTTGTTGTTGTGGGGTGAAAAATTATGGCACGAGGGTCAATCGAAAGATAATACAAAAATACTATGCACAATAAAGAATAGTTTTAGCGGGAATAGAACTTTTAATGTTACCTTCTTTGTGCTCGCCCCTTAAAGTCGGGTTTATTTTTGTGTTTCGGTTTATTTTCATTGTGCACTTTTGTGTTTCATGTGAAGCCCCAAACTTATGTCGAAGTCAATTAAAAATGTAGTTGGCTTGTGCCTAAACAGTTGAATCATTCACTAGCCTTAGGATGAACGAGAGCTCAACGGCAGGCCTAACATGTCAGACAGCTCAGGTGAACGTTGAACACACACCACAAAATCTACAGCATAAATTATATCTTGCTACTCGCAGTATATTTAAGTTGAACGTATGTGTGTGCATAACTAGGATACGGTGGCATATACTTGTATTTATGTGCTCAAGTGCTCTGCTTATTTCCTGTGCTTATTGTCGATTTCTTACTTATTTTTGCGCACTTTCCGCAATATTTGCCAGAGCATTTTTGTGCGATTTATGATCCGTGAGCGCTCCCTGCCGGCAATTGCAACGGATATAAGCATTTTTGAACTCATTTCAACTTCATATATCTACTAGCTATCTTTTAGGTATCTCTAGCATTGTGGATTCAAACGGGTGAGGGGAGAGGAGGGGGTTGGGTTTCCAATGCTGCCGCTCAGCGTTTATGCAGCTACCTCATGAAATGGCACGTGTCGTTGCTTTTATATAGCATAAGCAGCTACTAACATACTACTGCTACCTATCCATATACGATAAGTACTACCACCACGATGTATGGAAGTAGTGTGTGTGTGTGTGGTTGTTATTGTTGGCCTGCTAAAGTCGCTGCAATCCAGTGTGCTTATGTTTCACTTTTCACAACATAAATCCCCCAAGCAGCCGGAGCATTCAAAGCAGCGGCACAGCTCAACCCCGAAGATCTGCTTGCTGCCAGTTCATAGATACACCTCTTACACCTTTAACTTGGCTAACGAACTCTCTTACGCTGCCAACTTAGACAAACTTCACTGAGCCGTTGAGCAGAATGTAAAACGCTGAGCTATTTTATTTAGATATCCGCGTGGCTTTTGTGCGACAAAAAAACTGAGAAAACCGTAGAAAACCAATAAGAAACCTGCAGTCGAGTGTGCTCGACTATGAGATACTGGCTACCAATTCAAAAAAAAGAAGCCAAACAGTGCGGCATTTAGTTTTAAATATACCAAATTAATATACCACAAAAATAGTACTAAAAAATATACCAAAGGCTATATAAATTAACTATAGTTAACCGACTATTGCACTCTCTGACTTCCCATACAATGAAAAATCAGTAGGCTATTCTTGGTATTATTTTTATATTTTTGGTATAAAATATAGTATGTTTAAAATATACAAAAGAGCGAAAAATATACCAGATTGTCAGACAAACCAACTAAGTATTTCTTTAATAACTTCTAGAACTTTTATCTGATCGCAACCAAATTTTCATGTCTCTTATAGTCTCTTCAATCAAAGTCGAGAAAATACATATGTATATGGTTATGCATGGTGATGACATAAATTTATTAGAATTATAATGCCTTTCCACCCTATAGCTACCGGGTATAAAGAAAAAGAATATGAATTTGAGACAAGCATTATTATGCTTATTATTATACTCCGCTCGTCTGACAGCTAAAGGCTTAAGCATCAGCTTCTGCTCCTGTTGCTATTCCTGCTGAGCTCAAATACGATTCTCAATCTGAGGCAGGTCTTTGGGAAATTCAAAGTTCACTTTGTCAAACGGCAGAGTTATTTCAAGATTCAAGTTGCTTTTTCTTAGCTAGACGCCATTTTCTTTTGTTTCTTGGATCAACGTAACAAAAGCCAAGCGGCAACCGGCAAGTATTATTTAATTTTTTTAGTCTACTGTCGGCCATTCAATTTTCCATATTTTCCATTCTTTATTTAGAGCAAAGTAATGGCCATATTAAAAATACAGAATACATATTTAAGTGCATCAGCGAAGAACGAAATGCAATGCAAGGGGAAGCGGGGGGATGCGGAATGCTGTGTATATAGTGGAAGAAGCAACGTCAGAACTTTGGAAATTATTACTTTGCTTTGTTTTCGTTGCATTTAACAAACGCGCTGCTGCCACAACGCTGCTGCTGTTGCTGTTGCTGTTGCAAGTTACAGGCCCGCGGCCTGCTCTTGGACTTTTACTCAACTATGGTCTATGTTACAAGCGAGGCCAGATTCATTTAGCCAGCCGGGTAGATGTGGTTACTAATTTAAGCACCTGCAAAGCCAACAACTAAATCTCATCTCAAAGTTAAACTTTAAACAAACTTGTTTTGGTATTATTAGTAATTCAATACACATTTTTATGCAATTTTAATGCTTTAGTTTAGTGCAATTAGAAGTTATCGGTAGCTCAAGCAAAATAGTTTGTATTTGACTAACCTAACCATCCATTAAACCATCCCTCAGTCACTTTCTAACCAGTCACTGTATCTTTCACCATCTTATCTGTATTCTTTCTCGCTCTCTCTTTCGGTTTCTCTCTGTTTTCAGCTGTCTGCCGCATGCATTTCGACTTTTGCTCATTAATAACATAAACCAAGAGCAGAACAACGAAAGTTGCAACTTGCAACGGAGGCAGAACAACAACAACAACAATAAATGCGAAGGAGAAGCAGATAAGCTTACAGCGTTGACTGCCCACAAAACTTGCACGAAAAACCAACTCAAAATTGAATTATGAATATTTAAAATGGATTTAAGCATTGCGGCTGCTGTGTTGGCTGACTCTTAGCCATTATGAATATCCGATATAGATGCTTGTAATGTGATTCTTTGACGTTGGGTTTTACAGCGAGTTTCATTTCACACCCAGGCCGAGGCGAGGCGCAATTAATAAATAGTAAATGCGCCCTAAAGTATGCACTAAAAATATATATATTCAACAGTAGTAAATTGCGTTGCACGTTGCACGTTGGTCGAAAACGTAGTCTAAGTAAATGTCAAGCTTGGCATAAATAATTCACCAGCATCACAGCTTCAACGGCTATGGCAACATCATCAGCATATACAAACACATTCACACACGCACACATTCATATTCATATATACATATATATGCACACACATTTGCATTGTCCTTGCGTTTGCAGGCAACTCGGCAAGCGACAACATCATGCCTCATAAATTTCAACAAATGCAGCTATGTCACTCTCTCAGTCAGTCAGTCAGTCAGTTAGTCAGTCGTCCAGTCTGTCACTCAGTCAGCAAGTCAGTCAGTCAGTCAGTCAAGAGTCAAGAATCTCCCCAAGCAAGCAGTGTGTGTCCGGGTCTCAGTTCGTCTGTCCGTTTCAGGTAAAATCGCTCGAGGTGAAAATCTTTGCACTAATGGCGCTGTTTTACATAATTGCCGTGACATTGTACAAATTTATTCAACTGCATGCGGGCATGTGAGCATAAGGTGACCTCGAAAAAAAGATGATGGAAAAGAAGAATAAGCTAGACTAAAAAGGTTAACAACAACAACAACAACTTATGCACTTGCCGCCAAAGGGGTTGGCAAACAAACCGGCAAGTGTATCAAAAATGAATAGCTCACTCTGTTGATGTCCCCAACCGTGTTGCCCCAAAGCCTTCTACGAGTCCTCATTGTCCAACAAAGAAAAGACTACCAGCGACGAAGGTTTTGTTTGTGCCCCATGCAACTATGTACTTCTGAAATATAATAAGGCTACAACAACAGCAACAACAACAACAACACTAGCAAACAAGCAACTACTTCAAACGCTCACCTCTTCTTCTCTTCCTTGTGAGTGACTTGACTTGATGACTGACTGACTGACTGACTGTCCCTTGCATCCTTCTTTCCCATGTGTGTGTGTGTGTGTGTATGTGCTTATCCTTAACCTCCTCCTCACCGTCAACGTCGACGTCACCATCTTCATCATTGTCACCTTGAGCTTTAGGTTATTGGGTTTTTGCACACTCGTCCAAGCGTGTGCCTTGCACTTCACTCGATTCTGGTGTGAAAACAGCAGCAGTTAGCAATCGTTGCAGCGTTGGCCGCAACGAACTCCAAATACTCTGCACACAACGATGAACATTGTATTAAGTGAGTAAAATAACCAAAACTACATGAAAAATATGCAAGAATGCAGTTTAAAATACATTTGAACACTTTACAGTTATTTAATTGCTATGCCCAACTTGGAATTAAATTCCGAGAAAGATTTAAATCTGAAACAGACTTTGATATTGAACAACAATAAAAAGACATCTTGTTAGTAATCATGGCAACAGGAGTATATAGAAGAAGACCATTTTACTAATAACATTTACAAGAGATTGTAATTATTATTTACAATAGTATTAAGACTTTCTATTGTCTTATAAATTCAAATTTAAAATTGTAACGGAATAATTTCAACAGCATTTCTTTTGAGATCTATATAAACATAAACACAAACATAAAAAAAAAAATTAAAATAATTTAAGTCCTTATATTATGCCAACTTAATAGTATATCTTTACAAATTTCTATAATATTTAAACTATTTAAACTATTTGGCCACTTACTGAATTACAACAATTAGAATTATTAAACTTAAGTATTAAATAACAAGATAAGACAGCGGGATCACCTTAGCCTAAAGTCCTTAGTCCCTCTGGCTCATATAATTGCATTAAGAATTGTATATCCTTATTATAATAAAAAGAAATAAATAAAACAAAGAGAATATAGAATTCACTTTTATTCAAAATAGGATGTTAAAATGATGGATAAATCAATATGCTCAGCCCCGTAGTCAGTGTAATGCAAAAGGCAGCTAGCAAACAAACAACTTTGACTTTGACTTTTTCCAACTCTCTGCCTTCACCTTGTAGCCCCCCCCCGACCCCGTTTTACATGAAACTGCTTTCTGCTCTACGCTTGTGTCTCTTTTAATCGCATGCAGAGACAGAGGCAAAGACAGAGGCCAAAGAGTAGAAAGTTGAAAAATATTTGCCTTTGTCAAAATATTTGTGCATACTTTTAGGCGCAACACTCTTACGCCTCAGTATATTCGATTTTGTCGCCTTTTTGTTTGGTCTTAATTGTGCCTATAACTACCAGCTCTCCCTCCCCACCATATCCGATTAGTACTACTCTGGATCGAGCTCAACTTCCATGCAGTCCATTTCCCCTGCTATCTTCAAGGTCTGCAAACAGGCTAACTCATGTTTGTTATTTATAGGCAGCTCCGGGAGCGTTTTGGTCAGTTTGTTAGTATAGTTTTGTGCTGGTGTGTGTGTGAGTGTGTGCACTCAAAATTTTAAACAGCGCCAACTACATGTCCTGCCGCCTGCTCCTTGCCACAATCTCCACCGCGTATTCGTATTTGGTGTGCATAGCACATGGAGAAGTCCTGTAACATTTTATGTTACTTAACCCTCAACTCTCTCCTCTCTAATACCTCTGCGATTCCAGCATCTTGGAGACTTATGTTTGCTATTTATGCCCCTCTGGCAATGTTTGTGCGTGTGTGTGTGTGTGTGTGTGGTCTGTTTAGTTTCGGTCCACGTGCCTCGCATAATAAGTGCCACCGGCTGCGGCTGCGGCTTGCGTCTTGCCACTTGCAACGCGTTGCATCGCTTGCTGCAAAGTCTTTCGAGCTTTTGGCGCTGCAGGTTAAAAGCGCATTACGGCTACAACTTCATAAATTGCGGGCGCCAAGCAGCGAATACAATGTTTACATGCCAAGCAGTTGGTTAAGGATTCCCATGCAGATTCCGATTCCCATTTTCATTTCCATTTCACTGGCAATCGGAATTTAAGCCATGCCACAGTCACAGTCACAGATGAAATAGAAATTTTTGCTTACAAACGTCCAAAGGATTTAAGCACGTGTCAAAGGGCAAAGCACAAAGCTCATTAAGAAAATTATAGACTAAAGAACCGAACTGCAGAATAGAGAAGATTAACGTGCACATATATTCACAAGTTTGCGTATATTGATTTGAAATCAAAGAGTGATAGCGACAAGTTGCCAAAGATTCAAATAGCATTCATATTTTTAAATAATAATATATAATACCATATGCTATATTTGGTATATTTCTATAGTACTACATTTAAATATACACATATTCCCCATATAAACGTTTTTCATAAATAACCTTTTTAACCGAATTCAACTAAGTTCTGAGAATTCATAAACACATTAATTTTTATAGTCTTTCAATCTGCCGTTGAAAAATGATATATCTGAAACAAAAAATGTCATATTAGCAACTCCTGTCTTAAATTACGAGATTCAAATAATCGAATTAAATTTTATCGATACTGTGAATTGTTAACAGAGTACAACGTATCGATAATTTTGTATCGTATGATTAATCGTGCCATCACAGGGAGCAAACAGAAGCTCTTTAAGCAAACTTAAGCCAAAGAATGCGATGTGGCAAGCATTTGCAATGAGAGCAATTATAAGTTGTAAATGTGTGTTTTAAAGCAATTGCCAACTCTAAAATGAGTTTCAGATAACATTTAACAAGCGTAAACAGCCATTATCTGGGCACCAACAGCCGGAGTGGGTGTCAGATTGTCTTTTGACATCTGAAAAGCAGTTGCTGCAATTCCAGCAGTTGCCATTGCAGTTTCAGTCAATTGGGGCTGACAGTATTCTCTGAGTGAGTGAGTCAATCGACATGAGCCAGCACATCCGGCACATGTCGTTGCCAGCGTCACTGCAGCAGGAGCATAGACCAAGGCGGAGCAGGCAGGCAGCAGGAGCAGAAGCAGGAGAAAGATTGCCAAACGCACACGCATAATTGACAACATTTCCGCGGCAACTGCTTTTGTTGTTGCCCGGCCATTGAAATCATTTTAGCTGAAACTGAAATCGAGCTCGTATTGACTGCCGTGCGCATTCCCATTGACAGCAACAGCATCAGAAGCAGCAGCCAGGACATAGACATGTTACACAGGACGCAGACACGAACACGGACACAGTCATGGACACCGACAGGGACGCAGACAAGGACACAACAACGGTTAGGAGCGTGCGACATTGTACCGGCAGGATACCATCATCATTGCCCGCGGTGCGCTGATTGCCTGTAGCTATTGCCTCTGCCCATTCTCGTATCCTGCCATCCTGCTGCCTTCGTCACAGACATCGCATTGCATCGCGTCGACTCGCCTCATCAATGTTTAGAACAATGCCATCAATTTGCGTATTGAATTTTAATCAAGTTGACGTTGGGGGAATATGATAATTAAAACTGTGTGCCCAGTTGCAGATGCTGCAAAATGCAACAATTACAAAGCAATTGCACCAAACAGTTCCAATTACTTCTAACTATTCGATACTCTCTATATAGGTTTTGCATTCGTTTTCGTTTAATTTCGGCATCGACTGTGTTTAGCAAACGGATATGCTTTATTTGTAGGACAAAGCTTAACATGACTGGCAGATCTGGAATATAGTATTTCAATCATAGACTACAGGGTATTTGCCACGAGTACAAACAAACAAAGATAAGTGCCCTTTATTTGTGCAATTTGGTTGCGGTCAACGCTTAAGTACAATCTCCACATAAAATCTCCTCAATTTAAAGCTAAAGGCAAAATTAAAATGGAAAAGTTTTGAACGGAGCAAAGTAGTTAACGTAATGTTCGAATGTGGAATCCCAAAATTTATCAAAAGCGCTAATTTAAAATAGCTGTAAAGCAAGAAAAATTCATTAATTTGTTTTCATTTTCAATTTTCTTATTTTGAAGAAGGTATGAAATAACAAATTCAACTTAAATTGGTGACAAAGTAAGAAATTATAATATTGTTGTATTTTTTCAGAAATATATATTACTACTAACTACAATATGTAATTTTAAATTTAAATAGAGTGTGACGGAAATAATTCTGTTTATTTACAATTTAAATTAAAAACATTTTGAATGCAATTATAATTACATTATAAATTTGTACCAAGAAGAAATTAATGGAACAGCATCTGAAATTCTTGGACTGACAATCTGATATATCTTCTGCTCTATAGTATATTTTAATGTAGTAGTATACCAATATATTAAATATAAGTATATTTTAGTATTTTGGCTATATTTCTTTAAATATTTTATCAATAACACGGCACTTACCTTTTTGAATAGTATAAATGTATATTCTATTTGCGTCAACAGCGAATGATATATCCATGTTATTTATTTTTGAAACACTGGATATCAGAAACTATAAGAGACATCATTTGTTATTTTGGGAACACACAAAATTAATTTTAGTGTTGAATTGTATAAGTTCTTTAAGAAATACTTTTTATGGGCAAAACGCCTACTTCCTAAAACTTTGACAGACAAACTGGTATATTTTGCACTGGCATATGTATTTTGAATGTAGTACTATACCAATATACGAAATATAGCCGTTGGTGTATTTTTATTATATTTGTGGTATATTAATTTGGCAGCATATTGTTTTGCCTTTATTCACAATAGGTAACGGGTATCTACAGTCGAGCACATTCGATTTTAGATTTCTTACTTTGTATTGTTTCCTTCATTTATAATTAAATATTAATCAAAAATAAACTTAATTTTGGTCATACTCCAAGTTCATTCAAGCTTTTAAGACTATTTATTTTTATTAAAATGAGCTCGAACACTTATCGATCCAATTTATACAGTATTGATTAAAGTTGTCTGTAAGCGAACCTAAGATGCGCCATATATGCTTTCACTTATCAGAAAATTGTATAAAAAGGAGTTTGGAACTAAATTATTGTACAATCTCATTTCTCATTTTCGAGCTTACAAATTAGCCGACATTTTTCACTAGATAAAGAACAGGAATAGGCTGAATGACTTTCAGATTGGCAGGCAAACTGACCACAAAAACGGGAATAGAAATTGAGTGTCTAGTCGAGTTGATAAGCTCAATGCGGCCACAGTTGAGTCGATGGACAGTCGATGCGATGCGTCTGCAGCTGCTGCTGGTATTATCAGATGCTATCTGATGCTGTTGTCTCTGTTATTGGTAGAAAAAAGCGTTGCAACCTCAAAAGCCGAAACCAAAAATGCACTCTTTCACGCTCCATACAACTGGAGTGGCAACGGCGAATGGATGATGGTAATGGTGGAGAAGGAGGTTGATGGGTTAGTGTGGTAGGCGGCAATTGTACCGTTAATTTGGTGTTATACATGCAGACACAGGCTCACACACACACACACAGTCATACAAGAGTTGGTGAATTTTGGTTGCTGCCAGCGTCACCAAATGAATTCAATTAATTAAATTAGTTCAACTCGCAGCTGCACTCGTTATACGCCAGCATCGGGGCAAAGGGATCGCTATCGGAAAAGGATTCGGGATGGAGCCAGGCAGTCAGCAGTCGACAGTCGATAGTCGGAATGGTTGTCGACACGAACAGCACGCAGCTGAATAAAAATTGCGAGCTGCGGTCATCGCTGGACGCCGCAGTCGGCGCCACCGTCGACTCAATTATCAGCTTTTATGAATGGCCAGCAAATTTTGCAAAGCGCCAGCGACACGACCTCTGACTGCACTTCTTCGCATACCCTTTCTCTTGGGGGTATGCTGGAAAAGTGATCAAATTTATCGGCATGAAAAAGTGAATGGAATTACTAAATGAATAGACAAATGAATAAAAGAAATTATATGATTATATTGATTCCAAATTTTGTCATAAGAAATACTTACTGATTTTGTTTTATTAGAAAATTTTTAAATCCCACATTTCTTACATTCGACTGGATGAAACACAAAAGCACAAGAAGCTACATTCATAGGACTTCGTCTCGAATTGTGCAGCGTCCTTCTTGTTTCCGACTGCGATTGGCATTTTGCGCAATTTGTGCATCGATTTTTCGCTTGGGATAATTGTATTAAGCGCATAATTAAGTTGGCCAACTGCAGGTAATAAATTATGAACAACCGAAACCCTTTTTCGCCAATACTCGTATTTCTGGCTCCCATTTTTGCTCGTCCTCATTTGGAAAAATTGAATTTGATGTGCCAGCGGAATGAAATTAGCAACATTTTGTATATATTTAATTTAATTTGTTGTCGCATAAAAAATATGCATTGGAAAAAAACCAGCCATGTTAAATGTGAACATAAGCTCGACGAGTCCCCTCTTTACCAGATGTAAAATGTCAGCGTAAAAACAAATATCACAACAACAACACCAACAATATTGTTTAAAACACACAACAAAAAAAAGGGTTTTAGCGTTGGCGTTCATCATTCCATGAATTACGGGGCGTCAAACTGTCAAGCACCCCCCGGTTCAGAACTTGACAGATGAACTAACGGGCCTGGCCACACTAACTGCCTACAACTGTGATCTCCATACATACACCACACCCCCTTTGCATCCCCCCTTCGAGTCTGGTTCTAACTCCATCTCCAACTCCAGCTCCATTCCGTCTATTGCTATTCATAAAAAAAATTGCTCAATTCCGCTCGCGTTGCTATTTTTGTTGCAAGCAACGCAACAACAGCTCGACTGTTGCTTTGTCTCTTTCTCTTTTATCATCGTGGCACTGCGTGAATTGTGAATGACACCAAACAGATGGATGGGCGCACTCATCTACCTACCTACCCACCTCATACAGTTAGAGCAGAAACAACAGTCGATGGGCAGCCACCCAGCGGCTGAGATTTTTCCTGCAAATAAGTGATATTTTTGTTGACAACTAAAAACCCCAGCACAAGCAACAAAAAACATTCGGAGTTTGAAAGTCAACAATGCTCAACTGTTAGATACCCATTATTCGTATTATGTTACAATGTGATTTCATATAAAAACGAATTCAGAAGAAATGAAAACAAAGTGTGACCAAGTCTAAGCAATATTTCTTGAATAACAAATTAAAATATTAAGTAAAATAGAAATGTTACATTTGTTGAGAAAAACATAAAAAAGTAATAAGAAAAATTAATTGGACTTAAAAATAAAACTATATATTTCGATAAACACGAATTCAAAAGAAATGAAAACAAAGAAAGAAAAATAAAATTTTAAGTTTCATATTTCTTGTTGAAATTCGTTAAATTTAAAAACTCGAATCCTGAAGAAATTAAAACAAAGAAAGAAATTAATAGCAAATTCAAATATTAAGTTGAATATTTCCTGAAAAATAAGTCAATGAAAAAAATAAATAATGGATTTCAATTGAATTAAATATTTCTTGTTAAAATGTAAGTAATGAATAATTTCACATTTGTTAAGAAAAGAATAAAAAACTAATAGGAAAAATTTATTAGATTCAAAAAAAAAACAATTATGGATTTCAATTGGAAATTTAAATGATCTAATCGGAAATGTTTTTGTTAATGCGTAATACAAATACAAATTTGAAAAGAATCTTTAAGTCCCTAGGATATCACCCAAAGTGTGACAAGCCCAAGTAAATACTTCGTGAACAGAAAATCAAAATATCAAGTTTACATTGCAATGCAAAAATAATAAAATATCACTTGTTAAAAAAAAAGAATAAAAAAAATATAGGAAAAATCAGTTAGATTTAAAAAAACTTTACAGATTAAAATCACAAATTTTGAAAATATTAGTAAATGCTTAAATGCATAATACATATCCGATTTTTAAAAAATTTTGAAATTCCCAAGTTATTTAATATTTTATATATAGTTTCGTAAAAACAAATGATGCGATTAAATTTGAATATCAATTTTTGATTATTCGTTTCTTCAAGTATGATAATAATAAAAGATGAATACACCCTTTACAAAAAATGTAATATGCTGGGTATAAGCGTTCACGCTCAACATGTGCTGGAAAAAAGGCATCGCGATACAAATGTGCGAGTACACATAGTGTGTATGCCTGTGAGCGGGTTAAACGAGCTCTCTATCCTACCCTCATGTTGTCTAAGCCCCGCCATCTAAATACCAACACTTTTTTTTACCCACAGTTTGTAGCTTCCCAATCTTAAAAGGCCGCGAGATGGTTTTTAAATTATACCTCCAAATTATGCTATTCCATGTGCAGAACTTTGCCTAACAAAAAATGTATTTTGCCGCGCTTGCAAATTTGTTGCAACCATAAATATTATTTGATTCTGCTTGTGATGTTTTGCAAAAGGTAAAAATGTAGTTCAAGCAACACGTACTAAAAATATTTGCAGATGCTAAATATTTTGTGCAAGTGTTGCATATTCGCGGCAAGTGCATATACGAAAATTAACTCAGTGGATTTTTTATGCATTATAAAAGATGAAAATAAACATCAACAATGTAAAGCACAATATACGAAAATAATAGTAGGCCATCGAAAACTTAGATTAAAAACATGTTTCCTTTAGAAAGTTAAAAGCTGTTTGTATATAAAAAGTCATTTGTCGTTAGAAGCTCGAAAACAATAGATTTGGATGAAAATTACACTTTCCTATAGCTTTGCTCTGTATTAGCGAATAACTTAGTCTGTCAGTAAGTCAGAAAGGAAAAACAATTTATAAAGACAAGAGCGATTACAAATGTATAAATCGTAAAAAATATAAAATCTATGGGAGAAAATCGAGTGTAATCGACTGACTAAAATACATTCTATCCGTTTGCATTAAAAACAAGACGGGGCTGAATTATCGATCAAATAAACCTAATTGATACAACAAGAAATACTGAAATATACCGAAGTGAATATTTGGTATATGATTTGTTTGTTAAGTAGTTGAACCATTTCAGCAGTAAATTACCAACACATTTAGGATAAACCTCATACTCATAGTACAAGGACGTAACAAGTTACATCCAAGTGTGCTCGACTGTAAGCAAAACAACCAAAGCAAGTAAGACCACACTTCTTTAGAGGGTGAGACCTTTTACATACAGTTCCTGCCGGCACACTATTATAATACTCTATGAGTAGCAGGTATTACAATGAATACTAACAATTATTTTATTAATTTTATTTAAGAAATTAAATATTTAAGGTCGCAGATGTCTTTAAGCGAACAATTACCGAGGCACTCTGCGTATTTAGTACCTTGAGGCATTCTGATGGCGCCACCTCACGGCGTACACATAAATTTTAGCAATCGCTTAGTCAGCGCGAATGCATCTAGTTCTGTATGCGCCGCCCAAAAGTATGCAACAAGTTTATGCAGCTGCACGCAAGTTGACGTTTGGCGTGGTCTCATAAATTTCCCAGGCATCGCTTCAGAAATCCCCTGACAAAGTGCAAAAACACAAAACGCTTGCACAAGCCGCAAACATGCAGGACCAAAAAATACTCGTAGATGATGTGCGTGTGTGTGTGTGTAGTATGTGTGTGTATGTGTGTGTGTGAGCATGGGCAGTGCTAACTGCTAAGCACGTGTCAAGTGTGGGCCAAACTTTTAATTTGCACAACGTCCCGACGACGAAGGCAGCCAACCAACCAACCAACCAACCAACCAGACAGCCAGGCAGCCAACCGGCCAGTGAACGGTTAAAGAGGAGAGAGAGAGAGAGGCTGACTGACGCTGAGTGACTGTCAGCCCTGTTAGTCCTTTTATAACCTGCCTGCTGCGCCTTGCTGTCTGACAATGTCATCAGTTGCAGCTGACGCAGCATACCCCCCGTTCCATTCCCTTTCATTCCCTTCTCTTTGCCATCCATTCCATCAAGCATACGCATACGAGTCAGAGAAATTGTAGCTGCAGCTGTACGAGTAAAAACAACTAGGGAAGAAACAGTTGCAGCTGCATTTGCAGTTCCTCGTGTCCTTTTTTTTTCGAGTGTCTATCGCATACCGTAAGTTTATAAGACACGTTCGGTACACTAATTGTCGCACAATATATAAAGCATTGAGATTAATATTTAAATAATTTGTTATATCAAAATACAAACTCTTTAAGATTCCATTTAACTTCCTATATTTTGGTAGTTCATTTTATTAAACATTTTGGTCTTTTCTGGTCATAGTCTAGATTATGAAAAATAGGATAAGCCAAGAATATTTTATATTAAACTATAAATTTGAATATTCATTACAAATGTATAAAAAAGATTGTAATAGATCAGCTTATTTCCTTACAGAATTAAATTATAATTATGAATTGTTTATTTGTTGTTTGTTGAAATGTAATACGAGTTTAATAATTATAAAGGTTTTTGGGTTTTTTCTGCTTATACAACTACAAACAACTACAAAGTGATTAAGCATTAAGTAATACATTCTTTAATGTTTAATGTTTATTATTAATATCATATTATAAATAAAAACTTAATTTTTCCCTTTGAATTTCAATTAAAAAAAAATAATTAAAATAACATTACATTAAAGGTAATAGTTAATGAGAATAAGGTAATATTAGCATTCATTTGGATAATAGAGTATGTATTCATTATATTAATCATAATGAATGTATTGCTATTAAATAAAACTTATAAAGCACCCTTTAATTTTCAATTCGAAGAAGAATTAGAAATATTCCCATTGTAGAGCAGCCGATAGTCGGTTAATTAAAGCTGTTCTCTACCGCGGGTGTCCATGACAAGTGGTGTGCGTCTGGGAGGTGTGTGTGTGCGTGTGTGTGAACCTTAAGAGCAGATAAAGCGACGCTCAGCACTCGCTTGGACGCTGTCAGTTAGCCAGGCGAAGCTGGTCCAGTCAACCAGCCTGAGTCTGTCCAGCTGTCTTGCTGTCCGTCAGTCAGTTAGTCAGAGAGACTGTGTTCATTTACAATTTCTTTGGCCACCCATACACCACCTACCACCTACCACCACTACCCAAACTATCCACAATTTTGCCACCTCACACTCAGTAGTAATGCTCATACGTCATTTGCCGGCTGGTGTTAAATCCGTTTGGATTTTTGTTTTGTTGATTGCCGCACGCCTCAATGACATTTCATTTATTAAGTGGCGCCTCCATCCGTTTCTTGTTACTCGCGTTACAATTTTATTTTTTTATCCCCACGTACATTTCGGCAACTCAGCGGGTCAGCAATTAACTATACAATACGCTGACGTCACCTAGCTCCAACCAACCAACCAGCCAACGAGGAACTTCTTGCGTTGGTCATCGAAAATGCGGCATCATGTCGAATGACGCCTTTGATTTGTTTTGCAAGTGTGTTGTTATATCCGCTACAAAGGAATTTGCATTTCAAATGAATTACAACACAGCCAACGGAGAAAAAACAACAACAAAGTCAACCCAGAGCTCCACAAAAGTAAAGAGAAAAAACCAGAACCAGAAAAAAGTAAATATAGCGAGGGGACGAGAGAGAGAGAATCTGAGCCTGTTGAAATATAAATGTTAATCCCGGCAGCGTCAATTGCAAAACGTTCAG
Organism: Drosophila niveifrons; assembly: GCA_035046325.1. Taxonomy (NCBI): domain Eukaryota; kingdom Metazoa; phylum Arthropoda; class Insecta; order Diptera; family Drosophilidae; genus Drosophila; species Drosophila niveifrons. The sequence goes on from JAWNOC010000025.1 coordinate 545,246, forward strand.
AGCTGTTGACAGCATTCTGCAGGCAGCGAGCGGGTCAATCAGCGCTGCCAGCAAGCAGACAATCCGTTGAGTCCTCGATGCCCTCAGTCCTCGATTCAGAATCTCAGTTGTCGCCCCCAATGCATTGGCCTAGGCACAGCACTTCAACGGCATTTTAATTGATTTTCAGGGCTGCAATTTTTGATTGTGCTGATTGACGCATCAAATGAAGTGACTTCAGTGATGCCAGCACCAATCTCAGCCTGCTTCTCAATCTGCCAGAGCTCTCCCAACTGGGCCACCAAGTGCCATATCAGTAACGATGCAAACAACACAGCCTACAGCCGAAGCCTCGGAACAAACAGACGCATACTGCCTCCGCACACACACACACACACACTCACACACACACACATATGCAGAGCAGTAATTAAATTTGTCAGTCAGACAAAACGTAGCCCCAAAGAAGTGGCAAAATGGCAAAGTGCACAACGCGGCGTATGCGTGATGTGTGCTACCACACGATTGAATGCGTGTCTGTGTGCGTTGGTGGGGGAATGTATTGCAAACAACAGTTTAAGGGAGTTTTTCAGATTCAAAGCGAAAGAGAGGAATATAAACAGATGGCAACGAAAATAAAAATTGCGTTAAATGGTTACAGAATATCTATAGAATAGATTGTATTGCCTACTTTTCAGCGCATAATATAATTATTTTGTTACCCTCGCGTAATTATCGCGTATTGTTTTAATGCCACAGTCAACGTTACAGAAAATGTTTGCTGTTACACTACGAACACAATTTATATATTTACCATTTAAATAACAGTGTTGAACTTTACCAAAGACAGAAAGAAGTCATTTTAATACTTTTAATTAATTTGTATTTATTTCTTTAAATAAAAGCGATATATACTTCGGCACTGACTCTGGAAGTCTTACCAAAACAATAATTTTGCAGGCTGACAGTGCTGAATACATAATAGTATGTCAGGCTAGCGATATTGTAGCATTACCCAACTATAACATAAGTAGTACATATAATACGATTCTAAACAAAGTATCGAGTTAGCTAAAGAGGAAGTACGTTCCCAACATCAGAAGTGGTATTAGAATTTCACAACATTAAAAAAGCAAGTAAAAGGGCTGCCCACAAGGGACTCTGAAGCTCGACCCAATACATCGATTGAATGCAGTCCCAGTAACAAAACGTGGTAAAATTCCGGGCATAGACGATGTTGCCGAAACCAATGATGAACCATCACTACTGTCAACAAAATAATTAGGTCAAAATATGCTTAAAAGGTAAAAATATACTTTTTAATCCATGACATATAAGTCGAATTATTACATAAATCACAATCCCACACGAATTTGTTTTAGAATATTAACTTAGAATATTAACTTAGCATACCGCCAAAAATGTATCATTTCAAATATTTTGAAATGTGAAAGAATAGAAGAGTTGAATTATAATAATCTTCAAAATTATAACACTCATATATAAATGTACTGTATATTCTCTTTGAAAGAAGAAAGCACAAAGTTATCTAAATCCGCTTTGCATATTCAATAATACCATATTCTACAAATATATCAAAAGTAGACCTCACAAATATTAAAATAAACCAAAGGCTATATTGTTAATGATACAGTAATACATTCAAAATATGCCATGCTAAGACCCGATTACAGTAGGAATTTTTTTACCATACAAAAGTATTTCTTAAATACTATATTCAATATTTATTTAATCGCATAGCTAAATCGTTTCGGCTGTTGACGCTGTTCAAGAATATATAGTTTATCGAGTCGGAAATGACTCCTGCTGCCTGTTACATATGGTTCATAGAGGCACAAAGTTAAAATACCCTTTCACCTTATGGGAAGCGGATATAAAAATCATGTGGCTAAAATGTAAAGGGTCTATTACAGTTTAGTCTAATGTGTATTTATTTAAACACCTCAAGATTAAATAATCTAAGCATAACAAATTTATTAACTTAACTGCGTTAAGGTATTTATAATTCGAAGACTTTAAAAATATCCCGCTTACTGTATGCCTTGAACTGTATGTAATTGCAGTTGTCGATACTGCAATTTAATTATTACATTCCCGATTCCTTCGCTCGACTGTTTACACTGTGTAAATTGTAAAATAATATGGTTTCAATATAATACAACGATGCATGCAAGCATACACACACACATTTTACATGCAGTATCCATGTAGAAGATACAATGAAAGCGACTCCGCACATGAGTCGCTAATGAGCCGCTTTTTAACTTTGACGTCCGGCCAACTCAAATTTGATTTTCTCCCATTGAGGAAAGCGAAAGAGCATAAATCAAGAGGCGAAGGTGAGTGTAATCGAGGATGTGGAATAAAAAAAATAACAAGAAGACTATTGTACAATGTTGAATATCCGAAAATTTGAAATCCGAGAAGCAATTTAAAAATCATTAGAAAAAACACATTAAGCGTAAAAAATTAATGAGCAAGTTGCGTCAACAACGTGAGGCAGAGGCAGCCAAGAGACCAGAACTTCGGCACCCACATATATATATAGATATATATAAATATTCTGCCTATGCAGCTTAAAACCTTAGTTAGACATTTCCTGATTATGTACTTTTACCTATGAGTAACTGTGTGTGTGTGTGGTTTGAGGAGACTGAGGAGAAGAAACCATCTTGTTGGTCTGCCACGGTGCTGCAGTGCGTCCGGAGTATAGCAAAGACGATGGCGTCCGTTGTACGATGTTAACAGAGAAGGAAAATAGTATGAAAATATAACGGCGAATAAGGAAATTTTCTAATAAACGGCAGCTAAGCAGCAGCACCTCCGACAGCATGACGACTTCAATGGAGCCGCACGTTGTATTATATATAATATCAAGCACGTTAATAGGCTGCACATAAAGGATAGGTCGAAATTGCAGCCAGGGGCGTCACAGTAAGCATACAACTCATAGAAGCATGTCGTTGAAGTCTATATTTTATTCAGTCTCTTTAATAAATTATGCACATATGACAAGTGAGGAGACTAAAGTTTCATGATGTCACTATAAAAGGAGTTTTGAATGAAATAATAGTAATTTGAATATTCAACTCGACTATCAAATGGTTTTGTTTTTCTAGACTAGTCTAAAATTTTTACTTTAAATTATGAAACTCTATTATTTTATCAAACGAAAGCTTAGGTTAGATCTTGTGTTCTTTAACAAAATGTAGGAATAGAAAGGTTAGGAAGGGATGATGGGATTTTTTGGGGAAGGGATATTTTTGAGGAGGGAATGATGGGACTTTGAGAGAAGTGAATATTTTCGTATTCTGTTAGCCGTTCTAAATGTTGAGGAGAGTTGAAATTTCAGTTCTTTTTTTGAGAAAAAATCCACAAAATGTAGAAATTACTTATTAAGCCTATAAAACTAATAAATTACTAATAATGTTTTAAGCAAACATATCTTTTCGGGTTTATGCTGCAGTTTAGTGTATCTTATTATGATTGAATTAATGCCAATTTAGACGTAGAGTTCCCTCTAGCCTATTTCCCCTTCAGACAACTACGTCTCTGTGCCGCAGATTGTGGCCTCCTCGCTTGCCAATGTCTACAAAGTCGTTTACTTTACCTAACAATATTTAGTTAGCCAACAAAAGCCAGGCTAAAACACATACACAGAGGAAAGAGAGATAGAGAGAGAGAGAGAGTGAGGAAGAAGTGGGAAACTTCTCTAGTGAACAGTGATGTAGTTTTGGTCTAACAACTCATTTGGCTCTCATGAGTAGGTCAGACCGTTAAGGCCAGGATAACACATTTTTGGCGACATATCCTTTTAAATTCTTTCCTTTTCAGCTGGTCGCTGATTCGCAATGCTTGTCACGTTTTCTCGAGCGTTGAAAAGTCAAACAAGTGAACATAAGGCATGAGGGGGAAAACCGGAAGACCGGGAGGTCTTCAACAAAGGAGAGCACAGGAGAGCACAAGTTTTGGGGACTTTTGTGCGTGCCTGTCCGGATATGCGGAGGATGTGCGTCTTTGTCGTAATTACCTTTAAGTTGGCTCCAATGCCATATTTGATGCCGCTCGCTGGCTCGCAAATCCCAGACGCTGTCATCATGTTTCTCCCCTCCAACTTCCGACGACCTCTTGACTGTGATTGCTGCTAGCTACAGGTGTGTGTGGTCCCTTCCCTTCCCTTCCCTTCCCTTCCCTCTCGCCCAGAGCGAACTTCTTGTCTGTGTCGTACGAGCTTCTAATTGCCGCTAAGTGCCATGGAAATCCTTGGCATTGCCATTTTGATACTCGCATTTTATCATAAATAATAAAGCTGGCGACGATTTAAACGTCTAACTGGGTGCAACATAACCCAACAGGACCGCATGGTCAAAGTGCTTTTGGTCAGCTGACCACTTAAGCACAATGCTTTTGCATTGTCCAGCTCAGTCCGAAGCCCATCTCAGTTTGTTTTCGGCGGCCCGTTGCACGTTCTGCACCTGGTTCTGGTTTGAAGACCTGGTCCACCTGACGAGCATCTCTACGTGTGTGTGTGTGTGTGTGTGAGTGTGTAGGGTGTGTGTGCGCATCAGCGGGTTCCCCACCGTTTCGACACTGGCCACGAGTGTGCGAGTCCATTGCCATTGGACTAGCTGAAATGCAGCTAACGAACCGCAATTGCGGTCACATTTCATGAGAGCGCGCACGTCGCCCTCTGGGCACATTCACATCTACACACATCCATACACACCACACACACCAAACCGACTGATTCAATTTGCAGGCTGCGACAGGCTTTTAGTGCAGCGTAGAGTGAACCACCCCCCCCCCCCCCACACAACACCCCCCCACCTCTCGAAACTCCTGTCAAAATGCAGCCAACGCCGACAGTCTGCTGCTCGCCCTTTGGATATCATCAAAATTAGCTCGTTTGGCAAGGAGGGGAGGGGATGCCTACCACTCAGCCTCATACCCTCACTTAGTCGACCAACTCTTGTAATGCAACACTTACAAATACACATGGAAGTGTATTGCATATACGGGCCTTTGCCAAATGCCACTTGCCACTCGCCACTCGCCACTTGCCTCGTAGACATAGAGACAACAATAAAAACTCATGCAATGCAATGCTCCACGGGGGAAAAAATTCAAATTTTAAACAGCAACAGGTTAACAGTGCCCACACGGCTCAATAAACGCCACTCGATACTTGCATATAGCAAATACCAAAGTTTTTAAAAAAATACAACAATTCATGCTGAAAAATACAAAAATTTATCAATCTTATAATTTTTATATTGGGTTTTAAGATTTTTGCCATGACACTTTGCAAATTAACAAAAATGCACAGATTCCGATTTTTTGTATTCACAACAAAAAAATCCAGTATTTATGATTCCTGATTTGTTAGGATGAAATGTAAAACTTTGAAGTTATTTAAGTAATAATTTTGTATCATAAAAAACGGCTGCTTCAGTTCACTTAAAAATCTGGTATATTTTGTATTTATGAGATATATATCAATAAACAATATATATCAATAAACAATATAAATATTTTAATATATTTTAGTTTTTATTTTTTCAATACTTGAATTTTGTATATTTAAACAATGCTATCGCACTCAAATAATTCGCGTATCATAAAACCCATAATAAGCGTAACAAAGTGCACATAATATCGTTTATTTGTAGAACAAAACTTTGAGCTAAGCAATTTTAATAACTCACAATCGATCCAAAGACAAGAGAATTCAAATATATCATGCTGTTTCATTGAGAAAAAAGTGTATTTTTTCTAGTCGCCTTAAGCAGCTGTTGAGATCATGCAACATTTTTCTATTCTATTGTCTGATCGTGAATCCAGAATTCTTTGGGTCTTTATAAAGTCTAGTTCTCAGGTCGCTAATATTGGAAAGTTGTTCATACATACATATGATAATCATGATACCTAATGTACAAATTAATTTGGGCGAACCTGAAAACCTTGACATCGAGAGTATATCAAACTTATTAGGGAGATTTTATTACTTTTAGGAAATCAATGTAATTCTAGTCGTACTCAAAAATTTTCTATTTTGTCCACAAGCAATGCACAAAATGAATGAATTTCAGCTTTTGAAATAGATTGCACAAAGTGCTTATAAATATTATATAGATAAATACGTATATTTAAATAATTTAATTTGCATTTAGGCTAAAAACAAAATTACTTGGTAAATAGATTTCCTAATTGTGAAAATCTATTCAGAAGATTACACCTCAGATTACAAAACGTCTATTACCGCAGAGCTTTTGGGACAGAGATCGTTTGCTTGTTGAGTCGTTACAAAATGCAATGAGCAATTTAGCTAGAAAAAGAAGAGAATGGAAAAATTCGCAGGTGGGCAGCAAAATAAGCAGTCCTAGTCGAAAACTAGTTGCTATATTAAACATTAATGCCAGAGATGACTGCAATAATTATGCAAATTTCATTTACGCAGGAACATAGCCAAGACACGAACCAACAGCAACCGAAGCTAACAGCGCTTGGCTGTGGCTGTGGCAGCCGTGACACCATCAGACAGGTAATTTGCAGGCTGTGTCTGCTACGTGCGAAAGGAAGTCGCACCTTATACTCACAGACACTGAGCCCACCCCCTCAAGCAGACTACTCAGCCCAACTACTCAGCCACCCAGAGAGATGGTGAGGAGAGCAGAGGAGAGGAGGTCGCCACCCACACAAACGTAAGCGCATTTTAATGATCTCATTTATGCTAATCTGCAAACGGTTAAATCTGTGCACGCCACAGCCACAGCCTGCTCCCAGACAATAGCAACAACTAAAACTTCATCAACAACAACAACAATAGTGATGCAATAACAGCAACAACAACAAGAACAACGTGCCACCAGCTGCTAATGCTAATGAAGTCTAATTGAATTTCGGACACTTGACACGTCGCACAATCTGATCTTTTTGAGGCGTGCAGCAAGTGGCAATCTGCAGGCAATGTGCACTGGGCACAACTTTAAAGGCTTTAAGCTACAGCTTAATATGTGTCAGCATTTAACCCATACACACAACGCACTTAACTCCTACCAATCTGCGACTAAATTGATTACTACGTTGGCTGTTCCCATTTTCGCTTTCAAGAATCCGATTGAAATTCAGAACACGCCAACGGAATCTTATTTTGAACATCTTTAATTTGTACCTTTTTTCTAGAAGAAAATCTATTATTTTGTAATCTTAAAAGCCGAGTCTTTCCACTTATTAATATACTTCATTAAGTTATTTCTATTTCAGTTATTTTTAGTACCCACTAACTAATAAAAAAAAAGTACTAAAACCAGAGTGTGCTAGACTGTAAGATATCTGCTACCCACTTTCAGTAAAACAAAACATTAGGAAGATTATACTTGGTATATTGATATTCTACATATTAGTTCAAAATATACCAGATTGCTAACCAAATCATCTGTAGTAATGTTTTATACAATTTTTATCCGATTACAACTAAAATTTTAAGAATCCTAAAGGCTGAAGCTATTTATTAATGCTGTCGTTATTTCTCTAGACAGAAAAGCTAAACATATATAAGCTTAACTGTTTCGTACTCCAAAGTTTTATACAATTTTATTTAAAATTTGAAAACTGGAAAACGAGCTTAAGGCAAGAACAACCCGGTCCATATCGATACTCCGTCCCCAACGGGTGTCGAGTCAACATTTGCGTTTTTGCGGTTGCGGCTGGGGCATAAAATTTCCTATGCATTTAACCGCATTGAAATTTTCTCGTAATATTTGATTTGATTTTTAAACAAAAAGCTGCTGCCATTGACCATTCTCCGGCGCTCTACTCTGCTCTATGGTCTGCTATGCTATGGTCTGGTCTGGTTCCAGATATGCGTCCAGTGATGTCCCCTGGTCGGCTTGGCATGTCAAGTTGCCGGGGCATGAGCTGGAATGGAAAAGGGTTCGTGGTGCGGGGTACGGGGTACGATGAACGATGTACGAGGTATGCGGTATGGGAAACTTTGCTTTTATTAGTCTGCCAACGAACCAACAACAAATCAGCATTATTTGACAACGCAGCTAATTTACATGAGTGACCATACAGTTGCAGGCAATGTCAGCAAGCTCATGTGCACCCCCTTTCCCTTTCCCATTCCCGTTCCCGTTCCCTTGCCCATCTAGTGGTTGCTGCGGGGGGGTTTAGAAATGTCAACGTCAACTGCGGCTGGCCCCATCATGCAAATCGACATTCAGCAACAATTCAAGTTAAGCCACATCGCAAAAATTTGAACAACTTTGAGAGTTAGCTCGTCTTGAACTTAATTTAATTACTCTCAACGATTTTGTTCAATCGACAGACATCAATTTTTACACCAAAACAACAAGTGTCGAACGTTTGCCAATGAACTGTCCGAAGTCAAAGCGAATCTCAGAAAATGGGAGAGGAGAAAAACAAATTTAAGTGTTCCTTATTTATACGTATGTTTTTTTTTTTGTGTGATTTTTTTGTTGACTAGCTTGTTATTGTTGCTCGCATTTCATTTAAGATAACAGCAGCGAAAGAGACTGCGATTAGGTTCTCGACTCGGCTGTATAGAAATAACAATGCGCTACAATGCCCCAATGCGGTACAGTGTTACAATGAGGCTTGAACAAAATATTAAATCTACTTGGCAAAGAACTATGCTATATAAAAATAAACTGAATTCAATTTATGTATAATGTCCAAGAAGCCGATTCAATGTCATGTACCGCACTTGACTGATAAAAGTGTCAGCTGATCGTCTAGGTTATCGGAGACGAGCTTACAAGCAACTGAAAAATGCAGTTACATTTCAATATTCGTAAATCTATTGACATATACAGTGAAACCTCTCTTGGTCGCACACACATGAAATAGTATAAAAAAGTGTCTGCCAAGGGATTTTTCACTGTACAAAATTCTTACAATATCTAAATAGAAAAAGCTTCGGAATACAACAAAGAAAAACATAAATATTGCACACATAGAGCACATAACTCTCATATTTATTTATATTTGCATTCCATATATGTTGGGGAGTATTTTATTTATGTACATACACATGCGTGCACATTGTTGAAAGAATTTGTAATTTGGATAGATAGCGAACATGATAACAAGCTGATTCCTATCTAAACTGTAACAGGTGCACAGCAGCGTCGAGCAGGCGTCGGTTCTGTCACCGAGATAAATTTCGTTGATAAGGGGCCTTCGGGAGAGCAAGCAGAGGCGGCAGCGGCAGCGACAGCAGCAGCTGCACGGTGAGCAAGAGCGGCGAATGAGCAAAGCTCGAAGAGAGCTTATACAGTAATGTGACAGGAAAGCTTCGGTTCGCGTTCGCGTTCACTTTCGTGTTTGCATTTGGCGTTCGGCGACGGTGTGTGGCTTGAGTTTCAATTTATTCAATTTACCGTTATAGTTACAATTGATGAACGCGACGACAGAGGCGACCACAGCGTCAGCTGAGGAGGCGCACACAACAACAGTAACAGCGACAGCCACAGTGCGACGACGACGACGACAGAAACGCAGCTCAGTGACTCGCTATCGCTTCTGTTGAGCAGCCGCGCTACATCCGCCGCCTCATCCTGGCTGCACGAGCTCGCCGTAAGTGCGCTTTATTTTTGTTCTGTTCGCAGTCGCACTCGCAGTTGTCGCTGTGCGGCTGAGTCGATCGTTTTGTTCACTCGCTCCAGTTATCCAGAAGTCATTGTCATTGTCGTCGTTCTCAAGAACAACAACAACAACAACAACAACGACTGTAACAGCAGCGACACGTTATGTGTGTACGCTGTTCTGTGTGTATGTGCACTTGTGTTTGTTGTCGACGCTGCATGTAAACCTCTTTGTCTCCGTCTTCTGTCATGTATCGTAATAATGCGGATAGTTCTTTTTGTTTCATCAATCGCTTGAATGGCGGCAACCATGACGAACTGCAGCAGCCGGGCGAGCACGAGCCGACATCAGCTCTTCTCAATTACTGTAAACGCAAAGTGAGTACTCCACTCCCAATATTTCGCTGCCACTAATGGCAAACTTCCTCTAACCTACAGTTCCTGCGTCCCTATGTCGCCATACTGACTGTCGTTGGGCTGAATCCCATTTCAACGGATATGAGCAATGTGAGCGCCTGCTGCAGCTATATTCAAGCACTCGTTATACTCTGTGTGCTCCTCATGGGCTATGTACTGCGGTATTTGTGCGGATATCGGTGAGTAAGCATCAGAAGATCAGCAACCAACAAACAGCAATCAATACAATTATTTCTAGGGGAGATCGCGGATTTAGCAGCTATCGGGACATACGCCCCGGTGGCTATGGCAACGCCACAGATGTCTGTGACTCATCCGGTGGTTCAAAAACATCCAATACCATTGGGGAACTGCTGTTTGGCTACGTGGTACCCAGTGTATTGAATCTGTTAAGCTTCGTTTCTGCGGTGCTCGTTTGCAAGGTGATCGAGCATGAGCAGTTGCAGAATCTCATTGAGCGAGTGTTTCTGCTTTCGGCTAAGCCAAAGCGATTGTGTCGCATGCTCTGGTTCTATCTGGGTGTGGCCCTAACGTTGCTCTTACTCCTCTTCGCTTACGCCTGCTGTGTGGTCATCATGCAGCCGGCCCAGATCATCAAGGTAGCTTGGCTGGCCGAAAAGTTGCGCAACTGGGAGCTGTGCCTGCGTATTGGATTGCTGTGCACCATATTGCTGCAGGACCTGGTCGAGATAATCGTATTAAGCAGCTATTACATTGAATGCTACTTGCTGCGCGTCCATTTGGAGACATTGTCGCACAAGCTACTGATGCATTCCATAGACTCGCTGGACTGGATGCGTGAGATTCTCGAGTTTCGCAAACTTCTGGAACGGGTCAATCAGCATGTGTCGATCCCAGTTTGCTTCCTGATTGTCATGAATCTGGCCTATGCATTTGCTGGTCTTGTCTACTTGTTCAAGGACTTTGACTTCCATTACTGTGCCCTTAAGTTAGTCTTGCTCAATATTGCGAATGTCATGTTGTGGCTATTCTTGGGTCTCTTGCCCTTCTTTGTGGCCGGGTCTGTGACTCGCGTTTGCCAGAATGCCCAGGCCAATGGGCATCAAATACGCGTCCGTCCATTCGTTTATCACAACACATCTGCCGAAGATCTTAATTCAACGCTCCTATTCGCCTCATCTCTTGACATGTCCGCCAAGCTCTTCCGCATGCCCATCCAGTCCAACTATCTGTGCTTTGCCATACTAGTTGTCACCATCGTAGTGCTAACCCTAGGCATGTGTCTTAACTTAAGCGCTCTAGGCAAATTCTGATTACACATACAAACACAATGAGCAGATATGAATATGTAGATAGATATTGATTTAAGACGCAATAGACACAATTGTACTTAGCTTTAATAAAGATTTATCTAGTTTTTTTTTTAGTGTTTTGTTTAATAAGCTTACAAACTTACGACCTGTCTTTTGCTTAGCAATTTTATTTACAATGTATGCTTTGGTTGTTTTATTTAATTTTTTTTTTTTGTTAATTTCATTTTTGTTGGTGTGGTTGGGTTTATCTAGCGGCTTAAATGGGATTGCTTTTGTTTTACAATTTAACTACTTATTATTCAGTTCAGTTTCAGTATCAGTTGGTTTTGTAAGTTTAATAATCACGACTGTAAACCACTCCACAATTAATAAAACTAATCCATAAGCCACAATATCATTATAAATACATGAATTGAAATTGAGCATTGTTAATAGTTAATAGCAAATTGGAGACAATGAGAAAAGTAATTAAGTTAAGAATGACAGTATTTGATTTAAGGTTAAATGCAGAAATTCGCTCGTAGAAAGTATTTGGTAAATTTGAAATTTTAGAAAACGTTTTTGAAATACTCCTTCCTAACACTTCAAAAGTGGTTTACAACCTTGACAACATAACTTAATATGCACCTATGCTGAAAGTTCACATTAAGCGCTACTGACTAAGTGCGCACTTTGATATTAGAACGCATATGGACACACCTCTTACCAACCCAGCCAAGGGGGATGATTGATTTTCGATGGCGGGGTAAAAGTCAGGTTCACAGGTATGTTAATAAGCGCATGCACACGCTTCATCCGCAGTAGGGTGCTGCGTATGATGATGCCATTCTTGCCCAGCAAAAAGCCGGCCGGAATTTGTGCATCGCGATTGGTTTTATCGTGTATCATCTCAATGTAATGCTCAAATTCCGGTGAATTCGAATTGTACTCGGTGATGATAGCGCCAATTGCGCCAGCAGCCTCTGCGTTAAGTGTCTTGGTAAGAAACGAGCATTGGCTAATTTATCATTCATAAATGGAGATAAGAAATCGAAATGAGTTTAGAATATTTTCACGCACGACCTCACACCACTTACCCCCTATCCATGAGCGCCACGCTTCCGTGCATCTCTCGTACATTGCGGATCTTTTGGCAAGCTTCGGGTGGGTCGGCCAACACCATAGGCACGTTTTCAAGCTTCTGTGAGAAGGACACGCCAAAGTCCTTGGCCGGCCGCAGTCGATAGGTGTATTCAAGATCTTGCGGCGAAACGATTTCAAAGAACACGTCACCTGCAATTATGTCCTGAGTCGTCACTGGCATGTGTATCGTTGACGTGGCTGTGCATTGGCTCAGAGTGGCAATAACTACCAAAACAATTAACATTTTGGGAACATAACTAGCGCGTATTTATTGTTGGCAAAACATACAATAATACATTGCACTAGAGGTGGAGAAATATCGGTGGCGTTATCGATGTATCGACGTTTCAAAAAATTTGACTATCGATGTTGCTCCACCGTATTATAATTACGATAATTTTGTTATTATTATTATAAAGACTCAGTCGATTTACAGCAATTACCCAATAACTTGGGCAGTTTTCTTATAATTTAGTTTTAAGCTAAACACTTACCCTGGGGTAACCAAACATTTAGTACATGGCTTTCCAATATATTTCAATTATAAGCACACACGTCACTTCACAACAATATACTAATAATCAAGCGCACAAGTTGTGTAAATTTCAAATTATTTATGAGTTTTTAGGTTGCTCACTATTCTATTATAATGATATTTAATAAAAAAAAAACTTATTTTATAAACAGTACACAAGGAAATATACTAAAATATCATGCTATTTTAATCAGCTTGTTTATTGCAACTACGCCAAGAATTTTAAAATATACCAAAAATACTTCCATTAGATTTTAGTATTTTTATTTTCTTATATGTGTTACTGCCTTCCATCAGTACATTCGATTACTAATCGAAATGAGAGTTCCGTTAAAAAAGAACGTTTTTTATACCGTAAATTGTTTGTCTTAATTTGAACCAAAACATATTTTAATTGTAAATCATTGAGCTTGTCAAAACTTTAACCTCATTTTTCTCGAGTTTCAAGTACTTAAGTAAAATGCAGAAGGTAATTATAATTTGACAAATTTTATTCGAAAATGGGTTGAATAAATATGAGTATTACAAGTTAATCTATATTGTTAAGATCGTCAAAAAGTAACGCCCCCATCGGGCTGGGAGTCCTGGAGGGTATATTGTCATTGCCAAAATCCTCGGAGTTACCATCAGCTAGAGGAAATTGATACCAGTTAGTAATACTGTCATATATTAAAAGAAGTTTATACTCACTTTGATCCAGAAAATTCGATTTTCTCAATTGGTTAACGGAATTTAATGAAGATATGAGTTGCTTATTAGTGTGCTCCGCTGTCTCCAAAGTTGTTGGCAAATCCAGTAAACGTTGATTTTGAATACCGTCTCCAGGACCCATATGAGAAATATGGTTAAAGTTTGATGGTGCTGATATCATCTTTGATCTCCGATCACTGCAACAAAAATATTTAAATTGGCAATCAAATTACATTTAAAATGTGTACAATTGAAATAACACTTACCTTTTTACTGTTTTATTTATTTCTCTGATAGAGAATCTACGTTTGATATTGCTGACTCCCTTGCGGTCACTATCGCGATGTTGCAAAAGACCCTCTGAGAAATGATATTAGAGAATTTAAATATAATGCTCAAAATCATGAAATAGTTTTTCTTACTTGTATGAATATTAGCCAAGTAAACGATCAAAGGTGTGTCGTTAATAGATGTCAAGACCACGTTGCCTACGTTGTTCAGTGGAAGTGACTGCTTGATACCAATTGATTGCACCCATTCAGAAGTTTGTGTGTTGAAGATATCCAGATGAGTCTCCGAGAATACCAATAAATGCCCATCAGAATATGCTATAAACACGGCAAAATGACAGTGATTACGATTAATGCGGCGTTAATCACTTAATTATAATACTCACTGATATATGTAGGGAAAGCAGGATACATGATTTCCCTGTCACGCGATTTGCGTCCTTGTAGATCCACATATATGGCGAGGGTTTGAAATACTAAGAGGTATTCGCCAAAAGTGCCACCAGTTGGACTTAAAATTTCAATTACTCTGACAGCATCAACTCCAGAATAATTAAGAAACGCGCACAATTGGTTCTCGGGGTGAACCAAAGCTGTAAGAATTTATTTTTTAGATTTAATAATTTATCAAAGTAGCTGGTAAAAAAAAACTTACACATTGCAGTTGCTTCTCCCCTCAGGAAGTAAGCTGTAAATCCGCTTTGGTGAGCGACCACAAGGCGCATATCGGATAATATTTGAACGTGTTGAGCTAAATAACCAATCGTGAACTCGCATGTCTTCTGATGCCTTGTACGGGTTCGATTGATTTCGTAAACAATAATTTGTGTATGATTATTGGGGCGCTTCAAAGCAATAATAAATGAATAAACAATGCTAGGGTAACGGCGAATAATGCCGGTACACGCGGAAATGCAATTTTTAGACTCTACGACTTTAATCCATTCAACATCACTGGCCTCCAATGCTCTAATGGGAAGCAGTCTCAAATGACGTTGTTTACCACACAAAATGACAATTATCTGCTCCTCTTCAATATACCATAATTGAAGGATTTTCTTTGTTTCACCAATTCGAGCAATTTCTGAAAGTGATATGATTAGAATTGTGCGTAATTTATCTTAAGGAATGTACTTACCATACTGATCCAGATTCAAATAAAATAATCCATCTTCTGTTCCCAACAGAATTTGATTGGGATATGTGATGACAGAGCATAGAGCGTTACGTATTATAGATAGTGTGTTATCCAAGATTTCATTGACTTTATAAATGGCCGTATTTGGTAAATTATTTCGTTTCAATATTCGATGTAGTTCGCCCAAGGCAATAACCCATTTGGATTTTTCAGATTCGTTATCCGCCAACATCAGCGTGTTTAATGAGATTCCACTTTCAATGAGCGCTGTTTTAATCTAATATACAAATACAAATATTTGAATGAGAACAATAAATTGTGGTAAAATTCAAATGTTAGCGGAATACTAACCTTAAATATGCATGGAACATCTTTTTTGGCTGCATGTATTACATCACTCTCGCGCACGCTGCCAACAGAGAATTCGGGATCTCGCATATCCAAGACCTGGGAGACACTGACGCTTGGCAACGCGCAACGATCCGTTGAGATGTCATACAGAAATAGTTTAAAGTCGCAGACGACAACAAATTGACGAATCCATCCCCGCTTGATAACACCCGACTTGGGTACCTTCACATAGCCTTCGTATGCTGTGCCAATTCCTCGCGTAGGATCAATGCCCAGCGGCCGCTTGGTTTGATCCATAGGAACTGGGCACATGGTCGGCACTCTTTGGCAGCAGACAGTGTGACAGGCGAAGCCACAAATTTCACAAACGACGCCTTGTCTGGTCAGACCAACCATCAACGAAGTGCAGTGATTGCACTTGGTTGGACTGCTGAAAGTGCGCACCAGAAATTGATGAATGGAAGTGTTGCCTGAAGGTTTCTTCTTCGTGTCCTCGTAATTTAAGCTACTTTCCGATCGGATGTCGTCATTATTTGTTGACGCCTTACTACTCAAATTATCCTTGGTAGCCTTAAGTGCGTATTTGGATTCGTAATTGAAGAGCATGCCCGCATTGGATGATTGAAACAGGTTCGATGAAGTCGAAATATTGTCCCTGCCATCGTTCACATAAGATTCAGTCGCATCGATGGCATCTGTGTTGATGGAGATATCCTTAAAGAAGGCATTATTGTGATGCGAAGATTTATGCAAAAATGATTCCGAATAATCGAGATCGGCCTTCTGCAAATCCCTTAGCTCATTCTCCTTTTTCTTCAAATCGTATACAACCGATTCACAACGCTTCTTATAATCACAAGCTTCCTTTTGCGTGGAAATCAGTTCAGCTCTCGTTTGACTTAATTCTTCAGCTATAAATGCCTTGGCTTGGATTTCACGTTGCAGCGCACTTTGCAGATTAAGTAGCTCCATTTTATCAAGCTTTTGCGATCGTCGATTGCGCCAATTCTTGTGATCAACCGCGTTATTATTAAATGTGCCCACGTGTTTAAGGTATTCGATTTCTTCCGTCATCTTGGTGGCCAGCGCTTGTAGATAACTGCGAGCATCTCGCTCGTCGGATACCCATTGAATAATCTCGGCCATTTGCAGCTCCCAATGATTTATGGCTTCGCGTTTCACTTGCAACTCTTTCAGTATTTCCACCTCCTCCGTTTGCAAGTCCCGCAGATTCTTTGATTTCAAATTGACCTCAGCACTTAATCGTTGATTCTCCTCAACCCATGTTGATTTTTCCAAATCGTAACGCTTTTGGAATTCCAAAATCGTTTCAGCTGATTCCGCCATTGAATCAATGGATGTAGTCTTTAATTTCTCATGCGTTTGCTGCAACTCCTTCGACAGAATAGCGTTCGCTGTTTCCATCTCACTGAGCTGATCTCGCAGCGCTTCCAGTTCCATATTATGACGTGCCTGTTGATGATTCAATTTCTCAGCATATTGCAATTCAATTCTTTCGATTTCATAGCCTGCAATGCCCGAACCCATCGGTGCCGTTGTGTCCACATTTGGCACCGACTTGCGAAAGTCGCTCTGCAACTTGCGGCAGCACTCTTCGGCATGCTCCCGAATTTTCTTCTCCTTTGATGCTTCGTTGACGGCATCTTCAATATGTAATTCAAGCTCTCGGCGTGTTTTATCCGACTTGCGCAATTCGTTTCGTAAGCTATCATTCTTCTGTATTGCCGCATCGAGCTCCTCCTCTTTATCGCGCACTTGTCGGGACAATTTCTGTTTTTGATTGCGCAATTCGGTCAGTTTTTCGGTCACCTCCGAGTACTCCATCATTGCACCATTGCGCTGTGAGATGGCTTCTTTGAGCTCAGCATCTTGTGTTTTTAGGCGTTCCAAGACCTCATTGTATTTCGCAGATAGATCGCTTTTGTCGTGCTTCGATTGCAACAGTTGTTCGTTTAATGCTTTCAATTGTTTGTTCAGCAATTCATTCGAGCTATCGGAATCTTTGGATAGTTCACTGCACAGCATAGAACTTTCAAGGGTATCGCCAAAACCCGATGTCTTGGATTGATCAAATTTCCGCGAGTCTGCCGAGTAGCCATTTTGTGAGAATGTAAAGCCAATAAAAGGCAAATGAAACCCGGAGAATGCTGGATTCGCCGATGGTGGGATGGTGTCGGTTAACCTGACATCATTGTCATCCACATCAAAATTCGATGTGTCCGTTGGGCTAGACACTTCGGGGATATAAGGTGCAAGGCCATTACGTATATTCTTCCAATCGATGCCTTCAAACCACGGATGCGTCATAAAGTCATGCAAACCCTTCTGGCCCAGTCGTGTCTCTGGTATGCATATAAGTTTACACAGTAAATCTTTTGAGGCATCAGATAATTTGCTTTGTTGAGTTTCAGCTGGTGGCAGATTGAAGCAGTTCTGATGATTCATAATTTTGCCATAGGTTTCAACCAGGCTCTCCGCGTAGAATGGCGTTTCGCCATACAGCATTTCATACATGCACACGCCAAGTGACCACCAATCGCACTCGGTGCCATAACGCCCCTTGCCATCCTCCATGGCGCGCAGTATTTCGGGGGATATGTAATCGGGTGTGCCAACGGCGACATTCGATTGGACTGTGCCATCTTTGTCCAGTCGTAAGCACGAACCAAAGTCGGCCAAACGCACATGTCCTCTTTTATCCAAGAGCACATTGTCTGGCTTGATGTCTCGATGCACATACTTCAGTTGATGAATGCTATTAACGGCCAATATCATTTCGGTGATGTAAAACTTGGCCATGTCCTCGGGCAGTTTATCTTCGAATTTGCTCAAGAGTGTCAGCAAGTCGCCGCCGCAGTAATAGTCCATAACCAGGTACTGCAATGAAAGATCCATTTAGTTCATGAGGACATCAATTGAAGAGATTGTTAACCCTTACCAAATTGATATTATCCTGAAACGCATAATGCAAATTTGTAATCCACTGGCGATCGCCAAGCACTAACACATCTCTTTCCTCGCGAAAACATGCCGTCTCTGCACGCTTCAACATTTCCCACTTGTTCAATATTTTCATGGCGAAAATATTCTCAGATGAGAGCATGCGTACCACGCAAACTTCACCAAACGCTCCGCGACCAATTATTTTCAATATTTCGAAATCCTCACGAGTTAGCCGCAGCTTCCTTACAATGTGCACGAAAGGCTTTGCTGAAACATTTTTAAAGAATTTAAAGTTAATTGTATTAGCAGTATTTGTCTTTATGTGTGACATACTAACCAAGCTTAAGAAAGTCGGATACACTTTTCTCGCGACGCAAGGATGAATTACTGCACTCATCGTAGAGCAAGATAAATGTATCCAATAATGCATCCATCGAAAACTGATGACCCTTGAAATTGTCTTCCAAATTGAGGCTTTGATTCAATTTCTTGTCGCCGTCTGGCTCACTTAAAAGTGACTCCAGCAGCTCAAGCCTTTCATTACAGCTCAGCGCCATTAGATCTAAAAAATATTCATAAAGGTTGTAATAATTATGTCAATACATAAAATCAAAGAAAAAAAATTGTTTGCTTTTTTAAATATTAACTATTTAAATTTGAATTTAAGTAAAAATTGAATTTATTTAATATACTATAAATAAATGAACAAAAGAACTTTTGCAAGCGTTTGTGAGACACTGCTGCTTTCTTGCCAAACTCAGACTATTCCTAGGAAAGAAAAACAATACACTTATCCACTCACTAGGTAAATATCTTTAAAACAGATGCCTTTTGCACAGTATACGTACGATATATGCATATAGATACATAGAGTAACAAAGGAATCTAGTTATGGTAGGAATCTAAATGGTAGTAGGTAAACTAACGAGTATCACAATTAATATAGAGAATTGGAAATAGTTTGTCTATCGAAAAATTATATATATAAAATACATATATTCGTCAATAAAAGTCAAACATTTTTAGAACTCTATTTAAAATTGACAAAAACACAAAATGTTTCGGCATTTCAAATACAGTAAAAGTTGCATGCTACATTTTGCCGCCCACTTTAGGGGCCTTTGAGGGCGGAATTAGTCTGATATCCCATCCTGTTTCGCATTCCCCTTCCAGCGCCTACTTACGTCATAAAAGGAAACTACTGTGGAAAATGCAGCTTTCTACCTTTTACGGTTGGGGACTGCGCGTTGATGAATCAGTCGGTCAGGCCGCCAGCACAAACAATTTTATATATAGAGTTGTATAAATATGAATGTATGCATGTTAGAACATTCATTTTTGTATGTGTGTATGCATATAAAAAGTATGCAATCAGCATCTTAAGTTTTTGCTTCGTATTGCTCATATACACCACACACTCATATGTATGTTCATATACGGCAAAAAAGGTATGGCACACATGCATATGTATCATTGTAGTTGTGTTTATTGGCTTATCGTAGGTTTGGCATGTTTCCGACATATGTGCACACAGACACACACACACACAAGAAAGGTATATTTACATATGTATGTCTGCACGTATTTGCAGAATGTACACAATAATTCTGCTCACTAGGCATTCATAATTTTATTCGCCTTTTGTCAATACGTATTCATTTTACACACACATTTAAATTTATGCGAAAATATTTCGTCTCTGCACATACTTTTATTATATACACACGCTCTTTCTGTACATACATCATATATGCAACTAAATAAAAACATATGTATATGCATACGTTCAAATAAACATACATGTATGTATGTATGTTTAGTAAGTAGAACAGAAGCATTCACTAATCAAGCGATTTATCTATTAAATAAATTACCACCGAGCTCAGGCAATGAGCTTTCATAATCCATTTTATAAATATTAGTTATTTGGAGTGATCATATCTTCGTGGATATAAAACAATGTGGATTGAAAAACAATGTAAAAGCCGACTTATACTAAGCGTGACCGCATCGCAGAGTTTTAAGATGCACTTAATTGCGTTACAAAAATATACTGCAAGGGACCACTACCAAACATATAGGTTGGTCACACTTTCTTTATTTATTGTATTTTAAAATATGTCTTAAGAAAATTTGACAGAACAATTTTTTTTGCGTATGACGGTATGTTAGGTTTATTAACATCTAGAGTATACCTATTAAAAGCTTAAATAAAAAATAAAAATGAAAATTTAATAATTGGGCACACTTCTTGAAGTACCAGGGTGTATCCCTGGCAACAATGGCATCGATACCTGATTCGAAAATAACTGGGATTCCTCTTATTCCAACACGAACTTCGTAAGTAAATGCAAGCCAATCGATTGGGTTTTGCCGGTCAAATGGAGAAAGTAATAAATTTATTTTAAATATGTAAGTAAATTATCTATTTTCTGTGGGTATTGATCAACCATAATAGACCTTAGACCCATTGCCTTTTATTAAAAAGATAATTTGCCCAAATAGTTATTACCCGTCCTCAAATTAAATGAATACATAGAAAATGTACATGAATGATCTTATTTTATTTTGTAGTCAAATGCACATAATAGGTGAATTAATTCCACCACTTATAATTATTATAATCAATGCTATAAAATCTTAACGCATACACAAAAGAAACGATAAGTTTGTAATACAATAACATAAGAAAACATAAAAGCAATTCTTTTTGGGGTTTTATACTGATTCTAACTTTTGCTTGGGTTTTTTGTGCACATCAAATGTGATTGAATAATGAAAGTACAAAAATGTTTATATATTTTAGTATGTAAACTGTAAAATGTGTTGGCGTGTTTGAAGACAATCGGATAAATGGTGTCTAAAAAGTCGGAAATTTTATTATTTTGCGTTGATATGTACTTATTATTATTATTTTTTTTATTACGGCCCAAATTCTTGTGAACTTTCGTATTTATTTAATAAGAAACAAAAGTTGTCGTCAGCTCAATATTGTTCAACGATTACGTTTATTACGATGTACATCGTGTCCCAATGGCATTAGAAAAATTATAAAGCCCCAAGTAAAACCACAATTGTTTTTGTCCACTCTTCATTATTGCAAGAGCTGAATAGTTTGTGTGTATGTGTGTGTGTGTTTTTAGAGAGAAAGTGTCTGTGTGTGTTTGTGTGGATGTGTGTGAGTGTGAATGTGTATGTGTATCTACAACTAATAAAATAATTAACAAACAATATACACTTTATAATTGTTTTCGAACCATTTCCGACAACAATGCCGTATCGTTGTTGGACATGACAGCAGCTCCTCCTCCTCCTGCTGCTCCACCTCCGGCACCTCCTCCGCCGGCTGCTTCTTTGTTGCGATAAGAAGCATTTGGGACACGCTGGATTGTTCGATCCTCGTAACGCGTTCGTCCCTGAGATGCCATTGGTCTGTTCAGAGTATTATTGGCATTATTTGGTGAACTTGGCGGGGTACTACTACTGTGTGCGGCAAAATGTTTATTCACAAAATCTTGCTCCTTCCAGCCATTCTTTTTGTAGACCTCACGCAGCTCATGGTGCTGCCACATTGTGTACAAAACTTGACTAGCAAACTTTATAACACACGACGTATATTGTTCTTTGCGTCTTGTGATATTCATCAATCTGTCCACGCCGCCTGCATCCAACAAGGAGCGCGCAAATTCGGGATTCTTTTTGATGACTTCATTGATCGTTGCCAATACTGCTGTGATTGTGTCGTCCGACGTATTTTGATCGTGCTGAGCATTGCCAGATGGCAGTTTTTGCACCAAATCACGCATTGCATATTTGCCAATCAACTCCTTATTGCGCTGATCGATTGCCAAATTGCGTAGCGCGGTGGCGACAGCGCAAACGACACGATCGACTTCCATTCGCAGCAACTCGACGAGTATCGGAAGACCCTTCTCCTTGCGCACCGTAGCGCGAATATCGATACTAGGCTGCCAATAGCAGGCTGAAAGATTTTGAATTGCACCAGCTGCTGCCTCAAGAGTTTCAGGATTTGAACAGCTCTGCAGCAGGGAGAGATAATATTGAACCACTTCAGGTTGCCACAGCTGTTCGTAGCCCTTGCCAGTTGGATTATTTGTGCCATTACTTTTGGAATATTCTGTGGAAAATATATAGTCCTGTTGTGACTCATTCGCAGCAGCGTCTTTCTTCTTTTTACTTGTGCCAAAGCATCCCAAATTTTCGCCTGCAACAAATTAGATTTTGTTTTTAATCAATAAACTGATCATTTAACAAGGTGAGTAATGGTTACTTTGAAATTTAAATAAAAATATAAAAATAATTATATCATTTATATAAAAATCACCTTTTGAAGACGATGGGATGGCTCGTTCTTGTATAATAAATGGATGCTTATCATAATTGGGATCCTCAACTTCTTGGCATCTGTACGAGAGATTGCGCAGTATACAAACACAATTCTCTACCGTTTTATTTCCAATGTTATTTTTCTCAATAGACGATCGCACGACGTAAAAGAGCGATTCCACCAAGTTTTCGCAATTTCGAAGGCATTCTCGGGCATGTTCACCGGCTGAACTCACATTTCTCAAGACTCCAGAAGCATTGCGAAATACTGTGGAAAAGCAAGTCTCGCCCGAACAGATGGGATCCCATCCGGAGTGAGGCTTGATAATGTTACAAACTATAGCAGCCAGCGCTTCATCAATAATTGACCGTTTAATGTCCTCGCATGACGACATATTCCATAATACTCCAGTTACCAACTCTTTAACCTCAGTTTCTTGGGACCGACACAAGAGATGCACCAACGCCTCAATGCCTCCAGCATTTTTAATTCCACGCTTGTTCTCGTCATTTTGTCTACCATAAGATAAATTACGCAATGCACCGCAAGCATTCCTGTAAAGAGATGTATATCAATATTACATTGTTAACCAGCATAAATTATTTCGCGGCACTTAATTATGCGCCATTAACTAAAGCATTGACCTTTATTTGTGCTGTATAATATTGATATTTTATTGATTGGCTTGTGATCTAAAATTTAGTTGAGAACAAGAATTCTTAGAATTCAATATTATGATATTAATAAGAAGAAAAATATTTGTTAAATTATAAAAACTATTTAAAACAAGAAAGTTATTAAATTTTGTACAGAAGAAATCCCGTTTGCCAATAGTTTGATATATGTAAAAATAAATTTATATGCCTATTCATAAATTACAAGTTATTATAAAATTGTGACGGTACTTACTTGTGAATTTCGGGTGCATCGTATGATAATAATCGAATTAAAGGTGGTATGCCGCCCAAAGTCCTTGTGCGCTGCTTATTTGGATCATCCATATAGCATAGATGCTGCAAATATGCAGCCGCATTTGCCTTTATAGCATTATTTGGATTGCTAAGAAAGCTAATGACCTCCGACAGATTCGGATCACGCCATCTCATTGTTGAACAGAGATCACTATCGGAACCACCAATGAAATCTTCTTTTTCACCAATTCTCGGTGGTACTGAGTTCAATGAACTTGTGGGGAATGGAGCTAATTTAAAATCACCTTGACCCTCAAATGGTCGACATTGAGCATCGATTGCCTGCTCCGATCCATTGAGATTATTGTCAAATGGCCGCGACGCAAACGGTTTCATATTCGCGCTGACGCCCGGCAAGCCATATGTAGCATCGGCAGTGAATCCATATGGAACAACCGGTTCATCTGTGTAATGCGGTTCTAGGCCACAGGGTGGTAAGCCCGATAGACCGAAGTCGGCACCTTCATCGAATTGCGGAGCCTGTATGTATCGTACGGTCGGCACCATGGCATGACCCTCCATGCCGGGAATGGATACTTCTTGTGGAGCTGTTTCCACTTTGTTCTGCGACCCAATTGTCGAGCAATGTGGCCCCATGCGTGTCAGGGTCCCCATGCCCGTGGGCTTTGAGATATAGAGCGGTGCATTTGAATATCCAGCCGCCGTATATTGCTCGAAGTTTTGGAATGCCGTGTACTGAGTTTGAATGTGCCCCGCCTCCGACACCAACGACGGCTCTATGTTCAAATTTTGCTGGGGATTCATCTTAGCTTAGTTTCAATTCTGTAAAATAAAAAGAAAATCGAATAAATCTTTTATTCATTTAATAGATGATTAAAAAGGGAGTGATCTGAAGTTAGTACTAAAATCAAGATCAATTAAAACATTTTAACGATCAAGAAAATTACTTTCTTCTCAAAATTAAAATGGCATCACTTAGATACTAATTTATATACAGCACTGTGTAAGTTATTCGATATCACTGACAATTAGTGTTATCATTTAGGTCTGTAGGCTCTAAAATAAAACTCTAAACGGAACAAGTTTAATGCACTCTCACAAAAAGCTTCATATAGTGAGTAATGCCTGAGGATGGGGAAGAGGGGGGAGGCATCTTTAAAGTATCAAGATGACGATAAAGTCATTAAAAACTGCGTTTGAATAGCGTTGAGTGCCGATATTTTCCAATTAGAAAGATACATAGAAAATATTGTTAATTTCCAATTGTCGAATTGAAAAAATAAATATAATGGCACTATAAAGTAGTGAACCTGAATTTTGTTTCATTACTTGCAAAAACATAGTTCATTAAACTGTAATCACTTTGAATGCAGAAAATATTAATTTTATATCATCCATACACTTTCAACACTTTTGTTTTAATTGTCTGCATCAAATCGCCAGTCATCTTTCAACCAGAATGATGAAGAATATCCTTGTTTCTTTACTTGCAGGTATTTTACCACACATACATATACATGGATGTATGTATCCACATATGTACATATTCGCATTCGCATGTACGTGTATGTAGACGAATATGTAGAAAAACATACAAACACCACGCCCCTTAATTATGTGTGTATGCACAGCAGTGTATAGAACAATTATGTATTTAGTTAATTATTAAAATTATGCAAAACCGGAAAGCAAGCATTCTGCACATATGCGCATACAAATATTTAACTTATTTACACACTTCGTGTCACTAAAGCCGATTTTGATCCAGCGGTTTTCCTAAGTAATGTTTGTATGTACATACATATAAAAATACACATACACGTACGTACGCTGGTACACTGGATGCATGTATGTGTGTGTCCGCAGATACTTATTAAAAATATCGATTTTTCGCAGAGGTGTCGTCGCTTTATAGTTTACTGCAAGTATACATGTATTTGTAAGCCAACGTATTTATGTTTATTTCACTTGCAACAAATCACTTAATAAAAAACATACAGAATTTATCATTACAAAAAAAAATTATACATAAGCAAATTAGAATGTATGTGTATCTTCAGCTAAACGATGTACAAAATGTTTTCAAATTTGAATTATTCTGTATGTGTGTACAGACTTTCCAACTAGATCTTTCACTTTGCTTTCAAACTCGGTATCGTGCTTGCTCATTTAGCAATTAGTTCGATTACCCACCTTAAAAATACCAGTAAATTATGTTGATAAACATATTTAATGATAGCAAGACACAAATCTATATATGAGCTTAGTCTCCACGAACAATGCTTTGGTAACAATCTTTGCGTACTAATTCAAAGTCGGACTCGTACATATTATGAAAATGTTCAATTCCACTTGTTCCGGAGCCACACGTAAACATATCGCCGCCATTGTTGGGAACAAAATGAACTGTGATTCCAGTTACATATTGTAGAATTTGTGGTTTAAGTATGTAGTGTTTCCATGTTATAATTAAACTCTGGAGTTTCGTTAAGAAAAATTTAATTTAAATTGAAAAATAATAAATATTTACAATAATAAACAGGAATTTAACTTACATCCAAATTTATTAATCAACAAATATTTTCGTGAACAGTTACTGTTATCAAGTACAAGATATTAATTTATTTATTAAAGTAAGCAGAATAATAAGAACCTATAAACTAAATCATTTATATAAATTTTACGAAATTTAAAAACCAAAAAATTTTGGAAGAAAGATGTTTAATATTGTTAAAAACACCATGTACACTGTTACTGACTGAAAGTATTTTATAGTTTTTATTTCAATCCCGCAATAATCCCGATAAAAAATAATTCGTAATTTATTTATAAATATAAATTAAATAAATATGAATGTGAAGTATCAAAATAAATATGTTAAGCCTACGAACTGTTTCAGTTTTAAAGCATATTGAGTATCCCAATAATTGATCAAATCGATTAATCTTTATTAAAGACAATTTTTTAATTATTATTTTGGGCTTTTTAAGATAAAAGTTTTTATGGATAAAATAAAATCTAAAAAAAAATCAATGGTTTGATATTTCTTATTGAAGAATTTAAAAACTTGTTCTTCGCTTTCAGTTTAAATTCACCGTTAAATGTCCGTGACTCATGACTTGCATTATTCAGCCAGTCTCTGAATACCACTTTATTCAATCTATATAAGGACTCACACTTAGGGACGGAAAGAAGTCAGCCAGACACCTGATGACGCATGGTGCATTTTTATTACGCTGCCATTGTGGTTGTTTTGATTATGATTCGAGTGATTGTACTTACTATACGTACATTTGTATAGTTAGTATGTCATTGATAATAAAAACCCAAGCAATTGTTAAATTAATTTTCTTTATTTATACTGAAAATACAAATTATGTAGAAAATTTTCATACAAATTGGCGATCTTGACCGAATACAAATGTAATCGCTGATTCATGCACATTGTGGATTTTATGTTAAATGCATTGCACAGACATACTTTCGATCTTGTGTGGTAGTCTATTGACGATCAGTAGCTCGAAGCTTTTCCTCGACGGCTTCGCGAGATGCTTCCGACAAATCAGTGGCTTGAATATACTTCTGGACGCCGACCAAGGATTTCTTCAGAGCATCGAAAGAACTGGAATACAACATCTTCTTCTTAACCTGAAATACACAAAGACATTTTTTAATTATGATAATTCAATGGTTTTGTTTATAAGTTTGCTAATTACCTTAGCAGTATCGGGACACCATGACATGAGGAACAACTTTTGCTTCTTTGAGCTCTCTGACGTTCCTTGGCATTGGTGCATGTATTCAAAATCGAAGAGACCATATCTGCAAAAACATAATAGCAATAAATATAAATCTAAGAACGCATCGAATTAATCTTTCAAATGACTTACCGGCATTCTCCTGGACCGCACTTCTGGATATCATCTAGAAACTGGTCGTATTCACTGTTGCGATCTCCAACAGTTTCCACATCAATTTGCTTCTCATCACGAATGTAAAAGATGACATAGCGGTGTTTCTTATCCTTTTTGATTTCTTCGTATGTGGTTTTGCATACATCCGAGACAGTTACTCCAGAAGCCTATGAGAGAAATTATAATATATATACAATAAAAAATATTTGTTTGTGGACATTTTTGGTATAGTTGAAAAGTAGAATTGTCTCGAAACAAAGAACTTTCTCCACTCACAAATCTACCTTAAGCTATTGTGAAACTGTGCTATCATCTGGTGACGCTTTGTTTGTTGTCCTATCACACGATCACGTTCGACATTCAACTTCATATATGCGCCTATATCAACAATTTTCAAGTATCTAAAAGCTTTCGCGATAACAGCAAATCGAACATTGCCTTTTATGGGGCGCAGCTATGCGAATTATTTTGTTGAATCTTTTTGTTTTCTTTTCGTCTCTGCTCTTCATAATAAACATAATTTCCATATGCTCACATCCTTCTTCGTCATAAAATGTGTCTACGAAATGTGACAAGTTTTGTACTCTTATACAATTCTTGAAAACGCGAATGTATCAACTGTACCCCACCCAAGACACCTCTTCCAATGGTTATTTCTTCTTTTACATTTTGTTTTGTATATCCAAAACAAATTATTTATAATATTGTAACGCTTTTAAAAATCTTGTGCTAAAAACAAACACATTTTCCCCCATCCATTTTCTTTTGCGCCTCTTGCGCCCATCTCTCAATAAACAAACTTGGAACATAGTCTGCAACCCTTGTGCCGATATATGTACCTATGTATGTATCTACCCACACAATTGCGAAAATTCGTTTGATACAAACACACATGTGTTGGAATGGGAATGGTACACAAATTCACAGATACATATATACACATGTATATAGTAACACTCGAATATACATTATTCAAATTTGCCGGTAAGTAAAAACCAAATTGCCGATTCTCGTAATGTATTATATTTTATATTGAAAAAATGTATAATTCAAGTGTATTTTTGTAATTTCAATCAAACTATACTGGATGTTGTAAGCATTTCATACAATATATTCGCAATATACATTAAATTGAAAGTTTTGCATACATGTGCAAAAACACGTACATATATAAAATGATGTACACACACGTAAGTGAACAGATGTACACACATACGTGCATACACACACATATTGATAAATTTGGAATTAATATTATGAGCATTACTCAGCCTACTCTGACTAATGTCTGCACATGTATGTATGTATGCTTTTAATACATAGATACATATGCAGACATACATATACCATACCAAGTATTTATATTTCCGAACTCATACATATGTACATACAAATGTGTGTATATATGAATATATATCCATTTCCGTATACTTATACATACACACAAATGAATATATAATTATATATACATTTTTTTCTTTATTCATATGTAGCTTTCTACTCTCGACGATCATGTATGTACATATACATCTAAAAAAAAATATTTTTAGTGCATACTACTAAAAGACATACATATATGTATAAAAATACATATACTTTTTACATATTTATGTCTAAATGAATCATCGCATTATGTGCGAGTTGTAAGCAGTACATGTAAATGAAATTATTACAATAAAAAAAAAGTTTCTTTAGTAATCGCGCTTACCATTTTTTTGCTGCAAAATGTGAGTACTTTTTACCAAATTCGGAAACCAATTGCAATGTATGTATACGCTAAAACACAATTACCGCTTAGCCTTCCGACCGCAACGAACAACCGGACTAATCAATTTGGGTGGTGGTTCACTTGGCTGGATTTATACATGAGTTGTCATCTTCACAAAGTTCATGAATTTGGATTCACAAGCTATGAACGTTTTTGAAACGGTGGAAATGAAACAAAATATATTTAATTTGAAACACTGATATGTATACGTTTATTTTTTTAAATTTAAAATAAAAAATTAAATAGGCAGTCAGATAAAAATAAAAAAGTATTTATTTTAATACAGTAATTAAATTTAAAAATAACTGCTACAAAATTATTCCTGATCGCTTATAACGATAAAAAATGTCTTATTTTTTAAGTTAAATATGAAACCAAAATCTATTGTCATTTGGCTCAATTGTTTTATGCTTAAGTCTCCCCTTTGAATATGAATATGCAGATGAATGCATTTGAGCCATATAATTTAAAAATCCCGAATCTACTAAACTTTAAGCATTGTTACAAAAAGTAATCTCTGTGCAATTTCAAAATAATTACAATATTAATATTCAATGTATTCAACATTTTCCTATTATAAATCTCTTCAAATATGTAAGAAAATGTTTAACGTCACTTTATTTATACAATTTACAAATCATCTGCACATCAAATCGAAATCCTTGTTAATAAAAAATGGTTGGTCATCCAAAGTTTATCTGCTAAGAATTTTTGTTTTTAATTAATTCAATTTCAAAAACTTATCTGCAGATAAAGTTTTCTCTTCCATAATACTTACCGGACAAATCAAAACATATATACATATCTATAAACCAAAAATCACCAAAATCCCAAGTCCTTAAAAAGTAACAAATAGTACTGTTGGATACTTTGAAGCCTTCAAAATTCAACTCCGAGGGATTGTTGAATGCATATTACGCCAACTAGAGAGTACTACCTAGACCTACTGCTGAGGCCGCTTATATTGTAAAGTACTATTCCGATCTGATTACATTTACAAAGCCAACATTCTGTATCAGTTTCACGTGGGAAACCGGGCATGAAAAACTTATTTACCACACAAGCAACACAATTGCAAAGACTACAAACAATATAAACATTTGCACTGCTTGTCTCATGTATATATTTTTGCACACAAATGTGAGTACGTACACATTTTTAATATTACATACTACATTTAGATGGTGCATACACGTGAACATTAGTAAACACAGGTGTTATGTTTTAAACCGCTACTTTTCCATGTTTTATTCCTCGAAGAATATTCATCGAAATACAAGTTTGAAGTAAAAATTTCTGCTGGTTTACTTGACTTCCTTCACTTGCAGACCTGGTGGCAGGGACTGCTTGATTTTGTCGGCCTTCTCCTTATCTTGCACCACGAGCGTGTAAAGGAAGCGGGAGCAACGAATCTTGAACTTGGTGTTCGATGGGTTCTTCTTTATTTTCACAGCACGCGCATCGGAGCGACGGGCCTTGTTCAGGAAGTCTTTTACTTCTTTGATTTCACGTGGCATCTGTGGATTAAAATCAACTTTAGTTTATGCACATTTATATTTTATTCATTCACTTACATTGGTATTTTTTTTATAAAATTAAATCACCAACATGTATTTACCCTACCAATAGGGAAAAGGAAAGAACTAATATTTTGTGAGTTTCCGGTTGTCTAATCGACGCAGGGTTGCTTTTGTATTGGCTAAGAAAGTTATCGAAAAATTTAATGACTCGTTTCCACTTATCAAGTCACATAAAATATTGGTAAAATTTGCAGGCTTTTGTGTTTTTAATTTTAATTTTAGAAAATAAATAATATTAACCCTTTATGCAAATATTAAATACATTTTTAAACACCAAATAAAATAAAATTACTTAAAGGTATGAAAGATGCTATATAGAATATATTAAATACGCACCATGTATTAGTTAGCAATTGGCAATTAATCTATTAATTAATTCATACTAACACATTTTTATAGTTTTGGCAAATTTTAATATTAGGGAATAATGCAAACATTTGTAATTGGAATATATATTAGTTATAACATTAAACAATATAAGCATTTTTTCAAAACCAATCTGTAGTTGTGGGAGGGAAATTATTTTTCCAAATAAAGCTGTGTCACTATAGTTATCTAATTATGCAACCATCTTTACAATTGAATTAAATTGAAAATAATAATATCTGGAGATGAATAATCGTGCTTATCTACATTCCTTATTACAATTACGGTATTATACCAGACCCGTGCTAAGCGATATATCGATATACACACAATGCATGAAAATATGTATGTATGTTATTAAATAGAATACAGTAGATATACATATTTTTATCATGAGAAAAGCGAAATTTGTTTGAACATTGAAAACAATTAAGAAATTATTGCAATTCAACTATTATGGTTTTCATAGAACTGTTGTAGTAACCTGTGAATGTAAACAATATGAAGAAAACAATTGATATACTATGCTAACAATGCACGCAGCATATGATTATACAGACTTACATGTCTTCATACCTCCATATGTACATATAATGAAAACTAAAAACTTGATCTCAATTCTGAGTCGCCGGCAATAATTGTGTTTGGTTTATGTGTGTAACATGTGTAACGAACACCGATTCTCTTGGAATAAAATGCTATATATCCATTACAAAAGAAATCACATAAATACGACGTAAGGAATATTCTATAAATAAGACATTTGGTAAGTAGTTAATTTAAAATAAACAATCATTTACATCATGACTAGTCTTTTTAAATATTTATTTTTGTGTAAAATAACTTTGAAATGAAAATAACACAACTACTAGTATTTACCATCCTATGAGCTGTGATTTATTACCATAATTAATGATTCCCAAGAAAGACTTAAATTGTCTTTTATAAGCCGAAGATTGAATACTCTTTTAGCTGGGCAGATACAAAATTAACTTTTTATTAACGATTTCTAAATTCACAAATTTTGAAGACACCTTTTTTAATAATACTTCTCTGACAATAGAGATTTTATGAAATTTTGTGCGGATTTGTAAATATATTTAAATTTAATGTTTTAATAAATAACAAATAACAAAGTGCCTTTTGTATTTATAGGTAAACGCAAAGTTTTAAAATGGAAGATGGAAATCAGAGCCGTGTTCAGGATACGAACATGATTGAAAATGACGGTATACCTAAGCCGGATCCTCGTACAAATGTGTTTGGTTATCAAACGCCAAATAATATGTTAAACCATCGTAATTTGATGACCAGTCATGCCGAGATGATTGCCAATCATCCACATTTGATGCCTAGCCTTCCAGAGATGTCAAATAATCATCCAGAGTTGTCAGCTAATCATCAAGAGAGGATTGCCAGTCATTCAGAGTTGATGGTCAATCATCCCGAGAGGGTTGTCAATCATGCAGAATTAATTGCTAATCAGGACAGGATTATTAATCATCAGGAAATGTTAGCAAGGCATCAGGAGAGAACTGTCAGTCATGCAGAGTTAATTGCCAATCAGGAGAGGATTGCCAATCATTCAGAATTATTAGCGAATCATCAGGAGAGGATTGCCAGTCACGCAGAAATGATTGCAAATCAGCAGGGAAGGCTTGTCAATCACGCAGAGTTGCTTGCCAATCATGCGTTAGCGAATCATGCGGAAATGCTGGCAAATCGTTCCGAGATGATGGCGAATCACCACGCCTTAGATATTGGAGGAAGAACTACTGCCACGACAAATATAGGAAACATGATGCCCTCTATCTTAAATCCATATGCGCCCAACGAATGTTTGCCGGATGCAACGACCAACAATCCATCACTTGTGCCTCCTTCTGCCCATGGTCAAAAACGAAAAAATACACAAAATAAAGATGAAAACGCAAGCAACAAGAAGAACATGTTGTCAGCTGCAACAGCAGCTGAGGAGAAGAAAAATAATCACCTAAGGAAAAATATACGAGATGTGATGAACGAGAACAATTTGGATACGACAACACTGGCAGCTCAACGCGAGGAATCTGAACGATTAGCTCGAGTTGCCGATCAACAGAAATCGATGCGAGAAATTCGCAAACAGGCCGTGCAACAGAACTTCTTTCGTATTTTAAACTTTGAAGACTCCGATGAAGTTAAGAGTCCTGTAGATAATCCTATTGTCTTGCCAGATGATGAGTTGGCATCAGTGACATGTGATGAGACGAGCAGTAGTTTAAGTTGCAGCATGGATGATGTTTTAGATAAGGACACTA
Organism: Drosophila niveifrons; assembly: GCA_035046325.1. Classification (NCBI taxonomy): domain Eukaryota; kingdom Metazoa; phylum Arthropoda; class Insecta; order Diptera; family Drosophilidae; genus Drosophila; species Drosophila niveifrons. The sequence goes on from JAWNOC010000025.1 coordinate 578,843, forward strand.
GCAACGAACCAACAAATGAAGTAGTTACAATTGATGATAGCTCTGATGATGATTGCATATTGTTGTCGGAGGAGGAAGAGGAGGAGGATTACAATGAAAGTGACGATGCTACGAACAGTGGTCTGCATGTCAAGGATATGTATAATATACCCGATGAATATGGCCGCGTTGTTGTAAATATTGCACATCCCGAGGGTGAAGAGACGCTATACTTAGCTCCTCAGATTGCTAAAGTTATTAAACCTCATCAAATTGGTGGAGTGCGTTTTCTATACGACAACATCATTGAATCGACAAGAAGATTTCAAAAATCCAGCGGCTTCGGTTGCATACTCGCTCATTCCATGGGGCTGGGCAAAACCTTGCAAGTTGTTTCCTTCTGTGATATATTTTTAAGACACACTTCGGCCAAGACCGTGCTCTGCGTGATGCCAATTAATACGTTACAGAACTGGCTAAGCGAATTCAATATGTGGATACCACGGCACACAGAAGATCACAACATTCGTCCACGCAATTTCGACATATTTGTGTTGAACGATCAGCAGAAAAATCTGACTGCTCGAGCAAAGGTAATTCTGAATTGGGTGCACAATGGTGGAGTTCTATTGATAGGCTACGAATTGTTTCGCCTACTCGCCCTGAAGTTGGTAACGACGCGCAAGAAGAAGGGGAAAAATTTGCACCATGATGCACATGATACGAGCAAGGATCTAATGAATATGGCATTTGAAGCATTGGTAAAGCCCGGCCCGGATTTGGTAATTTGCGATGAAGGACATCGCATCAAGAACTCACATGCTGGCATCTCGCTTGCATTGAAACAAATACGAACTCGGCGACGCATCGTTCTCACCGGATATCCACTTCAAAATAATCTATTAGAGTACTGGTGCATGGTGGACTTTGTGCGTCCTAACTATCTTGGTACTCGTACTGAGTTCTGCAACATGTTTGAGAGGCCCATACAGAATGGTCAATGTGTCGACTCGACTCCCGATGATATCAAGCTAATGAGATACAGAGCGCATGTTCTGCATTCCTTGCTGTTGGGTTTTGTGCAACGACGTTCACATACTGTACTCCAAACAACTTTACCACAAAAGTTGGAGTACGTAATCCTCGTGCGAATGACGCCTTTTCAACGCAAGCTTTACGATACCTTCATGACGGATGTGGTGCGTAAGAAGGCATTTCCCAATCCATTGAAAGCTTTTGCCGTCTGTTGTAAAATTTGGAATCATCCCGATGTTTTGTACAACTTTCTAAAAAAATGTGAGACTGATTTAGATTTAGAAATTGATGAAGAATCTGCCAAGGCCTCTGCAAATTCAAGCGTTGAGCCAGGTGCGAGTAATGTTGCTCCACCAATAATCTCTCAGAGCACTGAACTCACACCTAACTTGAATGGACCTCCAAAGCAGCCGGCAACTAACATTGGTTTTAATAATTCTGCTAACTCCGAATTGAATAAGAACTACGCAGATAAAAGGTAAATCTATTTGAATATAAATAATAATTTGTGATATTTATGTTTCTCTTAAATTAAGTTTAAAAGAACTAGATTTTAAATTCTTAATTATATGAAGTCGTTCAACTTAAACTTAAACTTAAGACCCTTAAATACATGTAATAGAATATGAAATAATATATATATTTTATATTTATGTCACAGCTACTGCGCACAAAAGGAGGATCAACTCAACAACTATAGCAACTACAATGCAGAAGGCAAAGGTAATTATTGGTTGGATTCGGCAATGCTGTCGAAGCCGAGCTATGTAGAGGTTATAAAGCCAACGGATACGAATATGACAAAGGATTTTGAAACTATCACTGGCTCGTCGCAAATTGTTGATTTGGATACGAATGAAATTAAAACTGTGGAAAGAAATACGTTGCCTATTCCCGTAAATCAACCACACGCATTAAATGCTGGCGATAATTCTGTAAAGAGCCTTAACAGTATTAACAATGACGCAATAAAGAAAGTCGTCAAACCAAAAAGAAATGACGAGTTCTCATGTTCCTGGGCTCTTGACATTATGAAGAACTACGTGCCCGACCAAATATCCAATTCACCTAAAATGGAGATATTTTTTTGCATTATGAAGGAAAGCATATTTATGGGAGATCGTATATTGTTATTTAGTCAAAGTCTGCTAACATTGAATCTTATCGAAGGTTTCCTTAAATCAAGTTATGTGCCAGGCAGCACAGAGTTTTGGATCCGCAATTTTTCCTATTTTCGTAAGTATACAATAATTTTTTAGTAATCATAAATTTACTAAACAACCTTTTTCCAAAGGACTCGATGGTTCCACATCCTCACAGGAAAGGGAGAGACTTGTAAATGAATTCAACGCGAATCGTAATATTAAGCTTTTCTTAATATCTACCAGAGCGGGCTCTTTGGGTATCAACTTGACTGGCGCAAACCGAGTTATAATATTTGATGCCAGCTGGAATCCTTGCCACGACACACAAGCTGTATATAGAATCTATCGGTATGTGAAGTTAATAACATTATTTTTATACAATCAATTGACATATATTTGCATTGCAGTTATGGACAAACAAAACCGTGTTACGTGTACCGAATTGTCATGGATAAATGCCTGGAAAAGAAGATTTACGATCGACAAATCAAAAAGCAAGGAATGTCGGACAGAATTGTTGATGAGTGCAATCCAGAGGCACATTTATCAATGAAAGATATCACAAATTTATGCCACGATTACAGCTCTGATGATGAGCGTGCGGAGGGTGAAGTTGATAAATCTGATGAGACCAAAACATCTACGTCAACAGCTCAAACTGCATCAGCAACTCCAACTGAATCAGCAACTGCAACTGAATCCGCCACTACAACTGAATCAGCAACTACATCGACGTCTGCCCCTGCAACTGAAACTGAAACCGAAACCGAAACTGCATCTACATCTGCATCTGCAACTGAAACTTCAACACCAACTACAACTCCAGCGACAGCAAAGATAAAGGAAGATCCATCAGTTCCGACAACTACGCATTTGGATCCCATAATTAATACCATTATTGAATTGCATAAAAACTATATAACAAAAGATCCATTCCTTCATGAAAGCTTGTTGGTTGATCAGAAGGACAGACAGTTGTCGCAAGCAGAGAAAAGGCAGGCGCATCGAAGTTATGAGCTTGAAAAGAAAGCATCCGTGAATCAAAAACTCACGTATACTTCGGGGAAAATGCAATATAAAATTGTGAACAATGATGGCACTGTTGTTACTCGACCCGTGGCATCGGTAAGGCTTAGCAAATTTCTATTTATCACATTATTAAAGATCATGTTATATATATGTTAGATAAAACCGATACAGACAAAGAAAACAAACAGTACTGTGACAGGAGGTCGCTCGACACGATGGATTCCTGCTGAAGTATGGCAGAGGCAAGGCATGACCGCTCAGGAAATGACATTGCCACTTGGTAAGAATTGATTCATATGTCGATTTACTGCGAATACTGCTTTGGTTGGTTAAGGTCATGGACAGCCTTTTAAGTTATATTGAACTTTCATTGAATAAGTTAAGAGAAAATTTGTTGTGAAATTTTCTAGACACATAAATTTTACTTTAATACCTCTTTTATTGCTAAAAGACTATATTGTATATTACTCTACTATAATTTATTTACAGCTTGCTTTATTTTTAATTAGATGTTGTCATTCCAACAAATTCATCGGAGAAATCAAACATAATACTCAAAGCGGGACAAAGGGTTATGGTGTTAAAATCAACAAAAGGCATCTACATGCAATTGGATAGTGGTAAAATTATTGCAATTCGGACAACTTCCAAGCGCACCGATGATAAGAGCAGCAAAGATGACGTGATTGACATAACATCCGATTGTGATACAGATACACCCAAGCCGAAGTCATCAGAACCAGGTAAGCTAAGTAATATCACTTATGTATATGATTGCGGTAGACTTCAAAATTCTCGTAACAAATTTTATGTTAATACAACCCTTTTAAATTTTGTAATAGGTATTAGAACAAGAAAACTTTTACTATTACTTAAACTATTACCGAATCTTTGATCAACAGCTGTTGTTATAACTGCTTTTTAGATGCAATATGTAGCTCACCTGATTTAAAACTTGTATGGTTTTTCCTATGTGTTCTTACTGTGAGCTTACTAGCTAGTCACTCAGTTATCTAGTTTTTAGATCTTACCACACAGAAATAGTTGTGTATGGTTGCATGTCTTCATCAAGAATAGGAGCTAGTGATACTTATTTTTGCTTGTTATATGCATTTATAGGTGGCATTAAGTATACGAGTAAAATTGTAATAAATTTTAAATAAATTTCCATGTATTTTCCAGAAAAAACGACGGATAAATCTACCGAACAAACCTCAAATGGCGTGGCCGCTACTAAAGAGTGCTCGCAACGCGAGGCCACAGATACAACTTCTTTCACGGGCACTGGAAGCATCAGCGACTTGCAGCAACCTAAGCCACAAATACCACAGACTAATAATAATCATAATCAAAGCGTCGAAAGTAATGCAGCAACAACAACTTTGCAACAACCGATGCCGCAAAATGTAGAATATCAAAAGCAACAACAGCTTTACAAGCATGAAGCTCAGTTGCCCATTACCGAATCCTATAATAGTTCCATTAATGTTCAACCGAATACATCACATGCACAAACAACTCCATCAACTAATCTACCCAATAATGAATTTACTGAGAATTCCTATTTTGCTGGCAAAAATGTGCAGCATCCATTTCCTCCCCAATATTATACTAATTATTACGACAATAAGAGCACGCCGACAACGCCCGCAAATTATCATCTCAACAATTACACACCCTACGGTCATTTCAATTTCTCTCCCTATCATTCCAACTTCCATTCATCGCCTGGCTATAGTGGTAGCTCTGCAGCATATATTAACTCCAATGTGTTTCCGAGACAACCATGGAATGCCGTTGGTAATCATCAGACGAGTAATGAATCGATTCGTCAGCAGCAATATATGGGAAATACAACATACCCAATCAATGAATGGTCCTCACAATAAACAAAATGTAATCAAATAACAAACACAACACACCCACTATGTATTTCTTGAATTCACTTTTGACTAATTTATTTATTAGACTAGATGAAAATTATCTTGAAATGTAGCACTAAATACAAAATAAGATTAGTTTGTCATTCCAAACAGATAAAGTTTATTAATAATAAATAAAATTAGGTATATATATCTATATACATAATATATATATATATATATAGAAATATATATATATAAAAAGTGAAATTTGTATTATTGCAGTTGATGGTGTAATGTTTGTATGCATAAGGGAGAATACTAATCGCTATGATCAGTTCTTGGACAAGGAACTGAAAGCTGTGTGGTTCATTGTTTTGGTTAATTGATGCATTGAGAGATCCAATAGTAAGAATGGCTACTCTTTGTTTCTATAATGTGTTACCCATATGCCAATGTACTGCTCAAATAATAGAAACCGTATGTCTGTATTTCATTTTCAAAGAAAGTAATTTTTTCTTCAACTCGCAATATTACCACGAAAAAATACAAGAGCAAAACGTGATGTGAAAGTTGTTCATGCATGTAGTGTTCTGCTTCAGAGATCCGACAATGTTAATTTGAGCAATTTGATGCTGCAGGGATTAATATGCGTGGTTTTAATACCTTGCAGCTTACTTATAGCATTTTTATTATTTTTTGTGTATTATTTTACATTTCTTTTTTACCACTTGACTTAGATATATACAATATATCTATAAACTAAAATGTGTTATCATGTTCTGTTTTAGTTTTTAAGAACCGACATTTATGAGTAATTGTTTTTATAACCAGCCCAATAAATAGTAAGCGGAATGATTTTCTTATATGTTGAGAGTCTTCAAGATAATTTGAGGGTATGTAAAAGTCGTCATTTGTTTGTTGCAGCTAAGAAACTAAATATTGTAGTCTGCCTACCTCATGTGTATATTAAAATTTAATCGCTGGCAGTGAAGTTTACCATCATGTTCGGGCAACATCTTTGGACCATCAATATTATATATATCGCTTTTGGTAAAAATTAAAAGTTTAATTAAAGTGACATTTGAGTTTTTCAAAGATAGTTTGATTTTAAAACTACTCGTGCAATATTAATCTGCTAAGAATATATATTTTCTTTAAATCTGATTTTATGAACTGTCGAATATTAATGCTAAATTTAAACGAGTTTTTATAAATAAAAAAGGACTTCTCAAAATGTGCTACAAACATTATTTTCATATACAAAAGTGGATTAAAATTGATAAATTATTTTTTACGTTGTGAAATGAAAAATATTTCCATTTATTTGCGCAATCAATTGGTTTGTTATATTTCAGGTATAATAATTATTGCATGTTCAGCAATAATATTGGCAGACAATGTTCGACCACAATCGGGGGTAAGTACGGTGATCCCGAAATAAGTATACATTTGTTCGATAGGGATTACAAATGGAATTTTTTCCTTTAGCCAGAAAAAAAATAAACATCACCTATCCTAGGTCTGTTTATATATTTTAACATATTTAAAGCTAAATCTGTTTTTAGCATAATTAAAGCTAAAACATATATTTAATTAAAAATTTTCTTTCGAAGAGCACAAAAAGATTTCTTTGGCATGTGGGTTGCGGTTTACTATATTATTAATAAAAAATTATTGTACTCTTTTTTGTATTTTTTAAATTATATTATCTAACCTTTCCGATATTTGTGAGTTTATCCATTCCAAAAAGACTTGGCATCAGTTATGGGGTAAATGGTACGGAAAACTTTTACCGAAAAAATATCTTAGGTTAGTCTTTATGTTAATTGTTGGTTGAAGATGTGTTAAAAGTTAGTATCTTTTAAGCGAAACACTTCACAATTTAATATTAAAATAAGTTTACAATTTTGTTACAAATACATTTCGCAATTTACGTAAATGGATCATTAAAGAATGGGCCAAGTTTTTCGGCATTATATAGAAATCATTAAAATATTTTTTTTGCATTGTTTAATTTTTTTCCGAAATGTAAACTAAAGGTGCATATTCTGAAAATATGAATTTCACTTTTAATATTCCTTTTATTTTTTTTTATCTCTTTTCATGTTGATCCAAAGGCTTTCTATGTTTATAATCCAATAGGTCATAGTCAACCAAATAAGCTGCGAAAGCTTTACTGGTATTCGATGGGGCAACCGGTCTTAACTCCCAGGAAGCAACGAATGGCTAGTTTTCAGATGAAGCAACGATATCAAAATATTCCAATTAAAATTACCTCAACCTTTACGAATCCTGTGAGGTAAATTTGTTTAGTATAAAATAACATTTTTATTTTCAATAACCAATTATATTGCATTACATTTAAGGAACACTTATCGCAATGCCTATGATGCCTCAATATCTGCAAATGCCTTGAAGTCATATATGAATTCGGTCAGCTTACCAACGACTCCCTTACCAATGAATTCACCAAGATTTCAGCCCAGCAACCCGTATGATGAGCCCTCTTATGAGGATAACAAAAGTTGCGTAGAGAAGAATATTACAATGGCGGCTCAGGATAGTGGAATAACAGTGGCTCAACATTTGCGACCAGTCGAGATTACTTCCGTGCCGTATAACATTCCCCCAATTACTCCACTTCCCATTGTACCTTATGTATCCCATACCTACTTTACCCTCGACGATGTTGTCATTCCCAGTTCCTCCGAGAATCTGCTCTATTACAAGCCCGAAGAGAAGCAAATCATTCCTGAGGTGACACCGCCTCCCTTAACTACACAACGAAGTAAATCCGTTGAGAGTCCGTTAATCGACATCTTTAATATATTTGGCATTGAACCCGAAGAGAAACGAATAGAAGAAAAACCGCAAGAATTAGTCAGAGACTCAGAGATAACCACAACATCGTGGATGCCAGTTACAATGAATATCATCAAAAATGAAACCAAAATGGATATAAAACCTTTTAAGCCAATGTCATTAAGTCAAACTATGGTTGAGAATGTATTGAATATTGTAGCCAACCATAAAAATACAACTCTAATGCCAGAAAATGAATCCATCACGAACTCCAGCAAAGAACTGTGTAAAGGTTGTTTGAATGATGAAATAGAGACAACTTTGAGTCCCATATTGAATGAGGTTGAAGATAAAAAAATTGAGAAACCACTAGAAAAGAATCCAGTAAAAAATATTAAAGAAATCAATAATCAAATCAATAGTTTAAATAGTTTAAAAACCCTGACATCGACAACATTCATCGGTTTGCTAACGTCCAAATTGAAAATTGCTCAAAATCACAAGAAATTCTCACCCATCTCATTGAAGAAATACTCAACGACAACAGCTCCTCCAGTATCCTCTACAACAGTAGCAGCTCTTAGAAAATCCAGACGAACTAAAACCTATTCGAGGCAAAGAAAAGTTGACGCCAATTTAACCAGATTGAATAACTATAACCTAACGAATGCCAAGTCAACTTATTCAAAAATATTACGACCCACTTTAAAAGCAAATCTTAAAGATAAAGAAAAAGATAAAATACAAACTGTAAATGTGACAGAGACAACATCTCATTCAACTTCTACCGAAGCGCCTGTTAGGAATACCCCAAAAACTGTGAGAAATACCCCAGCTCCAAGAATGATAAGTACTTCGACTTCTAGTGAATCTCCGTCTTTGTCAGCGGAATCTGCCATTATGACCATATCGAATGCTAATGGTAGACATCTCAGAGGATCCATGCCGACATTCAGAAAACGTTTAGCCGAAACACAGAAAAGATTCGCTCCATCTACCGATATGCCTCAACTGCCTATTGAACTATATTTCAACAAACTCTCTAAACCTCAGTAGGCTACCATAATTTGTTTGCATAAAAACTATCATTAAATTTATTTATAATTATCATTCAATAAAGGTGTAAAATACTCAATAATTATCTATAAACACTCAATATTCTAAATTTCTATTAAATAAGAATTATTTACAATTTCATATTTAAAAAATAAGATAAATAAATTGCATACTTCTTGCTACATATTTTCATTCACTTAGGTCATCATCGAAAAAGTTTATAGGAATAATATCGAATATGGAATACGCTTTCAGATTGTTGCTACGACGCGGGCTACACGTAGGTAGATATACATCCATAAAAAGCTTTTCATCCGAAAATTATATACCGTATAAGAACAAGCAGAACCTATACCAATATTTATTTCAGAATAGCTACAAAACTGAGAACACGATAGAACGTCAAACGAACAGACAAGTATGTTGATTTTCCTTCACCACCTTGATCAAGAAAATCGAATATACATATATGTTTATATGTATGCTTGTATTTACACCTACATAGATAAGTCAAGTACTCGATGAGGTCTGACACACCTCCTCAACCAAATGCATAGCGACAGAATTGTAATATCGTCGTATACGTGATTTTTTTTTTTGACTATTTGTCTATTTTTCAGCTTTTCAAATTAAAAACACTATGAATGTATATTTTAAATATTAAGTTCTATTTTAAAATTCCTTTTATTAGGTTACAGTCAGTGATGAAAATGAATACAAAAATAATTTTTACCGTAGAATTTATATATATCTGGATAAATATAACACATAGGGTCAAGACGATTGGTTGTTGACTTTAAAACAAAATTGGTCAGGAACCGCTCTAACTGAAAGTGCACAGAAATAAATTCAAATTAGTATTGATTGTGATTTATAGTTTTGGAAATATATTGCCTGCTTGTACCCGATATACACAAAATATCCGAGAGTGCTCTCTTTCTCTCTGACTTTGTTTATAGCTTTTCGATTGAATATTTACATACTCCTTGTTTCTCTAAATGTGTTTGGAATCGTAGAATAAGCATTGATAGTATGGACTAAACACAAAAGCGAAATCACGTGCGTTTTTGTTGTAATCCTATATCAATTTGAGGTTTATTCTATGCATATCGTAGTGTACAGATATTGTGATATATTCATATATAAAGTATATATCGGGTAGCGCACATTCGAATACTTTTCCGGATTTATAGAATGCTTACTCTCTATTTAAATGTGCCCCCGAGTCCATCGACAGGCAACCAGCACCACCGCCAAAGCCGTATCCCTTAGGACCGTACTTGCGTCCGTGGCAGTTTTTGCAGAACAGTTCCTTCTCGTGCTCAGTGCAGTTTGTCGAGTCCAGAGCCTTGTTGCACATACCTGAGGAACAAGATATGGTTGGTCAGAGTCAGATTTCCTTCCATGAGTCTTGTGGAAATCGGAGGAGGGGGAAAAGGAGAAATACTTACTGCACTTGAAGCAAGTCTTATGGAATTTGTAACCACCAGCAACGCGCTCCTCGGCAGCGTATACCGACTTGCCGCACGCTGGGCACTTGGGAGTCTCTACGGGAACGAAAGGCATTTTGTGATGTCTGCAAAGAGTCCAAGCAGCAACAACAATAATAATAAATATATATATGTATATACGTTGATAGTATATAGCTTAGATTTGGCTATAGTATACATACCGTAGGTAGACTTGTAACGAAGTTCCTGTCTGTCAAAGATGCTGCCGACTGAACTGGAAAGATTCTGTACACTGGTAGTCTATATTTGTGGATGCACACGGCACAACAAGAAAATACATTTTGCGTAAGAAACACAGCAATAAACTGTTGAGTATAATCGAATATTTCGCCTCGCCGCTGAATACCACCAACAACAACAATCGTTTACAACAATGCTACAATTACTTTAAACCCGAATTCCCCTCTCTAAGACTTCTCCCCGACTGATATCGATAAGTCGGACTAAATGGATACCAGGCAGAGGTGCATATACAGTTGTGAGCCACTGTAGCTGCTTACATATATAGACATAAATATACCTTCGCCCGCTGTACATATTTATGAGCAATACTCTTATTATTATAACAATTTATATTTATGTGCAAACACTCACAATCATATCCACATGTGCAATATGCATATACATGTACTTAGTATAAATAGATCATTAATAATGCACACATTTGTATGTATGTATGTCTAAGCATTAATGCTTCAAATATATGTATGTATATGGAATGTATGTAAACACCTACATCATTTCATATGACCATACACGTATGCATGTATGTGTGTAGGTAGCTATTTAATTTTTCACTTCTTGAGTACCATTAGGTGGCTGTCAAAAATTGTGTAACACATGGCGTATGGAATATTTTCGAAATCTTCCACTTACATGCGAAAGTTAATTACATGTGTGTGTGCGTGTGTGCGTGTATTAATAAAGCATGTCAGTCTCCCCATGATCGATGTATTTTTATTTAACAAACAATTAAAACAAGTGTGCCAAGTGGCAGTGCTCGACTGGAAATTACCCTGTAAACGAAGTTCATTCATCGTATATTGATACTTTTACGCACTGACTCACAAATCTATTAATATTCAGGCATATACACAAAGAACATAAACACAAACTTACGCGCATGTTAGGGCAATTTCAAGTTCACAAACACATATACCCACCATATATGTGTGTTTGTGTATACATTCCCACAAATACATACATGTGCACTCGCGCACTCTTGGAAAATGCATTTGTGTGTGCACGCATACTCACACATAGACTGCGGTGTGCGAGGGTAGTTTTATGAGGCGCAAATGTGAGCGACTCGAATCCGTTGCATACTTTCAGGCTGCGGAAGAAAATTTAGTTCACATGCAGCTCGCTAGAGGTCGTCCGGTGGCGATCAGTTACCAAAATATTGATGAAATCAGATCTGTAGAATGCCATGAGTTAACAATTGTTTAATAATATTTATTATGTTCACTTATCAAGAAATTGTTTTTCAATCAAGAACTATTATGGTAAGCAGAATATACATAAATATTGCTGAGAAATAAGCATTTAAACATTTATTAAATTATACTCTATTTAAATTAGAATAACGAAAATAAAATTTTACAGGCAAAAATATTTTAAATATGCCATGTCACAGACTATGACTATCAATGGATGGGGTAAATGGCAAATAACTTATACACATTGCAAAATTCAAAATAGGTTTTTATCATAATTCATCTAATATCCATTTATACAAACAAATATATTGTGTGATATCAGCATGCATAGGAATACACAGTATTCATCGTCGAAACGACAAAAATCAGTTGAAAGAGTTCCCTATAATTTTATATACGCTGTGCAAATGAAATTTAGAGATAGCAAATTAGGATCAAAGGCATTTGGCTCCAGTTTAGAAGAACATGGACCAAGAGATAAATATTGCATGCAGAAAACAAATTTACGACTTCAAGCCAAAATTCCTTTCATTGGATGTTTAAGCTATGTAGCACACTTAGACATAGAAATAAATTTGCAAAATATATTGAGAATTGGTAATGGCGAAGATCCAATATATTTGAATTTTTGGAAGCGACCTGCCCTAAATAATTTGTTAAGTGCTTTAAGAGATCGTATTAATCAGAGTGTTGACTTTCTACCACACAAATTAAAGCCCTCAAGATTAAAGAGCAAAGCTGAAACTCCAGATCATCAGCAGATATCTTCGAAGGAAAATTCTCTGAAGAAACCCAGAGAAACATGCTCTAAAAGACTTTCAGATCTTTTGAGAGTACGTGAAAAGCTATTGATATATCAAATAACTACGTTAATGACTTGGCTTGAAGTTCAAATTGAAATACTAAACACTGAAAAGCAATTTAATAGAATTGCAGATATTCAAGAGAAGAAAAACATACTATTAATAAATATGAATAAGGAGCGACAAAATATACATAGGTGAGTTATGATTTTTCAAGGCATAAGTTTGGCGTATTTTTTAGATACATATATTTTTTTAGATTATTGCGACTTGTTGATCAAAAGTCTGTACCACCCATTAATACAAATAAAGAAGGTTCTACATCGGATCTTTATTTACAAGAAGACAAAGACTTACTGCTGAAGACTTTTAAAAACACTTCGCGGATTGAATGATACGCAAAATAGTAATTTAATGGAGCAACCGATTACAAAAATCGAAATACTTTAACCTATACTTTTGGCTTCTAAAGAAGAAGATCGACAAGAACTCTCTTCTATATCGCAAAAATATTGATGCGGTTAAAAAAATTTGTAACAATTATAAGCCTAAAAAGTTTGTGAATCGTGAATTAAAAACAAATACATGTGATTTTTCAGAAGCAAGCGAAAATAAGGAAGCTGAAAATTCGGAAAAAAATCCTTGCCATTATTGCAAAATCAATGCGACATTATTAACGTGAGTATTGATGTTTAATATGGCTTTTACTGAACATTATATATTTATACTCTTTTATATTGCAAACTTGTTTTTAGTCATTATCTAAAAAGTACCATGCTTTAAAACAAAGGATTTAATATAGGAACTAAAATAATGAATATTTATTTATTGAATTTCATATTTTAAATTGTCACACTAGTCAGAACCTGATAATTTTTAAAAATATTTCAGAAAATAACAACTCAGATTGAGCCATTGGTCATCCCCAAAGAACATGAAGCTCAATTAGCTCGAGAAGAAGGATTTATATCATCAAGTAAACATTTATCCAAAACTCGTAAGTAATAATTCATGTAAGAATTTTATATTAGTATTATTAAGTTATGGTTGTTAAATTTAAAAATATAGAGATATTTCAAGATGAGGAGCGTTTCTTATTGGATCGTCTAAGGGAGGATCTAGCATTAGAATTATTTGAAGAGTCTAAAAGGGGCCTAAGTAAACAAGATGCTTCTTCAAACTCGATAGTTTCATTGATCTGGTTACGGTGCACACAAACGGATATTATTAAGGAAATGCAGAACTTTCACTCCAATCGCATGAAAGTCGATAGTCAAGGAAATGACGATCCAATTGAGAACGTGATCAGATACGAATTATGTAATGTGGACTCACGTTGGGAAAATCTATACGCTATATCTGTAGATGTTATTCAAGCATTGGTCGATGAATTAATATTGCAACAAATAACAATTTTAACGAAGAATATTTATAATGAGTCACATAATATTATTTGTTGATCAACTATTAAATATTGTGAAGTAATAATAAAATATTAGACTATATTAATAATTATGCAATATCTTCATCATTTAGTGCCAGATTATTAGCTTTGCTTTTTGCAGAATCATAGAAATCACTTCTAAAATATTGAGCAGAGATGCGCCAATGAAGAGCCCAATAACTCCCCCAACTGCAACTGTAAATGAAAACAAAATTAATATTTGAAAAAAAATATTGTATTTGAGCTATTTTTACCAATAAGATCCAATCTGGATTGTGTAACAATGCGATAGAATCGAGCTGAAGCTGGACTGGCAATGTCAATTTCAACATGGAAATCTTTTTGTTCGGTACCCTTTTCTATAGATCTAAATCGGAAAGAGATTATACATTTAACATATGTGTATATTTGTTAAAAAAATGCAAATGTTGCTAACCCAACAAAACTTATCTGCTGTTCCATGCACGAAGGTAAGCATACCAAATTAATGCTCACGTAATCCTTTACTTTATTTGATATGCTAGCTGCGGATTGAAGTTATGTATATAGTATATAAGATTTACATTTTTAGAATATAATTTGCTAATAACAAAAATAAATAACGGTTAACTGACAGCGAATATATTTAGAAAAGTAAAAAAATAGTTTTCAACATGAAAGTAATATATATAATAACATTACCATCCTGCAAACATTTAATTCCTTTGATATCGCAGTAATTGACACCTGTATTTAAATGAAATTAGATAAGGTCTCAAATACAAAATTTTACATGAAATATTTACCGTCTTGGGCATTAAATACAGAACAATTGCAAGCATCGATCTCCATTTGCATTCTAATTCGAGACATGCAGGTTGAAAAGCTAAAATGGTTTGTAAATACATGTATTAGTTCAATAAAAGGATACAATTTGTATGTCTAATACTCACCTATAAACGAATCTTGAATATGGAGTTTCCTGTGGAAATTTGCACATGCGTTGATTGACCTTTTCATCAATAACTTCGGCATTATTGTGCAGCTCTTCAATATTAAAACTGTAGACTGTAGGCCTTGTTGTTACCGAAAATACTTCTGCATTAAAATATGGCAAATCCTCGGGACTGTGAATATATAACTTTAAGAAATGGAAAATATTTTGAATTAATTCAAGATGATAACTAAAACTAGTTCTATACTTTTAAAACGTTTATATTACTAACAAATGTTTAAAACTGTCTGTCGTAATTAACTGAACTATCAGATCAAATACAAAGAGCTAGAGCGCATTAAAAAGCCTGCTCCAACTTTTTGAATTCATTCATTTGGAGATATATTAAAAGGACTCGTCTTAAATTAATTTTCGAAAGTTGTCACTAAAATTTTACAACTTGAGATTGTATGCTATGAGTGTCAGTTCTCAGTCACTGAAAATTACAATTTTGAAATTAATTAAATTGTGTTTCAAAATTATTATTACTGTTGAATATTGTATAAAGTCATGGACTAGAATTTTGATATATGAATTTGGGGCAAAAAATAAAAAGAATAATAAAAATAATAAAATTTGTTTAGGGTAAACTTTGTCTTTCGAATCGTCCAATATTATATTACAAAAAAAAAAAATGAATTAATTGAAGTCTGAAGATGCGATTTTACACTACAATTCTTACCGATCGTAAACATAGCGTTTAAAATGTATGTTATTTTCTTTAAAAATCACTTACTTGGTATTTGTATAGCAGATCATTTTGTAGAACTATTGTTACATTGCGTACTTTATCGGAGGATGTATATTTTAATGGTAGTTTTTCGATGGTCTTACTAAAAATAATAAAGTCAATTATTTAATGAGTCATACTAGTTTCTTTTACGAGTTGACATTTCTACTTACTAGTCCATTAAATTGTTCGCCAGAAAACAGTTTCCTACTTCGAGCTCATGAAATTTGAATATTGATTCGCAATCTTCAATCAAATTATTGCCGAAATAAAGTTCTTTTAATGATGGTCCTGCACGATTGTGCAAGAAACTGAAAAAGAAATTTTTCAATCAGATTGGTCTGTTCATGGCAAATATAATTAGATATTTATACCTCCTTTCTCATATCCAAAATGTTAACTCCACAAGTCGAATTCCAATCCTTGCAATAAGCTTCTTTAATGTTGCTATTTTCCGGTATCAAGAATAGGTACTCATATATGTTTTTCACATAAATATTTTCAATTTTTTTATCGGGTGGTGCTCGTTTCCTTATTGCCTGTGTAAACTCCTCAGTTGGCTTATTCTTGACGAGACAAATGCTGATGCCCGGAAATGTATTCGACCAATGGATATATGTAGTCGTGACTCCAATTGAAGTCGAATCTGTGCGATATCTTGTAATCATCAATATGAAAATGGAACCCATATTCCAGCCAGAAATAATGATCACAGCGATCCAAAAAAATCTGGAATTCATTTGAAATTGTTAAAACTATTTATAAAAGAATATTTTCCAAAATTTTACCTTTTTTTAAAGAAATTATATTTGAGAGAAATAAATTATTTTATTTGTTTGCATAATTTTGCGTTTTAATAACTTGATTGTGAAATCGTTTTGGGAAAAATCAATGAACTTGCCACATAAACTTTTTGTTTGACGAATCGCGCATCTTTTAATAATTATATACTTAAACTAAGGCATAGTAATTGATTGCTGCATGCAATCGGGCTATAAAAAGAATGATGTCATAAAGCCAAAGTCTATTGCAATTTCAAATCTGGTGGTACAATTGGTACAATTTCCTTTTTTCCCGACAGAAATTTCTCAATTATTTTTTTTTTGCTTACAATTATTTTACAATTGATTTAGAAGCTTAGTACTTTCAATCAATCACAAGGCGTTTTGAATAGTTACATATAGATTTTTTTTTGAGAATACATATTATTTAGTAAATAAACAAGTAAATCATTTATCCTCATAATGGATGGTGATAATCAATCGTGTCGCCATTTTTCACTTGGCTCAACATCATCCACTCAATCGGATCGTCTGCAGACCACAAATAAAAAGAAGGAAAAGAAGGCTCTAGGGAAGCCACAGATATCGCCACCATGCTCCGATATCATAACATCGTCGACAACATCCTCGTCGACCTCAATATCGATGCGTGCCTTGGAATCAGATAGTCGTATACCAAAGCCAACGACTATCGAAACTCCAAATATTGGTTATGAGTTGAACATAGCCAAATCTTTGCTGCAACAATATAGTACTCTAAGTGGGGATAACCTGTGAGTACGATGCTCCTGTATTATGCAATTATTTACAATAATGAGATCTTCGCAGTTTCGATCACCTCAGTGATATTGTGAAGCGCGTTATAGACGAGCGACCGCCAAATGTTATCGATTTCTTCGAAGAGTTTAGTCGAAACGTGCGTGAGCAAAAATTCCACGTTCCGGAGCGATTTCCGCCAAGCGGCGTATTTGCCGAAAGTCGCATGTTTCGCCCGGCCAAAAGAATCCTGGGTGCTATGAAAGTAAGTTAACTACAGTTCCAACAAGTAAGAAAGTCGAGTGTGCTCGACTGTGACTACCCATTTTGAATAAAAGCAATATATTTTGCTGTATTATTCTTGAAATATACGAAAATACTGCAAAAATACTGAAATATATACCAACATTGTATATTTGGTATAGAACCGCATTCAAAATAGACCATAGGCGGCACAAAACACCAGATTGTCAGCCAAAGCAACTGCTACCCCTAGTAAGTAGGCATTTTTCCCCATACAAAAGTATTTCTTTAATAACTTAGACAAATTGCAGGAATCATAAATATTACTGTTATTATTGTATACACCAAAATTCGCAGCTTTAGCTTTAAAATTACGCTTGTTATTCGATTTTATTTGATTTGCGGGGGCGAAAGTGGGCGTGCAAACATAACAAACGCTGTCGAAAAAAAATTATAGCTCTATCTCTTATAGTCCTTGAGTTCCAGTGTTTCATACGGACAGACGGACATGGCTAGATCGTCTTGGCTGTTGACGCTGATCAAGAATATATATACTTTATAGGGTCGGAGATGCCTTCTTCTATCTGTTACATACATTTCCTGCCGGCAGAAAGTTATAATACCCTTCTACCCTATGGGTAGCGGGTATAAAAACCACCAAAGCAATTACTTATGACTTCGCTTAACGAAAATCTTTAATAACAAGGTGTATATTAAGCAGTTACATTATTACCACAAAATAAACACAAATTACAAAAGCTATTACTTAACATTTTATTTTTTTTTTATTTTCTACTATTATTATTAACTGTAGCCTTTATTTTCTTTATTCTCAATCTGATTTTAGCTTCCTACTAATGTAGAACATGATTTTGGGGCTGATGAGGATCTTGGGGAGGAAGCAGTCATCTACGCTGATACAGAGCTGCACATTGATCTTGATGATTCCCTTCGCATGTTTGTTACATTCAATGAGCGTGTTGAGCAATTGCAATTCTATTGGAACCAAGCCGGCTTCAGCATTAGCAAGAATGACATTTTTCAATTGGCTAGCTCCATAAATCGTTTGCAAACTCATCCATCGATAATGCAATGTCGCTTCTGGGGTTGTATTTATGGTTTAAAGAGTTCCTATTACATCGTCGAGGCTTCCCTGACACGTGACGAATTGTTATCACGTTTGAATATGATGGAGGATGAGATGCGCGAAAAGCAGCTGCCATTTAAGATGCGCAAGAATCAAGAGTCCAAGCCCAAGCCAGCGCATGTTGGACCCGAGTTAACTCCAGGGATTTATGGCTGGGAGAATATAGATCCTGACGATTTGGCAAAAATGACACCAAAAGCCGAGCCAGTGCCCTTAGCGGAAGAGATCGAATTCTATGACATTCCACCCGAGTTTATCGGTCGCGGCTGCAATCGATTCTCATACTTTGTGGTCAATTCTCTGTATGACGATTGGATTGAATTGCCAATTGTGACGCCTCGCCAAATTATTGTATCGCGCCATATCAAAAAGTTCTTCACTGGTGACTTGGAGGCAGATGTTGTGTCGTATCCGTGTTTTCCCGGCAAAGAGAAGCATTACTTGCGTGCAATGATTGCTCGCATCTCCGCGGGAACTCACATTGCCCCGCAGGGATATTACCGACGCATGACAAAGAAGGAACAAGATCTGTACGATGGCATCAATATGGATGAAATGGAAGAAGAGGAAGAGGAGGAAGAAGACTACAACGAAGGCGAAGATCAACTGTCAGGTATGTAGTTGAATATTGAGTCTTGAATTGGAATGATATTCGCTCCTTTCTTATCATTGCGATCCAGTAGATAACGATGTGATGCTTTTGAAAAACGAACGTTTTGAGATTGAGCCATTGAGTACTTTGGCAACTCCTATTGCTTGGGTGCATTGCCGGCCAAACATATTAAACCAGGGACGGATCGTTTGGTTCGATGAGGAAAAGGCAAGTAAAGAACGCGAAAGAGCACTGGCTCTATACTTAAAGATGCGACTGATGGAAGAGATGGAAGAGGAGGCGGAAGAGGAGGAGGATGAGGCCGAAGAAGAGGGCGATGAAGAAGAAATGCTACAAGGATTTATGCAAGCCGAAGTAGGACCAGACATCCTGTCATCCTGTGGAAATGATATGAACACAGAGTGCCCATCACCTTGGGTCGTACGCTTTACCAGCAAGTATACTAATCTTAAGGAACGATTGTTGATCGTCCAATCGAATCTGTGGCCTGGAGCATTCACATTCCTGTTCGAGAACACTTGTGAATCCATTTATTTGGGATGGGGACACAAATTTTCTAGGCGAAATGTACCGTTTAATCATTTGCCAAAAGTACAAGAGGAGTTTCCTCATGGAAGCGAAGACTTCATTGAAGCAACCGATCCATCCGTTGAAGACGAGTTGGCCTACAATGAATGGCTGCTCAGCAAACAGAAGCGGCACACTGAACTCGACGAAGATGGCAACGAATACGACATGGATGAGGACGACGATCAGTATGGCGATGAAGATGAATAAAGAATTAATCATGATACATATTATTTTGTTAATTTGAGTGAATGAATAAATAGAATCACAAATATATATTTGTTACAGTTAAAATCTCTAACTTCGCCAGACTTTCAAGTAGCTTCAATAAATAATCTTTTGAAATCATAAATTATTGGAAGATTGATTAGATAAATTTATTATTGTTTATTAAATTTGTTTGTCGCTTGCCTGATTTTTAAAAATTGTTCTTCAGACAACCCCCAAAGATGATATTGAAGAGCGCATGCGTTCAACAAAAAAAAATAAACCAAATACACAAGAATTTTCATTCCACATTATACTATTTCGAAATCAAAACGGAGTTATGTGTTTGATAAAGAGAACTAATCAAAGGGATATTTTAGTTTTATTGTTTTGTTTGATATTATTAATATTTAATATGTCAAAAGTCGATGCCGATGAGAAGAATATTAATAAGTTATTAAACAATCAGGCCGTTGTTAGTCGTCAAATAATGTGCATTCTGGAGAAAAGTCCTTGCGACCAACTAGGACGACAATTAAAAGGTAAGTACACTAATTTATAAACATATCTTTATATATAGAAAATAAGCTTGAGCTGTTTAGGATGCAATACACAGCTCATACATTGATACAATACAATTCATTCGTCATTAAGACTCCCATAATTGAAGTAAACATTCTGGGACACCATTACCAAAGTTTACAATAAAAAATAGTTGTTTTTTTTTAAAAGATGTATTTCTTAAAATTAATTTTCCAATGAAAAGGAATCATTGCTTTGAAACCCATATTTCATTTTTTTGCTTGCTGTAATAAAAGAAAATCAATGATAATATTTCCATTTCAGCTGCTCTTCCAGAAGTCATAACCAGAAAGTGCCGCAATTGTTCTCCGCAGCAAGCACAAAGTGCTCAGAAGCTCACAGCATTTTTACAGGCTCGCTATCCGGATGTTTGGGCTATGCTCTTGAGGAAGTATTCGACTGCTTAGGTCAATTGTGTGTATTGAATGTGTACTACAAATATTTTGCTGGATAAGTTTCATATATACAAATTGGGAAACATTTTTTGCAAGCTTTGGTGTCTTGGCATTGCTTTGAAACCCATACATTAGAAACGCTAATTTAAATTTGTATTTTGTATATTTGTTGTAAAGAAACTCTAAAAAAATTTCCAAATAAACAAACTTTATAAACTAAAGTTAGAGAACAATTGATGGTTGGGCAGCGATGAAAACGGTTAAATAAATTATTAAATTCGCAATTATCGAGAATTGTTTAATATCATCGACAACATATTGACAGTCTACTTTCATTAAAATAAATAGATATAGCAATTTTTACTTAAATAGTCTTTATTTAAAATTATGGAAATTATATATTTACAACACATACATTTACAAGACAACAAGACAAATTTGTTAGTCCGACTTGCAGATCTTTAACTATCTGCGTATGGAGCTGTTTAGGGGTAGGTAAGGGGAATATGTCGAATACATTGGATTGGGTTGAGTCGCCCGTTGCAGGGCACAGGCATCCTGATACTGCGACTGCATATTCATCACACCCATTTGCATGGGGATCTGCGAATTGGGATATTCACCACCCGAACTATAGGTGCCTGTGGGAGGACTCTGCTGCGGTGACATTCGGTAGCTATTGATAGCTCCGTAATGTGACATCAAATTCGGGCTGATGTGCACGTTTGCAGTGCGATTGGGTTGGAGTTGCCACCGATGGCCGCTGAAGTGTGTTGCACGGGGGCTGAGGGCGTGTTGCGAGTGTTTCTGTTTGTATTTTGCGACGATGTGATTGGTGCAATATTCATGTTGCTCGCGTAGTATTTGTGGTACTGCAATGGAGCCACTTGTGTCTGCAGCATATTCGGAGGAGTTGATATATTCCGATTTTGCATCAACAAATGCGGCGGCGGTGTCATCGAATTGGGTGGCAGCGGATGATGTGGGGAGGGAGTTAAACTGGACTGTGCTCCAGGCGATGTATTGCAAGGTTGCGTTTCCAGACAATTGGTCAATTGCTGCAGCTTAGACAGACTGCAAAGGTTGCCACCAGCTAACGCTGGTGTAGTGCCCGAACTGTTGGGCACTGATATGGAATCATGATTTGCTTGTCGTTGGTCATTCGACGTAGCCGTCGATGGTGGTCCCAAGGTGCTTGAGACTGGGATTCGAGGTGTATTCGATACGGTTTCATTGCTTGCAATATTGTTTTGCAAGTAAAAGTTGTTGACAGCACAAGCTGATGTTGGTTGATCAATGCGTTGATGCGAATTGGAAAGGGAATGAACCGAGCTATTTAGCGACATTCTCTGTTGGATCATTGTGGGCATGCCAACGATGTCATAGTTGGATGGATTCGACGAAAAGTTTTGTGAAATTTGTGGAATGGGTACATAATCCAATGGCTGCAAGTTTTGCTGATGACCATGCTGTCCACTGAGTTGTGTAAACTGCAAACTACCCAGCGAATCTTGTTGCGCTTTTGATATATTTGCAGCCGAGCTTTGAGCGTGCTGATGATGAGTATTCTGTGCTGTAGTTGCGCTAGCTGTTGGAATTTTTGCGTCACGTTGTTGTGCGTTATTTGACGCATTGGCGCTACGAATTTGCTTGGGAGTTGGTGCTCGGTGTGACGTAGTCGGCGAATTTGCCACAATATCCGGCTGCAAATTGAAAAATTAATTAACAGATGTTAAAAACTAGCAATCGAATTGTCTGCATATGCATAGTGCTAAACAGAAAATATTCTAATATAATAAGCTTGTTAAATATTTAAAATTACCTGCACATTCAGTTTCCTATTAGCATGTTGTTGATGCTGCGAGCTTCCAATGATGTTCAAATTAGGTGAACCCTCGGGTGTTAAATTCATATTAATATTGCTTTGTTGCTGGATGTGTGAGTTCTGGATAGACATGTGCATCGGCGTCGTTGCTGATTGATTCTGCATTGAGCAGTCTGAATATTGACGGTGCATGTGCACATTATTGTTCTCCGCTGCATGATTGATAGTGCCACCAATTGGTGCCGGAGATTCCATATTAATTTGCACATTCATGCCGCAGTCATAGTGCTGAATCTGGGATGCATTTGATGCCGGATTCTGCATTGTATGTCATGTTGGTATTGACATCAGCTTGGTTGCCAACTGGCAAGTTTGCATGCGCACCCGTCTGTATAATTGGTTGTGCAATTTTCAGCTTCTCCTCGCGCGAACTAACCAAAGTGGCATTCACATTGTGATCTGGTTTTTGTTTTTGAGCCACTCCAGTTGGTTCTCGGCTGGGCAATAGAATAGTTGATTCCGGCTGACTGGCACTGGCATGGCGTGGTCCAGGATTTTGTGCATTACTTACAGATTTAATTTGCTGCGGATTTATCTGCTTTTGTTGTGGGGCGCACTTCTGGTTGAAGTTGCCAGCTTGATTGTTCAGATTGTACTCATTGCAATTGGTTAAATGAGCATCGTCTCTAGGTGCATTGACTGCATTAACAGTATTGATATTTTGCGTCTTGGTCATATCATCTTTTTTAACGCTATTCTTGCGCTCTACCTTTTGCTTATCCTTTGGATGATGCATCTGATGATGCGCATGCATTGCAGATTGATAAGGATGATTCTGTGCCAAATTATATCTGTAGGCCATTGTAGCCAGATCTTTATGGAATTGTTTATCCTTTTGTGAGGGTTCCAAATTGCTTATGTTGTAGCCATAATATTCCCACTGGCAGTACTGTGAAATGTGATGATAGTTGGGCATTTGATTGATGGGAAACTGCGATGGAATTAAACTCTGTAACTGGGCATGATCATTGTTTTTTAGTTGGATTTTATCTCGAATAGGCAATGCTGTTGGCGGAGCACGAACATTGGACTTATCCTCTTCCTTGACCTGCACCAGTTGAGTTTGCTTCATCGGGTCCTTGTCGGTCATTGGATTCACTTTATTTGAGTAGTAAGCTTCAGGTTTCTTGCCAACGTTATTAACGACTTCTTGCTTGGGCTGCGAAGTTTCCACAATTGCTTTCTTATTAATTTTTGGCTTCATATCCACTTCTTGCATTGTAGGAGCTATCACTGGCTTTTCAGCGAATTTCCTGTTCCTTAATTGTTGGATTTGTTGCCTTGCTTACTTCATTGTAAAATGTTTGTTCCACTACAGCATCGTTGGTATTTGATGTCTTCTGCTGTTCCTGCTCCGGTTTCTTGATCTCAACTGCTGCAGGAGTAGCAACGACTTTTGTATTGGTATCTTTACCAGACGTAATAGTTTCTGCAATGGCTTGCAAACTATCATTTGTAACTTGTTTGGGTTCGTTGCTCATTGCTGCGGCATTGCTAACCATTGGCTGACTACAGCTCTTTAAACTCCGATCGACGTTGGTAATCACATCATTGTTTTTATGTGGCTGCTGTTCTTTTATGTCGATCAGCATTGAATCTGTTTTTTCCACGACTGGCAAAAGTGTCTCAATTTTTTCTGATGCAACTGCAATGTTGTTCTTATGCTTTATGTTTTCATCTAACATTTCAGGGCTTCTAGTTAACACTGAAGCAGTGGACGCAGTAGTCGGAGTAGCTGGAGCTGGAGCTGCAGCAGCAGTTGGAGTTGTGGCCGGAGTAGCTGCAACAGCTGTTGGAGTTGTAGAAACGAAAGCAGTTGGAGTAGCAGCAATTGGAGCCGGAACAGGAGCAGTCTCAAGAGCAGGGGCTGAAGCAGTAGTAGCAACAGCAGCAGGAGGAGCAACGGCAGGAACGGCAACAGGAGTAGCAGCAGGAACGAGTAGCAGGAGCAGTTAGAGTAGCAGCAACAGGAGGAGTAGCAACAGGTGCTGTATTTTCTTGAACAGCCTTTATTACATCCTTGGACTCAACCACAGGATTCTGCTCCAACTTGCACTCCACAGTTTTGGGTTCAATAATTTTTTTATCATATAAGCTTGTATCGGAGAATAATGTTTTCTTGGTTTTCTTGGCAACTGCATCCAAAACTTGCTCATTACATTGCTCAGTGTTATTTATTTGCTTCGCATTGTCCTTTGCCTCTTGTACTGGTAGTTCTTTAACCGTAGTGACAACCTCCTCAGGAATGGACTTCATTGACTCATCATTATCGCAATCGGTTGTTGCAATTTCATTAGAGATATTCTCCACAGCTTTGTCTTCCTCGTGACGTTTCCCGTTCGATTTCTTTCCTCTTAATTTGGGAACAATATTAATAGGTTTGTCAATTGACTCCTGTTTCTTAATATCCCGACTGACTTCCTGGACAATAGTTGCCGCTACTATAGTTTTTTCAACACTTTCTTTAGCAGTAATTGATATATCCTTATGATTGGAAATGTTATGCTCCGTATTATCAATGTGGTCACGTTCAAAATGTTTCCTCTTGTTTGTGTGTGGAACCAAGTCCTTTCGCTTAGCCAATCGCAATGCCCGTTTTGTTAGCATATTGGAGTCAGATGATTCCGATTTCTTGGAATATTTACTATCCGATGAATCCGAATTCTCGATTTTCTCTTCAAAAGGACGCTTGCACTTCTTGGAATCAACCAATGTCGTAGGCGTCGACTCTGCGTAGCACAAATTCTTTTTCAAAAAGCTGACGTCTTCATCGAATTTGTCAGAGTTTAATAGACTGGGTTTAGAAGTTTCTTTCATGATTTCAGCTGATGCATATACTTGGGGTTCTGCGTGCTGCTCGCTTTTCTTTTTAAAGAAATCTTTTTCGTCACAATTATCCTCGAATTGGTAACTCAAATATTCACGATTTGATATTGGCTTGATATTATTAGTGGGCGATTTGGAAATTGAAGTCAATGGACTCCAACGCAAGCAATCGGCTTCAATAATAATTCGAGTTTTGCTATGCGCCACTCTATTATGGTGCATCAAAACCTTTTTCCAATCAATTTTCACCGTAATCTGGTATCGGATGTCGCCATCATTCTTGCGCAATTTAATAAAATTAAGAAGCTCAAAAGCTAATGCAATATCAGATATAGCTAAACCGGTTTTAATAGCTATATCCTTGAACGTGATGACTTTCTTATTCCTGTATTTATACAAGTATTCAAGCACTACCGATTTCCAATATGAAAAGTACGAAAGACGTCCCAAATCTGATAACGGTTTCTCCGGTGTGCCCAATTGTCCTTCCTCACGACTCAGCAAGTAGCTAAAGTCTATTAAGAATCTTCCATATCCTTGTCTTTGATATTGCGGCAACGTCAAAATGCAAGACACATTATATTTCTGAGAACAGTGCTTCTCTTTCGAAAAGTAGCCAACGAGATGGCAACCAACTTGATCGTTTTTCGTCAGGATGTAGAAAAGAAATGGTTCCACATCATAATAAAGCGTTTTATGATCAAGAAAAAACTTGGCAAGCAAACACAAGTTTTGGCAGTAAATCTTATTCACATTTCCATCCACTTCGAAAACTGATATATCGCCTTGACGAAAGATCTCTGTACCTGGTGGTTGTTTCCAAATGCACTTGTTTTGATGTCTGTCCAAAACGGAACGACTTTTTGTGTACTTTAGGCAGAACTCACATAAAAACAGCTTCAAAAGCCTACGAAGAAAAGATAGGAAATCAAAAAAAATGATTAAAAAATTGATCACTTTTAACTGTCTTAGTCGAGCAAATTGCATTCAATTGTTCTGTGATAAGAATATTTATATAAATTAAATTACCTTGCATACTCCTGTGGAAATGGACTAGAATACCAAGTTTCAATATTCCATTTGCCTATTTCTATAGATTTAGGACTTTGTCCAGAGTGCAGATGTGATGGACTTTTCTCCATCGGATTTTCACAATAGTTATTTGATACTTTTACGACTGCTTTTTGTAATACTTCTTGATACAAGTCAATATCCAATTGATTCACACCAGGTGGTAAGTGTTGATTTTCTGTAATTTTTTAGTATTATTGAAAGGAATATCAATAAAAAAAATAAATGTTTTATACATACCAAATTTTGTCTGACTGATTGTAGTATCGTTAGGATCCTTCAAATTGTCAATGCATTCATCATAGTCTGTGGTATTGGAATCTTTTGCATTTAGAACTTCCTTTGTTTTGTCTTGAAATTGGTCGGCATCATTATTCAACATTCGATACTTTAACACTGTCTCTTTAGTAAGATATGGAATATCATCATCTTGTTTTACAAATGATTTTGTAGTTTCCAGGGGCATTGATTTCAAGATAACCATCTTCTTTTTTCCTGGATTCACTGGAGTTTCTTTTACAGCATCGACAGTTTTGTCGGGTACTACATCTCGTGGCTTTATTGGTTCTACAGTCGGTGATACTTGGGAATTGACAGCATCCAATACTTTAGTTTTTGTATAACTAAGGCCTTTGAAATTATTTTTATATTTATTGTCAACTGGGTTTTTCGCCACTGCTGCAAATCCCCAATTTTCTGATGAGCCTTCCAGCAAACTTTCTTTATCATTTGATGATGATCGGAAATCAAACTTTTTTTCATTCTCAAAAATGTTTTCCTTTAAAGTACTTCTATCTGAATCATAATCTTCATCATCATTGTCTTCATCGCATTCTGAGCTATCACTAGAACTATCGCTTGAATCCGACTCGGAACTTGAAGATGTGCAAGAATCTGATGAGGAGCTTTCATCCTGATCATCGCAGCCAGCATTCTTTTCATCATCATCGTCCTCTTCATCTTCACTGTCACTTGAGGAAGTTGATGATGATAGATCCGAATATGTTCGCTTCCGACTTAGTTGATTAGTAATTTGTTCACGTTGAAAATTTGGTTTCTTTTGCTTAATTTGTGTGTCAAATTTGTTAATAATGGCGCAATTCTTTTTCTTTTGTTTACTGCCGCCAACTATATTGTTACATTGTTGTGACGTTGATGGATTATCAATAAATCGTTCATTTTTTATCATCGGTCGCTTGCAATTAGTATAAGATTTTTGCGACGAATTGGCGTACTGAGTAACTCTGAAATAAATATGATTTTAAAAATATTTGAAATGATGAAATGTTGCTTAGTAGTTACCTTTCACTTCCAAGCTCAAACTTGATGCTGGCACTATCTCTTCGAACGGATTTGGGATTGTCAACATTTTGCTTCAAACATGCCTTGCATCTGGAATAGTTCAAAATTTGTTAATATGTATTTCTTTGACATGTATGATTCTCTTTAATAAAAATGTTATTCTTTTTAAGATTCAGTAAATTAATAAGTCAATGAATGGACACCTCTAGTTAACTTACCGATAGGGATGCTTCGGCTTCTTGTCTGGAATCGTGTCCAGACATGTCAGATGGAAGTGATTTTTGCAAACGAAACATTGCAGTAGACACGGCCCTCGGTTACGAATCTTGCACACTGCACAATCAGCACACTTCTGGCAATTCCATAAAGTTCCCTTCGTAACAAGCATATAGAGAAGCACATACGATTGGGACTTGCATCTGCCCGCGATATTAGCACAAGTCGTGTGCAATGAAATTCCACATTGCTTACAAGAGCTTAGTGGTTCGGGAATCCCATTGAGATTCTTTTGGGCGTTGCCCGAGCAATGTGCACAAGTCTCTTCGCCCTTGATAAGTACATCTGTTTCTGGCGCTGCTTTTCTCGGCGTTGTCAATGACTTTCCCTTTTTGTATAGCTTTCCTTCCTGTATCAAGAACCCAGCATCAACGGCCTTTTTAATGGATGTCTTGATGACGGCTTTAAAATCCACATCAGGCGACAAATCGATACAGTTAAACTTCTGTATATAGTTTTCAATATTTTTTATAGTAGATCCTTCACATTCTCCCAAATCGTTGACTGCCTTAGCAACCACCTTGTAGAGATTTGTATTTTTGTCAACTTTAATTCGCCTTTTGGCCATTGGAGCCTTATAGGAATGTAAGCCTTTATTGTAAACTTTGATCACCGCTCCCGACTCGACTGCTTTTTCCAGTTTTTCGGCAACAATATCTTCGTGGAACTTATGATGCGTTCCGATGGCTTGACATATTCTTTGCACACTCGGCCGCTGCTTCTGAGATCGGATTTTTGAAATCGCTTCGAGTATCCATTGCTTCCATGTATCCATGCTGATGTCATGAGCAGATTCCCTCATTTTGCGGTTCTTTTAGCTACAAATAATTGTCTAAAATAAGTACAAATATTTAATATCTCAGAATGTAACTCAAAATTGAAGCATACGATTTTTTATTCATTTCAAAACCAAAATGGGGTATAATCGTATTCTTATTAATATCACCTCCATACGACGCCAATATTAAATTCTAAAACTATAACATTTTTACAAGCAAGCCCACTTTCTAACAGTTTTTAACTTACACTACATATTTTTATGGAATTCAAAAATGCTTTTACTATAAAAGCATTAAATTATTTAATATGAAAAGAGAACATAACTTTTTAAAGCACTCGGCATTTCAGTCGACTTATGTATACTTTTTATGCGGATGTCTATACATTTATGCATACTTACATACACACACATAGAACATACGTGTGTGCATGTACATAAACTCTTTAGAAATATGAATATTTTAAGGTATATTCGGCGGCTAACTATAGTGTTCTCGAAATAAAACTAATTTTTACGAGCCTGAAAACATTAATATCCGTTTAGTTATTGTAAAAACAACTATTTTAAATTCACTTTATATGTTTGTATGTATGTACATTTGCATGCAAGTACGTTCTCTAAAGTATCAAGTACGCTCAATTGAGATTGAAAAGCAGGAAATTTGCACAATTTTCTGAATGTACACTAAATCTGATATGCCGCACGGCAGTTACACTAACCATAGCACTGTTTATTGTTATTTAAAATACTTACAGCGCAAAGATTTACTGCGTATTCTGCTTAATTCACACAAAAATTTATTTGTTAATAAAGTATATTTTTCACAAGTGTGACCGCAATGCCAAAATACCAAAAATAGATGTACGTGTTCATTTGAAACAGTGGAATGAAATGGGTTGGAGGAAGCATATATAATATCTATAACATCTCTTCAAAGAAATTATTTTGTTAATTAGGCACTAGTAAATTATATATTTTCTATATCATATTTTCTTATAATCACTTAAGTCTATTTATTTATTTTATTTGATTTAATTTTCTGAATAAAGGTATTTCTTGGCTTTTCAGTATATTAAATATTTGCTTATTTTTACTTTCGACGCTATGTTGCAGTAACGTCAAACACCCTGTGCTCTAGTTGTTAGTGCGCGACTTTAGCAGACCGGTGCAAACATTTTGTTTCCTTGCAAAAAAGAATTAAATGGTCACTTAAAATGGCACACAACGAAAATTCGCCGGCTAACACATTCCGGAATTATTTGAGTGTTCTCAATGATCCGACCGGAACTGAGGATATCAAATTAAAGGCCACTCAGGAGCTGAGTGAGAACTTCGAAATGATCATGCAGTCTCCTTCGTACCCCTCCTTTTTGGAAAATGCTCTAAAGACATTTATGCGAATTCTACAAGAAGGAGAACCTCAATTTATACAAGAGAATACAATACAACATGTAAGTACATATCATTGTTTTATTGTAAATGTAATGTGAAATGTAAACATGAATTTGGAGAGCAACACACATGCATGTGTGTTTTGTATATATGTGTGTGTGTGTGCTCTTATGCTAAATTCACAATGTGCTTGGTGCATTGTTTACTTTTGCGCAACTTTTAACTGGATATGTTCAATGTTAAAAAAAAATGGGCTCTTCAGTTGGGTTGCTGTCGCTTAATGCATAGAAATTATTCGGTTTATGAGAGTTTAATGATTCGTGATATTATTGTACCATATTTCACCGCATGATGAAATGTAAACGAAGACCAATTTCATTCGTTATATCTGGAATATTGCATTTGATGGTAATATTTAATATTCATTTTGTCTCTATAATGAGGCCGTGTTTACTGTAAGGAAAATGGAACTTCCATAGTACTATACATCGCTCAACAACATGTACAACATACATATAATTATTATCCTATAATTGCAGATTCGAAAGCTAATTTTGGAGATGATCCACCGATTGCCTATTACGGAAAATTTAAGACAGCACGTCAAATCTATCATTACTATGATGCTTAAATTATTGAAAACAGATAATGAGGAAAACGTTCTCATTAGCCTGCGTATAATTATTGAGCTGCATAAACATTTTCGGCCGTCCTTCAACCCCGAAGTAAGTGCATCTATTACTATATTACTAAATGAGTAATCTCATATATCTGAATTTTAGATCCAGCTGTTTCTAGGATTTGTGAAGGAGATTTACACAAATTTACCAAATCACTTGACGTCAATTTTTGAAACAACGAACGATATTTGGGTGTCGGATTTGAAGGATCTTGAAATAGAAATGCTGTTACCAGAAACATATTCAATAAGGACCGTTCACGTTGAAAAACCATTGGAACACAATGCGCAGCAAATGATTGTTAGTATTATTAAAATCGCATTTGTAGAAAAATTCGCTAATTATTATTTATTTTTGTTTCCTAGTACAACCTGCTTCCTCGAGGTATATTGTCATTGAAAGTTCTACAGGAGTTGCCAATTATAGTGGTATTAATGTATCAGATATATAAAAACGCTGTGCATCAAGAAGTTGCCGAGTTTATACCGTTGATATTAACAACAATCAACTTGCAGCCAACTGTTATTCAAAGGTAAGTTTTCAATATTAATTCTATAGTTGTAATTAATTTGTTTATTCTCTTTATAGAAGCTCTGCGCAAAAAGAAATTTTCGTTGACTTTATGGGAGCTCAAATAAAAACGTTATCCTTTCTAGCTTATATTGTTCGAATTTATCAAGTGAGTTTGATGCAAATGTAAATAACTTGACTGGTTGCTAAACCATTTCTCTTTAATTAGGAAGTGGTGATTTCTAACTCATTATCAGTAACCAATGGCATGCTAAACTTAATGGAACATTGTCCAAAAGAGGCTGCTCATCTGAGAAAGGAATTGTTGATTGCAGCACGACATATTTTCGCAACAGACTTACGCCAAAGTAAGTACATTTTCAACTAAATTTATTCATCAAATTAACCTTAACTTTTTGCTTGCTCTTTTAGAATTCATTCCATCGATAGATAAATTGTTTGATGAAGACTTGCTCATTGGCAAAGGTGTTACTTTAGACTCGATTCGCCCATTGGCGTATTCAACACTCGCCGATTTGGCACATCATGTGCGACAAAGCTTAAGCTTGGATGTCTTAATAAAAGCTGTAAATTTGTTTGCCAAAAATGTGCATGATGAAACGCTTGCTGTTGGTATACAAACCATGTCGTGCAAGCTGTTATTAAATTTAGTCGATTGCCTAAGACATCACAGTGAAATTGAACCTCAACGATCGAGAAATATTCTCGGCACTTTGCTGAAAATTTTTGTGAAAAAGTTTGAGACTATTGCGCAAATTCAACTGCCACTAATTATTCAGAAATGGTAAGTTTTACGGTATGTTACTACACGTAGCTTATATATAAATGCATACTATTCAATTGTAGCAAAGGACAATCTCAAGTCGGTGCAACTGGAAATATAACTGGCTCATTCTCTGGGCCTGCAAGTGTAGCAGAGGTTAAAGAGGAAAATTTGACTGGTGATCAAGCAAAAATGGCCCAGGGTTCACAATTAGTTTGTTCAGTAAATGTCGCTGAATTCCGAAGCCTGGTTAAAACGCTTGTTGGTGGCGTAAAGACAATAACTTGGGGATTCTTTAACTCAAAGGTAAGATATTCGAAATGGTAATGTATTATTATTTATCTTATCTTATTGTGATTTAGGGATTGGACACCACGCAAATGCATGAAAAACTATTTAACCCTGAAATATTGTGTACATATATTGACTTGGTGCATTTTGCAATGGAAGCTTTAGATATATATACGATAAATGTAAATCCAAATCAACAACGCACATCTGGATTAATTTCGCGAAGCAAAGAGGAAAAGGAAGTGTTGGAACACTTTAGTGGCATTGTAAATTCATCTAGTATTATTGTTATTATACAACATACTTAATGCTCTTTTTATTTGCAGTTTCTCATGATGCATTCCCAGAATTTTCAAGAGATTTTTGCCACTACAATCGATTTTCTAGTAGAAAGGATATACAAAAATCAATCGCTACAAGTGATAGCAAACTCTTTTCTAGCGAATCCAACAACTTCACCATTGTTCGCCACTGTTTTGGTTGAGTATCTGCTGGAGAAAATGGAGGAAATGGGTTCGAATGTGGAGCGATCGAATTTATATCTGCGTCTGTTTAAGCTTGTCTTTGGCAGCGTTAGTCTATTTCCAGTTGAAAATGAACAAATGTTGCGCCCGCATCTACATAAAATAGTTATTCGCTCCATGGAATTAGCGTTGATTTCGGACGAACCCTATAACTATTTTCTGCTTCTAAGGGCATTGTTCAGATCAATTGGAGGTGGCAGTCATGACCTTTTATATCAAGAGTTTCTCCCCCTCTTGCCAAATCTTCTGGAAGGTCTTAATAGATTGCAGAGTGGTTTCCACAAGCAGCATATGCGCGATCTTTTTGTTGAACTCTGCTTGACTGTGCCAGTGCGTCTTTCATCCTTGCTTCCTTATCTGCCTATGCTAATGGATCCGTTAGTTTCCGCTTTAAATGGCTCCCCCACACTAATAAGTCAGGTAAGTGTACTCGCAAATATTATACAAGTAAGAATATTAAATCGAGCGTGCTCGACTATGTATAAGACTATAACTATGTTATATAAATTTATAATTCCAGGGCCTAAGAACGTTGGAGTTATGTGTTGACAATTTGCAACCAGATTTTCTTTATGATCATATACAACCAGTGAGAGCAGCTTTGATGCAAGCGCTGTGGAAAACACTTCGAAATCAGGATAATGCAGCACTTGTGGCTTTCAGAGTTCTTGGTAAATTTGGAGGTGGTAATCGAAAAATGATGGTAGAGCCACAAACATTGATTTATGACCAAAATGAAATGCCCAAAATATCGATAGTAACTTACTTCCAAGAATACGAAAAACCCATCGAGTTTCCTGTTGACAATGCCATCGAATCTGCTTTCAAAGCGCTAAGTTCAAATACAACGGATCAGTTTTACCGACGTCAAAGCTGGGAAGTTATTCGATGTTTCTTAGCTGCATTCATTAGTTTGGATGATGAAAAACATACACTACTGAAGCTGTTTACCCACAACGATTTTGTCGAGAGCAACATTATGAATTGGCCCATTTTCCATAACAAAATTGAAGCAACTAGTGTAAGAGGAACGCATCAGACTGCCTTGATTGGCATGCTAGTGGCCTCTGCCACCAAAGATCTACGGGATTCAGTGTGTCCAGTAATGGCGGCTGTAGTAAGACACTACACTATGGTCGCAATTGCTCAGCAAGCAGGGCCATTTCCGCAAAAGAGTTATTCTCCAAATGGTATTGATCCGATGGTGCTTATTGATGCTTTGGCTGCGTGCATGGGCCATGAGGAAAAGGAATTGTGCAAACCGGGTATCGCTTGCATGGGCATTATTTTAGACACCGCAACCAACATAATGGGCAATAAGGACAGAGCCTGCAAATTACCACTAATGCAATATTTGGCGGAGAAAATGACGGCATTGTGCTATGATCGTCCATGGTATGC
The DNA here is from genome assembly GCA_035046325.1 of Drosophila niveifrons. Taxonomy (NCBI): domain Eukaryota; kingdom Metazoa; phylum Arthropoda; class Insecta; order Diptera; family Drosophilidae; genus Drosophila; species Drosophila niveifrons. The sequence continues at coordinate 613,669 of JAWNOC010000025.1, forward strand.
AAAAGTTGGCGGATGTCAAGCTATTCAATTCCTCTGCAAGCATATGTCCCTGCGTGCTCTCTACCAGCACCTTTTTAACTTCCTTAAAGCCTTCATGTTTGTGTTGATGGATCTGGAAGGCGATGTTTCGAATGGCGCTCTAGATATCACTAAAAATTATATGAAAACAATGTTGGAAATATGCCTGTCTCCAATCAGTATCAATTCTCGGAATGATGAGCTTGAAGACTTGCAAGCAAAAGCTACGTATGAAGTAATTCATGAACTTGTGCGTCATATAACAAGTCCAAATTCAATTGTCAGAGAAGAATCGATGGTTTTATTGCAACACATTGGATCGATACAAAAGAAAACAGTGTCTGAAGTCATGGATCCTCACAAAGACGTCCTTGCGGATATAATACCGCCCAAAAAGCATTTATTAAGACACCAGCCTGCCAATGCACAAATCGGACTGATGGATGGTAATACATTTTGCACTACTTTGGAGCCACGTCTCTTTACTATAGGTAAGTGAGGACGTTTTTTTTTTAATGTCGAGTAATTGTTTGAAATCAAAACATCCTTATATTTATTAAAAACAAAAATTAATGACAATTTTGTATTTTTAAATGTATTTTACAGATTTATCAAACACTTATCACAAGCTCTTCTTCCATGAGTTGCTTACGCTAAGTGAAGCTGAGGATGCTACCTTGACCAAACTGGATTGTTACAAAAATGTGTCGAATCTTATACCGTTAAGAATAAGTGCTCTACGCGCTTTGGCAGCATGTCATTATATAAACGACATTGGCTATAAAGAGAAGATTATAAACATTATTTTCAAGGTGATGGAGAGTGATAAACCAGAGTTGCAGGAAACGTCATATCAATGCATGAAGACTTTCATTAGTGGCATAACTCTTGACAGAGAAAAGGTAAGTTAAAATATTGTAAACTTTTATTAAATTTTTGATTTCTAATTGTATTTTATACTACGTAGATTCAATTAGCTATGCGACCACTGCTACTGAAGCTTGGCGACCACAGGAACTTATCTATTCCAGCCCTTAAACGTTTGTCATATTTTACGCAACTTTTCCCTCAAATGTTCAATGAGAAACTGAGTGAGCAAATATTGACGCATTGTGCCAAAATAATCGAAATATTCGTTAACCAATACAAGTGCACAAATGATTCAATGAACTTCTTCTCCACATCAAAGGGAGGCGATTATGAGCAGAAAATCGTGACACTTATTGAAATGTTTTATCATATCACAGCATCGTCAAAGTATATTGAGAAGTTGTGTCAACTTGTCTTGCAAACTGAAAAGAATCTAATGATCGAGGCTTCAAGTCCATACCGTGAAGCTTTACACATGTTTCTGCAACGTTTTCCTGTCGAGACCGTGGATCTCTTTATGATCGATTCCATCATGACGGATTCGCAATGGAATCGCTTTTTTATTTTTATACTCAAGCACAAGAACGGTCAAGCTTTTCGATCGGTTATCAAGAATTCAAAGTACACAATTTTATTGGATTATCTGAATTGGAGTCCAGATGTTGTGAATAAAAACAAATATGATGTGCAACACCAAGCAGTTTTGATCATCTACACACTGATGGAACTGGATGATCAATGGATACCAACGAAACCAGATATTGTCGATGCTCTAAGAAATATGTGGCGCAATAATTTGTATTCAACATGCGTGGAAAATGTAGCTTGTGATTTGTGGCATTTGGTGGGAAAAATACTTTTGCTATATTTCTCCAACAACACAAATGACATTGACTTACTGTTCCAACTCTTGAGAGCATTATGTTTACATTTTATACCTGATGTTTATTTTCTGCGCGATTTTCTACAGAACACTGTGGCCCAGAGCTTTACAGTCAACTGGAAAAGAAATGCATTCTTTTATTTTGTTGAGAACTTTAACAACAATGCGTTTTCCGAAGATGTAAAAGCGAAAATAATAACATCAGTTATAATCCCATGTTTCACGGTGAGCTTCGACAAAGGTGAAGGCAACAAGTTAATTGGCGCTCCACCCACACCTTACCAAGAAGATGAGAAAAACATCGTGTCAGTGTTCATTAATAAAGTATTTGATCCTGAAAAGCAGTACGATGATGCCGTAAGGATTGCGTTATTGCAACTCGCATGTCTGTTGGTTGAGCGTGCTTCGCAGCACATTCACGATGGCGATGCAAACAATAAACGACAAGGAAATAAGCTGAGACGATTGATGACCTTCGCATGGCCCTGTCTGCTAAGCAAGAATTGTGTTGATCCCACGGCGCGATACCATGGCCATCTGCTGTTGGCCCACATCATAGCCAGACTGGCAATACATAAGAAAATTGTACTCCAAGTTTTCCATTCGCTGCTCAAAGGTCATGCTCTCGAAGCCAGACCAATTGTCAAACAAGCCCTGGACGTGTTGACACCAGCGATGCCCCTGCGCATGGAGGACGGAAATACAATGCTAACTCACTGGACTAAGAAAATTATTGTGGAAGAAGGACACGCGATACAACAGTTGTTCCACATACTCCAATTAATTATACGGCATTATAAGGTACTGTTTAAATCTATACTTAACGTATATTAATTCTATTAAAACATCTCTCGGTCCATAGGTTTATTTTCCAGTGCGACATCAACTTGTGCAGCATCTTATTAACTATATGCAACGTTTGGGATTTCCTCCAAGCGCGTCAATTGAGCACAAGAAATTGGCTGTGGATTTGGCCGAAGTTATTATCAAATGGGAACTGCATCGTATTAAGGAAGATGAAAGAGATGTGAAGATTGAGGAATCCGAAGAGGAGCTAAAAGACGTTCAGCACGTGAAAAGGACTGCGAACGAGTCGACAGAAAGCCGCAAGAAAACGGCAGAGGGCACAGCATCAGCCACTGTACAAGGCGAGTACAATATATGATGTCGTAGGAATATAATATTAATATCGAAAATTGTTAACAGGAAGCGGAAGAGCCGATGATCTGCTTCGATCAATAGATAAGTCTTATTGCGATACGGTGCTCAATTTCCTAATACGCTTGGCATGTCAAGTTAATGATCTGCAGCCAGGGATTATTTCGCCTGGCGAGAATTTATCAAGACGGTTTGTTAACTACACAATTTTATTAAATTTTTTGTATTTTTCATGTACAAATTTTAAATTTCAGCTGCATTATGCTATTGAAGTTGGCCATGCGTCCAGAGATTTGGCCTCAACCGTTTGATATTAAATTGAACTGGCTAGACAAGGTGCTGACCACAATTGAGACGCCGCATCACAACTTAAACAATATATGCACTGCCATTGACTTCCTCACGTTCTTGACGACAATTTTGAGCCCAGAACAATTGGTGGCTATTGTGCGACCCGTTCAACGAGGTCTGTCGCTGTGTATCATACATCAGAATACGCGAATTGTGCGTTTAATGCACATCTTTTTGACGCGTCTAATGGCGATCTTTCCACCGGACGTACAACATAAGCACAGTGAATTGGATGTTTTATATAGTGCCATTAGCAAAATGATTACAGAGAATCTTACATACTATGAGAAGACGCCGCAACCAAATGCATCTTCCCTATTTGGCACCCTGATGATTCTAAAGGCTTGCACTACGAATAATCCGACTTATATAGATCGGATATTGGTTCAGTTTATAAGGGTATTGAATCGCCTTACAAAAGATCATATTAACATTAACACGAATGGCGCCGTGAATCCGCCACCAGCCGACTCCAATTCCTTGGCTCTAGAGTTACTGGTATTATCGCTGGAATTGATCAAAAATCGCATTGTGGTAATGAGTGTGGAAATTCGCAAACTATTCATTGGTACAATACTGGTTAGCCTCATAGAAAAGAGCTCGGAAGTCAAGATAATCAAATGCATTATTAAAATGCTGGATGATTGGGTGAAAGTCAAGGATACAAATCTTGCAACACATGTGCCATCCATACGTGAAAAGTCTGCACTGCTGGTGAAATTGATGCAATACGTCGAAAAGAAATTCGTCGATGAAGTTGAACTCAATGTGCAATTTTTGGAAATAATCAACTACATCTATCGCGATGAGGTGCTAAAACAAACGGAGTTGACGAGCAAACTGGAAGGGGCTTTCCTCAATGGACTTCGTTTCCAAAATCCGCATATTCGGGCAAAATTCTTTGAGATTCTCGACTCATCAATGCGTCGTCGTCTTCACGATAGACTATTGTATATAATCTGTTCACAGGCATGGGACACAATTGGATCCCATTATTGGATAAAGCAATGCATTGAACTTCTAATACTAACTGCGAATACGATGACACAAATTCAATGCTCGAATGAAGCGTTCAAAGTTCCTAGCATTACTTCGGTGATTCCAACTAATGCAACCGATTCGCAAGAAAATACTTTCGTCTCATTTCTTTCATCGCAGTCCGAATCTTTTGAGAACGTGCAAAGTGTTAATGACAAAGATGATGTGTTTGATATTGATTTAAAGTTGGAATTCACATCCGTGCGCAAGGAAGATTGCCAACAAATACTGCCCACTCGACGTGACACGCTCGTAGAGCTGATCTACAAGCAGGCCGAGTTCCTCGAAGCCAATCGTAATATTCGAACTGATCAAATGCTGGTGGCCACGTCACAGTTGTGTCACATGGACACACAATTGGCGGAGAGCATTTGGTTGTCAATCTTCCCTAGCATTTGGAATATATTCTCAGATGACCAGCGCGTGAATATCTCCAAGGAATTAATACCTTTCCTTGCATCGGGCACGAACGTCAATCAAAAGGATTGCAGTCCTAGCACGCTCAACACATTCGCCGAAGGTTTAACGAAGTGTAATCCACCGATATACATTCCCCCCAATCTTTTAACCTATCTCGGAAAATCCCATAATCTTTGGCATAGAGCTATCTTGGTATTAGAAGACTTGGCTTTGACGCAGGCAGCGCGAAGTGATGCAAATCTTGCAGAGGCCAATAGCCAGCCTGAGCTCGACTCCCAACAGTTAAACAACATTTATGATTCGCTATCGAAAATGTATTCGTCAATGCACGAAGAAGATTTGTGGGCTGGATTATGGCTAAAGTTTGCCCACTACCCAGAGACGAATATAGCTATCTCATACGAGCAAATGGGATTCTTTGAGGAAGCTCAAGGTGCTTACGATTTAGCCATGTCTAAGTTTAAGCAGGATCTCAACGGCGGCCTTATACAAATTGATATAAATAGCGAATTGTTGTTGTGGGAAAAGCATTGGATGCGCTGTGCCAAAGAGCTTAATCAATGGGACATTTTATTGGACTATGCTCAGACTAATCGGGAAAAGAACATGTTTCTTATTTTGGAGAGCTCGTGGCGTGTTCCTGACTGGAATTTAATGAAGACGGCGCTCTCCAAAACGGAGCAATGCTACTCCAAACACTATGGATATAAACTTAATTTATACAAGGGATATTTATCCATTCTGTATCAAGAGGACAGACAAGCAACAAGTGTGGAGCGTTACGTTGAGATTGCCTCTAGCTTGTGCATCCGAGAGTGGCGACGCTTGCCCCGCATTGTCTCTCATATCCATCTGCCATTCCTTCAAGCATCGCAGCAAATTATGGAACTGCATGAAGCGAGTCAAATCCATCAGGGATTGTCACAGTCGAGAAACTCGTCGCTTCACGACATGAAAGCCATTGTCAAGACATGGCGCAACCGATTACCTGTTATTTCAGATGATTTATCGCATTGGAGCGATATATTCACATGGCGACAGCATCATTATCAGATCATTACGCAACACCTGGAACAACAATCGGATCAGGGTAGCACAATGCTGGGTGTTCATGCATCTGCACAGGCCATCATTTCCTTTGGCAAAATTGCCAGAAAACATAACCTTACTGGTGTGTGCCAAGAAACTCTTTCCAGAATCTACACTATTCCATCGGTGCCCATTGTGGATTGTTTCCAGGTAATTCAATAAAAAAACTATTGATACATATATCCTAAATGCAGTCCTACCGAAAAAGGAAACTATCGAAGAAATATGTCAAATTTAAAATCGTTACACCAGCGCTTTAAGCGTATAAGCTGACAGAATCGTAATTACTACTTACATCTTATAAATAATCAATTTTTCCTTTACAGAAAATACGGCAACAAGTAAAATGTTACTTGCAAATGCCTTCGACATCGGGCAGAAATGAAATCAACGAGGCTCTTGAAGTGATCGAGTCAACAAACTTAAAGTATTTCACTGGGGAAATGAATGCGGAATTCTATGCCCTCAAAGGTCTTCTTTTGGCCCAAATTGGACGTACCGATGAGGCGGGAAAATCATTTAGTGCGGCGGTGCAACTCCACGATGGACTCACAAAGGCCTGGGCCATGTGGGGTGATTATATGGAGAAGATATATTTGAAGGAGAAGCAAATCTCGTATGCCGTAAATGCATTGATTTGTTATCTCCACGCTTGCCGGAATCAAAACGAAAGTAAGACTCGAAAATACATTGCCAAAGTGTTGTGGTTCTTGTCATACGATTCCGCGGATACTTTAATAAGTACTTTCGAAAAATATGTATCGGGAATACCACCATCTTACTGGCTGCCTTGGATTCCACAACTTCTCTGTTGTCTCGAGCAATTTGATGGTGATGTTATACTAAATTTACTAAGCCAGGTAAGCCAAACGATACATACAAATATATAATACTGTGTATTAAAAACATATATTTATTTTTAGATTGGACGACTTTATCCCCAGGCCGTTTATTTCCCTATTCGTACGCTGTACCTGACCTTAAAAATCGAGCAAAGAGAAAAGCATAAATCCGCAGAGCAGGCAGTATTTGCCGGTAAACTGGTGTCAACGGTAAGTAACTATCATGATTTGTTCTTAGTTGTATAATTTTATATCCATTTTATTTATAGAACTTGGAAAATTCGGCTACGATGTGTGGTCGAAGTGCCGCACCCACAGCCTCTGTTAATCCGATTAAAGCGACACCGCCGATGTGGCGTTGTTCCAAAGTAATGCAACTGCAGCGTGAAGTGCACCCCACCATTTTGAGTTCCCTTGAGGGTATTGTGGATCAAATGGTTTGGTTTAGGGAGAGTTGGACCGAAGAAGTTCTACGGCAACTGCGTCAAGGATTAATTAAATGCTATGCCATAGCATTTGAGAATCGAAATACTGTTGTGAATGCAACGATAACGCCACACACGCTGCATTTCGTGAAGAAACTGGGTTCCACATTTGGCATTGGCATCGAGAATGTGCCTGGATCTGTCACGTCATCCATCTCACACTCGGCCGCTTCAGAGTCACTGGCAAAGCGAGCGCAAGTCACATTCCAAGATCCCGTTTTCCAGAAAATGAAAGAACAGTTCACGAATGATTTTGATTTCTCCAAGCCAGGTGCAATGAAATTGCATAATTTGATCTCCAAACTGAAAACCTGGATCAAAGTCTTGGAAGCAAAGGTGAAAAAACTGCCGACATCCTTTTTAATCGAAGACAAATGCCGCTTTTTATCGAACTTTAGTCAGAAGACAGCTGAAGTCGAGTTGCCTGGTGAACTCTTGATTCCCTCATCGTCTCATTATTATGTGCGCATTGCGCGCTTCATGCCGCGTGTAGAAATTGTACAAAAGAATAATACGGCTGCCCGACGATTGTATATAAGAGGCACAAATGGAAAAATTTATCCCTACCTCGTGGTTCTCGACTCAGGTCTTGGCGATGCGCGACGCGAGGAACGAGTGCTACAGCTCAAACGAATGCTCAACTATTACCTAGAGAAACAGAAAGAGACCAGCCGTCGATTCCTCAATATAACTGTGCCAAGAGTCGTGCCTATTTCACCTCAGATGAGACTTGCTGAGGATAATCCAAACAGCGTCTCGTTGCTTAAGATATTCAAAAAGTGTTGTCTCAATGTTAAAATGGATTACGATATGCCCATTGTAAAATATTACGAGCGTTTATCGGAAGTTCAAGCACAAGGAACACAGATTTCGCATACAATCCTGAGAGAAATTTTCTCAGAAGTGCAGTGGACGATGGTTTCAAAGACACTGCTGAGACAATGGGCAGTAAGCACATTTGCGGCAGCTACAGATTTTTGGCAATTCCGAAAGATGGTAAGAGAATATAAAAATCATACTTAAATTGACTATATAATTTCTCATTATTATTATTGATATAAGACGATTTAGGTTGCGCCATGAAATAATTAACTAATTTCTAATCATTTTTCAGTTGACACTTCAATTGGCATTAGCGTATCTTTGTGAGCATGCTCTAAATCTGACGCGCTTAAATCCAGACATGATGTACCTACATCAGGACTCCGGACTGATGAATATTTCATATTTTAAGTTTGATATCAACGATGATAAACAACAGTTTAATCAACATAGACCAGTGCCATTCAGATTGACCCCCAATATTGGTGAATTTATAACTAACATTGGTATATCTGGACCACTGTCAGCTGCAATTGTAGCAACAGCTCGTTGTTTCATTCAACCTAACTACAAACTTAGTTCGATATTACAAACAATCTTGCGAGATGAAATTATCACGTTACAAAAGAAAGGATTTAGGCAAAGCAAAGTATTGGATGCATCCGATGAGCCCTCCGTTGACAATAACACAATGGAGCACACGGTTCGCGTGGTGAATTCAGCTGTGGATACAATTTTATTACGATTAAATAAAATCTCATATTTCGATAATATTGAAAAGAAAAAGGTGTCTGCCCTTATTCAATCCGCAACGAATATTGAGAACCTTTGTCGTATGGACCCAGCGTGGCATCCATGGCTTTAAGTTTAAGTTTTCATTGTAATTAGCATAATATACATATTTGTAATAAAGACATGATTTTTAATATGAATGGAAGATTCAGTTTTTTTTTTAAATTATCAATGATACTTCACCAATTTCAGTCTTAACCAGGTAAAGATATCCTCCAAAAACTGAAAGGTCTTTACGATTAACCTTTATGAGATCGAGTTATAATTAATTTTTTTAAATATCTGACTTATATTCAATACCCAACTGTTAACATAAGTAGTTTAAATTTGAAATAACATTTTTTTATGTTTTTAGATTCTCTTGTAACAAACTATTTATTAAGTTAAAAAGTATTACAGTAGTAAAATAAATATGACTTACAGATCTATCAGCAGACGACACAAAAAGGCCAAGACTATCTGTCTACTATAATAAAAGATTAATATATTTTTAAATTGACATTTAAAAAAAAATTTAAATACTGGAGTTCAATACCGACAACTCACTGCAAATAGTTTCCTATGACTTTATTAGTGATGTTTAGTTATCCTGACAATGGCGCGTGGAAAACTTTTAATCTATCCGTTGATCTACGAAAAGTTTTATATTTAACTTTTTATTCGACCGCAAATTAGGTAAACTTTTCACCGTAGACTAAATAATGGATTTGACAGCTCCTGTTTTATCATTTATCTTTAATACCCTTGAAAGTATTGTTAAATATTCTTATTTCATGTATTCCCAAAGATAGGTTGAGATTAATTAAGATACTCTAACTCGAAATTCTATATACGAATATACTTCAAAGTTCTATTTACCTATTGTACATGTTTAGTGATTGTGATTCAAGAATGTGCCAAATTTTCTTAGACCCAATTACGCAATTGTTGCTCGGTGTGGAAACATTTATTCCCATAGTAACGAGAGCCTAGCAACAGCATTTGTAATATTTTTTATGGGCCATGGCAACAGAGTAATTGGCCCGTAAATTTGATATGAATATGAAAATACGATAGTTGTGTGGTTTCATTTCAAAACCATCTAAGCATGTACACACAAGTTCAAATTCAAAATGTGGTCAACGAATTTATTTTTTGTTTTATTTACCTACTTTCATTTAAATTACTCTACGTCGTTGTTAGCAGCGTGGATGCACCCTTCATTCACATACCCGGAAATGGATTTATATCCGGCACCTATCTTAAAATGTTCCGTACTCAAAATATTAAAGCATATTTGGGTATACGGTATGCACACGCAGCTAGATTCTCACCTCCCGATGTGGAGCTGCCACCATGGAAGGGCATCTTTAACGCAACATCTTTCGCTCCAAGCTGTTGGCAAGCACCCCAAACGGCATCAGAGAGCCCGCAATTGGATAAGGTTTTGGAAATCATTTCGGGGGGCATGTCGAGTGAAGCAAGCGAAAGAAAATACGACGAAAACTGCTTAAACTTAAATGTATTTGTACCTGACGGTAAGTGAATTTAATTCAATTAAAAAGTAAAATATTACAATATCTCAAAGTAAAATCGATTATAATCGTATCTTGTAAAGTATTTGTTATACTCCAAATTAAATGCAGAGATTTAAAATAAAATCTTTAATCACAAAAAAAATATATTTGAACAATTTACAAATTTCAGTAGTCTGCGAAATATTTCGATATTAAAGAGTTTACTTTGAAGAAGTTGTTACAAATATTTAAAATAAATTGATGAATATTCGAATCATAAACCACGCATTTTGTTTTTTTTTTATGTATGAATCTTTTTATTTCTAAGTAATACAAATAATTAAGTAAACGACTGAATGTACACGAAGAAGAATTAACAACAAATTAAGTTATTCCTAAAAATAGCAAAGATTAATTAATTAAATAGAATGTTATAATTGCTGTTAGTTGTTTTAAACAGATTCATGAAAAATATTTAAGACGGAATATCTGTATAGGGAGCAAGTAGGTTTATTTATTAAGTATACGACTCGAAGACCAACATGTATACGCACAACACAATGTATGCATTTAATTTGAAAATATTTATTCGCAGGACTACCTGAAGTTGATGGATATGCGGTGATTGTATGGATCCATTCCGGAAATTTCTCAGCTGGCAGTCCTTACGACATCGAGCCCTTCCAAATGGTTTTCAAGCAAAAAGTGATCGTGGTTACCTTTTCGTATCGTCTCAATATTTTTGGATTTTTTTCCACCGATGACGGCGAAGCGCAGGGTAATTATGGATTAATGGACCAATCGGCCGCACTCTATTGGGTGAAGAAGAACATTAATTATTTTGGGGGTGACGAGAATCGCATCACCTTGATGGGTCATGATGCGGGTGCAATAAGTGCAGCATTGCATATGACATCGGGGGAATGGTCAAAGGGTGCATTTCATAAAGTGATTATAATGTCTGGAAATCCTTTAAACACAGTGCGAATGCCACATGAATACAATGCTGATTTGGATAGGATTGCAGTCATATTTGGATGTGCTCGTCGACCAACGTCGATGCTAGTACAATGCTTGCGACGGGTTGATCCGAGGATTATTACTGATAATCTGCCACTTGTGAATTGGGGTCCAATTGTTGATTACGGCTTAAGCAACACATCGTATCCTTTTATCGAAAATCAACCAGAAATACTTTTTAAAAATGGTGCATTTCATAATGTGCCCGTCATAATTGGAATTACCGACATGGAGGAAGTTCTAACCATATTTAAGGATTATATATCTTCCGAGTTGACGGCCGATGATCTCTCCAGCTTCTTTAATGATATGGCCATGGGTGATATACAGAAAACAACGGGTAGCAATGAATGGTGCATGAACTTTCCACTTATTGCGGATGCGATTGCTTTTATGTATTCCGGACAAACTAGTGACGAAAAACTAACAGTAAACACAAATTTAATCAATGCACATACTGAAAAATTCTATATAACTCCAATACAAATGTTCATCGATATATTAAGTAAACACCAGACCATTTACACCTATAACTTCAAATTTCGATCGCCATCGTTAATCGTGGATCTTCCAAGCTGGGTTAGCGTACCCAAATATTTTGACCAGATTTTCGTTTGGGGAATACCATATATGAACAATGTCGTCGAGTGGAAATCAACCGACAAGAAAATTGCAGATATTGTCATGACTCTGTGGGCAAATTTCGCTAAAACATCGAATCCAACAAAATCCAATGTCTACATTAAATGGAACACCGTTGAGCCTCCTAAATATTCTGTCCTCCTTATCGATGAGAATTTTAACTCCGAATATCTTGCGAATAATCATCGAGTGATGTTTTGGAATAATTTATATCCGAAACTTTTACAATTTGCTTCCGAGTGTTGCAATTCCACAATTTCAGCAGCAACATATCCAATCACACCCACAATATTTTTATATATAAGCATGTTATTTATATGCATACAAATATAAATAATTACTATTTCCATATCATAAAATTTATAAAAACGTTTATATATTACACGAGAGTTTATTAAATATATGTATTGACATTATCTACGATGCGAATGAAATGTTGTTTTTTCTTTATGATGCCAGATGGTTTTTTGTGGAAGACTGATGATGTTCGTATTTTTGTATTTTATGAAAAGGTAAAGACAAAAATAAATATATCCTTTCCTCAAGTAGATTTTTGCACAACATGCGAAAAGAAAATGTGAATATCATTATTGCTAGTAGTTGAATAAGTTAAAAAGTTTATTTACAAATGAGGATCATTTTTATAACGTGCAAATATTTCACTTTTAAACACATCAAATTTCTTTCGATTCGCGTTATTTTGCTGTTCTCGCCAAGCGGGACGCGCCTGCTTTCTTTGCAGACCCCAGTGGCAGGTGAAAACTGGCGATAGCACCAGAAATTTGTATCCAGCCACGTACATTTCATATACCTTAATAAAATGAGAAATCGATTTTATTAAATTATTTCATATCACAAATTATTTTACTTACTTGAGAATTTCTTGTAAATCCATAGCCAGTAAATCGTTCATCGTGAACTGGCACTTTATCTATGGCGATGTAAAAAGGCTCATATAAAAACTCAAAGTTTGTAACCGTATGACTAACGCTGACTGCAGTCTCATTTCGTTTTGATAAAAGCCATCTATGGATAAGATCGAAAATAAATTGCATTTGGATAAAGACATCTAAAACAAAACGATTCAAATTGGCTCTTACCTTGTAAAATTTGTCGCATATTGATTGTAAATGAAAACTTTTTCGTGGAATGGCCTGGCGAGCCCTTTTTTAATTAATGCGATGAGCGTATCTTTGGTGCGCGGAAACGCAGCACGAACATCAATTTCAAATGTGGGAATCACATACGCACAACTTCCCTCACAACGCGCAGTCTTGAAGAAATGGTTTAGTTGCACAACACTGTTGATGCTGGGTATGATATCGACATCTGTTAGAAAAACATATTTCGATTGACATCCTTTGCGGGCCACATTCCGCATATGATTCTGGGGATATGTATTTTTTTGTCGCCACTCTAAAGTCTTGGCCGTACGAAACTTTAACAGAGCCTTTAGGGTTCGCTCTGGATATTGACAATTGTATTTATTTTTAATATTCACTGTATCCATTTGAACTGTTGGTAAATTGTCAAATTCCCGTGGCACTAAGATATGAAATGTAGCATTTGCCTTCACATTTGGAAAGCACAAGCGCAAATATGTCACAAAATATCGTAAAACAATATATTCTTCATTACCAGCGGAGAATAAAGCGACTGATAAAGGACCACGCCAGTTTTCAGCAACCTGAGGCAGCGAATACAATCGTTCTACTGAGCTCTGGGTGGCCAGACAAATCAAACTGGTTTTAGATGATTCCGCATATTGATCTCCGACAACAGCGAAATCCTTTATTTTGTACATTTGCTGGCTGTCCCACCGTCCATATCGTAAGTCAATATTATCAAACGTCAATGAGATTGTGTTATTATTATTTTTCACTGGCAAAGCACCCTCAAAACTGTATTTTGGCAAAGGCAATGGCTTATTGACAACCTCCAGATTCTGTGGACAACCTGGCACAACTTCAGCCTTCAATTGTGGCACACTTTGTCCTGCGTTCGTGCTATGTGCTGGTGGATAAACCCTGACTAGCCAGAAAATGTTGACGGACAGCATTATAAGTAGAATCTTTATGGAGCTACATGGTAGCAAGCGGAACTGCAATTAAAGTCAAATGTTATGCTACTTAAGAAATATCCAAATGTGTACGTGATTCAGCGAAAGTAAATGTAACAAAATAAAACAAATATGATTTTATAAATTACAATTTATTTCATATTAATAAATACATTTGTATATGTAAAAATAAAAACTATTGTTAGATACACAAATACAAATATTTTATTTTGTAAACTTTTTGATTTGATTTTACAAAGTCATTAAAATTACAGATGGGTGCTCAAATTAATACAATAAAACTATAATATATTTTTAAATATTACAAATTGTCAATTTACCATTATTAACGACTACACTAAACAAGGACGAAATCACAAACTGAACATACATATGTACATGTATTTGTCCGTAAACACTAGACATTTAGATACATCGAAAGAACAATAAATTTATCGATGTTAAATCGATGTTTCTCTACCTCTAACAAATACCAGAATCATAGGGAAGTGCTCTTTTTAAAATTAATTAAAAGTTAATTTATAAACGTTATGATCCATTAATTGAAATTTTGCTTAACTTAATAATTTGGATAAAATTAAATAAAAAATTATCCACTTCTAAAGCTAAAACTACTGTATTCGCAAGAGTTTCATTACTTTCTTAAAAGTAAAAATAAAAGTAACGCAAAAATACCTTACATTCATACGCATGTGTGAACGGTATTTGCAAAGAAGTCGCGTTCAAAACAATATATATCATAGTAATCTTCAGACATACATACATAAACCTATATACATTCGTATGGACATAGGTTTTTTGATTTAATTTTTTCTCGCAGCGCCTCAACAAATAATTTAAAACTGCGTAAATGTTAATTCTTTGAAAATCGCGTACCTCGTCGTGTGTGTGCCATTAAAATCGTATCAACTTGCTGGAGTCAAGTGATAAGACAAATTGGTGAAGAAAACGTAAACATAACACATATTGTACATACCACACCGTAAAACGAAATGGCAGATTTGGAGGCTGTTCTAGCTGATGTCAGCTACTTGATGGCTATGGAAAAGTCGAAGTGTACACCAGCCGCAAGAGCCAGCAAGAAGTTAATATTACCAGATCCCAGGTACACACATTTGAATCATATTCTTGTGAATATGTATGTATATGAAAGTGTTTTACTTGCATGTGGATACGTACATAAATACAGTATACAGTATACAGTTCCAGACTCATGCAAAAACTATATACATTGTATTTATGTGCATGTGTCTGTTTATCTAAAGACCTTGTTCAGGATTAGAAAGAGACTCTGCAATCAACTTGCATGCAAATATTTTCGAAAACATTTATCCAGAGGGTACACCTACATACATACATACATGTATCTACACACCAGTATGTACCGTTATACACTCAAATATAAAAGAGGCTGATATAAGTACATATGTATATACACATACAAATACTGTGCATACTTTGGATTTAGATACATACGTATCTATAAACATTACCACCACAAATGAATTGCTAGAAGTTCTATGATTTTTATTGTATTAGTCTGTGCAAAATGTATTTATAGGTATTTCGTACAATTTTACTCTGGTTGAAAGTTCTTAATCAGAGAGAATGCCCTTATATTGTTTACCACAATCTTGGACCACAAATGTATATGAAAATACCTGATAGTCATGATTTATTGTAGGAATAGAAATATTCAACACTCCTATGACTTTATAAATAAATATAAGCATATATTTTTTTTTTTTGTTTAAGTGGTGTATAATTATTTGTTCATTTGCTAATGTTGTTATCCATGTTATGTATAGGCATGCAAATAAAAAACATTATTTGTCCTGCCTAATTGACAGAACTATAATAAAAACATATAAAGATAGACCTTAACAAGAGTTTGGATGAGAAACTCAATTCTGCAATAAGTTGGAATTTCTCTAAAGTCCGAACAAAAAGTTTAACAACTAAATTTGGGGCTTACATTTGTCTTGAATCTTAGCAGTGTGCAACAATTAGGTCGCGCCTAGAGAAAAAAATTAAACAATACTCCCAGGACACTAGATGAGGCAAGTGCAACTCCCATTTCACTAAACAGACATATAATATTATGTTAGCAACAAATTAATAAAATAGATTACATGTACCACAAGAAGACTAGGTAAACCTAAGAACTTATTGAAAAAAAAAAACAAAAGAACAGATTATACTGTTCATTGGTTCTTGTTATTCTTTTGGCATTCGCTTTAAACGCATTAAATGCTTTTCATATATTTTCTTTGCAGTGTCAGAAGTGTTATGTATAAATACCTGGAAAAGGAAAACGAACTCAGCTTTCACAACATTTTTAATCAAATTATAGGTATTTACACAATCCACAGATTTGTGATGCCCATTCTAACTAATATTTTGCTTTGAAGGTTATTTGTTGTTTAAGGATTTCTGCGAAAACGACTCCGAAGAACCAATTCAACAGCTAAAATTCTATGAACAGGTATTACTATAAAATTATAAATTTCTTAAAGTTTTTTTATTGACTCAATATATTTTTTAAAAGATCAAAAATTTTGAGAAAACGGAGTGCTATGAAGAACGCAAGAAGTTGGCAAGAGAAATATATGACAATTTCATAATGGAGGAAATGCTGTCACATACTTATGTAAGAATATTCATTAAATTATAATTAAATATACATATTAATTAAACAAATTTTTTTTTTTTTTTTAGGAATACTCGAAAGATGCTGTCGCTAATGTCCAAAAGTATTTATTAAAAAATGAAGTTCCTGTGAATTTATTTGAAGTAAGCAAATTTATTTAAACTATTCCAATAATATTAAAAATTATTTTATCGTTTTACTATTTATATATATTTGACACTAGACTCTTCATCTTTAAAAATAATGAAATTTCAATATATTTTAATATTGCGCCATTTGAAATCTAGACCATTTAACATGAATTTTCAAAAGCGCAAAAAAAGAAAACTAAAGCTGAAATGAAAGAGAACTTGTGCAAGTTAAATACTATATCAAAAATGTATTTGTTTGATCTGTTTTCTTTTACAGCCATATATGGAGGAAATCTTTGGCCAACTTAAAGGAAAACCGTTTAAAAAGTTTTTAGAAAGGTTAGTAGTTCGTTCACCTCTAATTTTCAGACGCTTTATATTTTAATTTGTTTGTTTTGCAGTGACAAATTTACGAGATTTTGCCAATGGAAGAATCTGGAGCTCAATATACAAGTAAGAGTAACTATTTAGTAAATTATTATTTTAGATGTTAACTATCAATTATTCGCAGTTATCAATGAATGACTTTAGCGTACATAGAATAATAGGACGTGGAGGTTTTGGAGAGGTCTACGGTTGCCGAAAAGCTGATACAGGAAAAATGTACGCAATGAAATGCTTGGATAAGAAGCGCATTAAGATGAAGCAAGGCGAAATGTTGGCATTGAATGAACGCAATATGCTGCAAGCAGTTAGCACAGGAGTATGTTAATTCATTCAAAGTCAAATTGGATTTTCATTAGAAACATTTTTGTTTTTTAGATTGATTGCCCGTTCATTGTGTGCATGACATATGCGTTTCATACCCCGGATAAATTGTGTTTTATATTAGATTTAATGAATGGCGGAGACTTGCATTATCATCTATCACAACATGGAGTTTTCAGCGAAGATGAAATGAAATTCTATGCAGCTGAGGTAACGATTCAAATTGTACATATAGGCCCAATTATTTAAATTGATTTTTCCATTAGGTCATTTTGGGTTTGGAACATATGCATAAGCGCTGCATTGTTTATCGCGATCTGAAGCCTGCTAACATTTTGCTTGATGAAAATGGACATATTCGAATATCTGATTTAGGATTAGCATGTGACTATTCCAGAAAAAAACCCCACGCTTCGGTGGGCACTCATGGATATATGTCACCTGAAGTATTATCGAAGGGAACATCTTATGATTCATGTGCCGATTGGTTCAGTTTCGGTTGCATGCTCTACAAACTACTCAAAGGGCATTCACCATTCCGACAGCATAAGACTAAAGATAAACATGAGATCGACAGAATGACATTAACTATGGTATGCTACTATAATCCTTATAATCCAATCAAAATTTCAACTTTTTCTGTTGTACATATATTACTTTTAATATTCATTTCACATCCCACTTTCAACAAAGAACATTACATTCCTTTTTATATATTTAATTATGTAACAACAAATTTCAATCAATCCACATACAATCTTTTTATACTTACACAACTTATCAGACATAAAGTAACATGCATTAACTTATCATTAAGACAATAGCTGACAGTGGCATAGACTTTGAGTTAGTGCAAAAAATCTCCTTACTGCTGATTAGTTTTTCTTTCGGAATTCATGTCGAATTTTCCAAGAAAGTTTGTTTCTATTCTGCACCACTTGAGTTAGACAGTAAATTTATAGTTTAGAATAATTGCTGATCGGAAATAATTATTTTGAGTAACTTGGTAAAACGTATCCACTGCTGGAAAACTAAACATTTTTAGTAAAATCTTTATTTAAAATAATTCACCCACTGAACTCCCTCGACACACACATGCCGTTGCCAAGAAGCTCTTGCGCGATGAAATCAAATCATACAAACTCACACTTGCGTTAATAAGCGTACGATAATTACCAATTTTTTTGTTGACACTCAATAGGTGAGTCATTTTAATAATTTACCATTTCACATCAATTAACAAAATGTTACAATAATTTGTATAGAAATAAAAAAAAAAAACACTTTTTGTTTGGCAGAATGTCGAACTTCCAGATACATTTTCTGTGGAGCTACGGAACTTATTGGACATGCTTCTGCAAAGAGATGTACCCAAGCGACTTGGCTGCATGGGAAACGGGTATGTTTAGTAGAATATCCTTTATGTGAAATTCTTAATAATGTTTAATATTTGCAGTGCCGATGAAGTCAAAATGCACAATTTCTTTTCGGGAATTGATTGGCATCAAGTTTACATTCAAAAATATACTCCACCTTTAGTACCTCCTCGTGGCGAGGTCAATGCCGCCGATGCCTTCGATATTGGATCTTTTGATGAGGAAGATACCAAGGGCATTAAATTAAACGATAGTGACCAGGATCTCTATAAACATTTTTCATTAACAATCTCCGAAAGGTGAGCTAACGTAACGTAAAGATGGATAACGCTACTGTTATCAAATTATCCCTAATTTATTGATTACTTAAAAAAAATTAAATTCTGTAGACTTACATTAAATTTAAATCTTTTCTTCAGGTGGCAGCAAGAAGTATCTGAAACAGTATTCGAAACAATCAACATGGAAACCGATAAAATCGAGCAAAAGAAAAAATCTAAACAAAAACAGCACTTTGATGCCGATGAAAAAGAATCAGATTGTATACTGCATGGGTATATAAAAAAGTTGGGAGGATCATTTGCATCATTATGGCAAACTAAATATGCTAAGTTGTATCCGAATCGGTATGCTATTCGTTAACATTAAGTTCCTACAAGTTACAGCTTCATTTTGTATACCGCTTCTTTGTTTTTTAATCTAATCCTTCAATTTTTAATATTGTAGCTTGGAACTTTACTCTGAAAGTGGAAATAACAAGCCGGAACTTATATTCTTGGACCAAGTAGAGGATATTTCATCTGACTTTATTCAATACAAAAATGAGCAATGCATTCAAATACGTGTCAATGACGGCAGTCGCGATGGAAGGATAATTTTAACAAACTCGGTAAGTCTTTTTTTTAGTAACTTTTGAAATTACTAAAATCATATTTTGTGACAGGATGAAATCGGCTTAAAGGAGTGGTCGTTGTCATTGAGATCGGCACACAAAATGTCACAGGATCTTTTAGGATCGATGGCTAAGAAAGCTGGGAAGATTTATGGCAGTGAGAGGGATGCAAACAAATCAATGTACATTCTTGGAGGGAATTGTTCAACAAAATCGTCAAATGGCTCCAATTAAATATTGCATGTAATGAAATTTATTATGTCATATAATAGGTTTCCCTGCTCTGAAACTCTCTGAAAAAAAAAAACAAATAGTTTCAATCAATGTGAAAAGAATCCTAATAAAACACATCATGTAAAACACTCTGAAAATTTATATACACTTGGTGAGCCTGTACAAACTTTTGTGAATGGTTATTTTGTAAGGACATTTATATGTACCAGATCATTGTTTACTGTTGAACAAAACAAACAGTTCCAATTTGTTGCGCATGCTTTTCATTCGATCTCCGATATAAATACAAAATTCACTTGGAAGCGTCGGTCTTATAGCATACCGAAATCATACCACACATCGTAGAGAGTATAGAGCTCTCAAACCCCCACTGCCGATATTGTGCTTCCGTAAATGTAGTAGCGAGATTGCTGGTCTTTTTAGTTTTAAAAGTATTACAAAAGTAGCAGTGTATAATAAAGAATCAATTAAATAAAAGTACATTTAAAAATATTGTCGAATGGCTTTTTCGGTAAAAAATGTAATTTTGAGCAAAATCGAATTTTTGTAATTTGATTTGAATTTAATGATATTTTATATATTTTTACTATTCCGTTCTTTATACATGAATTAATTCTAATAATTCGCAAAATTGAGCTGGCTGTTATATAGAAGCTCAATCACCATCTGCCGATCGATAAACATGATCTCTTTGCATCAAAACCACTTTCGCGACTAATACATGATTTAAAAGAATTAAAATTATTTGGATTTTATTTTTATTATTTTTTTGTTGTATTACTTTAAATAATATTTAAATAGATATTGCAAATATATTCGGAAAATAGTTAAACACCAATGAAATATGTTCTATTTCCATATTCCAAAGTCAACAATAAATTACAAAGCACTTGGGTCCGATAACTTTAAATATTAATCGATTTTTCGATAAATTAAAACCCAGTGATATTTACATTTATCAGTTTGTAGTTATTTTCGCTTAATTATATCGTACGAGTCAAATGTGATTTTATTTCACCATCAATATTCAAATTATTTATATAGAATGTTCTATGGAATAATTAATATTTGTTGGATTCCGTTTGCGGGATTTGTTTCATTTTTGGTTCTGTTATCTGCCATTAACAAATCGGTCGGTGTTCGAAGGGCATACGTAAATATACTTTTAAGGATATTTGAGGTAAATAAATTAAATTATTTTAGTAATATCAAGCGTGGTGGCTACATATACCTCTATTGAGACCTATAGCTACTTACATATATATATATATATATTCATATTGTTTTTATAAATATATCTAAATAAGCAGTGCGTATGCTCTGTTCTAAAGCATTGATAAATGCAAAGTTCATAAATATAGCTTGTTTCAAATCCAGCCATTTTCAAATCACAATTAAAGCCTATTAAAATAATATTGGTAGTGCAAAGAAGTATTTTAAATTAAAACTATAGTTTAGTTTCTAAAAAGGTAAGATTTATAATTATAAATAAACTCAGTGCATAAACACAAGAACTTGTTAGTAACTATAATTATAAATTGCTTGCTTCTAGTATGGTCGAGTCAGCATCGAATCGGCGTCAAAAGTAAATCAAGCGATTGCCAAGGACAAAATCAATGTTGATCAAACGCCGGGTGTAGAACAAGTTGATGGCAATGATGCAAAGGAGTCAAAGGAAGCCCCAAACGGATCAGTGTTGATCACTCGGGATGCCGTTCTTCTTCCTCAGGCTCAGGAGTCGGCGCACGATAAAACCAATGGCACCAAAAAGGTGATTAATAAATGAGAATAATATCAATAACGAAATACTAACTTATATATTGTGCACTTGCAGGAGGAGATCTGCTTTGATTTTGAAAATTGCTTAGATTATGTAAAATCGGGCGTAGAAGCCATTATCGAGGATGATGTAACTTCACGATTTGAAGCCGAGGAGCTTAAGAGCTGGAACATGTTGACACGTACAAATCGACATTACGAATTCATATCTTGGAAAATAACTATGATATGGGTTATTGGATTCGCTATACGCTATACGATATTGATGCCTCTTCGCGTATTAGTTTGCTTCATTGGTGTAAGTATGTAGGGTATGGGTAGCAGATAATTATTTTTGTTATTATAATTAACAGTTGTAGTAACTAGATAACACATTTGGCTGTTGCTACCAACTGTGTGACGAAAGAGTTATTAAGTCAGATAACAACATTTCCCAACCTTTTGAACATAAGTACAAGTTTTGATCGGTCCTCTTATCAGAAAGAATACGACACTATAATTAAATAACACATGTGTCTATAATTGGCCATCATTCGATTGTTGTTGCTTAGCGAAAGCTCGAATGGAGTTCATAAAATGGCATCAGTTTTGACATAACCGTCCTCGATTCTCTTGCTCTATCGTCTGTCTGTAAATTAATTTATCCACCTGTCTGTAAGGTTATTGCGCGTAAGCAAATCATTGATGCAATTTCCTATTAGCACAAATCACAAACCCTTTATTATGAGACCTTACGACTGAACTTTATAATTTTTATTAATTATAATTTTTAAGCTTTGTTGTTAATATGCATGTGATTTTGTGTGTTAAGCTTGGTACATCGTATCGAGTATTTTTAACTGCAAAACTTTTTTTTTCAATTTGCCTAATACCTATTGAGAATTTATAACAATACTGAATAACTGAATTTTCCAAATTAAAGTAGATCTTGCACATCGTGATCTATTAATTTATTTTTAATTATCTCCTTATGTACAACTTCCTAGACAATATTTAGATATGATTAGTCTTTAATAAATAGGTAAAATGAATTTAATTATTGGAACATAGTAATATTTTGAAAACAAAACAAAACTAGGCATACATTTTTAGAAAACATTCTTTTAATTTATTTTTTATTTCATTTGATTTTATAGAGCCGCGTTTCTATGCAATATTTCTCTAATTATATTTTACTTTGGTTTTTAGGTTGTATTTGCAGTTGTTGCCAACGCGTTTGTGGCATTAATACCTTTCCGATTTTTGCGGCTCTCCTTAGCGGATTTGTCATTTAAAATTACATTTCGCCTTATATCCAGTTCCTTGTCATCCCTTGTAATATTTCACAATAAGCAGTATAAGCCCACAACTTCTGGGTTTTGTGTAGCAAATCATACCACCCCATTGGATGTGGCAATATTATCAACAGACTGTACATTTTCCTTGGTGAGAAAGACGATTTTTTAATTCAATGATTGCATATAAAATTGAAGAAAGACATTTAACTATTAATTCCATACCCAACTCCATAAGTACGGCATTTGATAATTTAATACTAATTCATTGATTAATATATCAAGTTTAAATTTATATTTCGAATTGAGATAGAATTCCACATTTTCATAATATCACTTTTATATTAAATTAGCATTTTGTTCAATTTTATATGTATATTATCTATATGTGTGTTATGCTTCTGTCTTTTGTCCTTGCGTTATCGTTTTTTAATAGTATTTTTGAAAACATGTTTTTGTATTCTTTTGAAACATTTAGTTGTGATTCTTTAAAATTTAGAAAGGAACATAATCAGGTAAGATAATTTCCTAACCACGTATTTTTTATATCCTTTACCCAAAATATGTTTAAAAAGGTCGGTTATGATAAACTTGTGAAAGTTAAGTTGATATCGCAAAAATTGGGGAATTAAAAGAGGTCGAGGCGCCAAACATTGTTGTTGTGTTATATATTTAGAACTTTAGTGATTTAAGCGAACTGAGATAGTAATCGCAAAATATTCTTAAAATTAGGAACAACCTGTTCCTATTATTGCTTAAAATAATAATATTTATGAGTCGGTTTGCATCGACTATACTGCTCTTATTAACTAATCCCAACAACAGAAATAAAATAAATAAATAACTCCATAAGTTAAGATCATTTATTTAGTATATTTAGATTTGTTTAATATTGTGATAAAAAATGTGAACGTGAGGCTTTAAATTTAAAAATGTATTGTTATTAACACGTTGTGAACAAATTGAATTATTTTGATCACCATTTATTTCATTTTATAAAATAAATATTGTACAATTATAACAGGGGGCCACAGAAATGCTTCCCGCTTGAAAATCCCTCAATTTCATTTCACTTTCAACGACTCATTCCACCGACAAATTTTGAGCGTTTAATCTCTCTCTAAACCAGCTGTCGCTGGCGGAATGAAATTAAAGGTGTTTTAATCACAAATGTTTTTTTGTGGCACTTCTAGTTATGTATGTATGTCTGTTTTCTGTTATTCGTTAAAAGTATTGCGGACTTACATTTATTTGTTAAGAATAATTAAAAATGTATTTGTTTTGAAGAAATTCAAAGAAAAGCTAGTCTTCATGGATGTTTTACAATTTGATTTTGTCTTTTTTTTCTATTTAAATATGATCAATATTTTGACAAAGTGGTTAATTCTTACTTTTGATTAATAATTTTCAAGATTGGTTTTTGAACTTATCCGTTTTCGGACTTGTCATTGACGATCTGCTGGTCACAACGAGACACTTAAATGTTGTTCTGACATTGATTATTGTACTGACTGTTTACAGATTTTGATACTAAATATAATTAATGTGTAAACATATAATAATATTTGTATTTTGTATCGATCGACAACTGTCAATATTAATATTATAAAATTTAAACTATACACCTGTGAACATTTAAACTTATGCCGAATACCTACAAAATACGACTTTTTGTTTTATGCAATCTTAGGTAGTGTGGTTGACATTATGTACAGCTGCTGTGGGAAATCTAAAGGATGGAAAGCTTAAGCGTGCTGTTGTAAGTTATGTTCTTGGTCAGTGTTTCGGTGTCTTGTCCAGCGCCATTTCCGCTGTTATCACATACCATAATGAAGATAACCGACCGTCGTCAGGTATTTGTGTGGCAAACCATACCAGCCCAATCGATGTACTGGTACTGATGTGTGACACAACCTATTCTTTGGTAAGACAATTTACGAACTTCGATTGGAAATGCACTTTTAAAATGTACTTACAATAATTTGGTAACCTTTCTTCACTGTTATAACTTTCTCGCATTATCGATTTGGTTTTGTGTGATGTATTGGGAAATTAACACATTTCATGTTTTTAATAATTTTTTTTTTTCGTAGTATTTTTCTGTGTTTTTATTTTCGAAAAATAATCGTAGTTTACTTATTCAACAATATTTTATGCTGCTCATTCCTATTTTAATGTACCATTGATACTATCGATATTAAATTTTTCAAGTCATCGATTTTCATTTTTGTATAAAAAAACAACTATCTCCTCAAACCAACTGGAATTATCATTTCCTATCGTTTTGCCGATCTGGGCTTTCGTTAATTTAGTAAATTTAATAAGCATTTATTTCTGGTTTATGTTCACTTTAGTATAACTACATCTATTAATACCTAACAATAGTAGTTGCAGTGATTTTTTAATAAATAACACGTTTGAGGAAACTATTCGTTATTATTTCTTTTATGCTTGGTAACTGTATATAAGTATTAATTTGCTATATATATTGTATATATTAATTGTTAAGAATTTTGATTTCTACATACTTTTTTTATAACCCCTGGGTGGCGCAAAACTATGTCCGTTCTATAAAATTGCTATATGTATATAAATGCACAAACAGGAAGAAAATCTCACAAGTTTATTATCCCCTTTTTAGATAATTATATATTGGTATCGGCTATAATTAATTGGTATTAGGATATCAAGTGGAATAGTACCCAAAAAACTCGACAACAGTATTAATTTTTATTAAAGAACAAATCAACGCTGTATTTAAGATATGCGAGATAATACATACGGTATATGCGTCATTTAAAGGACGACAAGCTTTTTTCGACAAAACCTAACGCGAAATGAATAAAATAAATATATTTGACAACCTACAGCTGGAAACTGGTGATGCCTACCTATATCGCAATTATCCTTATATGTATAAACGTAGAAAATAGTATTGTTTGTGTAAATTACTTTGTCTATTATAATAGTTAATATATTATGCATGTTATTTGTGGAATGACGAAGCGATTCGTACAAATTAAAATAATGCGATTTGTATTTTAGATCGGACAACGACACGGTGGCTTTCTTGGTGTATTGCAAAGAGCTCTTGCAAGAGCATCACCTCATATTTGGTTTGAAAGAGGAGAAGCGAAGGATCGCCATCTCGTAGCTGAAAGACTGAAACAGCATGTGTCCGATCCTAATAATCCGCCTATTCTTATATTTCCGGAAGGCACTTGCATTAACAATACTTCAGTAATGCAGTTTAAGAAAGGCAGCTTTGAAGTAGGCGGCGTAATATATCCCGTAGCGATAAAGTAAGTGCCATGGTGTTCAATAGATGATGGAACGGTGAGAATAGGAACAATAACATTCGATATTAATTTCAGATACGATCCAAGATTTGGCGATGCTTTTTGGAACAGTTCAAAGTACTCAATGATGCAGTACCTTTATATGATGATGACCTCATGGGCAATTGTCTGTGATGTTTGGTATCTTCCACCAATGTACAGGCAGGAAGGAGAATCAGCGATTGACTTTGCGAACCGCGTTAAGGGAGTGATTGCGAAACAAGGAGGATTAGTAGATTTGGTTTGGGATGGGCAGCTCAAACGAATGAAACCCAAAAAAGAATGGAGAGAAATTCAGCAAATTGAATTTGCAAATCGACTAAAATCTGATTGACATTGATTTTATACTTTCTATTTAAAACTGTAATTACAAAGATAAAAATGATAAAATAACTGACTTTACTAAATATACGTTGTATATGATTGTGAAGCCCATAATATGTGATTTTGTTTATGGGGGAACTTTGTATTGCTTGGCTATGAATGGATCTATCAGTCTGAGAAATGCATGTAAGATCTCGATAAAATTTTCTTCAGATGTGTTTGACATTTCGATAAATTTGATTCACTTTGTGTTAATTTTCATATTTTTTTTTTGAGGCTTCACACAAAAAATGGAAGCCTGTTGCATTTTCTTAAACATCCCAATTAGTTTAAAATTTGATTTGGTAGCCAACAAATATATAAATTGATGCAAGCTCTGACATAGTCGAAATAGATAATAATTTGCAAAACATTCATAATATTTCGCATTCATAGTTAATACAAATTGGAAGAAAACGCCTAATAAAATTATAAGAGATAAGGTTGCTTTACTAGATTATCGAACATTTGGATGCGTTTTATTTATCGAAAAGTAAAATTTTGATTATCATAATGTTTTAATTGTTTACCATTTCTTTTCGTAATTTTTAAACGTGTTCCAGTATTAAAAATACAAATATTGTGTTTATTGAAAATAAAAACAAAAAAAAAAGTAAAAAGAAATGTTGTTTAATAACGATAAATATTTATCGATATTTGTAGTAAAAACAATGGAAAAAATGGTGGACGATAGCCTTAATATAACTTGTTGTGTTATGTTGGCAGTTCTGTTCGGAATGGAATAATATACATATATATATGTATATATAACAAATGTTGTTTAAGTCCTAAATAACACAAATGGAAACGAGAAATTAGGCAATTTTCAAAGTACAAACATTGCCTTTAATAATGAAGTGACTTAGATGGACTATAAACAAATGAAATATTTGGAAGATTTTGTAATTTGTTTTTGTTTAATCCGCCGTTTGCATACATAAACGTTTTGTTTTATTTTACATACATATACGTTAACGATGTCATTAAGCAATAAAAGCAGCAGCATAAGCGAAAAAGATATCGACGATGAAGATATGTTGGCACCCACCAAACTCTCAACAAATCTTGTTGTTCGAGTCAATCAAGATTCTGATGACAACTTGCAAGCCTTATTTGATAGTGTGTTAAATCCAGGCGATGCAAGGTTACCATTGCAGCTCCCGTTTCGTATGCGCAAGCTACCGAATTCGTTTTTCAATCCACCTGCTCCCTTGCATTCGAGAGCAAATAGTGCTGATTCCACATACGATGGCTCGCAAACCAACATCAATAAGACTGTCGCGCAGTCCGAATTGCAGTCGCCCCTCCTCTCACAAAACCAACAACCGCAGCCATCGCAGCAGAGTCGTCTAGCCATACATCACTTTCGAGCACGCAGCAGCCCAGCATCTCTTCAGCAGAACTACAACGTTCGATCTAGAAATGAGACAAGCGCGAACAGCAACCAAGGTCCAGGTCCTGCATATCCAGATAATAGTGTTGATTTCCCCAATGCCACGGCAAACAATATCGACTTAGACGTAATCAATACTTGCATGGGACAACAACAACAAGCACAGGAGAATCCGATTTCAACGCAAACCATACATAAAAAGCAAAGATCGTATGATGTTGTCAGTCCAATTCAATTGCAAAGTCAATTGGGTGCATTGCCACCAGGATGGGAACAAGCAAAAACGAATGATGGCCAGATTTACTATTTGAAGTGAGTATATATTAACATACATTTTGTATTTATCATTAAGCGCTGCATTCTATGTTCTGTTCTCGTAAAAAAAACCGAAACATACATTGTGCGGCGCAAAATCCACTTAAAGGAACTACCCAATCTTATATATATATTTTTGAATCTTAAACAAAAAATGAATTTAATACAGCACGTCTGCCTATATTAAAATATTGATGTCTAGGATCTGTTAGAACAATGCACCCAAAATTTGATATGAAGTTTTCTGTTATACATAGATCAATTTTATTTTGAATTTTGGGTGTTATACCCCATACAATGAAAACCCCACCCTAATCCATTTTTTATTTTCGAAGAATTCTGGATAAGTGACTTTAGATATTTATGAAATATTTGCACATAAAAATCCAAAGCTCAATTTACGTTACTTAAAAAATTGTATTATATCGCTGTACTATATCGCTTGATACAAAAGTGAATGATTACCAAATTATTCTTTATAAAATTAAAATTCCAACCTCAGTTTTTTCATGTTCATTTTGTGATTTTATTATGTTAAATATAAGACATAATAAATAAACTAACTAATCCATATCATTTTTACAGCCATACCACAAAAACTACGCAATGGGAAGATCCGCGAATTCAGTTTCGCCAACAACAACGAGCAATTGCTGAGCGGACTAAACCAAATGGTAAGTATAATTTACAAATTTGTATAATTTTTATGATATGATAAATAAACCAGAAAAAAAAGTATATACAAATTAACTACATATGAAAGATGTACCCTTGACAAAAATTTGTTGGATATACATAAATACTTAACTTTTACTTTTGTATAGGAAAGAATCGGTTTCTGACAATATTACAGAATGAGATTTTTAATTGCTGCTAGGTTTGAAAAATTCATTTTAAAACATTATTTCATTCTTGAAATTATATTTTTGTTAGATATTACTGATAGTGAAGTTACGTTGAAAAAGAACATTGCATATTACTTGAAATGATTTGAGGTATTTTATTTTTTTAGCAGATTTAATACAAAATACAAAAACTAGCGCACCGACTATTGCTAGCCACATTGGCCCTTTACCTGAAGGTTGGGAGCAAGCTGTTACTGAGTCTGGAGACGTATATTTTGTTAATCACAATGATAGAACAACTTCATGGAACGATCCAAGAATTCGTAAGTATAGACAAAATCTTTTCCGATTGTTATAAAACGGAGCTGGTGCTTACAATTATACGATTCCAAAAACCCGTTGTCCTAATGCTAATGTTAAAGAAAGACTTCAAGGCTTCATAAGAAAAAAATGCAGCTTGTATTTCCTAATCATGTCCCAATTGCATTCCTGCAAAGAACAGAATTAATTGGTACCGAAGCTGCTACAGCTTATAATTTTAAATTGTTTGGTGAATTATGTTCCACTTATTATCCGATCAAATTCAAATTTTAAAAATCGTATATAAGGGAGAATCGATTTATGATGAATAGTACAAACTATTGGTACCGGCCTTCGTCATCATCATTGTTTGTGTTTTTAATTTTGAAAGTAGAATAATTATTTTTTTTATTATTTCACATTGTTTTATTTTTCTTACTTTTGTTATTATTTTTCATTTTTTAGAAACTGGACTTAGCGGACTGGACTGCCCCGATAATTTAGTATCGTCTCTCCAGGTAATTCGAAATTATTACTGTAGATTTATAATATTTATTTTTTCTTAGGCTATAACACACCTCTCACATTAAACATTATAACGTCTGCCGGTTGCAATGACAAAATTAAAATTTTTTATTTTAGATTTTGTAATTGTCTTACAAATAGGTAAAACAATATTTGTTTTACTTTCTTTAGGTTGATAATGATTGATATCAGCAAAGCTTAAGTTTAATATTCGCAATTTTCTATTTATACACTTTTAAATACCCCTTCCAAACGCGAGGATATTGAGGCTATAAGGTTTATATTTTTAAGCTAATACACTATCTAGTCATCAAGCGAATTTATAAACTTTTTTCATTTCAGATTGGCGATAACATATGCAGCAATATTTTTAATGATGCCCAAACTATCATTAGTACACCGTCTTCCCACAAACCTGATGATTTGGAATGGTATAAAATAAATTAATACATTTTTATGTGTAAAACCATTTAATTAGATATTAAAGTTTTATATTTTGTATTAAAAAATAAATATTTTTGCATAAATTTAACTATATCTTTTCTTTTCAATTCATGGAAACATAAGAATACAAATATATGTACATTTTATTGTCGCCGACGGAAATTAAAAAAAAAATAAAAAAATTCAAGCCTGCATTTTTAAAATAGTTTTATTGCGACTGCGTGTAACTATATTAAGTTAAGTTATACAGAGGAACGCAACGCATGCTGAACGTATTTGCATCTAGTAAAGTATGTTTTCGGAGTTGATTAAAGCTAATGGCAAACGAAATGAAAATTGATAGAAAGTTGCTTTCAAAACTTGTAATTTTGGTTAAATAGTGTTCCGACGAAACAAAATAATAATAGTTTCCAGTAATATTTTAATTATTTTTAAAGAAATCAAATATTTTCGCAGCTCAGATGTTGTAAAAAAAATATCGATAACACAAAGCTGCAAAATCGCGATCTTATTTCAAGTAAACTATCGAATTTCGCATGGAACTGCAAAAAGCAAGTAAATCCAAAGTACAAGTGTTTAATATACACATATAGGTAAGTACATAATGACATAACGACAAGTTTTAATATTTTGATCGAAATGTATTATATGTATGCTTTGACATTCAAAACTCATATTTTCAAAACCCCTTTTAATTTATGTATTCATAACAAAATAGTTGTGCAGTAGGGTGTTTGTTAAATTTTAAATTTTATATATTTTTTAGACATTTTTTTTAAAGCACTTACGATTGACACAATGTTTTGGGTAGATTTTCAAATTTAAAAAGCATAAATTTCATATTTATATGTTTAAATAATATTCATTCTCCACAAAATTGAATAAATATCATAAAACGTGTACACCAATATTTTTTCGGTCTCTTGAGTAACCCCCATTTCCAAACACCTATACATATGCACGCTCCGTACACATATGTAAATGTATGTAACTCTATCACTGCATTCTTCTGCTTAGGAGCTGACACCTGTGTGTGTGCGCACAAGACGCAAACTTAAAGAGTCCATTGAATGCATTACCTTTGGTAAAAAAACATAGCCAGTTTTAGGCCACTTCTATGTATAGTAGATGGTGTTTTATCTGTTATTGTTTGTTTTAACCTGAGTTTGTGTTTTAAATAATCATAGCTATGCGTTCAACTTTTCGTGCATAAAAACAGGTACAAAAGAAAAAAAAATTTTATCTTACTAATATCGAAGTTCAAATTCAACATATTCTACAAAAAATTGTTTAATTTCAATTGATATGAGTGCCTTCATTTAAAGACGATCAAATAAAATGAAATATAAAATAAAAATGTTAATTATGATAATAAATAAATATTTAATACATAAAGTTACATAGAAATTCATCAGTATGTAAGTGTGGGGAAAGGTGTTTATGTGTAAATGATCCAAGCATAGCAACGCATACACGCAAACAATTGTCTTGTATACATGTGTATGTGTTCATGGTATGAATGGTCTGCAGCGCTAGATCTAATGAGATCTGGTTTTGATTGCAAAACTATTATATTGTTGCAAATATTTGGATGAAAAAGACATTTTAATGTAATTTATAAAATATACAAGTACATATATATATATATATATATATATATATTTATATATGTATATATTTATATACATAAATGTGTGTGTTTAATTCACGCTGGCCAACTCCTCAAGTGCTGTTGTACAAAGAGCACTGCTTGCGTAGCGTGTGTATGTCAATACAAGCAGTGCGGATGTATGCATGTTCATACGTACATACATATTTATATATATATATATATATATACGTATATGAATGCGTAGAGATGGAGTAGACCTTGGCACATTGTATGTACATACCCAGACAGCTAGAGCACTCTTACTTTTTAGTAAGATTTCATTTCCAAGTCGAGCTAAAAATTGATCGATTGTGGTTTATTTTTCTTTAAATTATGTATATTGATGTATTATCGCTTTGCTGGGTTATCACAGTGTAGCAGTTAAGTTGGCTTGCAGACAGGAGTAAGCATTTGGTAAGTTACGAAGGAATTGCACCAAGTTTTTGGGAGTTGATAAATTCCCAAAGGATCACATATGATCAAAAATCCCTATGAATGAATTGAGTTTCCTGAGCCGCACATATTTTTTAAGATAATAGGAAATGAACTTTGATTAATATGAAAGAAGAATAAGACGCAAACGGACTCAACAAACTAGAATGGTACTTAAAGAAAAATAATAATCGAAATAAAACGATGTCCAATTCGATGGTTTCGTTAAGTTTAATTTATCGTCTGGATATAATGATTGTTTTATATTTAAGGATTTATAATAATTATTATATTTTTAATGATTATTTTCTATTAATGTTATCCTATTTAGTAACTTTCTTTTAACTTTGGTCGCCCACTTTTCATCATGTTACGTTATTGGAGTATAATTTTTCTTATAAATTGTGGTAAGTACTTTATTGTCATATACATTATTTTTAAAAATCTCAACTAAAAATCTTTCAAAACTTAAAAAATCCCAATAATTTTAGTTTTGTGCACGGAAACTCAAATAACACAAACCGTTTACGGATTTTTGGATTTCACAACAACTATTGGAAATACTGTTATGGTATTTTCTCCACAAAGCGCTCCCCCATTAGGTAAGTTTTGTCGTAAAGATATATCGAATTTGAGGTTATGTTAGTTTATTAAGGGTGTCATTTACAACTTCGATTCTTATATCCTATCATGTATTTCCAAATATTTTTCGTTGCAGAGATTTCCATTAATAAAACAACACCCAAGCCTACAAGTATTATTGAAACCAGACCGAACACGAAACAGAATGAACCTAGTAAAGATGGTATTAAACCGACGCCACTTATCGCAACCAGTTCAAAAGAAGAAGCCGAAAAAACTTCCTCTTTTGAAAACAATAACATAATAAGTCTTTCCAATACACCAATTAAAACATTGGACTATCCAGAATATGCCTTACTATCTCGTCAACCTGAAGAGTTTGTAGAGGAAACTTTCCGTTTGGTGAACTTGAAATCACGATCAGATGGCGATAGACAACGAATCTATCCGTCAAAACGGGACAACACCCACAATCTTTCCTCTGGATTGTACTTGAATAAGAAGAGCGAAAGCGTCAGTAAAATCAGTGCAATCAGCGCAAAATCTTCAATAAAATATGCGCAAGCTCCTCAATCAGTAAGCAGTTCAGAGAAGAGAAACAAAAACCGTTCGCAATCGTCATCTCGCGTTTTAAAAACGATAACTCCTCAATCAAGCAGAACGGTGGAATCGACACCACAGCAAAACGGATTCACTAAAAGCAGTCGTAAGAGCAATAGGGATCCAAGCGAAAAGCGAAAATCGTCGCGAAATAAGGGAAAGAGGTAAGTACTTATTACTAGTATATGTATGTGGAAATGTTCTAGTTTAGACAAATCTTTTCATATTCGGATTCCCTGTTTCTTTTCAGGAGACATAAAAATACTCATAGTTCAAGCATTCAAATCACGGCAACGGCTGTTGACACAAGCTCGCGACGATCTTTTAGAACAAAAACTAATCAACCATCTTTACCATCTCTTCCATCTCCTCCATCCGAGGAAAATTTTGCAAATCTTGGGCAAAACACTTTAAAACTAAATAGGCGGCCTGGTCGCTGGCAGTACAAATCGGCTCCAAAACCCAAAGTTAATATAAGAAAAACATCCAACAGCACGAACAATAGTAAAAATGGTACAAGCACCGATAGCATAAATGAAGCTATTTTAGAGACGGACGATAAATTTGCCACACAAAAATTGAATAATCTAGGCAGAGATTTGGAAGCGGTCGGCTCTCAAAATTCTGTTGTTGCTGATAATGATGAATTAAAACCTAAAAACTTTGTGCGTACATTAAATGTGGAGATATCAACACCTAGCAATTTTGTTGACACTTACTATGAAATCGCCACCATAAAAAGTCCATTTGTTTTCCAGGTAAATCCCGGAACATGAATTTGAATATTCAAGAGGGATTTGTATTTCCATTCCCTAATTACAATTTAATTTGTATTTTCAGGCTGGACTTGTGAAGAAGACCAGGTTCTTGACGATAACATCAACGATAGAGAAAACATTGAAAACCGATCAAATTGAGGAGTATTCCAAGGACGACGGTCCATTGTCCGAAAATATTTTGGAATCCACAATGGCGATGAATGAGCCATCACTGGATGGAAGCATATCGACTTTAAAGCCCATTTATATTACTGACAGCCTAGAGACCCCGGAATTAGAGACAATAACCGATTCATTTTCAGTTACACAAACCAAATTGCGGACACAAATCTTGCCAATAATCTTTGAAAAGAAGAATGAGACTGTACAAATAACACTAGTGCAAACTTTTGATTACACTAGTTTAGTAACCGTTACGCAGACAATTTCGCCATTTAGGGACAATTTTATTCCAGCAAAGAACTTTAAAGATTTTGCCGCTATTTTAGATGAGGCTGGTTCTGAGTTGAACTTGGATCTCGAGTTTGGCGATGAAGGCAATGGCGGCCAGTTTGAGGGAAAAGTTAAATTGGAATCGAAAGGAAATTCAACAAGCATTCTCCCTAGCATTCAATCAGAAAAAATAAATATTCCTGAAATTTCCGTTTTAAATCCACTTAATCCCAGTAACAATCTAATTACATCCACGCGTCCTGTTATTAAGCTTGAAACTATTTGGGAATCATACGTAGTACCTCTCGTTAGAGGAACAGACAGTGTGTTGAGAACATTGTCCAAATCCGTTGGCGTAGTGGAGAAAACCGAATATATTACCGAAGTTTCAACATTGCCAATGCTCCCCATGTCACAATATCCATATTCTATTTCCCTTTTATAATCCTCTCTTGCAACTACCCCAACAGCAACTAATCACATCCACTTCGATTCTTAACACATTGGTTACTGCAACAAGCAGCAAAGTATTAAAATTAACATTTGGAGCTAGAACCGCATATACCACAATATTTTCCACTTCTGTTGTTCCAACTGAAGTCACTCAGTTGATAACTGCCACCCTTCCAGTTCAAAATCAAGGAGCATTCCCGAACTACTATCCACCTCCATACCCTCCATTCGGATATGTTGGTTAAGATCAAGTATTGCTCCTATAGTAGATTCTCCTGCGCTACTATTATCCATAATACTCAAATTTATTTCCAATACTCATTTATCGACCCTTCATTTTTTTTATGAAAACTTTCATTACTCTTGTAATTCAATTTTAAAACTATTAAGAAACTGACACGCTCAGGGTAACGAGCGGGTAATGATAATTCAAATTATCTATCACATTGGTCGTTTTCATTATGTTCTATTGTTCATATTGTTGCTTGCCACCGACCTGCAAGTAAGCTTGGCACTTAGATTAATTATTCTTTTATAAATGGTGCTTTATAAAATGGCAAATTATTCATATACTTACTTAATTGTATTATACTTCATACAAAAATTTCAAACTTTTACTCATTTAGATGATTACTCAAACTTTTTAAACATTTTTGTTATTTTTTTCATTAAAACTCTACTACAATAGGCTAATAAGACAATATTTAGTAGATTAAAAATACCAGTAAAACAGAGCAGATACAATTCCATCGTCTTGCTAGTAGTATACAGTCTCATTATCATGATCGCGATGAAAAAACGCGTTTTAGTAGTACTTGTCTTGTTTGTAAATTGTTGTTGTAAAGTGGATATAATAATAAATGCAATAATTTGGCCTTGATGAAATTAAGATGTCTTCTACAACATTAATACCCTGCTGCGAATTTATCCAAAATTCTTTTTAACAGAAATATTTTAGACCATTTTCATGTCGTTTAAAAACAAGTCGCGAATAATTGCGTAACTTTTAATCTCCCGATTGTCCTCCTTTTGTAATATCAAATTGTATATACAATGTTTCATAACAGTTTGTACATAGATGCATATATCTAAAAAGAGTATGACTCACAACTAGTTTGCAGAAAACAATCATAACTATAGTTTTAAGTATTACCCCACTTTATTATTACCAATTACTGGGAATTTACGGGGAAAGTTGTTCACTTTTTGTAGTAAATAAATGTCATTTTTAATAATTATAATTAAATTGGCCGATTGCACATAATTTTACTTTATTGTAAAGAAAAATTAAAGCTAATTAAATAATAATCACAATCGAGTATTTTTCCCTGGTCAGTTAAAATAACACCATACTTTGGATAAATTGGTCGTCCAATAATTTCCGGGTGGAAAATATATCTATATAATAGTTTGATGCTGAGAAGATGAAAACTGTTTTCAAGCGTTGATATTTGCTTGTTTGCTTTTGTCCAAAAGCTCTTTAAAGTCAGGAATGCATTAGTCATCTGAAAGAAAATCAGGTTTTAGAATGAAATCTCACACGATTGGCCAATCATCATTTTTTCACCTCTAATATTTTGGAGCAAATCACGAAAAAACGAATAGGATTTATTAAAATGGTGTAAGGTGTACCGATTGTCTACGAATGTACCAAATGAGGTAACCGTGATTCCATAGAAAATAATTATTCCATCTAGAGACAGCGGATTTTAAATATTAATCACAATACACACAGAAAAATTACACTGGAAGAAGGCGGCGAAAAAATAAGGAGATACTTTCCGTAGTCTAACTGCTTGACAATAAGTGTGAAGCTGAACAGGTCATTATCATTATGACATACATATAAGTGATTTTTATTTTTAACTATAATTATCTTAGATATTTACAAATTTCTATAAAAGCGTACAACAACAGTATTTCTTTTTTTGTCGTTTTTCTTGTGTTAAATTCATTTCTCGAACAATCGTGGCAAAGACTTCATTGACATTTATTCGATCTTTTGCTGATGCTTCAATAAATGGACATTCCCAGAGTTGTGCCAAGGCATTTCCTGAAATGGATAAACAAATACAGTTTATTACAAGGTAATTAATAATAATAATAAATGGTTTTCTTTGAAAATCTGTTATTTCTTTCTCAAAAATAAGATATGATTCATGATTCATTCATGCCTTTAATCAGATAACTTTACTTCATCAGTTATTCTTTATAATCGAAAATTGAAAATATTTATAGTTTTTGAACGGCTTACCTTCAGCAGTAGACACCTCTCTTTGGCAGTCCAAATCGAATTTATTCGCTACAAGCAATATTGGAGCTGGCTGACTTCCTTTAACGCGAGTAATCACATTTTTCATACTAGAAATGTCCTGAAAATTAAGAAATATGACAAATAATTTTATGAAATATGAATTGAAAAATTAAATTAAAAAATTAATGAATTTTAAAAAGTGTTTTTTTTAATATGGGCATACCTGAAATGTTTGATGATTAGTCAGCGAATACATCACAATAAATCCATGTCCATTCTTAATGTAGAGATCTCTCATGGAAGCAAACTGCTCCGTTCCTGCCGTGTCCAGTATTTCCAAAACGCAGGGAGAGCTGTCCACCTAAAGTAAATATAATTATATGTATTATATTATTCACAAACTACAAAAATACAGAAATGTGTAAGATATTTTTGAGACATGACAATATTAATATAATTAATAAATAAATATTTGTATAAAGGTAACAAAATGGGTTAATTTAAAATTGACAACGCCTTTGTAGAAGTGAGAGAAGAGGAGGCTAACTTACGAGACTACCATTGAGTCATCATAACAGATGTAAAACTGCAAGAGCCCTCAGAAAACAGCTTTAAATCAACTTAACATTTTGTTGGTTTTTTTTTTTTTTTGTAATAAACAGAGCACAATATCAAAATATACTTCACTTGAAATAAATGTCAAGTTTTTCATTGTCTAGAGTTAATTCGATTAACATAGGAGGCAACATGTTTTTACAACTGTTTTGCAGCTGGACAACAGCAGGATTGACCCGGACTATTGTCTGGACAGCACATACGAATATAGAAAGCATTCTAGGCATTAGGCAGTCGCTGCCGGCGTTATCTATCTTTGGCAGTAAATACACCACCCATACACCGACCCGCCCGCCTATGTCATGCGCGAATAAAATTGACGCGAATAAAACGTGTAGTTTGTTGCTGTCTTGACAAATGCTCGTCGACGCGACAGTCCGGTCGCAGCCACCGGTGGTCGGTGAGTCGACAACAACCATACAGTCAGACATAGCCACCACCCCGACCGACAAACCGACCGACGCAACACAACCACAACACAACAGGGTATTTTCACACACATATGAATCTATGTGCATATGTACAAATACATGTATGTATGTATCTACATACATATATACGCACACAAATGTGTCTGCTATTATTCTACATACAGACCCATTACAAAATGAACATAAACGTTCTACCAACGACGACTTTAAAGTGCATTTATCAAACTTAGTTTGTATGCAGCGAATGCATAGCTTGTTGTTTCCCAAAAGGAATACAAGTTTATACACATGCACGCAGACACACACACGCATACGTACGTTGTATGTTGATTCTCAATGTTTTAGTATTATACACCTACATACAATATGAGTATATGTTAATGTACGCATTACACATTTAAATGCAATATTTGCATGTAATAATATATGATATTTTATGTATAAGCATAAATACACACATACAAACCAGTATATTATACATACGTATGAACATTCATCTATACTTATGTATGTACATATATCTATGCATGTAGATACGAAAATGGTAGATGAATGTTCTTATGAATACATACATATGCACAAACACAAGTATAAATGCTGATTACAAGATGTGTGATGCATGCATACACTTGTATGTACATATCTACTTATACATGTACATGTATGGACGTAATGTATGCAGAAGCGTATGTAACAAACCTCTATTTCCTTTCGATAGAAGTCCTCAATTGTGGGATCATATTTTTCAATAAAACATCCCGACACAAATTGAACAGTTAGGGCCGATTTACCAACTCCGCCAGATCCGAGCACAACAACTTTAAACTCTCGCATGTTTAAAACACAATCTTTTATAATGTACAACGGATTGTTTCACAACTTAAAATTATATATTTAATGTTTCACTTAAATAGAAAAACGATTCATGTACATTTGCATTGTGGAGAATTCAAATAGATGAATGTTAATGAACAACAAAATACGATGAATGCAATTGCACGTAATGACAAGATTATTTAGTTTTTATTTTTCTGGCAGACAGTCATTATACTCATATGAATAGACACTGGCATTCAGTGAAAACGGACACTAGAGATGAGTAATACCTAAATAATCAGTCCGTGGCACTGAACTGTCTTTCGACTGCGAAATGTAACGATAAAATATCTACACAAATTAATACATAAAAGTGGCTTTGTGTCGTTAACACATGTTTCAAGATTTTGCAATAAAAACTGTTCTATTGGAAACTATACCCAAAAATAGTATCAAATTATTAGTTAAATGGGGAACAACAGAAATACATTTCCACTTCGATGTGGGTTTTGTAATTGCTAAAGGCATTACAACCGATTAATATCGATCAATTTCACTCATCATCAGTAGAACAATTCGTAAAACAAACAAGACGTTGATTAGTGCTACTTTAATCCCAATATATATGATATACCACTATAAACGATAAAAATTAAATTCAGGATTACAAACATTAATAAAAGAAATACGATATAAAAAACTATTACATCCCACAATTTCTCGCAAACTGTTACTTAGTCACGTATATAAACAATTTTCTCATCCTAAATTATTTCTGAATTTAAAATTTGATTTTTTAATATCCATGCATTTTTTCTTATGCTAAAATAACCCATAACTGCAAATAAATCAGTTTGGCATTCATCGGCCAATTTCGGTAAAAAAAAATTCTGTTCTTCGAGTGTGCAGTGTTTTGATAAAATAGTTTTTAAAATTAATTTTTTTCCTATGTTAGTTTCATATATTATATATATATATATATATATATATATATATATATATATATATTTATATATAAATATATATATATATATATATATTTCAGTAGACCTTTAAGCTATTACTAAGATGGTAATTGATTTTAGGTCTAATATATGAATTGCTACAATATTCAACATATGAAAAATTATTCAATATCTAATGTTTGCCATCGAACAAATAAAAACATTTTAAGATCTCAATCGTTGAATCTTCAATGAATATCGAGTTTCTGCTTTTGAATAAATCCACTAAATATATGATATTGTCGATAAAAAAAAGCACTGCCTATCGAAAAGTACCCGATAGTTTCTCTTGGCGCTCCGGCAATGAGAAAGTAATGAATTAAATCCCATGAAACTATTCCCCCAACTATTAACATTACATTCCCGATTCTGAGAAAGATGTACAGATACTAATTGAAAATGTCTTCTATTGAATATTTCACATCACGGATTGTAAAATAGCAGATTTATTATGTGTTCAAAGAAATTAATATTTATTCTGCTGGGACTTCAATAGCTCCATTATTGAGGTCGTCAATAACATCATGAGGGTGCTTTCCGTCAACAGTGCAACCAACACTTTGGGCAGTGCCAAGGACTTCCTTGCAGGTTCCCTTAAGCTCACGCGCCATCGACCTAGGTCTCATTGTACGAGCGATAGCCAAGATATCATCAAAGGAAATGTTTCCACTGTGCTTAACTAAAATATGTAGAAGAAAAATTGATTAGTGAATATTTTAAGCAAATGCTATTCCTCTAATATGCACCTATCAGCATGAAACCTTATCAGTTCCCGAACATCTTAAAAGACGTTTGTTTTTATTAAATTTATTTACATTCAGTAAGGCGCTGATCGAACTCTCTTGGACACTTGACATTGTATTGCCTTCTCTATTAATTTAATGAATCGTATCACC
The DNA here is from genome assembly GCA_035046325.1 of Drosophila niveifrons. NCBI lineage: Eukaryota > Metazoa > Arthropoda > Insecta > Diptera > Drosophilidae > Drosophila > Drosophila niveifrons. The sequence continues at coordinate 655,187 of JAWNOC010000025.1, forward strand.
ACATTCGAAAAGTAATATCCATGAAACAGCTTTTAGCTTTTAACCGAGCAAATTGTTACATATCTACTGAACACAGTTTTAAACACATTAAACTGAGACTTGCATTTTGGAACTGGCATTTGACCTGGCCAACCACACACAACAATAGTTTTGACGGTTTCATCCATGTTTACCGAGATTCTTTACTTACTGTTCTTTTGCTTCTTCCTATCACGTGGAGGTTCCTTCAATGCCTTAATGATCAACGAGGCAGCTGACGGTACCACAGAGATGGTAGCCTGCCTGTTTTGGATGGTCAGGCAGACAGTAATCTTCAAACCCTTCCAGTCCGAGGTGGCCTTTGCAATATCATCACCAACTTTTTTGGGAGACTGAAACTAGTGTTAGCATCGGGCAAAACTAAAGATAAAATGAGAATACTCACCAGACCGAGAGGACCGATTTTGGGGGCCAGAGATGAAGTAGCTCCAACCTCGCCACCAACGCAGCGCAAGTAAACTAAAATCATTCAACAAAATAAAAACTTCAATTTTGCCGCTATATTTGCAAACATAATATGTAAACAATTCAAACAGAAACCTACCTAATTTTACTTCCGTGGGATCGAATTTAGGAGGCATCTTTTTATACTGGTGGTTTAAACCGCTGAAACACAAAGATTATTTATTAAATTTAAGATTTTTTATAAGCAAAATTTGACGACGTACCTTCAGCTAAAATGCCAAAAGGAGAAAGAGACATCAACACGGTTGTCAAATTGTGAGTGATTTCCGGTAACAATGGGGAGAGTAGCCGCTGTTTGGAACTGTGGAATGAAACACAATTTCACTAAGTTTTATATATTGTTATATATTTAATGAATTAAGTGTGTATTTCGGTAAAGTGAACTACTATATTTATTTATTGTCGCCTAGTAAATTTACTTTATATTTTTAACAAAACAAATGTTAGTAAATTGCTAAACATTATTTTCTTTTATTTGACAACCTCCATTTACGCCGTCTCATTTGACTGAATCCGGTAGTCAAGCTTCTTGTCACAATACCAATGTCGAAAAAAAAAAACAAAAAAATATAAAAAACTACATACAGAAAGATATATATAAAAGAAATTAGTAAATATGTATATTAAGTTAAGAAAATAAATATTATTACAATTAACTTTATTATTATTAAAATGTAAGCAGTAATATAAGGTTGTTGCCTGCAAGCCAGATTAAGTATATCATGTATAAACCAAATTCAAAAAGAGTTGCATCAATTTTTAGATATTACGTCTTCTCTTTTTATATGGCATTAAATTTCATATTTTTTTATTTTTATTTTTTTTTTTTGGTAGGTATTTCTGAAATTTCGCCATTCGCAACATTTGAATAAAAAATTCAATCTTTCGACCTTTGATTGCTCATTCAATAATAATAGTTGTTATTACACTATAGTACGAATTCCATTATCTCTCTCTTATTTGAATGCTCACTTTTTGAAGTGAGAATGTCAGAACAGACAAATTGTTGTAAAGTTTAAAATGAAGTTCCTTAATTTGAATGCACACTTTTTTATTTGAGAATGTCAAAACAGACAAATGGTTCCAAAATTTAAAATGAAGTTCCCCAACTTTAGGCGATCCCAATCCGCTCTGCATTAGCGGCTGTTTTGCTCCACCGCTGGTGTTCTGCAACTTAATAATAATAATAATAGCATTATCATGAGATATTTTTTGGCCTCAACAAATCAAATCCAGTTTTCACAGTGGAAATTAAAAATCAAGCATTAGAAAAACAAAGCTTATTGATTTTATATGAAGGATGTGATGATGCTGTGTTCAATATTAAGCGATTTATTTTTTGTTTGTTTCTAATACAAGGTAACGTCTTATTTTAAAAGGTCAAAATGTTTATGAGAGCATGTTAAATTGATCAAAAATAAGAATACGTGTAAATAGTTACACTTTAATTGTTTCTTATACAGAAATATTTTTTGTAGGTATACATGAAACATACATATATATATATGTCACAGAAATTCAAACTAAATAGGTATACGCTCTCCTCCCCATCCCCAGTCGTAGTTCTCCAACTCTCCCAGTCAGTATGCTCCACTTCCAAAGTTTATAAACTTTATTCTGCTGCAATGTGATCGGGAAGTTCATTCCTTTGAAATCGTTTCCACATGCGCGAAAACAGATTTTCTAAGCCTTTGGCATATTGTGAACAGTCGAACAGTGGACTGTCGACTCGTGCTTTCCATACTTTAGCTCGCAAAGCTTTTAAATATTCTCTATCCGTTCCTAAGCGAATTGCGATGTCTTGATATTCATCTCGACTACGCGCGATTAATTCAGGACAACCAAGCGTAGCTAATTGAGATGCAGCAACTCTGTAATATGAACGAACATTATATGTATAATCAATTTAGGATGAAGAATAATATACCTGGAAGCTAATGTCTCGCCGGGTAAGGTAACAACTGGGGTTCCCGTCCATAGAACGTCCATTGATGTTGTATGGCCATTGCACAGAGGAGTATCTAAGCAAATATCAGCTAATTGACCACGACGAACGTGCTCTTCTTTGGCGGCCACATTTGAGAATATAATTCGATCAGATGAAATACCTAAAAATAAAAATGTATTAGAGATTTCGAATATGATTTCATACGATTTAGTTTAAAGCCAAGCTTACCCAAATCGCTGACAGACTTTTTAATATTTTGCTCGCCAACCGCTGGAAACCGAAGTAGCCACAACACAGATTTCGGTACATTTTTTAAGATAACCACCCAGGACTGCAGTGTTTGGGGATCGATTTTATAAAGTTGATTAAAATTACAATAGACTATAGCGTCATCGGGTAGCATATATTGACGACGTGTGGTAATAACAATATTTTGTGGAACCTCCTCTCCCGTTGCTGCCTTATTGTTCGTCTGAGTCGTAGCCAAACCATTTTGCACGACGACACCATTCAATGATGTTTGCACTTGACCAGAAGCTATCATCGACACAATCTGTGTAGTGCTTGGCAATTCCGCCACTTTAAGTGTAATTTCGACCGGTTTATTGGCATTTGCAACGACTTCTTTGATCTCCTTTACTTCAGTGTTTTCAACCAAAGGTGACAAGTCCGTGGCATTGATGACTGCAACATTATCGACAACGGAAGATTGTTGCTTGTCGCAAACAATGATACGCTCTTTGAGATGCGGAAACATTTGCTTGTGATCGCCAATGAAGTATGTGTAAGGCATATACGAGAGCTTCTCGCTGTACTGATTGGCCAATTCCATGGGACTGGTCACAGCATCGGTGATAATATAATCCATAAAACTGGCACCACTTGTGCCCGGATAGCCAAGCCACATCACTTGAATGGGGGCCGGTCTTAATGCGAATATTTCATTTCGTGCGCCCTTGGTGTAACCATTCATGTTCACTAAAATGTGGATGCCGTCATTGTAGATCTGATCAGCTGCTTTCCCATTGCAGGGCATGACGGAAAGATCAACAAAATGTTCAGCTTCACGGCTAATCTTATGCCGGAACGTTGTACCATCATCAGGACTGAGGGCGTAGCAGAAAATCTCAACTTTGGAGCGATCATGCAAACCTGGCACTGATTGCATCAAATGTGAGGTAGGATGATTACCAAAATCAGAGCTTAAATAGCCAATCTTGATGCGACCGTCACTTGGCAATTCGCGAGCAAAAATATATGGTTGCTTGTGCAGCACATGCACCTTTTCCAAGCATAGATTTGCGTGTCTTGCGGCAATCGCGCGCCGGAATTCATGCGTCAACGGGTATAGCATTGAGTGATGCGGATGTACCGAGGGCAACCGATTTTTGTCCAACTGCTCTGCTACAATGCTCACTAGTTTCTTCATACGAACATCATAATCCGTCCAATCGCAGACAATTTGCAAACAATGCGCCAGATTACAATACGCATCGGGAAAGTCTGGTTTTAGTTTGAGTGCCGTACGATAAGATTGAATGGCTTCGGGAATATTTCCCGAATCCTTATGAATGCTGGCCAAATTGCTGTGCGCGTCGGCAAAGGCCGGATTAATTTGAATAGCTCGGGTATAACATTGCAGTGCACCACTGACATCCTGCAATTCCTTTAAAGTGTTGCCCATATTGGAATAGGCATCGGCGAACGTGGGCTGAATGCGAATTGCTTCCTTGTAATGCATGAGGGCCTCTTTCAGTTTGCCTTGTTGTTGCAACACCGACGCCAGATTCGAGTGTGCTGCCGCAAAGTCGGGAAAAACTTCAAGAGCTTTTAAATAAAGACGCGTGGCGTCCTCAATGAATCCTTGTTCACGCTTAATGTTAGCCAGATTGTTAAGTGAGTCGGCATGGTTGGCACAAAGTCGCAAAGCTGTATTATAGCAATCTTCCGCTTCCTTAACCTAATAAATAGAGCAGCATTGATACCGTTAAATTATTGTAGTAGATGTTTATAATATATTGTTCTTACCTGCCCTTTCTCTTTGAGCGCATTTGCCAGATTGCAATAAGCATCGGGAAAGTTGGGTTGCAGTTCAATTGCTCGCCGGTATGTATCGATGGCCAAATCAATGAGGCCTTGCTCATAATAGACGCAAGCCAGGTTGCCATGAACCACAGCATTGTTGGGTGATAGATTTAGAGCTCGCAAATATGCGGCCACAGCCCTGAAATTGAAAAACGTTTCTTCATTTAATACGAGTATTTAAACAAAGGTATTGAAAAAAAGCGAAGTTTCCAAACGTGAAAATCGAGTGATGCAAATTAGGGATTCCATTTAATGATTTCTAACTTCTCGTTCTCACCATATTCTTATTTATATATATTTATAACGTAAACAAACATTGCAAGTGCAACCGTTAAAAATATCTTATCTTGAAGGAAGTTGCGGTATGGCAATGTGGCTTGATAAAATTATACATCAAACATAAACTTGAACTTATCTTTCTGCAATCTATTTATACCCACTTGTATAGAACAAAAATAATACAAAACACAAAAAAAAAAAACTAATTGGTTCAACGATTAAATCGGACGATTAAATACTCTAGCAAGTTAGGATATAAATATTTTAATAACACTAAAGTTTAGAGAATATGTGAGTACTTAATAACAAGTTTTATACTTTAAGTTATAAAATACTTTACCGTTTCCAGAAAAATCGTAAGAAATTGAAATAACGTAAAGGATTTTGATTTCCATTTGTACTTTTGTTAGAATGTTGATTTAGTCTAATGGGAACAATTGTATAAACAACTACGCATTGGCAATCCATGATGAGAGAAATATATGTATATATATTTATATATATTTTACTATATTGGCACTGCAATATTCAAATACATCGTAAACTTTTCCATTCAGGAACACACTCGGAAGCATCAAATGTGCGAACGCATTTGTAGTCAGTTAATATTTAAGCAGATATTCTAAAATTATAAGGCCTTTCAAATTTCTTGGACTTTTAAACGCAACAACAAAATAAAGACTTCGGTAAGCCGCCCACCAAAAAAACAACCATATGCCATTATTTAAATTATACAAAATTACGTTGAAGATCATTTTTATACCCTGTAAACGAAAAGAATAAATTAAGTGGCAGAAGAATGTCCTAAGCATCCAAAAGCCAAGGAGTCGTCTTTGTCTCAAAAGAATTGTCTGTTATATATATAAGTGTAATAATTTTTGTAGAATTGATCTTTGCAAACTTGTTATTATAATTTGTTTAATTATTTCATGAGAAACAAAATCACCTGATTTGTTGCTAGCATATCCCAGGGTATACATATGTCTTCACCGTGAAAATGTTTGCTCAAACTACATATATGTGTGTATGTTTACTATGCAAAATTCTAATTATGTTTGTATCGAATATTAGATGACGCACATCACAAAATAAAAATCGCATCCACTAACAGAGCGTATATGTATTTGTATGTGTGCACACAACAATTAACTTTTACATTGGAGGTCAACAATTTTGGTGAAGGAAATTCTCAATAGAAGTCTATATATGTATGTATGTAAGTACATGAAACAATAATATAAGGTGTTCCAACATAGAAAGATATTTTTAGTCTTCCCAGAATGAAGTACAAAGCGTGCTCAAGAGTATATAGTATTAATTATAATACGGAAAATAATTAAAATCCAAGTAAATATAATGACAGCAATGTATTCTCTGGAATAAGAAGTTTGTCAAAAATCTATATTTATACAAATTTTCAGTATGATCCCAATTCGAAAATTACAAATAAGAAATTTACAACCAATACGAGGCACCCTGCACACCAAGCACATTCCCATTTGGCATGTCAGATGATCTTTGCCAAAATTTGAAAGCGTCGCAAGCGCCACAAGGCAACACAAGGCATAGCTCGTCGACTTCCATGATTAAAAGTTTGTGAAATAAGTTTTGCTTAATATTAGCTAACTTATAATGACTATGTGTAAAATTCATATAAAGCGGAGCTGCTAAAGGTAATTCAAATGATTCCAAAAATTGATCTGGACAAGGAACCAAAAAAGAGCAAAGTAATCTTTCTTCAGATGAATGGATTTTTGGACCTTCTAATTGTTTCTTAAATATATTTTTTGATAATTAAGAAACGCTATTGACTTAGGCGCAGAAGGTATGTATGTCTAAATTCTAAATTTAATATTTAATCCAAAAATGTAGTAGGTCTAGCATCTATAATCACTGAGATCTAAAAAATGGATAGTGATTCTGGATACAATCCATACATATTAATTGAAGTTGATTAAAAGTCTTTTTAACTATCCATTATGGTTTAAAAGAAAGCAGATAAATATAGTATGTATTGACAAACAAAAAACAAAACAACATTTTAAAGTCTACCCAACCTTAAATAAACTCGACAGAAAATAAAAAACTTTCAATTCAACTAGTTTTTTGAACAGCAAAATGTACTAACCTGTCAAAAATTCTGGCCTCTTTAAGCACATTTCCTAAGTTAATATATGCGTCTAAGAAATTGGGATCGAGAGTTACAGCTTTTTCAAAATGATGAATAGCTAGCCAGATTTCGCCTTGCGCATTAAACACACAGCCCAAATTGCTCCATGCGACGGCAAACCCTGGGCAGGTTTCAATTGCCTTCAGGTAACAGGCCTACAAAAATAATAATAGTTTAAAGACTTGTACTCTTGCCGCTTTAACTTTGAAATTAACTAGTACACACCTTCGCTTCCTCTAAGCGTCCTAGAGCTTTAAGCAGGTTTCCCAAGTCGCTGCGCACACAGTACAAGTCCTGCAACAAAGATTGGGTAAATTATGAGTATATGAATATATATGAATATAAACATCTACATCGAATTATCGTAATTGCTTAGACCGCTTTAAAAACTTCTAAAAAGATAACCCAGACTAACAAAACATTTCACTCGACTTTTGATTTGAAAATTTGTTACAGATAGTCTCGTGGATGTACTTACGGGATTATATTGCAATGCTGTTATATAAGCTTGCACTGCCGACTCCATATCGCGCGCGGCAACCAAAGCAGCCGCCAAGTTAATATATCCATCGATAAAGTCGGGCTTTAAGCGCACAGCTCGACGATAGTTATCTAATGCTTCTTGCAACTGTCCTCGCTCCTTATACACATTTCCTAGATTGCTAATGAAACGAGGATTCGGTTAATTTAAATTACTTTGAAAAGTCAAATCTATGATAGAAATAACTTACCTATATGCTTCTGCGAGTAGTGGATTTTGTTTTATTGCCAAAGTCGAAAATTGAGCGGATTTATCGAGTCGTCTACATTGAAAATGAATTGATGATAAAAGTAATAGCACTCCGGTGTTGGTGCTGTCTTGTCGCCATAACTGCATACAATGCTTTTCTGCATTCTCATAATCTACAGCTTGATATTCACGGTGCGCCAACTCCAGCAGTCCTTCAATCAGAAAAAAATGTAAGTTTTCAATTAATGTGATTATAGATTTCTTTGGTAATAATAATTAATAGAGTAATATACATATATACATAAAAAAAAACTTAACTATATTTTGCATTAAATAATTAAATTTTTATCCAATGTAAAAAAAATTTAATTATTAAAATTTCAATAATTTTCCCAACATGTGCTAACTAAACTTACATTAAAACTATTATTCATATCTTTTAACTTTTTTCATTGTTAGATTTAAGAAAAGAAAACACAATATATTTGAAATGTGTAAGTATTTTTCCAACCGGCCAGGTTTCCGACAGTATTTTATTGCATGATGTTTTCCGGTTGAATTAAATAATAAATTATTTATCAGTGTGTTAGTTAGTCGATGGCCCTTTTTTCACAGTAGTAGAAGTGATACTAAATTGACATTTGATTAACGTCAAAGATGTGAATCATTTGCACTATCTCATAGCGTTATCAGGCGCATAATTGATTGTTAAGCAATAATGACAACCCTAAAAATTACATACATTTTTAGATTTAGCTTTTGTAAAATTCATTAAACATAAAGGTTTTCGTCACAAGGTCAACATACTTTTCTAACTTACTGTATATTCTCACACACAAACTTAAGTACACATACATAAGTTGATGGAATTTTCCATAGTTTTTTGCGTATGCATTATTATACATACATATATATGTATGTAAATAAGAATTGATGTTCACATACATATAAATGCGTGCACATTCACACACATGCATTTATAATGATATATCCATAGGTACATGTGTATATAAACTTGTAATCAATCCGCTTACCGACTGAGGATAGCGATGGATTTTCATTTGATTTTCCAACTGCATTGTTGTTAGATAAATGATTTTGTGGCTGCTGCAGTAGGGAATGTGTCGAGGAGTGCTGCTGCGTCTGTTGACCCTGTCCTTGAGCGTGCATCTTTACCGTTGGTTCCTCATATATAATTTGATATATATATATATGTATGTAAGATTGATAGACGATGCTCAAAACTTTTTGTCTAAAATCAATAAATCACAATCAATGGCAATGGCACTGCAAAAAAACACTTTCACTCGATTCACAGTTTAGGAACCAATCAGTTATCTGCAAATACAATATACCATATTTCATAAATAGCAACAGAAAATTATAAAAAGGGCTAACAATTTTAAAACAAAAACAAACTCTTCACATCTCCTCCAGCTGCTACAACAAATAATAACCTTACATTCATTGATAATCAGCGTGACCGCAATTCGGCTATTCTTTACGTCTTGGAATATACCAAAATATACCGCATTGTATTTATTCTTTATAGGGTATGGAAAATTTACGAAAAATGGGCGTAAAAATACGCAACTTTTGAAGATTTTATCTCTGTTTGATTAAATGGAAGCAAATTTTGATGAGTAAGTAATTTGGTTTTCCTTCTAAATGCATTAGCAAGTGTTTATTATATTATCTATTATTTTTTAGTTTCGTGATGCTAAAGTGTATAATCCCAGGATTTTACTATATTCATCGTTAGCTTAACGTCCTTTTGAAGGTTATATGTTCATAAGTACATTTAGATGTACATATAAGAGCATACATACACAAATAAATTGAGAGTATGTCATAATATTAAATTCCGATACTTACGCCGATACTGTATTGTTTCTATAATATATTTATCATTTATTTGGGGACCGTTTTCGATATTTCACAGAAATCGCTTTTAAACTGTTTTTTAAGAGCGTTGTTCAAATTTTATTTTGAAACATATATGAATATCAGTGAAGTTAATTTCTCATAATTCGGAACAGATTTGTCCTGGCTAAAACCGCTTCATCCTTAAAAAAAAATTCTTTAAAACAAGTTGGCAGTATCCGCGTTAGAAGTGGTCTTCGATATATTTTTATTCTCATTTGAATGCTGGTTTGCCATTGTCAAAAAATACTTTTTGATATCGCAAAAAACAATATACCATGAAGGGTCACACTGATGAATTGTGTATAGTACTTCCCAATTGGGGACCATGTTTGATATAAATCATTTCGATTAATTTACAACGATTGAGTAGTAAAATTGTCACGCATGCAAATCTTCTGGCCGCTATATCGATTCCTTTAATCTTTCGTATGCTTCATTTAAAAACCAACAAAACCATTACAATGCCAATTTGATCAATAAGACTCGAAAAAACAATATTTACACTCCGTTTTCAGAAAGGGATTTTTATTTCATATTCTCAGTTATATTTGGAAATCAAAACAACTGTAAAGACTGTATCCACAAGCTTACAGCTTCAACTTGGTACGCCTCCAGTGACGGCGCTTAGCGTTGTACCTATAAACGAAAAAATACAAAAACATTTTAGATAATAATAAAATTATCGCCGGTAATAAATAGTGCATTTTGAGAGGAAACATTTGATCTAGGATCTACTACGAGATGCCTATATTTCTGATATATTTTGAAAATAATAATAGTTCTCTTTGGAAATTTGGAACGAGTTTGCTAGACATATGTAATCCAATCAGTTTTCCTTTTTGAGACTTTCAGTATATATTTTTATAACAATTTCATATTCTTAACTACAGTTTTCCCAAGTTGCAACTACGATTATATATAGAATTGTTAAACACTTGTTGGGAGTCTCTCTCTCAACATTGATTGCATTTAATTTGCAGCTGTCCTTTGTTTGCAAAATATAAATTGAAATTAATGTGACCGACTCGTGTAAGGTTGACAAACAACTGACAACGAATACCCAGAAAAGTGGCTCAGGTTAACACATGACTTAGACGACGGGTGTTTCTTTGCCAAAGTCATTTGATGGGGATGGTGGTTACTTATTCGCCTTAGTTTGGGTTGCCAGCCTGCTGATGTCGTATTTTTAGCGGACGTTAAGGCAGACTTAGGCCAATTCGCGTTTTTTGTGACTTGTTGACATTCAAATTTTAATTGGAGTATGACTGACCAGAAATAGGCATCACTTAATTAGCGATTAAAAACCGGAGAAAACATTTCGTACAATCGCGATGTCGGCAAACACCCGCGTAAATCGGACAACATTTCTATATACTCTAGTGTCACTTGCACGAACACTACCTAACAGAAGGAAAACAATTCTGGAAGGCTTTTAAAACTTTAGAACAATTGCAATTGCAAAAGAACATCTAAATACTAATATTGTAGACTCGTTAACCCACTTACCTAATGGTATTGCCTGTGCGCAAGCGAACCCATTGTGGAACTGATCTGTTCTGCTTTAACTTCTTAGCAAGCTTCTGCTTAATACGGAACGATTTGTGTGCCGCCTAGAAAATAAAAATATATTCGATATTATTTCATGTTTATATAGAAATAATAATTAAAGATTCACGAAAACATCAACGATTTTTCTTACCATTTCACCCGCCTTAGTCGAGAACCAGACCGGAAAGAGGGTTTTGTTTGTGACAACAGCTAGAGATGGCCAATAATTGCAAAGTACTTTTCGTAGATATTTTAGCGTTATTATCGGGGTGAAAAACCGCATATCGATAGTTTGTTTGTACTATTTCTAATTTTGTAAATTTTATTTCAATCTATGTTTGAAATTTTTAAATTCATATTCAATCTATTAAAATGATTCATTATTATTTTTACAAAAAAAAAACTTCCTCTAATAATAATTCATTTTTGGTACATTTTGTTTGTCTTTTTAATAAGAAAAGTAGCAATATATATTAATAATTTTACATATCAAAAGTTTACGTCAGCGTTTCTCCTTGAGTTACACAAGCTTCCAAATAATCTATACGTCGTTCCAGAGTTGTAAGCTTCTCATTAAGCACCGCTAATCGCGATCGGCAGGACATATCTTAAAAAAAATGTAATAAATTAATTTTATCGTAATATCAATAAAAAATTTTTGGAATTCGTAATACACAATGAAATTTAAAATGTATGTTTTTGGTTAATAATTAGAAAACTAGAATTGAGATTTGATAAATATTCGCTGGCTTAACAAAGTACTCTAGCACAATAACAGATTAGATTGGGCGTCACCAAAATTAGAAATGACAATGATGTTCATAGCTTCAATGTAGTATTATAAGACACCGGTACTTTGTTGACCACTAAATGATGTCAGATATGCGGACTTGCATCTTGTTATATATGTATATTCATAAATATATTTAATGTACACATATTCTTATGTACATATTCGTATGTAAATGGATATCTATATGACTAGGTGTAGACAGAAATGGCACTTACCAAATGAATTTAGAAAGTCTGTAATTCGTTTTATGCTTGCTGTAATAACTTCAATATATTCTCGGTTTGCCCAATCCTGATGAATTTGTTTCTGAACAGCTTCTCGATGAGCTCCGCTCATTTTAATATTGTTTTAATATGTTTATGTATGTATTGTGTTAATTCAATGTTTACAGAAATTGTAATAATGTGACCGTATTAAATGAGTAGCAAAAGTACTAAATTTTGCATCAACGTTCACAATGTCAACATTTTGTCAAAGAAAAAAACACGACCGGCTAAATTACAAAAAAAAAAAAATGTATTGAAAAATATATGCATACTAAACTACCTACGACAAATTTTGTATAAATTTGCATTGAAATTTATTCAGAAAAATCCATTGAAAACATGATCTTATATCCACAATAGGGTTATAATCATCCTTGTAGCCGAATTTAAATGGCAAAGCAGACTCCAACACTGTTACTCCGATTTAAAGTCAGATATGTATATAAGATGGAATGAAAATATTAACAGGATTTATAAGCATTACAGGGATCGATTATTAGTTAGCAGATTATCCTATCCAAAAAACCCAACTCGTGAAAGTGTTTGAAAAAAATTTAACTGCTGCGCATTGCGCAAACTTAAGTAGTCAAATCGCACATTCTGTATATAATTTCAGTTAATTATTAATTATAACATTACATTTAAGAATCATCATTTTGGATGACTTTCTACATAGACTGTTGTATTATCTACGCTTAAGAACTGAGTTATGCTTAATGTCGATAACATCTTCATCTGACCCTGGTACAGAACATCGGCAATGATTTTCTCCGCATAAATCGCTTGTGCATTGTCCATCGATCGCAATTTATGCGCAATGATCTTGCCAAAATTTGTGAAGTGATCGTCCAATTGATTATCGGCATTTTTAAATGCCAATTGAAACAACCGCTCAAAGTCAATGTTAGAAATGCCAGCGGCTCTGCATTTTCCCATTGGAGCATCCGTGTCGGACAGTTGCGAAGATCCCGATAAAGAGCGTTTCCTATTGCTTTTTATATATTTTTGACGGGTGTTTGATAGCTGCTTGTCGCGATTCACATCAACTGTATTTTGCTGTTCTGCTAAATTTAACTTTTCATTTGCAGCATTATTTGTTGAGGTATTTACTGATTTTCTTCGGTCGCATATAATGCTGCTGCTGCTGTTGTCGGCCGGCATTATAACGTCCACCTCCTTTATTGTTGCCGATTGATTGGTCTGATTGTTGTTCGAATTAACTGTTTGAATACTGATAATTGGATCCACCTCGACGTCCTCAAATAAATTGGCACAGAATTCGTTGGCGCTTGTGCTGGGCGATAATTTACTATTATGCGTATGGGTATCGTTGTTTTTGATCTGCTGTTTAGGCAAGCTTTCGGCGTCGGAAAACTCTTCGTATGTTTCTTGCTGCACCATGGCATTGTTATCTGTACTTTGTTGTTGTAAGGGTAGATTATTATCAGTCTGCTTTGATTTTTTCTCTGGGATTTCTTCGTCCTTCAGAAACATGAGAGATTCAAAGTATCGCCGCTTCGGGCAGTACGGTTCATACTTTTCACCTTTTTTCTTCACTTCATTGTACTTGCGCAGCTGATGACGAAATGCACACCTTAGATTGTTAATCTTTTGCTTAGTTCTTTCAACATTGTACAGTTCTCCATGTTTAGTTGCCACTGCAATCAGCCTCATATACGCTTCTTGACGTCTGGTTCGATTCCGAAAATCAACTGAATCGGCTTTCCACAAGCATGGGTTGCTTTTGTATTCCTCAATGAAGTCGTCAATGAAATCCATATTTGTTTACTAATCGAACGCCACGATTAATAATAGATGCCAAAAATCGGTTCGTATGGCATAAATTATATCTCTATATTATACTAAGATACAGTGTGTGACCGTAGCTTGTATTTGAAAATATACTTTTTTCTCAAAACCAAAAAATACTACCAATACAATTATTTTGCTATCGAATTGTAGAATATTTGTGTATTATTTGATACAATGGAAATGAAACATCTTTTGCATATACTCGGACAAAATCATATGAATCTAATTTTTGACGTAGATAACAATAAATTGGTCAGATATTAGATATTAAAATACATAATTGTGCATAGCAATTTCGTAAATATAATTATAAAAGCAATTAGACGTGAATTAAATTCAATTCTTTGCAGCTCATTTATAATCAGCTATTCAATTTATTATAGATGAATTTATATTACTTCTAATAATATTAATGCAACTTATTAACCAACATAAAACTGTGCAGATAAAAGACAAATTATTGAAGATACCATTTACGTTGACTTTTTCAGTCAATCGGTCTTTTAAAAAGTTTCTCTTGCCTCACGAACAGAAACCCAAAACTAAAAGAAACAAAGTCTGTTGCTCCGAAAGAAAGAGTCGGTTGCCATCGCCACCAAAGGAAAAGCGGTCATCAGCAAGTTATGATGAATAAGCAAGAACGGCAAGACTTGTCAATTGTAATAGCGATATTAAAAATGATTAAACTTTAATTTTTTTATTAATTGCTAGTTTCTTAATATTTGGTTGCCTTTATATTTATATTTTGTATCGTAAACAACAATGTAGCGATAGTTATATCTCTATTACGAAGTGGTATTTTCTTATATTATATTTGCGGTCACTTTGATTTTCAACAGCCGAATGTTTTGTTAAAGTTATGTGCTAATTTTAAGTATATTCAATATGGATCGCAATAAAATGAATGCCTCGAATAGAGGTCAAAAAAAGGCGTTAATGGGAGGCGAACAACTTTACGCACTCGGCACAAAAGCTGTTCGGGATGATGCCAAATCGAAAATATTGCCAATCAAAGGCATGCCCGGCAGTTCTAATTCCAACGATCGAAAAAGAGAGGCTCCTACGGCACTTACCAGTCATGCGAGTAAACGATTTCGTGGGAATATGAAAGATGGTACTACTGACATGCCACCAACAACATCAACCAGCGGTGTAGCCCAATACGAGATCTGGGAACAAGTAGCTGTCGACTGCGATTTAGCCACAGTGCTTGAAAGCATATACACGGCAATTGAACAGAATGACAATGAAGCGGTTGTTCGGTACATTTGTGGCATTATTCGACAAGCAACCTCTACGTCTCTTTCGGCTAGACCAAAGGTGGACAATATTGCTTACTTGACACTGTTGTACTTGGCAAAAGTGCATCCGAATTACTTCAACAATGACGTGGTCACCTATGCACTGCTATCGTTTTTGCGCCGCGAGTCAAATGTAAAAATGCGCT
This sequence comes from Drosophila niveifrons, assembly GCA_035046325.1. Classification (NCBI taxonomy): domain Eukaryota; kingdom Metazoa; phylum Arthropoda; class Insecta; order Diptera; family Drosophilidae; genus Drosophila; species Drosophila niveifrons. Next base: position 670,695 of record JAWNOC010000025.1, read on the forward strand.
ACAATGTCAATCTGCATATAATTCTCACAAATCTGCTTACGCGAGGATATGCCGATGTATCGCAGTGGCCGGAGATATTATTACGCACTTATATTGATGATGCTGTCAATGAGCGCTTCTGGGCTGATAACGATTGTTGTGCACCGTTTGTGAAAAACATATGTGCGACTTTCGGCACACGGACTCCTCATTTAAGTCTACTACGATGGGATGCCAACACGACAGTTGCTTCAGGTCAGGCGCATCGAGACAATGTTACTGTCGACGACGATTCTGGTGACAATTCCACACAGAGTCTCGATGCTAGTCCGTATATGCAAGGCGATGCCGACCAAACAACCGATAACCTTTGTGCAGTCAAACGGCGCTTTTCTGATATAACTGTGCAAAAATTGGTTAGCGATGCTATACGCGATCAACTGAACAAACGCCAGCAACAGGATAATTACACACGCAACTTTCTCAAGTTTTTATGCACCACGTCGGGCATTGGTGAGGTGCGTTGTCTGAGCATCTCGCGACTCGAGCTGTGGATACATAATGGCAAGCTTGTCAAATTCGCCCAGCAATTATTGTCATACATATGCTTCAATATCAAAGGAAAAAGCACACAGGATAACGAAGTGTTGCTGGTCTTAATTAAAATGCGTCTGAAAACTAAACCGCTGATCAACCACTACATGTCATGTCTCAAGGAAATGATTCACCTACAGCCGGATATACTAAGCACCATCATGAAGTTGGTGGTCCAAAATGAATTGTCAAACACCAGGAATCCCAACAATATGGGCATGCTAGGTAAGTGATGGAGCTTTTAAACGACCAATGCCAAAGATTTCAATTAGTTAGCAATTATCATGCAATGAGAAGGAGTTTACAAAATGCATACTCTTTTGATTTCTTTTTTATTTTCTAGTTAAGGCAACTTTGGACAATTAATAAATTAATAAGATATTACTTAGTTTATTATAATTAGTTTTATTTTAGATTATGAGTCGCCCAAAACAATACGTAATTACTTAAATCATTTTCTTCTTTTTTCTCCAGCTACAATGTTTCAAACTTCGCCAGACCAGTCAGCCGTCAACTTGGCTGAAATTTACCAGGAGTTCGTATTGCAACGCGATGATTGCTTAAGGACTTTACGTGTGTTCCTGCGAGAACTTGTGCGCATGCTGCGCTTCGATGTGAATCTTGTCAAGTTTTGCAAAACATTTTTAAGCGAGCGCGACGAATTGAATCAACAAATAGAGCACTTTGAGTTTAAAGAGCGCATCTTTCACTCCATGGTCGATCTCGTGTGCCTCTGCATGTTTCTATCGGCCACACCGCAGGCACGCGAAGGCAGCTTATCGCTGAAAACCAATCGTGACGTAAAGAACAATCAAGCACTGATCAAGTTGTATAATCAAATGTCCCAAATTCAACTGGATGCCGTTTCATGGATGTACGAAACAGTACCAAATATTTTTAAAATTCAAGGCAACGAATATAATCAAGCGCTGCACAAGTTGCTCTTGCTTGAGAATGCCGAGCAATATTCTCGGTGTGATCAATGGCCATCAGAGCCCGAAAGGGCGGCAATTTTGCGCATAATTTCAGAGACTCCTATTCACGAGGAAACGTTATTGCGCATCATTTTGATAGGTATCACAAAGGATATTCCATTTTCCATCGCAAACACTTTCGATATTCTGCTGCTGGTGATAAAACGTGTCTCGGGAATGAAAGCAACTGATTTCCCAGCGGTGCAGGCAAACAAATTCGACATTATCGATTTTCTATTTAGCATGTCGGAATATCATCATCCGGAGAACATTCGATTGCCATCGGACTATGAGCCGCCAAAGCTGGCAATCATGGCATTCTACTGGAAAGCTTGGTTAATACTTTTAATGATTTCTGCACACAATCCTTCTTCTTTTGGTGCTTTTTGCTGGGACCATTATCCCACTATGAAAATGTTAATGGAAATTTGTATTACAAATCAATTTAACAATGTTGTCGCCCACAAGGATGAGTTACAGGTGAGTACGTTATTTACGACAATAACTAATTCTCACTTTACAAACTAATTTTAACTAATTGCAGATAATTACTGTGGAAAGGGATCACATTCTTCAATTTGAGACCTACTTGGCAGCGCAAACTTCGCCTCATGCAGTGATTACCGAGGAAAATGCAATTTTAATAACGCAGCTCATGTTAATGGATCCGATGGGAACGCCTCGAAAAGTGCCCAATTTGGTATTGGAGCAACTAAAGTATCTCAATCAAACATTCAAGTTGGGACATCTATTCTGCCGTTGTCGGAAGCCGGATCTTTTGTTAGACATTATACAAAGACAGGGCACAACACAATCGATGCCTTGGTTGTCTGATCTAGTCCAGAATAGCGAGGGAGACTTCAGCCATCTTCCCGTGCAGTGCTTGTGTGAATTTTTGCTATTCAATGCGCATAACATTAACGAGGAGAATAGCCGAGATGCCGAATTGGTTACCTTTATCAGAAACTTAATTATGGACTCAAACTATAACAATCACATTGTTTGTGAAGTGCTCGACTATATATTTAGACGGTTGTCTTCGACAGTGAAACAGTCGCGAGTAGCTGCATTAGCAGGTCTGAAGATTATCTTTAACAATTCAGGAAGATATGAACACGAATGGTTATTGAAATCGATTCAACAGATTCCACACTTTATGGAGGCAAAAGCATTCATTATTCCACAACTAAGAGCTGCTTGCCAAGTAGAAAATTGTCCCGATTTAATAATGGCATACATACAATTTATTACGGCTCATACGCTCAACGATCCGGTAAATGAAATGCTGGATCACGTCATCGATATGGCGCAGTTGATTGTCGAAAGAAGCACAATGTTTCAACACATCATCATCTCGCAAGAGGATTACGATTTGCAGCCCGATGAGAATCGTATACAAACATTAAAATGCCTATTTGTTGTGTTTAACAATTACATTATTAAGCTCCGAGAATTTCACGAGCCTTATGAATGGACTGAATATCCGGATTTATTAATGGTCCAGTTTGATGATGGCGTCCAACTTCCGTTGCACATTAACATCATTCATGCCTTTATTATATTACTAACTTACTCCAACAGCAACATGCCCGAGTCCATACCTATTCTGGATTATTGGTTTCCTCCCGGCAGACCAGCTCCAGTTGCCTTTCTCCCCAACATGCCGCAGGATCAAATTCAACTTTTACCAGATTGGCTAAAACTAAAGATGATTCGGTCTTCAGTTGATCGTCTGATTGACGCAGCTTTAAATGATTTGACACCCGATCAAATTGTGCTCTTTGTGCAAAACTTTGGAACGCCTGTCAACTCAATGTCCAAGCTGCTAGCGATGCTGGACACGGCTGTCTTGGAACAGTTTGACTTGGTCAAGAATGCCATACTCAACAAGGCATATTTAGCGCAGCTAATTGAGATACAGCAAGCACGAGGCGCTAAAAATGGACATTACACAGTACAAGCTCTGGACTTGCATTCGCATTCGCTTACTGTGCCCGATCTGCCGAAATTGAATACACAAACTCAGGAAAATCTGCTCATCACTGAATATCAACCGATCTCAGCTGAACTTCCTAATAAGGCCGCAACATTTAGCGAGTTATCGGCAATACTTCTTGACAAAGCCGATCAGCGAGCAATTCCCAATAAGGAAACGCGTAAAGTAGTTCATAATATGCTGGACATTGCAGTCAGTCCAACGAACCTGAATTCGGAAGTTCTACAGACGATTCACAATGTCTTAGATCAGCCCGCTTGGGATCAACGCAAAGACAAAAAGTCCAAGTGCTCCATCAATGCGACACGAGACTCTTGCACGATATTGAGAACTTATTTCAGCTGTAAATTGGATCCAGACTTTTATCAACTTACCGAGGGAACTTTCAATACAACAATTCGATGTCCGACAAACAAAATACCTAGTGTGAAGGATGACTTTTCAATTGAACTCTTCAACGACAGCTTATCCTCAATGCTACAGAGCTCACAACAAATGCATTTTGCCAAATTCAAAGCACAACATTCGCTTCCGGAAACCAAGAAAATTGTTAGAGAAATGATGCAAGGATTTGAGTATCCGATGGGCGAAGGCAAGGAAGGCAACTCCAACCTTAACGAGCAAGGACAATATTATAAAATTTTCAAAAATGGACTCTTTATTGACTGGCTGGCTGAGGCAGATCCTGAAATCGTTTCGACCAAGCTGTTTAAAGAGAAATTCCTATTCTCCAAGTCGTGCAGTGAATTTCGATTTTATCTTTTGTCACTGATTAACCATCAAACAAATTGGGATACCATTGAGGGCATAGCGCAGTCATTGTTTAAGGATTACAAAGATGACAAGGACTTTAGCACCGTGCTGAACTATTTCGAGGCATTGACAACGAATCCCAAACTTTGGAAAGGCAGAGACAAGTACATGTCTAAAAATGTGCAACCAAATTCATTTTTCAAATTGGATTCTAAAGAGCTGGAACCATTTGTGCACTTTATTCTTTTTGAGGGCATCTCAGAGTTGTCCACAGCTAGCTATGATTTTAAATTATGTTCACGAATGACATTACTTTTTAAACTCACGGAAAAGCGCAAAGATCTAATGGTTAAAGTAGTAGAATATGTGGAAAAAAGTTCAGTTTCCGAGGCGCTGAAACATCAACTTCTGCAACAACTTTACATAATGTATCCTCGAATTAAGTTCTTGAAGTCGTGCAATGCCGTAGGACAAACGCACAAATTGCAGAGCTTAAAAGGTTGTCAATTTGATAAGATATCAAATAATTTAATCACCTGCTTGGGTAGTCTCACTGCAAAAAAAGACTTTGAAACACTCTCAACGGATACGGAACTTTTACTGCGAAAACTGGGAGCGTCACATCCCTTACTATTCCTGCGGCATTTAGGAGTTCTGTCTTCCATTATGCAGGGGAGAGCACAAAATAGCATGAAAGCTTTGAGAGAGGAGCATCATTTCCATCGCTTTGTCCAAATTCTGAGAACATTGGAGCTCTTACAACCAACAATATACGAAGATACATATAAGAACGAGATTCAAACGACCCTTACATGCTACTTTACCTTCTTCAAGCATCACAGTTCGGTAAAGGAAGCATGCCAGATGTTGGCCAAGTTTGTGCAGATTCTACAGGCCTACATTAATTGCAATCCTTCGAGTGCTTTGCTTTTCATTGAGCAATATGTGGGCATTCTATCAGAGCTCTCTATCAAGTATACATCTATGGTTGAGTTGCAAACTTTGGTCCAAGCAGTTGCATTACTGCAACATAAGTCGAATAATTCCTCAGAGCTTGATGACGAGGACGTCAAATTTGAATATGAATTGGATGGGCATGTAGATACAAAACCCAAAGTAGTGGTTAGTGAATTGGATTCCATGGAGGGGAATCTAAATGCCCAGGAAGTCGTTGGACGCGGCTCTTTCTCAGTGCTTACTTTAGGCTCCTATAACAAAGCAAACTTTAGCGATGTCTCACCCCATTTTCTAGACTTAATAAAGGTCATCAAACAGTCGCACATCGAAGATGTGATCCTGGGACCTTTGCAAGAAATGGAATGCCTAACATCGAAGCGTTTTGTCTTCATCAATGAGCTCTTCGAGCGACTTTTGGATTTAATTTTCTCGCCCAGCGCTCAAATACGTTCCATTGCTTTTATTATTTTAATACGACATCTTAAGCATAATCCAGGTAATTCAGATATCAACCAGTGCACTTTAAATGCATATATCCAATGTTTAAGGGATGAGAATTCTTCGGTGGCCGCTACTGCCATAGATAACTTGTTGGAAATTTGTTTATTGCTGCAGGAGCACGCTGTTGAAATCTTGTCCGTTGCTTTCTCGCTCGGCATCAAATCATGCCTTAATACCAGCAATCAAATTCGTAAAGTAATGCAGACACTGGTGGTACAACACGGTTATTAACTCTTTTCGATTGTTATGATAAACACTAAAGATAAGAAATATTGCTACAATGTATTATCATTAACTGATGTAAATAAACAATTTTTTCTCTATTGAGTATTTTATGACCTCCAGCTTTTTCGCTGTATAATTTAAAATTCTTATATTAGAGTTAAGTTAATCTGAATAAATTTAAAGCACAGTTATTGTGGTCAGAATTTGAATCATAAATGTTTTATTTATCATTATTTATCTTAAATGCTAGGCGGGCTTTGAGTGCAGCTATTTGGATGGTACAGTTCACATTTATTGCACTCTTAGTGTTTGTTTTTTTTTAAATATTATGTTAAAATGGTTTACAAACTAATTAACTAAACATTCATATTATATTTGCGAATTATTTATGCGTATTGTATCCATAGAGTTGGTTTCTTTTTGTTGTTTCTTTGGTGCAATATTATTATAAAAGAAAATAGTTTTTTCTTTTGCCAAATAATATTTTACATGTTCATATTGTATTATTTGAAATAAAAGCACAGAAGCGAATCACAAATATTGGTTTAAATTGGGCAAATTACAAGTATAATTGTTATAAATAAAATTAAATTTAGCTTAATCAACTTTCACATTTAATGACTATAACAAACGTTTTTCGTATCGCCAATCGTTATGTTTAATTTCGTATTTAATATAAGTTTTTGCTACTATGTTTAAATATTTTGCAAATATACGTGATGATAATAAAATTATCTTCTACGAATTATAAGAACTGTACATAAAGGATTTTTTCCTTCAATTAAAATATTTTTTGCTTATCGCGTTGATGATTCCCTGACGTTCACTGTTAAATTTGCCGGAGTCGTTACTTCAATCTGCAATGTAAATACGATAAACTAATTTATCAAAATATATAAAACAAATTAAATGTAGATTGGAGTTACCTCGTTGTTGGTCGCATCTTCCTGGTTCAATTGAGTTGTTGGCGAGTCAGCAGGCTTCTTGTACAGCGACATCAACTGATCAATGGCATTCGAAAGCATACGGTTCTTGTTATCGGTTATCGTCAACTGAATAATAAAAAGTTAATTCAATGAAACTCCTGCGGAAATTATATATCTGCACATATTACCTTCCCTTTCATTTTATCCAGCTGTTCGTTGACAGTTATTATTTTTTGCTGGAACTCTTGCCAATTGTTGCTTAATGTGGTTACATGAGCCGTTATGCTTTGTGAGCGATCCAACAAGTCGTCCAATTTATTCTGATAACATATATTTTTTGGTGTCGTAACGAGAAATTCTATTATTTGTGATTTGATATATTATATTTACCTTGTGCGACACGATTTCGTCGTTAATAATGTTTATTGACTGGATAAGAGTGTTATTAACATTCATAAGATCACTTTCCAACTTTTTCAATGCATTTTGCATCGTTTGATTGAGCGTGTTGACGTCATTTGAAAAGTTTGCTGGCGCAACGCTTTCCTTAATCATTGTTAATTGACTAACGTTGGCCTGAAATTATAGGAAATTGTTCAATAATTGCAATATACATAAGTTTGAAAGTAATTGACTTACCTTGATCATTTCCATATCGGATCGCAGGCCCTTCTGCAGCTCGACATATCTATTATAGTGTTCCTTAATGCCATCAATATCCGTAACAACAGCCTCTAGCTTGGCTCCAAAGTCGGCCACAAGTTTCTCGTCCTGGCCATAATTTCTCTGGGCCTTAACGGTCTCTTGAAGACTACTTAAATTGCCATTCAAAACGTTAACGTTTTGATTCAATTCATTGAGTTGATTGATTACAAATGTTTGGTTTTTGATTAGGAATGATGTTGTTTCATGCCACTGCTGGAGTGTATCCGGAAATATTTTGCTTATGGCAGAGACTAAAACATTTAAATGAGTTAGCAATATTCTAGATATTAATTACACGCAAGACGTGATTGCCGTTGTGGTTATATAATACATTGAAACTAGTTTATTTTTATGCTGATGCTGACAGTGGTTTTATAAATTCATTTAATATATGTATGTACACGAGAGTGTATAGAAAAAATGTAATATTTACCTTCTTCAACTTTCTGACGATAATCAGAAATTTGCTGTCTCAAATCGAAGTAAAGCCAGTACAATATACCAACAAATAAAGCTGTAGTTATCCCAAAGAGAAAAGGAGCACACTTGCGAAAGTAAAGTTTTTTTCGATGACCTCGTCGGGTAGTGCCCTCAACATTCATCTAAATCAAAACAAAACACACATACATATATCATACATATGCATACTCATATACACATGTACATATTTATGTTCATAAGTACTTTTATGAGCATAGATAAGTAAAAGTGTAATTGCGACCAGACTAACGTTAACATCTAAATATTAAATTTCAAAAGAACATTTAAATATTCTCAAGTGTTGTCATTACCCATGTGTAGTCATCAGGGTCATCAGTGGATACTGACAGCAATTTGTCCTGTGAGTGAATAGTGCGGTGGGAACCTTTTTTTGTAATGGAATGTGCTATCAAAGCGTCCAGTTCTCGTCGTTTTTTCATCTTTTTGCCACCACCAGACCGCAGTGGCACTTCAATTCGATGATGGCAGTCCATAATGAGTTTGATTTGAATATTATTTTTTGTCCACTTAAGAAAATCTTTTATAAGCGCACATCGAGAACAACTTCTACGCGCAAGAACATTGCGACTAGGGTGGTATCGAATATACTGAAAAGTGTATAATCGACCTAGTCGTGGAACTAAATGAACTGAGTTCATACACTTAAGCAACTAGTTCAAAAACGCCATTCCGGGAACAATTGAAGTTCCCCAATTTAATCAATTTATTTAATAATGTAATTCGATATAAAAGCAAAAGCTTTACACTCTCTTAAAATTGGATTATCTATATTTCATTTTCCAATAAAAAATAAAACTTGAGACTGTAACTTTAATATTTTATTAAAAATCTAATATAAGCTTATCAAGATAAACAACTTAATTTATGTTGGGTGGTTTAAAGTATATGGGTTCAGCCGAAGATTTTGGAAAACGACTTAAATAGCGTTCAAGTCGCAGAAATTTGATTGAAATTAGTTTCTTATCGAACCACCATCCGTTGATTTCGCTGTGAACCATTCCAGCGTCAGCTTCAGTTGCGCAACGAATGTAAACGCAGCACGATTGCTTATCAAGTTGAACATCGCATATTTTGCAATTTGCGCCAACCTTTTCGAATATGGATTCAACGATCATTTGTCTCAGGTTGGGTTGTTCCACTTCAGATTGATCAAACATATGCCTGATTTTCAAGCAAGACGTTGGCGGATTTAGGATTTTGTTAGAGTTATCAAATGCTGAACTTTGCCATTTTTTTGAGGTACTCACTTCCTTATTACCTAAATTCTTATTCCATGTCATAGTTCGAAGTTGTTCGCCATTTTTGACAATCATACCAAAGAGCACGCGATTATCGTTTCCCTCAAGCGTCTTTAAAGCCTTATTCCACGAATTCAATAGTTTCGATCGCTTGTGAGCTGGCAAGAGTTTGTCTTGCAACTCATTAATGATAACTTCCGAATTCTCCGATACCGAACTTTGATACATCAGTTCATTAATTATGTCCTTGATAAAATGCTCTGCGGCCAAAATTTTTTCCTTTTGTTTTATGCGATAAAAAGCCACGGAAAGATAAACAATTAAGCAAGCTAATGCCACGAGAAGAAGCAATCCGATAGCAGTAAAAAAGCGTGACATTTTTTTCTGTATAATGCACTTAAGTGGAAGATTCGGTTCCATCAACTCAAATGATATATCATCGGATGAGTTTAGCGTTGAGACAATCGTCTTGATCATCCATTGTGGATTTTGACCAATTAAATACTGCGTGGCCAGCAGCTTTTTTTGCGTGTTGCCTTTGAGCACATTACTGTTCTCACTTATCGCTTTCTTCAAATCATCCAGTTCAAGAGTTGGTGAATGCTCTTTATCAATACAGTGATGCAATCGTGCTCTTTCGTTTAAGTACTTGAAAAGCTCCTCACTTATGTACACGGCCTTTTTGAATAGATCTTCACTAATGCAAGTGGCAGTTGTCGGTGAAGACAACAGCAAGTCTTTATCGTTGGGTCCGCATATCGTATATCTTAAGTCCGTGCGAGAAATGGGGCTCAAGTAGAATTTCTTTGCCACATACAAGACAGAAATCATCGCTAGAAATATGACAAAGGACGCAATAAGTACATGTGGTATAATGTGCAAACTAATGTCAGGTTTCTTTAGGAACGATTTCAAATCGAATGCGACAAGTTTTTGGATCAGTCCATTTCTAATAAACACATTTGACATTGGGACTGTGTTGTAGCCATCTTTGGAGTTGAATTTTTTCTTTTTTGTAGAGGTATCTCGAAAACTAAGCAGTCGATTTACAACACCACCATCACACATGTTGGGTTTGCCATTGATTTTTGCATAGGATGTGGATGACGATGAGCTATCACAAGGTATTGTTGAGCGCGGTTTACGAAATTTGTTGGCAATATTTAAAGCATGTTGTTCGTTATCATTATCATAATTTGAAGCCAGGACAGGAGGTGGCGCATACATCCTTGAGGCAGAACTCTGCACTGAATTCACATTTATATCATTTTTGTACAACACCGTCGGATTTTTGTAGGCTCGAATATCATTATTGTTTTCAAGCCCATTATCAAAGAGATTCGAATATTCTTGTATTGCAATTGGTGGCGAATTGTGTACTTGTGACTTATTATTATCCTTGGAGTAAAGCACATAGTTTGTTACTTTTCCTTTTTTAAGCTTTTCATTTTTCATATGTTTCATCAATTTCTTTATCAGTAATGGTCTGGTGGTTTCTGTAACTGGAGTTTTCGGAAATCCCATTTGCGTTAGTTTCCGTTGTATCTCGACATCGCTTAAATTATCGTAACTATCCGTCATATTTATCTGAAAAAATAATATATAGTATATATAGTAATTTTATTTTAGATGCTAGATATACTAAACCTAAACGTAATGAGTTACATAAAAATACTAAAAGCAAATTACTGCATCACAATGCCTCTCACAGAGCGACAGGTAGCAGTGGAATGGCGACTTTTGTTGACCACTGTATCGGCTTGGGTGCGAATATTTGGCTATTGTTGTTCATGCGATTTTTTATATATAGCATATACATGTATTCAAATATGCAATGCAATTTTAAATGCTGTTAAATCACTTACAATAAGCTGTTGTACTAAAAACTGTACAGTGCGTTCATGCACTGCACTTGAGTACACATGTGTATGTGCAATGTACATGCACATCATATTAGTTTCAGCATGATCAATAAAGCACTTTTGATTCCATAATTTAGTCATGCTCAGCACTGCACTAATTAACAACTTACCAATAAATGTATTAAATAATTCAAGTCAAAATATTCTTATATTAATCAGTCGTAAAGTAATTTCAAAGCCGTTTAACTTCTTGCTTCGCAGCGTGACCGCAAGATGTATATCGAAATATACCGTAGACAAAAATGACTGCAAATTTTAGTATTTTATACACTATACCATAAATGGGACCAGAGTGACGAAGGATCAAATAATTGGGATCGTTTCTTAATATGTGCAATATTTCTGTGATTTCAAATGAAATGTATATAATTTGCAGTCCGTGAAAGCTAAAAGGAATTTTATGAAGATAAAGTTTAATATTAATTAATGTATCCTAACGCAAATTATGTATTGTTTGAAATTATTATTTATAGTATAACCCCGTCAACACTATAAGGCAATCAGAAACGTTAACAACCGGGGTGATTTTCAGAATATTCATTTCAATTTGCTAAGAGAATAAAAAAATTAGCATTAGTTACCGTTAAAATGAATTTCGAATATTTATAATCATTGAATATTAAATTAAAATAGTTACAAATGTTAATATGAATGTTTAGAGGGTAATGATATTTGAAAATGTTTACTGGACTCAAATCTGACAATAAAAAGAAAGTTGTATCTAAAAACATTGAATACAATTTTAAAGTATAATTGTGAAAATTTTTCTATACCGTCTTTTATTTGATTTTGTGATCAAAATGTCCTTACATACAAATACTTATCTACACATATTTACATGTAATCAAGTTAGGTATGCGATCATATACAGTGGATTACACTATTTATAAAGTAAACTAGATAGTTGAAAACTCCACTTGGTTCTTAAAGTTGCAGGCTTAGTACGTTTTAAATAAAATAAGAACGAATATTTGTTTGTTGCTTCCATATAATATTATATAAAGTTTTGAAATTACATTGATACATATATAATTGTTTAATTAATATTCTTATTTACATCTCCTAAAGCTGCGAAACTTTATTTAAATATAGATTTTTACATGCAAGTATGAAAATACATTTCACCGTATGTATGTACTATATATCGAAAAATGAAATTATCATTTAGGTCTGTGTCTGTTCTTCATTCATTGAATTTGTTTCTATTGCGATACAATTGGGCTCTTTTTATCGATATCCGCTATATTTGCATTGTTCTGTGGTCCGGATGGATTTCCAGGACTAGCTGGAATGTTGCCACCTCGCTCCATTGTCCATGGATTCGAGCTAGAAATTGGCGAATCCGCATGTCCAAATCCAGTATGGTTGTCGTGATCGACAGCATTGGTGCCATCATATTGCGTATTCTCCAATCGGGTGATCAACCTCTCATCTTCCTCGCCAAATTCACCGCCCATCAATGTGGGCTCGCCAACAACCATTACATCTTGTGATGAGAGCGAGAAACTGGGTCCTGATGGAGACCTTTTCTGGTTTGCGACTGGCGGGGTATTTGAGTTATTGCCGCCTCCGGAGTTTGAGCCTTTTCTTTTGCGACGCTTGTTCGGCGGTCTTTGGGGATCCTTTTTTCCGGGTGGTGCGACCATTCTTTGCCATTTTTGAAAAAGCGTGGTTTTCAAACAGTCACGGGGACTCAGAGCATAGGCCTTGTGTCGCGACATGAGCTCCTGCATCGGCTCCAAGATAACGCACAATCGAAGGTAATTTAAAGTGGAATTTGTTATGCCCGCTCGAGTAATGTTCTTTGTGATTTGATCCATGAGTATGGGATCAGGATGTGATGTTCCAATGAAGGACCGAGGAATCAATTCGCTATGTCCCTTAATAGTCATGTGCCACGATTTAATGCGCATGTAATCATCATACATAAACTCAAGAATTAATCGAGCATCTGCACATACTTTTGTAAAGCAAGGTTTTTTATGATGCGTAATCACTGTGCACTGGTCGCAGTCCAGTGTTATAGATGTGTTGTGGAAAGATTCCTTCGCGTGTTTCAGCTGAAAGTACAGATCAGAGACGCCGCCCTCAAAAATACTGCGAAAAAACCGTGGAACAAGTGTGCGTCCAATCGTATATCGTTTGGGTCCGTCTTCCAAGCAAAACAAGATGGTTAATCTGGCATCATCCTCAAAGAACTCAGTTGTAAACGAATCCCACCAACAATTGTCGCTGTCCTCGTTTCGTTGTTGCAATCGCTTGTTTAACTCAAACACTCGATGCTCCGTATGACTAAAGTATGAATTATGTCTTCGAAAGCCTTGATCAATGCGATCCATTTGTTGAGGGCCGCCCATCATGGGATGATTGCCACCATGGCCAAAAGGTGATGCTGGTGGCATTGGATTAAATTGGCCACCAACACCAAAAACTGTTGGCGACGAAAAGTGGCCAGCTTGTCCACTATTAAATGGTGTACCTGAACTCGCTGGCCGACTGAATTGTCCCAGGCCGGATGATGGTGATCCAAATGGTCCGCCAACAGGCCCATTGAAATTTGCCGCGGTCGATGATTGTGAGTAGTTTCCCTGTATATTTTGCGAGCCGACTCCAACTGGACCAGGGGTTGATGACCCCGAGGGGGCCGGAGATGAAGTGTATTGTGGAGTATTTGATCCGGGTTGATTAGAATTTTGAAATACCAACGATTGATTGCCAGCTGGTGAGGATTGTCCACCTTGTGGATATTGATTTCCGCTGGAATTGTATGGTAATCCTCCCTGGGGAAATCCACTCTGATTGCTGGCGTCCGGGTTTAGAGCTGATGCATTTGTGGAAGGCAACATAGCTGAGCCTTCTGAAACACCTTTCCAACTGCCCTCATCAATGTTGGCTTGAGAAGACATCGTGTTTCCAGTATTTAAACCTCTACGATTCATCCCTATTGCAATTATTTGATAACATCCGTTTCAATCTAAAATACATTGGAATCAATATTAGCAAAGTCTCTAGATGGCAACAAAATATAGCGAAAAGAAACAAAATAATAAACACACTAATCACGAGTTAATGTAATCACTCTGAAACACGATTAAGAATTCACCTGTCAACAATTTATACTGACGTACCTATAAAATTATAATAAAATAATCAAGCCCACCAGCAATTATGTATCTACTATCCAGCAGAAATAATCGAAGTCGTTTCGATAAAATTGATATCGATAAGAGCCATTAAAATATGTATATCTACGAATTTTTCAAGTTGTTAAAATTGACAAGGTATCGTCGTGTTTTTCACGTCGGAAAGTAGAGTATATTTGCTAAATATAATTTTCGACTCTTGTCCAATTGGCTGCAAATTTGATATAAATTTAAAAGAAAGTAACTTTTATTAATTGAGCATGCTGATTTATTTGCCATTACTTATAAAAAATCGCATCGAATAAAAAATAAAATTTTAAATGAATCTCAAAATAAATAAAAATTGTTAAAAAAAAATAACAGAAAAATCTAATTTTACTATTTTCATACCAATATCCTTTAATTTCATCGCTATACATACATAATATGAATATGATTTTTTTTTACTTTTATTTATTTTATATGAGTTAATTCTCTGGTAAATGTCACGGCTACCAGCTTTACAGACAACAAAAACAAAAAAAAAAAAAAAACAAACAAACATAAACTAAAATAATTTTTAAAATTAGTGATGGTAATTCTTAAAGCTTTGGATTAGTACTATTTTTAGAGCTTAGATTGGTTTTAGGAATTTCTTCTGTTTTACGATAAAATATAGAAATTCATTAATTGCAATTATTAAAACAGAAAACAAAATAGAAAAAAAAATTCCAAAACCATTCTTAGCTTTAATGAAAGTACTAATCTAGAGCTATAAAAATAACCTTTTCTTATTTTTAAAATTGTTTCAGGTCTATGTTTTTTATGTCACTGAGAATTACCCATACATTATGTTTACTTACAAAATGGTTTTACTATTGGCTAATTGTACTATTGGGTTTATTGTTAGTAGTTAAATAATAATATAAAAATATTCTAGATTTTAAGCTAAAAGCTATTTGTGAAATTTATAAATGCTTCCATGTTGCTCCAAGTGAGAAATTTATTAATACATATGTAAATATCTCAGAAACTATGTCACGCCATAAAATAATATCGAGTGTGTTGTAGGTAAATTTTAATAAAGTTTTAGAAGTACTTATAAAAGCTGCTGCATTAAATAGTATAATTCTTATACCATGTGTAGAAAAGTTTTGCTGAACTATTAAAAAAATCCACCCTATCTCGGCTACTTCAGGGACGATCGTGATGTTCTTTGGTTTAATATAATTGGCTAATAAAAAAAGAACAAATGATTTGTACACAAAAAATTACAAGGATTGTTTTAGTATAGAGAAATGGATTTTATCTCGGTTATGTCCTGTTCGATCCTTACCGGACTAGTGTAACACGCAGTGACTTGGCAAGGACTTTTAACCAGTCACATTTTATCCCAATCGTCTTTGTGATTCTCTAGTTATCCTGCAATTTGTGATTTCGGCGAGTTTCCTTCATCCCCGGGCTGAAAAAAATACAAGTGTTGAATCCTTTTATTGGTATTATTTCCCTATTCGCTTCTAAGCTAGAATAATCATCTAATTATTATATGTATATCCAGTGTAAGTGAAATACATCATATAAGTGATAACACATATGTTGGCGCTCTTTAGTTTCTATTTTACAAAGGCTTTAAGGCTTAAAGCTTTCATAACAGTAATACGAACTAAGTTCACATATAATTACGAATATGTATATAGATAGATATATATTCCTTATTCCTGTTAGGCAAGCATAATTTTGTGTTCATTGTATATTTAACGAATACAGGATTAGATGATTATTCAAGTTTAAAAGCAACATTATTAATATTAATAGATAATGTTGTTGAAAGATTAATTCAATTCAATCAAAACATTTCTATATTTCCGGGTAATATTCTTAAATTGAAGATGAAGAACATAGGATCATTTCAAATAGATGTACGCAACGTTACACTATATTGACCTGCGTATGCATATTCATTCCGATGATTCATATCGCACAATATAATAGGTTCTAATGTAACACTAATTGCTAAGTACCTATACGTCAATAAAAACAATAATAAATATATGTGCATGTATATATATATATATATAGCCAATGGATATGTGGGAAAAATATATATATACTAACTTAATAATGTACTTTAGACTAATCACTGGTTTGACATTCGACCGAGAAGGCCTTACGTTTTAAAGTCTAAAAGCAGTGAAGTGCATACAAAAGCGAGTTATAAGTATACCTCATATAAGTTGTAGACGACTACTACTATATATGTACATATATCTTGTTGTCTCTAAGTATAAAAGCGAACCTCATTGAGTTCTTCGTCAGTTCGTTCAAGTTTTTTCACTACAACACAACTTGTTTGAGTGGGAAGCTCAAACTTATCATTTGGCACAAATAAACAGTAAGTTTCTCTAACATATTTAGTTATTCGTGTATTCAAAAGACTATATTTGCATTTTCAATTAGTAATTTGGATGTCTATTGTGTTTATTTATGCACGATAATAATACAGCAAATAGATCTATAATAGTTTGTCTATTATAGTGTGCCTATTTAATAACCATTAATAAACACAAGCAAAAGGAAACTTTTCCGTTTGTTTTGTTTGCATCGTATTTAATTGGATTGAATAGCCTTGACTCCATTTTATTATTTGATTATCCAACAACTTATTAATCCGAAATTAATAAAGTAAATACTCATACGATATGCATAAACATGATATGCATCATTAGTTTTTCAGAAATGAACATGAGTTGCTGACCTTGAATAGTTTTAAATGCGCTAAAAGGATTGAAGTGTAGTTAAACTAGTTGTATAATCTGATCAGACGTTCATTCGTTACTCAAAGTTGTGTTATCGTTAATGAAGTATATTAAAAAAAAAAGACAACATTGTTATCTAAATTCAACCAAGTCATCTATATCTGACTTTCATAACAACCTGCATTAATTATTCTGATTACCGGAAAATATCAAAAGCCATAACATAAATATTTAAGATAAGAACTTCTTGGGTTATTCAGTTCGTGTCCTAAGTCGTTTCTTAACTATAAAAAAAAATTTAAAATTTTTAAATTTCGTGAACAACTCTCACTTTCTTATATTTAACTGATTAATTAGGTACACTTTAATGCTTGTCAATTTCAAATCCTAAATATTTTTTTTCTTTGCAGAGTTTTCAAAATGAAAGCTATCTTTGTGATTCTCGCCGTGGCGATAGTGTGTGTTGCAGCTGAGGAGAAATATACCACAAAATATGATAATATTGATATTGATGAAATCTTGAAGTCAACTCGACTTTTCGACAATTACTTTAAATGTCTGATCGATACGGGCAAGTGTAGTCCCGAAGGCCGAGAGCTTAAGAGATCCCTACCTGATGCTTTGAAAACCGAGTGCAGCAAGTGCAGTGAGAAACAGAAGGTAAACACCGACAAAGTTGTGCGCTTTATCATCGACAAGAAACCTGAGGAATGGAAGCAGCTGCAAGCCAAATACGATCCTGAGGATCTATACATTAAGCGTTACAAGGAGCGTGCAAACAAAGCCGGCATTAATGTTTAGATACATTTTATCATCATAGTGAAATAACAAAACTCAGTTTGAATAGATGAAAATATTTAGTCGACTATAATAAAGACCTATAAAATATGCTGTAACTTGTAAACTTATTTACTTGCGAGCGGAAAATTAATGTAACTTTAATTGATTTATATCCAAATGTCGTTAAACGAAGAAGCCTATTGAGCTTCAGCACAGTGTTTTTGTGATATAAATTTTAAACTTTATTCTAGTTTAAACGTTTTTAGCATGCATTAGAAACCAGTTTTTTTTTTTTAATATTTGATTTATTAAAATTGCTTTACTCATTTAGATAACGAATTTGTTGCTTGTATCGTGTCACCAGACTCCAAGTGCTTTATTAATCTGTATAAAGCTGCGGCTTCTTTAATTTTACTAAATCCAACGCAAAATGCTTCAATTTCTATAAACAGTTCCTAGAATAAATTAAAATAAGAATTATTATGAATTTTGCTTTCAAAACTACAAATTAAAGATACTTTACCTTAACATTTATAATTTTGTTGCGAATTAAAGATTGAAGAAATACGCATACTAATCGAACCAAACGGGATTGCATATATTTATCTTTGACAGTTTCGCAAGTTGAAATACAATTGCTTATATACAAATGAATGAATTCGGTTGGCAAAGGGCAGGATGTTGTCAATCTGCAAGACATTAATAAAATCTTTATGAAGAAGTAACATTTAAGTGAAGGTTAAAAGAATGAAAGATAATGGAGTCAATTTATCATATCACTTTCATACATCATGACACTTACCTATTTACGACTTCCATAGAGTGTAAAGTTATATCCATATTAACAAGTATGTTAAAATATTCCGTGATGTCAGTATTTAACATTAGTCTCAGTAATATTTCAATAGATATAAGCGGATTGTTCTCAACTAGTTGGGGAAGCTGCAATTCAAATAAGATTGTAAATTTGGAGTCACAATTTTCAAAATTCCCGAAAACATACCTTAGCTGGTGTCAATCCATATTGATGTGCAATATTTCTATTTTGCTTTAGTAAATCATCAAATAAAATTTGTTGATCTTGAAGACTTAGTGGCTGAATAAAAGCTTGTTCAATTAACAGTTTTGTGTTTGGCGTAACGTAATTAGATTTATCATATAAAATATTTAGATTTCTGCTGCTTGACGGATTGATCCATAACAGTTCATCCTCAAAGTCCATTAACGGTGGAGCGATTGACAAAAACATGTTAGCTATATTTGAAAAAAATTTAAAATCTAGAGTTCCAATGATATGTAAACTTAGTTGAAAAGCTCAAACTGATTTCATCTTCAAATCACACACCGAATTTGATCCAACCGAAAATCTGAAATGAATTATTAGTTACATGCAAGAAAAGGTTTATAAACAATCAAAGTGCTTCCCTAGGCAATAAATAAAGCCAACAAAATTGATATCCAACTAATCTGTTGCATCAACGTAAATATCAGATTGTCGAGAATTCAATACACATGTTACTTGTGCATCATGATAGATTTGATTGCAATAGTAGCGGTAATCAAAATAATTACCTGGTTGATGGACTACAAAAAATCTTTATTACATATCAGGAAAACTTGCACAGTTAAAAAAGTAATAATTTACAAATACTTTGTTTTTCTTTTCTCTTCTAGAGGTGGACAATTTATATCAATTTAATCAGATTACATTTTGTTCATGTTATCGATTAGTTTTTGTTTTTAACTCTAAAGTTAAATCAGTAATACTTATTATTGACCAAAATGCACGCTGACAAGAATATTAAAATTAATTACTTTATATTTAATAATTTTTAAGTTTTAATACTTTTTACATTAATATTAATTATTCCTATGCATAAGACCAGTGGAAACAGACTAGTGTCAATGCGTACTTTAGTAAATTCGATAACTTCATTTCGTCGCGTGCTCTGTTATCACTTAAACCATAGTTCAAAATAGTTCAGTTCCGCGAATAGTTCGTTCGCTCATTGACGACTCAACCCTTGAACCTCGTATGAGACGGCTATTGTTATTATCAAGGAATATATCTAAAAGTTATGAATAGAGGTTAACACCTTCATACATTGAAAGATATTAAAAATAAGCAATTATAAAACAATGGCACCAAATGTATCAGTACCCCTGGAACGCTATGAGCCCAGCACCTCTGGAGTCAACGCGATTCTCTTGGGCCCGCCAGGCTCTGGCAAAGGAACACAGGTGGGTGAAATATTATATAATATAACATTGACCAGTGGTCGCGCTGATATTGATATCAAACCTATTCACAAGTAGATAAACATAGATACATACATACGCATGTATTTGTTAATGTATGTATTTTGAACATTCAAGCGATAGAAGCATACATACAACGGCAATACATACATATGTATATGCCAGCATGCCAATATTTTCTCGGCCAAAGCCAAGCGGCTTCCGCTATAAATAGACAATTAAAAAGTAGATCATCTTAGAATGTGGTGCTGAAGTAAAGATTCAGCACCCAGCTCTAAGATGTTTAAGCTTATTTTTGCACAAATGTATTTAATTGCACACACATTGTACACATACAAAAATGTCAATTGGGCAATTGAATATACGAATTCAAGCATGTTGCAAGAGATGCCTGATTTGACCTCTAACTGTTAAAGAAAGGTTTCTGAAAAATCTCTCTTTTATTAACCGATCGGAATAGTCATTTAATGGTGTTGTTATGTTTTTGAAATGCGTGAGTATTTTAAAGAATGTCTATAAAAAGTTAACCTTTGTTCTTATCGATTTTCATAGTTTAGGCTAATACCATCGAATGTTCATATGCTTTACGTATGTATATACTATATAATTTCTCGATATCACGCGCAGATTGTGAAATTTTTAATTGCTTCTAGAAATGTTCTTATCATTTAATTTATTCAAAAATCTGTACATATGGACATATAATCAAAAATGCTTGTGCTGACAACTGATTGTCAATAAGACTCACAACTCGCCTCCGTTTTATTAAACATCTAATGTTTATGTAATAAAATGATTAATTTCCCGTTTTTACTAGGCACCCATGCTAAAAGAAAAGTTTTGTGTGTGCCATTTATCAACCGGTGATATGCTGCGAGCAGAAATTTCATCTGGCTCTAAGCTTGGAGCTGAGCTTAAAAAAGTTATGGATGAAGGCAAACTTGTGTCTGATGAGCTGGTCGTGGATATGATTGATTCCAATCTTGATAAACCCGAATGCAAAAACGGATTTTTGCTGGATGGCTTTCCTAGAACGGTCGTGCAAGCTGAGAAGGTAATTACATGTTTTGTTCGTTTTTGCTCTTTATTAATTTATAATTTTATGCAGCTCGATAAGTTGCTGGACAAGAGGAAGACTGGCTTGGATGCCGTGATTGAGTTTGCTATTGATGATAACTTGCTGGTCAGAAGAATAACGGGTCGATTGATTCACCAAGCCAGTGGGCGCTCTTATCACGAAGAGTTTGCACCGCCAAAGATTGCGATGAAAGACGATGTAAATAATTTAAGCATTTATTTTATGTTTAATAATTATTGAATTTTTATTTATGTTTCCAACAGATTACTGGTGAGCCTTTGATGAGGCGAAGTGATGATAATGCCGAAGCGCTTAAGAAGCGCCTTGAATCCTACCACAAGCAAACTAAACCTTTGGTTGACTATTATGGCTTGAGAGGATTGCATTTTAAAGTTGATGCTGCCAAAAAATCAAGCGACGTCTTTTCTACGATTGATTCGATTTTCGTACGAAAATGCGCTGCGAAAGATAAGCTGTAAATTGCAAATTATCAACTTATACTGCTAGTTTTGATACTGCCTGTTATTTCATTTTGATAATCAAATAGTTGAATTTGGAATGTAATTATCAATAGTTGACAAGGTGGCACTGCAGAATTTCATTGTACAGATTTGAAAATAAATACGGGTTTATAAACTATTTCCAAATTATATTTTTTTAAACTTCACTTACTATATCAATAAATCATCTACCAATGTAATAATACTCTCGAAATGCATTTTTTTTTTTATAATTTTGAATCTTGTGTTGATATTTGTAAATCTGTAGCCGTTCTTTGAAAATGTTTGCTTTTAATAATTTTTTTAATACACGAATCGATATTAATTCAATTTTTGTGATTCTTGATTTTTTGCAAAAATTGATGTCACTTTAACTTGCATATTATAACTGATAATTTTTAAGAAAAGATTTGAATGGGTTCAATATATGCTTTTATTGCTAACTAGGGATGTAAAACCAGCTGGTTATTATCGAAATGGTATATTTCTAGATGAAAATTAGTACATTTATAGCTTTAGCTTGCGGTCACTCTATTAAAAGCGTACATTGTTTATATGAACTCGTTCTGATCGCACAATAAAATAATGGGAGATTTTTCGACTGTCTGGTCAGAGTTGTTAAAGATATTTCCTATTTTAAATGGCGAGGTAAGACAGTGAAATAGTCATTGCATATTTTCCTCTTATAGTTTATGACCGTAGATTGTGTATCCGCTGCAAGAGATTGAAAAGGAAGTCTTCGAAGATGTTTACCGGCATCTGAATAGCCTGGGAAGCATAGAGACATTCACGGCAATATTGGATTTGGAAGTGGAATCCACAGTTCGTAATATACTGGCACCAAAATTGTGGAAGCAATTGGCGTCGGATGGCGAGCCTAAAGAAAAGTCAGACCAAGTGTTGACAATCGCAGAGATTACTGCAAAGGATGGGTTGTTCTCTAAGTTCATCGATGCAGTAAACGAACTGTATGATGGGTATAGGTGTTTATTGGAAATGAAACCTCGCCTCATACAACTGAATAAGAACGCAGCATCGTCATCGGATGTGGAGAACATTAAGTCCACTCTACGAAACGCATTGTTAGCTCGCTTGCCGCCCACTTTTAACAGCTTCATTAGCGACTTTTACAGTGTCCACTATGGTCTATTCACCAAGGACTCCATATTATCGTCGACAACAATAGGTAAGCTATCTTTTGGTTGTTACTATGTCGATGTGACAAAATATTGTAATATCTTCTAGATTCAGAAGTATTTACAGAGCTTCCTTGTCCTGGCTGCAATTATGATCATGATCAGTGTTGCTGCCAACAGCTTACGGAAATGGTGAATTCAACAAACTTAAAATTACTTGAGATGGGCTTAATTGATCGCTTAGCAGGCAGTGCTTTAACCATATTGATTAAACTGAAAATTAAAGAACACATTAATGATACATGCCTTGGAATATTCGACAGAAGTCACTTAAAACAACTTGAAACCGTAAGTAAATTATAACATGAAATAATATAGCAATACATGCCTTAATCTTATTCTAAATTGACAGTGGATCAATGATGTGGTAATGACTTGGTTGACTAGCATATTTACCGAATGGAGATCGGGGGATGACATTAATCATAAGCAAATTCCCGAATCTGTGAAAGCATTCAAAGTCAAATTAACATATTTTATGTATGAAACTTTTGCACAAAATGTCATTAGTCAGTTCTTCAGCATAATTATAGGCAAGATGATAAAGTGTAATTTTCTAAAAGTAATTCTAGTTGCTAATCGTTTATTCGGTTTACAGATTATCCAGACTCTACCCCAGCCATAGAGGACCTAAAAATTTGCATGGAAAAAATTGATATGAGAGTACATTTGACTGAATCATTGCGAAGTGCATTAGAGGCCAGAATATTGCATCCCGGTGTCAATACTATGGACATATTGACAGGCTACGTTGCGGCTATCAAAGCAATACGCCACTTAGATAACACTGGCGTGATATTAGAAATAGTCACTGCTCCGATAAAGGATTATTTGCGAAAACGCAATGATACTGTCCGAAGAGTAGTCACTGGCTTAACTGAAGAAGGTCCAACAGATTTATCGGAGGAGCTGGCAAAAGGAGAACTCATCAAGGATGGCAAAGATGCGGGTCTAAACGAGTTTAGCAATTGGGAAAATTGGGAGCCTGATCCCTTTGGCATTGATCCTGATGTTTTGCAAATGAATAATTCAAAAATTATTCGATCTGCCGACATTATATCAATGGTGGTGGATATATACGGCAGTAAAGAGTTGTTTATGGTTGAGTACCGCAATTTAATGGCCGACCGTTTATTATCCCAACTTGATTTCAATTCGGAAAAAGAAATTCGTAATCTGGAATTACTGAAAATAAGATTTGGTGAATCTCTCTTGCATAGCTGCGAAGTCATGCTCAAGGATGTAACGGACTCAAAGAGAATCAATGCTCATATTCATGGAGACGGCAACATCAATGAGAGTATGCTATAATTGCTTAGATAATTAATATGCTTATTATAAACGTTTATTTATATTTTTTATTTAGGTACATTGTTTGACATAACATCATTAATAATTTCTGCGCAGTTCTGGCCGTCATTTAATAAAGAGAGTTTACAATTGCCCGAGGAACTTGAAAACGAATTTAAAAAGTTTACCAAAGCATATGAGTCATACAAAGGAAATCGTACTCTTAATTGGCGTACTGTGACGGGACGTGTAAACATTGTGATTGAAATTGGTGAACGAGTCATGGAAATGACTGTGCCACCAACACAGGCTGTGATTATTTACCATTTCCAGCAAAAGAGTACGTAGAACTGACATATTTGGAAAGCCACTTTTAAATGAATTCTCTTTTTTTTTCGTCTTCAAAAGGCGTTTGGACTCTAGATGAACTTAGTAGCCTGATTAAGGTGCCTCCATCCGCGTTAAGACGTCGCATGAGTTTCTGGCAAAACCACGGTTTGATTACCGAGACAGAGCCTGGTGTCTTTAGCTTATTGGAGGAGGAATCTGAAAAAATCGAATTCGAAGAAATGAATATTACAGATGCTGACGAAGAGGACTTGGAGTCTGCAATGGCATCTGCTAGTGACCAACGCGAGGAAGAACTACAAGTAATATATACAAACTTTAGTATAATTTGATTAGCAGTCCCGATAGAACGTATGCGTCACATTTTTGGCTGCTACTTAAATCGGAGAAAATACAGATAATCATACATTATACTCTATTTACAAGCTAAAACACTAGTAACAATTATATTCCTCAGGTGTTTTGGTCGTACATTGTTGGAATGCTAACAAACCTGGATTCAATGCCAATCGATCGCATTCATCAGATGCTGAAACTATTCGCTTCAAACGGTGGAGGTGTTGAGTTTACCCAAGATGAATTAAAACATTTTCTGCAGCGCAAAGTACGAGAGCATAAATTGCTATTTTCAGGTGGGGTTTATCAATTGGCAAAGTAAATTGTTGCCCTTTTTTTATAAAAGTTCATTTGATATTCCATTAAACCTCATAGGTTATTTTATGGTGGTCGCTGAAATAATTGTTCAATTAAAATATCTACAATGCTATTTTATACAATTGCATTTATTTAATGAATACATGGGGTTTACATAGTTTTTCGTTATTATTACTCAGGAATGCGTGTATTACAATTACCATGGTACATTTTGATAACACCTTCGCAACGAAAGTACGCATCAAATATATTACTATAGCCGTGATCTTTCCACCACGTACAAAGCTGTCTATTCCATATACAATCTAATCTGTATATTAGATTCGGGTACTCATACCCGAGCAGTGTAAAAAAGTCCTGGTCACCTAGGTGTCCTTTGAAGGAGTATTTTGAAACTAATCTATGCACTTCGTATTGTGTGAGCACCTCCAAATATGTTTTTGAGTCTCGAATGCGATTTAAAAGCATAAGTACTACACCAGAATTAAGGCCCGGATAACCATGACGCTCATGATTGTTGTGATTCGATATCAATTTACTATTTTTATTGTTCTTAACTAATTGCATAGGATGATACGGATTTCCAAAATTCGATTTCGGAAATCGTACACGATAACGATAGAGTATGTGGCGATAAACTGGTGTAAGTTCCGGCGCCAGCCCAAATAGTTGATGGGGTAAGAATCTATCAAATTCTGCAAACAATAATCGAACATCTGAACGAAAAACAATATCACAATCGAAAAGAATCGCTCGACTTATGCTTTTGTCGGCAATGCGATGCAAGCCAAGCGATAGGAAAAAAAGTGAATCGCTATAATATGAATTGGGCATGGAACTGAAATATGGGGACAGTTTGGCAGTTATATCCTGTATAATATTTGAACATATCTGCACGTCGTACATCGTGTATATCACTATTCTACGAAATTTTCGAATTTTACGTTGTAATATGTCTAGCACAGACATTTCGCTCTCCTTATCCGTGATAATATGCAAATGCAGTTGCGCATTGGTGTGCTTAAATAAACTATGTGCAAATAGATCGAACTTCATTTGAAGACGATAGTTTTCTCTAGTGTAGATAACAAATATGTTATAGTCGGACGACGATGTTTTGTTTAGATGCATCGATGAATAGTTTAGTAGATATTGCATGGGTTTGACGATAGGATTATTGGAATTGGATAAGTCGCCGCCTAAGCCTTGTGGTTGCTCATTTTGAGGGTAGCTTGTCTGGAGCTTAGCAACATTTGTAATTTGACTGAACCGACTGGACAGAAATACCGAGAATATCTTATTGCGAAACAGTAGATCCGTGTAGGCAAAGATGATGAGAAGACCGATAAAAATCAGTGCCAATGATATCGCTAGCTTTTTTTGCCATCGGCATCGAAATGTCGTCCACCTTTTAGGGCTTTGACGTGCTGCACTTCTACGGTTTACAATTAAGGTCACATTTTCGTGTTCGTCCAGCAGTTGAGACTTGCATTCCATATTGATATTGGCCGGATAGGTTTTATATTTCCGACTGATGTTGTAGAAAGCGTACTTAGCCATTTTAAGATCAGTTGTAATAAGTTTATCCATACCTGTGATAAAAACAACAACATATTCTATTCAAAATTCAAATACAAATATACATGCACGTACATACACAAACATAAGTCCCCATTCAGCGCTTTTTGTTGGTTGACTTCACCGCTAACCAAATAATATTCAAATATTCATATTTCACTAAAACACACTGAATGGAAATTTTAGAAATAAAATTACAAAATACATATTTATTTAATAAATAGTTGAATTCAAAATCTAGAACATCAACATTTTCTTTTGATCAATAAACCTCCAATGCAGAGTGACCACCCGTTTAATTTTATATTACACCATAAATATACCTGCAGCTCTCAGGGAGGGTTGCACAAACATCGAATACCCTTGAGTCCTGGCCATTTTATTGTCGATTAGATTAATCGATATACTACGCCCGGGATTTAAAAAATTCGATGACAAAATTCAAAATTTATGTTCATTCTGGTAGTCACAGTACTATTTACCTTAGATGACAATTATATTTAGTGTACGAGTTAGACAGACCTTTTTACCTTGCATGACCATTAAAGAGCAAAAAGTTAATATAGTTATATGAGAAAGAGAAATTTTATTTGAGAAAATTTTATTCCTTTCAATGTTGTTATTCATTGATACATATGACAGCCATTTATTTGATAGCATTTGAAAATAAAAAGGTATCTCATTTATTATTGTTTTTCTAATTGATTAACCAAAATACAGAAAGAAAGGCATATTAACAATTGTCGAGTAGTAATTCATCTAAAACGTTGTAAGCAGTTCCTCTTGGATGCTATTAGAGCGAAGAAGTTGAGATGGGGTCGGTCCACCCTCAATCGAAATTAGAGGTTTGGATGTGGAGTATGCGGCTTTAGTTTTATACTCATGATACGCGTCATAGAAATTCTGCGAATAAGAATATACATTAAATACAAAAATTTACGACCGCGTAAAGAGTAATAACAATCATTTTACCTTCAAACGGCAACCCAGGAAAACGGCACGCTCACGCTTTCTAACCATATAATCGGAGGACATGAGCCATCTATGTTCCAGACAGTCGTCTGTATAGGGTCGTTTTCTGTAATTGGTATTGGTGATATTAGCACATCCATTAATGCCATTAAAAAGTGTAACTTACGTAGGATGACGCTTGAATAATTGCATAATGAATCGAGTTGCTTCTGGGGTGACCTCCTTGAATAGATTTTCAAATCGGTAGCGCACAAAAGAGATGTTCTGTTGAGTTTCGTATTCGTCATTGCCGCGGAATGGACTGCAGCCCGATAAAAGCAAGTAAGTGAGTACGCCCAATGACCATATGTCACTTTGCGGGAAGATAGGCTCCTCGTTCAACATCTCCGGTGGCTGGAAGTCCAACATGCCACATGGTGTTACCTTGACGCCCAGTTTATTAACCTTCTTGGCTGATCCAAAATCAACCAGCTTGACCTGAATTGATCGCACTGATGCCATGACCACATTATCGGGCTGTATGTTCAGATGACAATAGCCACGCCAGTGCAGATATTGCAATGCATCCAACAGTTGAGTGATGACACTAGCGACCATTTGTTCAGAGTACTCGTGACGACTGCTGAAATAGGTGAGCACATCGGCGCCCTGCAATTTCTCCATCACAAAGATGGCAATGGGCACATTCATGGGCTTGTAGGCGCCAAATAAGGCAGGGATGCGTTCATGTCGCAGCGTCTTGAAATTATCGAACTCGGCGACTATGGACTCTTCATTGTCATCGGTAACTTCAAAGATCTTAGCCACAACAACAGTGTCTGTCGATTTCTGAATGCCCTTAACAATGGTGCTAAATTCACCGCGTGCAATCTCTGAGATGAAGCTATATTTGTCATTGACAGACGCATCTGTGACCCAAGTGGGTGGCTCTCTCTCGCAATGATAATCGGTGTGCACACGTTCCTCCTCGGGCAACACTTCCTGGCCCCTCTCCGTGAGTTGCTGCAAGTGCTTCATAGCCTTGGTGATGTGCACTTTGGGAGCATCAGGGCCAGAAGTCGCTGCATTTACAGGAATACCCATTTCGCTCCAGCCGATACGATTCTTCGACGAGAGTCGAATTTGATACTTCGTGTTGGGCTGCAGTTCGTGCAACAGATAAAATTCATGATCAATGTTGTCGGCAACGGTTGTCCACGAATCGCAGTTCTGCAATTTGTATTGCAGACTGTAGCACAAGACAGCTGAATGGCCATCATCGCGTGGCTGCTTCCAACGCAGCAGTATCTCTGTGGCACTGGTGGCCGATACTTCGGGCGAGTCGGGAGCATCGGGCAGTGTGGCGACAACAATGCGGCATCTGGCTATGGTTTGGCCTACCTTGTTGCGAGCCACGGCCTTATAAATTCCAACGTCGAAATGCAACGCGGGCTCGAAACGCAAAATGGAACGACCGTCCTCATCGAAGGTGATTTTAATGCGCTTGCTCTCCGACAGCACCATGTCATTCTTGAACCATTGCACGCATGGCTTGGGATCACCGACGGCAAAGCAATGAATGTGCGCCGGCTGATTCTCAGTGATGGCGATGGTTTGTGGCTTCTCGCGGAAGAATGGCGGGTAGCCATCGCGTTGGCTTTCAATCATTGCGTCCGCTTCAGTGTATTCATCGAGGCGTGGTCCCAGCTCTGTTCGCAGACGTCGAATTGAGTAGGAATCATTGGCAGAATACATACTAATGCGACTGCGAGTGCGTTCATCATCAATCTCCTCGTCCATGATGTCAGTGAATCGACGACGTTCGCGAATAACCGGCAACTGCAAAAGTTTGAATTGTATTTGTGTAATTTTGGTTACAAAATATCTGACCCTTTTTCGCACTTACCGACCAGTCCACCGAATCGTTCAGTGCAAACGAAGGTGATCGTCTATGGGCCACCTTCATGTACTCACGCAATCTAACGGGAAAACTAACATCTCTTAGCTGCAGCAAATAGGTATCGGGGCCATACTGATAGCTATACAATGATAAAACGATAAATTCAATATTTATAGAGTTTGTATTTTGTTGGTCACTTACTGGCTTTCGGATTGAATGAGACCCAGCTCGTAGTCGGGATGCAGGAACTTCGAGACAACTTCCTCTCGCTTGGCGCGCTTTCGTGGTTCAACCAGCGGCTCCGGCGTACGCTCTGGCGTGTAAGAATGTCCACTTGGGTAGACCATTTTCGATGGATGCTGGAAGCAGCCGCTAAGACGACGTCTGCGGAAATAGTTCTTGCAAGCAGCATTGGCGTACCAATCTCTAAAGTGATCGTAATAGTGTCTCAAACGATCAACGCCAATTTGATAATCGTGCTCGGTTGCCTGGCGATCGAGCATGAAGAACCAAGGATGCTTCAATGCTGTCTTAACATCCATGCGCTCCTCGGGACTGTAGAGCAGCAAGCGACTGATGAAATCACGTCCATCCTCCGAAATATGTGTCCAAATGGTGTCCTTAAAGTCCCAACGACCCTCGCGAATCTTCGTCAGGGTTTCTCTGTCATCGGCGCCTAAGAAAGGATTTCGGCCGCCAAGCAACACATACGTGATCAAGCCAACCGACCACATGTCATGTGAAAAGTTAACACCCTCCTTATTGACCACTTCGGGAGAGACAAACTCAGGCATGCCATAGTCCAAGGTGGACAGGTTGTGCTTGTTAATCTTCCTGGATAAGCCAAAGTCGGATATTTTAATGTGATCGCCACCAACAACCGAGATCAAAAGGTCCTTGATCTGTAGCAAAGAATCGGAGTTTTAAGAAATTTCCATTTATCATTCTGTCCGTTAAAAAGAAATTTTCCTTACCGTTAAGCCCATATGGCCGACGCCCAACTCATGCATATGCTCCAATCCCCAAAGAGTTTGACGCATATAATTGCAAATATCGCGCTCAGTATAATAATCTCGTCGCAGCAAGTTATCCCTGACAACTTCACCGCCAGCGGCCAGCTCCATGATGAGTGTGATTTGGCGTTCTGTTTCATAAGCGTCGTATGGACGGATCAAGTTCTTGTGATTGAACATATTCATAATATCCAATTCATTGAGCATAAATGGACGCAGCTCTGGCTTGCCATACATAATCTTGGCAGCATAATTATCGCCAGTGGCGCGTTCCACGGCATGATAGGTAATTCCCTGAGTGCCGCGACCAAGCTCATCACCGATATCGTACTTGTCCTCATAGCGCAGTTGCTTCGAACGCACATAAGGATGTCTGCCATAGGTCTTGTATATGTATTGATCTTCGTTCTCCTCAATGTGCACGGTCACGGAGGTGCTAATGGAGCCAGCAATATTGCGTGCACTCACAGAGTACAAGCCACCGTCTTTGATGATCGAATCGTGAATAGACAGCACATAGATGTCTGGGTCGTAAGAGTTAATCTATAAAAAATATAATATGAAAATTTAATAACTAACAAGTGGCAAAGCTAGAGTGAAATGTAGCCGAAGGAGCTTCTGCTTACCTTAATGCGCGAGGTGTCGGTTATCAGCTTCCAATCCTTGTACCAGTGGACTTCGGGCAGAGGAATGCCAATAATTCTGGCTTCAATGCGACCATTTTTGCGCGACATGATGAAAGTTTCATCAGGCCTCTTCAGGAATCGTGGGTACTCGGCGATTTCAAGGCGAACACGTTGTCTGGCCTCGCCGTGTTCATTTGTTGCCACAGCCTCATACCAACCCACATCGCGATCCAACATGCTAATGAAATTTGAAATTTCTATCAAATTAATTACAATTGCAATTTATTCAATTTAACTAACTCACCTGTTGACGAAGAGCGTCGCTTGTCCATTGCGGGTGTAGCTGTGGTCAAAGCGACCGCCGGATTCAATGAGATGATCGTTAAAGTAGAAAGTCATCTTAGGTTTGGGATAACCATAGACGAACCACATTAGCTCAGTGTTGTGGCCCTTGACGCCATAGGAAATGTCATTTTCACGCAGCAAAAACCTTAAAGAAACAGTTTTTAACAGTCACTTTAAATGTTTTTAATACTATGTATTTTGAAGATATGATTTTGTTTGATTTGGGTGACCAACAATTACATCTTTGAGTGCACTTACTGTGGCGCTTGGGCAAGTCCGTCGTGGGGCGGGCGTTCAATATCAAAGTCCTTGGGGAAATAGGGTGAAGTCTCGGGTCTAAAGTCCGTGCCAGGTGGCAAGTAGGTGTATGTTTTGGCTGGCTCAGGAATGAGTTTCGATCTATAAGTAATAATCCTTTTTAAATGTTTGTTCAACAATTAATAATCGACGTAATATACACCTGTAGGTTTGTGTGTAGGGACTGGGATCGCTGACCCCAAATTTGTTCTCAACGCGCACTCTGAATCTGTAATCCCTGAGTGGATCCAAGTTCCTAATCTCACAAGCACAGCTGCGCACACCAGTTCTGATAGTGCGCCAATCTCCCTCGGGCAAATCCATCATTTCGATCTAAAATAAAAAGATTAAATTGTAAGCAAAGTATACATACAACAAGTTGGGTAAACTTCACCTGATAAGTGACTGGATAGCGTGGCGACAATGGTACCGATGGTTTCCAGGTCAAATTCAGACGACGATCGGTCAGTCGAGAGATAATAGGACCATCTGGCAATGGCGGAGGAGCTCCAGACTTTTTGTACTGCTTAAAGTCGGAGTACTGATCGCCCAAGGGACGTTGGTGGGAGTCCAACACTACAAAAAAACCAAGCAGGTAATGTTTAAGATAAAACAGAATTGCGATTAGAAGACTCACCATCGTAGAATAGCTCAGCAGTGCAAGTATCGTCACCATATGGATTGAAGATACGACAAGTGTAGCGTCCTACATCGGCCTCCGACACATTCTTCATTGTTAAGCGTAGCAGACCATTTGGTTCCTGATCAAGCGTAATGCGATCAGATGGGAACAGTTTTTGATCATTCTTGAACCACTCAACATCTGGCTCGGGATATCCAGTGGCGCAGGCAGTAAACTTTGCTGTCATGCCATCAAAGACATCGCAATCGCCAATCTTCTTAAGGAATACGGGTGGCTCAGAACGCATGTGCTTTTTGCTGGGAAAATAATGTTGAAAATTAGTGTAATTGAAAATACTACTTAGGATCTCAATATACTTACATTTCATTGACCAACTCGAGACGACCTTGAGTTATGTCCTTACCTTCCCTGTTCGAGGCAATGCATTTGTATTCGCCTTGGTCAGATTTTTGGCAATCATTTACAATCAACTCATGATGATCGCCATCGTTCTTGAACGTGTACTTGTCCGACACATTGATAGGTTTATTTTCAAAGAACCAGGTCAGTTCTGGATATGGCACACCAGAAACGGTTACAGGGATTTTGGCATTGTTGCCGAAAACTTGCTGTTGATCGGTGATCTTCTGGGTGAAAATTGGTGCCTTGTACACCTTACGAACATTTGCATTGCATGATGACGTGTCCTCTCCTAGAGGGTTGGCCAGCAGACAAGAGTAGACACCCGAATCGGCTGCTTCAACCGGTTTTATGGTGAGACCGACGTGCTTGCCATCACAAGTCATTAAGAGACGCTCGCTTGGCGCAAGCAAGACGCCATCCTTGGACCACACGATCTCAGGCATGGGATTGGCGATAAATGGTGCCGATAGCACCAACTCTTGGCCCTCATCGGCATTAACATCCCGCAGACCAGACACAAACTGTGGCAATTCCTCAGCTGCCGTTTCATCAGTCTTGGGTGCCACATAAAGTTTCGCTTTTGAGGCAGTTGATCCCTCTGAATTTTGTGCAATTACTTCATATAATCCAGAATCAGAAGGTGCAGTTTTGTCCACAATCAAGCTAACGGTATTATCGGGATTTTCTACGACAGCAAAGTGTTTGTTATCAGGCGAGATTTCATGACCATTGTGGAACCATTGCAGTTTTGGCTTGGGATAGCCCACAACCTTGATGTCCATCTTAACTGGGAATCCTTCAACACTACTGGCATCCTGGAGCTCTGCGATAAACGAAGGCTTCGCTTCCCTGGCGACAACTTTTACCTCTGCGGCGCCCTCTTCCTCGCCCTCCTTATTGACAATCTTACATTTGTATAAACCAGCGTCATTACCGTCGACCGTATCAATGCTTTAAATAATGCAACGAAATGAAACGGATTATATAAAGCAGGTATTGCGAATTATTTACCTCAATCCGATTTGTCCATTTGGATTATTAATAAAGTTAATAGCTGAGCTGGGACGTAAGAGAACGCCATCCTTGTACCACTTGATTTCGGGAGCAGGGAAACCTATGACTTGAGCAGATAATTTCAAGGGCTCTCCAGCGATAACAGATTGACTTTCGATGGGCTTCAAGAACTTGGGCTGCATTTCATTAGCTATCATAAGGAAAATATAAAGAAGTACAAATACAGCTTAGAATTTATGCTGATATATAAAGCTATAAGAGAACGCTTTACACTTTCATTTAAGTTATCTTCTATTTTATGAGTAGTGGTCAAAATCACTTACGTTTCACAGCCACTGCACACAAAGCGACCTTTTCGCCGTGTGGGTTTGAAATGATGAGCTTGTAGGCACCAGAGTCATTTGGCTGGCAATTGCTTATCTCCAATTTAACTAATCCTTCAGGAGAAGTGGTCAGTTTTACGCTGCGAAGGGAAACAGTCAATAAGATTCCAGATTAATTACAATATGCCCTACCTTTGACTGGGTTTAACCTCCTCGCTGTCCTTAAACCAATGAACTGTTGGCAGCGGGCTGCCATCCACGGCGCATTCGAGAACAAGTGGCTCTCCTTGGACAACGTCAAGCGCATTGTTGAGCTTCTTGACAAAACTGGGCGCCAGCGACTGCATAGCCAATTTAAAGGGCACTTTGGTTTCGCCGATTTCGTTCTTAGCGACACAAGTGTACTGGAATAATCAAAGGCACAAAGAATAAAAAAAATATTTCTTTTTACCTCATATATCTAAGCTTACTGTTCCAACGTCCGCAGCGTTAAAGTGCGCAATGTCAAAGACACTCTCTACTTGATCCGATGCTATATCGGTCGACGCAGTGCTGTAAGCCTTCTGCTGGGTCAGACTATTAATGGCCTTCAGGTCAATTGGCTTGTCGTCCTTCAGCCATTCCACAGTTGGCGTAGGAACGCCATGCACCTTGACGTTGGTCGAAACCGGCTTAAAGTCGTGGATCACTTGATTCTCCGGTGGCACAATGAATGTGGGCTTCTCAACTGAAACATATTGAATCAATTAGATTCAATACATGGATTTTATTTAATCTATACGTTAGTAACACTTCTACTTTCATTCCATTAGTTACAATACTTCAATTCATGTCATTTCCATTGCCATCCTGGAATATCCTTCCAGTTTAAACACAAGCAAACGATTTTTACAGTGTTCTTTTTACAAGAATTACTTAAAATTAAGTTCTGTGTAATTTTGGTTAAAATGTGCCAAAAATATACTTGTATTTACAGAAGTAATTTGAATTAATGTAAGAATGTTCTTAAAACCATATTTATATTAGTTTAGTAATAGTATGCATGTATTTAAGGAAATTGTTGTTTTACCCCCTCCTGTTGTTGTTGCGCGCAATGTTTTTGGTTCGGTTTCTCCAAGGGAAATATTTTCTTTAGCTAAATTAAAGTTTCAGGTATGTATATGTGAGTATGTTTCGAATGTTGTGTGAGGGATTTATACGTAAGATACCATAACAAACATCGACTTTGGAAAGTGGATTTCGAAGGTAAATATTGAAAGTGATATTATCCAATCAATTTGCTACTTACCAAGAACATGCAAATTGAATTCACTATCAGCCCTGCCCTCAGAGTTGACAGCAGTGATCGTATATTTGCCATCTTCGGATGGAACAACGGATTGGAAAACAATCCTGTATTTATCGCCATCCACATCAGCGATCACCTCGCAGTTCTCGTTGTTGCACAAGTTTTCATTGCCTCGTGTCCATGTGACCTTTGGCTTGGGATTGGCAGGAACCAAGGCTTCGAAACAGACAGTATCACCTGGCAAGCACTTGTGATCCACCAGACCGGAGATTTCTGGCTTGGCAAGTACATCGATGGCACCATTTGTAGCCAATTCGCCATGCTTATTCTTGATCTTCAGTTCGTAACGACCAGAGTCCTTAATGTCCGCTATGAAACATAAATATTACATTAGAATCCAAGTATGAATTTTAAGATTATGATTATGAGAATTGTACCTTTAGGAACACTCAACTCGCAAGTAAACTGCTTTAGGCCATGTTCCAATTCTTTAACTTCAGTCTTGAGCAGCAGAGCTTCGGTAGCTTGCAGTGGTTTGCCGTCTTTAAGCCAAACGATTTCGGGCTTGGGATCAGCCGTAAATATGACAGTTTCATTGATAGCATCACCCTTCTTTAACTTGAGATCCTTTAAGCCGCTCTTAGAGATCAGCAGAGGCTTGCGATACTCAGCTTCCTCTACGGATAGTTATTGACAAGATAATTAATAACGATGTATTAAGTAGCTTCATTAAATTTAAACTTACTTGACAAGGATAGCACTCCCTGATGACTCTTTTCGCCGACTTTGTTCTGCAAGACAACTTTGTATTCGCCAGCATCCTTCATCTCCAGTGACTTGACCTCTAATTTGTAGTGATCCTGGAACATTTGAAATTCATGCTAACTGTATTTCAATTATGATTCGAACTTTAAACAAACCCCATCAACGGATAACGCAAAGTGATCATTGGATTTGATTTGCTTGCCATCCTGATACCACAAAGCCTCTGGCTTCGGTATACCAGTTGCAATCACTTCGTATTTGAGTGGCAGAGTTTCAAAGCTACTCATTTGGAAGACATCGCAGTGGACAATTTCAGGAAGAGCTGCAAGACAAATTTGGTATAATCAGTAAAATGTTTACTGAGAATGCATGCAAACCTTTCCATTCACTTTAGTTAATATCTTGTTGCATTTCATATTAGAAGAATCATTCACATTATGTACACATTCTTAACTTAACGTGCATCCCGTTATAGATAGGGCATAGGCACAATTAATACTATTATATACACTTATTTGTTCGGTATTGTCTGAAAATTATTCAAACTCTGAATGTAATTTCCTTATTTTATACTGAAAAATGATTATAACTAAATAAGTTAGTTCTATACACTATATACATTTTTAAGATTAAAGAGTTTCAGATACTCCAGAAGCCTTACTCTCAACTGACAAATCCTTATAATTAGCAAGTTAGTTTTATACATTTTGTATATTCCGTTAATGGTTAAGATTTATATAAATATATATGTGCACATTACACTCAATTGTTGATAAGTTTCAGTTCATTCTGCACTTACTGTTCGCCGAAAACCTTACCAATATAGTCCCCAATATAAATTCAGCGTTATTCTGATGAGATGCAGTTTCATTTTCCCCAGAGCATATTATTTCATGCAACACTTATTATCATTCATTAAACAGGCAAGTTTCGCTCCATTCTTGTACAACACTTACTTAAAATTATATTCTGTGTAATTTTGGTTATAGAAGGCCGAATATATGTATTTACAGAATTAATGTGAAGCAAGTTGTTCTTAATATAGTAAAGTTTAGTGTGTGCATGTATTTAAGGAAATGTTTTATTTTACCCCCTTCTTCAGGTTGTTCTGTAGTGGCGAGCAATGTTTTTGTCACGGATTCTCCAATGGAAATATTGTCATTGGCTAAATTAAAGTACCATTTATATGTGAAAATGTTCGAATATTAAATAAGTATCTTTCAATACCAAATACTCCGCAGTAAAAAGAAACTCGGAATTACCATAATTATGTAAGTTTGTAAATTGGTTTGGGATATGGATTTCAAAGATTATACATAACTTGGCAACTGTGTTTTTTTTATATTGTTTGTATACTTACTTAGCACCAGAACTTTGCAGCTTGATGTAGTCTCTCCAATAAAATTGGCAGCCTTAACTTCATAAGTGCCAGCATCTTCGCTCTTAGCCAGATTCAATGTCAAGTAATAATTCTCAATACGTTGCGAATCTCTCTTGATTTTGATGCGAGCATCTTCATGAATTTCATGACCATTTTTGAACCTATTTTATATAAACATTGCATTAATATAATTTTGCTTTTAATATTTTTCAATATACCATTTGACGTTGGCATCTGGAGTGCTGTAAATTTCGACTTCCAAAGTTAAAGAATCGCCTTCCTTGACCTCAACATCCTTCAATCCTCTGCGTATTTTTGGCTTGCCTGGGAAATAAAATAATTTAAAATAGTAATTAATTATTGCATTATGCTATGTGTTGTGAGATACTTACAGTTGACGGTCACGGTGCAAGTGTCCTCAAGTTTGCCATAATCATTCATGATCTTGCAGCAGTAGTTGCCCTGCATGTTGGTCGCCACATCCGTAAGAATCAGTTTAAAGTCATTACCATCTTGGACTTGACGGAACTCATTACGCTTCTCGCTGATCTCAATGCCATCAATAAACCACTTAATGTGTGGCACAGGATAGGCATCGATGCCCACAACAAGTTCGACATTTGTGTCGCCCTCCTTTACGGTAATATTCTGCAATTTGCGAGTGAATTCCGGAGCACACTTCATCAGCAGCTGAGTTGAGCTGGTTGCCGAGCCATGCTCATTGGTCGCCTTCACGGAGTATTCGCCAGCATCGACACGAGTGGCTCCAGTTATCTTCAGGGTATAAGTGTTGCCATCGCAATCGATCTTGTACTTCTTGTCGGTCACCTTAATCTCCTTGCTATCGTGATACCATGTGAGCTTGGCCTCAGGGAATGCATCAACGCGAACGGACATCTGTACGTTCTCCTTCTCGCCATGAATGTATTCACTCTCAAAGTGTTTGACAATAACTGGCTTCGATTTGACTGTGCAATTCCAGTACTCAGCCGTTTGGCTGATTGTATTTGTGGCCTTAATCGAATAATTGCCCGATTGCGACAGTTTAATGTCCGAGATTTCGATAACAACTTTCTCCACACTCTTGCCAATGGTGGACGATGTGATCTTTACATTCTTTTCACCAGACACTTCCTTGCCGTTGTTGGTTACACTAACTTCAGGCTTGGGGAAACCCTCAATTTCCACCTCCATCTTGACAGTCTCTCCAGCCGAGCATGTGATGTCGGACACCTTCTTGATCTTAGGAGGAGCTGCAAGTAAGTTAAAGGCAAGAATGAACAAGGGTCAATTTTAAAAAGTTATTGGGATAAGTATCTTCTCTTTACCTTGCACAACCAAGCTAATCGAGCTCTGATCCTGTCCGAGCTCGTTGACGGCTTCAATGGTATATGCACCAGCGTCTTCGGTACCGATATTCTTAATAATGAGCGACATACTTTCGTCATCCTCATACATGAATTTGTGGCGGTCATCAACCTGGACAACTTCTCCCTCATGCTTCCACAGCACGGCGGGCTTGGGGAAGCCCTTGCATTGCAGTTCCAATATAGCTGAACCGCCAATGCTGGCGTTCGCCTCGCGATGCTCGATTACCAGAGTGGGTTTCTCTGGTTCACGGTTGAGGGTTTGGATTGCACCTTGAACAGAGAGTTCAGCGCTGCACGAGATGTTTCCGGTTGTGGTTTGAGCCACACAGGTATAGATGCCGGCATCTTCGGGCTTTACATGTTGGAACACCAGAGCCAAGGAGTCCTCATCGTCGCCGAACAGTACCTTGAAACGTTCTTCAGGATCGAAGTCCTCTCCGTTGCGTTTCCACGAGAATATAGCTTTCTCGCCAGGTGGTAAAATTTGACCACTCAAGGCACCAAATGGATTCTTGAAATCTGCAAAAACAATTTAATAATTAAAATAGATTTGATTCGTTTTTGCTTTTTTATTCACTGTGCATTACCAATAGTTGTGGCTGTGGCCTCGCAGGCTGCTTCACCGTGCTTATTGACAGCCTTACAGGAGTAAACACCGGCGTCGTCCTTTTGTACGTCTTCAATGACCAACTCATAGAAGCCTAAATAATCCTTATCCCTAATGATCTGAATTCGATCATTGACTTCCAGTATTTCTACGTTATCCTTGTAGCTATTGGCAAAGTGAATATAATTAATTTAAGGTCAGAGCATAATTCTTGGCGAGTACTTACAATTTTACTCTTGGCTTGGGATCGCCCAAGATCTTAATCATAAAGCGAAACAGCGTATTTTCAATCATTTCCGCATCTCTTAAGCTAACAAGAAATGCTGGCGCTACATTGGTTTTAGTCTCGTCATGGCCAGATACTGCAATAATGGATTAAATATTTGGAAAATTGTGAATAAATGCTAAGATACCAACCTTGGCCAACTGCAAGCTGTGCAGTAACAGTCGTTGTTTCAGATGCCGTCTGGGCACGAACAGTATAAGTTCCAGCGTCATTTTCGCTGCAAAATTAGAATCAGAATGTTTACTTAAATTTTTGAAGCTATTCTAGGCTTAAACATAGATTCACAATATGCATTGCCACTTAAAATAATGGAAAACATTTTCATCAAAGAAAAGTAAGACAGATCCATTTAAAGTATACTAACTTATATTTAATAATAACTTATTTTACAATTAAAATTAGTATGAAATATTTGTCAACAAACCTGCAGTTCTTGATGTCCAAGCGATAAGAATTCATCGGGGCACTAGTTTGTATAATGCGATCGGCTAGACGATCATCCAAGGGCTTGTTATCCTTCAGCCAGGTAACTGAGCCCGGTTGTTCCTTGAACTGAATCTCGAAATGCGCAGACTCGCCGCCTTCACAAAAGCAATAAGGTAAAAACAGATATATATGGGGTATTCCAATTTACTGAATTCATTTCACTCACTTTCCACTTGCACGCTTTTCAGCATCTTTGCGACTACAGGCTTTTCAATAGAGCGCGGCGGAGCGTCGTCCGCTAAATAGGATGTACCAAGCCTACTGGCACGCGATTCGGCACGCGAATAAGAGGTTCGGCTCTCGGCACGACTCTCAGCTCGGCTCTCGTTGCGACTGCCGCCTAGCAAGGTCGATGAATGCGCCTCAATGCGATCCAAAGTAGTTCTCTCGCGTCGCGAGCTTATACCATACTGTTTGCTCTCAACAGTGCTGTCATACGATGTTCCTCTATCGTAGTCCCTGGTCCTGCTCGTCTCTGTGCGGCAAAGAAGTTAAATCGATTAGCACATCAATCTTAAATTGTATTTTCCAAATTTTGTATTAGCCACAAGAGGAACAGGAGAACGTTATCGGATAGTTCAACAGTTACGAAAGTTATGTTACAATTGAGAAATGGCGGAAATACACATAACATATACGAGTATGTAGCTTAGACAGGAAAGAATGTCTGCTGAATGAAATAGATGTGTAGGTAGGATATCTTGTATATATTTGATGTTCAAGTAAACACACATACTTAACACGAAACATTATTAACACGAAGAAGTCTTGGTCAACCCTTGAGCGAAGTTTACATAATTACAAATATTTATTTTTGATTTTGATTGTTTGGTTGTTGTTTTGGGTTTAACTTACTTTCGAGACGACGTCTGGAAGCCAGGGAGTACCCAGAATAGTTATCATCCATAGCGCCAACGCTTTGGCCGCGTTGTGTCTCGATATCGGCACTTGACTCTCTGAAATCGTCAGCAATAGACTCAATAGGATATTCGCCATCGAGTTCGCATAGAATATTTACAGGCTCTTCGACAATCTCATAGATTGGTCGTTTCTTTTTAATGGGCGGTGTAAAGATATGAATAAAATCGCGAGCTTTTGCTTTTTTTACCGTGTCTTGCGCGTAATTCGTGGAGTCAGCAGATTTTAATACTGTATTCTTAATGCTACGCATTTTTTGCTTAGCATTGCGCAACGATGTATCGGCGACCGATTCCTCATAGATGCCTTCAAGAAAGTTCTGGGTCTTTTGCTCGAGGCTTTCGGTATAGACATGGACACGCTTGATGGTTGGTGGTGGTCGCGGTGGCGGTGATGGTGGGCGTGCTTTAATTAGTAGAATCTCGATGCTCGTTTCATACGCAATAAGCGGAAGCGGTTGAAAGAAGCCAGGCATTCGAATAAAATGTGGTGGGATTGGCGGTGGTGGCGGACCCTGAGCTGGACGATCTCCACGATCGCCTTGACCGCTTCTGTATGCGATATTGGCCAGCTCATTGTTCCACCGAGTTAATGAAGCTGCGTCGGTGATGTTAGTATAGTTAGAGAATCCCTGTCGGCCCTGGGAGTTTTGATTAACGCTATCGCTATCTTGTTGTTGCTGGGATTCGTTATAGCCAACAATATGTTTCAATTCAATTGGCTTGTGCTTATGCTTGTGCTTAGTGGTAGTTGTAGTTGTAGTTGTGGTGGGTATAAGGCAATTTTGGGGTTCGTCTATTGGATCACTAATTCGAATTGTTGGAATTAAACTGGACTGGGGCTCTTCGGTGTCCTTACCCTCAACTGTTTTCTGTATATCTTCAGTGGCACTTTGCTTCAGCTCCTCAGATACTTTGACATTCTCTTGTTTGATTTCAACTTTATCTGTTTCTTGCTTTATTGTTTTTTTGGCTGCCTCTACTTCTTCTACAGAAATTGTTTGCTTTGAGGACTCAATTGATACTTCTTCTTTCCTTGATTCTTGCGATACTGCACTGACAGGTGCTTTCTTAATTGTTTCTTCTGGAGCTGCACTTATAGATTCTTGCTTTGTTGATTCTTTTACTGTGACTACTTCTATACTAGATGATTGAATTGTTTCTTGCTTTTTGATTTCTTTTGACGCAACAGATATTTCTACGCTGGAAGATTGAATAGATTTTTCTTTAATGGATTGCTTAGTTGACTCTATATTGGCTGCAGGCTTTGAGGGTTCGCTTGGACCTTTAGGAGGTTCAACATCGACGATGTCTTTTCTTTCAATCGCTACTGCCTTAACTTGATCAATTTGCGTTTGTTGTGGCTCGGGAGCGGTTTGATCAGGTACAGATTTAACCGTGTTTTTCGGCTGATTAGGGCCCTGTTGACTCTGTTGAAGTTTAAAGAGTTCAATGGATTCCTTTTCAAATTTAAGCAGTTCTTGCTGTTCTAACTGTAATCGTTCTTTTGTTTCTTTGCTTAAAAAGTAGTTTTCGGCCACGTCAGAAGGACGGGTACCGGCGTTTGGATCGTGAGCTTCGATTTTTTGCGGAAGCCGAAGAATTAATTCACATTCGGTATTGATATTTGTCGAATCGACTTTCAGATCATCTGCATTGTGCTCTTGCAGTGCGACTTCGTGATTGATATATGAGCGAATTTCGTTATACCAAATCAAATGACTTTCCTCATTGTGAGGCTTAATCAAAATCGGCAAACTATCATCTGTGGTTTTTGATGAGATGTGAATTTGTTTCTCATCTGGTCGATGCTCAACATTACAAAGTGGAAGTTTGATGATATTTTGCAATATGAAAACGGATTTCTTATCAGTTATTTTGCGTACTTTTGTGACCAGAAGT
This sequence comes from Drosophila niveifrons, assembly GCA_035046325.1. Lineage (NCBI taxonomy): Eukaryota > Metazoa > Arthropoda > Insecta > Diptera > Drosophilidae > Drosophila > Drosophila niveifrons. Next base: position 714,043 of record JAWNOC010000025.1, read on the forward strand.
CTTGATTTAAATAGAAAACAATAACGATCATGGGTCTTTCCCTCCTTATCAATGAATGTACACCACTCGTGCAGCAGTAGACGGCCCAACTTGTAAACGTTACCTCGATAGCCTTCAATATTTGAAAGAAATCGATTATCATATGCTCTACTAGGCACGCTAAGCATAAGCTCTAAGGCTCGCTCTAAGTCTCTAACATTCTCTTTCAAGCATTGCGATAATTGTATTAGATCCTGTGAATTGAAATTTAAAACAATTAAGATAAAAATATGAAAAATGTTGTATGACGTATGACTGATTGTAACACGCAAGTTTAAATAGATAATGTATTAAATTGTATGCGAACACTTAATGCATTCAAACCTTGAATAGAAGCTTGTAATCGTTTATTCGCTGAAGTGGTAGCTTTAGGTGTTCAGACAGCAATTTATCGTCTCCTAGATTCGAAGAAAGTCCCTGCAATGAAAACAAAGCCGCCATTTAAAAATAGGATAAAGTTAAATTTCGATAGATCGATTACTAATAGCTGAACTACAAAACAATAAATGAACTAGTTTCTTTAACATTGACCATTTCGCTCATTTAAGATTATCCGCACAGTGGGCTCGATATGCATGTATGTATATGTGTGTAACAAATTTGCCCATGTCATTTTTCTATGCCGAGAATAACAACACAAAATGAGGCATCAGCCGGTAGACACCTGTGAACTTATGCACATACATACACTGGCGCCACCTTGCAGGTATTGTCTGTGTGTGCCTATGTATGTGTATTTTGCTTGTGGGGTGTATTTGTGTTTGGTGGCTTATGTATGTGTGCATTTTAGACCTGCATATAGTGCAGCTCCTTGTCTAGCACACTTGTTTTTCATAAATGGTGGGTCACAGCATGCATAAAACAAGGCATACATATCCGCAAACTTGACGCACTGTTAAATTTGCTAGAATTCAGATCAAGATCGAATAACCAACCACACAATTTGGCAGGCCTAAGATAACCATTTTGTTTCTTCTGCTTTTATTAAGTATTAAATATAAACATACACGTATACACTAATTTATATGCACACATACACAAATTAGAATTCACTGTGGGATGTTATAACGGATATATATGTATGCATGTATATGTGGGAGAGCTGGCGAGAATGTGTATGTGTACTTGAATATACAAATTTATTTTAGCACGAACATTTCAACGAATGTAGACACACATACACGCACCCACAAATGTATAAATATTCATATTAAAAAAAGAAAATTCTATTGCTTATTATTTATAATGTTGCATAACTGAGAAAATACTGTGACGATTAAACCGAAGAAAATCAGAACGAACGGATTTTGAATTATTCTATGGAATGCCATCATTTATTTGTGAAGTGTAAAATGTTCATATGTGCCCATACACATTTAGTATCTGTGATAGATTAATTATGATTAAAATGTGTAGGTACCAAAGGCAAATCCACGTGTGGAATGAAATTAACACACGACGAAACGACGGCAAACACTACTCAAAACACACTGAAATGTGCAAAAGCTTTAATATTTAGAAACGCCTGGTTTTAAAAATAAACTGTTATATTCTCGACGTACACGCACACACACTATTCGTAAAAGCATTGAACATATGGCCGGCCAGTGGAAATCGAAACACATATTGCAAATATTGCACCCTACTTTATATCTATGTACATATTATCAATATGTACATAGTACATGACATATCTTCAAATTCCCACATTCATTAATTCATATATATATAGTATGTACATACATTCAAACTAATGATATACGCATATATTATTTTTACGTTTACGACATTGGAAAACTTACTCCGTCAGATTGGCGAGCAAATCAAACAGTCAAATAGTCGCCTGTTACTCATTACTATTTATAATACCATTTTCGTGTGGAGAAAAGTGCAGAGAAGACACAGACAGAGACACAGACACAGACACATGCACAGACCACAGACCTCAAACGCAGCATACACACAATAATAAATTATTCCTCGCAATTTTTATTTAGTCAAAATTGTATGTTTGTCTTGTGCTTATTATTTATAATGTTTCGGACAGAATCCAATAATGATTGAAGTGCTCTCTTGCTACCCACAAAGTTTACACTATTTACGATTCACTTTGAAACAAATGCTCGACACGCAGACACCAAGTACTTGCGCCCAAAGCAATTCAAAGTTCTAGTGAACAATACTAAAAATATTTCCTTGTGTTATAGTGGTATGAAAATAGGAATTTGAAAAGTTCCTCTGCACTGCGAGAGAAGGCTTAAACACTACATGTTTAATGTACTTCATATGCATGAACGGTATTGGTAGTTTATATATTCGAAGAGAGTAACAAGTAAGAGAAGTAAAAGACAGCTCTCACCCAGTTTCATGCATACAAGTGGGATCTCTGACGAGTGGAAAGTGCATCAAAAATATCATGAGGCTAGTTTTCAACCAAGAGGAGATATCACGTACTTGAAAATAGTTCTGGCAGTCAGCATTGGTCGAGAGGAACTCCTGGGCTAAGGGTTCGTTTTGACAGTACTTCACATGCTTATCAAAATCGCGTTCAAGTCGCAAAAAAGTTTTAGCAACCATATTCGGCTGATGGCTATAGCATTTTAGGCCTTCCTTTAGCACCCTGTAAAGATGGAGGTGTTTGGCAAACATCATCAAAATATTTAACTTTCAAAATCCATACGTGTTGTGAAATTCGGCGATTTGCAAGAAATTGCAAAAAATTACGTCTTTATTGTCCTTGACCGATCTTGGGGCGGTTGGTTTGTCAATGGCCTTGATGTACTTCTCGACTACATATTGCAAGTCTCTGGAGAATTCTTCTTCCGTTTCAATAAGCTCTCCGATGATAACGCTAAATATAGATTGACCAAAATATACAAGTTTATAAATAGAAATCAAAATACGATGTAGAAAAGAAATGCATCTCTACGGTGAGCAAATACTCTTAAATTCTTTAAAATTCGCTTTCTAATTTCTTATATATAATTACTTTTCAAAATATTATCCATCTGCTTACCATTTTTTAAACTCCAAATCTTCGCTTTCCTTACCATTTAAGGAAAGCGAGTTGGGATTCATATCTAATAACTCCATTGCAATTAGATTCTCCATCGCTGATGAATTGTAGATGTCAAATGCACTTATTAGACATCTGAAATATGACAAATAGTCCAACAATTGGTATACGTTGATGATTATACAGCACAACATTAATTTCTTGGAAAATAATCATGGTTTTATTCACATTACACTTGTAAGCAAAGTTAAACGGTTCGATAATATCGACAGAGCTATCGATATATTTCTAGCTTCATTAACAATACACGCACGAACAAGTAATAGCGAACAGTGCATTCACTACACGCCGATAGATGGCGCCAGCGCGGATTTCCTTTCACTGCATTTTATTGCACTAAATTTTTATTGAAATAAACTTGATATGCGGTTTCCGAAGCACTTGCCAAATGATTCTATTGCTAGCTTTCTGGGATCGATAGCCTGATAACCCGATAGCCCACTAACCCAAAAATATATCTATATAAATATATATATTTTATTTGTGCATGGCAAATATTTTGTGGGTTCGTTTTGAAAATGATTGACACTCAGCTGTAATTGTTTGTCTGTTTTTTTTTTGAAAGCATAATAATTCGTAAACGGAAATACGAAAATCTTTTTTCTATGCTTGGTGGACAGCACATTTTATTTGTTTTATATTCATATTTTACAGCCCATTTGAGATCACTTTGAGATGTATATTTTTACACTGATTGCACTAATTATTCAATAAATCAATCACTAACCAACAAAATAAAAAACGAATTTCGGGGAGAATAAAACGCGCGAATTTGGTTTGAAAACGTTGCGAGGCGATATGTGTCTCGAAATCTGGTAAATTAAGTTAAAAATTTGTCGTTTTTGTCGTTAAATTATTTTTAGAAATTGTTAACACACACAAATGTATTCACTGCATAGGAATGTACTAATTATGTACAGTACTCTACCCGAAAGAGTACCAAAATGTACCCATGTACATAGATATGTACATACAAATTGCATAATATTATGTACCGGTAATAAATCTCATAACTAGGCAGTTGTCATCACTTGTAGATCTTGACTCACTGAATTAACTTTTACATATATACATACATATATATATATATATATTATATATGCGATATTTTGAAGAATATATATGTATATAAATATAATGTGGGTTTTCCGTTCAGTTCGCGATGATATTAGAAAGTGCCTCGACGAAACTGCAATGAATTTAACTGCATCTCAAGAACTAAACGACTGAGCACAAAGTGTACTGATCGATATTTGCTGATCACAACAAAAGTTTTTCCTCAAAAACAAAATAAAATAAATCTAACAAAAAAAAAAAAAAACCGAAATGCACAATTTAAAAATAATGCACATGCATTGCCGATTTACATAAGTATATGTACCCACATTTACACGTGCATATGTACATACAGCATGGGTGCCTACGCGTACTTACACTACAACAATAACAACATACATACATACATTTGTGCATTCGAGTACAAAACGAACCTATCTACATACATATATATGTATAATTGACAGATTGCCATGCACCAAAGTACATACAAACGAGATACTTAAATAAATTTATATGCATGTCTCTATGTATGTATGTATGTGCATGCAATGCAATTATTATGTATGTATTTGTACATACTTAATTAAATACATATGATTAGAATAGATCCACTTTGTCTTGCACCACAATCTGCTTAGTACTTATTTCATAGAGTTTAGGAGCAGATGCTCCAATCTCATCCAGTTGATATCTAAACATAGAAATTTCTTAGTATATACGCAGCATAAACAAATCGAAATGCTCATTTGCAATAACGAACTTTTCAAAACATAACGGTAACGGCCGTTTACGGTGTTGCCGTGCTGCGGTCAAGTGCGCAGGACAATAGGGACGCATTAATCGATTTGTGTTCATCCTCAATGTTATCGTTTCTCAACGATATGCATACATGCATACGGAGCTTTCTTATCACGACGCATTGATAAAGACATCGGCAATAAAAAGAAATACGCTGAGTATACAAATTGAAGTAGGTGTAGTTCTAATATTATGCATAAATACATATTCCAAGAAGTGCCCAGTGTCATTGCCTATTGCATATACATTCGTACATATATATGTCAAGCAAATGTTGAGTTGTTAGCTTAACTGTGAACCTTGACTTCTGCTGTGTATGTATGCGTCTACCTACGCATGTACAAAAATGCAGACATACACAAGTGTTAATAACCAACAATAACACACAATTAGTGCGTGGGCATGTTGAAATATTAGCATATTGATTTATCCTAACTAAACGTGGTTAAATATCGATGAACATGCGTTTGCATCGTGTATGGGTGTGTGTGTGAGTTTTTATGCATACTATGTAGTATGTGTGTAATTCCTTGAAGACAATTGAGATGAAATCAAGGACTAAAAATAATCACACCTGCTCTTTGTACCCCATGCTCTTATGATGTAACAACTCATCGCATAGAAGTTTTGCAAGCAAATGTCTTTTGACAAGGGAATATTAATGAAAGTACATTTATTATATTTAAAGCTATATCAGCATGGCCGAAAGTGAGCACACTCAACGGTAAGTAAAATTAGGAAAGTATAGCAGTAGAAGACACCACGAAATTCAGATACCCTACACACACTAATTTATCGCTCTATTCGTAAGTAAGTTTTATTTTTCGAATTTTTCATTAATAACTAAATTAATTTTCAATTCGATTCCATTTAATCAGACTGTAACTTGCTATAAATAGTTTTAATGCAAATGAATTATTGCAATATTTAAATGACGAACACTATTTTTTCAGTCACGCACTTCCAGCTGCGATGATTTCTCGCAAGAAAATTAGTGTTTGGTCCATACTTAAGAATTGCATTGGCAAAGATCTCAGCAAAATCACAATGCCCGTTGTGCTGAATGAACCTCTGAGCTTCCTTCAAAGATTATGCGAGTATATGGAATACGCGGAGATCTTAACTCAAGCTGCACATCAGGATAATCCGGCAGATCGCATGAAATGTGTTGCAGGCAAGTCATAATTTTAAATATATAAATAATTCGAATAGTGCACAACATCAAACAGTTTCTGCTTTGTTGTTGACAACTTAAATTAATTAAATTATAATTTAAGCTTCAATTTATACTATTAAATATTTTTTTATTTTTAATTTAGTTTTATTTTATAATTTTCGTTTCATTTCATTTTGCTATTTTAGATTTTCGGACTGTCCATAATTATTGACACACTTTCTATTAAAAGACGCAACCTTCGATAAGTATAATGATCTATAGACAACACGTATTTATTCCCTTGGCAATGTCGAGAGATGGATGACTATGTTTTTTTTTACCCATTGCTATGCTATGGGCCAAGGTTATATATTTTCTTAGACTAAGTTTAGCACCTGATATTTACAAAAATATTTACTTCGACTTTTCCAGCTTTTGCTGTTTCTGCTTTGGCTTCCAATTGGGATCGGTTGGGCAAACCCTTTAATCCGCTCTTAGGAGAGACGTACGAACTGCAGAAGGAAGATTATCGAATTATTTGCGAGCAGGTCTCTCATCATCCACCTGTTTCTGCCTTCCATGCTGAGTCGGCAGATTTCAAATTTCATGGCTCAATTAATCCAAAGATCAAGTTCAGCGGCAAGAATGTAGAAATTCATCCAAATGGAATTGTTACTGTTGAGTTTCCAAAGTATGAAAGGATTTCTTTCTGTTTCAATGCTGATCAATATATGATTAATTATAGATTTTACTCTTTAGATGGAATGAAACCTACACTTGGAGCAATGTCAATTGTTGTGTGCATAACATAATCGTGGGCAAACTTTGGATCGAGCAATATGGCACAATGGAGATTACCAATCATTCAACTGGACACACAGCCAAGTTAATATTTAAATCGTCGACATCTGCCGATAAGGATCTGCATAGAGTTGAAGGATTTGTCAAGGATGAAAAGTATTAAATGAAATTTAAGCTCATTACATTGTTATTACTTAATACCATTTATTTCAGCGGTCAAAACTTGTTCTTCTTGTACGGTAAATGGACGAAGTTCTTAAAGTGCTGCCCATATGAGAATTACGATGAACATCGAAAACACGAGATGAAAATTAAGGATGACAAGGAAACTACTGCTTCACCCAATGCCACGCCGAAAAGAATGTTTTCCAAATTGAATAGTTTTAAACTCAACTCGTTTCGCAGCTTGTCCATACAGGATGTAAGTTGCAAATTTAAATGAAATTATCGTAATTTATCCAAATGTAATTATCGTAATCTTAATTACAGCATGAGAACTACCCACCTGCTGATATAGACGGCGATTTTCCCAGAAGTGATTCTTCCTTCTCCCTGGATATACCAGACTCCTCGCTATTGTGGAGCTGCAACCCCAGACCTGAGAATAGTAGCGAGGTATTTGTTATATTTATATTTATTGATGATTCAAAATTGACTTTTTTGTTCTCTTGGCTCTCAGTATTATAATTTCACAAACTTTGCGATGCAATTGAATGCTATGGATAATATGAAACCACCAGATACCTTATGTCCCACCGATGCTAGGTTGCGTCCTGATATATTATGCTTAGAGAACGGCGATCTTGATGGTGCGTCCAAAGAAAAGACACGGCTGGAAGAAAAGCAGAGAGACTCGAGAAAACTGAAAAAGTCCGAAGATGGAGGAGATTTTACTCCGAGGTGAATTATTTTAAATAATAAAAACAATTAAGAAGTGAATGAAAACAATTAATCTTGGTACATTTGCAGATGGTTTAAGAAGGTCTACAGCCCTTTTACAAAGAGTGAAGTTTGGCTATATAGTGGCAATTATTGGAATCGCGACTACGAAATTACGAATTCATTATTTTAGATGAAATATACAACACAACAACAAAACTTTCTACAGATTTACACCAATTACTTACAACACGACAAACAAAAACACATGAAAAACATACGAAAACTGTCAAATTTGTTAGTAATTATAATACGTACGTACATATATTATGTAGTATATATAAACCTATTACTGAACATTATGAAATAAAGTCGCTTTTGTTTGGTTGAAACTCTGTGTGCAATTTTGTTCGGAATCCAATTATCCAAAATTCTGCTGAAAGCGAAACTAAAATTTAAAAAAAATTCTTCCAATTGCTTTGCACTCTATTTACTTAATTTATTTAGTTTCTTCCACATGATTTGGTATGGGGAATAAAATAAGAGGTAACTTTAGCTACACATATATGTATATTTGGTTGTATATGTATGTATGTTGATATATACATAAATAAATAATTGGCAATGTTAAAAGTAAACACAGTTTGACATAATTTCATACATTATGACGTTCAACAATAAATCGGCTCTATACATAGAATATACGGTAAAAATAACCCAGATAAATCAGTATACATTCGTTTCAATTTGTTTTTTACAGTTTACAATTGGATTGTTGATAGATTCGAGAGTTTTGTAGAGATTTCAGATTTACAAAGTACTGGCTTCGATATGTGGAATATTATGTAGTCCGGAATCTGGATTGGCCCAATAATAGTTGGGAGCTCCTTGACTGAAGCAATATTTCATGTCTAGGGGCTCGCCCTCTTCAACGTAGTACATCAGGTAAAAATTGCACATTTCATCTTCACTGGTTGGACTGAAATTCAATGTGGTAATTAGAAGATGTTTCAAAAATGTGAATACTTTCCTACCCGATGCCTGTTGCACGATGTCTAGTGCTTTTCATGGTACATCTAGCCGCCACATAATCTCCGGTTACTATGGGCGACTTGCTCTTCGACATTGTAAAACATTTGCGGAGTCAGAGGATCCCTCTTGCCCAGCAAGGTCCATTCCTGTACTCCTTGAGCATTGGAGCGAACTCTATACCCGGAGACAACTTTTCCCAATGCATGAGTGTGCGTTCGATATGCAAATGGATAAATAGTTTTATTCTCAGTTATTTCACAAGCAGCTTCCATATTTTCCGTCTTCATGGGAGGAATAACGCCATCGGTACCCAATAGCAATGTGCCAGCCAACTTCTTCAATCTGTAGAGTAAATTAAACGCATTTAAATGGGAATATACAAGGCTTTTTCCCAACCTACGGTTTTTCAGTGTACTGCAGAAATACGCCAGAATCATCTGTAGCGCCATCTGGAAATGAAATAATAAAGTATATTAATTATTTATGTAAAGCAGGCATAATGATTAGTTACTTCGGAATTTGTCAACGTGGGCATAATGAACTTGTAAAACCAAATATTTAACTTGTGAATCCTTGCCCACTTTGAAGCCGACTCCTGGAGGTAGATCAAGTCTTGGTGCATCTCTAGCCCAAGCATATAAAGTTTGCGAGTGGGAATGTGGTCCACAGGGGCTGGCTGTTTCTTCCTCTGTCGATTTGGCCATTTCGCCACAGTTCCTAAGAGAAAATTGAGAGTTATTTTAAAAGAAGACCACTTTTAATATGAAGTCAACTCACCAAGTGACCTTTGTTGAGCCAGGTTCTCCGCATCCATAAAGTAACATATGATGAGCGGTATTCATGGTGGCATTTGGTTTGTAGCCAACTAAAAGTACAATTTTTTGTTTTAATTGGTAAATATGTCACGCAAATAATTCATTAATTCATCACTTACCTATGTAATATGACGTCGTAGGGTCAACTTTGATGGGAGTGCATAAGTACAGGTCTTCCTAAAAGATTTAAGTTATTTAAAAAATTAATAGCTTTAAATAAGCGAGATTTTTTAGCACATTTATTAGTATTGCGCATTTCAATACGTATACGCAATTTCAAAATATTGACTGCTTTATTTTTTAAATAGACTAAGAATTTGCAAAGTCCGTAAAATATTGCAATCATCTAAATTTTAATGATCTGTGATACAAAAGATATAAATGACCTATGGTAATGTTTTCCAATATTTTTGAAAATTAAAATTAAGCTTAGGTTAGTAATGCATCTAACGTGCATACATATATGTGCTTTTAATATTAGTATGTCTAATCGTACTTTTTGTGGTTTTTCCCATCGAGATGGGGTATATAAATTAGTAGTACACTCATGTTTCATATGTGTTGTGTACTTTTCCATTTTTTGTGTGTCTATACACACACCTGCTACCTACAGACATGCTCATACATACTTCACTCACACACTTACGTATATACGACTAACGATGTACATACACAAACAATATTGAAGCAAAGCTTGTAATAAACACTTGTGTAACTTACTGTTTTTGGCGAGACGAACGGCATTAGGAATGGAAACGATCCCGTACGCTCCTCAACGTCATCATTATTGTTATTATAGATTTCATTCCTTTGATATACGCTCGATTTGGGATCAACGAGTCCATATGCAGTGATAGCATTCCAGAGAAGTATGTATGAATAGAATGTGTGTAACAAAAGTGTCATTTCTTTTTCAGGTTAAATTCAATTCTTGTGAATTGTATTGTTTCAAGCGTTTAAAAACAAATTTATTATAAATTGTAGCCTACAAGTTGTAGGTCGTTTCGTTCAATATGTTCTATTTTTCGTAGAGATGAGATATTTTCAATTTTCCTATCGATAAGAAACTTGTTGTTTAGTTCTCAGCAATCGATGAATGTTTTGAAACTCGATTTTTTGAATTGCTGCAATTCCGCACCTAGAGCGTCACCTTCGATACAAAAAAATCGGATGAAGAACATTTTTATTTCTGCCTTTTAAATTAAACAAATATAAATGCAAATAAATAGAAAATTAAATTACTTTCAATTAAGTCTATGTTCGTGAAATAATATGCAGTATTAATGCCCGAATTTTAACTTTTGTCAACCCACAAAAGCAAATTAGTTCCGCAGGTGCATCAAGTAGCTGGAGCCAGTGTGGAACCAGTCAGGTCCGAGTCGACTCATGCCGGAGCACGCTAGTGTTAAAAAACACACTTTGGATATTGGCGGGAATTTAAATACTTCAGAAAATAGCCAAATGAAATAAGCTAAAATTAGTAATTGAACTTAAATTTTAATGTTATATTTACAAAAAAATGATTTATTATAAATTATACATATGGTTAATTTTCTTTTCTTATATAATAAATAATTTTACATTATTCTATTCGAATCAAATAGACAAATATATTGCTTTTTGTTTTATTAAAATCGTACATTTCATTAGCATATGTATGTTTCATTTCCCAAGGCATACCACATAACAAATTATTATAGTTTTAAAGAGAATATCCAAATACAAATACATATTATCCGCTATAATTTAAACATAACAAATCGAATGCTTGCAAATTGTTTTATTCAAATCCGTGAGGCGTTTTCGATTAAAGAGTTGGAATAAATTTTGAATATTTCATCCATTTGCCAAATTTTCAAAATGGCGATTGTGCGGAGACCTATGTATTTATTATATGTCCCCTACTTGTCTGCCATCTAGCGCTATTTCATAATTTTCGAATAAAATTGAAAAATATTTTGCTTTTATATTTATTTAAATGTTTAGCGCCGGTTTGGAGAAATACATTTTTTTTTCGTTTTACAAATGGAATATAATGGGCTATTTTCCCGCTCCTTGTGCTATATTTTTATTTTATGAAGTTGTAAACCGACTCGCTGATAATAACGTTAGGCGGCATCCACTTTCAATGCAATTGCACTAAATTTAGAAATGATTAAGTGTCTGTAGGCTTTTCTGCCTATTCAGTTGGCCAGATCTAGACGAAAATGGCACAACTCTTGGGGAGTTATTTTGCTTAGCAAATCCAAGACAGCATAACCATAACTATGTATAAGATATTGGCACGATTGATGCATAAATGTTGGAAGTTGATCACAGGTATAGAGCATTCCTTGCAAGATGTGGTTACGTTTTTCTTTAGTGTTTAGTAATAACTTAAACTCTTCCACTACGAGCTCACAAACCATACAGAAGGGATCCTTCTCAGGATTTTCTGATTGTAGACCCTGCAGAGGTTTACTTTGTTCCAAGTCCTTTTGGAACAGAACTAAAAAAAATGAATTTGAGAAGTTAATTGATTATTCAACGTTTGTAATGTTTTACTTACCATCTTCAATTCCAATAGAAGATTTGCATATTCCAATTGTTTTGCAGATTTTTTTGGAATTGACGCGTTTTAATATTAGGTCGACAATCTGATGAAGGTGCTTCTGTGCCATTTTCTCGCACTTATGCGAAAGTTTACCTAGCTTATGACAGATTTGATTCACTGCCCTCTCTATACTGCCCTTATCGCTATGGTGTTCTGCGAATTTTGTGAACTCCTTAATAACTTTCTTGCAAACATAGCATTCTGGTGAACCTGTAAGTGGGTTATCCCCATTCAGCAAATTATGACTGTTCTACCAGAAATGGAGTTTTTTCGATTGTATTTTCATCATCTGTCGACTCTGGGGAATGTCTCCACGAGTTGGATGTCTTCTAATAAATATTGCATCATGTACTGAATTAATAATCATTGAGTGTTTGAAGGATTTATAAATTGATACTTACCATATCCATCCTCCAGCAATGAGCACATGTTAATTTTTCTGCAAATTTCTTGATGAGCTACATTTTTCGACAATAATTCAATGATCTGAAGTTTGTGCGCTTCTAACATTTTCCAGCATTTGTATTTGAGGTCCTTATTTGGCAGCACAGAGCACACGCTATCCATGGCTGTCTTTACATCATAATGTTGATTGACAAATTTCTGTAAAGTTTGAACAATAGTCTTGCAGAAATTACAACTCGGCGAAAAGTTGGCTTTAATTGGGTGCCCATAAACCAACGCTTCGGTGGAATCTACAATGGGTGCCAGAATGTTTTCTTTCTTTTGGTGGTCATTTATTTCATATTCTTCTATCTGGGCAAATGGAAAACACATTCCAAGCAATACGCAGACTGATTTAGGTTTGCCAGCAACGTGAAGAATGCGATCGCCATGTTTCTGGACAAAATCGTGACACTTATGGGCAACTTTACCTAATTTATCGCAGGCAGAATTTATAGCTCTCAGGACTTTCTCCTTACTAACTCCTTTTTTTACCAGATGTTTTACAACTGTAAAAGCACTTTTACATAAAGTACATTGAAGTAACTTCACTTCATAACCATTATGATTCGAAATCGAAATGGAATCTTTAGGCACAGGGCTGAAGTCAAGAAGGTTTTCATGCTGGTATTGAGCATTGTGGCATGCGCCAATGAATTGGCAAATTTGGTTACTATTCAATTCGTGATGCATCATTGTATAAATTTCATGATAATACTGATCTGCAAATGAGAGGCAATCGGCTTGAAAGCTTAACGTCTGTTTGCACTTCTCTTGCAACTTTTGCTTGAATACAGCCACTGACATATTTTTCAACAGCGATTGATGCGCGTGTCTTGCAATCTTCTCGCAATCTTTGCAGTAAAATTGAAAATTATATTTTTGGGGTACTAGAATCTCTTGCCTCATCTTTGAGAACCCAACTGTGCAGATGCCAGATGAAGTGCAAATTTCATTTGACTGCAGTTGATCCAACACTAGCTCATATATATCATCAAAATAGTTGAACACTATGTTGGCGCAAGAGTCTGAAAGCTTATTGAGTGTGGAGCATAAGTTGAGTGCATATGCAATCATGTCCTCCCTTTGTAATGATTTAAACTTCACCTTTAATGCTAGTGACATTAGGGTACATGTTGTGCAAGACGTCTGATCAGGTTGGATGACGATCTGTCCATTTGCTTCGAAGTCGCTCTCAGTACTGTCACTTTGATAACTGTTGATGAAAAAGATATTCTCTTATAATTCTAAAATCATAATATAAGGATTAAATAATTTTCTTTTCTGTACACTTCTTAAATTTGTTTGTTTCAGAAATATTCTACATGTATGTTAGGAATACATTTGAGTGTAAAATACCTAAAATCGTTGCCAACTTCTCGTAGACATGTTGAGGATACGACCAGGACTAAAATAAAAGCAAATAACAATAAGTTAACAAATAAATTGTTTTTGTGTAGATCCTAATACAAATGTTATGTGGGTGATTCATTTACAACATACAGCAAAAAAACACTGCTCCAATGACTAAACTGGGACCGTTTTGCATTTTACTTATTAAATTTGAACTGAAAGCAAAGTATAAAATTATGCTTGCCACTTATAATGTTTTCAACTGAGTTTATAATTTGATTCTGCAGCTCTTATATACTAAATGTAGTCCTAGTTGAATGAGTTGGCGAAGTGAGTGTACTCGTATGTATAATTAATATAATCAGCAATATCGGTTTGTGGTTAGATATTAATTTATTTGCAACATTTTTTCAAATATAATTTTAACCGCAAACAGCACAAAACCAAGTAGAATTCAATGGGTTATACGTATGTTGTACGCCCTGACTGACCCTTATATTTAAGGAACCGAATATTTTTAAACACGAGGACATATAGTAGTCATTTAATCCTACCAGAAAATTAATTTAACTTATAAAAGGAAATATTTCATATAAAGTATACATATGTATATATATATATGTTGACCAACATCAAGAACAACAAAAGAACGAAAGTTATATCATATTTGGATTGGGCTACAATATTGAAAATTTACATAAAGTAGAATCTTCGCCGCAACATTCCATATTTTGAAAAAGCTTTCGATGAATTGATAGAAATCAGCTGATTACAAATTACAATTATATTTACAAATGTTGGCGCTTAAAAATTAAAAATGTTCAATGTTGTAGCCTAGTTTAAATAGGGTATAACCATGATAGGCATATGTTGCGCAATCGATACAAAGGTCGTTGTTTGTCGTAAGAATATCGATGTTTCACGTAATTGCAAAAACATCGATTCAGCGTCAGTGCCATCGAAGCTCTTCCACCAATACTGAAAATTAAATATTTCGCGCTATTATTGCAAAGTTAAATTGTTTATTTTATAAAATATATCTTTCAAATTAAAAACGTGCGAACAAAATTCAAGTATTTTTATTCGTGACTATGCTGCGTTTGCTCATTCTGTGCACATGGAACTCCAGATCCAATGGACTTTTTCCTTAGCTCCAAGGTATTGATCCCTTTTCTTTTACATTTTTTTTATAATTTTCCAGCTGAGTAGTGGCTGTCGTGTTAAATCTATTTTATTTCGATCTGCAAACATTCTAACCTTGAGTGCAAGTTGCTTTATTGCGGCCGAAGACTGTTTTGCATAGGGATGCTTTAGGACAACTTTTGTATTGTCCACAATATTTGAACGCGGAGTTGTCATGAGCTCCAAACGTACTGAGGCAGGTGGCGCAGCTTCAAAGCGCGCTCTCTTTCTGTTGCTTTTCAAGCGGTGCAGTTGATGACGTTGCCATTCCGCTTTCTCCAATTGCATTTGATATTCTTCGCGTACCTTTTGCTCCAGCTTACGTTGCTCTCTCATCGCGGCCGCCATATTTGTTTTCTTTTTGCCAGTCGCTCGAAGTCCAAAGTAAAAGTGGCCGTTGTATATTTTGGGCCTTGGAGTTGAGGGCTTCTCTAGACGTTCAGGCCAATTTGTTGTTGTTGTGCTGCGAGAGGCATCTGGAATATTAGTTGGAGTTGTGTGAGATTCACCTTTTGCTTCATTTGATGGCACACAGCCACCTGGCCAATCTGTTAAGAATCTCAATTTCTAGGTAATTGAGATTCTTTAAGATCAACAGCGCATGCCCCTTAAAAGCCTTTATAGTTTTCAGCAGGCGATCCACTTTAAGAGCTGAAGCCCGCTCTGCTTCTTTTTGTCTATTCTTACACTTGTTTGGCTTAACGATTGCTGGGCAAAGCGTCGGAGGCGTTGGTAACGTCAACGATGTGGAGAAGAAAGTACTGGGGAATTCCGTTGTCGTTGTGGTTGTCGGCGTCTCTTTCAATTTGTTTCCTTTTGACTTTTTACAAAAGTTTAAGAAATTCTCGTTTTGTTGATCTTTCGTGTTTACGCCTTTGAAAACGGATTCAATCTCACGATCCCGTTGCAATTTTAATTTAAGTTTCCTCATAATCTGCTCAAACTCTCGATCGGCAGCTTCATTCTGCAGACGTTCAAAGTTTCGCTGCCTCTGCTCCTCCTGGCGTGCATCGTTACTTGCTGCTGATAGTGATGTGGGCAACAGCAGCTTTTGCGCGTTGCTCCTCTTCGACTGCGGGCGGGATATCAATCTTATCATTTTCCTTCTCCTTTGAATTTGGCTCATCGATTTTCAATAAATTATACCACTTGGGAAAGTTCTTTGCTGGCCTTTGCCTATCCAATTCATCAAACAATGCACTAGGATCATTGGACGACAACGGTTGCAAGAGTCGTCCTTGAGATGTCCAAGGAATACGATTTTTTCCATACTTATTTGAGTTGCTGGTACTGCAGGTCAGTCTTTGAGCCAATATTACCACAATTACCATTAGTATTATTTCAGTTACGTTGTGTCTCGGCATTGACATTGTTTTCTAAAGCATATCATATTGTTTAAAGTTATAAAACTATTTGACAAGAGAGCTCAAAGAGTGAACGGAACATCTTAGCAAATATAAATTGTATAAATTTAAATCGATCCATATATTTGACTCGTAATATTTTTTTTTTTATACATTTATCATTGTGGAGCGGAGATTCTCATATTTTTTTAGATGCTCTTAAATATAAAATGGCCAATAATATACTTTAATTATTTAATCTTTAATGACCGAATTAAATTTAAAGCCAAAAACATTACAATAAACTGCGAAATATGCACTTAGTTATATAGAATTACATTTTAACTTTCAACTTTTTAGTACTCTTATTTGATGGAATTTAACGTAATCGTGATCTAAACTTTCCTTCATAATTTATAATTATAACTCTGTTAGAAAGCTGAAGTCTATAAATCTTTAATAGTCATTACATTTCATTGCATTTCTCGAAGTTTCTACTGTTTGTATAGATTTTAATATGTTAAAAATTGCTAGATCCGTGTGATTGCCCCGATAACATCGACTATTGCTAGTAATATTTAATAATTGTTGAGTACAAGTAAATACTGCGATATATATTGCTTATGAGTAATTGGCCCCATTAAAATACTCTTAGCAACTGACCATGTGTCACGCAGATGAGACGAAGTTTTGATGACGCAAACATTGCAACCATAGTGCATTGCAAAGGCCTAGTTGAATACGCTCGTACTGTTGGCACTGACAATTGGGAGTCCATTGGAAATACGCTGGAACATGGTCTGGAAGTCGTAAAGGCTTTGCTGAGTCCGTCGTTGTCGAGTTTTCGTTCAGTCGAATTTTCCACGCGAAACGCAGCAGCTGCAAGGCACTTTAAAAGTGTCCTTCTCGAGAGAAAATAATATATAATATAAATAATAGAATTTTAGACGGAAACAAACGAAAAACCAAAAGAAGAGAAAAACCATTTTTCCTTTTGCGTTTCGTAATCAGAGCAAAAAGTGTCCTGGTTCCATAACTCTTTAAATGCCACACAAACGCAAGAGGCATAAAAACTAAAGGGCATAATCAGAATCATAAAAACTAGTGAAATAGTAGAATATTAATTGCGATATCGTAGTGTTATTGTGCCTTAAAGGAACATCATCCTTTGTGCCATGACTGTCCACAATATGCACACCAAAATGATTATATTGATTTTATTTTTCTACAACGGTTCTTACAATTGGAGTAAAAAGTTCTAAGCTGCGCGTCAAGCTCTTTGCTCCATCCAATCATTCCACAAATTGTTAATCTGTGTGTGCAAGTGCGTGTGTGTGAGTGCGTGCGTGCGTCTAATTTATCAACGTCTGCGAAAAACAAGTATAAAAAGTAAGTTGTCAGTGCATAGTAGTAGTAGTGCATATATATTATTAATAAGCATATTGCGTGCACCGCTCCTTTGGGTTATCGATTTTATAATGTTGTCAACAGCAAAAACAATACCTACCCCAAGCCATGCCTCAATCAATGTCCCCCTTCAGAAGGATTCGCAACAACAAGTAGACAGCAAGAAAACAAAACATCTGTGCGGTTGAATTTCGAAACAGTGGTGGCACGCAATCTTAGGCACAGCTCAACAGACATGTATTGATATTAGGTTCTTTGTTGTTAAAAATGACGTTGATCTAAAATTGTTTAAATGATAATGAAAATGATTTTTCACTGTACATATAATTTTCACTAGAAATTTTTTTAGTAACTTTAGAAGAATCTCGCATCTAAAATTGTTTTTGCACAATTGTCGATAATTTCGCGGAAATAAAACGGTATCTTGTTTGTGCTCTTTTATAACTAGAATGAAATTTATAAAGGAAATGCTATAGTAGTACCAACAAGGTCATCTTATCTGCTCGCCACTGTAGCGAAATCATTGCACTCTCTGACGGCGCTCCATTTTCCATTTCTTTGTTACACGGCCAAAAGCGAATTATTCCATTCGTTCCAAGTTGGAAATTCCACAGAGTTCACGGACTTGCGCACTAACACCAACGCAGTCAACACAATGTTTTGATTGTAAAAATAAAAGCCAGACTGTTGGGAATGCGTATGGGTGTGTGGATGAAGAACTTGCACGTTCACGCATTGTTTACAAATAGGCAAGCTGTTAGCGCCACGTGGCACGTGCCACGAGTCACGCTGGAAGGAAGCATTGGAATATGTACAAAACGTACGCACCGGCCGGCTTTAATCTGCAATTATGTTGGGCCTAAAAACATCGTCACAATGACGTCAGCCGTTGACTCGACATTGGACTACTTTTGCTTGGGAGTGTGAGGTTCTTCACCACGAATATCCTGTGCGAAGGCTAATGTCTTCGATATCGTACGCAATTCATATATATATATGTTTTTTTTTTTTGCAAATGACGTCAATGAAGTTTATACCCAACGATTTGGGCACCAAACAACTCAGCCTTAGAAGTTCCCTTTGGCTTCCGGCTCACGCGACGTATAATTTATCGATTTGCTGCGCCTCATAAATCGTAGCTCCTCAACTAGCCCTGAAATTGTGAACGTCGCAAAAAGAAGAAAAATTAACTAATTAGCTAATTAGTTATATAATTCGAATTGTTTATGCATTTTGGGCGCCGACTTATGCTAATTGTGGCCCCAATTGTTGATTTCAATCGTTTGCGTCTCGTTGTTCTGCCACATATTATTCGTATTAATAAATTAATGCATATATTTGTAGTATGTGAATACTATATATGCGAATTTGTGATGACCTTGAAGGTACACAAATCGTGAATTGCAATTGCATTTGTTGCAGCAATTGTTGTAAACAAGCATTTATGTTTATGTCGCTTGCTTAATATTTTATTGCACACAAACATGTTTGTTCAGCATTTTTACAACCATTTCTAGCACAAAATGCATTTCGCTACGACGCAAAAACCCCTCAACTATATGGCAGCTATTATTATATAGCAGATGATACTGCAGATGAGCGACAGAGCATAAAGGCGTGAGGTAGGTAGAGAGATAGGTGTACAGTGCGATTTATATAAACAAAAGGCTGTTGGTATTGTTTTCATCTGACTTTGATTAGATAATCAGACTGATAGCTTTCAAAGCAAGCAAATAATTTTCCATTCGTGTTCTTGATTTAGAAATGGTTCAATTTGGGCCATAGGTCCATAAATTTCATACCGTCTATCGCCTATGTTAATTGGTGAATCAAATACGGAGAGAACACAAACTGCGTTATGACGCATATTCGAAGATAAGCAAAATAAACAAACAAACAATTGTCGGAATTCATAAACATAAACTGTGTGTTTAAATGATGCCTAATTTCACCACTAAACTCGTAATGAGCTTCAAACGCTTATCTTTAGAATTGAACAAAAATTTCTTACATTGTGACGGCAATTTATCATATCTTGTTTACATGACTTCCCCTCTATTCCTCCTTAACAATTTTCCACATTCATCTCAATTAATACAATGTTTACTTTGTTTTCGTAAGTTGTTATCGTACAATCTGTTACAAGGATTGCTGACCACTTACAACACTTTTATTAATTTCCTGTTGTTTATTTTCATTTTACAGAACTGCCAGACGTTTCTTCAAGAAACCCTACGTTGAGTACAATTTGTTTACAAAACAACTGCGAAAGTATTGGCACGATTCTACGTAGCAAAACAAAAATCGCGTTGACATTACAGTTGCTGTTATCTCTCCCACTCGTTTCTAGATAAAAATTTGAAGTCGCGTGAGTGTTCGTGTGTGTGTGGAATATTTTTCAAAGCTTTTTTTTTTGCGTCATAAATTGAAATACATATTTGTTCGTGTGCCGTGCAAATAAAACAACAACACAGCTCAAGCAAATAGGAGAAGCGAATAACAAAACTGTGCCAACGTCGCCGCTGCTCGCTGCTATCAAAGACAATACAATCTCGCGATCTCTCCCCCAATACCAAAGCAAACGAACGGCAAGCAGCGCAGCCAGGAGGTTCGCACACAGAGGGTGCGAAAGAGAGGCAAGATTAGCAGGCATACCACAATACAGTCGTATATAAGCACGCTCATATCAGCGAACTGTGTGCATTCAGCATTCGACTTCGGCAACGTCGCTAGAAGAGCTCAATTTCAATAAACAATTTCAGTCGTATTTCGCCTCTTGTTGGAAACGGATTAGATTCTGCATCAGCTGTTGGGACAAAACAAGTGCATAATATATATATGTATGTAGGTTAATATTATAACCACAACAAAATATATGAAAGAAAACTGTTGAACAAAATCCACTTCAATGTCGATTAATTCGCCAATATTGTTAAAAAACTGTGACCTGTATTAAACAGGCAAAAAGCAAAATAATATTAAAACGACCAAAACAAGCAAACAAACACACACAAAAAAAACATTGTAACAAACATTGCCAAACAGTGAGTGTGGCAAACAACAAAGAGTTGTTTGCTTTTTAGTTCTTCACGTTCGGTTATTTTTTTCATTTCTTTGTGTTTGGAACGGCAAACAAACGAACGTAACCGTTTGAGAGCTACTGTTGGCTGCAAAACTGTAAATCGAGTAAACCTATTATTGTGACTTAAACCAAAAACAACAAATAAAACCGCGAGTGAACAACCAAATAACGAAAACACAAATCAGAAAAAAACAACACAAAAAAACAGCAATTCTGTTAATTGGGCTTAGGCCATTGTATGGGTAAGTTTATCAGAAATAAATTGAAACAGTTGTAAGTCATTCTCTCAGTGTAGGCAGTGTGTGTGCATTTACAGTTTGAGCAGCACTGGCCCATACGGCAATTGCCCAGCAACAGGTTGAACTGAAATAATATTAGATTCTTATTTTTAGACTATTTGTTTTGTAAAGCAGAAACACAAATGCCTTTAGCTGAGTAAGAAACCTTAGCACTGTGTCAAGCGAAAATACGCAATACGTAGTCACAATCCGCCAGTTGGGGGGTAGATATACTAACGATGATTCACCTGTAATTGCAAGTAAATTGAAACAAAGCGTGTATATTTCCGAAAAATTGAATCATATTACAAGCGAGGCAAAGCAAATGACGCAAGTGTTTCTCTCTAATCAACAACAATAAACAGCCCCTAGAGCTGAATGGGGACCTTGGTTTGGTTTAGATAGCGGACTAACGAACCGACTGAATGACGACGTTGAACTCGTTTCCAGACACACATCAATTAGTGGGTGTAGCTGCCCTCGCAGCGCATGAATTGGACACGTGCCTCAGTTGCTTTATCGTCTAATCATATAACTTATATGGCTTAAGCACTTCGGCCCCATCCGGTGGTGTTCGATTCAGTTTCTAACTCGAACATCTCGCTCTAATCAGTTGGTCCGCAACTGTATCAGCACTTGAGGGAAAGCTTGTTGCTACATTACATTCCTGTTGCCGTCGCCAGATAAGAGGCAAATATTCATTTGACTTCGAATAATATGATTAACGAGTGTTTCCAATCGACAAACAAACAATGCATAACCATATGTAGAAGGGCTCAAAACGTCAGCAAAGATTCTCAGTAAGATTGAGACCTTGTCTTGAAATAATACTTGGAACTGCAAGCAATGACTTTGAGTTACATTTACCTGTTAGGTAAGTTGCAAAAGATTGGAGTGCACTGATAACGGCAAATTGAAAAGAAGATTGATAAATGATCATTTGAAATAGTAGAAATATCCTTCCCAGAAAAATGACCCTTAACAGTCTGCAATGTCACAGGTATTGATATAGAGACAAGGAGATTGGTAAATGATTATTAAACAAAAAGAGATATATCCTACCCAGAAAAATAACATTTATTTAACAGTCTGCAATGTCATAGGTAATGATATAGAGAATAGGAGGAAAATCTATACGAAAAATTAACAAATTTGGGGTAGTCTTTTATTTCTACTTACAGTTCACAATAGAATTCGATTTAATTTAATTATCAGAAGTCAATTTTCCATAAGTATAAAGAATGAATAATCTAGGATATTCTTTACTTACCTAGATGTATTTGAAAGCAAAATGAATTGTCTATAATTTTATTATTACTACATTCTTGGCTAATCTTATTTTCTAATATAGATCAGTCTAAACAATCAACGAAATTTGGAGACGAGCCGGACCTCCTGTTCAACCGAGCGCAGGGCCGGAATAGTCTGCATAGTATTGGCGCTTCCACTGCTTCATCAGCAGCAGCCGCAGCCGCTGTCCAAGCATCTTTGAATCCAAGCGTCAACGCATCGCGACAATTCGCCAACATTCAACTAGAAGCCACATTCAATGACTGTGAAAGTGGATACGTGCCCACCGTGGGCCGTTGGGGTGCCGAATGGCCAAGCTGACTCGCCGTTGCAAATGGCCACGGCCAGCAGGATGGAGCAGCTGGCGGTGATGGCGACGCAGTCATCGCAGCTGCTGTGGGAGAAGCCACCGGCTCAGTGGAAGAGCAGCTGGCGGATGCAATGTGTGGCATGGGATTGACTACCAATGCCAAGCATGAGGCTATTGAACAAGCTGCAAAGTCCAACGGTGGCACTCACCGGGCCATGCCAATGCGCACGCCCTCAACATCCAGTGAGGATGACGACGAAGATATTGAGGAGCCACAGCAATGGCTGCCAACCGACCTGACATCGGTGGCAAGCGCATCGGAGCGTTACTCCGATATCACTCAGCTGCTGGCTAAACAGCAGCAGCAGCTGCCGCTGCAGCGGACTCCAGATGCCCACTGGGCAATGGCCGATGGCTACGATCTGACTGCCTACAATCAGATCAACGGAGTTTGGCCACTGGGCCACCCCTTGCCTTTGCCCGATTGGAGCAGCGCCGAGGAGCCCGCCAAGGCGGAACTAATTTTCGAGAACGTCTGGCAATACGAAGAGCTAACTGGCATTATAGAGACGGCACTGCAACGCATGCTGGAGGAGACTCACTACAATACGGTCAATCTGTTTGTGGATTTCTATCGCAGCTTTAAGCGCACACGTCGCTCGGATCTCCGCAGCTTCTTTCAGTTCTACGATGTGCCCATCAATCGACGCCATCATATGTGCGTGTCGCTGGCTTTCGAGATTATAGCGCGATTGGTGCAAATGTTTCCACAACTGGGACAGTATCTGTATGTTGTGTCCTGTGAGGAGCAGGTGGTCGACTGTAATGACTATGTGCAGATGGACGAGGAGTATGGCATGAATTCAGCGGATGCGGGAGTCGAAAAGGAGCACGTGATGGTCGCCATGCGTTTCGCCATTGGCGAGCGTCATGGTGTCATGATTCTTGATCCGGGATATCATGTGGGACGCGCCGTTACCGTCATGAGCGATCAGAGCTATCCCCACACAGGTAAGAGTGCGAACTAAAAGTTGTCGTTGGACTTAATTAACATACTTTATATATTACTTTGTAGGTTGGTTCAATCAATCGAAGGAGCCGCATCTGCAGCGAGATTACTGCTATAGCTACAGTCAGCACAGCGACAAGTTTGTGGAATGGAAGGAGCGTGAGATACGTGGCGATGAGGCCAGTTTCAAGACCTCCCTCATCTACATTGCCCAGGAGTATATGACCGCGGTGGATGTGACAGTGCGTCGTAATTTGGTTTACAATTTCCGTTCGCTGTTGTCGCGCGATGCCAAGGGTCGCGTCTACGCTGGTCTTTACTTCCCACTTGTCTCCAATGTGCAGGAGGCGCATTTAACTCTCTTCTATGATGGACCCAACGAGCAGCGTGTGAAAGCCAAGCTCATGTTTAGCGCTTTTAAAGTAGGCAAAGGCAAGGTGAGTTAAACATTTATTATTCATTTTTATATATTCTACAATTATATGTTAATTTTTTATGTGCAGCAACTGCCGGACTATGTGCTCCAGCATCTGGTAAAGCTTTCGCCACAGTTGAATATGTCGCAGCATGAATTGACAGAGCTTTGCAAGTCACTTAGCGAGGTCGTCTCGGATCAGAATTTTATAAGCCAAGTGTTGGCTATTAACGACGATATCGGTGCCATGTCCATGGAGAATTGACAGTTAAAGCAGCCTAAGAACGCTGCTGCAACACCAACAACAACACCTTCTCCATCGCCAGTTGAAGAGATCGAGAAAAATAATGATAATGCAGCTGCAACTTAGACGTTTCCAATACATTTTCAAAACAAAAAAAAAATACTTTCCAAACTAAAAAAAAAACTTAATTTAATAGAATTAGACAGCACTTACAAGCAAATATAATTGAATTTAGTAATATATATACCCACTTATAAACACTATGAACAACAACTATACTAACATATATACATATACACATCACTAACGGACACTTGAAGACTTTGTAAATCCCTAGTATGATTTAATCAAACAAAAAAATTCTCAATTAGAAAAACGTAAATACGCAGTAATACTATATTTAGATTTTCTTTTTGAACTTTGCTTGATTTCAAATATATTTAAATTTCGTCTATAATAAACAAATTAAACTATGTATACGCAATGGCGAAAAATGCATAAATAAGTTAGTTGATATATAAATTTTTGTTCAAACGCACTGTAATACTTTTGTTTAATAAATAAACGCAAATCAGCTAGCAATATAGTTTTTTAAACAAATTTAAACTGAAAAATGTAACGTTCGCAGTATTTCAGAACGTTATAAATAATATACCAAAAAACCGACAGTTATTGAAATTTGCCTTTTTGATTTTATAGCGCACGGTCACACTTCAAGCCGGCTGCCAATCAGCTGTTAGCGTTGATATTAAATTCCAAATTAGACATTTGATGAACACATAAGCTCATAAGCAAACAACTTGTCCAATTTAATTTCTTATACCACTTAGTAATAACAATAAGATTTGTGCTCTGAAAAGCATATTTAATGAGATTGATAACTGTCGATACCGTTATGAATCATTTACCGGCGTTGACACCTGTTGCTGTTTGCGACGGCCAGCAACAAAATTGAACAAAATATAAAATCAGGTTCTATACAGAAAACGCGCGCGCGAAACATTAACGATTTTAGTTGTCTTTTGAATTTCTTGCCGTGCGGTTGTGTTTCGAAACCGGTTTGTGTTGCTCGTCGGTTATTGTTGAAATTGAAACGCGACTCGCCGTTGTCTGTTGTTGATCGTAGTCACAAATTGAAACTATTTACCTTATTAACTTAAAAAGGTAGTCCAATATTAGCATAGTCAACGCTTCGCTACGCCACACAATACAATAAGTAATAAAACACGCAAGTGCATTGAAACGCAGTCGCTTTAAATCTTCATTTTAAGTGAATTGTGCAGTAAGTACTGTTTGTTTTTGTATATATGTATATTCGCCTATGTGCAAGGCTATGTGCATTAGGGCGCAGTAACAATAGAAATAGAAAGTTAACGAAATGCAAGCAAGTTTGGTTTTTTTTTTTGTTGACGGAAGTCGAAGACGCCGAACCGTTGACAACGCGAAAAAAACACTTCAGAGCCACATACATGTACATGTGTAATACACACACACTTACAGAGACGTGTGTTTGTATTTAGTGGGTTATGTTGCCGGCCCTCTTCGCACCTCTGCAGATGCCCATTAGAGTAACGTACGTTTCATATGTTTGTCTTTTCTATACATACAGACTTACATATGTCTAGCATTTGGCCCATTCTATTGGTTTCGTAGCTTTGGCTCTTCAACTTTCATTCCCTTGACTTGACTTGGCTCTTCTTTTCTTCTCTTGTTAATTTGCATTTTATGTGTCGTTTGTTGGAGTTGTTTTTTTTTTTTTAGAAAACCAACTGTTATCTGGGCCAGAATTTCTCATCGTTCGCTTTACTTTTATTCATTTACTTATAACATTTTAAATTGTTTTAAATTACACTACCAAGTCAAGCGGAGGCATTAACTTCAAGTCTACTTAAGGTAATCAGATCCAAGACAAAGTGCAGCACTTACATCACAATGTTTGTATAAATGGCTTAAACCTGTCATGTTGTATTGATGATACGCCCTAAGTTCAAGCTGCTAAATGGCAGTGCAAATGAAAATAAATGTTCAAAATGCATAAAACATTATCGAATTATTGCTGACTCAAGTCAAGTGTCGCGTCGCAAAAAGTGCACTCGATGCTCAGTCGAGAGTCTCAGCTCAGTTAAAGTTCTGCTGGCTCCATAAAGGCTTATACCTTAATTGCTGGTTATGATAATAAATATTTATAATTAACGCACAATTAAAAACGGTGAAAAGTTTAAACTTTAATGGTCAAAAGAGCGTCAATTTAATCGACAACATTCTGGTTTCCTGCTCGTTCCACATTTGCTTGTAGTTGGTTATCGTATATCGATTTGGAGTGCAGTGGATTATAAGTAGAAGTCGTTTTATCTGCCACTTAATTGGTTATACAGTAATTGCCAGTTGTTATTTAAATGAGAAATTCAAACATTCGATTTTGTAGTTACAACAAAAGTTATTTTTTGCTTGTATAATATAGATTTTTTAGTACTAGATTGAATACTTACACACATACGTCACCCAGTGCAGTGGAACTTATCAGCGTCGTAGCAACGACCTTTGCACCCTCCGTCTCTTCCAATATTATGACTGTGTTTTTTTCTTATCTCTTTCTTTCCATAGTTTGAACATACAACAAAATGTTGTTAATACTCACACTCATTATCTTTGGCTTGCTGGTTTTTGGCTTTCTGATCACCAAGACAACTAAAGAGGTGCCCAAATCCTGGTTCGAATGGAAGACCGAATTCAAATATCAATATCTGGGCATGGCGGGTCTTATCCACGACTGGCAGTACACGTCGAGGGATCGCGTGAGTAAGTAACTAGTAAAGCGACTACTTGTTTTCTACTTGTCTGTTGAAAATTGCCCAACCAATTATCCACATAATATTAACTCGATTTATCATGGTGATTATCTAAAATTTTATAGCACTCTACAAGCAACCGGATCGCATTGCTGTCATCACCGGTGGTAATCGCGGCATTGGCCTGCGCATTGTGGAGAAATTGCTAGCATGCGATATGACTGTCGTTATGGGTAAGCTTCAGTTGCACTTCTCACGCCTAGTCTAAGTTTCTAAGTACGTTAATGCACAATGGGGATCAGCATTCAATTACGGATTCAACAGACACCCATATAAAAAAATACCAAAGGAGGGCATGCACGACGACAAACGGCAACCGACAAGATGATGACCAAAAAAAAAAACACCAAAAAAAAAATTGTGGAAATTGCGTGATTAGCATGTGAAATTAGACTGAAATCACAAATAAAAATTCCACCCACACGCTGTCCACATGAGCAACATGTTGCTAGCGCTTCGTCAGCATAAATGTTGCTAGCAACCAAAGTGATGGACAAAAGTATTGCATACTTTTAGGCGTATCATTTAAATTCACTTCATTGCAGTAATAGTAAATTTGATGTGAATAGAGACAATTGGCATATCAAAGCGGCAAATTAAATTTATTAATTAATAAATTAATGAATTTCAGGTGTTCGCGATCCTGCAGGTGCCAAGTCAGCTGTTGGTGACATTGTGGATCTTACCCAAACGAAAGGCAAACTCATTTGTGAGCAACTCGATGTGGGTGACCTGAAATCAGTGCGCACCTTTGCCCAGCGTATCGCAGAGAAGTATCCAAAGATCGATGTGCTATTCAATAATGCTGGCATTATGTTTGCCCCCTTTAAACTGACCGCTGACAACTATGAGTCGCACTTTGCCATCAACTACTTGGGTCACTTTCTGCTCACACATCTTCTGCTGCCACAGCTGCGTGCGGCTGGACGAGAGGGAAAGAATGCACGCATCGTGAATGTGAGTTCGTGTGTGAATTTGATTGGCAGCATCAACTACAAGGACATTAACGGACTGTGAGTAAATGATCATTATTTGTGCTTTCTCTCTGTTAAATCTCTCTGTTTACTTTGCAGCAAGAACTATTATCCGGGTGCTGCATACAGTCAATCAAAGTTGGCGCAAATTCTCTTCACACGTCACCTGCAAACCCTTTTGGATGCAGAGAAGTCGCATGTGCAGGTGATTGCAGTGCATCCGGGCATTGTGGACACTGAATTATTCGAGCACTCGGCCACCACTTCTGTGCCATTCCTCAAGAAAATCTTCTTCAAGACACCAGAGCGTGGAGCTCGTACTGTAGTCTATGCGGCCATAGAGCCATCGATTGAAGGCCAAGGTGGCATCTATCTTAGCAATTGCGGTCGGGGTCCATTCCACGCCAGTGCCAAGTCGCCAGCGAAGTGTGAAAGGCTCTTTGAATTCTCCTGTGATCTGCTGAAAATCAAGGAATACGGAAATGGCAAATATTGATTGAAATGTTCGATCAAATCAAAGGATACCCCCCAACCTCTATAAAAACAAAACAAAAACATTCTTCAACTGGTGACACGTTAATTTGCGTTAAGCTACTCTTTGTATACACATCTCTTAATTGTATATGTTTGTAGTCATATTTCATATTTGATTCAAAGTCAAGTATTTAGCAATGTTTCGTATAGATACGGATAAGCAGCGACTAAGCGCGGATAACAACTTAATACTTCAAATATATTTTAAAGCAATTTACACCACACATATGAAATGCGATTTGCTGCAATACTTTTCAATTACCGCGTATACGATATTTTAATTAACTTGTCCGCTTTGATTGCCAGCAGCAACAGCGTCGACAAGACACAATTGCAATTAAAAGTGCAGCAAGAGCACGCAAAATGCAATGCGCTTCACTCGCTGCTTTTATCTCGGCAACTCCAAAGCAGCGAGTGGCAGCAACAACAAGAATGGAGCAGCAACAGCATCGTCAACAGCTATTATATGTCAAATTTAAAACAGCAAACAATTTAATTTGTACTCCTCCTCGAAACAATGAACGATTAACATTCAACATTTTTGCGGAATTTTAATCGACTTCAGAGAGAGGAAGACTGCAGACTGCAGCTCAGAGCCAGCTTAGAGTTAGGTGGGCAGATGGGTGGATCGACTTGACATCGATCACAGCGACAACTAAACGACAACTCTGCAGGCACAAGTTGTGCTTCAGTTGGCTGTCACTTGATCAGTTGAACTTCAAAGCAAATTCGCCCTGCATATTCGTATCTTTTGCAGCAGACACCAGCTTAAAGATACAAGATACAATCACACATGCTTACATACTCCTAGATACATATCAATGTCGACAATGTGTAGCTGGGTCTTTGTTGCTTTGTTGTTACTATTCACTATTTGTTGTTCTTCTTTGGTATATTGTGTTTTTTTTTTTGGTGTTTTTTTTTTGGGTTTATCAGATTCGTGGGCGCAGTCATCAATCAAACTCCACTTGAATGAGCTGACTGACTGACTGACTGAATGATGACTCTCAGACCTGAGTCTCGCAGACCAAATGAAGTCATCTGCCTGCCAAGTAAGGCATTAAAATGTGTGTGCGTGTTTAGCGGACATTAAAAGTGTTGATTGGATTTGTTGGCTATCATCTCATCATCAGGCTAAATCGCAGTGATAGATGCTCTTTAAAAAATGGGGAGCACACAGATAAGTAATATTGTATTAGGTATCTGCGAAACTGGTTGTTTGCATGCCCCGTCGAATTGTATGAGAATTAGATCATAATTGATAAATCTGTTAACAGATATTTATAAAGTTGCCAACACGTTCAGTTAATAAACCAGCCAAAGGGCCAAACAAAAACACTTTAACGCAATGTCGTAATTGGCTAGAGTTAGTTGAAGTTGAATGGAATGATTTCAATTTATATTGTGTATTGTGTATGATATAATAAAGAAGAGGAATGCAAGTTAGATACAAAGAACAAGCCAGATGATGAAGTGCATGCTATTTAAAAATAGGGTAAATGCGTAATATCAATGAGGTTGGAATTACTTGGTTTAGTTAGACTATTAAACTTAGGCTATTAAACTTAGTTAGATTTATGAACTTGTTTTTTTGATTTTAAATATATTGAAAAGTCTAAAATTGGAATTGCCTGTCAATTACTTTTTATTTGAGCTCTTGGCATTACTTATTTATTATGCAGCATTCTTTAAATTCTTTAATATATTAAATTGATCTTTGAAAGTATGAAGAAGTGCTTTTAAATACTTTGTATAATGATTTAATTATTATTTAATTTACTTTATTAATTGTTGGCTCGATTTCGACTGTTCTCGCTTGCTATTAACTGCTTTAACACATTCAGGATCTATTTTAATTGCCACGAAATTATGTAATATTTTAATTTCTTATGTTTATCATTCAGCAGTTAAGCTTTGTTCTTTGAGATATCCGCATTCCGTTTGAAATTCTTTATGCGTTTGGTGTATGAATAAGCTGCGATTATCTGAATCTCAGTTCTGAAGTCGAGTTGAAAACTCTCTTGGCAAATTCCAAGGCATGCAACTGTTGAGTGTGAACTAGAGTGTGCCATTAATTGTAAAGAGTGTCTTAACATCTCTTGCTGCTCATCTGCTTGACCAGCGTTGTTGCTGGTCATCCTCTTCCTCCTCCTCCTCTACTTTGCAGCGCTGTTAATGTGCTTTTTATTTAAATGCGACTCGCAAAACAATTTGATGTTGCACAGTTGCTCGTTGCCCGTTGGTTGTTGCCCGCTGTCTGTTGGCTGTTGCCTGGCGGCAAATTCTTTGCAACAATTTGCTGCTCCAATTCAAGTTGTTTGCCAGTTGTTTGTGGCCACAGCAACAACATCTTCTTCTAGCCAAGCGCATCCACATTAATCATGTGCCAAGATTTATGGCGACACAGCGCCCACGCCACCAACTCTGCCACTTGCTGCTTGCCACTTGCCACGCTGCCAACGCACGTGTTTATTTCATTTCACTTCACTTCATTTCGTGTGGGCGAGTCCGAGTTTTCCTACCCTCTCCCCTCCCAGCCCCCTAGCACGCTTTTTGTTAGACGCCCACTTGCCTGCCGTTCTTCGCATTGTTGCATGCTGCAAGTGGCAAGTAGCAGGCGAGTCGTGTAGAAATTAAATTCATTGAGCAACAGGCAATAGCAGTAATTGCTTGTTGCAACGGTTTCTAATGCAATTGCGCCTGTAATTCGTCTAAAGCTAACAAGTTGAAGTGGGAGTTGCCAAAATTACGCATACGCCAAGAGCGCCAGTGATTGAATTGAGGTGCGCTTTGCTAAGAACTCTCTGTGATAATATAAATATTGAAAATAACTAAATAATAATTGTAGTATATTTAATAAATAATAGAAAACAAATAACAAAGTGAAAATAAGTAAGATAGGAATACAAAACTGAAAAATAACAATTTTTTCAAATCAAGAACCTTCGTCTTAAAATTGGTGTTCTTAAAATAAAACCACTTAAAAAACAAATTTTAAAATCTAAGTAAATTGGCCATACAAAATTTTAAATTCTCAAAATAAGACCAAAGATACTTGATTTTGGTAACAAAATTATATAATTCATCGAAATTCATATAAAGTTTTTATTTAGTTTTCAGGGTTTTCTTCAATTGCTCAGTTAGTCGAGTTTTCTTCAATCATTTCTTTATTATAGTCTAAGATCCTTAGGTCCTAGATTCAAATGCTGCGTAACTCGATGATAAGTATTTCCGAAGTGATCAAATTATAACATTGACTGTCCACTATACGAACAACTGAAATGCACTAATGGAATAAAAAAAAAATAGACAAATAATAATGAAACAGTAAAAAACGAACAATAAAAATATAATTTCATTTTTTTTTTAAGATACAACAAGATTTTTTATCTTAAAACTTTAAGATTATTTCCTCTTATAAATAAGAGCTTGGCGTTATATCAAATATTCTTGAAATGAAGATGTGTTTATAACTTTAAGATTTGCATATCCCTGACGCACTTTAAAGAACAAAATTCTTAGTATTAAGAACAAAATTTTGATTCTGTGAAGATGCGATAAATATTAATATAAATGATAACAGCTCAATTTTGTTTAAAAGCATTTAATGCTACTAATATGGTTACTAATTTGAGAATTCCTAATTTAGTAATCAAACTGCAATTAAGAATTCAGAAGCATGCTAAACTGTTTAGGTTTTGCTTAGAATTAATTTATTTAGTTTAATTAACATATTAATAGTTCGCTACTGAGTTTGTGTAGATTATATACAATTAGTCAATTAGTATTCCATTTTAAAAATAATTAATATTGTTGACAATGTTAATTGCTTCAATTAGAATTAGTATGCTAATGAAGCCAAGAATACTTTACCGAGAGCGCTTCAAGAAGTTGCTATAAATACAATTATCACGCTTACGCAGTGGAAATTGTTGCCGAATTTTGTCTGCCTACAAATTGAATTCCTGTTAAGTCAATGCTCAATTTAGTTTGGGAGTGTACTTGATGCAGCTAGTTAAAAGTAATAGTCAAGAGTGAGTCGCAATAAATATTACGCATACGCAGTGTCAACTCAATGCAGAGCTGCAGTTTTCGTTTGAGTTCCGTTTTGGTAGACAGGTGTCAAAAGGCACATGGTCAACAAGTCGTCCAAAAGCCCATTGCTGTTGATTTGCTGCACGTTGGACGTTCAACGTTTTGTTGTTGTTGTTGCTGATGAGTTTATTTCGCTGGCGCCCCGAAACTTGACAAGCAGCGACCAGTTGTAGTTGTTGTTCTTGATATTTTTGTTTGTTGTTGGGTTTTAATTACAGTTGCGCATCCGCTTCGGAGACATCCGCAAGTGGCCAAGTGGAATATATCTGCTCACACTCACACACACACTCAAAGTGCTACTCATTCTCGTATTTGTTTGATTTACGCGCTGCCATTAGCAGCAGCAAAAGTAGTTGTTGTGCATCTGCTGTTGCTGCTGCCGCTTGTCGCAAATGTCAAAAGGTTAATTGGATTGTGGCAGCAACTTGCAGCTTTGCCACAAACGAAACGATAAGCTGGCAGCCGCTCAGAATGCTCTTTGGTCAAACAATCTGTAAGTAGGAAGACACCTCGAATTATTTCTGTGTGTGGAATGTGAATGTGTCTGTTGTTGTTGTTGTTTTGGCGATGGGCATTTGTAATTGGCAAGATAAGCTACCAAATAGTATCAAAGCGTTAATAATTGAACAAATATTCTCATCCTTGTTTGCACAGCTTGTGAAGCAGCGACTGCAGACGTTACGCATACGCCGCATCGTCCCATTAGCCATTAGCGAATCTCTCGCATTCAATTTGCATAATTTATAATATTTAATTACTTTCGCAGTCAATTAATCAAAACACTCGCCAAAACTTTAACTCTTTAGTTTAGCCTCCGCAATTTGCATATTGACGCCTCAAACCGATGGCTGAGATCCCTTCAAGTGGCACTTTGGTTTATTTTTGGAGGTCCAGCGGCGTCTTGTAAAAGAAACCAAATAGGAAAAAAAAGAAACATGGCCAACAAAAAATTCGCATCAATATTTGTGGCCGCCGGCTATGGCTTGGGTTTCTTGTTGTTGGTGTTGCGCTACTTTGATGTGGTGCCTGCCCCATTTTATGCTCGATTATCGCAGACAAAAGGCCGCTGGAAATAATAATAACAAAGTGCGAGTCGGAACAGAGACTACCTCAATGTGAGTGAGAAGCTAAATCTGCGGCTGTAATGACCATCGAGATTCCACAGGCCAGAAAGCCGCTGTGTTGAGCTTGTCAAAAAAGTGCTCCGATGTAATTAATCGTAAAGTATTTACACGCTGCTTTTTTGTGTGCTTCGATCATCGAGTTCAACTTGAGGCTGTGGTGGCTGCTGCGGCTTCGACTGCGGCGCCTCAGTTGCGGCTCTCTAGGTTTCCATATCAAGTGGGGTTGCGTGATTTTGGCAACGGCAACGGCAACAAAAGTAAAAGTGTTAAATTGAAGGTGAGGTAGCCGGCTGTCAGCTGCTGCCTGCTGCTTACTGCTGATAACTTATAAGTTGGCCAGCCTCCTCAGAGTTGACAGAGGATTGCATTCCAAGCAAACCAACTTGGCCAACTGCAGTGGCAAACTGTCTTCAACTGTCTTCGACTGGAAACAACTTCAATTACCAATCAGCAATAATGTTATTTGTTTATTGCATAAACCAACAAACAAATAAACAGACTGAAAGACGGACAGACCGACAATTAGACAGAGCAAACAACTGAGCTCAAGAAAAAGCTATCCAACGACCTTGCGGCTCTGACACCAAAAACAAAAGCAGAAAAAAAACATGTAAGAAAGCTACAGTCGAGTGTGCTCTACTGTGAGTTACCGCTACACCTTTTGAATAAGAGCAAAACAGTGCGGAATTATTGTTAAAATATACCGAATTAATATACAAAAAATTCCAAAATAGATCGAAGGTTATATTTGGTATATTGATATACTAAAGTACTATTCAAAGTACAGCATAGAATACTAAATTAATATACCTAAAATATACCGTAGGCTATATTTGGTATATTAACATAGTATTATATTTAAATATACTCTAAAAAGTACTAAACACATCAGATTATCAGCAAAAGCGACTATGACCCCATTGCAGTAGGCGCTTTTACTATACATACAAGAAATTTTGTTAGTACCTTTTATCTATTTATCTGTTATATTAATTTACCACAGGCACACAATTAAAATACCCTATTCAACTCTACTTATTACGGGTATAACGAGGGAGAAAAACTGTATCAAGTAGCAGGAAATTGGTTGACGACTGCATTGCTTTGCTTGTATGTATGTATGAATGTACAATGTACATCTTTGAGTAGATTCACCACACACACACTCACACATTCGTTTGTAAAAGTGAATGTTTATGATACTTGAGAGTTGCGAGAGTCATTGTGCCATCTCAAATTCCCTCGTACAATCGATCGGAGCAGATGGCCCCGATTACGCAGACCCAAAAAAAAAAAAAAAGTAAAAAAAAACGGGGTACTCGAGACTTGGGCCTGGGAGAGCATCCGAAACGACAAGAAGCCAAAAACCCAAATTCGTAACTGTGTTAGAAAGTCAACCGACTGACGGATGCCATAAACATTCGGTCGGGAGTTTGAATTCAATTCCCTCTCCCTCTTTTACCTTTGCTACTCCCACTCGTACTTCAACTCCAACTCCGACTTCGACTTCGACTGCTGCTCCAATTCAGCAGCTTCGCATTGTTGAGGCCCTGTGCTGATTTAGATACTTTAATTAAGCGTAATTATGTTACTGTTGTGTAACACTTTAAACACTTTTACGTACGCCCAACTTGTTTATCTGCATTTGTTTTCAATTAATTGAACTGTTAGCTTTTTGAAGTAATTATCAGGCAAACCCTTAGCTCAGGTGCTCTTACTTAAATTACGTAAATATCTCTCTTCTGACATTGGCCAAAGGTGCGTATGCGTTATTTTAGCCACACCATGTAATCAACTGCCACTCACTTTAGCAGATCAACGATATTGTATCTCATTATCGCTGGCCATCTATTGTACAGCTTCCCAGCTTACCTTTTAACCCAAAATTCCGCGAAGTAACTTTGTAAGCGCAGAAATTTATTTATTCAGTCATTCCAATATATTTTGAATTATTTTGAGTTTTGTGTACACTCTTTGTGGATTTTCAAGTAGTTACACAAATAAATTACTCAAATATGCTTAATAAAATTGATTTTTAAGTAGTTACATAAATAAATTAATCAAATATACTTATTATAATTTGCCTATTCATTCGTTTAAATAAATATAATTACATATAATCACCATAATTAGCTATGACGTTAAAATTACTATGTTTTTTCAATATGAATATAATTAATATATATGTATATATTATAACAAAGCTTAATCTCCATTAATCTTAAAAATAAAAACTTTATCTATTAATCATGAAGTACCCTCTTAGTTTTGCTTTGCTAATCATTTTATTTTATCTTCTTTAGAAGCCACAATTTCAAACTATGTTCTTTTTATTGCATATTTTCTTAACATCCAACTGTAGAAAAGTATTCTTAAGAGAACTTTGTATTAGAAAAAGAGTTTAATACTAAAAGTAATGATAAATTATGAAGAGAACTTTAAATAAAAAAAAAAAAATGTAATACTAAAAGTAATGATAAATTCTTAAGAGAAATCCAAATAGATTTAATACTAGAAATAATGAGAAATATAAGGAAATGCAATTAAATTAGTTTTAACTTTAAGAGCAATTTCTGTTCATAAAGAATTAAAAATTGAAAGCAAAACTAAGTAATAGAAAAAACAGAAGAATAAGAAATTCAAAAACTGTTATTTCAGTGAAAAGCAAGAACAGAAAGAACACAAAGCTCTCATCCTCTTGAAATAACAGTTGAATTAAGTTTTATTTCAAGTCGTATAAAGATTGTAATTTTAACAGGGTATTTATCGTTAACAGTGAATTCATAAATGTACAGCATGAACTTTCCAATTAGTTTAACGAATACTTTACTATTGATTCGATTGCCAACGACGAACGCTCTTAGCTGATTTCATTGTGAGTTTTCCCTATTCTAGCATTTCAGCATGATAAGCAAAGCCCGAAAGTACTTGGACCAAGAAGCGAGGGGACAAAGTCACACTCGGCGCATCGAAAGATGATGCACTTAGACTAACTACACACACCCAGCACACCACACACACACACACACACATACAACATGCAGCATGCAACAGAGAGCACAGAGCACTTTTTGGCTTGCGGTTGCCCAATTTTGCAGCATCATGCCCGCAATTATGCGATGTGCCAATGGCAGAGATTTGAGTTTTTGGAGGAACTCCTCCTGCTGCTGATCACTTGTGGCATTGTTGCCGCAATCTATGTATTTTTGGGGTGCCAATTAAAGTGCTATTTAGTGGCGAATATTAAGGTAGATCGAAAACGCTCTAATCTTATTTATGCTCATTGAGTTAGTGTGGCTTTTATTGTCAGTTTGTCAGGCAGCATCAACATCAGCATCAGCAGCAGCAGGTGGAACTTCAAGCTGCCACTTGTGGCAGAGTTGTGAAAGAATTCGCAAAAAGCCTTTTCGCAATCAACAACAACAGTCAGCGCTATATACACACATATATATATATATATATATGTATATATGCTGAGTATATTGAGGCATAGACAATATTTTAATGCGCTCATCATTACGAAAATTCTGCAAAACTGGCAAACTGGAAACTCAAAAACGGTTTTCAAGCCGAAAAATCATATGTCAAACACTTGAGGAAACGCTGTGCTGCCAGTTTGCCTGTTGCCAGTTTGCTGGCAGTCGCATCATTCCGCCCCCCAATAAAATACAAATACAAATACAAATGAAAATGAAAATCACAAAAAATCAACTCAAATGCATGCAGCGAAGCCTCAACATAGTCCAAAAGCCATCAACACATTCACCACATCACCACACCACCACACAGCACATATTGTCGGAGTAGAGTAGAGTGCTTACTCCTCTTCCTCTCCTCCAGCCCACTCAACTCATAATTAATCTGCTTTGGCATTTTTTTTTTTTTTTTGTATTTTTCTTTGCGTGTTGCAGCAATTTAAAGTGGAGTCCCCGACTTTTGATTACTAGTCGCGAATCGCAAGACAAAGCCAAAGATGCAGTCAATGCTGATGCTGCTGCAGCCTTTGATAGATACTTTCAAATGAGGCTCGACTTGGCTTTGCCACTTCAGAGCCAGAGCCACAGCTGGGTTAGATTTGGCATCTTAGAGAACACACACTTGGACACACAGATACAGCTAGAGAAGGGCTAGCAAAGGAGGAAGAAGGGGAGAAGGGAAGGAGGCAAGACCAACAATTCTCAAAGTTCTAGTAAATATAAAGTAAACAAAAGGCAAACATTGTTTTTAAAACTTCAAACACAAATACAGCATTCGGTAGCTAACAAGTTTAGGGTTTCAAGTTGAGGTTTACGGGGTCAGCGGGTCAACACATGATCGAGTGTCAGGCTCCGCAGCGACCTTCGGAACCTGAAGTTGAAGTTAAAGTTGATTTTGCAGCTGGAAGCTGTTCAGGCTCCAATGCACAATAGAAACCGTTGCAAATATTTGACGGAGAGAACTTGAAATATTTTCGTGTATGTTGTTATTTTTTCGGCTGAAAGATAATGTAATTAATCAAAAGTTTAACGGCAATTAAAAGGAGTTGCATTCCGCATAAAGTTCAACTACTCTCTAAACAACAGCAAAATCACAAAAATATTTTATTAAAATTCTTGAACTAGATTCGCAGACATATAATTTCACAAAACCAAAAGAAACACGATTGTAAATCATGCGATCTGTTGAATACGTGCATATATAATTACAATGAGCAGCAAAGAGACAACAACAACAAACACACACATTCTAAAACTAAACAAAAAACTGTATAGCAACAATAAAACACAATTTAGTGTCACATAAAAATAAGACTATAGCCTCCAAAGATGCAACCCGCTCCGAGCGAGCGTTGCCAAGTTGCAACCGCTGCAGCGTTGGCTGCATCACGTTGCAAGCGAGAAACAGCCGAAAACTTTGCCGTCAAATTGTAACAATTTTTCACCTGTCGCCGGTGTCTAAGCATGAGCTGCAGTCTAAGCTCTGAGCACATGATTATTATTACATCAGAAGAAGAAACATAAATTTTGGCCAACAAATCGTGATGCGACTAGATGCCACAATAACCCACAAAAACGCGTGTGTGTGTGCGTTACAACATATTCCCAGTGCGCAACTTTGCCAACTTCCATCTTTTTAATCTACCTTTTCCCATCTCCCACAATCGTCCTCATTCCAATCGAAAAAAAAAACATCTTCAAGGAAGCTTCAAAGATGATGCGTTTGATTTATGCTCGCAAATGTATCACAATTTTGTCAAAAATAATGGCCAAGCATGCTCGACTCTGCCAGACCCTGTAATTTGTCTGCAGCTTCATGTGAAAGTAAGCGTTTATTTTTATTGCCTCTTCACTATTTATAGGGTATTCAATTACACATAAATCACAAGCAACCAATGAGTAAATGAGTGTAAAGTTTATTAAATAAAATTGCATGTAAGCTTGAGATGAGAGATGCGCCAAATCTATTAACTATTGCATAATTGCAGAGAAGCTTTGAGCGATAAAAGTGTACTATAATTATAGAAGCTAAACTCAAGGTTAGCAACAGCTAAAGGCAACTGTTATCGCAGATTGCGAGCGAAAATGAAATTAGATGCCAAACTAATCTTTTGAAAGTGTCTGACAGCTAAATTTTTTCTTCTTTTTTTTGTGATCAAGTCACTTGCTCGACTTTTAAGGCCAAATAATTAATTTTCGTGCAATAATTGCCAGAGTAACAACAACAGATGAAGGCGCCTGATCCCCAACAGTGCGAAACATTTCGATTTCAATCGCTTGCCACAAAAGAAAGGCAAGGTGGAAGGCCATGAGTCAATGTTTATGCCCAGAAAGCGTTCAAGAAGTCAAGTATTTGTTGCAAAAAAAAACCTAGATGATTAGAGAAAACGGATGATATATAAAATAAATGCATTTTGTATTTAAAATGTGTTTAAATAAATCTACTTCATTCGTAAGGTGATATTTTGCTTTATTTATTTTTACAAATTTCATAAGTTTGCATTATTTTGCAAAGTCAATCACACTCAGAAGTGTCGCTTTGTTATCGATTCTCAAATTCTTCCCTTATCGATACTTCCTTATTACGATAACTTAGTTAAAGTGTTGTCTAGCGGAAAAGAAAAAAAACAAGAAAGCAATATCATTTTTAGAAAAGTTTAGGAAAACATATATAAAATAGAACTACAACATAATTTATTTATTAAAAGGTGAGATATAAATAAATTTACACATTTACTATCGCTTTGGCAGAACACCAATATATTCTGTGTTAAACATATGAACACATGAATTTACACATTTATTTGATTTAAATTATTGGTTCAAAAGAGCTACTTATACTTTAAAATATTTTAAATTACCAATAAGTTGAATACTTAAAATAAAATAGCAAGTGTGCATTTGTTTTAGTAATTTTTGCCACAAAAATAGTTTATAAATAATGAAAATATATACAATGTTCTATGCTATTTATTTACTACTACATAGGTATTTTTTATTTATATGTATTTTTGTAATTTAGAATTACATTTTAGTGCTCACCACTTCAGGACACTCAAGGGAAAATAATAATACAATATTTTATTTTCTTAATGTATTAAGTGAATAATAATATTAATTCGAATTATTACAAATATATGTAGAATATATATATATATATATTTTTTTTTTTAAATAAAAAAAAATGAACTCATAATCTTTATATATGTTGTAATTTTCAAATTATTTAAGTATTAACTAATATCAAATACTAATAAATTAATGTTTTACTGTTTTTTTTAAAATACATATCATAAATAATAAAACAAGAGCTTAACAGAATGTCATTTGAAACATCGGTGAAATGATTGTCATTCACTGAATGGATTGTAATAGAGATGTTCGTAAATGCAATAGATCAAGAACAACCAAAATTGCTATGGCCAAAATTGGTGCAGCGATGCGACAAGATAATAATAATCGTACAAAAACTGCCAAAGGCAAACTCCATTAGACAAACAATTTACGTTCACAAGTTTGAACTGGAAGCATTATCACCATAATAAGCAGCGTGTAAACACACATTCGCAACTCATAATAACTCATAATGCCCGGCAGCATATTGTGGCATGTCAAATGCGACAAGCAACCTGATGAAGTGTACTATACCACGAGTAAGCGACAATAGATTGTACAGATTGTACGGCATTCTACAAGTACTCCGAGTACTAGGTAAAAAGTAACTGCATTCATCGCAAGGATGTTCCTTGACATTTGCCACCAACTGTCGATGTCGAATTCGGAGGTGGAAATCGCTTGTGGATGATAATGATTGATCGACACTTGCCTTCATTGAGCGACAGACGAAGCTGCAAATTGCTTTCGTGATAATGACAACCTCGCCAGCCAGCAGCCAACCAACCAAGTGACTGGGCCAGGTTGCTCCACAAAACCCGATCAACGAAGGCAACGAAATAGTTTGCTCCCCGTTTATGCAAATGACACGAATCTTTAAGAGACTCCACTTTAATCTACAGGCGAATCGGACCAAAGCTGATCCGTTGTTAATGTGCATAACGAGACGTGTTCTATTAGCCACAAGTTGCCTCGACTCCAACGCTTGCTTAATCATCAAGCGCCAAGGAAAAATCGAAAGTGTTTTGATTTTGTTGTTTTTGTTTTCAGTTTCTGGGCTTGGGATACTTTCAATTGAAGCATCTCATGTTCCAAATAGTTATAGTTAAGCATCAAACACAACAACGACAAAAACAAAAACAAAAAAAAACAAAAAACACTTGCAGTGTCTATTTTAATTAATGCTGTTAATTATCATTTGTTAATTGTCTTATAAACAGTTTGCAGAGCGAAATCGAGCCCGCAACATAAGTTCATCTCAACTAAAGTGCTGCACAGTGGGACTCAAATAGCAATGATGAAATGTTAATGATGATTTAATGCGAAAATCGCATTGTTTAATGACTGACTATAAATAGATTATAAAACTAAAAACTGATTTTACGATTAAGCTTTTAAGCAATTTAGTTCACATACTAATGAATATTTATTCGCTACTTTATTTATTGCCTGACTTAAAGTCAAGTCACAATAATGGAAATAAAACTAAATGTCAAAGTGCTTAAGCACTAAGTAAGAAACTCTTTTAATTTTAAAATGAAAAATTAATGATAAAATAAATACTTTGCATACAATAAATACATAATTTAAGTTTTTTAGTAAAATATTAACAAAACTTAATATTGGTGAACAAGATTTGAAATAATTGAACACATAAAAATATTTTTATAATTTTTTTCTTAATTCTTAAATTAGTTCAAAGTTTAAAAGCGGAAGAAGTTAACTATTACTATATACGTATTATTCAAGATAGGCTGTTGTTCTATAATAAATAATAATGAAATAAACTTAAAAAAAAAAACAAGTATTATCGAGTGTGCTCAACTGTGAGATACCCGCTATCCATCTTGAATAAAAGCAAAACATTGCTGTATTATTCTTAACATATACCGAATTACTAAATCGCAAAATTACTAAAAATATACCAAATTGTCAGCTAAAGAAAATAATATCTGTAGTAAGTAGGGTTTTCCCATATTCTTAAATAACTTTTACAAATTGTATCTAATTGGAGCCAAATTTTAAGGCATCATAAATATTGTTAAGAAAACATAACAAGTGCCGTTGACAAAAATTATATTTCCGACTCTTATAGTCTCTGAGATCTAGGTGTATATATGGACAGCC
Organism: Drosophila niveifrons; assembly: GCA_035046325.1. Taxonomy (NCBI): domain Eukaryota; kingdom Metazoa; phylum Arthropoda; class Insecta; order Diptera; family Drosophilidae; genus Drosophila; species Drosophila niveifrons. Next base: position 756,941 of record JAWNOC010000025.1, read on the forward strand.
AGACAGTCGTCTCAAAAATATGCATACTGTTACAAACTTTTCCTGCAAACACAAAGTTATAATACCCTTCTATCCTATAATAATGAATTGCTCGAGATAATGAGTATATTAATTCTACAATTCATTATTTACAACTCTGTAAAATAAAATGGGAGATGAATTGCAAATTTGAAATTCATAAATTTGTTACAAATTAAATAAAGTTTATGTAAAGTGATTCATTTAAATATAAATTAAGCAGCATAGAAACACTGTGCACTGCTTAAGGTTCGATTGAAGTACACAATAATGAAATCTGTATGGCCTATGCTGTCGCCGTCGACGTCGACGTCGAAGTTAAGTTTGGAGTCGTCTTCGTTGTCGATTTCAATGTCAATGTGCTAAGGATGAGGCCGTTGCGCTGGTAATTTGAATATGTTGTACTATAATATGGTAAATTATGTGTTATGTGGTATGGTTATCAGCATAACCTTTTTAAGTGTATTGCATAGCTAGCTTGAGATCGTTGTGTTGAAATTGAGCGAGTGAGTGCGAGTGTGAGTACTCGTCTAGGTATTCATTCGGGGTATTCCAAGCAACTGAATGTGTATTTTCGAGTTTAGAGATCTTTTGTGTTTTTGGTCTACGTCAAAGGCGGAAGTGCTCGCCTGCAAAGTGTTTATCAATATATATATTAATGACTGACGCAAGTATCGTAATAATTATTTATACATCTGTACTCCAATCGCTGAGTACGACGAGTACATGAGCATTAGCAACAGCAGCGAGCTGATTTATTTTCAAAGCAATGTGGGTAGGCCGTAAACTGCCAATCAGCAAACAATAAACAGCAAACAGCAACAACAACAAAAAAAAAACTAAAACGTAAACGTATCTTCCATGTGACCCCCACGCAGTGTGGCAAATAGGATGTACATAGCTTTTTGCCTGTGGAGTTCAAGTTGTTCTTCCAAGTGGCGTCAAGTTGAGCAGCTGAGCACCACTCAGCTTGTGTGTGTGTTCAATGTGTGTTCGTTTAGCAAGCGGATTAGCTGTGCAGAACTTACCATCATGGCCAAGACAATGGACCATTCGTTGAACTGTAAAGCGAACAAATTGCTGGCCAAAAGGCGAAATTCAATTAGGCTTCCTGAACCAAAGAAACACGCACGAGCAGCATCAAAAGCATCAGCATCGGCAACTGCAAACGCGGTAGCATCGCGCACCTTCTAATGTTGCTCAAGTTGTTGCTGCCAACTCCCCTCTTCCTCTCTGCACACCCCCTTTGGCTGCTGTTGTGCAAGAGCAACATTAGACTGCAACAAAGGCAGCTCCAAAAGAGAAAAACAGAAACAAAAAAAAAACATAATCATTTCAATTTAGCTAACTCGACTGGCTAACATTGCCCCCGTCGCAAATGAGTTACCAACTTGTTGCTCTTTTGTTTTTGTTATTGTTGCTGTTGCTGTTGCTCTTGCTGTTGGTGTTGTTTCTGCTGACACGTTTTGTTGTATGTTTGTTCAGTGGGAACTATTTTTATGAGTTTGCCTGGGCCATAAATAATTCTGAGGCGTTCGCAGTGCCCGCAAATTGCAATGTTTGCCATTGTCCACATACCACATACTGAATACGTACTTACTCGGTACAAAAGCAGCCTCCAAAGACTACCAAAAATTATTCTCTGAGCCACATCAATCATTTGCCGACAACGTGCTGACGAACTGCCAATAGATGTGCATAGCTACTCCTTTTTGACTTTCAGCTCCAAAATTGATGCACACAAATATTAATTATTGCCGCTGCTGCTGTTGAGCACTTTAGCAACTAATTTTGCAAGTGGCATTGCCACTCCAAGCAGCTCACATGTAATTACTTTATGGAGCGTCATGCGTTGCACTTTATGACAGCATCCACACAACATCGAGCATCGACATCAACAGCAGCAGCCTCAGCGACATCGACAGTAAATGCGTTGCATCAATTCAAAATGCCATAGGTCCAGGCGGCACTCAAGTCGAGCAGCTTTTACTCTGATTCTGCCAAAAAACAAAAAAAAAACAACGCCAGCGACGCGACGACCTTCAAAACACATATAGTACGATAATAGTATAACTACGTACTAAAGCTGAAGAATGCTGTCAGAATGCACAAAAATCGAAAAAACACTGCACAACATGGCACAACACTCACCACTCGCACTCAATAACATCATGTTTGAGTGCATGACTATGATTTAATAGTAGTTCCATAACCATCTACGGGCACTCCATCAAGTGGAAAGAGCATTTGACTTTACTAACAACTTATTTACACTACACTATGCACAACTTTTTTTTCTTTGATTTTACTATTTGTAAATCAAAGCAAAAAGCAGAAGAGCCACAATTTGTGTCACATCGAACATTGCAATTCTCTTTTTGCCAAAGCAAATACAACTAAATAAAAAACTAAAATATCTATAAATATTAAATTCAATATTATCAATATCTTGCGTCGATCACCTAAAAGCGGCGCTTTGTCATCGATTCTTTAATTTCTTTCTTTCCTTATCGATACTTCCTTTTTACTTCAAGAGGCGCTTATTTATCGATTCGCAAATTTCTTCCTTTGCTTATCGATACTGCCTCACTACATTTAGCGTCGATAACACACAGGCTACACTTTATTATCGTTTCTCGAATTTCTTGCTCTTTATTATTGCTAATACCTTTCTTTAATTGTTAGTAATGATTTCTTAATTAATGTGTGGAGTAGTGGGTAACAATAACTAAGTTCTATATAAAAATTAATGAATAATAATTAAGCAGCTCCACAACTCATCATCTTTAATAATAATATAAAAAAAAACAGGTTTATTATTTAAAACTTATTGTTTTCAACTTTATTTTTAAATTTGTTTTAAAGTATTTGCTTTTTATTTTAGTTAACATATACTTTAAATTTCGAATTTATAGTTTTATTATAATTCAAAAGAAGCTGTCAACAATTGTTGCGAAATAAATTCAACAGTCTTATGCAAAACCTCATTTTTAATCCTCTTAGAAACACACAAAGTCTAATTTAATAGAATATTAATACGACTATTTTATAGCTAAGAGGCTAGTCTGCTAGTTATTTATGTAAAGACAGATTAATGAAGCGCCAGTGTCGTGGCAATAAAGTTTTGTCAGTTCGTCAAGCATACGCTGCGTATACTTAATGCGTTCTACACTCCTTCTGTTGCTGCATTACGCAGTCAACAACAACAGCAACAACAAAAATATTACAATGCACACCGCAAGTGTAAAATTAGAGGCAGAGTTGAGTGATTGATATGAGATCACAACAATAGGCAAATGCTACAATGGTAAATGGGTAAGTTGATGGATGAAATGGATATATAGTTATCCGCATATGACTCCACCTTTCAAATTAGAAGCGACTCATTTGTAATATGTATGTACGTATGTACGTATGTGTGTGTGTGCGTTTGCCCTTGTAAATGAATGCTACAGGTATAGAAAAAATGTATAGTATTTTCCAGACTCCCCCTGCTGCTCTTGTTGCTCTTGATGCTCTTGGTGCGCGATGCCCCCGGCTGGTAATCATCGTTGCCATCATCATCATCCACATTGAAGTGCGCCGCAATTTACATCGAAATGCCTTAATTGATTTGAAGCTCAACTGAGTCGCACTGTGCGGGCATTGCATCAAAAATTATTGTAGTTTAATTTAAATTATACGTTCCACTCGTCAGTTGTTCTAGGTTACAAAATCAACACTATACAAACACACACACACACACACACTAGGTATTTCAAGGCAACCTCTCTAAACTCAAACAGAAATTACAATTTCAACTGAAACGATCTCAACACATCGTCACTGCGTTGGACTTGGCGCATCACCAGCACCATCATCATCATCATCATCATCATCATGACGGGGGCAACTTCCCCCCCTTCAACTCTTCCTCAACCAAGTTTAGAGTGCCATCAGCTTTTGGGGCACGTTCAATGTAAATTAGCCGGTAAAATGCGTTATTTGTTATTATACAAACATCAACAACAACAAAAAAATAAACTGTAGTATATATATGCAGGAAATTAAATGATTTTTTAATGTGCTCAAAAATGATTACACAAAATGTTTGCAAAGAGTTATTGAATATGATTTTGTTTATAGCCTAATGTTTTCATTTTTCCATTTAGCCAAATGTGAGTTTTATTATACCATTTATTCGACATTTTAAGCGCATATTAATGTTTTAATAAAGTTGCATAAACGACGCTCAGAATGTATTGTCTGGAGGTTAAACGAACGCTAAGAAATCTAAGAAACGAATCGTGTAACTAAGAATAATACTAAAATATGTATAGTAAAGTTAATTATATAGAGTTTTAATTAATTTTAATTGTAATTTCGTGGTTCCTCGCAAGTTGAATGCCTACTTAAGACAAAATCAAAAAGCAGCGCAATAAATATTTGTGTTTTATGAGTACTCGTTTTTCTCTGCATTTATTTCGAATGTCTACAGGGTATGTAATAGTCTTATAATTCAACTAAAGTATTAATTTGCATTCCTTCTTCTTTTCTTTGATAATTTGCACAAAGTTTATTTGAGTTATTTTTGGTACTCATACTATTTAAATGTGTTTAAAATGGTTTTTATATATATAGACAACATTTAGCCATAAGCAAGGTCAGGGTATTACTTGCAATTTCTTTAGGTCAACATTGATGAAGTGCAGGCAACTCCACATTTTGATGCTCTACGTCAGTGTCAGTGGCATTTCCTAAGCTCTTTGAATGCTGATGAGCCTTGAATTATTCATTCACAACATTTGTGTATTGTGTTTTTAATGCTTTCCTTCAAACAGATTCGACATGTCTGCAACTCAGATGATTTTTACTTTTTACTTTGTGTATGATTGGGAGCATTTGGGTCTACAGGTCATTCAAAAAATTTTGATCGCATTGCCACCAATTCCTTGCAATCATACAGGGCACGTCAATGTTTCGCCCCCTAATTATTATCTCATTGCTCAGCAAATAAATTGTGAAAGTCAGCAAGCTCGTGCCGAGATCAAAAAAATGAGATGAACAACCAAAAACAAAATACAAAACATGTTACCAAAATGTCAATAATGAATTTTGCATTTAAAAACAACAAACTAGAGGCGAGGGAAACGAAGACAATTTGCAACTTAACGGCATTTAAAGTATTTGCAGATCGTGATAAATGCTACGCCCACCGCTTGAATAAATAAAGCAAATAATAATAATAATAACAACACACAATGAGAGTGCTACGTAGATGAACGAGTACAATGAGCTCCATTTGAATTTGTTACAATTTCCGAAGTGATCGTTAAGCGTTTCTATTGTTTTTTGGGGCTAATAAATAATAACAAAATTTTTGGTGACCTTCAATGCGTATTTCCACACCTCACTTATAAAGCAGGCGATTACCAAATTCGCATTCCTTTTTCGCAGCTCTTGAGAATCTTCATCTTTATTTTCATCTTCATATTTGTTCAACCTAATTCGTTTCCCCGTCGTTTTTGTTGTTGCTATGTATTTTGCAATTCATTTCAAAAGCGTCGTTAATATTTAACCATCTTTTTACAGCCATCTTAATTAGGCAGGAATTTATTTAGTAATTTTCACAATTTGCCCCGGCAAAATACGACTATTCACATTCTATCGCAGCACAGTGCAGCATTTATAGTATGTGTTTTCAACTGCAACTGCAACTGTTCACATTTCAATTGCACATTACATGGACTTATCCCATGTCAGCATCTCTTGATCATTTGTTTACCACAAATCTCAGTGGGAGCAAAGACAAACAGCGAAAAACTCTCACGCCCAAGCACACACATCACACACACACACACACACATAGACCGAAAGCATAGCTAATTTGTTTGTCAAAATTGCAGAGCAAAAAAAAATAATAATAATAATAATGTAGAATTTTTTTAATTGAATAAGTTTTTTGTCTCGTTTTCGTTTGGCAATCGCATGCGCAAGTTTGTGCCTTAAGTCTTTCGTTTGAGCTGCTGCTTGGGCGACTGCCACACGACTGACGAAGGCAGTGAAGATGCGTGGAGCAGCAGCAACTGGAGTCGACAGCAGCAGCGGCAGCAGCAACCAGTGGCAGCCCCAATTTCCGCTCACCTGCGGCCCTCGCTTCAGCGCCTCGCTCAGTTTGAATCCGAATCTCTGAGTCTCTGAGTCTTAGTCTCGGACTCAGACTTAGACTGAGACTGAGACTCAGCTGCATGACTAATCCCATTACAAATAAGTGTTTTTGCTATTACATGACAACAACAACAACAACAATAGCACACACATCAGCAAAATGTTTATGACATGGATTTGTGTTTTATTTTTTTTTTTGGGGTAAATGCATCCCAGGAGCGAACGAACAACTCCCGCACTGCTCATTTATTTGAATGTTGCGCTCATCTTCGCTTCACGTCAACGCGACGTCGACGTCGTCAAAATGTTTGGCGCTTCAATTTAAAAGTAACTAGTTTACTATAACACTAAAAGCGATGCTGCTTCGGATCTCTGCTCACGAGCTCGCAGCGCAGAGAGCACTCGATGCTGCTTGCTATATTTGAAGTTATTGTTGTTGTCGTCAATGTTGCTGTTGTTGTTGCTGTGCTGCCTTTGCATTATTTTGTAATGTTTTTTTGTGTGTTGCTTTGCATTGCTACTTACTTTGATGCTCGCGCGCTCTTTGAAATCTCCAAAAACACTACGAAAATTTGGCGCGCTATTTTTTCGTTGTTGCTGCTGCTGCTGTTGCTGCTTCTGCTGCTGCCATCGACGTCGCCGTCGCCGTCACCGTCACCATCACAGTCGACGCCGTCAAATGCAGCGCAATTTTCAAATATAAATACTGGCCTACGAAATTGTTTCAGTATCACAATCAAGTCAACCATCTTCGCAAGAAGAACACCAACCAACCAAACAATCAACCTATAATCCAACAAATCCTAGCAAAACCTTCGCTTCTCTTGCCGAGTTTGCAGTAAAAGTTTCGTGTGTGTTTTGTATTAAACCCAAGCAAGTGACTACACAAAATGAAGGTATAGCATAATCGTCCAGTAATAATAAGAATATATTTTATTATTGCATTAAATGCAAACCAAACCAATATGCTCAGCATATGGACTGTCAGTGTAAAGTTAGTGCCAAGTGTCCTGCCTAAAAGCATAAAAAAAGGATGTGAACAAAAGAAACAACAGCTGAAATTTCAAAGGGAATAAGAGCTTTGTTAATTAGAAGAATCATTTTTTTAAAGTACCTTTAATAATCTACAAACAAAATGAAATTGTTTCAAGTCAAAAGTCTCAGTACAAATTTTCAAAATCGTTAAGTTGCTTTAATCCATCATCGATTGTTTAGCCAAATATTCAAGCAGAAAAAGAGTCAAGTTCAACAGCGCAATTAATCAAGACACAAATTTGATGCCAACCCGCACACACATTAATCGAATTTCCATAATTTCTTATTAATATTTGACTTGCCAAAATAAATATGAAGCGGCTTCTGTTCAAGTCGGCAGCTTAAACAAATTAGCATAAAAATAGATAGCATCAACTTAGAATGCAGCAGCTAATGTTGCAATGCAATGCATAAATTAAAAGACTAATACTTTCGACTAACGGTTGGTTCCATGCCCAAATATGGGCAAGCAAGCAGAAGGGAGATTAACAAGGGACGATAGCAAAAGCACATTGCAACTGTCCAAGTTTGAAAGTCATTCAAGCATGAAAGTCACTGAAGGTCTTGCAGACGCAGCAACAGCAAAAAGAGCAAAAAAACAAAACTATTGCGTAATTCGTGAACAGAAGTTTAGTGAAACACTTTGCACCGACTAACCGACTGACCAAAAACAAACAACTAAGAAGGAAGCAAGCATTTAAATTCCCACAGGCATCGAAGTCGAGTTCGTTGCCTAAGTCATTTGTGCGAGTCACAGCAAAAAGCTGTTTGCTACAACACGCAAGTCACTTGGGAGACCCTTCACTTTAAAAACCCAAAAAAAAAAAAACAGGCGACCCAATTTCCACAGATTTGCATATTTGCACGCCTTTAAGCGACAGACAACAAACTGAAACTGAAACAAAGACAAAACCTAATAATCATTATGATTATCATTATAATTTATGCATAAACAATTGTGCAGCCATAGCTAATGAGATTCTTGTGAGATTGAGACGACAAATTGCGCAGAATGGTGTAGATACATGTAATTTAGTCATGGGATCACATAAAATTTTGGAATGCAAGGTAAAACGATTGAAACAAAAGTGTATCAAGACTCTTGTTCTGGCTGCATTGGAGTCTTGTACATCACGCTGTATTCGTTGGACGAACGATGCGCCAGCTGGTGGATCTTGAAGCCATACAATCTGCAAGTGCAATTAACGCATGGTGATCTGTTAAATCGTAATCTACTACTTACACACACCTTGGCACAAACTTTTGCTTGGCTCTCTTGGGTCGCAAATCCGGACGCACCATGAGCAGCATGTGCGGAAATCCGGTGCCAAAGTAGGCGCCATCGACAACCGAATGGCGAGCGGAACGCGGCAGATAGACATCATTGCATTTGGGGCAAAAGATGCGCACCGTATCCTCGCCGGGATTATCGCTTAGCCCAATGGGCAGCACCGATTGTCGCTGGCAAAAGACACGCGGGCAATAGCCAAAGCCTCCGACTTGATACTTTTCCAGCATTAAATCGATGCCACGATTGGTTAGAATGAAGCGAGCGTGTATCAAGCCATATAACTTCTCGGCGCACTGCTCCAGCTCCGCTTCGGGCGGCGCATCCGAGCCTGAGCCCGTGTCCAGATCGAGAATCACCTCGAGGGCTCGCCTATAGTTGCTCACATTCGAGTCGAGAAAGTTTAAATTGAACTTGTCGTGTATGTAATCCTCGTCCACGGCGCAGAAAAACTCGTTACCCCGCTGCTTGCAGAACCAAGGTATCCAGGCGCTCTCCTCTGAGTCCGACATTGTGCATTCAACAACAGTTTGAAAGAATTAATAAAGTGCTTCTCGAATAGTTAACACTTAAATTCAAAGCCTACCGAATAGAATTAGTATTAAATTTCTTTCTCCATCCATCTCTCTTTCTCTTGCAGTGCTTTACCACAGTTGCGCTGCTCGTCTGCCTGGCCGCCTGGACGCAAGCGGAGCCACCAGTGCCCCAGAACCAGTATCTGCCACCCAACCAATCGCCCCAGGCGCCCACCAACAACTACTTGCCACCCACGCAGAGCTATCAGTCGCCCTCGAACAACTATTTGCCACCCCAGCGTGCTGGCAATGGCAATGGCGGCTCGGCGCCCAGCAACAGCTATGGCGCTCCTCTGCCCAACAGCCAGTATGGTGCTCCCGCTTTGACCGGTGCGATCTTCAAGGGACAGAACGGCGGCAACGGCAACGGCGGCTATGGCGGCGGCAATGGCTACGGACAGGGCGATGAGGAGCAGTATGGTCCAGCCAAATACGAGTTCAAATACGATGTCCAGGATTACGAGTCGGGCAACGATTTCGGTCACATGGAGTCTCGCGATGGTGATCTTGCTGTCGGTCGCTACTACGTCCTGCTGCCCGATGGCCGCAAGCAGATTGTCGAGTATGAGGCCGATCAGAACGGTTATCGTCCAACCATCCGTTACGAGCAGGTTGGCAATGGCAATGGAAATGGTAATGGACGCAACGGCAATGGCGGCGGTTACGATAGCAATGCGCAGCAGGGCAAGTTCAATGGCTACCAATAAGGAGAGTGCTGAAAGGCGTATTACCTTCTAGTGTTTTTCCAGCATTTTTAAGTCGACCCCTGTGTAACTATACTTGTCTATCGCTAACCTAGCTGAGTATTAACTGTAAATGTAACTGGTGCTGGCGGCGATTACAGTTTGACATGCACTTGCCTTGCCTGTCAGGCCACTCTGTCTTTCTATCTCTCTTTCTCCCGCTCTTTCGCACTGTTCTTGCCCACATTATTTGCTCTTAGTGCAACGCCGCCATTTTGCCATAGCCAGGCGCGTTCCAAATGTTTCCACAGTTCCCACTGTTTCCCATGCCTGTTCCATGTCTCACTTTGTATTTTTGCCGTTGGTTTTGTTAAGCACCTTCATTTTGTGTCAGTCCACCACAGACACACAGAACACACACACAACAAACAAACAAACAAGCACGCACACCATACACCACCACCACCACTACCATACCATGACCATCTCACACACATACATCTATACATATACATAAGCAATTGTATTTAATTTTAATGAATTTTTATGAAAAATGCATTGGAGCCCAATTCGACAGCATGAAAATGTGTACGAAAAAAGACATATGAGATTTTTTGTGTATAAATAATGATAATATGAATAAAGAAGCATTTTTGTATAAAACAAAGAACAAAAACCAAATATTTTTTATTTATTTTACAACTTCCAAGGCCCAAACATTATTATATATATTCTACAGACGCAAAAAAAGTTGACTTCTATTTCAGCACACGCTCCAATTGCCCCTGGCTATTGTATTTATAAACCGGATCCTGCACCTCGCCAACTGGAGAATATTTCAGCTGGGCGGTGAACTCATCTCCTTGAGCTTCCTCAGTGCGATAAATCACCCGCTGCAATTTGTTATCGGGCGAGATTACAAAGTAGCGTCCTTCCTTAATATTCTTCGACTGTGGCTGCGTCAAACCATGATACAATTATAGAAGGTAGTCCCGTCGGAAAAAAGCTGGTACCCTGTCTATGTTAGCAATGAGTGCGAGTGAAAGGATCTCAGCGTAGTAGTGTGAGCGAGACCACAATGAAATGCGCATTAACCCTTAGACGATGCAATAAATATTTACATATTAAGAAGCTAATATTAATGTCTCCTTCACATATTTTTAAAATGTAAGTAAACAATATTAATAATATATATGATAATTCTCTAATTCTCTGAATGTTCTAATTCTATCCGTGTCTACGGCATACATGGCAAAAAGTCATTTTGCATAAGGGTTAATTGCGCTAAAAAATTCGTCCGCAGACAACCTCTTGCGTCGAAATACGAATGCGCACTGACGAAAGCTTTTTTCCGACGGGACTACCTTCTATAATTGTATCATGCATGATACAATAAGACAAGGTAGTCTCGTCGGCAAAAGCTGCACACTATCTATACCATGCATAAGTGCGAGTGAAACGACTGCGCCTAGTGAGTGCGAAAGAATCGACAGTAGAGCTTTGTGATTAACCCTTAAATGGCGCATAGGGTTTAATTGTTCCACTATATTAAAATGAGTTGAATTGTTTTTTATAATTGGAAAGTAATCGTTTTGTTTTTGAATAATTATTTTTTTGTTGAGGTACTTAATTTTAAAGTATATACAAATAATAAAGTAAAATTTTGTATGTCTATATAAATACATCCCTAGCAGCTAATAATAATTGTTCCTATATATATATATATATTTTTGTTTTTTTTTTTTGGATTTAAAATAGCTTTAAACAATATTGAGAAAAACAATTTTCATACGTTTGATAATATATACATATATAAAGCATAATTGCAAACTGACATTTTAGCTTTGCAAAAGGGTTAATGTGTAGGGAAAAAATCGTCCGCGCACAACCTTTCAGTTCAACAATCACGAGCGCACTGATCGATAAGAAGCTGAAGCCGAACGAAAAGGGCACACGACGAGATTACCTTGTCTTATTGTACCATGGTATCATGCGTCAAACTGGCCGAGTCTTCCTCTTCCTCGGGATAGACAATGCGAAAGCTGTCATCAGCTGGCGGTCCATATTTATCAGCTGGACTCTGCTGATCTTTACCAACACTCGATTGTTGCTGCTGATCTTTACCAGCACTTGATTGCTGAGAGTTGAACTGCGGTGCATTGAAGGTGCCAGCGTAACCGACACGTTGCTTGGTGATCTCCCCGCGGTAGCCAGCTGGTGGCTGAAAGTCGCTGCAAACTGCAAAAATAGAAAAAATAATAGATTATTGTTGTGTAAATTTCACTCTCTCTTTCTCTGTGCACCTTTAGCAGCATTTTGAAGCAAGTTGCATTTGAAACTGAAGTGCACAAATGTGCAACTTACGCATTTTTATATGGAATTTTCAAAATAATCAATATTGCAAGCACGTAGGTAATTCCCTCCCTCGTCTGACACACATACATGAATCGCATCTGTGTTACTGCATAATTCGCATGTGTTGAGTGACCTTGACAAACGGATGACAACATTATTGGCACAGGTTCAACATGCAAAGCTCCTCCCACAGCACAGTTAGGTTTGCCTACCTAACAGTAAAATGAACAAAATGCCTAATTGTTGACGTACCTACACTTTGCTTTTTCTTTTTTGTTGGAATTCCGAACCCCAGTTCCGATTATCAAGTTCAATAACCCAAATAATTAATTAGCAACTGTCTCCTACAAAAAATAAGCGTATTAAATTTGTGAATTTGAAATCATTAAATGATTTTTAGCAAAAATCAGCGATCCGAACCTTGATTAGAGAAGAACTTTAACCTGTGAATTCTTCACACGTCTGTGTCTGATCAGGGTCTTTTAAAATATTTCAACGCAGCAGGTGGCAAGAATTGTTATGCTACGCTGCGTTTGATAAATTGATATTTGCATAGCCATTTTTGTTTTGTCTTAGTACATTTTAATTAATATTACTTGAAATGAAGTAGGCAACTTTTGTTGGTCGTTAAGAGCTACATTTGGTTCCGCGCTCAGATCAGCTAATTTTTAAAATACTGGTAAGTTATTTTAAACATTTTGCTGGTCACACTGCCTAATCGAAAGACAAATTTGTAACGACACTTTTAATAGATTGAAAATTTGTGTTTTATTAAAATTCTTTTAAAACTCTTTTTTACAATATTAATGGCAATTCATTAATGAAGCCGATTAGATTTCCGTAAAACAATTTAGGTCCACAGAGCTTGCTTAAAATACTCGGTATTTAGAGTGACCAGTTTCAATAAATTGATAGCAACTCACACGAAAAAGCTTTTTACAAAGCTTTGGCGCGGAATTTAAAAGTACACAATACGCTGTAAATACAATCCAACTGATTGTTGTAATTATTAATTACTATTCACAAGAAAATCATTAAAATTGTGGTTTAGTTTAATGTGTTTTTTTATTTATCTTGTTTTCTATACAATCTGGGTTAATTCGTTCAATATTCTGTTTGCACTAAATTTAAACCATTTTTAACTTCTATCCACCTTGCTTACTGCTGTCCAGTAACGCCCAGCTTCTTCTTAAGGGACTCGGGCATCTCTGGTGGTGGTGGGCGTGGCATGCGCAGGAAGACCTTCACTGCATCGTAAATGAACCATTGGGCAGCAGTCAGTGTGCCAATCATGACAATCCTAGGCATCAAACCTCCCCACAGTCCTGCAAACACACAAAAAGACAATACATGAAAAGAGGATCATTTGGATCACTTGGTTTGTTGACATACCAGACCAGCCCAATTGTTTGGCCACATCCAAAGCGCTGGCGCCCTTGGCCTGGTTCAACTTGGATACAACGGTATCAGCGGGATGGGAGACAATGGCACAGAAGACACCAGCAATGTAACCAGCGGCAAAGGTGACAATCAGCTGCTCGCCCTTGGTGCAATCGGCACGGGGCTTGGGCACCACATACTTGTACAGCAGCTCCAGTGTGCGCTCGAAGCAGGCGAACTTCATCATGGTGTATGGAATCTGTCGCATCCACAATGGCACCAGACCCTTGTAGAAGGCCGAAATGCCCTCCTGGGCGGTCATCTTGGGCAACGCCTCGCGCAGCGTCTTTGCAAATCCGGGTGTTGTCTGTATCTTGACCTTGGCCGCCTCCATGGGCGCCAGCGCAATGTCGGCAAAGAATTCAGCCGAGGCCGAAGCGGCCAAGTAGAGGCCGGTTCTATAAAGGAAGGCGTTCTCCTCGCCAATGGCATCCGAGTAGATGACTTTGAAGACTTCATAGAGGCCAAACTTGCACAGACCCTGCATCGAGTAACCAATGAAAGTGGGCGCCCAGCCCTTGGCCAGACCCCTGACACCCTCCTCAGCCAAACTGACGCGGAAGCCATTCACCACACTCTTGTACTTGGCGGGATCCACCTGCAGGCGGCACTTCACCAAATCGAGAGGCACCACCATGGTGTGGGTTGTGCCGCAAGAGATGATGCCACCCAGACCACAGAGCACGAAACAGTGATTGGAGCCAAACTCGCAGGAATCTAACGAAATATAAACAAACGTAGATGTATAGAATGGAAATCTTGCCATAATCATGGATCACTTACCACCCTGAGCAGCTGCAGCGGCAGCGAAATTGTGATTCGGGGTCAACTGGCGGGATGATGCATCGCCAACGGCGGAGGGCAGCAGAGGGGTCGATGGGGTTGTAGCCTGGCAGTTAGCGCTGGTGAATGGCGACTTAAACGCTGAGTTCTGCGCGGCCTCGAACAGAGATTTGAACATGTTGTCTAGATAGGATGCTGAGGTTGAGGTAAATGCATAAGATTATCTTTAAAAAATGCACTCACAACAATTAGAGCATCAACATAAATATTACAAAATATACATGTAAACTTGGTTCTAAGTCTCAAAACTCTTCGCCAAATTCGTTGACATTGATCTTGTGTTGCATTGTTCACTTGCAATCATTTTTTTTACATAACTATTGTACTTATTTTTCTTTTGTATCGTATTTTTTATCCTGCTGCCCGATGGCCGCAAGCAGATTGTCGAGTATGAGGCCGATCAGAACGGTTATCGTCCAACCATCCGTTACGAGCAGGTTGGCAATGGCAATGGCAACGGTAATGGACGCAACGGCAATGGCGGCGGTTACGATAGCAATGCGCAGCAGGGCAAGTTCAATGGCTACCAATAAGGAGAGTGCTGAAAGGCGTATTACCTTCTAGTGTTTTTCCAGCATTTTTAAGTCGACCCCTGTGTAACTATACTTGTCTATCGCTAACCTAGCTGAGTATTAACTGTAAATGTAACTGGTGCTGGCGGCGATTACAGTTTGACATGCATTTGCCTGTCAGGCCACCCTGTCTTACTATCTCTCTCTCTCTCTCTCTCCCGCTCTTTCGCACTGTTCTTGCCCATATTATTTGCTCTTAGTGCAACGCCGCCATTTTGCCATAGCCAGGCGCGTTCCAAACGTTTCCACAGTTCCCACTGTTTCCCATGCCTGTTCCATGTCTCACTTTGTATTTTTGCCGTTGGTTTTGTTAAGCACCTTCATTTTGTGTCAGTCCACCACAGACACACAGAACACACACACACAAACAAACAAACAACCACGCACACCATACACCACCACCACCATTATACCATGACCATCTCACACACATACATCTATACATATACATAAGCAATTGTATTTAATTTTAATGAATTTTTATGAAAAATGCATTGGAGCCCAATTCGACAGCATGAAAATGTGTACGAAAAAAGACATATGAGATTTTTTGTGTATAAATAATGATAATATGAATAAAGAAGCATTTTTGTATAAAACAAAGAACAAAAACCAAATATTTTTTATTTATTTTACAACTGCCAAAGCCCGAATATTATTACATATATATATTCTACAGACGCACAAAAAGTTGACTTCTATTTCAGCACACGCTCCAATTGCCCCTGGCTATTGTATTTATAAACCGGATCCTGCAGCTCGCCAACTGGGGAATATTTCAGCTGTGCGGTGAACTCATCTCCTTGAGCTTCCTCAGTGCGATAAATCACACGCTGCAATTTGTTATCGGGCGAGATGACATAATAGCGTCCTTCCTTAATATTCTTCGACTGTGGCTGCGTCAAACTGGCCGAATCTTCCTCTTCCTCGGGATAGACAATGCGAAAGCTGTCATCAGCTGGCGGTCCATATTGATCAGCTGGTCTCTGCTGATCTTTACCAGCACTTGATTGCTGTTGCTGCTCCTCCTGCTGCTGTTGTGGCACATCGAATTGTGGCGGCAAATACTGAGAGTTAAACTGAGGTGCATTGAAGGTGCCAGCGTGCTCGACACGTTGCTTAGTGATCTCCACGCGGTAGCCAGCTGGTGGCTGAAAGTCGCTGGGCAAATTGAATGGCACCTGAGGACGCCAACCTGCAGCCGCATATGGAGCTCGCTTTGGAGGCTCGCCCAAGACAAGCACAATTGCCACAATCAATAGAACAAACTGCAAAAATAGAAAAAAGTAATAAATTATTGTTGTGTAAATTTCACTCTCTCCATCTGAGCACCTTTAGCAGCATTTTGAAGTAAGTTGCGTTTGAAACTGCAGTGCAAAAATGTGCAACTTACGCATTTTTATATGGAATTTACAAAATGATCAATATTGCAAGCACGTAGGTAACTCCCTCCCTCGTCTGACACACATATATAAATCGCATCTGTGTTACTGCATCTCGTTTCAAATAGTCACGTACTCGATCGACAAAAATTAAAACAAAACCAAAACCATTCGCATGTGTTGAGTGACCTTGACAAACGGATGACAACATTATTGGCACAGGTTCAACATGCAAAGCTCCTCCCACAGCACAGTTAGGTTGCCTGCCTACCTAACAGTAAAATGAACAAAATGCCTAATTGTTGACGTACCTACATTTTGATTTTTTTTTTGTTGGAATTCCGATTATCAAGTTCAAGAACCCAAATAATTAATTAGCAACTGTCCCACCAAAAATAAGCGTATTAAATTTGTGAATTTGAAATCATTAAATGATTTCAGCAAAAATCAGCGATGCGAACCTTGATTAGAGAAGAACTTTAACCTGTGAATTCTTCACACGTCTGTGTCTGATCAGGGTCTTTTAAAATATTTCAACGCAGCAGGTGGCAAGAATTGTTATGCTACGCTACGTTTGATAAATTGATATTTGCATAGCCATTATGGTTTTGTCTTAGCACATTTCAATTAATATTATTTGAAATCAAGTAGGCAACTTATGTTGGTCGTAAAAAGCCTTAAGTCTTCTTAGATATTTTTGGTTTCCGCGCTCACATCAGCAAAATTTTAAAATACTGGTAAGTTACTTTAAGCAGTTTGCTGGTCACACTGCATAATGTACATAATGTAATGTAATGTAAATACAAATTTGTAACGGCACTTTTAATATGTTGTAATTTTATTTTCATTTAAATTCTTTCGAAACTCTTTTTAAAATTTCTATTGCCACATAAAGCCGTTAAGCACTTTAGGTCCACAATGCTTGCCTAAGAATACTGGGCATTTAGAGTGACCAGTTTCATTATAATTCAGAAGCGACTCACACAAAAAAGCTTTTCACAAAGCTTTGGCGCGAAATTTAAAAGTACACAGCTGTAAATACAATCCAACTGATTGTTGTAATTATTAATTACTATTCACAAGAAAATCATTAAAATTGTGTTTTAGTTTAATGTGTTTTTTATTTATCTTGTATTCTATACATTCTGCGTTAATTCGTTCAATATTCTGTTTGCACTAAATTTAAACCGTTTTTAACTTCTATCCACCTTGCTTACTGCGGTCCAGTAACGCCCAGCTTCTTCTTAAGGGACTCGGGCATCTCTGGTGGTGGTGGGCGTGGCATGCGCAGGAAGACCTTCACTGCATCGTAAATGAACCATTGGGCAGCAGTCAGTGTGCCAATCATGACAATCCTAGGCATCAAACCTCCCCACAGTCCTGCAAACACACAAAAAGACAATACATGAAAAGAGGATCATTTGGATCACTTGCTTTGTTGACATACCAGACCAGCCCAATTGTTTGGCCACATCCAAAGCGCTGGCGCCCTTGGCCTGGTTCAACTTGGATACAACGGTATCAGCGGGATGGGAGACAATGGCACAGAAGACACCAGCAATGTAACCAGCGGCAAAGGTGACAATCAGCTGCTCGCCCTTGGTGCAATCGGCACGGGGCTTGGGCACCACATACTTGTACAGCAGCTCCAGTGTGCGCTCGAAGCAGGCGAACTTCATCATGGTGTATGGAATCTGTCGCATCCACAATGGCACCAGACCCTTGTAGAAGGCCGAAATGCCCTCCTGGGCGGTCATCTTGGGCAACGCCTCGCGCAGCGTCTTTGCAAATCCGGGTGTTGTCTGTATCTTGACCTTGGCCGCCTCCATGGGCGCCAGCGCAATGTCGGCAAAGAATTCAGCCGAGGCCGAAGCGGCCAAGTAGAGGCCGGTTCTATAAAGGAAGGCGTTCTCCTCTCCAATGGCATCCGAGTAGATGACTTTGAAGACTTCATAGAGGCCAAACTTGCACAGACCCTGCATCGAGTAACCAATGAAAGTGGGCGCCCAGCCCTTGGCCAGACCCCTGACACCCTCCTCAGCCAAACTGACGCGGAAGCCATTCACCACACTCTTGTACTTGGCGGGATCCACCTGCAGGCGGCACTTGACCAAATCGAGAGGCACCACCATGGTGTGGGTTGTGCCGCAAGAGATGATGCCACCCAGACCACAGAGCACGAAATAGTGATTGGAGCCAAACTCGCAGGAATCTAACGAAATATAAACAAGAATATAAATGTATAGAACATGAATATAATATAACATAATCGTGGATCACTTACCACCCTGAGCAGCTGCAGCGGCAGCGAAATTGTGATTCGGGGTCAACTGGCGGGATGATGCATCGCCAACGGCGGAGGGCAGCAGAGGGGTCGATGGGGTTGTAGCCTGGCAGTTAGCGCTGGTGAATGGCGACTTGAACGCTGAGTTCTGCGCGGCCTCGAACAGAGATTTGAACATGTTGTCTAAAGAGGATGCTGTGGGGATCAACAGAGACAAGGTTGAGGTTAACAGTTCATGATGTAATCGAAATGCATGCAATTATCTTTAAAAAATGCACTCACAACAATTAGAGCATCAACATAAATAAAAAAAAAAAATACATTTAAACTTGGTTCTAAGTTTCTTAAAGTCTAAAAACTCTCCACCAAATTTGTTGACATTGATCTTGTGTTGCATTGATCACTTGCAATCATTTTTTTTTAAATAACTATTGTACTTATTTTTCTTTTGTATCGTATTTTTTATATGCATTACGTAATACAAATTTGCATGCTCACAACAAATTTTGAATATTTTCCAAAAGTCTTCGTAAACACAAATGCAATTTGCACAAAATGTTGTAGCGAAAGCGTAGAAAAACAAAACTCACTTCAAAGTGCGAGAAAGAATGTGCGGGACACAGTACAGAGATAGCCGAGGAGTAGCTGAAGTAAGCAAGTAGTTGCTGTTCTTGGGTCGAAAGTGGAACCCAATAAAACAACGTTCGTCGTACGCCAAACCAGAAAGCCAAATGCAACGATAGCAGCCGCAAAAGCAAAGATACAGCCAAGAGATCTGCCCAGGGTTGTCGAGTCAGTCGCCAGGCGTATCGGTTAGAAACGGTGATGAAAGCAGCGCCAAACGGTTAAAAAGGGGTGAAGTATGAATTGTAAAGAGATCAAATTCGAAATTGAGCTGCAAAACAAGTCTTCTGATGAGGACCACAATAAACTTACAGATAATTGGAATAGTACTTGCAATGTAGTTGAACAGAGAATATTCTATTTCATAAATATGTTGGCGTAACATTAAAAGACCATAAAACTCAAGAAGCATTTGAGTTGAAGACCTGCTAAACTTGAAGCTTCGTAAATTTCCAATAAAAAGAAAATGGAATTATATCTAATACGTTCAAGGACATCCTGCCCTCTGACAATTTGCAATCTTCATTATAAATTTTATTTAAGCAAAGATAAATAAAACAGTTTGAACAAATTATGGCATCTTAGCATACGCATGTTGACTACTCTGGGCATTTAATTCTTTATTTATAAATGCGCAGCTCTTTTGCCCACCGTCTGCTGAAATCTCATCAACAGTGCGACATCTATTTTTTAGTAAATGTAAAAATAAATTCATTAACGCGCCGCCAGCTGATCGAAGGCGAAGTGTTGATCACTCAAAGTGTTGGGGGATCAAGGTTGAGCACTTTCAATTGATTAGTTACGCATTGGTGCAATTTTTGTAGTTGATGTTGTTGTGGTTTATTGAAAACATACTTCGTACAAGTAATACGCGTTTATTTACTAAAATCGAAAGTTAGTAACTGTACGGACTTAATAGCTATTACCAAAAAAGTATACTCTTGTTTCGTGTGGTGTCGTATTTTGTTAACATACATTGCGCTTAATAAGTACATAATTAGTTGATTTCTCGTGCTTAACAAATCTAGGTTGTAAATGCTAAAAATATTGGAAGTAGCTGCATAATAATAATACTTGTTTCAATAAATTATCGTACACCGCACCAACAATGTTGTGTGTGTGTGTGTGTACTATATCGAATAAAAAAATGGCAGAGTAAGTAACGATATATATATATATGTGTGTATATATATATGTAAACGACTTAAATGCTAAATTGGCTGGCATTTTGTTAATGTAAGTATGATGTGTATGTGTGTTTTGCAATCACTGCTGCAGGCTGGCAGTGCTATTCAAACCATTGCTTCGCAGCAGCTGGTTGAGCAGTGTTACTCAAACCATTGCATTACTACTGCAGGCAGAGCAATGCTGCTCAAACCATTGCATTACTCCGCAGGCTGAGCAGTGCTATTCAAGCCATTGATTCACTTCAGTAGGTTGAGCAGTTCTATTCAAACCATTGCAATTGGGAGGAGGAGGGAGCGACAGTTGAACCGTCCGCAAAAATTCCTTAATACAAAATACACAAATTGGCAAACAAGCGGACGTCTTAAGGTTAAATTGAAACTTAACAAACTAACTGGGACTACGACTCGGCGGTTTCCATATGCCGATGCACCGTCACCGGCGCTAGAATGTAGTGTGAACGCGACGGCTCCTCGGCATCCAACGGCAGTGTTGTCTGCCCATACACAGCACCTGCTGCACCTGCACCAGCACCTGCACGACATGGCGATGGTGTCGCCTGCTGTAGCTGCTGTTGCTTATAGCGCTCCGTTTTATTCACCGGCTGATTGCTCAGATACGGATGCGTATTGCTGCTCGACTGCTGGCGATTTGTGGGACTCGATATGGATGTGGATATGGACATGGTGTCCGATTTGCTGTGCCGCTTGTCGTGCAACAGCAGCGGCTCGGCCAGCGTAAAGCACTGTTGATCCGAGCTATCCTCATGCGGTGTCATCGTGCTATAACCATGATCCGATTCACCATTCGGTGGGCGGCGATAATAGCTGCTGCCGCTGGACATGTGGTATGGCGATATATCCGCCGCATGCATAAGCTGTCGCTGTGCTGCCGTGTGATCATAGCCACCCATAGGCGGCTCGTCGTGCGCCTGGCAATCATCGAAATTGAAGCGTGACAAAGGCAGACCATAGTTCTCCTCCTGCACCGAGTCCACATAGAACTGCTCTTGCGTCTGATTGTCCAGATTGTGGCGATAGCAATGTATGGCAATGCCAATGACCATCGCCAGCACCACAATGGCGCCCCCAAGTGGTCCGAATGCAGAGTATGCATGCTGCTCCCGCTGCGGATTGTGCGCTGCCAGCATTTCCAGTTCATCCAGTTCGCCGTAGGGCGTCAACGAAGCCAGCACACCATTGAAGCAGCCCGCTTGCGTCGAGCAGAAGGCGGCACCAAAACTGTTGCCCTCGACATCCTGTTGACACCACTCGCAGCCCATCATGCCTAGACATTCCCGCTGCGTGGCATGCATCTCACAGCCACCAGCCCCGGTGAGGCAACTGGGCAGCACACTCAGCAGCTGATTGGTTGGTGGCAGTGCCAGGAAGTGCTCGCTGGGCGGAGCGCAGTACGGGAATTGTTGTGTATAGTTGGCGTAGCTCTCCGCATCGATGGTCGAGGCATTCGACAGCATGGGACATTCGCAGGGACACTCGCAATCGGTTTGATCCATGCGCTTGCAATTTAGGCACACACGATCAATGGTGCTGCAGGGACAGAAGGCGCCACCGTCACAACTGGAATTGAGCACAGCCGCAAACAGATTGCTGCCACGTATCAAGGCAATGGCGTATTTGGTGCGCTCTCCATGCACCACATTGCCCAAGATGCTGGTCAGCGACGTGTTGAATGCATAGTAGCGTTGCAGCGTGCGATTCTGATAGCTGGCACAACCCAATTTGCGCACCAGCTGCCCGTGATTCAGTATATCGTTGGCCAGATACGATTCCTTGTGCGTCAGGTGCTCGTGCGGACGACGTTGATTGCGCGACTGCGTGGACACCTCCATCATGCTGGGGTGGGCCAGCAGATAGCCTTCGTGATCGAACAGCAGACACTTCATATGTGGCAGCTGGCACAACGGCGTGCTGTCCAAGATGAGGCGATAGTAGAAGGCATAGGGCACATCCAAGGCAACCACGCCCACAGGTCGATCCTGCTGCGCCGAATGCATCGCATGCGCCTTACCCTCGAATATCGTATGCGCAATGGTCACAATATAGCCAGCTCCTCCCGCATCCAGATACGGTGCAGTGCTCACAATGCGTCCTGGCTGTGCCATCGCCTGACGGAACCACGGCCGCCGTGTGGCATCATAACTATTGCTGAGCAAGCAGCCCGGATACAATTGCAGCACGCCGCTAACACTCGCTATGTAACGCCTTATGATATGGCCACGCAGCGGTCCCGTCGTGTCCTGATGTCGACGTCGCAGGTGCAGCATTGCCTTATACAGCACGCCCACCTCGTGGCGAATGCGTGGCCGCAGCCCGGGGTTGGCCAGCAAGCCACTGGTGTCCCGGAGATAGGCCATGATGGACTCCACGTGTCGCAGCTGTGTGCGCGGCCGATTGTTATGCAGAAAGGCAAACGGCGATTCAAAGGCGGCGGCGCTAAGGAACAATGTGGGAGCATCTGAAAAGGCAAACGAAGATTACATAATAATATATGATTTATATTTCGGTTTTAAGCTGCAATTGATAAAAAAATATATGGTTATTCGAGCAGGAAATAAAAATTTAATGAAAAGTCAAGTGAAATTATTTGACATTAAAATCAGTCGATAAAGATGTTGAATTCCATTATATTAAATTATTATTGGACCACAGCTTAAACTGTGTCTCAAGAAGATGAGCATTAATGGTTAATATGATTAAAGCCTTCTAAAGTCAAGATATTTTTTACAAACGAAAACAAATAAGATAAGATAAAAGCAAAATATTGCGGAATTAATTTTAAAAAAGACCAAATTAATATTCCACATTCCACAAATACTTAATACTCGTATCTATATCAAATGCTATATTTGGTATACTGATATAGTACCACATTCCAGATTTTGCCCATTAAAAAGTATTTCTTAAATAACTTCTACAATTTTGACCTAATCACAACCAAATATTAAGGAATCATTAAGACTAGTTATTAATGTAAGTTATAAATGTAAGTAGGCGTGGCAAAACATAAAACAATTAAAGTAAACTTGATCTACGTGCAAATATCCAAAATGCTTATATCTCCATCTCTTATAGTCTCTGAGACTAAGGACGGACAGACAGACAAACTAACATGAATTCATTTAACCGCTGCAAAATTATGAATTAAAACTTGTGCGTCCGAACCATCCGTTCATATTCTTAAGTTAACACATAAGCTATACTATATATGTAATTCAACCCGTGCTTTTTTTTTAAACCCAAACTAATCGTAGCTTTCAAACAAATTGATTATTTCGGCAAATGTACTCACCCATCGTAGCCAGTTGCCTGAAGTAGCGACACGTGGTTGGCGCGCCATTCGCACCGCCGACATTTTGCATAAGATCCAAACGATGGTATAAGAAATCCATGCTGTCACCATAATAGCCTGGCTCATAGCTATTCACAGTGTCTTTCAGATTGTATCGCTGCAGCTGCAGCTGTGCGGAAGCATTATGAAAGCCACTGGCGCTGATGCTAGCAGTGCTAACCATGCAGAGCACATAGATGCCCAGCACCGATTGCCAATGATAGGTACGCTGCAACTGTTGCCGCCCCAAATAGATGCCAGTTGTGACATTGCCCCGCTCCTCATGCAACAAGCGATGCCGAATACTGACGAAATCCGTGGCATTCTCCAAATAAGCGATGTTCACAGGATAAGCAGTTTCACGCTGAATGAGCGGACGCGGGAATGCCGGATGCGCCAAAGTATTGCCACTGCTGCGATCCAAGAGAAAGGCATAACTATAACCTTGCTTGGCGGCCGGCGAAGCATTTGGATAGTTCAACAGATCCTCAAGCAAATCAGCCAAATACAAATTAACGCCCACCACACCATAAGGCGACGACAGCGTGTGTAATGGAAACAAGCACATCTAAAAGTAAAAGCGGTTGATTAAATGGCATAAAACTAAGAAAAGACTCCAAAGAATTACCTCCGCTATCTGGATCCACAACGGGTTGATGCACTTGCAGTGTATCGGTCAGAAAACGTTCCGCAAATAGCTGACTAAAGACTTGACTGCTCGTTTTAGGAATGGTCTCAGAATGCATCTTATTCAGCACAAAGAAACGGCCAGCCAACTGCTCTTCCTGTCCAGGTGTTAGCCAATTGCGCACATCGATGTCAAACTTGGTATAGTTCTGGGTGGCCACATCGCTTAGGAACTGTTTCTCATACATGATGCGCTTTTCGTCCAGCACCACGGCACATGTGTTTATAATTACTGGCGAGGAGAGACGACTCTGGCCTTGGGCTAGTGCACGCAACACATACATGGCATCTGATAGATTGGTGAGCAGACCACGTGTTACATACACAAATTCAATAGGTTGCTCCGAGGTATTAATCAACTTTGCTTGCTGCAGACGATGCAGCATCTGGAATGCGTATTCAAAGCCTAACGTGTGGTTGGTTAAGGCGCGAGCTAAGCTCAGATTGTTCACATAGTTAAGTATCTCATCCTTATGAGCGCGTGTGGTGCTGTAGATGCCGTGTTCAGCTTCAGCGGGAAATGCATCCGCTTCATTAGAAACTGTCACAATTGACATATAGTCGGTGTCCTCCAGCAACATCAGCATTTCTTGAACTAAGACAAAAATAACGTAGTTCAAGGAATTAAACACTTTTATTATTTCATCTACTTACTAAAATTCTTAGTGATGTCAAAAAGCTCTGCATTCATAGCCGAGCCAATGTCGATGAGAAGCATAACGAACTTCCGTTTAATGGCAGAAACATAAAGCTGTCGAAAGTGTGAACTGGCGGCAGCTCCATCGCTGCTGGATAAAAAGTATACGTTCTTAAAGTGACTGATACTGCTACTGCTGCTGGGTTTGCCATTAATGTTGCTATTGGCATCAGTGTCACTTTGGCTTTTGCTCAAACGCTTCTTCAGCAAATTCAATTGATCAGCTATGTAGGCGTTGGCATCGCGTGATCGTCCATTATTCTCGTTAAGGAATGTGACGCGTGATGTTTCATCCGACTTCAGATAGTTAAGGATTTGTATCTGCTGTTTGTTGTAGTGCACCGCACCCGACCCAGTGGACGTTGTATCCACATTATTGGTCTCGTAGTCCGGTTGACAGCTTACGATTTGTGTATTCAAATAGAGATGCTTGTGCTGCTGCTCCTTGCTCACAGCTGCTCGGCTACTGCTATCCACTTCATCTGTCTCGAAATCAAATTCATTTTCCAACTCATCGTCGCCGTCATCATCGTAAATGTGCTGCGGCATTAGCACTTTGCTCAAATTAAAACGCAATAGATCACGCAGTTCAAGCACCACATGGGTGGCTCGTTGCAGCTTGCGTCCCAAACGCTGACTAAATGCTTGCAGATCCTGCTGCACGCTCTCGTTGGCGTTGACTGAGGTTAATCGTGTTGCTACTGCGCTGGCAAAGTGTATGGAATCGAAAATTTCCTAAAACAAAACATTTAAGTTTAGTGGCAGCTAAGAGTGTAGAAGCAGCATACAACACTCACCTGTATCTTAGCCACAAGCATCTCAAATTTACGTATGCTATGCAGATTGCTCTCAACATTGCTTCTTAGCTGCATGACATTCTGCTGATTATAGTTGACAAAGAAAATGTTGGCTGGTGTCTGCTGCAGTGGCATATAGTTGGCTGCAGCAACACCAGCAGTGGCAGAGCCAGTAATAATGGTCGTAGGCACTTTGTTAATATTGCTAGTTGTGGTTTCATTTGTTGTGGTTGTGGTTGTGTTTTTGCTTATGTTTAGAGGTAGAGGAGGAACATTTTCACCACTGCCGCCACTCGACGTTGTTTGTGCAGCTGCCACCAGGAGCAGAAGCAACGTGTTGCCCTTCCACATCTTGCCGCTTTCCTGGTTGGCTAAAGTTAGCAACAATTACCGCGTCATTTAGGATACAAAATTCTTAAAGTTCTTGTATATTTTTTCTTTGGAACTTGTGGTGGCCGATAAACATTGAAGACGACCGATAGGTTGTGGCAAGTACTTTCATGTATTTGTTACAAGTAACGCGTATTTTTCTCCACCCACAAGACCTTAAAATTCAGTGAACAGTGACCAGATATCGATAATGGCCGTTCAAGTCTCTAACGGATTACAAAATAATAAGTCGATTTTTCAAACATATATTTAAATATATTATATTTAATCTGATTTTACATTTACTTAATATTATTATTCTTTTATTGTTATTAATTTAATTTATTTTTCAAAAGTAAAAAACACAGATAAAAAACATCGATATATCATTGATTTCGATATTTCTCCAGCTGTAGCTGAGACTAATCACCACCTCTAGTGACTCACTTATAAAAGAAAGAAAAACTGTATTAAAAACAATAAAAATATACATTCATACACTTGTAAACTTAAAATATCAACAACAACAATCACTACAAAGCAATGGCTGCCACCCTAAAACCATATTTAACTGCCGTGCGGCATTCACTGACAGCCGCTATGTGTTTACAAGATTTTCCTTCTCAAGTTGTGGAGCGGCACAACAAACCGGAGGTGGAAACTTGCTCCAGCAAAGAACTTGTGCTGACGCCCATTGTGGTCTCCCGTAATGAGAGGGAGAAGGTGCTGATCGAGCCATCAATTAACTCGGTACGCGTTAGCATTGCAGTGAAGCAGGCAGATGAAATCGAACGCATTCTGTGCCACAAGTTTACCCGTTTCATGATGCGACGTGCCGAGTCTTTCATCATTCTGCGACGCAAGCCAATCGAAGGATACGATATTAGCTT
The DNA here is from genome assembly GCA_035046325.1 of Drosophila niveifrons. Lineage (NCBI taxonomy): Eukaryota > Metazoa > Arthropoda > Insecta > Diptera > Drosophilidae > Drosophila > Drosophila niveifrons. Next base: position 784,163 of record JAWNOC010000025.1, read on the forward strand.
TTTAATCACGAATTTCCACACAGAGCAAATGTATAAGCATAAGCTGGTTGACTTTGTCATCAGTTTCATGGAGGAAATCGATAAGGAAATCAGTGAAATGAAACTGGCCGTAAATGCACGAGCCCGAACCTGTGCTGAGGAATTCCTAAAACGATTTTAGTTCTTATCAACAACAAAAACATTGTGACATCATTATTAATTTCAATAAAAGAAAAATGTATGCTTCCACGCACTGTTTGCAAGCTTTATTTTGATTGTTAATTTTACAACAAATTTAAATTGCTGAATAATATTTATTGTGTAATATTTCTGCATCTGCTCCAAAAATATTTTGTTATAATTATATGATAGTAATCAGAAATTTCTCCAATCGATAAGAATGTGATGTGAAAAATTGTTGAGTTATACAGCTGTTAACAAAATTCTTTTGCTTTGCATTAATTTTTTAAATGTACTTGTCTTATTATAAAATAGATGTTGAGCTGAGCTGCTGTTAATACATGTAAAATTAACTTTTTTAATTTTACAATTTCTTCCCCTCTTTATATGTATTAAATAGAATTCAAATGGCTCAGATTTAACAATGGCGTCGCGAATATTAGGAAACTGGTGAAAAATTTAAGTAATAAAAATCGCTGGCTATTGGTTCTCCAAAAAATGTTTTTCCTCCAAAAAATGGCTTTAAAGTTTGGCGGCCTAATTAGGAACGATGACCAACACCACTGTTTAACTTTTACAACACTTGAAATCATAATCACCCTGTGTTTGCGAATAACAACAAACGCAACACGCGGACTTCAAATTGACTAAAAATTTGAGTGGAAGTGGAATTTCGTTTGAACTGCATTTAAAATGGTCACGTTAAAGATTAAGAAGAAGGCTCCTGCGGGAAAACCAAAGCAAAGTAATGGTGCTAACGATGCACCAGCTACAAAGTCCAAGAGCTGGCAAAAGGTAAAACTAAAGGGCCACGTGATATCCGACGATTTTAGCGGTTACGATGGAATGATTGGTCTCGAAGTGCTAAAGGAATATGATCCTGCATTGGTGAAGTCCACATTGAAACAGCACAGTGACAGTTCAATTATAAACCCACGAGGTAAACGGCAGAAACGTCAAGCAACAGAATCCGATGAAACTTCGTCCAGTGACGAAGAGGAAAGTGACAGCGATGCTGACGAGGATGCGAAGGAGGCGAGTGCCAAGTCCAGCAAGAAGGCGCGCCTAGCGGAACGACATGCGCAACGACTGCTGAAGCAGCGGGAGAAACGTGAGCAACGCAAGGAACAGCGCAAACAAAAGAAGACAAAGCCGGCAGCCGAAACAAAATCCCCAAAATCAAAATACACACCCAATGATGACTACGAGCCAGATCGCTTTTCATTGCTGCGGCCACCACCATCGGATGATGAGGCTGTTGAGTCTGCAGACGATAAAGTGCCACAACTTGTCAGTGACACCAACGAGCTGGACATGACGCAGTGGCAAGGTCTTGGTATTCCAGCCCCCATAATGCGCGCCTTGGCAGAGCAAAAGTTTGAGGCGCCCACACAGATTCAGTCGATGACACTGCCGGCTGCCATACACGGTAAAAAGGATATTCTAGGCGCAGCTGAGACGGGCAGCGGCAAAACACTTGCCTTTGGCATTCCCATACTGGCCGGTATCATGGAACTGAAGCAACGCAACGATGGCTCCAGCATACGTAAGGCGCCTAAAGTAAAAGGAGACAAGTCGGCGAAGGAGGCGACAAAAGAGAATCACGAATTGACACCACCGCCAGAGGAACTGGACTATGTGTCAGGCGCCAGTGATGCTGAGGACAGCGATGCCGATGATGAGCGTACTCTGAGTAGACGTGCGCCTCTCTATGCTCTGGTGCTGACACCCACACGTGAATTGGCTGTTCAGGTGAAGAATCATCTGGTTGCCGCTGCCAAGTATACAGACATTCGTGTGGCCGCAATCTTTGGTGGCCTCGCTGTGGCGAAGCAGGAGCGTGTGTTGCGCCAGTGTCCCGAGATTGTGGTGGCCACACCTGGTCGTCTCTGGGAGCTGTATGTGCAGGGCAATAAGCATCTGAAGAAGATTGAGCATGTGAGTTTCCTGTGCATCGATGAAACGGATCGCATGGTCGAAAAGGGACATTTTGAGGAGCTGCGCAGTCTGCTCAAGGTGCTCAATGGCGACGAGGAGCGCAAGCAGCTGCGCCAGAACTTTGTCTTCTCCGCCACATTGACGTTGGTTCACGATCTCCCTGAACACATGCAAAGTAAGTGGAATCTCTTGCATGTTGTTAAGAAACTTTTAAATATTTTCTATATTTTTCAGAGCGCAATGTGGGCAAACGTCCGAAGTTTACTAAGCAAACGGTCGACCAGAAGATTGAGAGCCTCATCGAAGAGTTGGGCATATCGCAGCCAAAGATTGTGGACATTACCAGCAGCCAACGTAAGTTAATGTTAATGCCTGCCATGAATTAAATGTTAATCTAATTCCATACTCTTTCTAGAAACGTCACAAACTTTGACCGAAAGTCGTCTGCTCTGCGCCATTGATGAAAAGGATTACTATCTGTACTACTTTGTGCAGCGCCATCCGGGTCGCACCATTGTCTTCTGCAACTCCATTGATTGTGTCAAGCGTTTGGCGACACTTTTTGGTCTGTTGGACTGCAATCCATTGCCTCTGCACGCCAACATGATACAAAAGCAGCGTCTAAAGAATCTAGAGCGCTTTAGGGACAGTCCAATGGGCCTATTGATTGCCACCGATGTGGCTGCTCGTGGTCTGGATATACCAAATGTTGAGCATGTCATTCACTATCAAGTGCCACGCACCAGTGAGAACTATGTCCATCGCTCGGGACGCACAGCGCGTGCCAATAAACATGGAATTACGGTAATGTTCATGGAGCCCGGAGAAGTCAAGAGCTATGTCAAGTTGTACAAGACCCTGGAACGAAGTAAGCAAGCAGATAAGATTTTTAACTAAGTGCATAACTGAATACATTTTGATTATAGCCGAGGATTTTCCGCTGTTTCCCATTTCTGAGCGCTTCCTTGGCGCCGTCAAAGAGCGCGTCAATCTGGCTCGTGATCTGGATAAGGAGGAGCTGAAGCTGCGTCGCACTCAAAGCGAAGAGGGTTGGATGAAGAAACATGCCGAGGAAATGGACATGATCATTGATGGCTACAACGATGAGTCGTAAGTAAGCTTCTTGACTTTTTGGAACCACAAGTCTAACAAAAGTTTTCACTCCAGTGGCAGTGATCAGGATGAGGATCCATTTATCATAGAACGACGACGCAATCGTTTGCATGTGGACTCGGTGCGTGGTAAGCTTAGCGCACTACTCGCCCAGCCCATCTTCCCTAGAGGTTTCAGCTTTAAGTATCCAACGAGCACGGGTCAGCTGCTGCAAGGCTCCGACATGTCTACGAGTCATGGCAAAAGTGCTGTGGAGGCGATGAAAGAAGCCATCGAGGACATGAAACTGGCCAAGAAGCAGCGTAACAAACGCAAACGCAATGCTTAATTAATTGCTTACTAAACTAGTTTAATGTACTCAGAAATATAAAAATAATTGACTAATTATAAATATTTTGTTGAATATGTCATCAATGGACAATGGATTAACTTTTAAAGATATTTGCTTGCATTGCATAGAATGTTTTTAAGTGAGCTATCTGCAATCGTAAATTAGAAAATCTACAGTATTCAGAGAAGATATTTTGAGAGTTGAACCATCTTAGCGCCAAGTCAATGAATGAAAACAACTCAATATACAAATAGAAAACATATATATATTTAAGGCATTTAATGCTTGGACACAAAGTAACGTATGCCGCCGTCCGTCAGGGAACGCGCGTGCTTGGCCAGCAGCGTGGAGACTGAAAGTGTGGGCGTGGTAAAGCAGCTAAATGAAGAAAAAGAACAATTAAAAATGTGTACATCAGATATAGTAATGATCTGTGCTGCTTACTCAATGTACGGTTCCATTTCATCTAGAGTCCATTTGCGCTTCGTTTTAAACAAAGCGCGCATGCGATCATTGATATTGGAGGGCAGCTGTTCCTCGGCCAGCGAACGTATGCATGGCTGTGCGCCTTCCTTGTCCAGGATACCAAGGCCACGCAGATACTCCAGCTTGCAGCACATGCCCTCGGGCAGTGCCTCCTGCCACGTGTTCATAAATTCCTCGTTCCGAAAACGCAGCGTTGGCTGTAAAATATTCTGTGCCACAATGCGCGCCACCAGCGACTCCTGATATTTGTGCTTGTTGGGACAGCGATCACTTGGCTTCGTATAGATATCAAATAATCCCGAAACTATCGCCTCTGGGGCAATGCCTTGCAGCGCGTAAATTGTCTCCTCGCGTTCTATTTCATCCAATGCCCAGGAGTTCTCACTGATCAGTCCAAGCATCAGATTAATAATGCGATACTCATACTCATAGTCTAATATGCGAATGTGATTATCGAATTCTATGGCTCGATGTTGTCGTAATCCCTCCACAAATTGGGCACGACTACATTGCACGGTGTCCAACAGCTGTTGGAAACTGAACAACAATTTGCGATCGATGCAATATTCGTTTTCTGGTCCAGAATAACGAGTCAGCTGCAGCAGTTCACCAAGCTTTCGATAACGTGGTCTTATTTCCCGGCACTCGAAATACTCGTGAAAGATCGTTAGCACCTGACGTTGCTCCAATGTGCGAGGCACCTCCAGATCTTCAGCGCTATCGTTGAGGCTCCGCTCCAGAGACGTATTCGCATTGCCCGTGCGTGGACTCTTTAAGGGCGAAGTGCTGGTAGCAGCGGCAAACTTCAGGTCCGGCACCAAGTAATAAACTATTTGAGATCTCTGCACCTTTCACATCGTATGTCCGCTCGTCCGTACAGAGCACAACCTTCTCATGCAGTCCGCCCTTAAAGTGCAGCGTTTGCACTGTGCGTATTTGCTGCAGCATGTGCTCGTCCAGCTCCAGCAACCGTAGATTATCACTGACCACATTGGCATCGGGGTAATACAAAGCCTGTGTAACTTGTGTGAGCTGCCTTTCGTCCATTTTGGCATGCTTGACAATCGTCCGCACATCTTCCACAGTGCGCACATAACTGAATGAAAGATTAATATACAATATTTATATATTTAATTATTAACTTACTGCTGCGGCGCATTTTCATCTACTTCCATTGCTTCCGAATCCATTGTTTACCTTGCGCGCCAAAAATAATAAACAAAGTGGGATGATATTGATGACCGCAAACATTTATCGATATTTCCGATGATCGATTTTGTTATCTTCGAAACATTAAATACACATTTAAAATGTGAAGTCATTTTTTCACTACATATGTATTTGAAATATATACATTTCATATTTATCTATAATAGAAAAAAGCAGTAACGTAATTACAATACATAAATGTAACTGAATCTGAAATACAAATACCAATCGAAATTTAAGATATCGATTTCCCAGATAGTTTAGAAGGTTAATTGCTGTTGAGCACGGTTCAAAATTAAGAAATTCACACATTTTAAATATATTTTAAATAATTAAGCAACTATATTGTGCTAGAAATTAATAACATAATATTCAGTCGACTGTGACTTTTGCATTGCATTTGTTATTCAAGCGCTTCACAGTCACAGTTACTTCATGCAAGGTGGTTGTTTCGTTACTTGCAACAAGTAACAGGTTTCATTCGAGCATGTGAATTGCTTCACAAAGCAACACACAAATGGAGAATCTGGCAACAAAAAAGAATTGGACGGAGGAGGAACGTCTGGAGCTAGCAGCACAGCTTGATGCTGAGCTCGACTCGTTTATTGACAGCTTGGAGAAGAAACGCTACGAGGAGGGATGGCCCGAAGACCGTTGGCAGGAGGAGATGGACAAGCATCCATTCTTCATGAAACGGGCGCCACAACCAGGTGACGAGGTACATCCCATGTTTGAGGGCCTGCAGAAGCTCAAATACGACCCCGAAGAGAACACACTCGAAGAGCTGGCGCTCAATTACAAAGAAGATGGCAACTTCTATATGAAGCACAAGAAATTCCGCATGGCCGTCTATTCGTTCACCGAGGGCATCAAGACCAAATGTGAGAATCCCGATGTTCTGTCGGTGCTCTACAACAACCGTTCCGCTGCCCACTACTTCATCAAGAACTATCGTTCCGCCTTGAGCGATGCACAACGTGCGCTGTTCTACAAACCAGTCTATACCAAAGCACGGTGGAGGGCGGCGCAGTGTGCACATGAGCTGGACAAGTTTGATGTATGCACGCAGTTGTGCGAGGAGCTGCTCGAGGTGGACATCGATCACAAGGAGGCCAAGGCACTGCTGCACAAGAACAAAATGAAAAAGGTGCCGTATTACACGTGTTTTTTGAAAACTATCGAAAATAACTTACTAATCATAATTCTGAACAGCTGGACACGGAACGCAATGCTCGCAAGGAAGCAGCGGATGCTAAACGCCGTGTGGCACGCTTCAACAAGCTACGCGATGCCCTGGAACAACGAGCTATTAAATTCGACGATCAGCCTTTGAATAAGCGCGTAAACATAAGCGAAGAGCTATTGCGTCCCAAGTTCTTGCCTCTCGAAGATTTCCCAGTGCATTTGGATGAGGATGGCAACACTTTAGTATGGCCCACAGCCTTCTCGTATCCGGAATTTCTACTCAGTGATTTCCAGCAGCAATTACCGGAAACCACAACCATGTCCGATTGCCTTAGCACGCTCTTTGCCGAGCCGTTGCCCTGCGATAGGACGCTCAGTTATCGCCCGGAATCAGTGAACGTGTATTACGAGAATCGAAAAGTAGGCTGCGTGCACAAGGTGAACCCGAAGCTGACGCTGCGCGAGATCTTGAATGAGAAAGGATTCTTTGTGTCTGGAGGATCGCTGCTCTTTTACGTGGTGCCCAAAGAATCGAGGGTCGAGCAGGAGTTTATCCATCAACAGCGACGACCTTTAGTCTACAGTTGAGCAAGAAAATTAAACCATTTATATTTTGGTGTTTTGTTTTATTTTTTGTACATTAACAAAGCATTGATTAATTTTTATTTCATTCGACTTTCATTTGCATTTGTATATTATTAGCAATACTCACTAAGGTTTTAACTTAGTTATTGTACAATATTGAGCCTTTTTTAAAAAAGAAGCTATGGCATTATGCATAAGTTTGTAATTATGATAATGCTTGCAGAGCATTTCAAAAATATGCTAATAAATGAGTTTGTTTTTTGTATAATGGTTTGATATATGTTGAGCACTGCATGGCGTATTTTCAATTGAACTAGTTTAGTTGATACAATTATTCGATTTGATATGTTTTTTACTGCAGCAAAGCCAAAAAGCGTAGGGCATTTGTATTTGTAATTGATAATTTACTATAATTAATATGATCTTAGCTTATGGACATGCAGAAGAGATCAATCTTGGTGCGTTTAAGCGGCGGGCTTTGACTTCAAAAGAAGTCAATGGCAAGTCAAGCTCAAGCCTTACAAATTTATAGTGTTTCTTTTGTTTTTTTTTTGGTTAAGAGTAAGTCAACAATTGGTTTTTGTATAATTTGTTCGTTGTCTAGAAATAAAAGCGTTTTTCATATTTGTTTTACCTATAATTGAGCAGACATTTACCGAGTAATTAGACGAAGCTACCAACAACAACATCAGTAATGATATGAAGTACTAACTACGATTATGTATAAATATATAGTATATAGTTTTGGTAAGCGTAAGTTTTCAGTCAAATCATATTAATGGCAAAATCAAAAGATCAACATTTAAGGCGATAGATCCAATTTGGGGGCGTATTAAATACAAAATAAAACTAAATTTAAAAACTTAATCAAGAGATGCGAAACACAATAAATTAGAGCGTCTAATAATAATAATAATACAATTACAATGACAAATTACAATTAGCTTAATGCTACTTACGGCGACAGGGTACAAAAAAAGAAACAACAAGAACAACAATAGAATTATGTCTTATGGCTACTGCGGAGATTGTGCAGCTTGCGTCGGATTGCGTTGCAACACATTATTGAGCCGCAACTTCAGAGGTGAGAAGTCAATTTTCTTAAAGCGCGGCAAAGAGGCAAATTTCTTTAGACTGTTGACTGTTGGCGGTGCCACAACTTGTACTTGCTGCTGCAGCTCATTTGGAGTATTTGCCACCGACTGCGATTGTGTCATTGCCTTGAGCTGCTGCTGCTGTTTGGTTGGTGAATTGCCAAATTTAGCCAATGTGGCATACTTTTGTAGCATGCGTGTGGCACGTTCTGCCGCCTGATAGCAATGCTCATACTCATCCTCCAGCTGCAGTAGATTACTCTTGCTTCTGGACTTGCATTTGGAACTTGAGTTGCTGCTGTTATTGCTGCTGGAGGAGCTGGCTTCGACCTGAGCTTGGCCGTCGTCAAACTTGAAATCAATGTTCTGCAACATTGCGAGTTGCAGCAGTTCCTCATCACCAGCGCTTACAGTCGATGCCACATCGTTGTTGTTATTATTGTTAATTGTTATTGTTGTTGTTGTGGTTGCTAGTTCGCTTAGCCGCATGGGTGACGGCATAGACGCCCTCGGATATCTTGTGGGCGGCAGTCTTTTTGTTTAACGTTTTAGTCTTGTTGGCTGAAGATGACGATGACGATGACATTGCTGATGATGATGATGTTGTGCTCTGGGCAGCCTTCTGTCGCTGTTCAATGATCTGTTGTGGCGATGATATGTAAAGATTCTCTTTGCGTTCACGTCGCAGCCTGGCGCTGGCTAAGTGACGCACTGCATCGGCGCTGCTGCTGGGACTGCGTCGCTTTCGACTTGAGCGTGTCGCAGCTATTCGGATAATACGAAGGTATCTTATCGTCCACACTAATGATTGATTTGCGTGGAGTCTGATAGTAATCCTCTTCGGGTTCACGCTGCTCGCTGGCTGTCGTTGGCGTTTGTTGCTTGGGCGGCAGAGCTGGCAACAGTGGCGATTCGGTGGGTGTGCTCGTGCTCAGTCCATAGCCCAGACCCAGAGGTTGTGCCTCCAGCTCTTGAGCGGCCTTGATGGCCAAGAGATTCTCATACAAATGCTCGGCCAAAATGCCATTGGTATTAACGGTGGAGTGGATGTGCATCGATTCGTAAATTTCGCTTTCATTGTGAGTCGCTTCGGTGAGAACTGGCGCAACAGTATTGGCCACCTTGGCCGTCTGCTCGTCGGTGTTGCAACTGCTGGTGGATGAACAATAGGAGCCCGTTGAGTAACCGGATGAGGTGGATGCAGTGCTGGTGCTGGGCTTCTTCTCCACTTGTTCTTCATTTTTACTGTTGGGCTTTTGAATAATCGGTGCCATCACACAGTAACCATTGAGATCATCTACCAGTACTTTCTTCTTGCTCTGCAGCAGCTGTGCGTGTGTTAGCGATACGGCGCCATTGGCACCAATGAGATTAATGGTGGATGAGTTGCACGCCGAAAAATTAAAATTATGCGGCAATTGCTCCGACACATTCAGGCTCTCCAGCGAATCGGCGCGACTCAATTGCCGTGTGATCTGTGCCAGTAGCGCATGACGAGAAGGCGGCTCAATAGCCGAATCTTCAAGACTGATGTTCAACTCCTCGCTAGATAAAGCTTCGCCGAATGTGTCTAGAAAGTTGAGCTTAGAGAGATCGGGACTCGAAAAGCTATTGCGTTGTGCATTCTTCAGATGCTGATTGGCAGCATTGCGCTTTAGCGGTGGCGTTGCCTCTGGCGTCGGTGCATTCTCGTAAAGCGCCAGCTCCTGTTCCGGCTGTTGCTGCTCCAGCAGTTGTCCAGTATCGCTAGCGCTACCCGAACGTCGCTTCTGGCCAAAAATGTTGTCCAGCATGATCTTGTATTTCTTCTTCTTGGCCAGCTCGGACTCGGGATTAGTGCTGGAGCGCGGTATCTCACCCGGTTGACACTCAAACGTGTTAATACGTTTGCGATGTGCCGGCAACGGGGGCAACGCCGGCGGCAACTCCAATATGGCTCTGGCAGCGCCAGCATTTGTCAGATTCATCTCCTCGTAGATGCCAGATGCAATTGAAGCACGCGACACGCGGCTTCCATCGAAGATCTCCTCGTAGATTTGCGAGACGCGTGCGGAAAAGTTAAAGCTATTGGCGTCCAGATCAAAGCAAAGGGAATCCGGCAAATTGGGCAGTGGGCCCAATAATTTTTGACTGCTGCAATTACAATTTGACATCAACTCATTGAGAAGGGATATTTAATATGACTTACCTGTTGTCACGACTCAATCGTCGCTGCTCCAGAAAAACTTGACGATACAACTCCAGGTTCTTGATGGACTTCTTCATCCACTTCATGTGCCGACGGCAAGCAGTCTCTGTTTCCAGTGCAAAATATATGAAGCAATCGCGACGATTCTGTGTCCAAAATAGTCCATACGAATGTTGTTTGGTGCGCGACGTTGCCAAACTGATATTGACGCCAGGCACATTAACCGAAACACTAAGCAGCTTATGATGTGTTTGTTGCTGCTGATGCTGTGGCTCATCTTGGAAACTGAGACGCAGGAAGCAGGGCACGCACTTGATGGCCTCGATCTTCACCTGACAGCGTGTCCATGTTTTGTAGCGCAGGGCAATGGCGCGCTTGTCATTTGTATCCAATTTGACATCCATGCACATGGAAATCTCATTGTGATCCATCTTCGGTGGTTCGTTGTGAAGTGTTTGGATGGTTGGATGTTGGGTGCGTGATTGAGATGGATAATGAAAATGCTAACTAATTGCGAAGGAACACTACGTTTTTGTCTTTTTTTTTTGTTGCATGTTTCTTTTCGTTTTTTTGTTCTACTCCTAAATAACGGAGAGGGTGGAGCTCAGCGTGACCGCAATTTGAATCTTAAAATATACCATTTGCGGTAGAGAAAATACGCTGAAGCATCCCCAAAGGATATCGAAAATGGCGGCAGGTTTGAATTGACTGCTTTTTAATTTATTTACAGTTTTGTAGCGACAGTCTAAATGAATAGTATTATCTTTTTTTTTTAAATACATGTATTGTAGATAAGTTTAAAAAAATAAATCACTTAACTGCAGCAATTGAATCAAATAACGGAATTCATATAGGCATTACAGTTTGAGGAATACTGACTTGGTCATATGCAGATCGTATAATTTGTTGCAACAACATACTGCGATAATTAATTAAATTAAATTTCGCATTGAAATTTTTTTAATTTAAGCTGAAAACTAAATAATATTTCAAATTACACAATATAAACAATACGAAATCAATTTTGTTCCCGATTGAAAACAGGGTGTTCCAGCTAATTAACACTTTTCTGTTAAGTATTACGACTCTGAAAATGCGCGACAAATCGATGGTTTCTTGTGGAATTCTCGCTCTGGTCACACAATCAGCAGTTTCGTGAATTATCTGTGGAACGTTGACGTTTTTGTCGTTTTTTCCGAATCAATCATAACGCTCGTGTTAGAATTCCAGTTCGCTTCGAATCGAAGAAAGAAATTTATAAATAAATTAAAGGTCTCTTGTTTGTTTTCATTTACAAAGTCAAAGCACTAACGTAAATTTTATTAGCAAAATTTATTTGAAATTTGCATAATTTACGCAACGAAAGCAGCTGCGTTGTCAGAGCAGCAGCGAAGGAGGTGGTGAAGTGGTGACTGTCAGAAGAAGGTGTAAGAAGGCGGGGTGACCGTCCAACAAAACAGAAGCAGCAGCAGCGCAAAGCGAAATCAAAGTCTCTGCGCATAGAAACAAAGTATCAAATTGAAAATCTATTAAAGTGTGTGTAATTGTTTGTAGTTGATAAAACTAAAAAGTGTTGAAATTCTATAAATAGATCAAAATGGCGCGGTTGAAACATTTCTAATTTACATATATCAATTTATTTATAAAAAGAGAGAAAGAAAATTAGTGATTTCACATTTTTTTGGGTAAGTACAAGAAAAAAAAACATTTTTCTTTTGTTTTTGTTATGGTTTTTTTTTTCTTATCGATGCCTGTCTACGTCACATGCGTGGGCGTGATTCATACATCAATAGTATAATATTTTCGCACTTTGCTCATGGGCTGACGATCCACACACACTTGTTTCTCTTTTTCATTGATTTTCCCTCACTTGACGCACGTGCCGCATTCTAACTGGTCACAGTCGTTTGTCCAATTAGACCAACTGGTATATTAATATCACCCCAAAAATACTTCTTGATCTTTCTCTTTGTTGCTGTTTGCTGCATCAGCTGTTATAAGTGAAAATTTTCCACTTGTGTTGATGTGATTTGTGCTGTGTTTGATAGTGGAAAATTTCCAACCCTCTGCATTTTGGCCAGGTAAACAAACTGTATTCTTTCGGTGCTAACCGTGTTTGCCGGCAGTTTCGTTGCTCACTACACCCACTATACAAGCAAACACTGTCCACATAATAGCAACAACAACTCAAAGTGCACACAGCTTTCAGCTTTTGGCAGCATAGCTTTTGCAGGCAACATTTAAAACTTGCAGCGAAAAAGCTTTTGCAAAACTTGCATTGAGAGTTTATTGACTTTGAAATTGCAGATTGCATTGGCAGAATGATTTAGCTATAAATATGCATTTAATTAATTCTATATGGTAATCCACACGAAAATGTTGCACTCTTTGTTTTTGTTGCGAGAAACTGAGAAGATGACATCATTTAAGAAATATAAATAGTAATGTGCAATCAAATACTTATATTAACAGCAGACCTTCACTTAAATAAATTAAAAGTATTAATTGCATAATTTTTTTGTTTTGCTTTCTTCTTTTCCTAATAAATATCGCTTGCTAAGTGACGCCAAGTTTAGTACGTTGCTGAGCTTTGACATGACAATATATAAATATATGTACTTATAGTATATAGTATGAACAGCTTTTCTTTATCAATGTTTATTGATTTAATGTTTACGCTTTACGCTTCTCATTTTTATTTTTACTTGCAGTGAATTCGTTTTGGACACAGTTGCTTTGCGCATTCCCAATAAATCAGAACGTGCATTAATTGCGATAAATTGTTTTAAATTTGAAAAAAGTGTGTTGAATATTCAAATCGAAAATGGCGCGTTTCAGTAATTTGTTGTTTAATTTAGAGACTAAACAGTTTAACTGTTAAGAAAACCGATCCGATAAACAATTAACGTGAGAATATATATTTAAAATTTGCCTTAACTACATAATACAAAAAATCGAGAACTTGCTGTGTGCGTGTATTTTGCGTGTGTGTGTGTTTTAAACGGGAACAAGGAAGTGCAATAAGAATAACGAAAGTGCGAAAGGGATAGAAAACAGTAGAAAGTATTCACTTACATTCACATACATTCCACGCATTCCACATAGAACACTTAGGGTACGCGCATTCGGTTCTGTGAGAAAATCGCTCTATCTCGCTCTTTTTGATCCGATTGCATTTGCCGAAAGTTAATAAAGGGTCTCAACTGCCTAATGGCAAGTTCGCTAAACAAGACGAGACACAGGCGCAGATTGGCTGCGATCTCGTTTCTATCGAATATCTCATTAGATGGCACACACCGGGACACAAAATTTGGCGCAACATTTGGCAGCAGCATCTGCACGCAACACCAGCAGCAGCAGCATTACAACAACAATAACAAAGGCAACGCAACGGCAGCGTTGGGACTTGGCGCCGGCGGTTATCACCAGCACTATCAACGCAATCATCAGCAACGCAGCAGCCCTCAACAACAACAACAGCAGCAACAACATCAGCAACAACATCATCAACAACAACAACATCAGCAGCAGCAGCAAAATGGCAAATGCGGCGGCAGCGGCGCTGCAGCGCTGCTTTTGTGCAGCGCAGACATTCATATGGGAGGAGATGCTGGTGGCGCCGGGCTCTGCTGCGGCTCTGCTGACGAGTGCGGAGCCACAGCGTTGGACGGTGCCAGCGATGGTGATGGTTTTAGTGAAATTGAAAATCTGGGTCAATACCTGATGAATGTGAGCGAATTGTCCACCCACAATGCATCCAGCATTGTGCCGGTTGAGAGACGCAACATTAAGCGGCCCACATCCTGTGGTCGCCAGCAGCAGCAGCAACAGAGGCATCAGGCTTCGGGCAATGGCAATAATAAGCAGACGCCGCAGCGAGGCGGCAGCGGCGGCTCTGGCGCTGAAAGCGGCAGCGATTCGGACAGCGTCAAGATACCGCTCAAGGTATCTAATTTGGGCAGCGGTGGCGGCGTTGGGGGTGGCTTAAAGCTACTGCCCCTAAGGGAACGGTAAGTGATTCATTATTGCATTTCTTTAATTCAACTAAACATTTCTAACTATTTATCATTATTTGTTTTAAATGATGATTTTGCTTAAAATCATTGTTCGAGCTATAGAAATTATAATTTCCCAACCTATAAAATAGAAATATCTTTCTAAACCATTATGGTTACCATTGTTGGAGTTATAGAATATAAAATATATCTATACTTTTAAAATAATGAATGATTTAGCCTAGCCGAATTCTTACATTATGATAATTCTTAATCAAGCCGAACGCATTTCAATTTCAAGCTTTAAAGGCATAAATAATTTTTTAACGAACAATATCAGGTTACAAATCGCAATATCCTATTTATAGGTTCATGTTATATAATGTCCATCAGACGAAATTAAATAATACATTTTAATAGCTCTCTACATCGAATATAAGATTTAAGATCAACAATCACATATGAAATCCTCAATATAAATTCCGTCAGTGCGATGCTAACATTATTTATTTCGTTATATAACGAATGAAATCTTTCCTATCCAACTTTAAATCAAAATCCACCATTCATAATCTATTTATTCTTCAATTCAGATGTCAACAATTAAGTAATATCAATTTTTGTTTTGCAATATAATACTTCCTTTACAAATGTTTAGCTTACATAGTTGCATCGGTTTCCTTTTCTCTGTTTATCAGATCAAAGCGACAAGTAAAAATAAATCGTTAAATTTCTCAGGGATTTCTCGCATTTTCTTATTTTCCTCCAATTGGTGTGAATCATTCCGATACAATTTTACTATGGTTCCGGCTCATTTAACGGTCGGAAATTTGTTTGTGAAACGATTTCCGATTAAGTTCTACCAATTGACACCTGGTGTGCAATTTGTTTACGCGAACAAACAGTTTCTCATATGTGTAGGGATTATTTCGAAGATCTCAACAGTTTGGCTAATTTCATTTATTTTGCTGTCAAATTTTCTTGGGGTTTCATTTATTTTAGCCGCGGCTTTTGACGTAGTTGGACCGCTGACGTGGCATAAATGGGCATCACTTTTGGTCTTAATTGGGCAATGGCCAAGAAGATCTTATTTTGCATTTTCACAGCTCGCTAAATTTAGGGGTGCTCATTCAAACACTGTCACACTAATTTATGCAAATGGGCGAAGTGTGCCCGTTCAATTAACGCAAATCAAAATGCCTCATTGTAAAACAGCCCACAAATTACTCAGCGACAGTTGTTGCTATTGTTGTTGTTATTGCATGTTGTGTGGTGTCCATTTAATTTAGGCTTTTGTGCTGTGCGCTACAGTTCCCGCTCCGCTCAATAGCGAGGAGGCCTGTCATTACCTTTATTGTTTATGCGCTTCGCACTGTTTGTTTTTTATTGACACGAAATGCCACTTAGTAATACATTTATGGAGGGGGGTGGGGCTTGACGAATTCGCACGCAAATTCTGTTTGACAGTTATGGACCACGCACTATTACACACAATGCGATTGTCATCTTTAAGTCAAAACTTAAATATTTAGCTTGCATTTTCGTAAAAGCACTCGAAAGCTCAAAGAAAGTGCACAACTGCCTTGAACCCCTTCAAATAGTTCAAGAGCTGTCGCATTGCTTCTCTCTTTCACTCTGTTGCGCTTCCTTCACTCTCTGCACTCCCACTCAAAAGCTTTCGCTTCAATGTTAATGCATTGCTCAAGTTATTAAACTTGTCTAGACGTGACTACATAAATATATGTGTACACACTTGTGCATACATGTATGATGTATGTTGTTGCTGTTAGTATTGCACTTTGCAAGTGACTGCGCTTTGGCAGACTGACCTTGTTTCTCATTCGCGCTTCGCTGACGCCCCAACAACTTGTCATCGTATTTGTGTTGTGTCTGCATATGCTGCAGCTTTTGGTGTCACTCACCTGCCTCACCTAATTGGCTTCTTCAAGTATCTTCGAGGCGGTCGCGAATTTTCGCTTTTACCAATAGTAAAAGCTTTGCTTATTTGCATCATTTGCATAGCTCATTTCCATTTCGTTCCCTTAAGATTTGCAGAAATAATGCTTACTCAAACTAACGTATGTATGTATGTAATTGCCATGGCATGTCATATTTTATGGAATATTGTCAAACGTCACACTAAATAACTATATACAGTGGTTCTTATCAATTGGTTTGATTGCGCACGAAAACAACAGTTAGTCGCATCTGATTAGATTATGGCTTTAAATGGCTTATACTGCCAATATCTGGCAATATTTTGCAAAACACGTTCGTCACTATATGGACCCTTAAAAACTGCGCAATACATTGAAGTGCTAAATATGTAGTTACTTGTTTTTAATTAGAAATGTTTGGTAATCAATACTTTAGATCTAATAATATGGACTATCGGCTGTTAAATTAAAGTTGAGGGAGTACTAAAATTAATGGCTAACAATTTCATATCATCATATCATTTTACTTAATGCTTAATAGATTGTTTCTCCTTGGACTCCCTCTCACTCTCGCTGTTTATCATACTTGAACCATAATCATCATCATCATAATCATCATCATCATCATCAAATGATGCAAGCTCGAGAAGCAAATCGTGCATACTTAAACAATTTACCCACAAGGCTTCAATTACTTTGTTGTTTCCGTTTTGAGCTATGTCAGCAACATTCTCCGCAATTTTTCAAAATGCAAATCCCGCTGTCTTTGGGGGAACACTTCCTGTGGGAAATAAATGCCAATAAATGCTGCGCATGCGCGAAAGATGAATCCAAACAAACAAATATGAGCACATCCACATACTACACATTCATGTATTCATTTTGTAAGTGCAGAAAATACTACGACGCAGAAAAGGCAAAGCAAAAAAACAAAATGCAAACTACTTTTAGCCAGTTCTTATTATTGTTGTCATTTTTCGTTGAAGTATGTTGTTGTTTTGGGTTTCGCAGGCAGCTCAGTAAGTTGTTTTGAAATTGGATATACTTTGGTTGTTGATGAATGACCAGCTTAAGAAGAAACAAGAACACAAAACGGATGGAAAATTTGCCGAAAACGTAAACAAATTTGTTTTTGTCGGCATTCAGTCTAACAAAGCGGTAACTCCATCTCGCTCTCTCTCTCTTTCTTGCTCTCTTGGTCTCTCAATTGCGTCATATGTGCACGCTTAATCAGATTTAACGCCCCTGTTGGCAGCTTTTGTGCTCTCTCTCTTCTCTGTTTCAAGGACAAACGCAACGACACTTGAAGCAAGGGCAAAGCTCAAATGGTCTGGCAACGCTAGGCGCTATCCTGTGCTGCGCCGCTTCGTTGCGTTCAATGTCAATGTCAGGGTTGCCCAAAAACCTGTACAGCTTTTGTTTCTCCTCCTTGGCTCATTCTCTAGATAATGCTTCCTTGTCCTTAGATGGCATCTCTTGCAAACTGGGTAACCTTGAATGCTTTTTTTCTCTTTTTTATTGTTATGCTTGTTAGCTGCGTCAACGTCATAGGAACCGGTTAGATTGATTGTTTACTTGACGCAACTTGTGCTTGGTTCTCCTAATCCTTGCATCCTTCGCTTCCTATTGCTGCTGTTTAATGATGCTGTTTAGCGTGTTGCATTTTTTCAAGGTCGTGTGGAAAGTTTTGCATTGCGTTGCAGGGTTGCATCCACCACCATCACCTCTACAAGGGTGGTGGTGGAAATATGTGTGTCAGTGAGGCAGCAGAACAAAGCTGGCTGCTCTATTGGAATTTCTTGCAATTCTGAACAATACCTTAGTGCGCAGTTTGCGGTACTACTTTTACTTCATTATGAGAGCTACCTTCCTTTGTATGAATGTTGTTTGCCTACTAAATGTTAATAGAAACAGCATTGTTGCTCTCCCTTTCGCACACTCCCCGTGTTGTGAATGCCTCACGCTCTTTCTTGTTGCTTATTGTGGTGGTGTGGTCATTTTTCGTTGCTTTTGCTTTTGTGCCCCATTCGCTTTGGCAAAGCTGGCGAATACGCGCTCGAGTTGAAAACAAAAATCAAAATAAAATACAAAAATAAAAATAAAAAAGCGAATACGTAAATAAAACAGCAAAATGAACGATACAACAAAACAAAGGCACAAACTTGATCAAACCGCTTTAAACCTCTTTCAGCTGCTTGTGGAACAACGAACGAACACTTCAAATAAAGTCAGAAATAACAAAAGCATACTGAAAGCTCTCTGCTACTCTCTGATAAGCCACAAACAAACAGGAGACTTGCTTGTCATATGTCGGAATAAGCACACATGTCTGATCACCACCCCCGCCCAATTCTCGCAAGGGGGGAGATTGGGTAAAGTCTCTTCTACTTGATAATCAACATTGTATTTATGAAGCTTATGTACGATAAGCTCTTTGTTTTAGAAACTCAGGCAAATTATGGCATGCTCTTTGCTTATTTCAATATTTGCAAAACGTTTAACAGTATTTTTGGTCTAGTTTTATTATCAGGCCATATCGTTCATCATGCCCGTCTTTATTACAGACGGTCAGATTTACGGATTTATGTCTGTGGTTGTTCTAACCTTGCACAATATATTATTGTGCCATAAGAGCAAACAAATGAATGTTTGACGGGACTCTGTCGTAAAATATGTCTGATTAACTAATCAATTAAGTTCCGCACAACGCAGTATATTAAAGATTTCCACTATTTTGCAATGGTGAATGCACATTTTTATATCGTACGATATATCGATACGATATATACTATGTTCGCTTGATTTGCTAATGCATTTTCATATCAAATATACGTGCGAAAATAGCCTTTGCCCATCTGAATTTTAATGAAGACTACACTTAGTAGAGAGCACGTGATACAAATGTACATGTTTACTATATAGTTGTGTACCGTGACTCAAAACAACTGTGCAATACACACTGATAAATGCAATCAATAATGTTAGCCAACAACACTCTTGATAAAAACAACGAAGTTTGAGCTAATTTGATAGCTTTTTATACCCGCCAAACATAGGGTAGAAGGGTATTATAACTTTGTGCCTGCAACAAACGCATGTAAAGTGTATATATTCTTGATCAGTGTCAACTTCCGAGTCGATATCATTTGTTTTCGACAGCACGTCCATTTCTGCCCTCGCAAATATATTTTGAATTTAATAAATATTTTGATTCGTTCTTTTTTTTTAGAATGTATTTTAATAAAAATGAGTAGCGGGTGTCTGATAGTCGATCACACTCGACTATAGTTTTCTTAGCTTTTCATTTGTCTAATGGGCACAGTAAATATAACATTAAACACACACTTTCACAATAAAAACAAGAATTTGTATTTATACAAAATATCTAGAAATTTGTACATTAATTTATACATACATCGTATTGTCGCATTCATTTGTTTATTTATTTATTCGCATATGTTTGCCTTTCCCTTTAAACATTTTCTGTATTTGTTTTGCCCACAGATGTGGAATGACATTACTTATTAAACACTTTGCGACAATAATACATATAATATTTGCAAGAGCTAATTATCGTTTTGAACCTATGCCAAAGAAAAATGCAAGATACATTAAAATTTGAACAGCACAATTTATTGCTATATTTACTGTGCTTATTAGACAACTAAAAAAATAGAATATTTAATGAAATATATTATTAAACATTTGAATTTTTGATGGTTAGCTAAGCGAGAAAAATTAAAAGTGTACTCAGTCGTCTTCCTATTAAAATCTTCTATTTGTTTTGTTTGTCTGTGTGTTTAGTAGCACTTGTGGCATTATTTGCACACTGATAAGGTTTCATTGCTTACATTCAACAAAAATATATTTTACGAAATTAATGTGCATTTTAAGCAAATTAAGTTTCACTTTAGCAATTGAACAACAAAATGAGCTTCGAAATAATTTCATAATACAGGATTTTAAATTCTCAGTAAAAATAACGATACGAAATTGGACGGAAATTAATACCAAATTTGCTTAGCTGAAAGAAAATCAAATGCAATTTAAAATAATTGCGTTTTTTTAATTATGACAAGCTAATTCGATAAATTTGCAAACTGTCAATTATTTTGTTTGGGTGCAACAAATGAATTGATTCAATTATATTATGAAAAAGATCAGATGAAATGAAATTAAGAATTTTCTAAAAATCCTTGACAATACCTCGCATATCATAAGATGATCCAGCTGCAGAAAGACCTTCAAACAAAATTAGGAATCAATTTGTTGAAAAATTCAATAAACAAATGTTATGAAATTTAAATATCGCGTGCTTTTCGAATAGGCGCACAGATATTGATAAGCGGATGGCTTCATTATTGTTAAACGAAGACGAAAAAAGAGAAAACCAAAAAAAAAAACTGTCCAAAAATACTCACACATAAACAAACACAGGCGTAGACAAAGGAAAGGTCCGCCACCTGCACATAAATGCCAGTGCATTCACCTCTCTCACTCTTTTTCTTCTACTTTATGCCCGCATATAATCTTTCTCCGTCTCTCCCACTGTCCCTCTAATCTTGGCATAAATACCGTTTGGTTACCACGCACGCACTCATGCACATAAATGACACACTCTCACTTACATGGTCGCTTGCTGGCTCGCTCGCTCTTTAAAAGAGTCGATAAAGTTTCGTAACCCATAAACCGCTGCTTATGCGTGGCCCTTTGCACTCATCTTCTCCAACTCACACACTTGTGTATAAAGAAGTGATGAGTGAGTATGTGTGTGTGTGTGTGTGTGTGAGTGCGTAGATATGAAAATGTTTTGTATTTACGGTGACCTTCCCTTCTGTGGTCTTCTGCTGTGCGTTGTTTTTCTATTTGTTGGAAACTCTGCGCGCCTATTAGAATACTCCAACTAATTAACGGGTTATGACAGGCTTGGCGCCACTTCATCATACGAGCCCCCCCTTTATAAGCAATGCGTGGAAATCCATGTTGATAATTTATGGTTAATAAGTGTATTGGACACCAATTTGATTGGGGACTTGCTTTTGCAGGTCGCGCAACCTCGATCTAGACCAATTATCTCAAGGTAATTTGTCAGGCGCACAGAAGTTCATAGCAATTACCTGCCCTTCAACTGCATGTTTTTCATGTGTATTTTTTCCTATTTTTTTTTGTTGTCCAATGAACAAACATAAACAATAGACAAAGAGCGTGGCGATAAGTGTGACTTTATGATCGTTGCGTTGGCCCTGCGACCAAACTAACATCTTTGTGCTGCACTTTGCTGCGACCCTGTGAAAATATCGATCACCTCTTTTGGGGTGTGTTGCAGTTGTTTTGCTGCTAAAAGGAGTGACAGAGAGAGCGTAGAAAACTGAAACAGCACGATCCTACGATCTCGTTTCATTGCGTTTCAAAAATAAACAAATAGAGAGTTGTACTCACACGTGCGGCATTCAGAGACCAAAATAGAAGCATGAATAGATTATTGGGATCTGTCCAAACTACAATTTCTTGTGTGTTTCCGTCAGTAATACAGAAGATAAATCGACTTTTTTTTGCAAATCTTTTATGTTTTTTAAATTACGTAAAATGTTATTTTTTTATATATATTTGAATTTTAATAATTAGAAAATTATTTAAATGAAATAGAATGTGTAAATACTAAAATCTTTTAAATGAAATAAGAATGTTGTAAATTTTGTTATAAATAGCAAGTATTTCATAACCTAAACGAAGATGTTGCGATATTATACGCTAATCGTGAATTTCATGGCATAGACACAACCATTTGCTGTTCGTGTAAACGTTATTTTGAACTAAAAGTATAATAAATACATATATACAAAAATATACTCATTTGTATGCGTTGTTTCCATACACGTTTTGAAACTTCTTCAAGGTGAGATTTGCTTACGTTTATTAAGTTAGTGTTCAGATATTGTTGAGCGCCTGTTGCGCAGTAGATCCGAATTCAAGCGAATAATTCTAATTGCTTCCCCTTCTCTTGCAGCACATTTAGCAATGGTGCCGGCGAGCAGAGTTTGCAGCCAGAGAGGCGGGCACGCTTGAACACGGCACCAGGACCGGGTATGCGCGGAGCGGCGTCCAACACTTCGGCGATTATTGGCAGTGGCGGTCTTAAACGCAACTACAACATTCGCAGTGGGTCGAGTGCTAGCCATATTACGGATGACAGCAGTACGGAAAGCTTAGCGCCAGCTGGCAACTATGGTGGCAGTTTTCGCAATAGTCTGAGTAAATCCGTGCAGATTAGTGACGGACGCAGGGGAATGGGCCCGGGACTGGGACTGGGACAGCGGGAGGAGCGCATGGTGTTGGTATCGCGCAAGGTGCCATTTTTGATATTTTCCGCATTGCCCTACTACAAAGGCAAAAACGGACGGTGAGTGTGACTCATAGATAGATTGCGAATGAAATTACATCATTAATTAATTCATTTTTGCAGTGCTGAGTTGCGCAAGGAGGATCGCCGTCGACGCAACCCATCTACGTCGCGACCATTGAGTTCCATCAATGATGCACCCTTCGATCCCTTCGATTTGCTGGGCATACAGAAGGCCGAGAGCGGTCAGGTGAGTTGTGAATGAAATATGTTTAACAATATAACAACTATCTAATTTGAAAAATGTTTGCATTTTAGGATATCTCCTATGGCCACCTGTTGATACCGTCACGACAGTATGAAAAGGAGCGTAAGAAGCATGGCAACGCTTCAACTAATCCCTCGATATTTGAGAATCAAATGGAGATTACGAGCACAGCTGCTCTCAGAAATCATGGCATTGCGAGGTTTGTGCCAACTCGAAGACAGACTTTTTTTATTTATTTATTTTATTTTTTTGAACATGAACATTTCCTACATTTATCCCATTTTCGCATTGTTTAAAAAACCTCATATTTCATACATTTAATATCAATGCATTTCCAAATATTTTATACCTATTATCCAGAGACCCTGTACAATAATGTAAATTCATGGTTAAGATATTATTATTATACTCTTGTAAATTGTATAGAATTGCAACTTTGAGGATTATTTTCCAAAAGAATGTTGTATAGTTTGTCATAATGCCTTAAAGGTGTCGTAAAATTCATTCTATCAGCAAGTTATTAATACTTTTTTATTTACTTATTTTTTATGTCCGTCACATGATAAACAACATTTTCGACGGTCATATATATCGTTAATCGCTGACTAAACCGAAAGTTGTACATACAAATACAAATTTGGGGCGTAGCCTTAGTCATCGATGTCGGGATCGTATGACCGTGTAATGAGTTACCCAATACCACAGTCAGCAAATTAAGAATTTATATAATCGAAATTCGAATATACATTGTAGCGAGGCAGAGAGCTATATTTTTAGTGTACCCTATTTGCTAAACCCATATCCATACCCAAGCATTTATTTATTGTTCTCGTAACAACAACACCAAGAACGTTTCGATGCATTTTGTACCATTAACTAATTGCTAATCATAACGCTTTGCACTACTTCGTTTCAGCACAAAAACCATAACCAAACGTCAAGGCAAATGGTAAATTTTTGAAGCAGCTAATATAAAAAAAAAAACGTAAAAACGTTGTCAGCGACCATCGGTCTCGGTTTATGGAGCATGTGTATTAACCATTTTTGTTGTAGTATGATCAACTAGAAACACGCCCATAAACTCAGGTTGTGTCGCTGGCTGCGGCTTAAACGAAGCTTAAATGTATCTTCACTAACAAAAATTCACACTTCACACTCTGCACACATTCGAAAACTTGCAAAAAACAAAAAAATGCTTCAACTAACTTTTGCTAACTCTTCACGCTTTTGCTCTTGTTCACAACAACTTGGCGACAGATCATAAAAATATAGAAATACTTTAATCGTTGTCTCATGCTTTTACAGGTGCTTTACGTACGAGAATAACAATCGCAATAATGCAGCGAGTCCTACACCCGAAATCAAGTTGGACATGGACATGGAGAGCATTATTCTAACTGGAGATGGAGCACGAGGTCTGCCGGTAAGTTTTAAGTTAAAAAAGATTTTCAACTCTGTACAACGACTAACAAATTGCAATACATTTTCTTTTAGTACCAACAGTATTCGGCAAGCATTCTTGATGATCCTGAGCTTATTGCGGGCAAGCATCGCACTCTGCTGACCTTTACTTCGTACATGACCTCGGTGATTGACTATGTGCGCCCATCGGATCTGAAGAAGGAGCTCAACGATAAATTTCGCGAAAAGTTCCCCAGCATACAGTTGACCCTAAGCAAGCTAAGAAGGTAGCTAACTAAAACTTTCCACAATGTTTAACATGTTGAACTAATGTTCTTTTTAATTGTAGCATCAAGAGGGAAATGCGTCGCATTAACAAGCTGGATACTCGTATCGATCTGGTGACCATCTCACAGGCATATGTTTACTTTGAGAAACTCATTCTGGCCAATCTGATCAACAAGAGCAACCGCAAGCTGTGTGCAGGCGCCTGCCTGCTGCTCAGTGCCAAAATGAACGATGTCAAGGGCGATGCACTGAAGAGTTTGATCGAGAAGACGGAGAATGTGTTTCGCTTGAATCGCAAGGAGCTCATCTCGTCTGAATTTGCAGTGCTCGTTGCTCTCGAGTTTAGTCTGCATGTGCCAATGCATGAGGTGCTGCCGCACTATCAGCGATTGCTCTACGAGTCCTAGAGTTGGCCCAGGCGCTGCGCCGAAGGACGTTTGACGGCGGCAGCGCAAGCAGCGGTGGCCCTGGCAGCGGCGACAACGCGACATCATTTGCGTCGCAAGGGCAGTCGCAAGTAGATGCATCAACAACAACAAAAAAGTGTTGCATACTTTGGGGCTACGCGCTGATCGCAAATGTACTTACATTGCATACTTTTGGGTGTTGGATTTATTATTATTATTATAACGAAGTAGTAAATATTTAAGTGAACTTTAAGATTTGCTATAGCAAAGTAAACGATTAAACAAATTGACAAATTGAGAAATAATAAACAAACAAAAAGGCAAAGGTAAAAATTACATAGTTATAATCCCCCTGAAAATCCCCACGTATGGGCAGCAGGCGCTTCCAACATTAAGTAGCTACTAAGTGTTTAGCTTTTATCGCGTTATTTGTATTTTTTCGGTTTTTGTTATAGATCAACTATGAATAAATTAATAAAATGACAAAATTATATGAAAACAACACAAGAATTGTGTAACATCATTTACATGCGCACACGCACTGAGCGATAACTGGAAATACTACGACGAACGCTTATCAATTTCAGTTGACTGCGGTTGACTGTGGTTGTTGTTGTTGTTGTCACAGTTGGTGGGGCCCCATGCAACGTGTAAATATTCAAATTCAACCTGCGGTACATATCAACTCGGGTCGGCTCGGCACGATCTTCGCTTCCAAACATTGCTGCTAGCCGCATATGCAAAGCTAACTAATCCGCCCCAACAAACCACCTGATGAGCTTTAGTTCTCAAAATCCAAGCAACCCCCATCCCAAACTCACATGTACATATATGTGAAATCAATTGGTTATTTGTCGTTGCTGGGGCTCCATCAATCAAAAATCAATAAATAATTTGCGATCGATTATTTGTCAGCGCAACAGGCGCTCAGAGGTCGACAGCAACAGGCGGCCAGCGGTATGAAAATAAAAAAAAAAAATGAGGAGAAAAAAAACTAAACAGTTCTGCTTGGGGTCTATAAACAAATGCGGGCCACGATAACCCGAAAAATACTACAAATACACACACACGCGCACAGTTGGTCCGCTTCACCATATGCATTACATTGTTTGTTGTTATTGTTAGCAGTTAACTCTGTTGGGTGTTTTGTTTTGTGTTTATGATAAGCGCATGAGTTGATGACGTGGTTGTTGTTCTTCTTCTTCTTGTTGTTGTTGTTGCCTTTACCGATTTGGGCAGCCAGCAAACGGGCAGAGGTTGCTCTGCTGCACACACGAAATTGAAACTCAATCGTGCTAGCTTCATTGTGTGTGCATGCATGTGTATGTGTGTGGGTCTATGTGTGTGTGTGTGTGTAGAGTGTGCGCTGCATTGTAATCAGTTTTTGTCTTATCAGCACCCAGGGTCGTTGTCGCCGTGTTTCTCAGACAACGGTAAAGGGAATGCAATTACAGTACAGGGAGTGAAATGAAATGAAGTAAAGCATGTATTTTGTACTTATTTATTTTACGATTAATATTAATTGCTAATTAAACAGGCTGCCAACTCAGGCTGATATGTTTGTCCAGTGTGTACCCTTTTTCGAACGATCAAATATCTAAATAATTCAAATCAATTAGCTTTTGTCAAGTAATGTCACATCATTACTTTTTCCTTGATAACCGATAATTAACCAATTGTGAATTTTAGTGTGAGCTGATAACCGCTCGTAATTCGTTTTAAAGTATTGTGTCATTTATAGCTTGTTAACTTATCAAGTGAAATATGCCACTAACATTGAAACTGTAACGGAGTTCAGCATACTTGCAAACTTATCAACTCTCAAATGAATTGAATGGACAAGTGTTAGAACTCATTAGTGCACAGCATTTGCCGGCAATGGCGTAGTACATACTGACAGACACGTATTCTCTATCCAAAATTGTATGTATGAAAATACATATTTTATGTGTGTGTTGTGTATGTTTGGATTTTCCTGACTGTGCCACATGCCGCATGCTGTTGCATAATGGAAATGCTTAAAACTAATTAACGCAAAAGCAAATGCCGGAACCGAATCAGTATGCGTTCCTGCTCTCGCACTCTGTCTCTCTGCAAGACCCCCCCACTCTAACGCTCTCTCTCTCTCCTTCTCTTGCTCGCTTACTCTATAACGCTCTTCTGCACTCGCTTGTGGCCGGTCGAATGGTGTGTTTTATTCTGTTCTCCTGGTACAGGCGTCTGCTGGCTGTCTAGGCTGTTGGCAGAACAGCGGCAGCAAACGAATGCTCGCCTCGCTTTATTTGTTTTATTTATTACTCATTAGCACGCAAGACCGCAGCGCAGCAAAAGCGTTCGTTGATGACTTTTCCCATCTTTAGCTCATTTATTAAGAAATGGCAAAAGAGCACACAAACACCCCAAACAGGGCGCAGCACACGCACATTAGAGCACAGTACAGCACAACATGAAAACAGCACAATTTCCACACAGCAAAACTTTTTCATTAAAATCTCGTATTTATTTCGTTCATTAAGTTGCGCACTTTTTGGGTCTCCCCAATTACGAGAGCAGTATGGCTGGCTGGCAGGCAGCAACCATCCCTGTCATCACCCCCCAAGTAGACCACATGGCGTTATCTTTTGTGGCTTTTGTTGTTGTTCGTTAACAGTTTTCGTTAGTTAGTTAGTTAGTTGGCACACTAGTTAACTTTGCTGCCTACGAAGTTGTTTTGCCCTCTGCGTTGGCCAAACGCTCAACGCTGATTGGAAAGTTCTGTCTGCATTTTCTGCTGCGGCGCCGTTGCTGTTGCCCGCTGCTGCTGACGCGTTTCTTTTGCTTTCGCTGCTGCTGCTGGCTGCTACCGCAGTTGCTGCTGCCGCTGCCGCTGCTATGACTGCTTCTGTTGCTTCTGCTGCCTATCTGCTAGCTGTGGATTTCTGTGCGCCTGATACTGTGCGCCGAGTTAATTGGTTTGCAAACAAATTAACCGACGTGGGTGTGTACGTTTCCTAATTAGCAGCTTTTGTAATTAAATATGCCCGCAGCCATTCAACACACACACACACACGTACTCTCATGTGTATGCCAGCACTCCCTCTCTCTCTCTTTCCCACTCTCCAAATGCCTCTCTCTCTCTCTTTCACTATGTGTGTGTGTGTACAATGGCATAACGGTTCATGTGACTGTAAAGCACAGTGGCAGCTACTGGGGGGCGACTGCTGGCTAATGAACAGGCAATCCCCCTTATAGTACGTCCCAGTCATGAAATGCGAATGGGGGGAGACTGAAGGGCAATGCGGTAACAACGCTGACGTCCCGAATGAAAATGCATTTTAATTAGGGGTTTTTGTTGGCTTTTGTTTTTAGTTCTTTTTTCCTACTGCTGCTGTGGCTGATGCTCGAAGTGCTGCGTTGCTTTGGCGTTCGTTCATTAGTTGAAAGGAGGCAAAACTGAACAGAGTTGTCGAGTAGCGCGAATATGCTTAAATTAATTGCAATTCGAATAATTTTTTAAACATCATTAAAAATAAGCATACAACAGACTCATCTTTTTTTAAGCAACTATGTTAATTAAATTGAAACTAAATATTTTGTATATGATACTAAATAGTTTGTTTTATCTTTAACATCAATTCAGATAAAACGAAAAGCCGTTTGAGTATTGAAACTTATTGACAACCCTGGAAACTCCAATGGAACGTTGCTAGTGATGCCCATGCATACAAACTTTCACATAAACAGACTCACATACATACATAGTTAGCAAAGTTTGTCCTGACTCTGAGTCTACTACCCGAGGCAGAGTCCGTGCCACGGCTTGCCATTCATTGTTAATTGTTCTTTTTGTGCTTCGGTTCAATTGAATTCAATTTGAGCAGCACCGAAAAGGGTCCAATTAAAAAACCACAACAATTAACGAGCCAAGTGAGTTAACTTGGCATAAATGGAATTTTAATTGGCAACATGAGAGCGGCAGCAGCAGCAACAACAACAACAAGAACAGCTACCAGTGAAATGAGCCAAGAGCCGGAGCCGTAGTGACTTGCTGAGTGCCGATAAGTGAGTGCAGTGCAGAACCGTCAGTGAGTGCATAACAGAGGGGGGCAATGGAGGGATCGAGGGGTATGCATGGCGCATTGATGGAAGAAAAGGAGAGAGAGCAGAGCAGAGCTCGTTACGAGCCGGGAGTAGTTAAGTAAATGAGCATTTTGTTTCACTAATGAACACTAATGAATGCCGGAGACAACACTTGGGTTAAGCTGTATACGTGTGTGTGTGTGTGTGTTTGTATGTCTGTGTGTGTGTGCTGCCTTTGTTGGTTTGGGGTTTTTGTGTTGTTAATTAATAAACACGAAAGCCGGCTCAGGCTGGGGACCATTGTGTGCGTCTCCCTCTCTCTTTCTCTCCCTTTGTCATTGTGTGTGTGTGTGCCCAGTTTTGAAGGGGTTAAAATAAGCAATTAGTTGGATTTTCAACTAGGCGCACAGCAAACGGAGAGCCGTCGAAATTGCCGGCAACAGGCAGCAGCAGCAGCAGGCAACTTTGGGAGGCAAGCCGACGATGACATGAAAAACTTTCAAACTGTTGCCGACCAGAGCGGCAATGGGCAATGGTAACGACTATGTTGCGACGTCGCTTCTTCTAACGAGAGCAGCAGCAGCGGATAGGAACCGCCTCCGTTGAGGCTTGCGCTTCGGCCTAGACTTGGGCCTGGGGTCGAGTTCCCAGCGTCAGCGCTAGCGCGAGAGGAATCCGAGCGAGGTACGAACACTGGCTTCGCTATTGTCGCTAGTACCACATGTAAGCCTGCCACGCATTGCCGTCGACTTCGATGAACTCGCAGTCAACTGGCATTTTGTGGTGTGTTTGTGTGGGTGAACGGTCGAACAAAATTGTTGCCTTGCCCTTGCGGTTTCTCGTTGTAGTCTTTAATTACTGTGAGGTATTTGATGCTGCTGCTTTGCACGTGACTTGATAAATTACCGCTGCTTCCGAAAACATGTCAGCTTAAATTATGTAGTGTGTCATTTGGCGCAAATAATGGGGAAAGTGATGAGAAACCAGGGAGGGTTGACAAAATACTCTACAACTACGGTGACCTTGATTGAAAAGCAAGTTTGCTTAACACATAGGGCAAATTTAAAGCGTTTAGCAACAGTATAACATCGATAATTGCACAGCCATCTTATACATCAAAATTAACGATTAAATTAAATTGTGTCAGATTTAATTTTTTAATTTCGTCAATTATCATGAATGTGAAGTTAAACATAGGTTTTAATGATTGACTGTATTATACTATATTATATTATGAATACTATATACATATAAGTATATTTATATTTATTTATTATTCATTTATTTCAATAAATGAGTAGAAACTAGAATAAGAAAGTGAGGAAAGCTACAGCCGAATATACTCGACTGTGAGATACCTACCAATTTAATGATTACAAAATATGCTAATTTGTCAACGAAAACATCTAAGACTCGATAGCAAAAACCCTACTTCGTAAACAACTTCTAATATTTTTATTTGATCGAAACATAGAAAGGAATTACAACTTTTCTATATGTACCAAGCAAAAGGAACGGTTTTCGATCCCTTAATGTAACAAATACATATATATTCTTAATCAGCGCAAACTGCTGAGAAGACATATAGACAAATCAAGTTTTTTTTTTAGATTTTTACCACTTCCACTTTCGTATTTTTAGAAGATACAATAATAACTATAGTATGCACCATTCCTGAAAATTTGTTTGCAATCAGATACAAATTGTAGAAGTTATTTTAAAAATACGGATTAGTGACTTTGGTTGCAAATCTGGTATATTTTGCAAAATGCCAAATATAGTTCATGAATGCGGTAAAGTTTTACAATACGGTAATAAAGAAAATGGGTAGCGGTTATCTCACACTCGATTATAGCCTCCTTACTTCCTGAGAAAAAAAAACGTGAAAAACGAACACAATATTAAGATTTAATTATCCAGAGTGATCTTTATAAAAGAGACTTGAAAGTTTTAAAACTGACATTATTTAGAGGAATGATAATTGCGTTTTCTGATCCCTCTCATTCGTAGCAAAGTCTGACAAAGCCGATAAAATTGATATTTTTATTTGAACAGAGCATGTGTTATTCGAATACTCTCTTCGATGTTACGCTTGCTAATTACTTCCTAATATCTTTGACACTTGATCTAGTAAACAACAAGCCCACAAATAAATCTAAGCAAAAGCTGCAACAAAATAAAAAAAAAAAAACATGAAAACAAGACTACAGAACAGCTTTATTTATATAATTTGAAATCGCCCATTTAAGACATATGAATCACGTAACTGCCGGCAATTATAATGGCCATATTAAAATGACAGATTCGACTCGAAGACAGCGATCAACAGCTTGCTTCAGCTTCAGCAGGGAGCTGTTAGAGAGCTGGTGTTTATTTTTGTCGTCTTTTATGGTAATCGTCAGAGACGCGGAATCGTATTGTACTGTTACTGAGATTGCTCAACAAAACAAAATGCCGACCTGTGGAGGTGGCAGCCTCAGAGCTGAAATGAACTGAGCTGAGCTGAGCTGACATTGCCAACACGTTTGAGCTTGGTGTTAACTGACGTCAGCGATTTAAATGAACGTGTGGGTCGATAGCTGGGCCAGGCAAAACAAAAAAATAACAATCAATTCCAGTCAATGTTAGAGGCAAAGCTGAGGTGAAATCATATTTTAGAATATCGCTGGCGTTTGGAGAAGTCAATCGAATTTTGAAAACGCGTCGAGCGCGCATCGTTCCACACTCTCGAAACATAAACGAAACGAAGCCTACGAAAATTTATTAAAATGGCATTGCGCAAGAAAAACGACTACATACCCATTAAATGCGAGGGATGGAATGGCAAATTCGAGTATCCTGACGGTGCTGTCAACAATGTATCGAAAATCCGTCGCTATAATCAAAATGTGACAAATACAAATAACTTTTATGGCTTCAATACGGAACCTATTGTCTTGCCCACTGCATGGGACGGCACCTTTGTCAAAAGTGGTGAGACACGGATCAAACCCGAGCGCAATCGTTCCGATGATCAGGACTACTTCGACTACAACACGGATCCAACCATTTTGCCACCCACTTGGAGCGGAGAATTCGTTACCGATCCAAACGATGTGCGTATCATACCCGAGCGTAACTTTTCCGATCCCAGGGACTACGCCGAGGCTAAACGTTTCAAGGTTGTTCAACATTAAGTGAGAGTGAAATGTGAAGTGCAGCATCTACTAACAATGTATTGTTCTATTGATTATATTTTGGGAACACTTTCCCCAAATTACAACATACATACATACTACTTTTTCTATGTTCTCTTCGGTTACACATTGAAATTAACCTAAGCGTTGTATTTGAGTTTTTATTTTTATTGATATGTATTTATTATTACACGTAATAAAAAAAAATTGTGAAAAAGTAATTCAAATTTGCATTTAAAATGGAAAGTTAAGGTATGTTAAAAATAATGTGGGTGTTTTGCTTTCATGTAGGTGTTGTGATCGAATGATATTATTATACAACTTTTTCACCTAAACTCGGATAATATAGACTATTATTATACGTTGGTTACAAGCCCAAAAACATATCATGGATATTAAAAAACAAAGGATTTTAAATAAATCACAGAAAATCAGTTTAAAGTACAGACTTTATTTAAACCTTGGTTACATGCCAAAAAACATAATGGATATTTAAAAAAAAAAGGATTTTGAATAAATTACAGAAAACCAGTTTAGAATATTTATATGGCATATTTTCAGCATATTTGTGGTATATTATGTTGGTCCATTTTGAGAATATTACCACAAAATTTCACTTTTATTCAAAATGGGTAGCGGGTATCTTACAGTCGAGCACACTCAACTGTAGCTTTCTTATTTCTTTTAACCTCAAATGGAATATGGTACGTGAATGTATTAAGTGGTTATGCAAATGTGTATTTGCCAAGTTAATTATACACCTATAGGCAACTATGTCTTATCTGTTTAGGGCATTTTCTGGTTTATTCTGAGAGTGTGATTTATCTAATTGAATGTATTATTAAAATAATCTGAATTTACTATTGTATGTAATAAATAATTTATTTTATTGTAGAAGTAAGCAACAGAACCACAACTCTATATTATAAACATATGAGAATTTATTAAGTATATACCTAATTTATGAGCTGACGACAACGCTCAAGTAATCACGGTTCCAATAATAACTATTGCCTATTGGTGTTACTGACAATCTAATTTATATTGTTGTGTGATGAAATTATGGCCGCCGCTGTGAGTCTTAGATATATAATGCAAATTGGTAAATAAATTATATTACAGCAGTACGTGTGTAAATTCCAACCATATTTTAACAAAATTGCTGCTAAAAATAAATTTTTATGTTCCATCGTTATTAAAAGGCAAGAAAATGTGTTAAAAATATATTTTTGAATCTGACCCCGACGTGAATCGAACACGCAACCTTCTGATCTGGAGTCAGACGCGCTACCGTTGCGCCACGGAGTCCTCAAATAGTTGCATACAAATTGACTACTTAAGGTTTCGTTGCCATATTTTCCAAATAGCAAATACTAGAACAGGTGGCAACTCTGAATTACAATGCCACTACACGAAATAATGTGCTGGCAAATGTGGCAGCGAATAAAAAGAAAATATTTCCCGCCAAATATTCTTAACTTACAAGTATTTTGTATTTTAGATGGTGTAGACAATAAATTTTTTAATTAAAAGAAGCGGGAAAAAAGAAACCCACTTTAAAAAGCTGTTTTTTTTTTGTTTTCAGCAAAAATATGTTAATCTGAGCGGTGTGGAGTTTAGCGGTTCTTCCCTTTGAAATCTTAAAAGGTTTTCTCAATATACTGTTACTGACAAAAACAACCTAGAAATTTTGTCGACACCTCAAAATAATTCCAAGCAAATTCCTTTGTCACGATTTTTTATCATCTTCTTAAAAATTATTAAGCATTGAACTCAGCAGTGCTACTAATGCGAAAAACACTGCTGCTGGGAGATATCGGTATTTAAAATACTTACCGACTTATATATCGATAGAAGAAAAAATGCAAAATTACTAATCGATAGCGTTTGGCATTCCTTGCATTCTTAATCGCAGCCAACTTCACATCAACGCGTTCTCGGTATAGGTTTTAGCCATTATTTATTCGCAATAAATGCGAATGCAATTGCGAAAGTTCATTTAATTCGCTTTATTTGCGAAATAGGACTTAATTCAATAGTCTGAAGTTTAATATCGCGAGTTTTACATACTTTTTACCTTCTAAATTCGAAGTTTTCTTTCCGCCTCAGTCTCAATTGTGCGCGAGAGTGTGTGTGTTTGTGTGTATTTCTGTGCGTGACGCGCTACTGCCGCCATTCAAGATTGAAGCGAAAAAATGGATTTGGCGAAGCTGGACAAGATGAAGGTGGTCGACCTGCGTACCGAATTACAAACGCGTGGTCTGGATACCAAAGGAGTTAAAGCTGTGCTTATCGAACGTTTGCGGGCACATGTAGAAGGTGCTGCCGGCGGCGGCGATGGAGGTAAGCTGTGTGTGTATATTTGTGTGTATGTATGCGTGCGCGAGTGTGTGTATGCATCATTGCGTTTTTAGTTGCGTATTTGTATTTGTGGGAGTTTTTGAATGCTCATATGTAAAAGTGTTGTGTGAGTGTATGTGTACATGTAACGCGGCTTAGCGTGTTTTTAATTGTAAACTCGCCTTACATAACCACACAAATATAATAACATTAATATACATAAATAATTAATTTTGTACGCTATAGATGGCGCTCCATTGACACCAAGTCGGCGTCAACGTCGGACGCGATCAATGTCACGATCTCCATCGCCGGTTGCAGCGGCACCGGTCGCCACCGAACCCAATCTGGAAACTCTAGAGGAAGAGGAGCAGCCGCCAACCACTGGAAACGAGCCTGAGGT
Organism: Drosophila niveifrons; assembly: GCA_035046325.1. Taxonomy (NCBI): domain Eukaryota; kingdom Metazoa; phylum Arthropoda; class Insecta; order Diptera; family Drosophilidae; genus Drosophila; species Drosophila niveifrons. The sequence continues at coordinate 819,065 of JAWNOC010000025.1, forward strand.
TGATGCCAAGCCTGCTGCTGTGGCTGAAACTGAGCATGCCGATGAAGAGGACGAAGAAGAAGATGATGCACAAGAACAGGAAGAAGAGTCGAATAATATGGAACAGGACCACGAGGAAGCCGAAGAGGAAGAGACGGATGCAGCTGCCTCACAAGCCGAGCAAAATGAAGACGATGTGGCCATGACAGACGAAGCTAACAAAAAGGAAGAAGAAGAAGAAGCCGATCAAGAGTCTAATGACTCTAACCAGCAAGCGCAACCGGAATGAAACGGTAGAAGAGCATGATAATCCAGCTGCTGAGGCGGATTCCAAGTCCAATGCACATCAATCAAACGGCGACACTGAAAAAATGGAAGTCGATGAGGACGCCGCTAATGCTCACTATCAAAACAGACGAGCAAACGCAGCAGGACAAGGACAATTCGGATCAGGGCAAAACCACGGAACGACGCAAACGATCGCACAGCAATTCACGTTCCCGTAGTAACTCGCGCTCACCAAAGCGTCGCAGCGGCGACAAACGTGACTCCAAAGCGGCAGCTGCTGCAGAAGAACGTACTGTAGCCGAAGATGAGCCCACCATTGCGGAACATCAAGTGGGACTTAGCTGGCGTAAGTGGCACATATATGAAACCTTCATATAGAGTGTACAACGATCCTAATTCGATACGCTTTCTTTCTAGTTGATTCGGATCTGCATCTCCGTATTGATGCCACCAATTTCACATCAGCCAAACCGCTGACTGCAGAAATCTACTCCCTGATCTGGTCAGGCGCACGTGCCAATTATGGAGTACGTGAGGGCAAGGTGTGCTTTGAGGTGCGGCTCTCTGAGGAGTCGGTGCCAGAGAATTCGCATCATTTCCGCGATGAGCCAAATGTACGCGGCTTTCGCGTGGGCTTCTCAACGCCAAAGTCATCGATGCTGTTGGGCGAGGCAGAACATTCCTACGGCTATTGCGAGAGCGGCCGTAAGGCCAACAATGGCGAATTCACAAGCTATGGCAAACCATATCAATTGGATGATGTTATCGGTTGCTATTTGGATCTGGAGAGTACACCGTGTAACATCAAGTACACGCTTAATGGCGAGGATCTCGGTGTGGCCCATGAGTTTGAGAAAAGCATCTTGGGTGAGGAGGAAGCGCTATTTCCGCACATAATTACTAAGGGCTACGAGTTCACGGTGAACTTTGCCAATGGCGAAGAGTTGCTCGTCAATGCCGAGAGGCCAACGCGCAAGCGTCGCAAGCAACGTGCCGAGTCACCCAAAGATGATGTCAACGATGGTGAGAAGTGGAAGGTGCTCGATGAGGCAACCGCCGATGACGATGAGCTCGAGAAGAAAGAGGATGACAGCAAGCCCGCCGATGCCGAGAAATCTGATGAAGGCGATAAGCCTGAGGAAAAAGCTGATACTACTGAGGACGAGCCATCTAAAGAAACTGTAGCTGAAGCTGATGAGGAGGCACACTCGGAGCAGGCACAACCCGCCGAAGCAACTGAAGTCACCCAAGATCAGGCCGTCGAGCCAGGTAATACACTTTACAATTTCTGAAACCGTTCGCAGAATTAAACATAATTTTATTTAAACTTGCAGCTGAAGCAGCAGCCGAAGTTCCACCAGAGGCAGCTGCTGTTGCCAACGGCGATAGCCAAATTGATGCTGAAAAGAGCACTGAAGAGGCGGATTCTAAAGCTGAAGATGCTGCTGCACCCAAGGAGGATGTCACAACGACAGCCAATGTCGAGGAGGAGGATGAGGATGGTCCATCGCCAAACAAGCGCGTCAAAAACTGATGCAGAGTCCGATAAATCGACAGCAGGCGAAAAACCAAAATCTACTGAAGAAGAATACGAGGATGTTGTGCCCGTTCCCCGTGATACTGTCACCTTACTACCGGGCTATATACTATTGGCTCTGGTGCCCACCGAGCAATTGATTGCCGGACCACAGCGCGCCGAATCGCGCAAGCAATGCGAAGTCATTCTACTTGTCGGTCTGCCTGGTGCAGGCAAGACACACTGGACACAGAAGCATGTGTCTGAGAATCTGGACAAGCGTTACGAGATCATTGGACCTGATACTATCATAGCCAAAATGACGGTGAGTGTGAAGAGTAAAATAGTATTTATTATTCATATGGAATTTCTGAATAGATGTGATAGAAGTTAGAAGTTGGAAAGATGAGTTCTTGTATTGTATAAATTTCTTGGTATTTGCAAATTTGCATTTGTACTTAAGGATACTGTTTTTTTCCTTTTAAAAATTCCAGATCGACGGCGAATCGCGCAAAACTGTACACAAGGGTCGTTGGGATAAAGTCTACGAGATTTGCTTGAATAGTCTGGGCGCTTTGGAAGATATTGCCATGAAGCGACGACGCAATTTCATACTCGATCAGGTAAAACATCAAACAAATGACCCCTACCACACACATACACACACACACAAACAACATACACACACACTCACTCGCGCACATGAAACTTACTCACACATACAACACATCGTTTACACTTACACATACTTATACAAACATATGCTACACTCGAATGAAAAAAAAAACCGAACCGAACCACGAAACAAGCGAGAATTATGCGTTGATGATGCGTGATATATATACTTATGTGTATATATAATTCGCGCGCAGATCCTTTCTAAGGATCTGTTTACAATATCTTTTTTTTTTTTGTATGTTTTTGTTTTGTACAATTTTGAAATATGCATTTGAATTGCGCTCATGTATAAATGAGAGTGAATCAGATAAAAATCAATCAGACAAAGGGAAAAGCCCAAGCGTCATAATATGACGCCAACAATGCCTGGTAAAAAGGGTGTCAGGTATGTGTTAGGTCCTAAGTTGATCCGATAATTAGTGCGTATAAGTGTGAGGTTTGTAAGTATTTGTATCTGTATCTTGTAGTTTAAGTTATAGGTTGGCAACAGTTGACTGTAAAACAGGGGCAAAATGAGAGATGATGAAGATGGAGAATGGATTTGGAGATGGAGATGAAATGAAATGTATGTATGTATTTATGAAGGATGGATACGGGAAGCGTGCGGCAAGGAAGCCACTGTAAGTAACAACCAAATACACAATACCAAAAAAACAAAAAAAAATCGAAAATTGTTCGACTACAACAAATAATAAGATTTATCACATAATATCTCAAACGTATCGTATCGTATTAGTATGTCTACTATATACCTGTTACCTACTCTCTATCTCTCTAAATGCCGGCAGAAACCTCTGCAAGAAAGAAAAAAACAAAGAACAATTTAGTTTAGTTTTATACAAAAAACACATATTACTACAATATAATTATGTCTAATATACGCAAAAATTATTAAGTCAACTGTTGTTTCGTCCTGCCATTCCGTAAGCAGATTCAATATTTGTGTTGTCAAATATTAAACAACAACAGCAACAACTCCCCGGCGGAGTGAGTAATTTCCGGCAGCAAATTGATGTTGCACAGACCACCCAGAGTTGTGTGCTTGTGCCACATCTGCAAATTGCATATGCGTATGCAATCTCTCACAGGTATGTGTTAGTTTATAAGCGAGAGGGCTCAACGCGTATCAGCAAGAGGGGTTAGTGCGGGGCGTGGTCCGGCGGCACCCCGTCAACATGCAACAATGCAACAATCATCAACGTGTTTCTCAACTTGGCTTGTGCGCCTCTAACCCGACCAATCAAAAAAAAAAAATGATTACAACTGCAACGCAACATCCAACAACAAACAACCGCCCAACTCAACCCAACAACAACAACCAAAGAAAAAAATCAACCAACAACCAAAACCAAACACCGTGTAATATTCTTGTAGACGAATGCGTATGCCTCGGCCCAGCGACGTAAAATGAAAGGTTTTAGCGACTTCAAGCGTATTGCGGTTGTTTGCATACCCGGCGAAGATGAATTGAAACGTCGCATCGCCGAAAAAGAGGAAAAGGGAAATGCTTTTACAGTTAAAGAATCAACAATAAATAACTTACGAGGTAAATATTCTCCACCACAACCACAAGCAACGAACTTAAAACCAAAAATATGAAAAAACTACTATATAATTATAATAATAATTGTTCTATAATGTACCTAGCGAAAGTGTCAAAAAATATTCATGCAGATATATATAAAACGAAAACCTATATATATATATATATATATATTATGTATTTAATGCTTATAATGAATGTGTAACATTTATATTTAGTTTGTAAGCAGCTGCAAATCTTTTATGTAATGTCAACTATTATTTCTATATTCTATAATTTTAAGCAATTTTAAATTTATATATTTTTTTTGGATTTTCATTTTGATCAATTATCCCAGCATTGTCCCCCCTCATACCCCCAGCTAAGCTGAGAAATGTGTCTCGACCTATACAAAATTCGATATAATACAATCTTAAGTTCCCCATTCAAAATTAGCACACTTGGTCCGATATTTTAAATCGATTCAATTTACTATATCTCAATTCAATTTACTTCAAGTTGTCCGATTTCATAATATAATTTTACAAAACTTTTTGGAATAAGATGGATGCAAGAAATTCGAATTCTGAAATCTGTTAACTGGGTTCTTTTCTTTGTTAAATATCTTTGACTACTTGGAAATCTCTGATATGAAATTAACCGATTTTATTCTCTTGTCCATTTCGAATGTTCGAAAAAAATTCTTCGAGTTTGATTCTATATCCAAAACAAATTGTAATAGAATATGTTCGATGTGCAAGGAACATTTTCCCTCGTTTATCTCTGACGTTTATTTTACTACTTATTCCCAGCTGTGTCATTCCTCACCTCCCCCCGCTCCCTCTACTCTTTATAAACTGTAATGTGTAAAACTGATTAAACAAAAAAGAAAATTAATTAAATTCACCACAGTTTGTTAAATGCAGCCTTGAATTAAAATGTTTTGCATACTCTTTTTGCAGCGAATTTCACGTTGCCCTCACTGGAGTTTGGATGGTTTGATGACATCATCTACACGGAGCTGAACGGTGACGAGGCCAAGGCTGAGGTCAAGAAGTACAATGAGAAGGGCAAGAAGGCCATCGATGCGGACAGATCGCGTGACAAGAGACCCCGCGGTGGACGCGACAATTATCGTCGCGATGATCGGCATCGCAATCGACACTTTGATGATAGGCGACGTGATTACGGCGGCGGTGGCGGCGGAGGCGGTGGCCAACGGCATGAGAGTCGTTGGAGCGATTCGCGGCGCGGCGGCGGCGGCAGTTACTCCAGTGGTGGTGGAGGAGGTGGCAGCGGTGGTGGTGGCGGCGGGGCGGTGGTAGCCGTGGCTATGACAACCGCAGAAGCAACTATGGCAGCGGTGGTGGTGGAGGCGGCGGCGGTGGCCAGCAGAATTGGATGCAGAATAATCGCAGGAGTGGCTACGATGATCGCGGCTATGGTGGCGGTGGCGGCGGCGGTGGTGGAAGTCGTGGCTATGACAATCGCAATCGCGGCTATGGCAGCAGCGGTGGCGGTGGAGGAGGAGGCGGCGGCGGCGGTGGTGGCGGTGGCCAACAGAATTGGATGCAAAACAATCGCCGCAGCGGCTACGATGATCGCGGCTACGGTGGTGGCGGCGGCGGCGGCGGAAGTTCGCGAGATTATCGCGATCGAGACCGTGGCGGCAACGATCGCAATCGAATGGGCAGCAACGATCGCAATCGTGGCAGCAGCCAGAGCAGCTATCGCTCCGGTGGCGGCAATCATCAACAACAACGGGATTTTCGGCATGGCCACCGCGACACCAAAGAAGATAGTCGCGGTGGCTATGAGCGGTCAGCTGCCCAAGTGCTGCCCAAGTACGGCAATAGTGCGGGCCAACCTGGCTATGATCAGTACAAGCAACAGTCGTCTGGTGGCAACCAGCAGACTGGCTCCAAGGTACGTCCAGTCGTCTGTCCATTTATTTTATCTTTTCCATTGAGTTTTAATCTCAATTATATTTGCAGTCCGCATTGAGCGGCAAGTGGAGCACCTATGCCCAGCACCATCAGCAGCAGCAAACGCAGCAGCAGCAGCATCATCAGCCTGGTGTCTGGCAGCAACAGCAGCCACAGCAGCAACAATACCAGCAGCAACAACAACAGACCGCGGGCCAGCAACAACAATATTGGACCTATAACCAGATGCAGGGTAGGTAGCGCATCAACAACCGCCAAGGCAGCAACCGCGACCACATCTTAACTTATATGAAACCCTCTGCTCTTTGTGGCGCCGCTAATAAAATTCCAGACTTGAATTTGAAATGATTTACACATGATTTTCTAATGTACATATGTATATGGTCTTTTGTTGGCGAGCGAGTTAGTTGCATTATAAGTTGATTTGTTGGGGGCGCATCATCCTAGCTTATTCAATCCTTTTGGAATCTCATGCGAGTTGTAATGTTGTGTGTGTGTGTGTATATTCCAATCAGGTTATGGCAACCAGCAACAACAGCAGCAGCCACAAGCTTGGCAAGGCGCTGATCAACAACAGCAGCAGCAACAACAGCAACAGCAATGGATGTCCTGGTGGCAGGTAAGCCAAAGACCCATCTAATGCTATTCAGAATAATTGCATATGAAAACTCTTGCAGCAACAACAGGGCGCCGGAGGGGGCGCGGCGGCCAATAGTGCCGGTGGCAATGCGAGCGGAACAACGGGCGCCACTGGCAATAATGATGGCGGTGCCACCAATCATTATTGGTCTCCTTATTCATACTCTACACAGTCCAATGCGGGCGTTGACAAGAAATAAGTGCAAATCTATTAATTCACTCAACAATCTTCTATGTCGCGTCCTCATTTAGAAAACAAACAAACAAACAAACAAACAAAACATTTAAAACAAATCACAACACCCGAATCAGAAGTAAAACCAAGCAACTTTAAATACTAGTTTTTAAATCACAAAACACACACAAAATAAACAAGAAACAAACAAACAAAATTAGTTTAACCAGTTTTTAAGCGTCTCTGGAATGAAAGAAAAGAATAAAAGAAAAATATAAATAAAAACAAAACAACTAAACAAGAATAACTGTAAAATGTATCAGAAACTGAGCTGTTGATTTTAAAAACAAATATTGTATTTACTACTTTGTCAGTCCAACTTTTGCTTTTGAATAATTATTGGTTGGTTCTTTTGAAGCAATTAAGTGAATTTCTTTTGGCTCATTAAAAATCTTGGACAGTACAATTTGTTTTAACGTTTAATTATCTTTATTGTTTTATTTTTACATTACTTTTTTATAATATAAAAAAAAACTGGAAACACACTAAAAAACAAACATAAAATTTAACAAATAAATCTATATACATACAAAAACCAAAAATATAAACATCTAATTGCGTTTTCATTCAGTCATGGTTGGCTTAACATTGAATATATTACATACATACATATATAAAAATATAAATTTTTCGTAGCTAGGTAGCAATTTTAAACGGTTATAAACAATGTGGAATGGGTGCTCAATTCATTAATTTTTTTATTTGAAGATTAAAAAAATTATGTTTATTCCAATTTTACTTTCAAAAAGGGGTTATATTGTATTATCGAAATCATGAAAAAGTGTATTTTCACTTCAGTCATCAATCATGATCCCACCATGCAATTTCAGTTCTGTGGTAAATTAATGTCTTTAAAAAATACATTTAAATTTTTTCCGTTCAAAAATTAGCGCTTAAGTTCGATATATCTGGTATTTGAATATTTAAGTTATAATATATATAGAATATGTAAGTTTTTTATCTTGACACAAAAGGTGAAGAAAAAATAACATCAAAAGGCATCTAAAAGTGCAATCCTTTATTAAAACATTCATAATTATACTAGGTTGCAAAAACAATCGATATTTGTCATAAGAAATCGATTCATCAGAAAATTGCAAAAGCATCGATACTGTCATCGGTACTTCAGCACCAGCCTATTCTATTTTGATAAGATCGAAAGTGAATTTGAGTGCTGGTGGAAGGTAGAAGGTATTATCTGTCAATATCACTGGCTTTAGCGCAAACATAACTGAATAATACCCGCTCGTAAGGTATGTGCATCAAATGTGTAATGTGTGAGTGTGTGCGATAAGGGAGCATTGTTTGTATGACGCATAGAACACCTAAAAAGAACGGGCGGCGTGACTTTTAATTGATTTTTTCACACTTGCAGCGCCCATAGTAATAAAATAAACAGCTCAGAGATCAAATCGCTGGAAAACAATGATTGGTATACAATTGTTCAACGAAATCGGCAGCATCTTTCGCAACGTAAGTAGAGCGACTAATAGTTAATATCCATATACATACATACACATACATACGTATAGAGTTATGTCTCACATGTGCTTCGATGTTAATTTACAGACGCCGACCTTTGCGCTGGTGCTGGAGACATTGCTGTTGATCACAGTCATCTGGCTGCTCTTGCATAAACGCGGCGGACGTCGCCTGACAAAAGAGCAGCAGGAGTACCTTATTGATCAATACGAGCCAGAGCCATTAGTGGGCGAAACAGATCCCGATCATCCGTTACTACGCACTCGCCTCGTCCAATCGAAAGTCGGCAAGCGAGTTGTGGTCGACGGACATGATTGCTTGAACTTGGCATCGCACAACTACTTGGGCTTCCTTGAGGACAACGAGATTCTGGAGGAGGCATGCAAGTGTTTGCGCAAATATGGCGTCGGTTCATGCGGACCACGCGGCTTCTATGGCACTATGGATGTGCACTTGGATCTTGAAGATCGTTTGGCCAATTTCATGGGCCTGGAGGAGGCGATTGTCTACTCGTATGGCTTCTCGACGGTCGCTAGTGCTATTCCCGCCTATGCCAAGCGTGGCGACATCATCTTTGTGTAAGCCGCAATACCTAAAGTCTATGATTTTTTATGACAAGTATTGTGCTCTATGCTTTATAGCGATGAAGATGTCAACTTTTCCATACAAAAGGGCTTGGATGCATCGCGCAGCACTATTGTGTACTTTAAGCACAACGATGCCAAAGATTTGGAACGTCTGTTGCAGGAGCAGGAGAAGCGCGATTTAAAGAATCCTAAAAAGGCGCAGAAAACACGTCGTTTTCTGGTCGTTGAAGGCATCTATATGAATACGGGAGAGCTGTGCCCACTGCCCGAGTTGGTTGCTCTGCGCAAGCAATACAAGTTGCGTCTGTTTCTGGATGAAACGATCTCATTTGGCACACTTGGCAGCCACGGACGCGGCATCACCGAGCATCTCAATGTGGACGTATGTTGCAAGCCAACTTTAATTAAGAATTTAAGACAATATATGTGGTTGTTGATTGCAGCGTGATGAAATCGACTTGATATCGGCAGGCATGGAAGGATCCATGGCCACCATTGGCGGCTTCTGTGTGGGCTCCCATTTCATAGCAGAGCATCAGCGTCTGTCCGGCTTGGGCTATATATTTTCCGCCTCGCTGCCGCCAATGCTGACACAAGCAGCAATTTCAGCACTGGATCGCTTTGAGCGTGAACCGCAGATCTTTGAGCAGCTCCAAACGCTGTCACAATTTGTCCACAACAAGTTCCAAGGCTTCACCAAACTGCAGCTGCGTGGCGATAAGCTGTCGCCAGTCAAGCATTTGTACGTGGCCCAAGCTCGTGACAACTTTGAGGCAGAGGCCAAGTTGCTTGCGAAGGTGGCCGACAAGGTAAACAAACAGCAGACATTACTTATTGTTTTTTGATCGTAAATTCGTTGTTTTTTTTGTAGTGCATTGAAAAAGGCGTCGCCGTCGTACAAGCGGCCTACTTGCAGGATAGAGAGCACAAGCCGGTGCGTCCAAGTCTAAGGATTGCTGTCAATCGTCTTCTCACCAATGATGAAGTTTTGGAGGCTTTCAAGCTCATTGAATCCGTTTCCAGTGAAGTGCTTTAAGCACATTTTCCATATGTATTATCGTATCGATCGAATTATGTTTAATGTTGTTAACGTCCAAACAAACTGCAGCCGTGCACCTGCTGAACTGTTTATTTAATAAAGTTGGATACATTCTAAAAAGTAATAGAATTTACTTTTGCATTAGATTTAAAATTGGGGAGTCATGGAATTTATCGATAGATATAAGCTAAGCGATTAAAAAAGCGTCCTGATTCTTTTCGATTTTTGACTAGACTCTAGCCTGTTGGTAATTTCGTTTACAAAATTTGTTGATCAATAAATCTATTCGATGATGATATCATTTGAACGGTAAAGTGTAATCTGTGGGTCTTTCATGAAGCAAAAAATTATAAAATAAAAAATTTACAAAGCAAAAATTGCAGTATACCTTGTGCAGTATAGCCTGCTGGCAATTAAGGGAGCAGTATACGTTAGTATATTTTCGGATCAAAAAAGTATCATTGAATACGGTCACGTTGGATACGAAGCTGAAGCCGAAGCGAATGCACGTACGTCGCGCTGTGATTTCTGTGTATTTTGCATTTAAAAATCTGTAAGAAAGGTGTTCAATAATTCAAATACAATTGTTAATCAGCAACAGCTATTTGTGGACTTTAAGTGCGAAATGAAGTTGAGTTCCAAAGCATTTAATGTACAAGCTAAAACTGAATAATCGATTTTTTCCACGGCATGCCGGTGACGGAGACGCCGCTAAGTGTTAATTTCGTTTGTGTGTGCGTGTATACATACATACGACTGACTGTGTTCGAATAAATAATATGACATAATCGATATACATATGCGTATGCGGTCGACTTAATTGACATAGTTTTTGCCCTCGCAGAAAACTTAAAAGTGTCGCATATTTTTTTTTGTGGTCAACGCGTCGTCAGGCAGGACTTAGCATTTCCTTCTCTTTACTTGTACGTGAGCGGCGCTGTTTTTTTCACGCTTGCTTTGCTCCCCATATTCGCTGCTACCAACATTCACACACACACACAGAGATCCATATATTCCCTTTTTTACTTGGGCGTTGCAGGATGATGATTTCCAGGCCGCTTTGCGGTCATTTTCCAGAGAGCGGTGGCAGTTGTATAGTTGTCTCTCTCTCACACGTGCACAAAAGTGTTGCAGCTACTCTTGCTGAAATATTCTTAAAGATTTATTATTGTGCATTTCGTCAAATTTAATATTACTAATAAATATATATTTTATTCATGCGGATATGAATAAACATATATGTGTGTATATATGTAAAATATTTCCATTTTGACTATGCGTCCAGTGACGTTAATAAATCGCTACGCCCACTTGTCATTTACCAACACTAGCGTTTGCTTTCCAGTCGGAGCGTATACCGCTCATTTGCTCATCTTATTCTGTTGTTAACGTGCGCTTGTGAACGACAGACGTGTGCGTTACTGAATTAAATACATATATGTATTTTAATTGAATTTAATGTTAAATAAATATTAAGTACACAAATTTATTTGAATTAAAGATTATTTGTGCTAATAGTTTTCATCGAAAACGAAAATTAAAAAAAAAAGCTAGTGAACTGTGCAAGTGCCGTTACAAAAAACCGCCATATTATAAAAGAAAAACGCCATTAGAAAGCGAATCGAGTCCGCGAGTCGTGCCCCGTGTGCTACTTGCCGAAATTGCAGGCGACATTGAAATCAAATAAATTCTGTGCGCTACACCAAGCAAGCAAGCAACCAACCAACACATTGCAGAATTCAAAATTATAATAAAAATTCATTCCCCATTTATATATTTTCTACATACAGTTGTATGCCGAAAACCGAACGCGTGTTAGTGCCTGTGTATTAGTCGAATTTATATGTCCGTGTTTGTGTAAACGACGTCCCAACAACAGCAACAAGCAGCAGCAGCACGCAATAATAACGAAAAGCGAAAAGCAACAACGAGAGGACTACGTCAAAAACAGCAACAAAAAACGGTGAGTACAATGAAGACGACTGACGAGCCCATCTAAAACTTCTTAGAATTTTAATTTCAATATTTCTCGCATAGTATATTTACAGTATTATTAGTTTTGTATTTTTTAAGAACACATTTATGTAGACATCGCGCTTTTACTGTTATGCGTGGCTGGCATTTGACCGGTGACGCCATCTTTTACCTCACACCAGAAAATAAATAAATTTTTTGTTGTTTTTGGGATTGGTCAAGCACATTCCGGAGGAGTGTGTTTTTTTGTGTTACGCTTTGCGTTTATATTCGGTCAGAGAACAGGGCAGAATTGTGTATTTTCTTTGCCTAGTCATATTAAGAACATCTCTCTTTTCTCGCTTTTACATTTTGTGGGTGGGAGAGCTTGTTAGCCGAGTTACTTGCATACATTCAGACGTACATTTTTGTAATTTGTACATACAATATGCACATTTAGCTTTCTTTTCACGTCTCTATTATAACAAACGATGTGTTGTCATACAGGTTTCTGATTATAAATGCCGCCTTTATTAGTAGTTTTTTTCGACGCGTGTCTAATGCATTTTTTTTCTTGCTGATAAATTGTGTGCAGTTGTTTTTGTTGTTGTTTAGGCGGCGCATCTGCTTACAAGTTTCGCGTCTCGAGTGTGACACACTTTCCGGAGTTTCTTTCTAGGCTTTTGCTCGTTTTACAGCTTTGCCATTTGCATTCGATTTGTCGAAAAACCTCGTTATTTCGTTGTTATTGTTGCTGCGCCAAAAAGTGATAAACAGATTTGTAAATATCAGAAACTTGTTTATTTGCAAATGACAGCATCGATGTGTGTGCTACTTTAAGTTTTACTTGAGGTTCTAGTGTGCCATGTTGTCTATGGTGGAAACTACACTCGAAATTCGATTATCGAATTAATCGGTAAACAAAAAAAACAAAAACAACTTTATTTGACCAGTGTTGCCATACAAAATGATTTGCAAATGGCATGTACCCGGCATGTCTGATCAGTTGTCTATGCTGTTTCCACAATCTAATCGGAAATTGCCTTGTACTCTGTTCTCTAGTTGGATGCGAAACGAATACCTTTGTAATGTGTGTGTTTGCGTGTGTGAATAAGTGTGAGTGCGTGTACTTTTATGCTCTTTCGGCAGTAGTTAACCTCATTTTCTATTTGTGGCAGCCATATTTTTATTGCCATCAATTAGCAAGCACATGCCGAGCTTGAGAAAGAGTAAGAGAGAATGAGAGACAGAGTAGTTAAGAGAGAGATTTTGACAATTGCAATCGAAAAAGTTATAGCCTGATAGGAAAATCTACTGTTGAACTAATAAAGAGCGCAATCGTGTTTTGCTGTGAAACTTTGTGGTTAGGCGCATATCATATTGGCATAACAACTAATCAAGCAAGCGAGTGGCTCAATAGCATGATAAAAAGAAAAAGTCAGGTATTATTCTAACAAAATGACGTCATCGTTGTGCGCATTTTCTATTGAAATTCACTGCCTTTTGTTGCTAATTCGAATTTGTGCTTCCTACTCTCTCCACACACACACATGGAGACTTGATGAGTTTTATAATTTATCTGAATTCTGCCTCTAATACCCCTTAACCATAAGATTGAGGGGTATTTTTGTTAGTAAATTAAATAATACGATACAAAAATGTTTAAAAATCTTAGGACACAAGAAACAAATCACAAATCAAATAAAATCAGGAATATCTGAAATTTGAATGGTTTCCTTACATTTCAATACAATTATTATTATTTTAAATAGTAACTTAAACTATATGCAAACTAACCCAAAACTGGTAATACTGAAGCTGCCAAAAATATTTTATATAATGAATTAATATTAAAGTGCAACTTAATCACAATTGTTGAGTAAAAATATATTATTATACATTAATATTAATATTGAGTATTTGAACAATTTTTTTTTTTTAATAAAAAACAAGAATTTCATTTAGAATTATTTTTTTAATATTAAACAAATAAATTCCAGTTTTGCTGAAGATTGCAGGTATCTCGCAGTTGACTCTTCTTTTTTGTGCTTTATTACTGTGTGTTTGTATTTATGTTTCTGTGAGATATATTCCCCCATTAAACATACTTTAATTTTTTGCACAATTTTATGTGTATTTGCTAAATTTGGTTGCTACTGCACTTGAGAGAAAAATAGAGTGGATGAAAGGGGTTTTGTATTTTAACCGAGCGAGAAACTTCAACAGGTCGAAACAGCAACAAAAGCAAAGCATAACAAAAAAAAAGAAAAAAACTGGCGCCCATGGGTGAGAATGGCACTATGGAGAGAACAAACGAATTGGAAACTACGAATCCATTGTCATATATTCTCTGCTACTATTGCTATTTCAAGTGACAAATCAAAATTTGTTGAATGCAATGAATGAGACGGAAGGTAAACCAAGTATGTGAGAGTGTGTGTGGCTGTGGGAGGAAGTGCATAGTTAAAACTGTAAACAATTGTGGGGCAGCCTAGAAAAAGCGACGACCGACAACAAATGTTTGAATGTGAAAAATTAGTTTGGGTTCTGATTTGGTGTTGTTGTTTTTCTTATTGTTGGTTTTGTCTTTGCTTGTGACGGAAGTACAAATACAAATATAAATACAAAGGTTTTTGTATAAACAAAAGCAGCTATAACTCAATACATGACTCACTTGATAAGAAGTAATCAAAGTCGATACTGATTGATGTTGCAACAGAGAGATTTCCCTAACTTTCTAATTCTTTCAAAGTGTTGTTTTCTCACACATCACATATTTGAATAGAGAATTATTGGAGAAGCTGCTGCTGCTGCTGCCGCTGTTGTTGTTGCTGCTAGCTAATGTATTTTAATTGAAAATTGTTTACTCATGCGTGCTGCTGCTTATCTAATTTCCCATTGACTGACGTCAGTTTGGTTCTGCCGTGTTGTCAGTCGTTGATTAATTGATTTACAATTTTTTTTCTCGTTTTTGTTTTTCGAGATTAAGTGCATATAATTGTGACTTTCGTTTTGATTAATGGCAGCTTCTTATACGACGTTAATACCACAGTCTGGCAACGCTACTGCTGTCTGCTCTAACACCGAACACAATTTATCTAAATAGCAAAGCGTGGAAAATAAACTGGAGGGAAAGAACCGCATTACAAGAGAGAAAAGTAAACTCGTCTTATGCCTCGGGGCAATTGAAAAGCCGCTTCAGCCAGGCACAAATACAAACACAAACACACATTGAGACAAGAAAGAGTGGTAGACAAATGCATAAATAAAGAGGCGTACGTGCCAAGCTTCAAACAGATACATATACAGATATACACACTCACACATTCATGCATAAGTAAGATTAAAAAAGAGATGTTGGTGCTGCTGCTGCCTCTTCTTGCTTCTTGCTGCTGGCTAAACAACTGCAGCTCATCAATAAAACAACAACAATCACAACTCCAGAGACAACAGACAAATGTACAGTTGCATCAGACAGGCAGGCTACATCAACAACAATAACATCAGCAAACCTGCTGCTGCAGCACAACATAAATCTTATATGAAAAATCAGGAAGACCATAGACCAGAGAAGAGCAAAGCAAAAAGCAGTAAACTCCCCACAATGTCAGGGAAAGGGACAGACGACAGACAGAGGTGGCAGAGGCAGAAGCAGAGGCAATGCCTGCAAAAGCTCAGGCACGACGACAATGCTGTTAATTATACCAAATGTGTTGTGTTTGAAGTGCAAGAGAACAGCAGAGTTTGATAGAGATAGAAAGAGAGTAAGGAGCACAAAAATGTCTGTGTCGACAACAACAACAGCAATAAAATAACTGAAGCTGAGAAACACGACACAGCTGTGTTATTGTTGTTCTTGTTTTTCGTCATTCGTTTTGAACGCACCAATTGCATTGGGACGACGACGACGACGACTTGAAGACCCGTTATTATCTTCCTTTTTGTGCCCGTTCCCGTTCTCTCTCTCTCGTTGATGATCCACATTTCAAATGGGATTTTTAGGTTAATTTCGTTTCATGGGTTTTGTTTGTGTGGGCGTGGGAAAAATGTCTGTAAATTGCAACAATTTGTTTCTAATTAATGTTATTTAAAAGTGAATAGCGTAGCATTAAATGCAATTTCGCAACCAGAATCACGAACAGCTGACAGTGCTGTCAGATTGGGTGAGGAAGAGATTTCATGTGTTTAAATCATAGTATTTTTTTTGCATTTAGTAGCCTTAGAGTGTGGTAAGCTTATAACCCACTTAAAGTCGCAAATGCCAATGAAAAAATATGATGATTATTAAGCTTTGCTTGCTGCTCTTTGCCAATAACAATGTAACAATGAAGCCACAAACGGCATAATAAAAGCACACAAACACACGGACACGTAACAATAGGCAGAGGCAAAGCAAACAACGTGTTGCTGCATAAATGAATTCATAATGCAAAAATGTGAGGCACACGAAAGCCGCGACTCGACTCGGCTTGCCTCGATACGATTACATAACAACTTTTATATCTTCCTTCTACGTATTGGCAAGCCCAAGACACTAAAAGCAATAACTAAAAACCAAAAGTAAAACCAAACAACTCCTCCTCTTTCGTCATTCATCTCGTCGTCGGGGCGAGACTTTTTGACGTTGCTTTGTGAATTATCTATATACATACTACAAAGTGCATGTGTATGGGTAATGGATTGCATGTTTGACCGCAAACATAATTTTGCTGAGATTCTCTCGAAATTAATTAGCAATTTAACACCAGTAGCAAAGCATTGCAGGTAGGCATCATTGCACGCATTATTAGACAAAAATCGCAATTTAATGCTGGTATGAGGAATTTCATTTGCAATTTGTTGTTTAGGAAGTGTGGTCACACTAATTGATCATGCTATCGAAAAATTCGTTGGTATTTTGGTAAGTTGAGTGGTTGGCGTTTTAATCGACTAAGGCAAGTCTAGTCTTGCATTAGCAGCTCATCATATTTTGTAATTAATATGTAAATGTTGTAGAAAGTGTAATATAAAATTACATATGAACTTATTTAAAAATCACCTGCTAAAGAGAGCTGCAAAACCGTCGAGTATTCCAATTATTTGTATTTAGCTGGCGCGCCCTCGCTGTCCATTATGTGTAGTGTACAGAGTACACATAAAACGAGCAGTAATACGAAAATATTTGAACGCGCGCTAACTAAAAATATTTTCATGACATCATTCAACGCCGATGCCGACGACGCAGCAGCAGCCAAGCAACAATACTGTTGTGAGGGGCGGTATCAATAATTTCCTCAGTTTTATTTTCTTTGCATAGATTTTTTATGTCGGAAAATATAGAATAACAAGTGTGTGTATATTTGTGTTTGTAACTGTTGCATTTTTGTTGACACGGAGGTCGTTAATATGCTGATTTGCATAGAATTCGATTGTCTCTTTTACTTATGTTCTGTTCTCTCTTTCTATTTGCAGACTAGAAAATTCACAAGATAAAAAAGAGTATTAAACGTGAAACAATTTCATTTTTAAGGTGAGTTTTTTTTTTACCGTAGCAGCACACCACTCATAAATCGATAACGATAAGTCAGTAAAGTGGAAGGTAGGAGGCAAGTGGATGGTAAACAAACATGTCAAGAAGCAAACAGAACTTGACTTGTTTTATCTCTTGCTCTCTCGCTCTGGGTAAATGTTTGTCTTTACAATGTGCAATGATAGTGAATAAATGGCGATGTGTTAACGCACGTTCTCCCAAAGTTCAATTTTATTCTCTTTTGCACACACGATTTGTGTCTCTCTTGCTCGCTTCTATTTCGTTCTGCCAGCATGACCGACTTATCGTTTTTGTTGACAGTTCTCTTGCGTCACATGTTGAGAGAGATAGCGAGAGCAACCACACCTTAAGTTGCTCTCTCTTTTTTTTTTCGCTCTCTCTCTCTCTCTTTGGTTCTCACTCTGTATTCATGTTTGGTTAGGCTGCGCTGCGGACTTACGCTATAATTGCTATAATTAAGTTTTGTTTGCCAAAATTAAGTGATATGTGTCATCTGTAATTTGTTTGGCGTTGGAACTGAAAATGATGACTTGATTTTCCTTCTACTACTCTCTTCTCCCCATACACTCCTCATAAAACATAATCAGCCAAGTTAGACAGTCGACAAATGATGTCACTCAGCGAAAACAAGTTTTCGCCAGTGTTGGTATTATTATTGTTATTTATGATAGGTTGTTTTGCAAATGCTTATATAAATATTTACAAACATTTATAATTAATGCAAGCAAGACAGATTCCGGTTGTCGTCTTCTTACTATTGTTTGTAGTACCATCATTTCACTTTCATTAATGACTTAAGTTCTGTTTAAAAAAAACACATACACATATAAGATACATAGGACTGATGTACTTTCGCATGGAAATCGCTGGAATAACTTCACCTCTAATTCAATTAAGCTTGACCTTTGTTCTGTCGTAAAGAGAAGATTCTCTTATTTCGTAACGTTGTCTCGCTTTAAATTGCGGCCACTTAAGACATAAGATTGTTGATTTATTTATAAAACGAAGAAATGTAACCATCTTAACCAAATTGTCGACAAGTGCATTTATATTCTTGATCAAAATCAAACAATTAGCGTCAAATTGTCATGGAAATTGGGTCTTTAAATGTAAATGAAAAAGCAAAGCGGGACCATAATAAAGCTATATTCATTACTCTCCGAAATTTGGCTCGCTTTGTGGCTCAACTCCACTCCATAGGAACCAAACACAAATAAATGGGTCAATGAACTACTGGGCAAGCTCTTACTCCTTGCTTTCGTCTCTTTTGAATTTTATTATCACATAGACAGCTTTGTTTTGGCTTTTCTTCTTGTTGGCAATAAAAACAGTTTTTGAGCTTTACTGTCTTTTGGCAATTAAACACATAAGATGCCGTTTGTCCAGCTTTTATTTATAAATTGTACTCCGCATGGTTGATTTTAATACGTAAAAGCTGTTACAAGCCCAACTACAGTTTTATTATAATATTTTTCAATTGTGTCCTTAACATTGGATTTGTTTTATATTTTTAAACCCTCACTAGTCGCAGCCTGTGACCCTGTCAACGACCTCTTGGCAATCATATTTAGTAGTTGTCGAGTATGACATCATTCGTCATTACAACGCCTGGCCTAGAACCCCGAGCGTCGCACTTAAACCGGCAAATAAAAATTTCACCCCCGAGAGCAGAGCAACGTTGACGATGACGTCACTTCCTGTCATTAAGTCAAAGCACACCCACCCTCCCCTTCTCCACCATCCCACTTTAAGGATATTTTTACGAGTCGCGTGTTAGGAGAAATTTCCCTGCCAGTCACAGAAAAAACAGGCGCCACAATTCTATGATTCGGCGGCTGGCGCCGGCAACAAATTTCATAATGGCAGCCGCAGCAAGCTAAATGCCGGCAAAGGCAAATACGAGGAAGGCTCCATAAATGTAGGAGGCGGCATTTGGTGGGTGGGGGGCAGGTATTTGTCCCCTTACCACAAGGAAGCGCGCTTCATTGCGTGGGGTGTTGGGTGGGTAAAAGAGAATTGATATTGGGCTTGGGGGTTGCGCTTGTGTTTACCCTACCCACCCAACCATTCACTTGTCTCCGTGGGCTTGGCCCGTGTCGTTGAACTTCAGCTCTCCTGCCGCCTGGCAACACAACCACACGATGTGTCAATGGGAAGTTTTGCGCTCGATGCGTGTTTACTGTTAGTTTGAGGCCCAGATGATCAATGGCCACAGCCGGCAAGCGTGTTACTAAATTCCAGATAAAGCATACACACTTGCACATGTCCTTAACAACTGTAATTAGATACCGGCTAAATGGAACTTTAATGGGTTTTTGTATATACAAAAAGTCTGCATTGCTCTTGGGTGACTTCCGCTTTCAAAGTACTTTAGCAGAGAGTATGTCGGGATAATTAGCTTAAACAAAAAATACAAAAGATAAGCACAAACTACAATATTCACAGCTGTGAAAAATTTAGAAAGATATAATTATTGTAAAAAGAAGATTTCATACAACTTGTCAATTTGATCAAAAACAGACGATGTGTATATTGATTACGATGAGGGAAACGCCTTTGAAAACATAAGTTACACAATATAGATAATGAAACTTCCATGAATCATTTTGTTCACACTTGATAATTTAGAAAATTTTATATAATTTGTATATTTGGTATCGCTATTGGTTAGATTTAGTTGCATACATTTTCCCTACGGCATTCATATAAAGCAATATACCACTGATATATAAATAAATCTATTTTAGATTTAATTCAATTTCCTTTTTGATGCACAATATTAAGTGAGTTAACTTTCAAAGCGGTTTTTACAGACAAACTAAATTTGAATATTTTAGAATTTCTAATTTGACTTCAACACTTTATTTTTAATTGTATTTATTTTGGAATTCACACAGAAACAATTAAAATGAAAAGTGTGCAGACCTAGACACCGCCACCGCCCTCTATATATGTAGTATAGATTGCATATATAATTGGCTGCTGTCCCAGTGAGTCAACATTTGTAGTTGGCAAATCTCTTGACAGCTCATTGAAAAATCATTTGGGGCTTAGAGCGAGCAACCAAAAGAAACAAACTAACTGAAAACATGGAAACAAACAATATGTAAACAGAATTGTTTGTAGTTTGCCAGACACAACACGCCAACCTCTAGTCTTATCTTTCTTCGCTTGGTTGTTATGATCTCATTTGTGAATTACATATACATACATACATATTCATCACTTAATTTCATTTCATTTAGCAGAGATCGGGTAATCTTCGTCGTCATGCAATGGCGCCAACTTCTTGAGGCGAAGATTTATGTGAGATTTTGCATTGTAATTCAAGCCACGCGACTTACACGCGACTATGGAAATGTATTCAGGGAGCTGCTTAGCAAAACAAACAAAATTAGCAAGATGTGAGACGAGTAGCAGAACATACAAAGAGAGTATATGTAAAAAAAACACGAGACACCTGTATATAGCATCATTGCCTTATTCAGAAATTCCAAACACGTCAACCAAGCAGTAATAAAATGACAATCCATTTTGAATGGAAAGCTATATTCCACACAAAAGAATATGGAAAATTAAACAAATGGGTCAACCACAACGAAAAAAAAAACTGTTATTATTATTTTACATTGCAAGAGTAATAAAAGTTATTAGTGCTAGACATAGCCAATGAGTATAGAATATATGCAATCTTTTTAGTTATACTGTTCATTTAAATTATCTATGTTTTGATGTATTTAGAAATTCAAAAAAAAAAAATTCAACTTGTTTCCGCCCGGGATCGAACCGGGGGCCTTCTGCGTGTTAGGCAGATGTGATAACCGCTACACCACGGAAACAGTTGTGCTTCGTGCTGCTAAAAGCGAAACAGTTTTGTGTCCAGCGCTGCTTACGAAATACAATTTCTATCAGCTTTCTGTAACTATATAAAAAGATATTTCGGTTTCATAAACTATAAGAAATCAATTCAAATACATACACGCAGTTGAAAATTTATAAAGGTTTACGTTGTCTTTTAATTACAATATTTTTATGGATAAAAGCAAAATAAAAATGTTGCCAAATTCAATTTTAGAGCGACGAATTCGTTAATATCATTTGATAAATTCATTTTTAAATGCAACGAGTGCCTCACTAGATTTTAATAAAATGCCCAAAAAATTAATTAAATAGTAAAAAAATTCAACCTGTTTCCGCCCGGGATCGAACCGGGGGCCTTCTGCGTGTTAGGCAGATGTGATAACCGCTACACCACGGAAACAGCTGTCAGCGTGCTGACTCAATACCAAGCAGTTGCTTTGAGAAAATGAAATACATTATTTTATTAAATCAATATTTGTAGAATATTTAAAGACGTACATTTTATTTTGAAGTATATTTATTTAAGTTTTTATTAGCAAGTAAAGAAATTTGTCTTCCAATGTATTCATAATGTGTTGTCAATTGGCCTAATGGAATAATGAGTGAATAGTATGTTTAAATTTTACTCTTTTATATTCATTCTTTATTTCGGTAAACAAAAAAAATATTGTATTCAGTGAATTTGAAAAATGAAAAAAGAAAATTCTCAATTCGCAGCCGGTAGGATTCGAACCTACGCTCCCAGAGGGAATCTGATTTCGAGTCAGACGCCTTAACCACTCGGCCACGACTGCTTGTGAGTGCCGTGAGACTAAAGCCATGCATATGTCTTCAAACAACATTCTACGTGTTCTTAGTTGTCTGTTCTTCGTTTCTCGCAGTTTCTCGTATTTTGAGAGCAAGGAGCTCTTGCTGCTATTGCAATTACAATTATTTAATACTAATCTTTGAAGATTTAAAATTAAAGAAACTTTTTGTATATGCCTCTAAATTGTAATAAATATTTGCTATTGTTTATAAAATGCGAATTGTACTGTAACATTTAAGAATGAATAACGTCAACGTTAGCTATTCATTCATTCATTATTGCCTTGCGCACTATTTAATAAGCCTTAATCCAAGGCACAGACAGAGAAATGAATAAGTGTACGATATATCATATTTGTTCATTTACTCATAGTGGAAAAAAGTCACTGACAGCTACAAATTATCATTATTTACACTTGATGCTCTGCTCTGCTCTGCTCTGCTTGCATGGTTTATTGCACTCGGCGTCATTTGGAATTTGTTGCCTTTTTTTTTTCCATTTATTTGTTATTTGTCAGCACATTGTGTTCAATGTGTTTCCCCTCGTCACTTTGAAGGCACGTTTGTTTTGGTGGTCGAGTATTCGTTCAGATGTTTATATATGTATGTAGTATTTGCTCCAGTAAACTGAACGATCTTTATGCAACAATGAATGCTGCCCCACTGACTGAGTGACTTGTTGCATGATTAAAACTGAATGAGAATCATTTGCGCAATAATAATGATGTTCAAGATGAGGATTATGACCTTATTGCTGCAGGTTCTTTGTGTGCTCTCCTCCGGATGTCGTGCGATATTACATAAGATTTCTTCAGTCATGATAATTGAATACTTGAGAAATTTAATTAACGCTGATGTATGTGTGAAAATTAAATAGAGGGTGTCTGCTCTGGGGTTAATTGGTTGCCTTCAAGTGTTGTGAGCGATAATTAACAAAACATCTTTGCATATACCATACACATAATTTGATTACAGAAACAAAACTATATGTATTTATGTGGTGAATGCATTGGCCTTAAAACGTTATCATGAGGTTATGGCTTAAATGTCTTAGTGTTCAAGTTTGGTGACCAACACATAGGCGTGCCTTCCGAGGAAAGTGTGATGTAATTTGATAATGTCAGCAGCACTGATAATAGATCGTCAAGTCAGCCACAGTCTCGTCTATATTTAATTGTTGTCTTCCGTGCAAAAAGGTCAACTACATACATATCTACTTGGAGCTTCCCTTGTGATTTGTGTGCGGCATGCAACAGCGACAATTGTCAACGCTTTATTTATACATATTTAACCGCAAGCTCCAATGCTATTGCATTACGTCACATCGCATCACATGATAAGTTAATTTGATGTGTGTATGTTGTGTTGTCATTTTCGCTTGTTTTTTTTCGGGCTAATGAAATCCGATTAGACATGCAGCAAGACCACCAGACATTGCCAAAGTTCAATGCACTGCACAGTGCAATAAGCAAATAATTGCGTGGAGCTCACACGTATAATTTGCCGGCACAATTAACCATCTAGGGTAACCAGTGTTGCCACAGCTCAGATTTATCGATTAACTAGAAGTAAGATATGCGATTTGGTTGCGCCTCCTTAGCTTCTTCTTTACCAAGCTCACGCATTTACACCCATACATTCAACATTTAGAACGTGATCCTACACTTACTATGATTTGTAGGGCAACACTGGCAGACACGCAACACCTACGCGCCAGTGATGGCTCGTTAAGTTTATTGTACAGTATGTTGCTTTCTGCCCACACATACCGAGGCACTTGAAAACCGTTTATTTTCGAAATTATTCTGTTTGATTTCAACCAAACTTCTCGTCGCATCGCCCACGCACTTAACACACTCAGTGAGCACATACAGTAAAAAGTTCAATTACCTGGCAACGTTGTTGTGGTGGTCGTATAGTTGTAGTCGTCTCCCTCTCTCTCTCTCTCGTTCTTGTTCTCTGTTTTAGTGTTTGCTGTGAGCTGTCACTCAAATTGTAAGGCACGCGCTCAGTCGGCCATAAGCAGCACTCACGTCATAATTAGCGGACAGCAGCAAAAGAACCAACAACTAAACAAAAACACTACCATTGAAATGCACTTTTAATATGCATACATACATTTCTTGTTTGCCGGTCAATTGTCAACCGAACAAAAACAATATTCAAAGGTTTTTGCTCTTTCTCCCTTCTGTTGCCTTTAGAATGCAATAAGCTGGGTACAAAGTTGCCGCTGCGTTGATATGTATGTATATACTTTCTTTTTTTTTGCTGGAAAATAACTGTTTTTTTCACTTCTGCTGTCTTTATTGGGGCTTCCTCTTTAAATTGTCATTATCTTTATTTTAATTAGTCGGTAAAACAATATGCAAGTGTGTATAGATATGCCGGCAAGTGTAAGTTTCTATACGTGGGTGCAGTAAATTTATGGGATATAATGCAACTTGCAAAATTAAGAAATGTAAATACATAAACGCATTTGCTTTGCTAAAGGAAATCTGAGTTCGTGCTTATGTATGTGTGTATATCAACTATCTGCATACTGCACTCACGTAAATAAACAAGACGCAGCGAAAGCGAAATTGAAGGTTAATACCATTCAAACCAACCACCACGCCTAAAATTAAACGAGCTACGCATTTTTTTGTTTTTAGTTGTTTATTTGTTTTAAGTGGCGAAGCAGCAGCGTCGTCATTGTCGTAGTTGATGCTGTCGCTGCAATCGTTCGTCTTTAGCGTTGCTCTTTACGCTTGAGATGCGGCATAGCATTTTTTATGCGTGCGTGTGTGTATGTGTATTTATTTTTGCTGCCACTTTCTTCATTTTGTTTTCTAGCGTCAATTTAATTTCGTAAAAAGTCAAATACACATTTATATCAAAATAAAAGAAAAATTATCTTAAAATAGTTTTTCCATTTTTATGTTGGCGCGCCGCACGTTTTATGTTCACACTTCCGTGGGTAGCGACGACGGTGGCAGCAAAGCTAGCTCGCTCTACTGAGTGCTCCACACCCCAAAAAAATAAAAATATTTTTCCAACGATTTTCCTTTCCAACTGTCGAATTATTCAAATTTTTTTTTTTATCCAAAATTAGACTTGTTGGGGTTGTAAATTAAATAAAATCATATAAGGAAAGCGACATGAAAAGAGGTTGACCGACTCTCCAGAATTTTAGCTGTTGTGCTTTTTGTTGTTGCTTTTGCCATTCACAGTGCACGCAAACGTCATATACGTATGTACATATGTATCTGACCCTTTCGCTCTTGCGCTACGCTGTTGTGGCTTGCTCTCTGGCCTCTGCTGCTCTCTGGCTTGCTCAATTTGTCTCTCTTGCTCTCTGTGTCGGCAAATAAAAGCAGCACTGGCTGGATGGGTGGTTCAAGTGCGCCTCTCCCTGCAGTTGTATGCAGGCGCGTCACTCTCCTTTCGCCATGCAACCCCCTTTTTGTTAGTTGGTTAGGGAAACCGAGACCGAAAATGTTGGTTTGCAGTTTTTAAGGTCAGTTGAGAATTTTCAGCTGAACTTCTCGTAAGCAAAAATTCGTATTCTCCATCGTGTGATAATAATATTTATTATATTACTTTTGTACATGAACTAATCGGATAATTTTGTTCATTTGTATTTTTAGCATTTTTACAAAAAATATAATCAAAGCAAAATATGACTGAAGTAGAGCAACCGCCACAGAACGGCATAGATCCCACCGCGGGCGACGATGATGAGAACAGTAAAGCACGCCCCGCTGACATTGAACAGGTAAGAGTGAATTGAGAGTTCTCATAAATTATACAAATAAAACTTACTTTCGTTACTCTACTACTAAAGGATATGCGTGAAATGGAGCGGCGCAAACGTGTTGAGGCCATTATGGGTTCGAAACTATTTCGCGAGGAGCTAGAGCGCATTGTGGACTCGGCACGCGATGGTGGTGCAGGGGCCAGTGGCATATTGCAGCAATTGTCGGATATTGTTGGGGTGCCAGTAAACCGAGTGAGCAATGTCTTTAAGAGCAGCAGTTGCATGGTACCTATCAATGATATACGTGGCGTGGAGTCGATGGGTTATGCCAAGGGTGAGAAGATACTCAGATGCAAATTGGCTGCCACTTTCCGTCTGCTCGATCTGTATGGCTGGACGCAGGGTCTGGGAGCACAGATCACAGCACGTCTCAAGGTCGATCAAGAGTACTTTTTGGTCAATCCCTATGGACTGCTGTATCACGAGATCACCGCGTCGGCACTTAATAAAGTCGATATGCAAGGGCAGATTGTTGAGCAGGGTACAACCAACTTTGGCGTGAACAAAAGCCGTAAGCTATTCATGTACTGCAATGATACGAAACGAATCTCCTAACTTTGCTTTGTTTCAAAATTCCAGACTTTGTGTTGCACTCGGTGGTGCATGCCGCACGTCCCGACATCCGTTGCGCCATCTACATCGGCTGCAGTCCCGTCGTAGCGATCTCCTCGCTGAAATCGGGTCTGCTGGCCCTTACCAAGGATGCCTGTGTTCTGGGTGAGATTAGCACACACGCCTATACCGGTCTGTTTGACGAGGAGGAGCGCAATCGTCTGGTTCGCAGCCTGGGACCAAACTCCAAGGTCATGTTGCTGGCCAATCACGGTGCTCTGTGCTGTGGGGAGACCATCGAGGAGGCTTTCTATGCTGCCTGTCACATTGTGCAGGCATGCGAGACGCAGCTAAAACTGCTGCCCGTTGGCATTGATAATCTGGTGCTCATTCCCGAGGAATCGCGCAAACTGATCTACGATCAATCGCGTCGTCCACCAGAGGATTTGGAGAAGAAGTTCGCTGCTATCACGACCGACGAGGATGCCGCCGCTGCTGCTGCCAGCAAAGAGGAAGCCGCTCCGCCCAAGATTGGCAGCCCACCGAAATGGCGTGTCGGTGGCGCTGAGTTTGAGGCATTGATGCGTATGCTGGATAATGCCGGCTATCGCACAGGCTACATCTATCGCCATCCATTGATCAAATCGGATCCGCCAAAGCCGAAGAACGACGTTGAACTCCCACCGGCTGTGTCTTCGTTGGGCTATCTGCTTGAGGAGGAGGAGCTCTTCAGACAAGGGTAAGCAAATGGAGAATCAGCCTGAATGGAATTCTTATTAATATGTTTGTGTATTTTGCAGAATTTGGAAGAAGGGTGATCTGCGCAAGGGCGGCGATCGCAGTCGCTGGTTGAACTCGCCGAATGTTTACCAGAAGGTCGAGGTTTTGGAGACGGGCACACCAGATCCCAAGAAAATAACAAAGGTAGAGATCATAACATTTGAAGATAAGCATACGACACAACAGCAAACACAAAAAGTTGTTAGCCTCAAGGAAATCCAGGGAAATTAGTGACAATTTAAGCACACTATATAACCGATATCTGATTATCCTAAATCCTAATAGGAATAATTTTTTATCCAAAACCCAGACAAAGATCAAGAGCAGCACAACATTCCAAGCAGCCATCTATAGATATATATATAACTATATTACTATTAATAACCATTAGCCATTCTCACACTCTAAACTATATGCTAAACTATATTTTCTACTTGCTTTCTCAAATCAAATAATTAAGTGAGCTAATTGACAAACTTTGTTTGCAAATAGAAACTGCAATAATTTTGTAATCAAAATGCAGCTGAATCGCCACTAAATATATTAAAAACAAAAACAAACTAATACTAAATTAAAGACAACAACAAATATGAAATGCTTTATAAATTGTAATTGTGCATTAATCAAATAAATATAAACATATTTAACTAAATGTCGCATAGCTGATTGCTAATGATTTTGTGCCTTCTTAGGGAGTTTCCTAATTTTATTATTTGCCATACAAAAAAACTGCAAAAATGAAAACAACAATGCAAAGAAAGAGAAAGACATTTGTTACTAAATATTTAATCCAAAGTTGTGAATCAATATGAACACAAGATTACTAATCCAATTCAGAGCACGCATGTCTTTTATTTTTCTCATTCTTAATTCATTCTGGTTTTTATTAATTCTTTTTCTTTGCATGTTTGTTTGTCTCTTGTCTGTTAAATTATTTTATTTATCGTTTGTTTT
Organism: Drosophila niveifrons; assembly: GCA_035046325.1. NCBI lineage: Eukaryota > Metazoa > Arthropoda > Insecta > Diptera > Drosophilidae > Drosophila > Drosophila niveifrons. The sequence continues at coordinate 847,209 of JAWNOC010000025.1, forward strand.
GTTTTTCAATCACCAAAAGGCACAAAACCATTTATGCTCGTTATATATTATTTATTAAAATAACATTCAATTACAATTAACATTTGCTTGCAATTGCAAAAACAAATATATAAGTCTGGTGGTATTCCTTATACTAGGGAATATTTTGCTCTATAATAATTCCATCATGATGTTTCATGTTGTGCACAATTTGAACAAATTTAAAGAGTATTAAAACACATGTCGTTTATTTGCATTAAAAACAAAAAACAAACGAAAAAAAGAATCGACAAAACACAAATATTCAAATCTAAATCAAACAAATTTCTTTCTCTTTCATTTTGAATTGCATCCGAAAAATATGCGCGTGTGTAAACCCTTTTCGCTCCAAAATGAAACCCAAACAAACAAACAAATGCCCATGAACCATGAACTTTAGTGGGTTGCCGAAGGTTCACCCACTCACTCAACGCCAGTGCGGATCGAGGATCCTTTGCAGTTTGTGCCAGCCGGAACGACAACCAAGGAGTTTAAGCGCGTCCAACAACAAGTCAGTAAACGAAATTCAAGTTACCCTCATTTTTGAATATTTATTCATATATTATTTCGTCAACAGATCAAGGATAATCGACGTGCGGATAAAATTTCGGCAGGACCACAATCGCACATATTGGAAGGTGTCACCTGGGATGAGGCAAATCGCATCAAAGATGCAACTGTCTCGCAGGCCGGCGATCATGTGGTGCTCATGGGTGCTGCCTCCAAGGGTATCATTCAGCGTGGCTTCCAGCATAATGCAACAGTCTACAAGGCACCTTATGCCAAAAATCCATTCGATAATGTGACAGACGATGAGCTCAACGAATACAAACGCACTGTGGAGCGCAAAAAGAAGAGTATTCATGGCGAGTGTAAGTGTTGCATCTTCAACAATACCCTTAGGCTATAGACTAATGATAATTCTATTGCTGCAGATACCGATACTGATTTCTCCGAGTCGGAGGCGCTTAACTCGATGCAGGCAGCGGGCGCTCATGCGCATGCAAAACACGCACAGAGTGAACCAGAAACGGGTAAGAAGACAATATCTTATCTCTTGTCGATATTAAATTTAACATATACTAGTGTTGTGTTGCTCATGAGTGAGTGAACAGAAAAGAGTTGTTCACTAAACTGAGCGAGCGAATATGTTCCTTACTTTTTGTTCTTAATTGTTCATTTGCTCATTTTTGTTCACTGGCTCATTTTTGCTCACTTGCTCCCTTGCTCATTTGTGATTAGTTACTCTTTTTTTGCGTACTTTGTTCCCATTCAAAAAGTGCAGAATTAAAACCAAAAATGCGCAAAAATGAGCAAGAAGTTGCTTTATTTTATTTAACTATGCACTGAACAACCAGTGAACAACTGAGCAATGAGCAGTGAACAAGTGAGCAATATGAGTAAGTTGACTCGTTTGAGAAAAAAGAACAAGTGAACATGTTCACCTAAATGAGTAGTATTTACTCAACACTAACAAATACTAATTGTTAATTGCAGAACACCAAGTGATACAAATCCAAACGCAGCAGGCGCCGATTCCCAGCCAGGCTGAGGTGGTGCTGAGCGATGGTAAGTCTCGATCTATATCAATTTCGTTCAATGTTTTCCTCTTGTTTTATGTCTGCGATTATTTATGATTATAAAAAACAGCGTTACGTCTTCCATATCTATCACATCAAAGAAAACAATTTTAAAATTTGTCAAACGAAAAACTCGTTTTGGGTTTTTCCTTAATTTTTATGCATTTCGTTTTTTGCTATTTATTATTGATTATTTTTTCGTTTTTATAATGTATTTTAGTTAAATGTAGAAATTATGTATATTATTTTACGCATTTATTAATAATTTATCTAATGTAGACTATTGTATTATTTGAACAAACTGACTTTGAATCTAACCTTTAATTTTACTTATGATATTTTCCTTATTTTATTTATTTTTTGCCTCTACTCCACCTCTTCAACATAAACACACAAACACGAATAAAAATTTTAAATAATTTCATAACAATTACAATCGAAAGTTAACAAAAAAGTTCTCGTAGCACTTGATAGCGTTTCAACATCTTTCTTGTAACAAATCAGTACAAAAAAGTTCGCTTCGATAACATTTCTGTTGTCTATCTGCTATTGCAAATTCTATCTACTATTTAAGGAATCACCTGTTGTACGGCGTGTATTAAGTGATTTTTATTTCGGCCACAACAACTACAACAATCACAGCTACAACAACGTTATCAATATAAATCAATTAAAAAAAAAAAAAAACAAAAAATTCTTAACTCCCTTTTGCAAGTTTGGCTTTTTACGATTACAGCTGCAGTTTTTTTTTATTCTATTTATTAAATTCTGCTTTGTATTCATTTATTTATTGAGCACAGTTAATTGATGTCAATTTTATTTTTTTTAATGCAATCTGGAAAATTGTTATTCAAAATTTTAAATGTTATAGTTCTTTTTTTATATTCATTCTTTTGAACAATTTTTCTTAGCCAAACACAGGCGCAAATAAATTGGCAGCTCAAATTGCTATAATAATGTAGTTAAACATATTTTTAGAAAGTGTGTAGGGCAAAAAAAAAAAAAAAAAAAAAAATTAAAAATACAACAAAACCTAAAACAGCTAAAACAACAGCGAAGCTCAACAAAACACGAATACTACTTCTTCTTCTACTACTACCACTACTTCTACTACATACTACCTTTTCTACTACTATACCCAAACTACATGTGTGTGTACAATGCTGCTGCTGCGCTTTTAATTATCTACACACCACCACTTTCTTTAAAACAAAAATAAACAAAAACTTAAAACCAAAACAATAAAATGCAGTTTAGTACCATACATGTAATGAGTTAGAGGTGAGTGCAGCACACAAAGGATTAGTGTGTAGTATAACCGCAAACAACAACAAACAATCATAACACTACTACTCGTAAATAGTTTATAGACCGCAGCGAAGAATTAATCTATGCATCTTCTCCTCATACATAATAAATATCATAACACATTTAATCGTGCGCTGTTAATTAACATTCAGTTAGCTTTTGCAGTTTTCTCTGATTTCGCTCTGTTAATTCTCATTGCTCGTCTATGCTAACAGAATCAATTAGCTGTTTAATTTGCATCAGGGCTTTGCTTACATTTTAAATGTACCTAAATCAGGGCTGTAAAAAAGAGCGTGGTATATTTAAAATACCTACTACTCGATACGCAAGTTTTACATTTTGCAGCCTTGTGCACATTTAGTTAGTTATGTTACTGCAGCTGTGTTTACTGTTTGTTGCCTTTGCATTTTCAGTTGTTTTAGCCGTGAACTACACACACTACACTATAGCTAATCCAGCACAAAACAACCAAACAATTTACTAAGCATGCATCGATACTAACCGTATTTAGTATTACTAAATAAATCCTAACTTGTATGATATATTGAACATATATTGTATTTTTTCTATTTACTGCTTAAGTATGTTTATCATAATTTATGTTTTATTTTTGAATCTGAATCGAACGAGATCGAAGCAGAAAAACAGCACACGAAATATGTGAATTTATATGTTACATTTTATTTCTCAATACTCAATTTTAGCCACACTTAGTTTTATTAACGGCGAACGCTCTCATACAGCCACAAATCGCAAGCCGCCAACTGGCCGAGGTAACGATCCCCTTTCTCTTTCGATTAAAAATCCACTCCTTGAACAGCACAATATATATTACCATACAATGCTGCCATATTGTTGTATATAAAAACTTGAACTAATGGCCAAAATGTTCCACTGTTAATCGGTGTTAATAACTCCTTGCTACAAAACCTAAAACATCACCTCTTTACATATTATTGCACCCATTTAACCCCTAAAACTTAGATCATCCGGTTTTGGATTCAGCTAGGACAAGAGTTAGATACGTATATATACCCAATATATCTTATTTGTAGTAGTTTTATGAACTATGTATTTTAGAGTAAATCACAGTCAGTCAAACGTGCCGCAATCTTCAGGTACAGATTCGCTGGCGGGCTCTTGACTTGAGTTGCGCTCTTGAGAGTAAGTCTTGTTTCCTTCATCCATGTCATTCAAGACTAACTGTTCACACACTGCATTTCTTATTCCCATATATAATATGAAGAATCACAAATTCAAGATCAAGCAAGTCACGATTCAATCGGTAACCACCAGAAGATGTCGAACAACATTGAGGGGCAGCCCATGAATTCGAGTTACGAGGAGCAAGAAGCCGTGCATCGTCTACAGACTCAGAGTAGCTGTCGTCGTGATCTAAGCATTGCCTTTCATAATCCCCCCAATAGTAATAGTAGTAAGATAACCCCATCCAATCCCAGTCCCAGCCCCTGTGCTAGCGCCACTGACTTGACACAGCAGAGATTAGTCGATCCTCAAGCAGCAGCAGCTCCCTTGCTGATTATGCGAGACTTGTATCCCTATGCCTATTTGGCTGCGTATTTGGGTCGCTGTTGTCAGCCCGAGATCTGCTCAACACTCCTAAGATCCATACACTCGGAGCACTTGCCTTGCTATCGCAGCGGTGGCCAACGCTCCAGCACTACATCGAGCACGGTGAACAGCCCAAACACCAACGAATCTTCGCCATCGCGCAAAACCCTACAGTTGGTTAACAATGTGCCAGCTCCATATCGCACTTGCTCGCACTTTGGCTTCAATTCTCCGCGACAAACTCCGCGAACAGCGCACCGACACATGCCGGATGGCACAGAGCGCATTCACTATCGACCCATGCAACGGCACATCAGCTACGAGGAGATCTTTGCCACTCCACGTTACGAGCAGCTGTGTCAGCCCTGTTTCGAGCATTTGCTGCGCCTTAAGCCGGAGATCCGACGTCGTGCTGGCCCCGGCAGCAGCAGCGGTGCCGAATATCCCGATGATCTGATCAGCTGTGGCAGCAGCTTAATGACACCCCGCAAACTCACGACTCTGGCGGAGACGAATGATGAGCATCTCGATAATTACGTAGATCGGGCTTCGTGTCATGCAGGCACCCAGACAGATGGGAATTTCCTGCGCCAACTCGAACGTTTTAATTTCTCTGAGGAATCAACCAATAGCAATTATGGATCAAGACTGCTACTCAGTGATTTGAGCTTGGCGGGCTTTCAGAGTTCCTGCAGCCGTGCAGCGAGTGCAACAAGTGAACCGCCACTGCGAACTTTAACCGGCAGAGAATTGGAATCGAAAGGAACCGTTACGGATATTACAGAGGTCTGGAATTTCGGCAATTGGCAGCAGGAACCTGTTGAAGACGAAACTCCACGGGGTCAAGAGCCACTCACTGAACGTCGCATTACCCTTGAGATCACACAACAATTTAATGCCGAAGAAGAGCAGCAGGCAGAGGAGGATGCGTTTGAAAGACAGTTAATGTCTCGCGATGAACGACAGCGTCGCAAGTGCGAGTTCCAGGAGTTGTGGCAGGATCATGTGCAGTACTTTGGCTCCAAATCGGCTATGGAAGAGGACATCCCGGATGGTTGGCTAAGAAGCTTTCACAATGATGGCAAAGTAGCTGAAATTATAGATGAATCAATTTGTGAAGAAGCGGATCGCGATGAAAAGGAAACGCATCGGACGGCTGTCGAGGAGCTGCCACCTCTGATCCAAAAGTTTGAGGAAAGTCTAAGTCTTGTACAAGATAATCTCGGTAGATTGGTTGCGGCTACTCAAAAGCTGCAATGCGATGCGGGAAGAGAGGGATTGGCATTAGAGGTAACTGAGGGATCTGCCGCGCTATATCGGGCGATTAGTTTGGAGAATATTCCTGCAGCTGAAGATGGCGCCATTGTTTCAGAGCAGCCACAAGCGTTGAGCTCTAGCACTGAAGTTGAAGAGGACGAGCTACCTACTGAAAACGAGCATGAGGAGAAGCGCGATGTTGAGAAACCCGTCTCACCTGTGTCCGAACGTAACGATAACACAAAGGACGGTAGCGAGTGCATTAAGGACGATGAGAAGGAGATCGATGAGCACGAGTGTCCGATCGAAATAGTTAACGCGGTGGAGCAACAGACAGAGCCCCGTCCGGAGACAGAAACACTAGCTCGCCCAGCTCAAGATAATGCCATATTTTCGCCTCTGGAAAAAGAGATTCTTGAACGCATTGAGGCGGACCGCTTGAAGGAGCGTGAATCGATCTTTGGAAGGATTGACGAAAGCATACGCAACAAGTTGACATGCCGCAAACTCAGAAATATCGCGAGCGATGTCGAAGAAACATTCTCAACTTGCACACACATCTTTCGGAGTCCCACAAAGACATCATCTAACTCTACAGCCGTAGGTACTGAGTTGCCGCATCTCTTTCAGTTTGGCAGCGAACCGCGCCCGTCTACCTATAGCATGCACAACATTGATGCGCCAAGCTGCTCGACTGCCCATCTGCATGTGCTTAAAGGTGAGGCGCCGCGATTGTCACGTTCCTGGGCTAGCTATCGGGAGAGCAGCGAACAATCATCCTCTTCGAATGCCTCGTCGGCTGCGACGCAACCTTCTGTGGACAGCAGTTCAAAGTCCACAAAGACCTATCTCTATCGTAGCACGCCGCGACAGAAACGGAACTTTATCCAGGAGAACATACGAAATGCAAGTAAACCTCGCGTTCTGCCCAAACCCACAACAAGTTCGGCAGAAAATACCCGTAAGAAATGCAATCAGGCGGCGATCAACAATGATCCATCTTCTGTGTGCACATTTCAAGCCGAGGAAAGTGGCAGCGGTGCTCGTTTCTGGGTCTCATTGCCCGTAAGTCCTCGTGGCACTCCTCGTTCGAAACGCAGATCAGTTAGTCCAGGACCTTCAGCAGCTTACCCGACATCACATTCCTCCTGCTCGCCATATGGGAAACGCCGCAAACAAATTGGCATTTACATGCCCAAGGGACGACGTAACGCCAGTTCACGCAATGCCCTGCAGAAGTGCTTGTCGAGTAGCACTTTCCTTTCTGAAATGTGTGAATTGCACGGTTTGCATCAGGCGACTTCAACCTCAACCTTTAATGTCAATCTTAAGGAAGACGATACCGTAATTCCCACTCAGGAAGAAGTGCCTGCGATAAGTTTTAATAAAACTGATAGTACTCTTTACTATAGTGCCAATGACAGTTCACTGCCAGAAGGTCAGGGGAAGTCTGCTCTAGAATTGGACAGAAATCGCATTAAAATGACAAGATTGTCCGGCGGTGAGACCACAGACTCCGCCAGTCAAGTTGATATGGAAGAGGAATCAGATGCTGTGGAGGCAACCGCAGAAGAATATGTTGAGAATACAAGCTCTCTCCAAGATAAGAAAACGCCTTCTGATGATGCAGAGACTACTGAGGAAACCGATGGGGAAATTTTCCAAGAAGAAGAAAATAGTACTCATGAAGATCCAGAAGAAAACTCTGAAGCAATCGAAAATAAAATTCAAGTAGACTCGCTGGTCTCTTCTATCGACGCTTTACCAACATCAAGTATGGAAAATGTAACGATTGCCTTGGGTTTTAGGGTAATGACACCAAGCCAGAATTCCGAAATATCAAGTAATGTAGCAGAAAGCGAATGCGACAATCCCACCTCACAATTGATTAAAGTAAAAGAAGTGGAGGATGAATTGAGCAGCATGATCCATGTTGTAGAAAGCGGCTCATCAGTGTTTATGCTCAAACCGGGGAATGCTCAATATCAGCTCGGCTCCAGTAAACCATCACAGAGCTCTGACGACTACGAAACCGAGAGTAGTTCAACGAAGACCGAATTCCTACTAACTACAAATCGAGATTTGCAGCAAACCTCAGAGCAGGAAAATTCCGAGGATGATGATAACAAACCAAACACTTCTGCAGCGGCAGCTAAAAAACGAAAATCGCGTGCCCGAAAAAGGAAAGCCAATGCACATGTAGATTCCGAAATTGTATTAACTACGCAATGTAAAATCAAGGGTGAAACTCTTTATATATCCGAGGAGCATCTAGAAGACATACAGACACCTCGGAACATTAATCGGGAAAATGATTTAAATCCCTTCAACGATTTGCAAAATTGGGACATCTTTGAAAATGCATTTGATGAGGATGAATCAGATACTACGGATGATGCTCTTGAAATAGATATGGATTCATCCGAAGAGCAATTGACAATAACCTTAATTTCTAGAGGATCACAGACCGATGATGAAGAAACGCTGAAAATTGAGATACCCCTTGGTAGCTACAATAACTTCGATCAACTTGAATTGGAAATTGATGGAAGTCTATTCTTACCCAGCACTCCTACTGATAATGATTGGATTTTGCCAAAATTCTTTGATTTTGGTTCTTTTACTGTGGAATGCTTTATGAGCGAATGTTCGTCCAATAGTGACAGTTCTTCGGAAACATCGCAATGCCTGGAAGTAACCCAAAACGAAACAAACCAATTAATACACTTGGAAGAGGAGATTAAAAATAGAAACGAATCTGATGTTGAAAACCAACAGGAGAACTAATAAATATTTTTGCAAGACGAGCTGACCTCAGACGATCCTAAAAGACTTTAATCGCTTCATATTCTCAAATGAAACAATTGCATAATTCTTTCCTTGTGTCAAGTCAGAGTCAAAAATGTAAAAGATATTCCCATTTTTATTTTATAGCATTCGCAATTGGATAATTTGTATTCTTTATTTTTTGTTGAATAATTTTTCTGCATTTTTCTCATATATTCACGCATGAATTACCACACTTGTAGTATTATCCTAACTACTATATTACTAACCTCACTCTTGAAGAATGGTGAACAAAAAATTAAGTTGATTTATATATTTTGATTTGTATTTGTAAACTATTATAATAATGGTGAAAGAACAATAAAATTTTATATTTTTGTATTTTAGTTTATTATTAAATATAATGAATTATTTATACTGTAGGCGGGTTGATTCTTATAGACCATTTGAAATAATGTTAATATATGATTGAACACTATGTCGTAAACTATGTAAACGTTAAACAAATCTTAGTCTTCTGCTGTTAATTGTTAAGTGTTTGTAAGAGATGTCCCGTTGAGTTACCCCACCCCCATTGTCGGTTCTGTGCTGTCCATGCAAATGTGTTTCTCACACACATACACACTACACAACATCATAAGAATTCTCCATCTGCTGTTCTCTCTCTTCATTTCGAATATTCAGCGTTGCTGGCTCATTTGTTGCAGAAATATGCGTTCCTCTATGCGCCCAAATTCCGTTTTTTTGACGCATGCGTCGAACGCTTTCAACGCATACATGTGAATGTCATTTACAAAATAATGGACAACTCGTGTAAGCACAGTTATCCACCGCTTAGCAACAGCACATACGAAAATTTTGCTACGAATCTCGTCAGCAGCACACCGAAAGCTGCCAATAGCTTACCGCATCGCACGGTGTCGCATTATGGCTACAATTGCCCGTTGACAAATTGTCCAAATATTCTGCTGCATCCGGCCAATAAAAGCATCTGTCAAACGATCTCCGTGCATCGCAACAGCTTAATTTCATTCATTGATCAGACGTCTCTAAGCAATGTTAATCGAAGGGTTTTCAATGCACTAAGCAAAGCCACTAAATCTTCCCCCACAACGGATGAGTCCACCATGTATGTAACGGCCCTGGACATCAAATTGGAGCCGTTGACGCCGCCAAATTCACGTACCCACAGCTCGATAGCTGGCAGTGCCAATGACTCGCTGGACGAGTTGATATCGAAGTTCAAAACGACGGTGAATTTGAACACGCAAGCGACCAAATCGGATCGTGATGAAGACACCCTCTATCCCTGCAGCTATACTTCGCGCCTCTTTTTGCCCAAAAGGTCCGAGGCCTCGCAGGGCATGTTGTATGAAAATATGGCTGATAGCGGCTTGGGTGGCAGTAGAGGAGGAGGCAGTGGTGGAGCTCCTGGAGGTCGTCAACGTTTAACCACCACTAGTAATGATTCGTCTAGCAGCTCTCCAGAGGTGGAATCTCAATTGAAATTGCCGTGCATCGATATTCTGATTAATATTTCGTTGCGCAATTCAGAATGCGCACAAACGGTGCAAGAGCACGAATTGGAGTTTCGTTCCAAGCTGGAGAAAGTCATTGATGCTGAGATTCATTATATATCACAACAGCTGGGCATGCGGTCCCGTGCTCCGCTCTCCACGCCCACGTCATCCACAACGCACTTGATGCAACGAAGCAACTCGGCGCCAGCTTTGTGCCACAGCTACAGCTATGTGGAGCTGGCTAATTCCGAAGTTCCAGTGGTGCCACCATCGTCATCGACGACCAAATCGGAACAGGATGCACTGCAGCATTCGCTAAGCCCCTTGGAAATCCAGTTGAAAGATTTACTCAATAATATAATTCGCGTTCATGAGTGGCACAATCGCGCCTTCATCTGCGAGTGCCGTGCTCTCATTACCCAGCTGCGTGAGAACTTTAGGAGCAAGATTGATAGATAGATAAAGATATATGTGAAACTAAGGAAATACAATATATTTTTGTTGTTTACATTTGGATATTCAAATCTTATATATTATTATAATAGGGAAGCACATGTTAATATTATTTTTTGTTTACTATCTCCTTACACTTTTTATACAAAAACTCAAATAAATGTTATCTAAAAATTTATTCAATTACTTTTATAATCATTAAGAATCACCAAATCAAAAGCACAGGTAACATTTTTGCACATCTTTCATTTTGAATGTTTTTTTTTTTCGAGCTTTGCATGTTTTTGTTATGTTTTTTGCTCTAATTTTTGAATGCATGTTTTGTGCTTGTTTATCGCTAATATATTTGTGTACTAAAACTGCTACTCAATACATTGTCATATACTCACATCTTTCATGTTTAGTTGTAACCTCATTTTATTTGTGCGTGTATTTAACGGTAAAGGAACTATAATTTTTGTGATCGTCCACTATGTTATACAGAGTACTTGTGGCTGTCTTTATCTGGTACCAATTATCTAATATTTTTTCATTTTCTGTACAATCAACAGGTGAGAACGTACAAAATGGCGATCACTCGGAGGCGCATCTAAGCACCTTTTCACAGAGCAGTAAAGAGGTAAGTCTACAACGCAAGCCGAGCGGAAATGGCAAAAAAAGGAAAACAAATATTAAAGTGCTTTCATATACATACATATACACACATGCACATGTATAGTTTGTCAATACAACTGGTAACTTAACTAAGCCTTGAAAACAAAAAAAAAGTATAAGAACTCTAGTCGTCTACGCTAATTTTTCACTCTGCTTTTTCATATCTAATGATCATTGCCATTCATTGTCATCATCATGTTCTTTAACGACATTATAACATTGCTCGCGTACTAAACAAATTGCAAACGATATTCTCATTGCAAATTTCTATTACGGTTCCAGGATGTATCCACGGACGGTTCACCCAAGAAAGACAAGAAGAAGAAGAAGGGCCTGCGCACACCATCGTTTTTGAAAAAGAAGAAGGAGAAGAAGAAGACCGAGGCTTAAGCTAGCTAGCTGGTCACACTCCACACATCAAGCAGTAGCTGGAGCAAAAGTGCGGACGGGGACAAAAGTGTAACCGATAGAGAGAAAATAAAGAAGAAGCGCGATGACGACGATGATGAAAAACGATGAGACACGTAATATATTTGAATGAGGCATTAAAAAGCAACAAATGAGCAGCTAATAACAACAAACAATATTTTCATCAAGTAGAGTATAAAATATAATATGACGACAATGAAAGATCGTAAAGGGACGACAACAACAAAGTAGAAGTACGCGAGTATGGTTAAAAAAAGAACAGATACAGACTCAGATTAAGAAACAAACAAAAAGAAACGAAAATTAAACAAAAATGCAATTTACAATTCACACGCAATTCTAATTGATAAAATTTAATTCTTTATACGCATTCGAAACATTTGCCGCTGTTCTATACAAAAAAAAAAAAAGAAAACAATTCTAATAGTTCTCTAAGCGCTTAAATATACTACGTAAAAACATTACATAGTAACAACAAAAACAAAAGTAAAAGTAAATTATAAACCGAGATAATGCAGAGTGTGTAAAAAATTCAATTATTCACTTGGGTCAACAAAATGTAATTAAATCGTTTTTTGTAATGTTTGTGCTTATTTATTTTTCTGAACAATCGCCACACAGATACAAAATCAGGCCCCTCTTCGAACACACACACACACACACACATACGAAATGCATTACAAGTACTCTTATCGGTATACAAATAAATAATACAAATGCAATATTTTTTATAAATGCAATAAAAAGCAACAAATATTTTGATATTCTTTGCATGCGAACGCATGTGTGTTTATGTGTGTGTTGGTTAGTTTGTTTTATATTTTATAATTATGATCTATTGTTCTTTTGTTTTTTTTTTTTGTATTGTATTCCCTATATAAAGGCAACCAATTAGACACACACAAATACACACATAAAAAATTACAAAAATTTAATTGAAAGATGCAGAATTGTATTAGTTTTTTATATAAATAATTATATATTTTTATGTACGTAAAACTGTTTATTTATATATATATCTATATAAATAAATATATATATAAATATATTTGTATATGTAAAACAAATAAATTATGATGAAAGGATTAAAAAAATGCAGCGAAAAGCAGAAACATCAGTCAGATAAATGAGAAATAATGAGCAAAGATTAAGAATTTGGCATGACGCTGTTTTAAATTTCAGCAATTAATCGATTTGTAAGTAAAAGTTCCGATATACGTATTATCCCTGAAAAATTGTGAAAAATAGCATGGCGAGCACAAGATCAATACCGAGTAGATGAAGAAGAAGAAGATGGATAGTGAAGAAAACTCCCAACAAGAAAAACTGCCATAGCTTGTAATGTTTGTAAGGCACAAAGTCGTCAAATTGCATTTCAAAAAAAAAAAAACTAAAAATACTAAAACTCAATAATATATGTATTCATCGGGCTTATTACACAGTTTCTGCTTTTCATTGCATAACAAACAACACAACACAAGCAACAATTGATCGTGCATATATATTCGCATACATACAGCAAGCATTGCCGGAGCCTTAGAAAACAGTTGAAAAAAAAAAAAAATTAAAAAGAAACAAACATAAACAAACAAAATACATAATATATTTAAATCATTGAATAATTATTGTTTATTTGCGCAACAACAGAAGCTTATTTCTAGCAACTTTTTTGTGTCCCATTCAAAAAAGTTTGTACAATTTCTTTCTTTTAATCTTAGAAATATGTTAATATTCTCAGTGCAAATAAAAAATAAATATATATTTCGAAACTCACGATAAACAAAAGAAAGTGAAATAAAATGAAGAGTTGATGAAGAAACCACGAAGAGAAATATGAAGAGTTAAACAGCGACTGAAAGCTGTTTATTAATATTCGTTAGAACCTAAGTAAATGCATATATATTTAAATTCGTATTATATAAAACACACACACACACGACACACAAAAAGCAAAAATATAATTAATAAACACTTCGAAATTGTATAAAAAAAAAAACTTGAATTTGGGGACTTTTTCAAAGAAACTTTTGCTATTAGATTAAACAAGGAAGACAATCGTATAGTAGACATATGTTATCTCAAGAGGCAATATTGCTAATGAAACTATCATTAAATAACATTTGTTATCATAAGAACTGTCTATATCAAAAGGCGAATCTAGCAAGCAGCAGACGATGGAACTCACAAATAGGAATAAAATCGATTTATAGACGCGTGAACTTGACGAAATTATGAACTTCCCAATATGAAATGTATTTTAGGGACCGAGTATCTGCTAAATGTCATAATAAATCGGATATTTTTATGGCTAGGTGGCGCTTGTCACATTAATAATTTCTATTTGGTCTATAATCCAATCATAAAGCAATAGTCAGATTAGATAAGACAAGCAATAATATAAATATTGGAATAGGTAATTCCAAATTCAACAGAGTGTTTTAAAAAATAACAGTATTATCGATTATTCGATTACAGAATAATCGATAATACTTTCAAAGAGGAGTAGGACATCATTGAAATAAAAATGCTTTGGTCATTTGGTATGGATAATAATAATGTTTTATTCTTATCGATATGGACTATAGCTATAAACTATACCTAGAAGTATATACAAGTACAGTTTTAATGCTTTTCTGCCTCCGTCTCTGACTCATTCTTGGGAGGCAGCTTGCCACCAGCAAGGATGTGCTGAATCTCAATAAGGGTTTTGCCCTTTGTCTCGGGTACAAAGAACATACAGTAGAAGAAGGCAATGATGGCGATGACCGTGAAGATCCAGAATGTGGGCGCGGAGCCAATGGCATTCTTCAGAAGCGGAAACAGTTTGGTGACCAAGAAGGCGGAGAACCAATTGCTGGTGCCCGCAATGGAGCCGGCGACACTCTTCACATCATCGGTGAACAGCTCGGCCATAAGAATCCAGGGCACGGGGCCAAAGCCAATGGAGAAGAAGACAATGAAGAGCAGAATGCTGGTGATGGGCAGCCAGCCAAGAGACTCCACAGAGGTTGGATCGCTTTCCTGCATGATGAAATAGACGCCCATCAGGCAGGTGGTAATGGCCATGAATACGGATGAGATGAGCAAAAGAATGCGACGTCCAGCCTTGTCGATGATCATCGTGGCGATCAACGTCATTATCACTTGCGTGGCGCCAATGAGAATGGTGCAAATAGTTCCAGAAAGACCAGAGCCAACATCCTCGAAGATCGATGTGGAATAGAACATAATGGCATTGATGCCCGTCCATTGTTGCAGTGCCTGCAGAATAACAGCAATTCCGATTCCCTTGAGCGTCAATGGACGACGCAGAGCTTTCCAAACGCTTTCCTTGGGGGCATCAGCTTGCTTGTTGGTCTCCTCCATGATCTCCTTTAGCTCATCACTGATATCAAAGTCCTGGCCACGCAGCCATTTCAACGATTTGGTTGCATCCTCCGGACGATTCTTCATGGCCAAATAGACGGGCGATTCCGGCATAAAGAAATGCACGGTTACAAAGATCAGTGGCAGAATGGCGCACAGTATGTTGATAGTTAACAGCGGCAAGTAGCCGCCCACAATGTAACCATAGAGCAATCCCGATACCGTGTTCAACTGGAAAAAGCTGCCGAGTGTGCCACGTGTGGCAAGTGTCGAAATCTCCGTGGAATACATGGAGGCGGTGACACAGAACGCTCCGCCGCACACGCCGAGAATGAAACGACCAAAGTACAACATGGCCACATTATTGGCAAATATCATCAGAATCCAGCCAACCATGTAAGGCGGAATCAGCGCCAACATTGTCGGCTTGCGGCCAATCCAATCGATAACGAAACCCGCCGGAATGCACACACAGGTGGCACCCAACGTCAACAGGGATGAGATCCAGCCGAACTCATCGTCGGATATGGGAAAGCCATAGGCTTCTTCCTTCGTTAGCATTTGCTCCACAGGCGATGACCAACCCATGCTGGCACCCATGCAGAAGGCACCAAAAGCCGCGGACAAACCCGCAATGTATTGTGGCAACACCTTTGCCTTGGACATCTTTGCTTTCCGTTCTAGACGTTTTGATGGTCGAAACTAAACTGATTGTTGCCGGACTCCAGCTACTTGGCTGGAAAAATCATTTCATTCTTCGCATTTGGACATTTGGTGATAAGTGCGACGCTGCCGCCGCCGTCGCCGTCGTTGAAGTCGTTGACGTCGACGTTGTCATCGTCATCGCTGTTACAGCAGCGTTTGGTCATCGAAAATCAGTTACATTTAGTACTGAAGTGGGTCAAAATCACCGCCCACTCCACTGGCATTTTGGGGAGCATTGTTTTAGGCAAGATTATTAAAGTAGGGCTAAAAAGCAATCTGTGGGCACTTAAAAGATTTACAGCTTTCGTTGGGTATTATACCCGGCAGAAAGTAAGAAAGCATTGTTTATTCTTGCTTAGCCGTTTTGCTATTATCATGTTTACTTTTCTTCTGAATATAGAGCTAGAGACCTCGAATTTGTTGGCCATAATCTTAGGTAGATAGTAGGTAGCGTCTTATATGTACTATAAAGTTCAACATACAAAAAACATACTTAATTTAAATGAATCTCAATTGAGTTACCGAGTAGCAGTTAGTCGAGCTTCGCTTGCAGCCTTTTTGGAATTCCCATTTCCTTCTGCCGCGTGTGTAAGCTACATATGCAGGTGGTAATAATAGTCGCTTGCCTCCCGCGCTTCGCGCATTCCCCGCCATAAATCGCATAGAGTGGATCTAATCTACAATAGAGCGCACCGATCACGGACATTGCTCATATGTTATAACGCAACAAGACCGTGCCTCGACGCAACGGTCATCTCACGGTCATCGGCGAGAAGAGAGACACTCAAATGTAGAGTGAGTGGACATAACTTGTGTGTGGGGCACTTCTGGCCAGTGGCACAAGTGGAATCCGGCGATAAAGATGATGACTGAACGCGCATCGAAGTGGTTAACTAAATCATGCTGCCCATTGATAAGTGCCTTGTTATTTTCCCTTTATTTACTATATATTATACTACTACACAATACAATCGCATAATCGTCATACCAATCCCTGGGTCCAGTTGATAATACAGTCCAAAAAAAAAACAGCCGGCACTCGAAAGAGTTCCTGTTAAATTACAAGCAAAGGTAAACAATGCAAAGATAACCTCACATTTTGTTTATTTACACACACGCAAAAATGATTATTGTTGGTAGCTGTTTAATGGGTGCTGTGGCGCAGTTACAAGGGCATTACAAAAACAATTAATTATTTGCTTAATGACACATCGTTACTAATGATAGTCCACGACCACACGCCACTTCACTTGTTTATATGTCTTATATAATCTAACAGTTCTGATATCAAATACACGTAATACAGCCGGGAATTTAGCCGGTGACGCGCTTTACTTCTTGCGCTCTGCCTCCTCGATGGCACGCATCATTGCAGCATCGTGCTTCTGGTGGTGTTCACGTATCGCACGCTGCAGCTCCTCATGATGGCTCTTACTCTCCGGCGGATAGAGTTCGCGTTTCTTTTTGATCACCCATTCTTCAAAGTATTCCGGCTGGTTGAAGATGTGAAACAGTGCAACCGGGAACGTCATGTACATGCCCATTTTGGCCACCTCGAGTACCCAAGTGCCCATGTTGATTTCTTTCTAATTCCGGCACAAATTTAGGTTTTTTTGTTATTAAATTCGTTAACTATTTCGTAGTTAGAACTGCTATCAACAAATATCAGCTGTTTTTAAGTATTGTATAATGTTGACCGAAAATTCAATGATAGTGTTGCTAAGTTGTTTTCAAAACCGATGACTTATCGATAAGTCGCTTTCAAATCGTACGTTGGGATTAAACTTTATGTATGTGAAGGCTAGCTAGTTTGTCACATGGGTTTTGAAAAATAAAATACTTGCAATGGGATTTTCAGCAAAAATGTAACTTTTCAATAGATAGTACGTCAATGGGAATTAATTGAGTACCATTACCACAGTTTTGAAGTATGGGATTTCCTTTATCAACCCCATTGAACGCTAAGTTGAGTCAGACATAATACACTTGATTGTTAATTGGATTGGTAATAAAATATCTTTTATTAATGATTAAGTATATTAAAATATATAATTTTGAAAGCAATATTGGTTTTGAATATTTATGGTGCATGCATTTAAAATGTAAGAGTCTTAAACAGTATTTGGAAAACGCGGCCAATTACAAAGCGAAAACGTTGTATCCTAAAAACTAATAAAGAATGTGCTAACATTTCTGTTGGCTCGTTTGTTTGTTTTCGAAAACAATTTCACGGAAGCAATGTGTTTGAGAATAGATATTTTTTTTAAAACCGTACAACGGTTTTAACGTTAAAAAGGTGCAAAGCTAAATGTTTGCTTGCTTAATACTAAAGTGCAGTTTCGCCTGGATACTCCTCATGAGAAGTAATCAGCAATTTTTTGGTGAGTAAATGCTCGTCGGCATCCTCATCATCTCGAAACGAAATATTCTCCTTATTATGGTCACCATCGCCATCAGGTATTATACCAGTTTTTAGCGGTGTGTCCGCAGAACGTTTGCGACCACTACTGTTGAAGTTGCCCAAGGGCGAAGCAACCGCCGCCGGCTCATTGCCATCCAAGCAATACAGCAAACTGGGACTCAGCTCCGATTCATCGAAATCCTCAATGTCCTGTGTGGTGTTGGTGCCACCAAAATCATCGGAGCGACTGGCAAAGGATAGATCCGCTGGACTGGCTGTCAAAACACTGCGAGTGAGCAGATACTCCCTAAGGATTAGCGAAAGCACTTTCGTCATTGAAATAATCAACTAAGCAATATAATAAGAGCACTCACTTGAAATCGCTTGTGAGCGCATTGTGAGGTTTTCCCTCTAATGATGGCTCTTCTGTACTGTTGCTATTGCTGCTGCTGCTTGAACGCTGACGGGATGACATCAAGGAGCCATTTATATACTGTCGCCTCAGTATATCAGCATAGCCGCCCAGTGAGGTCGCATCTTCGCAGTGCAATGCAGGGGGTTCCAACTGCTTGCTGCCCATCAGCTCGTCCTGCTCGGTTTGCTCAGCTTGCTCGACAAAGCAAGGATTCGGCTGCTTATCGCCATTGCCCAATGCATTAAGTAGCATTACCGGCTTTCGAGAACGCGGTGTCATAATTGATTCCTGCAAAAAAAAAAAAAAAACAAAAAAATATTAGTATAGTTTACAGGGTAAAATTCATTTAAACCATGCACATGCCACGGAATTCATCGTGCTGTACTTACCTGCATCGCCTTGGGCATGCGTTGGGTAGATTTCGTGATGGGCGACATTGAGCGACGACCCATGCGGAGCGATGGAGTACTAGTAATTAGATCGAGGTTACGATACACGCTGCTCTGTAGCAGCTGTTGATGATAATCAATGCCAGCGGGCAGCTCATTAGAGCTGGCATTTGTTTCCGACAAAGTATCGTCATCGACGGCATGCTCTTGAGTTTCCTCCAAATCACTATCATCCATATCCTCGAGCAGGGGGGCGTCTGCCGCCTGTAAATGGCAGGCCGATTGCTTGGCATCATCGCTAGGACGTCGCTTCAACGTTGCAGACACGCTGCGCACCAAACGTTTTGTGGTCTCCGGCGTGCTGAAGGGAAACCGTAGATTGCCCATGCTGACGCCCTTCATCAGTTTGCGTGTCAGCGATTTGCCCATGCCGCTGCTCGTTGCCGTTGACACCTCCACAATGGGCGTTAACGCAGCGTCCTCGTCGTCATCATCTTCAACGCCGTGCACCTGTGGTCGCAGACTACAGAGATTAGGCTCCGACTTGTAGCGAGATGATTGCTGTACGGGCGTACATGGATTCGAGTATTCCTCGATTTCGTGCAGACGTCGATCATTCCATGCCACACTCTTCTTATCAGCTGCCACATTGATCAGTTGCTGTGCTGCCGCTGAGATAACCTTTAACGGGGTCACACACCGTGTATCGATCTCGTCCAATTCGGGCACAGCGGCGGGCACAGACGCCAGCTCATGTGATTGCTGGCGACTGACGGGCGCCGAGTGGCTGTTGCTGCTATTCGCACCACAGCTACTGCTGCTGTCTGATGACGATGATTCGATCTTCAGCGATGTGGATGAAATGGATTTCTGAAGCGTGTGCAAAGGGTTAGTGCCAGATGCGGTGACGCTGATGGATGATGGAGGCAATGACATCGGTGGCGTGGGACTTTGGAATAGCACGCGCAACTTGGGCGCCTTGGCATGCGATAAATTGGGCGTCTGCGTCAAGGACAAAGACATGCGATTAGATTACAACATAAAAAGCTAAAGATTGCTTCTGTCATTTACTATCAAATAGATCAATCCTTGTTTTTATTAAATTATCGCTAGTATTATTCATATGAAATTAAATATTCCAATGCAAATTATTGAAATCGACAGAAATATTGTGATATTTTGAACTATTTGCTAGCGATATATCCAATAAAACAAGAATATGAAATTAATGAAAACAGAGCACAAACTCTTCTCTAAAATTACTGATTTTTAACATTAGATAATTTTGTAAAAAGGAGTCGATATGTTATGGTAAACTGCAAGATATCCAAAGCAACACACACCTCCGATCCGCTCATAGCTTGCAAAGCAGGCGCACGTTTTGGGGTTCGAGACATGATACTCTTGTGAAAGATGTGCTTCTTGATAGAGTCGCCCAATGATTTGGCGCTGCGAGTTGCCTCATTGTTCTTTAGTCGATTCATTACAACCAACTGCAGTGGAGTACCTGAGCATGATGAAAACATTACATTAAAAACTCAAATAATACATAAAACTTATTGTTCTTATACCCTGTCCATTCTGCTTATTGAATTGCTTGATTAGTCGCCGTTTCTTCGACGACTCGGGCAGACTTTGAATGTGAGCATATAGCTGGGCCAACTCCGTATCCGTAGTGTTAGTATTGGTGGCTGCAGCGGTGGCTGCACGATCTACAAAAGTGTACACCGTGTTGACCGTCGAGATGTCCGAGATGGATTCGTCAAGCGTTTGCTCCGGCGACATTGTTTTCTTGCGTTTGCGTTCAAGAAAGTACGCCCGAATATCAGTTGCCAGCTTCGCAGGCACAGCAAAGATGTCGATATTGCGTGAAATCATGTAAGCGACGATGCTCGACATTCGCTTCGCCGTATAGTGCAATACCTCAGGCGGCAGGTTGCGGGGACAGATGAGATGTGGTGTGAATATCGTGGCCAAATTGGTGGCTGTCATTTTGTTGCTCTGCTCGTGCAATGAAACGGCATGCAGCATTTCAATAATGTGTTTCAGCAGCTCACGATACTCCTCGGGCAGCAATAACAGCAGCAATTGCACCGAGTTTAGCAGGTGTTGCTGACGCTCCAGTGTCGACTGTGTTCTTTCTTCGGTAAGAGCTTGGCACAATGGTGCTATCTGGAGATGTGCTGGATAGTGGGCATCGGTGAGCAATGGTTCGGGTAATTCGGCGAGGAAACTTTTGAAAACTGTGGCACAATCGTGGGCCGAGAATTCCGATTGTTCCAGTTCCAGTGGCTTGTCCTGTTGTATATGCAAACGCAGTTCGTTCTGCCTGGATACGGCTCCTGTTTTACGAAATATTCCCTCCTGAGTAAGATCTATAGAAATGATGTGGGATGTTGCGAGCGCTTTAAAACTAATTTAAGTGCACTTTACTCACTCTTCTCAAGCATCAGAAAATCCTTGAGCTCCAGAAGATGCATTAGAAACCCTGCATCGATCTGCTGCTGCAAGCACTCCGTAGGACTGTTGCCCACAGATTTGCTACCAGCACCTGTTGCACAGCCCGTCACTGTTGCAACGCCAGCTGTGTTGCCACTGTGGCCCAAACGATGCTTTTTGGACAGGCGATTCCATTTCTTGAGCTTGCCTTTGTCCTCGTACACAATCTCGTGGCAGGCTAAATCGAATCTACAATTGGTGCGGATTGTTAATACATATAGTCACACATACACACGACTGCAATGATTTTCATTCAGCTTACTCATCGGTGTTCAATTCAAGCTCAAACGAGAGATGCATGCGTACGAGAGATTTATATTTCTCATAGTTGCAGGTGCGCATGCGCGTCGCCAGCTCGAGGTCGTTAAATTCATTGATATTCACGTATTCCATGTCCATTGTTGGATATGTATGATGATGTGACGTCGGTCCAAAACGCAAAATTATCGTTGACTATGTATGCGAGATGTATCTGTGTATGTGTGTTTGTCGTTAGCAGCTGCTGCAGCGAAAACAACAAAAACAACGAACGATAACCGAAAACGGAACGGAAAGAACGAGCAGGATAACAATAGCTAGTAAATGGGACGCTCCTAAAATTTAGCCATGCACTCCGATTGTTATTTCGCACTTAGTCACTAAAACTAATTAACTATTTTCTGCACTATTCGACAATAACCGCACGTCTCATTTTCGCTGCTTTACTCTGAAAATTAATTGTCGGAAAATTGCCGACGCTCTTCACCAACCGCTGTGAATTGAATTGTAGAGTTGCCACTTGTTGCCAAAATAATACGCGACCAGTGTTGGCAAACGAAGAAACTAATAGAAGTGCAATAATTATCAAACTTATTTATCGCAAATTACTTTTTAAATTTAGCAAAATATTTGCGGATTTATAATAAGTACGTATACAAATTTAAACAGATATTGTGTAATCGGATTATTTTTCTTTTAAATTTTTCGTTCACAGCACTGATATTACAGCTAACGTTACCCAACACCAGTTGAATTTACCGCTGCCAGACGGTCTGCAAAACTGTTTATTGTGGTGTGTTTTTCGCACAGTTTTCTATTAAAATGGTATTAATAATGCCTATTAGCCCACCTGAGCATGGACTCTTGTACACGGCTAACAATATAAAACTAAAGCTTGGTGATAAAGTCGTTGGCCAAGGCACTATATACATTTCGCAAAAGTGAGTGCAAAAAGAAAAGAAAAGACGCAGTCTATGCTTGAAACATGATTTCCAAATTGCTTTTTGTTCTGGGGGTTTTTTTTTGGAGCAGCACCCTCTCCTGGCAGCCAGTGGATCTCCAAGAGGGCATTTCGATTGAGTGGAAGCAAGTCAGCTTACATGGCATTTCATCGAATCCCAGGAAATGTATTTACTTTATGCTGGATCGCAAAGTGGAATGGGAAGGTGTCTATATGGGACGTAGTCTCGAAATCAATGGCCAGAATGGAGCTAACGATGAGCAACAGCGAAATGCTGCTGCAGCAGTCGTTAACAACGATGTAGATGAGGGCAACGGTAGTGATGACCTCGACGATGACGACGACGATGATAACTTTGAGGATGCAGTCGATCAGCAACTAGACGATGTTACCGAGTGCTGGCTGCTGCCCGATGATATACACACTGTAGACACCATGTACAATGCTATGACCACTTGTCAGGCATTACATCCTGACTCGGCGGACAGCAACTCAGAGGATAGCGATCCCATGGAGGATGCTGGTGGCGTTGGCATGGCCTTTGACGATCAGGACATGGTGGAGGATGTCCTAACGCTGGGTCGTAATGGAGGCGAAGTTGGGGGCATGCAGAATCTTAGCCTTGACGATGATGATGAGCGCTTTGAGGATGCGGACGAATAAGGCTACTCCATCCATCCCACACGAGAAACTAACTACTCCAAATAACCATTGCATCCATATACATACATACGTATTTATATTTGAATCTTTTATACAAATTGTAAGTCTAAAGTGTATTGTAAAATATTTGAATAGCTTTTTGGAATACTTTATACTTAACGCTGTAAGCGCTCAACAACATTTAAGCGTTTTCCTTTTTGGCCTGTTGCTGCAGCTTCATCTCCTCTTCCAGTGCGTCTTCGCTTATGGGCGCTGCTAACTGTATGCAAAACATAAGTGTACAAGTAGTACAATTAAATGCATTATAATCTTACCGCTTCGGCCACTTCTAACATGACCAATGCCTGTTGATAACCATCTCCCTTGGAGGGCACTTTATCATAATTCCAGTACGTAAAGTCTTGGAATGTGCCTGTCAGTCTCAGTTGTCGATCTGCTTGGTTTCCATCCGTCTCCTGCAGGACAAGGCCTTTGTATCCCTTGGGCACTGACTCCCGCTTCCCAAGTAGCGGATATCCTCTAAGGGCATTTGACAAAATTCCGTTGCCCAATTCTGGCGTATCACGCGTATAATTGTTAAAGTGTTTGTCGACATCTGTGCACTCGCCGTCCCCAACGATTTTGGCTGGTAAATAGTGCAGCTGCATTGGTCTCTTGTTGTCCAATTGCTGAACATCGAAATCCAAAGTAATTGACATTTTGTTTACCCACAAAGCAATCTCCAATGAAAACAAAGATAATGCATAAACACCGCCAAAATGTTTTGTGTAGTGTGACCGCAATGATTTGAAAATGTTACCATCCTCTCCACTTTCGTAAATAAAAGAGGGTTACACTTAAAAAGGTATATTTATAAAAAAAAAATTTAACTATATGTATTTATTATGGGAACTAAAAAATGGCTTACACATTTGAATTTCAAGAATTATTATTTAAAAATAAAAAATATATCAAATTAAAATACTTGTTTTTGGATTAGAATGATATATAATACTGAAAATTCTTCTGAAATTCTTTAATAGAAGAATCAATAATTTAATGAGACCATAAATATAAAAAATTATCAACTTTAATTATTTTAGTAAAACTAGTTCCATCTGTTCTTATTTGTAAATAATTAAATACGCTTACTAAGTATAAAAGAGAACATGTAACGGCTCTTTCATACAGCAGGAGGCGGAAAGATTACTATGTGGTATTATTTTGGTATTTTAACAAAACATGGAGTAGTACATTTTGAATTTCCACCTGCGGTCACCCTTCTCGGGAACCAACAATAAAAATGGCGTTTCTCGTCGGACAAGAACTGATTTCTGCGCGATATTAGCATTAGTTAGTTAAAAAAGAAAGAATTAAAGCGTGGACAAAGAAACAACAATTACGATAAATAATGTAGCTTAACTAAGTGAAATCGAAACAACTGTTGCAAAATCGAAAGGTTCGCTGCTAACGTTCTTTTATCCGTATTCAGTCGTCGCCGTTGTCGTTGTTCATAGTTTCATTTGCTCTCTCGTCGTCTCTCCGTAAGTATAAAACGAGAGCAGTGCGTAAAAAAAAAAGCGAAAGATTATTTTTGTTGCAAATGTTGATGCTGTCAAATACGTATCGTAAGCATAATAGAGCGTACGAGCACAGTTCATAATTCTATATTTGTGTAAACCACGCATACAAAGTGTTTGATGTATGCAAGATTTATAATAACTAACAAGTGTGTGTGACTCTGTTGGCCCTGCCTTTATTTTATTGCAAATTCTGTGGCATAGACACAGACAGAGATACGCACACACAGACACGGGCGTCTCATCATAAGCGCGACACAATCAAAATAGTATGCACCCATACAACAGCAGGAAACAAATTAAAGTTAATTAAGCAACACAGCTCAAATACATATAGTTTGTTGTACATATACATACATATGTTTATGTGATCATAATTTAATACAATTTATGAAATCATAAAAGTTAGTACTCGGTCAATTGTCTGTGCTGCTTGCAACGTGCGTCGTCGTCGTCGCCGCCGAAATCGTTGTTGTTGGTGAGTTGTTGTGTTCTATGCATATTCGTAAGTGTGTGTGTTTATGTGTGCCTGTGCGACATGTGCGTGTGAAACAACAGCAAAGCAAAAACAACAGAAGCAAAACAATTTCGGGTGAGTTGTTAGCTACCTGCCAAAGCTGCTTTATTTTTCTCCTTCTTTTTCTGTTCGTGTTTCGTATAGTTCGCCGGCAGTTTGCACGCCCTGCACATTTCCACACGCAGACACACACACACACACTTATAAACGCTGGCAACAGACAGAGACAGCCCTAATACTCACGCACTCCATTCATTTTTAGAGCTCAGAAGAGAACCACCTACACACTGACACATACAATTGCAGATACATGTGCTTATCTTAACGAACGAAACGAGCGAATGAACGACCGAACAACCGTTTTAGTTATCATAATGTTTGTGTGTGTGTGTTTGTGTTAATATAGCAATTCGTATATAAATTCAATTATAAAACTCGTAAATAATCAGTTTTGTCGTTTTTCTATTGCAGTGTGGTGCATTTGCAGCCAGAGCCAACGTAACGAAACCAACACTTAAACAATCCATGAATTATAAATATAACTCTCTACAAAACAATGACACACGACTGCTGCAGCCGCAACAACAACAACAATAGTAGAAACATAATTCAAGGCTACGGCACCTGTAGTCGTAGTAACAATCCAAACTGAGATATACATATTTTCGTTCTTTTTCTGCTGTCTCCTCCTCCTCCTCTGCAACTGATATAAATTCATTTATGCTGCCAGTCAGTAACAAAAACAACAACAACAACAGCCACAACAATTAAACGCCCAAAAATGAACAACACAATTGTCGGACTGACCAATTGCTTTATCACTAAATAACAATAATAGTTCAACTATATATTTTTATATACATCGAATATCTATATAAAATTAATATCAACAACTATTAAAAGTCTGAAACTATGAATAAATTGGATTATCCACGTCGCAATGGTACACACAAAGTTCGAATAACGCGTAAGTTGATTGACTTTTTGCATTTCCATTGAATATTTATAATACTAATAGTGTTCTTATTTATTTTGCAGTATTGTGTGCAAGAAACTTGGCGCGCAAGGATTTGTTTCGTAAGTATTTATTTATTTTGTGTATGCATAATTAATATGTATGTTTTCTTGTAGTTGAATTCTTCTCTTAAATTCATTTTGCATAAACAATTTGGAGAGGAACAGAAACCATTTGCTTGGAATTGATTTTAGCCAGTTTTGTTTTGAGTGCTACGTGCAATGTGCTTTTGTGGCTCTAGCTAAATTTAGCATTTCCTTTTGTCTACTTTCATTTTTAAACAAATTCCCCCCTCCTCAATTCACTCATTGCACACATTATTACGGTTGCCAACCTGCTTGCCGTTTGTCGAGTGGTTGTTGTTATAATTTTTTGTTTACACATAACAAAAATGATTATTACTAATTTGCTTTCATTGTATCTGCATCTCGTTCGCACAACTCGTACACACACACACACACACACTCACATACACAGACAGACGCACATTTCCATCTGTGCGTTATTATTTTCTATTTTTTCTCATTCATTTTTTACACATCGTTGCACTTAAATCACGCGGCCAGCCAGCAACAGTCCAACCAAGCAAACAACACCAGCCATCGTCATCGTCAGTGTATTGCCTAATGCCGTCTTTAATTATATACTATGTATCTGTATCTGTATTTGTGATAGTTATATATGCATGTCTATAGATACAAATGTATCTATAGATATAGGTTTCATTCCGAAATATGCGACAGGTGCTCCCAAACAAGGAGTTGCCGATTTCTATGCCCAATGAAATGGCGTATTAATGCTAATGTTCAATTAACAACGGCATGCCAAGTAGCGTGTAGCGTAGATCGACGATCGTCAATCGTAGATCGACCGATCGATTCATCCACTATGCACTCAAATACACTCGAATACGCCTGGCCCCCATCTTGGGGCGACGCACTTGGCTTACATTTGTCATACTCGGCGAATGTTTTGATTTTTTATGCCCATGCAAATAAGCTGAAGGCGAAAAAAAAAAGAGTTGAGATTGTAGTTGTGTAGTTGTACGTTCAATGTTGTTTATCGTTTGCTTGGTGGGCTGATTAGATTTGTTCTGTGAGTATATGGAATATATATATACATATATATGTAGAGCGAGTCGAGCAGAGAAACTATGAAAAATCGTTTGGGAAAAACCATAGTACCCAACCTGAGTGCGAAATGTATGATTTTTTATTCAACTTTTTTTTCTTTTTTTTGGGTCTTACGCGATATTGATAGACGTTTGACTCAATTTGTGGTCGCTGATATTAATAGATATGGCGGGCGCGGGATTTTGCAGACAAGTTATTGCTATGACTAAGATTCCGGCCGTTTCCTTTAACCGCAAACACCGCAAAGAAAGTGTACGAGGATATCATGTCAATTATGTCATTTAAAATTACAGGATTATTAATCATCTCAGTTAGCTTTGGCAGTTTGAAAATTCTTTCATTTAGGAGTATAGTTTTAGAAGACCTAGTATGCCCTGTCTTTTGATTTCTTTGATTGTTGAAAGCTGTTGAAGCTATTTAGATTGTCAACTGTTATATTAAAAAAGGGGCACACAATGAATACTTTGCTGCTGCGTCAACAACTATCGCTAAAGTGCAGAAAACCCTTTTGCCTGACCTCGGTCTATCTGCAATTTGCACTGGAAAAACCAGCAAATAGAATAGGCGAGCAGGCAATACTTAAATTTGGCAAAAGGGAGCTGGAATTGTTCGAGATGCATAGAAACGTTAGCGAATTGCGATCAATGCCGCTGTTCTTGGCAACACGAAAGTGGCAACATTGGACCTACTTGCCACTGGCAAAAAGCATGTGCAGCAACGAAGCTGGAAAGTCGGAAGATGACAGTGCAATAATGATCCCAAAAGAAAAAATGGAATCTGTGATGAACAAGAGTTGCGTTAAGATTACCTCAATAACAGAAGTAAAGATGTCAGTGCCCGAGGTGTCAAAGAAGCGCAAAGAACAAATGCTGGCGCGCATCAAGGAGAAGCAAAGCGAATACATTATCTTGGATCCTTTTAGTGTGGAAGAAGAAGAGGTCAAGTACAAGGAGTACACAAAGTTTCCGCTTAAAACGCAACGCGATCCATTAAAGTTTCCTCTCAACGAGCGATTAGCGGAGACCGAAGACAGTGAGTTGGAAGCTGTGCTCGAGGCGGCCAAACGCAAAGCTGCTGAGATCAAAGTCCTTGATTCGCATTTCCTAAGCAATGAAAAACACGGTGCAAAGTCTGAGGAGAAGTTACCCGCATTGGGCAGTAAACCCAAAGTTACTTCAGGACCTTCCGGGGCCAAGTCATTCTCCACAGCCGCTAAGTCGACGGGTGGAGCAACCAAGCCTCCGCCTCCACCAATGGAATTGCCTCCTGGCACTCCGCCACCACAGACAAAGACTAAGTTTGGCCCACTTGCGGATGCGGATCGCATCTTTACAAATCTCTATGGCCGTCACGATTGGCGTCTCAAGGAGGCAATGAAGCGAGGCGATTGGTACAAGACACGCGAAATTTTGGAGAAGGGTTCGGCCTGGATCATCAACGAGGTGAAGACGTCCGGACTGCGTGGTCGGGGAGGAGCCGGTTTTCCAAGTGGGCTCAAATGGTCGTTTATGAACAAACCACCCGATGGCAGGCCCAAGTTTCTGCTCGTCAATGCGGATGAGGGTGAGCCGGGCACATGCAAGGATCGCGAGATACTGCGTCACGATCCGCACAAGCTGATTGAGGGTTGCCTGATTGCCGGCTGTGCGATGGGCGCCAACACGGGTTTCATCTACGTACGCGGCGAGTTCTTCAACGAGGCCTGCAATCTGCAATATGCCATCGTGGAGGCTTACAAGGCTGGCTACCTGGGCAAGAACGCTTGCGGCTCTGGCTACGAGTTCGATCTCTATGTGCAACGTGGCGCTGGCGCTTATGTTTGTGGCGAAGAAACCTCGCTTATCGAATCGGTGGAGGGTAAGGCGGGCAAACCGAGGAACAAGCCGCCATTTCCCGCCGACATTGGCGTCTTTGGCTGCCCCTCGACGGTGACCAATGTGGAGACGGTGGCTGTGGCACCGGCGATTTGTCGTCGCGGTGGCAAATGGTTTGCCAGCTTTGGACGCACTCGCAACTCGGGCACCAAGCTCTACAACATCTCGGGACATGTGAACACGCCATGCACCTTTGAGGAGGAGATGTCGATGTCGACACGTGAACTAATCGAGCGACACGCTGGCGGTGTCATTGGGGGCTGGGAGAACTTGCTGGCCATCATACCGGGTGGCTCCTCGACACCGTGCATTACACAAAAGGATGCAGAGACATCCATACACGACTACGACGGCTTGATGGCAGTGAAATCGTCCCTCGGCACCGGTGCCATGATTGTCATGAACAAGAGCACGGACATCATCAAGGCGATTGCCCGCTTGGCTGCATTTTACAAGCACGAAAGCTGTGGCCAGTGCACACCATGTCGGGAGGGTCTCCACTGGGTGAACCTGATCATGCAGCGCTTTGTCACTGGTCATGCTCAAGTCGGGGAGATTGATATGCTCTGGGAGCTGACAAAGCAGATCGAGGGACACACTATTTGTGCGCTGGGCGATGGCGCCGCTTGGCCGCCGCAGGGACTCATTCGGCACTTTCGTCCGGTCATCGAACAGCGCATCAAGGAGCGTGAGGCATGCGACAAAGCCGAAGCCGAAGCTGCCGCAAAGGCCCCCATAAATGTTGAATGATGAGTGTGGAGTGTGGAGTATAAACAATAAAGACAGTGGGGCAAAAAGCTTCATGCAACAGCGACTTCCGAGTGAAAGTGCCGACAAATGGGGTTGAACGACGGCAATAGTTGCTGTGAGGAAATGTGGCAGACAGTTGTTTTGTGGCAAACGAAGCCAAGTGTGACAGCTGCTCAGCTGCTGGGTTAGAGTATGCAGCAGTCGGCTATTGTCTGCACTTCCTTTTACTTTTGCGCTGTTTACTGTTTTCTGTGTGTTGTGTGCTTTGGTGCAGAAAATCAATCAACAGCTGCAGCTCAAATTACACAGCAAGAGGTAAGGAAAGAGAGAGAGAGAGAGAACTGCAGGTAGCAGGAACAGGTAGTGAGGCAGCGTTGCAGCAGAGGCACAGCGTGCAGCATATGACGCAGGTTAGACCGAGGCAAGTTATTGACGTCCTGCTGGGGGACAGTCGAAATGTAACAAGCTATGGCATCATCATCATCAACATCATCGTCGACGATGACTTGACCCACTTGCTGTGGCACTTGGCCTCCATTCGCAGTCGCTGAGTAAAACAATTATTATTCGAGTGCTTTGATTTAATTGAAACTTATTGCCCTCTGGTGGTCACAAAGAGATTCACAAAACTTAGCCGAAGTAGTTTGCCAATTTTATTTGCCGTTGGGATTGAAGGGTGGCGTGCCTGGGATACGAAGAGGCGATCCATTCGGTTGTGGGCGTCGATTGATTCGACGCTCGTCAAAGGGCGTGGCGAATGTTGAGGTGACGCTTAACGCGAGAAGTGCGAGTGCCAGCCAGGTGAAGAAGCTACTGAAGCGTATGACAGCCATGTCTCAAGTGTATTGCGATGCCAGATCGTTGCTGCCGGTTGCTTTATATATAGTTTGGTACGCTGATTAACCTATCATAAGCTGGCTCTTTTTCTTTGTGTTGTGCAGGGGACTCACAATAATCAGGTTGGGAAACAAATGGATTAATCGGTGGGGGGAACTTTAGCTGCCCCTAATGATTACGACGATGGTTGTTGTGATGACCTCGTCAAAGTTGCTTGCTGTGATTGTCGATGTTGTTGTTGCTGTGATTTCCGGTTTTGCCTCTGGGATGTTTCGGGGATCGATGGCCAAGCGATTGGGGAAGCCAGGTCGCAGATGCGGCTTATAACAGTTAATATTATTGTACCAGGAATAGTAGCCAAAGCAGCAAAAACCAATTCATGATTAACAACTTAAGCGTATTGTTGAAGAGGGCAGTCGACTAGCATAACTAACTGAAAATATTCAGATACTTATAATGCTATTATCGGGTTGTATGAGAGCAATTAATACCCTATCTGTTAGGGTATATATCAAATGTCTTCAAACTTTATTGCACTGGCAAATTGAACATTGCATTTATTCTTCATTCAGAGTATTTCGTAGTCGAGCTCAACTTTATTTGCAATACGCAACAATAGGTTTAATTTGCTTGCTACTCCAATTAGGGCCACGCAATTGCCATCGATTAATTTGTGTGTGTGTTTTCATTGTAACTTTGCAGGGTTACCCGATCCGTTTGCCAAGGTCCAGGTGGATGGCACCGGTCAAGTCTACTCGACGGAGATAAGCAAATCCTCACTGGATCCGAAATGGAATGCCCACTACGATCTGTTTCTGGGACGTGGCGATTGCATAACCATCACCGTGTGGAATCAGCGCAAGATACACAAAGGCAGCGGCTTTCTGGGCTGTGTGCGCATTCCCGCCCTGACCATACAAAGCCTCAAGGGTGCGGGCTGTAAGTAGCATCAAATCAAATTAAACTAAACACCAACTAATTGCGATTAATTTAATTGTTAGTTCAACGACTGGATTTGGGCAAACTCTCGCCGGACGACGATGAGTTGGTGCGTGGCCAGATTATCATCTCGCTGCTGCCCAAGGATGGACCATGCAGCGGCAATCCGCTGGCCATTGTGGGGCCCAGTGGCGATGTGCGTGGCCCATCGGAGGAGGACTCCACCGAGGATCTGCTGCCCGATGGCTGGGAGGAGCGACGCACGGATAACGGGCGCATTTACTATGTGAATCATGCTACCAAATCGACGCAATGGGATCGACCCAGAGTCGCGGCAACGCCAGCGGGGACCAAGTCGCCGCAGCAGCGACAAAACAATGGCAACCAGCCACCGGCGGGACCCACGCGATCCACCACCTGCACGAATCTGCTCAACGGGCATAGCAATCGTCAGGCAACGCGCGAGACGACGGACGAGCGACGCCACTCAACCGAAATACTGTCGAGCGTTGGTGTTGCCGGGGGCAAGGAGAACACTAGTCCGACGTCGGGCACAACGACCGACAGCGTCGACGACGACGCCGGGCAAGAAGCTGAACTCGAGTCGTGCTGGCAATGCGGCACTGGAACCCGCCACGCCCAACAACAGCAGCAGTAGCGGCAGCAGCGGCAACACAACAACGACAAACACAACGGGAGCGGGTACGGGAACGGGAGGAACAACAACGACGGCGACTGGTCGCCTGCACATCAGCAACACCAATAGCAAAGCAACAGCAACAATGACAATCATCTGAAAACGCCAAAGCATCAAACATCCTCCACGGCAATGAATGGGCACGGTCATGGCCATGGGCATGGACATGGCGAGGCGACGCCCACATCGCCAACGGGACAACAGCAGAACTATGTGAATGGCAATGCGCAAAGTGGCCAAGCGGCGCAACCGCAGCAGGCCAACAATGGCTGGCCAACTGTCGACGGCGATGGCAGCACAACACCAGCAACGACGCCGCCCCGACAAAGTCCCACAGCAGCCACATTGACAGCGCCCACGACGCCGGTGACACCAACGGCGGCGACGACGGCGCATAGCAATGGCAACGGCAACGTGCACAGTCCCAATGCCAACAGTCAGCCCTCAAGCAGATCCGAGCGAGCGCCGCCCGCAGCAGCAGCAGCACCCACACAGCGTTCGCAGCGTCGCAGTTCGCGACAAGCGGTGGAGGAGGTGGCATCGCGACGTCGTTCGTCGCGCGGCACTCGCAATGCCTCGGCTGGCACAGCGGGCGGTGGTGCAGCTGGCGGCGGCGGCGGGAGGTGGATTGCGTTATGTGTCGGCGATAGCGGCGGCAAATCAAGCGGCACGTCCATTCCTCGATCTGCCGCCGGGCTATGAGATGCGCACCACGCAACAGGGTCAAGTGTATTTCTATCACATACCCACGGGCGTGTCCACGTGGCACGATCCGCGCATACCGCGCGACTTTGACACGCAGCATCTGACGCTTGACGCGATTGGACCGCTGCCCAGCGGCTGGGAGCAACGCAAGACGGCGTCGGGTCGCGTCTACTTTGTGGATCACAACAATCGCACCACACAGTTCACGGATCCGCGTCTCAGCGGCAGCATACTGCAAATGATACGCCGTGGCGGCAGCGTGCCACCAGCAGCGACACCAAATACAGCAGCTGCTCCAGCAGCAGTTGCCACAGCAGCGACAGCTGCACCGCCGCCGGCGGCAGCAACAGCAGCGGCGCCATCACCAGCAAACAATGCGGCGAATTCAACGACAACGTCGATCGTCGACAACGACACCACATCGCAGTGCAACGCAGCATATTGTGGTGCCCGATTTGCCGCAGGGACTGCTTGAGGGCGCCGATCTGTTGCCGAAGTATCGCCGCGATTTGGTTGGAAAGATGCGAGCGTTGCGCTCGGAGCTGCAGACGATGCAGCCGCAGTCGGGCCACTGTCGGCTGGAGGTGTCGCGCAGCGAGATATTCGAGGAGAGCTACAGACTGATTATGAAGATGCGCGCCAAGGATATGCGCAAGCGGCTCATGGTCAAGTTCAAGGGCGAGGAGGGACTGGACTATGGTGGCGTGGCACGCGAGTGGCTGCATCTGCTCTCCCGTGAGATGCTCAATCCACAGTATGGCTTGTTTCAATACAGTCGCGACGATCACTATACGCTACAAATCAATCCGGACTCTGGTGTGAATCCCGATCACTTGTCCTATTTCCATTTTGTGGGACGAACCCTGGGCATTGCTGTGTTCCATGGCCATTGCCTTGATGGTGGCTTCACCACGCCCTTTTACAAACAACTGCTGAACAAACCCATCACACTGGGCGACATTGAGGGCGTGGATCCCGAGCTACATCGCAGCCTCACCTGGATGCTGTAAGTTAACATGTAGATATGATCGTAACAGTTATACTAATTATGTTATTGCATTTTGCAGCGAGAGCAACATTAGCGGGATCATTGAGTCGACGTTCAGCGTGGAGAATAATAGCTTTGGCGCTCTGGTGGTGCATGAACTGAAGCCTGGCGGCGCCGCAATTGCCGTCACCGAGGAGAACAAGCGCGAGTATGTGAAGCTCTATGTCAACTATCGTTTCATGCGAGGCATTGAGCAGCAGTTCCTGGCACTGCAAAAGGGTGAGTGCGCACATTAATCATGGTCAATTGTGGAGCTGGTGTTTATATTCGTATTGTCTTTTACACTTGACAGGCTTCTGTGAGCTAATACCCAGCCATTTGCTGCGGCCATTTGATGAGCGCGAACTGGAATTGGTCATTGGGGGCATCTCTAGCATCGATGTCAACGATTGGCGCAACAATACGAGACTGAAGCACTGCACCAACGAAACAACGCAAGTTCTGTGGTTCTGGCAGGTGAGTAGCATAAACATCTTACCAAATGGTTCTGATCATACTAAACACCTTCCTTCACCTCTCCAGGTGGTTGAGTCATACAGCTCGGAGATGCGTGCGCGTCTGTTGCAGTTTGTCACCGGCTCGTCGCGTGTGCCGCTGCAAGGATTTCGTGCGCTGCAGGGATCAACGGGTGCGGTGGGGCCACGCCTCTTCACCATTCACCTTACCGCGGATGTGCCGACACAAAATTTGCCCAAAGCTCACACCTGCTTTAATCGCATCGACTTGCCGCCCTACGAGAACTATCAGCTGCTGTGTGACAAGCTGACACAGGCCGTGGAGGAGACCTGTGGCTTTGCTGTGGAATAGTTACAAAAAACGCGCACAACCCCAAAAAACACAAACACACGCTTGCACATCTGCATTATATCATACATATAGAAGACGAAAGCGATTTGAAATCAAAATTATATTGGCCTGGGCCTGTGAACCATTATTGCATTGGAATTTGTCTGTTGAATTATGCGCTCGGCAATGCTGTTCTTTTTTTTTATTATTCTTTTGCTGCGCCTTTTGCAGTTAAAAACAAAAAAAAGCAAAGTTGATTTACAACACACATACGGAAAACACACAGACTTATTACGTAAATATTTATGTGTTGCTCGAAAGCAACAACAGTTCTTATACATAGTAGTTACCAAGTGCATATAGACCCAACGTTAGCGTACTCGTGTATCTAAATCTAAATACGAATATCTACTTGTATTTTGCTGTCTACCCTTGGCCTTTGTTTGTTTACGTCGTGTTATAAATTGTAGTTTTAAATTTTAAAACCCATATACATATACACATTATAAATTTACATATATATATATATAAATCTATATATACACATATATCATAGTTGATAATTAGGCGTACTAAGGAAGAGCAAACAAAAAAAAAAAAACAACCAACAATAACAAATTATTTCAATTGTAGACATTGAACCGGCAATTGCGTGCTTTTGTTTAGTTTTTATTGCATTTTTATGTTTATTAATTATATTTTGTACATTTATAAAGAAATCAAACTCACTGATAAGTTTTTAATTATTGTTAAAATTGTCCTTAAACCCACACACACATACATACACACATACACAAACACCACACAAATC
Source organism: Drosophila niveifrons (assembly GCA_035046325.1). NCBI lineage: Eukaryota > Metazoa > Arthropoda > Insecta > Diptera > Drosophilidae > Drosophila > Drosophila niveifrons. The sequence goes on from JAWNOC010000025.1 coordinate 883,115, forward strand.
ACACATGCATATACATACATAGAAAACAAACAAATGCTTGAAAAATTACTCAATTATTATAATTAGTTATTTTTTAAATTTTTAAATAAATGAAAATTATTTAAATTGCATTCGTTAATCATTTTCTTATTATTTCTCTTAATTAGCTGGTTCAAAATCATTACATTTTTGCCAAAATCAAGTGAGGAACAAATTAAACATATTCATACATATTACCTATACACATAGTACATTCATAGTAGGAACTCACATCATAATATTGACATTGATAATTGATACGAATTGGACAAATTTCTAGAAAGTGATATTAGTGAAAATTTTTAACTGTCATTGAATTAAATTATATTAACAATTGGTAGTTATCTAAGCGAGCCCTTGGGACGTGTATTTCAAATTTATATACCATTGATTTTACCACATTGAGAAACATTATAAATTTAAGTAAACCTAGCCACAAATAAAGAAATGAGAAAACGAAAGCAAAATCGAACACAACACAAATCGAACGTTAACTTTTTAGCTTTAGAGAACTCTAGGGTGTGAAATCCAAATGAAATTGAAATTTAAGCGGAAAACACATTCTGCTTAATAATTGACAAAGGAATAATAAATAAATATGTAAAGAATATGTAAATTCAAGAAGTGTTTTATTTCATAAATCCTAATGGTTCCTTATTGAATTTAATGTTGAACAGAGTACTGCGGTGTAGCAATAGCCCGGAGTTTTAACTTACTAAAATCGTATAAATAATGTTCTCAAAACTTCGGAGGGTTGTAGTGAAAGTCTATTGCCTAGGGAATCAAAACGCGATTTTGACACATCAACATCAACTGCCGAAATAGCTCAGTTGGGAGAGCGTTAGACTGAAGATCTAAAGGTCCCCGGTTCAATCCCGGGTTTCGGCATCAATTGCTTTTTTAGCATTTTTTAATTTTACTTTAAATTTAATGATTATTATAAATATTAAAATATATATTTTTTAAACTGAAAGTAAATATTTTAATACTTAATTCTCTTGCATCTTCAAGTGGTGTTTTTGAGCAATTGAGTGAATGTGCCGAAATAGCTCAGTTGGGAGAGCGTTAGACTGAAGATCTAAAGGTCCCCGGTTCAATCCCGGGTTTCGGCATTAAATAACTTTTTATTTTTATTTTTTTAAATTCATCAGTTCTAAATGAAAAACGGAATTCTGTTCTGATTTTTTATATATTTTGCTGGATAATAGGAATCTGGGATAATGAGGCTTTAGTCGCTATAAATTTGCTGAGCTCCACAACCGCTGTTAGTGTTAACAGAGATGTTATTTACATTTAGCTAAGACACAAACTACATGAGTGCTAATTGGGCGCCATACATTTGCTATGGACAGTTGGCGTCACAATCAGCATGTGCCGAAATAGCTCAGTTGGGAGAGCGTTAGACTGAAGATCTAAAGGTCCCCGGTTCAATCCCGGGTTTCGGCATAAAATCAACTTTTTTTTTTCTATATTATATTTAATAAAAAATTTGCAAATCGTATTTAATATATTATTATTTATTTATTCATTGCCTTCAAAGACAATTATTATTTTGTATTAAGACGCCATTAATTAAATTATAAGAAAGGTCTACGATATAATTACAAACTAGTTTTAACTAAGAGTGCATGACTATTTACTTTCCGGGAGTCCAAATAACAGCGCTCCCAATTTCCATATACATACAATACAACGCAGAATAATCATTTGAATAGATTTAGTAAAGAATAAAGTAATGGTAGAAAACGAAGATAGCTGGGGGTATAAATAGTATGATACCTGCCTTATTATACTTGTACTTATAAATAGAATACAAGTATGTATATACACATATTATATATACGAGTATGTTACTGAGCAGCAGTAAAATTAAGCCATATGTATAAACTTTTGCAATGTCTAATCGATTGCAAGTTACTAAAGCTAGATCGCGGTTAGTCTGTCGCTGTGGATGCGACTGATTATCTTAGAAGTCTGGATCGTAGTCACGCGCGTAACGCGTCCTACTCGGATGATTATTATAGCTATACATCTGGTGTGCATCGGCAAAGGCGTCGGGATACTGATGACCATGGCCATAGCCTTGCTGCTGCTGATGGCCAGCGTATGGCTGCTGATGCGAATGCTGTTGGTGATGGTGATGCCCGCCGCCACCATGATGTGGCCGCTTTAGGGAGTCGCCCTTCTGGGAGTAGGCCGGCTGTTGGTCATAGAAATAGTCACCGCTGTTGTGTGGATGACGTGTTGAACGCCAGCTATCGTAGATGTTGCTGCTGTTGCTGCCGTGCATCGAGTTGGTGAAGCGCTGTACGCAGTATAAAAGAAAGAGTATGTTTAGTCTCTGCGGATTAAAAGTTATTTGTATGCACGTCTTACTTTCGGCTTGATGGGCTGCTTGGTGTCATTCCAAGGATCGTCAATGTTGTAGAAATCATCCACGCCGTAATTATCAGCGCCACCCATGTGGTTGACCTTCAGCTCGTTCAGCATGTCATTCGTCAGAGGAATGGGCGTCTTCTTGGCGCGCTTCTGGCGATTAAGCAGCTGCAACGAAAAGCGAGTAAGTTATAATTATTTCGTATAATCGCGTTCTTATTATTCCATGAGTACTTACCACTGTGACCCCAAAGATGACGACAAATACGAGCGAGCCCACGCCAATCACAATCACCACAATCGCCCACTGTGGTATGGGCAGATCATCCTCAGCATTCTCCACATTCGTGTGCAGATTCTTGGCAATTACTAAAATGGAACACAATTAGATGCAGTGGAAATTGAAGTCCTAGTATACTCACCACTAAACTCGGTGGCCACTGGATCGATGGTGAATTTGCCCATCTGATAGCTGGCCTTGACTAGTTGTTCCTCCTGCGGACTGGACACGCTGTCCGTCTCATTCTCTTGGGCATCCTTGTCCGGTACCATGGGCGTCGTAGGCTTGGTGAGCGCATCATGGAACAGCTGCTTTATTTCCAGTGTGTCCACATTCTCGGTGATGTTGGCCAGCTCCACATAATAATCAACTAGTACGCTGCCCTCACTGAAGCTATCGATGCGCACCTTCTTATACCATTTGTTCAGCTGCGCCGCATTAGAATACACTTCGTTAAGCTGTCGAAAACAATTGCAAAAGAATTATGATAACAATAGTGCAAACTAACATTAATTGCCAAAGCTGATAAGTATTATTATGCTAAATAGAATGTCTAAGGGCCGGCAATGAAAATTCGATTTAGACACAAGTTGAACAACTGCCGAAATAGCTCAGTTGGGAGAGCGTTAGACTGAAGATCTAAAGGTCCCCGGTTCAATCCCGGGTTTCGGCATCTGACAATTTTTTTGTATTTTAATATTTATATTAATTTAATCCACACTATATTATGTAATGACAATTAAAAAATATTTTGAATGCATGATTAATTTGTTGCGAAAACTTAATTAATGTATAAATTGATAGTTGCACACACAATTCTTGCACAAAAAACTACAATTAACTTCAATGTTATATATAAATATAAAACGTTTTTTGGAAATGATTTTATTTTAATGTATGTAATTATGAAGATGCAATTATCGAAATTAGTTTAGGGGACTCACCTGTGCCTCCAGTTCGTGTGCAAGGTTCTTCCACTCCAAAGTGTTGTGGTCGAGCAATTCCGGTTTCCATGCGACGCCATCGATAATCCTAATGGTTGCCTCCAGATCGCAGTCGGCGGTGCAGTGTCCTGGTTTGGTGGGTCGTGGCGTCGTCGTGGTCGTGGTGGTTGTTGTGGTGGTGGTGCTTGTCGTTGTGCTGGTGCTGCCAGCTGCTGTCAGCAGATCCTCAAAGTTGATGGTCTGTACATTCAGTTTCTCAATCGACAGCGGGGTCGTCGGCGGAGTGGGCCAGCCCGTAAACTCGGTGGTTGCACGCGTTGGCGGACCCTTTCGGATCACCAAAGATGGCGACGAGTTGGGCACTTCAGCGCCATCGACCGGGGTGTGTGGCGTGGTCAGACGATGAGCGCCCAAGCGTTTGTGGAATCCTTTGGGGAACACGACCTTTAGACCACCGCCAGGTGCCTCTGTGGAGCTGGCAACTGGTGCGGCGCTCGTCTGTGGCTTGCTCGTCGTCGAGGTGGTGCTGGTGCTGGTGCTGGTAGAAGCGGGATGCACGGCTGTCTTCGACTTGTAGCCTGGTGGTAGCAGCGAAGCAAGCAGATCATCACTCTCACTTGAGCTGGACTTTTCCGTGGTATTCAATTTAAAGCCTGGTGGCAGGAAGCTGCTCAGATCATCCACCTTAATGGGTGTGATGGGGAGCTTTGGCTCCTCCTTTGGTGGTTTGTAGCCAGGTGGCAAGAAACTGCTCAGATCATCGAAGGGCACAGCCACATGTGGCGATCTTTGTGTAGTTGAGGACGGAGTGAAACCAGGTGGCAGGAACTTGGATATGTCATCGACAACAGCAATCGCGGGCTTCGCCGTCGTCGAGCTAACTTTGTAATCCTTGGGCAACAAAGCGGCCAAGCTGTCATCGAACTTTGCATCGCTGAAAAGACTTTCCAGTGCGGATGATGCTTTCGGTGCCTTCGTTGTGGACGTCGTGCTGGTGGTTCTAGGTGGCTTATAGCCCTTGGGCAACAGTCCCGCTAGACCGACATCCTGCACAGCAACAACTCCGTTTTTGAACGACCGACTGATGGTGGAGTTTCTCGACGGCTTCTTTGGTTGTTCCTCGGCTGGCGCCTCCGTTGTGGTTGTCGTTGTTGTGGTCGATGTGGTTGTCGTTGTGATTTTGCGATTCTTGTAGCTGGACTTGGGCTTGAATCCCACTGGCAATAGACCAGCTAACTCATCCATTTCACTCTCATCAAAGTGCTGCACCTTCACCTTGGCCCCACTGCTTGTGGTGCTGGGCGATGCTGTGGTGCGTGGCTGGAATTTGCGAATGTTCGGCACAAATCGACCAGATCCCGTGGACAGGGTAGTGGCTTGTGTGGATGCATCCATTTGATTGATGATTTGATATTTGCCCGACAGCACGCCACTGGAAAGCTCTGATTGCACGCGATCCAATTTGTCAATGATGCTCTCCGTGGAGGCGCCTTGTGCTGGCAGAGATCTCTCCGTAGATGAGGTTGTGCTGGTGCTGGTTGAACTGGATGTCGTTGTTGGCAATGCAGTTGTTGTCGTAGAGGGCTCTTCGCTGCTCTCGTTTTGATCGAGTTGTTTCTGCTGCTGCTTGGAGTGCACCTTGCGCTCCAGCTCCGATAATGTCTGCTTCGTTTCCTCCTGTTCGATGGCCGGGAAAGGCAGGAAACGGGCACCGTTGATGCTCCGACTGGTCTGGATCGAAGCCACGACTACGTAGCTCTCTGTTACATTTGGAGTAGTGTCGCTGGGCATCGGTGTTGTCTCCACAGCTACGGTAGGTGTTTCGGTGTGATCTTCCTCTTCCAGCTTGGGAGCAGGCTGACTGTCTGAGAGTGTTGTGCCCAAGGTGCTGGGCGTCACAGGCGCTGGGAAAGCTGTGGAGCCGTTGACCACGCTCTTGGTGGTTACCACGGAGATAATTTCGCGTCCATCATCAAACTTGTGCTCGCCACTTCGCGTAGATTCGCTTTCCGACTCGGTGGTGGCATCGCTTTGCTGCTTGTGCTCTTGCCCTTGTTCGCCGCCTTCCTCCTCATCCAACTCTTCACCCTCTTCGTAGTCGTATTCCTCATCACCTGCAATAGAATTATTAGAGAGAAGCATAGGATTTTGCCTACTATTGCTCACCTTCTTCGCCTTCTTCGTCATCGTATTCGGATTCCTCTTCCTGCTGCTGCTTGGACGTGTTCGAGCTCTTATCCTGCTCCTTGGAAGTTTCCTGAGATTGCTGTTTGGCTATTCCAATTGTGCTGGGACTCTGCGTTGTGGTACTGACAATTTCCACGGTCACATCGGTGGTCTCTGGTTCGGTGCCCGTCTGATGCTCCTCTGTGGACTCGCTCTGTTTGGGTATGGACGTGGTGGCCTTTTCTTTATCATCCTCCTCTACATATTCGTATTCATGCACAGCATTTGGAAGTGTGGTCTCCTCGGTGAAGTCATGGGACTCGGAGGACTCCGTTTGGGATTCCTCTGTGCTGCTAGTGCTGCCCGATTTATCGGCATCGTCTTCATTGCTGGTCACCGTGTCCAGTGCTTCCGAACTGTGCTTCTGACTGTGCAATGTCTCAGTCTTGACTGCGCTAATGGGTGTGATGGTCTCCTCTTGAAGCGGCAGCTTCTCCAGACTCGATGATTCCTCATGGTCGTGCTGCTCCTCTTGGGATTCCTGCTCATACTGTTCCTCATCCTCATCCTCCTCCTCTTCCACGCCTTCAGTAGTGCTGGTGGTGCTTGGAGTGGGCCTTGGCAACTTTAGTCGAGCATTGGCGCTGTTATAGTTAAAGGGTCGTTTGCTAACCACGCTGACGGGTTCGTTTATCTCGCGACTAATGAACACAGGTCGACGCGGACTTGGCGGCTTGCGGCCAAAACTGGGACGTTCCGAGGGAGCATTATTCTGTGTGCTCGAACTGATCGTTGTGGTGCTCGTTGTCTTGGCAGTTGCGCGATTGCTGCCGAAGCGATTGTACCGCTTGCTGCTCACCTCTGCGCTGCTGCCCGTTGTTGTGGAAGGCGTAGATGAGGATGTGGCCGAAGCAGGCTGATAGCGACCGCGCAGACGATAAGGCGTTGCTGCTGCCTGGGGCGTGGCATCTTCCACAACTGGTGGTGCCTGAGTGCGAGTGCGCGTCGAGCTTGGCGAGAAGCCGCCATTGCCAAAGGGACGCAATGCAGCGCTGCTCGATCCTAAGCGCTTTTCATTCTGCAAAAAAGTAAGAGGGGATATTAAATAAATTAAATAGTTCAAGATCGGATTCAAATCTGTTGAAGAGCTGTGCAAGGGAGAGGTAATTGTGGACTAATGGATTAAGCTAACAATTTGCAGTATCTAACGCGCTTCCCTTGAAATTACACCTAGACACATCCAAAAGTATTTACAAAGTAAAGCACCAGTTATTGCTCGCAACCTGGAATTTGGCGGCTCCATTGCTCATCGGGAGATCTGCAGCCACAAAGAACCTGTGAATTCGCAATACCTTCACCTTCTCTTTTGTAGCTAAGACGCTGCTTAACAGTAATAATGATACGACAAATGTGGGATAATTGTTGTCTGGGGGATTGTGGCTCTAGGGGGAGCAAGGGGCAGGCAGTCGAATGCCGTGCTACGCATTGTTACAGTCTCAGCTGTTATTAGAGTTGCCGATTGCCAAGCAGACAGCAGCTGGGCCGCCTCATTCACAGCAAAGGCGCAAAGGCAACCGCTTTTGTGGTCATATGTTATCGTCGTCATGGGAAACTGTTACAGTTACAGTTGCAACATGGCACGCTAACACACATACAGAGGCACACAGAAGACAGGCAGACAGTCAGGCAGTCAGACAGACAGAAAAATCACAATCTCTGCGGTTCGTCTGTCAATTGTTTTGCGTGCGAACTCTTCTCAATCTCGCTCCCCTCCGCCCCAACACAATCCAAATCTCAGACCCATTCCCAGTCGAGTGATTCTCAAATTTGTCTAAAGCGCTTTACGTTTTGTGCAAAACCAAAAAAAAAAAAAATTTGCAGCGTGAGGCGTCCATTATTTATGCGCTCGTATTTATTTAATTTTTATGTGAAGGCAACAAACTACAACGAGAAGAAGCAGTTTTAGCTCTATAGACGTATAGAAGACTCTCTCGACTCGACTGGCAATCGTGAGCAGCTATTGAAAGCTGTTGGATTGAGTGCTGCATGATGACATTTGGGTCGTTGCAAGCGCCAAGTTGACAGCACTTGCCGAACAAAGTGTGGCAACCCCAGCCACAGTATCGATGGGACCCTTCTTGCAATGTTCGCGCGAGTGCGAGTAAATGGCAGCTTCAAGTGCTGCCAGCAAGGTGTTTCGAAGGGGAAATAGTTGAGTAATTACTGCGCATCGAAGGATTATCATTAATTACAATACAATCTAGTGGGCGTTGGCGGCTAAATGGCGACTAATTGTCATTGTGGGCGGTCCATTGATGTGATTAAGGCAAGATTAATCATGAAAACTTTCGCTGAAATTGGCAACAAATAGTGGTCATTAACTCGAAATCAAAACTAATTGGCAATCGAGTTGGCACGACTGCAAAATACTCTGCATGCAGCACGCTTGTTATATTTCACACTAGCACACGCATGCAGGTGTGCGTGAAGCCAACGCTCGTTAGATGGCGCCAGCTGCAAGCAGTACAGTGCACTTGCACCTCGAGCTCGGGAAAGTTATTGGAGCAACAACCATAAGCGCAGCTTTTGATGCATTTACAAAAATTTATCATATGGAGGAAAGAAGACATTATATAAAAACCATACCATAGAAAAATTCCCTCTTTTGTGCAATTTAAATGTGTTCTTTCAGAATTATAAAACTCAAAGTGACTTAATTGTTCACATAATATTTGTGCAGAGTTGATAGAAACTCTCTTCAGTGTCTAATACCCTATTTCAAAACCCACGGGTTATAACAACGCACGAGCTGCGTGAGCGAATAAAAGAGGAAGTCGACGAAGAGGAGAGTAATAAAAGAAGCTGAGGAAAGTGTGCGACAAGACAAACATCTCAATTATGAATAGCAGCTCGACAGATCGACAGCCCTCATTCATTATTATTTTTTTGGTAGAAATGTAAATAAATAAATAGGAAGCATGTATTTTGTTAAGCGTGGAGCAAAGATAAATAACTGCTCCACATTTGTTAAGGTAAACAAAACGAGGTGAAAGGTAAAAAATAGGTAAAATTCATTGATAGACTCCAATGAGCTGTGGTTTTATAAAGCTTTGTAAAGAGCACAACAAAAAGAGAGAAACGAAGCGGGACAGAGAGAAGGTATATACATATATATATGTGGCTGGCGCAACTGGTTCTCGGATTTAGCGGAATTTTGTTTGCCGAATTCGTGGTGAGCAACAACACATTTGCCGTTTCATTTGGCGTCACGTAAGAGAGAGTCGAGAGCCAAAAACCAACTGATATTGGCCAAATCAGAGCATGGCCAATTGTTTTGTTAAATGTTATGCAATGCCAAAATGTTGTTTGTAGTTCCTTTTTTTTTTGTTGCTTTTACTTTTCGACGTCCGTCTCTCTCCCCCAGTCTTTCCCTCTATCCGTCGGTCCCCCACCTTCTTTCGATGTGGCAGCTGATGAACGAGATCTCGAGCTCAATTGGCGTTTCCTTACCGTCGTTGTTGGTTCACTGAAGTGCGCCAGAAACTGCGTCTGCTGGTGTGGCACATTGACACGCTGCGTCTGCGGTTGGAAACCATTCAAACTGTTCCCTAGGCTGCCACTGCTTCCACCACCATTGCGTATCGCCTTGGAGCGTGTAAATCCATTCGATGGCGTTGCGGACGTTGCGCCACCTCCACTCACGGGCACACCAAAGGGGCGTGGCGAGATATCGTAATACTCCGACTGTCGATTCGGTTTCTGTGGGAAGAAACAGAAATGCAGAGAAGCTTCGGGTTAATTCACTTCGTTATAGGGATTAAAAGTGTGTAATCAAGTTAAGAAGATAAATGAGTGAGAATTAAAAATGTAAAAAAAAACCTAAGCTGCCCACAGCTAACGCTTTAATTGAGAGGCGTCTAAGACATAAAAGATACATGACAGAGTTTAACGAACACAAAGCCTAAGCTGACAACACTCAACAGTGAGTGAGTGAGTGAGAATTAAAGATGTAATGTTTAATTGAAATTAAAAAAACTAAATATTTAAATGAAAAGCAGCTGAGTATTCATTTTAAAGAACTTAAGCTTGCACAGTTGCAAGCAGTGCAGTTGCTAAGAAATGTCAAGTAGTGCGCTGGCGCAGCCTTTGGGTGGATATGGATGGATGATTAAAGCAGTTGATAAGCCGACAACAAGCAGTGTCTTAGCTGTGTGTAAAATGCCAAAGAGGGAAGAAACTCTTACATGCCAAACACAGCCCCAAATTGCAACATTTGTATGCGTATAAGTTGACATCGAACCGCTTAAAGATCAATGTGAAGTGCATGCATGGGGGTAATGGGAGCACTCATGTGTTCACCTGACTACCTCACTCACTGTCCCTACTCAGACAGCGAGGGGACCTTCGTCAAGTCCACGTGTTGAGGGCAATGCCAAAGCGCTTTAAGATTCCAGCCAAAGAAACTCTAAAGTTGATTGCATATGGATTGAATTGAAATCGAAATTGAAAGCAGCGCAACAACAAGAAATCAAACAATGGAAATCTATCAAAAGTGTTTGATTGAAGTGTATCAAGGTCGAAATTCGACTGGCCGCTAATTACAGAAATCGCTGTCAGTTGCCAGTTGCCAGTTTCGCCTCAAAAGTTGAGTACTCGATGTTGTTATTATGCATTATTATTGCTGTTGTTATTTGCTGTTGTTGCTTTGGTATTTCTCAGCTTATTTATTGCATTTTTTTGAAAGTGCTTCTAATGTTGGGTGCCTGTCTTTGACTGAACGAGAGAGAGGGGAAGTTTCTAGGGGAGGGGAAGGGGCGTTATGGGAGTTGCGTTGGTTGTGCTGCAGTTTTGCTCTGGTTAACAAATTGCATACAAAACGCAAGTTTTGTTGCTAAAAGGCGCATTTCAATTGCACTCCAAGTTTTCCGCTTCTTGACGTCGCTGTTTACGCATCACAGAATATCCACACCCGCTTACCCCTACCCCCCTAAAACGCCACATCCACCTAACAGCAAAACAGTTTGTCGAGAGATCTTCTGCATTTCTCTGGCAATTGGAGAGAAATGAGAGTTGATAGCTTCAGCTTAAGTCTTAGTCTGATTAACCTGTAGTCTGTAATTGGTTGGCAAACAATGCCAAACAGTTTTTACTCGTTAATATAAATTATCAAGTGAGTTCCCAGCAATTTCACTGTCAACTCATAGTTCGAGTGGGTGCAACACTCGCTTCAATGATGAGCATACTCATGAATGCAGTGAGCAGTAGGCTGGCAATTGGGAAGTAGAAAGTGCTGGTCAGCAAATTAAAGAGCTCTTAAGTCGTTTGTCAATATGGAAGCATAACAAAACTATGAAAAAGCTGCTCACGTACTAAGTGATGACTTTTTGACTTTCCTCAGTGACAGAGACAGAGATAGAGACGAGACGACAATGCCGCACGGACTTTCACTCTAAGAAAAGGCCATCAAAATATAATCACTTTTCCATAATCGTTGCCAGTGAGAATTGCCATCCAAAATGCTAAAAAGCAAACACTCAAATTTGATTGCCATTTGAGTTACACCTGTCCAATTAACCGATGCTTCCCTAAACTCGTTTAATATCCACACTTATTATTTATCACAATTAAAAAAACTTTGTTTTTGAAATAATTCTGCTTTCTGCAAAATCAAGATTCTCATCCGCAGCGTTTAATGTATTACCTAACCAACTAGAAACTATTCATTTCTATTAAATACAATTGATTTATTTTGATATCCTTCCCATTAGCTTGAATGGTAGAAGAAGGCATCCCCGACCCCATAAAATACATCAACACTATTTGAACACCTCTCCGTCTCGGGAATTATAAATTTTTGACAACGCTCATACGTCCCCAAAAATCGCACTGTTTTTCTTTTATAGAAAATAGGTTGTGGGTATCGCAGTCGAGACCGTTCGTTCTTTAAAATATTTGATTTAATAAGTATTAAAGCTACAGTCAAATGTGTTCAACTGTGAGATACAACAACAACTAAAACCAATTTTCAATAAAAGAAAATCAGTGCGGTATTATTCTTAAAATATACCGAATTACCATACAGCAAAAATACTAAAATATATATATGTATATATAGCTAAAGTATATTAATGTAGCACTAAATTTAAAATATACCATTTTCAGATACTGCAAAACACACAAAAATATATCAAATGCTATATTTGGTAAAATAATATAGTACTACATTTAAAATATACCATAGAGTAATAAACATATCAGATTGCCAGCCGAAGAAACTAATCCTATTCCAGTAGGCATTTATTACCAGACAAAAGTATTTCTTAAATAACTTCTTCCAAATTTTCGGTAATCATAGTATTTAAAACTATATTTGGACGATTTGCTGTTAAGAAACATGCAACATAAATATAATATTTTGCAAATAATTTCGTAATCAGGTGAATAGCCACTGACTTCGAAGTCCTATTTTTAAAATTAATCAATTTGTGCGCTTTTAGCAATCTATTACAATTGATTTATTATCCTCCAGAAGTGCGCACAACAATCTTCAGTGATTAACTGTGTTTAATATTTAAGCTTTATCGATCTTTGATTTATTTGCTGATAATTAAGTATTTGCAACAAGAGTACTCTCGATTATTTTGCTTGGCTGCATGAACAAAGCAATTCCATTAGGCAAATCAGCGTCCAATGTAAATGAAGCAGCAGCTAAGCCAGCTTTGGTCCAATCAAAAGGTGCTCAGAGTGCAATAAAGTCTGCAGTCGAGTTGGCCAACAAAGGTGGCTAAAGAGAAGACTAGACGTGGACCAAGACCTCACGCTGTGCGCTGACAAACTGCAGGCCACAGCTTCGATCCCCCTTCCCTTCCCCCTCCTCTTCATCTTCGCTTCATCTTCATCTGCGTTGCCTCCTCCGCATTTGGAGGAGACTCTGACATGTTATTTCAATTAGGGCCAAACTGGGAGCCGCAGCTCTAAGTGCGTGCTCATGATCGCAACGAGCTAGTAAATAATATGATTAAACACTTTTTTCTCTCTGGCTTTTCAATTAGCTACACGTTTCTCAAATGCACTTAAAAACGGGAAAGGGGGGCAAGGGGTGAGGTACAAGAAATGTAAATGAAATTGTTGATTCGTTGATTTGTTGAAATGCAGAAGGCACTTTTGGCTTTTGTCTGCCGCCTTTTGTTGTTGTTGGCTAGACCAAAGTGAAAGTAAAGTGGAGAAAAAATGCGAGAAGTGAGTGCTATCGAATACACCCACCCGATACCCATTTCATTCATTCCCAGTCTAGTGGAGTAATTCGATTTGCTGCTGACCAACTGCAACTCCGACTCCAACTCCGACTCTAAGGAAGCCGTCAGTTGCCAGTCGACTGATGGACTGCCGCATGTTGCACGTAGCACAAAGCACGCATCACGCAGCGAGTGATGGGAGGGGTTGAGTCGTGAATATCTGCATTTGCTTCCCGTTACGCTCTGTAACACTTTTCGTGAGTGCGATTGAAACTGTGTTTCCTATTAATTATCGACGTGCCACAGACCCATTTATTGGGCAACACTCATCGAGCAGGAAGCGTTAAGGAAAATACGTAAGTGATAGAGATGGGAAAACTATGCGTAGAATCTCTGCGTGAGGTGCGATCGTGTCACGCGCCCATCGCTATGATTGCTGGCAGCTCACATTCTTCTTTTGGCCAGTTTTGCAACTTGGCTTAATCAAATTTCATATGTGGCATGTGGCAACTTGTTATTTATGAATTTGATTTGATTTGATTTCGTTTTCGTTTTTGAACACGGAATGGGGCTAAGATTGAGTCGAAGTCCAAAGCCGCAAACTCAGACAGACAGACAGACAGACAGGCAACAAGTTACTTAATTGCCTGGAGCCACGAGTTGGGTTGCATGCAACTCAGCTGCTAGCTGCTAGCTGCCACTCCAGCCCACTAGCCAAAAATTGCCAACATGGAAGTGGCCACAACTTGTATGTAAATTGCTATGCTGTAAATGGAGTTAATTGAGTGCCTGACTAAACTTACCGTAAACTGTGAACTGGCCCCAAATGGTGATCCATATGGTGAGTTGCTAGCAATGGGAGTTTGCTTATTGCCACCCCCGCCATTCTCGTTAGCTATGAAGAGAAGCTGCTCCTGGTAGGAGCCGGGCGAGGGCGCGGGGGAGAAGCCGCTGTTGCCACTGCGAAATCCATTGAGCGATTGCTGCGACTGCTGCTGTTGGCGCGGAAATGTGCCAGCCGATGGCACAAATCGATTTTGTGAAGGAAAATAATAGCCAGACGCATCTGAAAGCATACAGAAAAAAAAGAAGGTCAACTATTAGTTAAGGGTAAACCCATCAGCGATCGCTTACGGCAAACGTTAGCCATGAAATGTGACCAACTTCCAAATCATTGCACTTAATTGTCGATTAATTGTAATAAATAAACATAAATAAATAATAAAAGCCGCTCTGCTGCGGGGCAATACAATTTGTCACGGCCCCAGGCAAATATCACATTCACTTATTCCCCCAATACACTTACTCACATGCTGCTTGTCGCATTACTTACACTGCTTTGACCTCTTTTGCACACACGCAAGCCCTGATTGATATGAAACTGCTGCCTAATGAACTGCTTATTCTAATCAAAGAGTTGCTCTACTTATTGCATTGCAAAATAAACTAATAACTAACTAATAGAAATTAAGTTTAAATTAAATAAAGCTGATTTTAATAGTGACACAAGATTTCCCTTTTCGAGCTTACACCATGCATTACAAGTTGCTCCATTTCACATACCATGAGATTGCTAGAAATGCAAGCAGTTATTAACATCATTTTGCGCTTGAAATTGGCCTCGTTGTGTTGCGTTTTTGGCAACTGCCAAAGAGTTACTTATGTAGATGGAGTACAGCGAGTTCACTTTTTTTTTTTTTGTTACATACGTTTATTGTTAACATACACACATGGTGGCGGAGCGTGGGCACGGACACACGAGCACCCAACGCTGACAGCAAACAACATAGAGCAAATGGCACGGCAACCACAAATCGCTTCCAGCTGCAATCTTGCATGCGTCACACATTTTTAGCTCTTTGACCCACAATGTCTCGGCGTGCACCACGCAAAAACAAAAAACAAAACTAACAAAAACAAGTAATAACGTGTCCGCTAATTGAAAATTGAAATATCATACTGGCGCAATATTTCAAACGAAAATGCAGAGCGTTGAAAATTTTATCAGTCGAATTTATGCAGTCGGCAAACAGAGAGAGGCAACGCCTACGTGGAGGACGCTGAGGGGCTCAGTGTGCGCGGCGGCAGCGACGTCGACTACGGCGCCCCAAAGCCAACATTACTCAAGCCGAGTTTCACACCTTGTTTTCGACACATGTTTGCGGGGAGGGAAAGAGCTTGTGGTATATGTGTTGAGTGTTGTCGAAATTGCATAGGCGATAACTTAGGGTTTTGATTAATTGATGAAATGGCGTGTCAGAATATATTACAAATACTTTGCCAACATTTATTTATTATGCCAAGGCGAAAGAACTTTGCACTGCTTTAATGCTGAACTGCTTACCGTCGCTATCTACTGCTTGTCCCGCAACATAAAAAAAGAACAAGAATGAGAATGAGAACGAGAATTGCTTGTTGATGTTTGGATTGGCGGCAAGTGGTTTCGGTGGTGGTTTTGTGCGTTAAGTTGTCGCTTGATCACCACGCAAATAACCTACCTGGGTTCAACTCCCGTTATTGAAAAGAAAAAATTATTTTCTTATTATATTTCAAGTTTATTGAATTTTATTAACGGAATATATTCCCCTTCTGCGCTTGGGCAAGGGTTTGCTTGGTAAATTGCCAGCCGGTTAACTCTAATCCGCACGAAGGTAGATCAAATCGTTCTGTCTCCTTGCCGTTGACACTGCACTATCGCCCCATTTCTAAGTGAGCATTGCAGTTCAAACGTGACTGAATACACTTTTCTATTTTATTTTACAATCTATTATGAATCACTTGATTGGGTTTATGTTATGGCCATTTGTAATTCATATTCCCCACGCACTCGACCCAAAAATGAAAAACCAATCGAAACGTGAGCATTGCGACACACTTAGATGTTTTCGCCTATTTCGCGACCATTTCTGGGCGGAGAACCACAAAACAACAACCTTCAGCCTACTGTCGCATAACGAGATTCATGCAAATCATCGATTGATCGCTTTGGAATTTATGGTAATGCGAACGAATGAATTTCAAATGAACAAATGCTGTTTGGGATTTTTCCTAAACGAATATCTTCAATTTGCTGCTTTATTCTTAGCCTTCAAGGATTTTGTACTACAGTTGTAATATTAAAATTTTTATGACTTTTCGCTTGCTTTGAAATATTTTCAATGCTGTAATAAGTTTTTTGCTTGAAATGGTCTAAGGCAACACCCCGCTGAAGCTTCCCGCAGTGCCTGCCAAAAAACACGAGCAGCAAACAACGACAATGCCTTAGATATTGTTTCAACTTTGCCGCGCGGCCTTTAGTCAAGTGGCTCCCAAACTGTTTGCTTGCCATGCCAAGCATTCAGCGTTTGGCATTTGGCCCAAAGCAAGCAGGCAGCCATACAACAATGAGGTAGGTTCAAACCATTTTCAGTTTTTCGCATGTCGAATGTCCATTGTGGCTGCTGACTTCGACAGCGGCGCCAGTTGGCTACAGTGGTTACATATCTCAAGTGAACTGCATAGATTTGAAAACTAATGTTGAACTTGGCTTAAATTACAAATCTTTAAAGTGCGATTGTTGTTCGCATTGATAATCTCAATGCTCCCACGCTTACAGTTTGACATTTACAGTTGTTGTGCTAGAATATAAAACTTCTAATTACTGCTCTGTTGACACTCTCTTTCTCTCTCTCTCTCGGTATTCTTTTATCTCTGTCACTTGAGGTTAATTACACTATTATTGTAATATTGTGCGATTAATTGCATCTTGATTTATTCGCATTCGTTTTGAATGTTGCTGCAACAAGTTGCAAAATAAAAGCATGAAATCTATCAGTGCCAGCGTTTTTCTTCGCATTCGTTTTTGTTTTGTGCGAAATGTCAAGACGCCATAGCAAAAAGTCATTCACAAGTGCAATAACAGCAGCAGCAGCGGCAGCAGTGGAAGAAGAAGAAGCTGCAGCAGCCCCAAGCAAACTAAGGAGAAGAAGAAGCACCCGACTCGGCCCCAGCGACGAAACAAGTTGAACTTTAAGTTGGCTTAACTATAGTATAATCAAGTTTCTGCTGCTTGCACACTGCTTGCAGTTGCTGCTTCTTCGCTTTGATTGAAGGTCGTGCGAGCAAGCAGCTAGTTAGTTATTGTTATTATTGTTTTTGCTGTAGCTGCTGCAGTTCTCATAGTACAGTTTTACAGCCATTGGGCGTAATCTACTATTTGTCTGCCAGCTTCATCATCTGCTGCTGTTCCACTTTACTTTTTATTATAATTCCGTCATGTATTTTTGCGTTTAAATATGCATCATATTTGAACAATATTTTGCAATAATTCATTGAAGATTGCCAATAAAAATACAAACACTTTATGAAGAAGAATTGAATCTTCAAGATTTTTTTGTGGTTTAGTTTTTTTTTTGCTATGTTAAAATTTATAAATACAAAATATTTTAAGCTACATTGATTTAATTAGTTTTAAATTATGTATTGCAAGATGATCGTTATTGAAATAGTTAAAAGTGATGTCATCACAATCCCCAAAAAGCAAAAAGAAACATTAAGTGCTAAATAATTTTTTATGGTCTGCCAATATCTTATTTATCTCGAAAATCACAATTGTTTAGAGTTAAAGATATTTTAATTGCTTTCATGATTTATATGACGCAAATAAAGTTGAAGATTGAAAGAACTTTTCTTTGTTAAGCTCATAAAGATTCAGTTAATCAAAATGAGTTAAGAAGTCTCTAAAGGGGTATTCAATCATTCACAAATAATATCTTTCCTTTCCTTGATTGAAAATGATGTGAGCCTAAATCAGCATGCGATCATAGCTTAGATCTCATGAAGCCTGCCACCTGTCTGACATCATGGCACACCCAACTAATGCTTATTTTCTAAGGCTTTGTGGTCAAAATGTAGATAGATAATTTCGTTTAATTTACTCGCTTTTAATGGACCCACTCAACGAGGTGACAGAACCCACAATAACAAAATCACCATAAAAATCAACAAAAAGAGAGAACAATAAAAAGACACACACACACACAACCAAAGACAGAGTAAAGATCGTTATGATAGCGCACACAAGACAAGACAAAGTTGAGAAATCAGCTCAAAGAAGTGGACTCTGGCAGCTGCTGCTAATTAGAAAATAATAATGCGCCGCTGAAGGTCAATGCCAAGAGCAAGCAGGCAGAAGAGGAGAAATGTGAGTCAGCTGATTTGGCCAAGATTCTACAAGCTGTGAGCTATGTATGAGATTTAATGCGGGTCTGGTCGCTGGCACCCACGGAAGTTGCGCTAATGTAAGACGATCTGTTGAGGATGACAAATGTCATCAACAGCTGCCCACGCTGTCTGTGTGTGTGTGTGTCTGACATCAAGTTTGTCACCTAAGTCTTTCGTTTTTCTACCGTAGAATTTCGAGGTGCGCTGCTTGCATCACGCAACTTTTTTGCCTTTTGCGCCACTCTCAACACATTCCAACTACTTTGCTTTTGCTTTTCGCTTTTGTTGTTTGTTAGTTTTTACTGTGCTATAATTATATTTACTAATACACGCTGTGCTGTTGCTGTTGTTGTTGTTATTGTTGTTTCTCGTTGTTTGTTAATCACATATCACATATACGAGTAGTATGCAAACTTGTTACACAAAGACCAAAAGCAAAGCAGAGCAGAGTGTAAAAAGCAAAGCGCAAGCAGCAGCAAAACAAAAGCGAAACCACAACAAACAGCAACAACAACAATGGCTGAAAGTGTTGCATGGGCAAATCGCCAGCTGTTTTGGCTATTGTGTTTGGCTTGCACAAACACTCAACTCGACTCGACTCGACTGCGAAGAGAACAAAGTAATGGAGACAGGGGGAAGCAGAGGCGGCGGAAGGTGTCAGCCACTTGTCCACACACACACACACACATATAGATAAATGTGGAGTTTGCAGATTTCTGGAACAGATATCAATGCATTTCAAGAATAATTTATGTTAATGCGCTTGTGGCTTCAACATTCCATTTTATAAACAACTTTTAAGCCTGTTCGTTGAGGCTGGTCGCCTTAAAGAGACACTTTCTAACCTGCGCTAAAAGAATACGACTTACAAAATAAATGCGCAACATTAAATTAAATCACCTTGTCAACAAACACATTTATCAACAACAACAAAAACATGTAATTGGTACACAACTTTTTTTTAAAATAAAATGATTAATGTCATGTATTGACGAAAAATAAAAATAATTGATTTGACATTTAAAAGTAATCGATAAATAAATGTGTTTTATAGAAAATTAAATATTTGGTGAGGATTTGTTATTAATTTAGAAATATGTCAGAGCAAATAATTGAGTACGTTTAGCAAATTTAAATATCTATTTAAAGCAAATAATGTTTTAAATTTATTAATTTAAATATCTCTTCAAGCAAAATATTACTTTTAGAGTTTCAATAATTTAAATGTTATTACAAAATATATCATTTTATTTATTTATAAACTACATAATAATAACATTAGAGAATAATAGAATTCCGAGTAAGTATGTAAGATAGCTGCAGTCGAATGTGCTCGTCTATGAGATACCCGCTACACATTTTTAATAAAATCAAGTTTGCGGTATTATTCTTAAACTACACCAAATAAATATACCGCACAAATAATAAAATTTACATAATATGTTGTACTCTACAAATTATACACATATTTTTACCAAATATCATATTTGGTATTTGGTATATCGAATAATGCCATAGAGGATAAAATATACCAGATTGTAAGCCAAAGCTACTAAAACCCTAAGTAAATAATCGTTTTTTTCCATTCAAAAGAATTTAATAAATAATTTCAAAATTTATTAACTGATGGCAACCAAATTTTCAGGAAACATAAATACTATAGTTATTATTGTCTTTACCAATATTTGTCACTCTCCGCCTGTTTTTCAATTCTTTCCATTTATGGGTAGCAAGTATAAAAATTGAATTAAAATATGTGTATAATTTGTAGAGTACAAAATATTACGCTTTATCTCAAATATTAGACACTTTAAAAACATTAAAAATTGTAAAAGGGCAGACTCAAAAGACACAAAAGAAGTCAATGTGCAAGGCAAATTTACTTAAGCAGCTGACTTGGGCGCACTTGTAAATTAGAGTTTAAACAGCACTTTGTGTGCAACAGATGCAAGAAGGCAGCAACTGCAGAGTTTATAGTAGACTGCCACCCACCCAAATGAGCAAAACAATCGGAATAGCAACAAGCAAAAAAGAGTTGACCAAAATGTGTGTTCACTTGTTCAACCAAGTAGAAGCATCGAATGGAAACAAGTTAGCGCAGAGACTGTGAAAACAAGCTAAGAAAAGGCCAAGTAAATGGTCTTTTGAACCAGTTTAAATATGATTAGACAATGTTAATGTTTTTATGCATAATAACTCGGATTTTCAGTTCGATTTGGCAAACAATTTCCGCAGATCGTCGAGGGAGATTTGTTTGAGTGCGAATTCGAGTTGTATCCGGCTTATGTTCATTGTGTTGTGCTCTGTTGTTGGCCATAATCAATCATTTTGTCAGGGACAAAGCAGCAGCAGCAATTGAAACCTGGAAATGGAACGCGGTTAGGCCAACACCCGCACAACACAAAAAAAGCAACATTCTAAAACTGCAATCCAAGAGCGCGCCCAGAGAACCTGTTTATCGGTATGAGTATGAGTATGAAATTGAGTCGTGTCTTGGCCAATTAAATTGCCTTAATTGTGCTGAAGTCGTCAATTACATGCCAAGCAGACACTTGACTCTCTTAACACACTCCACAGGGTGTGTTTGACCAGTTAGTTGTACATATGAAATGCGCACTTTTAACTCGCATTTTTTTTGTTATTTGTCAAATGCTTTCAACGGCATTTTCTCGACCGCATTCCAGGGCCAAGTCGTCAAAAACGGTTTCCGCAACAGTCACAGTGGGGCAAGTGGGGCATAAAGCTCTCTGGGAAAAACAACTGGCATTCAAAAAGCGGCCCAAAATGCAGAAGCAACAAATAAATTGAAATCATTTGCTGTTGCTGTTGTTGCTGTAGCTGTTGGCCGTGGAAAGCGCATAAATTTGTAAATCATTTAAGGCTTAAATACATGAGCAACAACAACTTAAACAACCAACTCAAGAGCGGCGACTGCTGGGCGTGTCAATTGATGCGACGCACAGAGAGAGAGAGACCCAGGGGGGAAGGGAATCGGAGTTATCTGACGTAACTCTGGGGGTCAGTTTCGGACCGAAGAAAAGAAAGGCTGAAAACGAAAGTGAAATTTTCTTGGCTCGCAGCCTCGTAATCGTAGCTGCCCCCGTTTTGTGGGCCAGTCGAAATATATATCCCATCGATGGCTTTGCTGCGGGGCCATTTTTCGGGGTCTTGAATGAAGCCCAAGCAGAGCGAACGAGGTTAATACACAAATTGATTTCACGCACAGCTTCAAAGTGGGGAAATCAAAGATCTAATCTCAGATTGTAAACTAATTTGTTTACCTCTTAATTAGGTGCATTGCTGCGGAGCGTTGTCATCAATGGTGAAGCTTGAGCAGAGAGTGTTTTTTTAACAGTGAAATTCACTAAAGTAAATCGGATGGAATTCTTTAGCAGCTGGAAGTGCTACAATTAGATTTGGGTGATTAGATTTGGATAAAAGTGCAGTGATTGAAATTTGACAGAAATTGCTATAGATTAACATTCTTTTTGAAATTTATGAGAATTTATCAGAATCTGAGGGTTTTTTTTAACTTTATAATAGAAGGAGTCATATCCAACCGTAGTATAGTATATATATTATTGATCTGCGAAAACAGCCGAGACGATATAGCCACGCCAATTTGTCCGTATGAACGCCTATTTCTCAGAGACTATAAGAGATAAAGCTACAATTCGACAGCTAAATAGAAAGCGAAGTTTTAATTGAAGACATACTATCTTTGGGATATATAATTCCTGAAAGCTTGGTTTGTTATTTGATAAAAATCTTAAAAGTTATTCAAGAACTAATTGTAAACGGCAATTAATTAAAATGAGATCTTATTGGTGGGCAAAGAAGGAAATGTTGTATTCTATGGTATAATTTGAATATATGTAAATACATATATAAGGTGTTTATCGATATAGAAAATAAAGCATGTTTATGATTGAATGCAGATCAAGTTTGTTTCAAATGTTTACCACGCCTACTTTCGCCCCCGCAACTGAAAAAAATCGAATAAAAATTTTGAAACTAAAGTCTTCATTTTTGGTACACAGAATAATAACTACAGTATAATTTGGACTTTATGGTATATTTTGAACATAGTACTCTATGAATATAGTTTTATTGAAAATGCTTTCTTACTTGTTTTATATACTTATATGATATATTTTAAAGATAATACCGCTTTGGCATTGTTTTGTTTTAATTGAAAATATACTCTATTGTAGTTTTCTAACTCGTTGCACTAGTTAACTATTGTCAATATTTGCAACTTGAGACAAAGATAATAACGCTAAAATCTAGATTAACATTCTAGCATACCAAATTCTGAAATGCCTTCTTCATCAGAGTATTTAACTTGGTATTGCTTTTAAACAATACAATTAAAATTTCAAAAATCAAAACGTTCACTTTCAACTCTTGACTCATTTAATTCAGAAACATTAGTTATGCTTTCAATGAGTCTTTCACTGCAGTGCAATAAACTTTGAACAGTGTTGCAGCTGTAATTGCTCTGCAATACAACTTGAACTCGAGGAATCCAAAGACACAAGACAAGAGAGACTGAAGCTTGTTGCGCGATTTGCAATGCGATTTTTGCGCCTTGGCAAATGGCAAACGGACAAATGAAAAACTTCTTGGCTGGTTGGGAAATTCTTTTAGCCGGTTTTTTTTCGATTACCACTCCCGCAGCCAATGCCCAAAAACTGGTTCACTCCAAACGCTAAACAAACGCGTGCGGGTGGCAATGTCCGCTGTAGTCTGTTGTCTCGACTCTACCTTCCATTCTCCTCCTCCTTGTCTCCCACTTTGGACTCACGACTTTGTCGCTGACTTTGCCCCCGAAGGCAGACCGAGCTCAGTTCCAATACCAATCCCTTTCCCTTGGTGGCTTCGGCTCGTGCGGGGTCAGAGCAGCAGTCGCTGGTCGGGTGAAAGGTTGGCAATCATTTTCCATAGTTGGTACTGCAGTTAGCCATCATCATCATCGTCGAAATTCTATCAATTATTTGATGTTTGATTTGCGCTCTACACTCCCACACAAACCATCCTCCGACTCCTACTCAACCTCATCTTTTCCGATCGTCTTCAGTCGAGTTTCGAGGTGCGATTTTACTTTGTTTCGTTTTCGGTTTTATGTAATTTGTAAAGCGTGCCTTTTTACTCCACACTCTACTCTACTACTCGACTCTTTGCTCTAATAAAAGCAAAGCAAACCACATAAAAAAAATTATATTACAAATATTAGAAATAAATTACGAGTACGAGCCAAATGCAAACGAGTTTTTCGCATTGCAAAAAAACAAAAACAAACAAGAAAAATAAAACTTAAGCACTGGCGACTTCAATTCGAACTGGGAGCTCAAAACTGAAACAGAAACTGACAAAGTTGTTGCTCTTGTTGTCGCTGAGGCGGTTTTGCTGCTGCTGTTGGTAATGCGGTGAACTGGGCTTGGCCACAACATGTGGCAATAAATTGTGGCCAATAATAGAGCAAATTGTTAGAAAAGCACAAGACAAACCCAACATTGACTGACAATTATAACAGCTGAACAATGCACAACTCAACAACTCAAGAACGTTCAGGATGAATCATAATCATAAAGCTAAATTTAGCATGTCTAACTAGCAATATATATAACATATACACAATAACTAATTCAATACAAGCTGAAAGGATAAGGCAAGAGCAATAGCAAGACGTGGAACGAAAATATTGGCTTTTTGAAAGAGTCAAGGAATACTTAGAGAAATATAACTCAGTATTCCATGATATTCTAATGATATTGAATTATTTAACAATCCGTCTGCCTTTCTGTTCATCTATGTTAACGTCAGAGAATATAACGACTAGAGAAGCTAAATTGGCTAGCAATATTTAAAAAAGAATCAAAGCAAAATCAGTTTTAATAAAAAAAAGTTGATATTACCATTACAAAAACAAGTAAGAAAACTGTGAAATTCCAGCTACACATTTTGAATAAAGACAATTATTATTCCTAAAATATATCATAATTATGTACCCTGAAAATACTTAACTATATCAAAGGTATTTATCTATAGTACTACAATTAAAATATACCATAGAGTACAAAATATTTCAGATTGTCAGCCAAAGTAACTAAAAAGGGGTTTTCTTCCATGCGAAAGTATTTATTATGTAACTTCTACAATACTTTCAATTTTCAGGAATCATAAATACTTTATTTGTCTTTGTAAATTACGAAATTATACTTCTTTTTCGATTTGAAATTAAAGAAAGCTTAAATTTATACACATTAAAAGTGTAAGCTTTTTTTTTAGCAATACGAAGTTTTTAAATGGGTTTGTTAAAAAGAAGAGAATAAAAGAAGATGAAATAGATATGTGATCTATACATGATAGCTATGTGAGAACTTACCCAAAATTGTGCGCTACTACTGAAGTTAAAAAATAAATAACGAAATAGTTTATGGCATGTGGGATAGACCACCTCCTGATACGAATCTCAGTTGAACATTGACCTAGCACTCCAGGAATTCTCAGGCATCCGCGTGGACTACAAATCATCAAATCATTTACTGCTGCTCCAATTGAAAAGCCTCAATTAAGCATTCAGGTAACGCACAAGCTGAGCTCATTAGAAACATGGCAAACATTGTTGAGAGAATCAAAAGAGAACGAGACAGCGACACAGCGGAGTGAGAGAGAGGGAGGGAGTGTGGCACACACTCTTTGAGCTGTTGTTGAGAGCTCTGCGAGTGTGAAAAACTGTTAATCGTCTAACACTTTTTTTGTGTGGCATTTTCTATTTATCCACAGTCAGAGCCGAACGCCAAAAAGCTTGTGCCTTTCTAAACCAGGTCTTGGAAATCGTGGCCCAAAACGTTGATTGAACTGGCGACTCTCAGAGCGTGTGCGAAGGGAGATTGTTGAGTGAATGGTCGGCTTCGCCAAGTCGCACTCATCACCATCACCATCATCATCATCTGCCAAGACGTTGTCTTCGTGCTGGCATTGTTCGCATTAGTGTTGCATATTAAGTAATAGAACTGTTTTGTGTCTGGGCCGTACTTCAAGTGGCGTAACTCTAGTACTTATGCCACTATTTGGATGCAGCAGTTGCTGTTTACAGCTAGTGTTGGCGGTGTCGCTGACGCTGTCGTCGTCGCTTTACCGTTAGCTGTTGCAATGCAAGTGCCAAGAAATGCGCATGGCATGCCACAAATGGCGAAGGAATCACGCTCCAAATTGTGCAACAGCCCTTGCAAAAGCAAGTGCATATTTGGCGCTTAAATAGATCTTGTTAGTTGCAATATTAAAATAGGTTTCTTATTTTTAAAATGAAGTAGCAAAATAATTGCAAGTTGAAGTTTGATAAGCACTGCAGTTTGAGAAGCTCGACAGTTTTAATTGCACTTAAATGGTACACTATGCTTATTAACAGGTGGCATTGGAAGCGCCAGCAAGCAGTGCAAAGCAGTTTCAACTGCAAGGAATGCACAACAACAACACCAATTTCACAACTTTGTAATTATTGTAATGTATTGCAAAAAAAAAAAAAATACTAGAAAATATATTGAACTAAAGTCAGCGAATTGCGCGAGTTTCCCTTTTTGTAAGGTTAGCGTTGCGAAACCTGCATGCGAAATGTGGTTTTCCTTGAGATTACAGTTAAACAAGCAGTTTAACAACAAACTGACACACACACACATACACATGTGAGAAACTCCCTGTGTCTTCGGGAGCTTTTAGGCCTTTTGTTGTTGTTATTAGTGCTGATGCGCATTCGATTTAAACAGGAAATGATGCCCAAAAGCAGCAGCAACGTCAACAATAACAACAACAACGATAAATGGATGCTTCAGCAGCGATTTGGCATGACCAGTTTTCCCAGAGTGGATTCGCTTAACGAGCGGCAACCATAAAATATGCCCTTTGTGATCGCCAGCATTTTTAATAAAAATGTCAAGCCACAAGCAGATGATACTGGCAAAAGATGACAGAGAAGAAGTGCATATAGAAGTGTAACTACCCCTTTCAGACTTTAGACGACAATGAATTGCAATTTGCGCGCTGCTCTGGTCCTTGACTTGTGCATCCAATTGATTCGCTTTTATGCATTCAATGCATTTGTAGCCTCAGACACATTCAAAGATCGCTGCGAAGGCGTTGAAGGAGACACTCGAAGAGCGCCGTCAACACTTTGATTGATGGCGGCTGAAAAAAAACAGGCTACAAGCAATGTGCTGAGCTCTGTGAGTCTCTTAGCCAAGTTTGTTTGCTCGCTAAACACTTCAGGCTGCATGACAGTCAGTGGGGCATTGAACTCCTTCAATGAGCTGTTAGCTACCTCAGCGAACGAAGCCAATTTCATCCACTTTGTGTGCGCTGATTCAAAGTGCCAAACCACTTAGGGACGCATCATTATCAACCAACGACTATGGCTTCGATGTGGCCAATTGCTCACGCATCAATGCTGACTGCCACGCCTATTTTAAAGTGGTCAACACACATACAGCCACCCACAAAACAATGCCCCAAGCGATGGATGGGCACACGAGTATGCAAATGTGCTAGAAACGTAACCGGCCATAAGAATCATGGTTAGATCGAGCGAAAAGAAAAAAAACAGAAACCTTGTTCTTCACACAATAAATCACCATCACCATCCACAACAACAAAACGAGAGAGCGAAAGAGAGAGAACAGCAACAACAATAAGATATGTAATTACAACAACAATCAGTTGAATGGCCAACGAGACTAAGCCAAGATTGTTGACCATTTTTAAGCACTGGCAAATCTATTTTACGGTTTGCCTTTTGCCTTTTGTGTATTGTTAATTCTGCTATACGAAAATTATGCGGAAAATTACAATGCACAGAAATTGGAAAGATTTAATCTGTGAATTATTGTAAATTATCATAAACTTTTAAGACATTTTGCTTGGCTTTGTACGTAGGCGATGCTGGTTACGTAAACTGAAACCGGCGAAAGAAACCGCAATATTGGTCTTTGAATCGCACTTAAGTCGAACACATGTTGAGTAATCGAATCGAAAGAAGAATACGCGAAATCTGGAAATCTGAATGGAGCTCCAGAGTATTTGTTAAGAGGTTTCACTGTCAGAATGTTCATAAACTAGAGTGTGTGAGTGTTGTGGAGTATCTCAAGGCTTGAGTGTGAGTGTGAATCAACTTGAACGAATTAAATAAAATTCCCCCGTTATGACTTAAACTGCGTATCTTTAAAGCGAGATCCGGTTTTATGCATTAACATCTGTATTAATCATTGACCAGTTCTTCAGTAAAGAAATTTTAGATATTTTTGGAGAATATTCTTTACCACTTATTGATTACTTTATGCACATTCTACTTTGGCTTGCGAGGCGTTAAACTTAGATATCATTTTTTATTTTAATTCTCTTAAAACTTTTTTTGCGCTACTGCAATGTTACAGCAGAAAATTTGAATACAGAAACTGATTTTCCATTTGTTTAAAATTGTCAAAATCTGAGTGGCAAATTTATATACATTTTATTAATGATCTAGTTTTGATAGGTAGCTGCTAGGGGCATACTATTAGTGATATTCGATTTCCCAATGCACTAATTTCATACTCAATAAGCTTAAAAACATAGCACTGGCTGTGATTGTGCTTACACTTAAAAAAAAAATATAGAATTTAGCGATAGAAAAACCAAACTAATTTCTGAAATACTAAGAAATTCCCGTCCTTCAGTGTCAATTGAGTTCATTTGTAATCGTGTTGGATTGTGTAATATTGTCGGCTGCAATTTAACGGCAGCTACAAGTGCCAACTGACAAACACAAAGAGCTATAAAAAAGAAAAGCAAATAAAAAAAGCCTCACGCAAATTTGCCTTGAAATTGGACGAAAAACTTTGCCGTTGGCATTAAATGTGTTTTAGGTATATAATTTTAGACAAAAAACGCATTAATGTTTAAAGACAACGCAGTAAGCGTTGAAAAAAGTCAACTCTTATTTTGGCCGTTTACCATTTGCCATTTTGCACTTTGCAACAAAACGGAAACGCCACGAAGAAGAGAAGCGTACGAAATAAAAATAAGAAAAAACCATACTCGAACCCAACTGGCATTTATGGGTCAAGGATTTTGCAGCTGTAATCAATTTGGCCACACTCCATTGACTCTGACTAGGGTAGGGCGTAAAGTTCAGCAAACTGCAGCCTGCAGGGCCCCTTCCAGCCCATATGTCATTGCACACCTGGCCCGAGCCCCAACTCTTTTGTATTTTCAAAATATTTGTGCCTGTTATGTCACTTACGTTGCTCCAACGTTGACTGCTGCTGCTCAGCTCATGCATCTATCCAAATACTCCACTCCACGGGGTGCTGCTTCATTCATTGGTTCAAGTCTTTTTTGGCCGTGAGTCACGTTTGGCGTTTGGGTATTTTCTGCAGCGGTCAAATCGCTTCAATGAATCACACATGCTTGTCGCTGAGTATTATTTGAACTTTTGTTATACTTTTTGGAGTTTTAAAAATTTAACTAAGAGGTTTCTAAGCACAACACAAATTTTTTTCTTTCAAGATAAAAATTGCCGGGACGCGCGAAACAACTCAAGGACTTCTTAAAAATTATCGATCGATAATGAGTGTAAAAATATCGATATGTTGACTTTAAAAAGTTGAAATATATCGATTCATTTGAAAACAATAAAAACATTAACCGAATTCCAAATAATTGGTTGGCATTCAAATGTGGGACGGAAAAAGACGGAAATAATAAGCTGCTGATAATGTGCATTTAACGTGCTTCCCAAATCTGTGCACAATTTGAGATTCCTATGGAGATTAACCATATGATAATGCTAGGGGTTTCTTAAATTTAGTATATTGGCATTTAAGTGTAAATTTGATAATTGTTTATTATGGTCACACCATGACAAATAAAACGATTTTTTCAGAAACAAAAATCATAATTTCTTTAATCAATCTCGCCGTCAATGTGTTTCCACCTCTATAAGTTTACCGAAACGGCGATTGGACAATTTTCGATTTACTTTCGCTCAATTGGTAATTTGGCTAGGGCCAATGCCTTAACACTTCCGTTTGAAGTCAACGCTTTCTTTTCGCCAATTGTTTTGCCTTTGTTTATGATTTATGGCATGACCATTTGTCAAACGAAATCATATTTTTACACCACGTTCTGCTTGACAGCGTTGGCGTTAGCGTCGACGCCGCAGTTAGCGTCAACGTCGCAGCAGGCCAAAGCCCGATTAAATGACGCCAAATGCGACACGAGGCAAAGCAACTGGACAGTGGCACAGTTGCAAGTTTTAAGTTGGCAACAAGTTGTGAACGCGAAAGTAAAGCAACATGCAAAAAAGAAAACGAAGGAGGAAAATTCAAAGCAAAACAAGAGAAACGCCAATTAAAAGGAAAAGCGAAAATAAATGTGTTTGTGTGTGGAAAATCGAGCAATGTGCAGCAAGAGAAACGGGCAAAATAAATGCGTTCAATGCACCCAGGTGAGTTTACTGGAAAAAGGCAGTAATGGGCGTGGCGTTAGCTTATTGCCTAGTTGAAGATAGAGGGAAGAAAGAGGCAACAATGAAAGAGGCTTCAACTGTCGATTGCCTGCCTACTGTCTCCGTCTCTCTCTATGTCTGCCCACCTCTATCTTTTTCTTTCCCCCCATCGTGACTCATGCTGCAAACGGGCAACAAACAAACGCTTTGCATACAGAAAACGTTAAAAGTATATACCTCAAAACTTGGTAACTACCAACTGCCAACTTGTAATTTCTGTTGTTGCGGAAGTCGTAGGTGCAACATACCAATAAGAAACTATTTACGGAAAGCTTCAGAGGATTGTCAACGGTAGAAACTTCAAATTGAGTTATGCAACTCAGTATTAAATGAATAAATTAAATACAAATATTCCTCTTCTAAATCTTTGAAGAATGCCGGAAGAATTCATAGCACTGACAAGAACTTTGATTGGAGATTTTTAAGAGTTTCTAATAAATTTGTATACCCGTTTTCCATGGGGTAGAAGACTATTATAACTTTATGCAATTAAAATAGAAATAAGAAACCTACTTACCTGGAAAGCATCATACGAATGTCAACGGTAAATACTCATTATTAAATGAACTAATTTATTAAAACCCTCTTTACTTGACAGTGCATGCGCGAGAAACAATTTCAGCTAGAGTTATTCAACCCAGTTGAATAATTGAAAATGATTCGTTTCTTGATCTACATCCAACAATCGCCGGAAGACTTCTTACTCGATGGAAAGGTAACAACTTTAAATAAAGTTCTGCATCTCTGTATTAAATTTAAAATATAATTGACGTTTTTCTCTTCTAGATCTTCATCCAACAAATGCCGGAAGACATCATAGCATAGTCAATAAAAAGATAAATACACATTTCTACTTTTAACAGATCTTCACACAAATGCTGAAACATTTTAGGAGACATAAAATGTGGAAATACTTAGAGAGTTTCAGTAATTGCCATGGAACTACGTAAATTATATTAAAAGTATTTCAATATCGATGGACAAACCCAAAAGTTTGTTGTTACCAATACTATGAATAATCTTTGCATTTCAGATTTTTGCTAACCATATGAAAATTACTATACAGAGAATGCAAAGTGGGAAGTTATCGAAAGGCTTTTGATACATAGAGGACTGACTTGCGCGTGGTATCGAAGCAAAACTCAAAAGAATGCAATGCCTGCAAATTAACATACAAAACTCATTTTATCAATAATGGGGTCGGTGGTACAGCAGACGTAACACACCCTGAAAACAGCGAAAACAAATGCCCATATAAATATAATGGCATTTTTAACGGTGCTTTTTGGGGCGCTGCTTTTCAAGAAATATTTGAAAAAGCCAAACAAAAATGTCAACAGCAACAACAACTCTCGGCGAGGGAAACTCAAAGCTCGACTCGGCTATGCGCAGATCCGATTGCTGAGGCTGAATCACAAATTGGAATTACAATTACAGCAACTGACATTTAAAATGCATGCAAGAATTACTTGAAACTGAGAAGTTTCTTTTCAAAATATCAATAAACTATTGTTGTTGAAGGAAATTTACAAGGTAGCTAGTTTTACCCAAATTTGAGGGTAACAACTTTCACAATGTAAACGTGAACTTTATTTAAGGAACATAAACTGTTAATTGTATTGATTGTGTTGAATATACTATATATCATATAGTTTTTATAAAAATTATTGTTCTGTGTACCAAAGTGCGGTTAAATCATTCATTGATTATATGTCATATATAAAAAACCAAAAGCTCTTTTTGTTCGTTATCCACTTAACCTCCTCGATTAGAATGAGTTTGTTGTATCTCATTTATTTGCTTGTAGAAATTAAGAGCATATGTCTCTCTTTGATTTATGCTTAGTTGTCCAGCATTTGTAGTTGCGTCGAGCTTACCTGAAATGAAAAAGCAAAATGAGGCATTAAGAAACGGTTTAATTTTCGGTTTAAACAAAGCACATAAACTAATGAAATGAAAAGTTAAAACGCTTTTAATTAGTTTTTAGTTTATTTTGTTGTATATGAAATTGAGCTCAAAACTGCCACGAATTCTTTGGGGCGTGGCACATGCGTACAGCAATAAACAAAACAAACACAAAAAACAATGCAAGGTCGTTTGAAACAAGAAACAAGAAAACGGAACAGATCAACTTGTTTTTGGAGAAAGAGCTCAGCAGTTTTACGAGAATTACTGCCGGGCATTGTTATAACAATGATTGTGGTCTAGATATGAACGGTTATACTTATTAAGCTCTACAGTAGTAGCTGTTCTCATAGAGGGAACACAGTTAATAGACAAAGGCTGGGGATTGAGTTCACAGTTCAGACGGTCAAGGTTAGATCGCTATACAATTAGTATAGCAGACAAATGATATCAGATTAGAGCTCATCAACAGCAAATGGATGGGAATTTCTGTAAAGGGATTTGCACAATAAAATTGCATCATAAAGGATAATAGTTTGACCCTGTGTGGAAGCCATTAAACAAAGGTGATACAATCTTGTAATCCAGTTATGTACCATATACAATTGAGCATCATTTGCTATTGCTGATCCAATAACCTGCAGCCCGCAGGCTAAGATAAAAACAAAACTCAGCTCGTGCCAAAAAAACGAAAACAAATACGCTTGAATAAATATATTAAGAGTGTCAAAAAAGCGAAACAAGTTAATAAATATGTAGCTTGCCGCCACGCCTGCAACAACAAGCTGAATATGATGTTGCAGGAAAATATTTCGAGGAGTTGAGAGATCTGCATAAAATTGTTGTTCAACTGGATTTGAGCATAAGAAAGATATTCGCTTTCGAGCACTTACCGAGTTATAAAGAAATCGAGAGCAATTATTAGCTCGCCTAGGATGACCAACACTTTTACTGTGTATTTATGTATATATGTAGTGTATTTGTGGTTCGTTGAATCAGGTTCAACTTGTGGTCGGCTGCTTGTTGCTGCAATTCATTCAGCCAACTGACAAACAACCTACGCGACCAAGATCCCCCAGCAAATGCGTTTTCTGTTTTTGGTAATAAACGAAGCGTTAAACAAATTGCATTACAGCAACTACAGCAACAACAACAACAACCATAACAACGACAGCCAACAACAACAAGCATAACAACCACAACATATGTCTAGATTTGCTGCTGCTGTATGCAAAGCGTCATAAATGAGGGCGCTTGACGGCATTGCCGCCTTGGGCGTAATTACATCAACTACCAAAAATGGTCAAAAGAGCGAAAATTATTACATGTGTTGCTGTTGTTGTTGCTGCTGTGGTTATAATAACTCTAAGAGCTTAAGGGAAATGCCAGACAAAATGAAATGCAAATGATTGCCAAAAAAAATGTGGTTGAACAATTTCAAAATTATTTTTCATGCCGGGAAATTTTCAATCTGTTTTGGGTTTTGTTTTTTTTTTTTGGCTTTTGATCTTGGACAGGAAATTAAAAATTATAGCAGCGATATTAATCAGCTATGCAATTTTAATTGTTGGGCCATTTATAAATGACCGTAAACGAGTTCAGAGTTCCGTAAACGATAAGCAGACACTTTGTCTATGTAATTAACAAGAAATTGCAGCATGTTTTCCTTGAGACATTTTTTATATACATACATAGATAGAAAGTCGACTTTGAGATTACAAATGACGACATGCTTAAATAATGTGTTCACTCGATCTGCAACATTTCGTTGTTAAATTGAATTCTTATTAAATAATATCTGAATAAAAATAACCCACGACTTGTTTCTGGCAAATTAAGTCACCTAAAAAGCTGCTAAGCGAATTGAAATTAATTCCAAAGAATAGTTTAAGGCTAAGAATATCAATTCAACATTAATTTTGTGAGACAAATTTGTAATTAGATTGAAATTGTATTATTCAATTACAGCACGATTATGTGCAGAATTTCTAGACGACAATTTTATAAAAGACACTCGGTGCCATTTTTAGTATAATATGCAAAAAGGCTGCAGCAAAACATGAAAAACTAGTTTTATGCTGTAAAATGACGGCAAAGCCAACACATTAAACAACTGGGCTGGGTAGCAAAATCCAACATCCAAAGTTGTATTCGTTGTTTTTAATCTAAGGCAAAGTCGAAGTCAAGACAACAAAAGAGCAAAATCAACTGTGCAGCATAGCAATCATAGGAAATAATAACAGAGCACAGAGATCACCAAAGTATTTGAGATACGAATCGAATCGAACGTGGCTTAAAAAAGAAAATTGATTAAATTATGGCCAAGAATTAAAATCAACACACAAATCGCAAAATTGCTGTTGGAAAAGTAATTGCGCAGAAGGTTTTCAAAGAGACAGGGACAGGAAGCAAAGCGAAATATGTATGTAATATGCATTCACATGATCACAATTAAATTAAGAAAAAATAAAATAAAATATTTACAAAACTCATTGTAATGTTTCTTCCGCAACTCTTCCGTAATTGAATTCCAAAATTTATGCCAGCTATTAAAATTAGTGTTAAAAGAGTTACGAGTGCAGATCTCTTGGAATTGAAATGTACTCGGATTTAACCCTGACTAAATAGTTTACACGAGACGCTTTAACTAATTTTAGACATTACAGTTTACAAGTTTCAGTCAGCTTAAGGCCTTCAACGCCCAAAACAAAAAATAATCATTTACAGATGGGCCAAAGTCAGTTGTTAATGGATCTTCGAGGCTTGATAAATTCAACTAACTTGGCAAATTGCTCAAAAATGCAATCAGCGAGTGGAGCGAACAGCCAACAGCAAACAGCAAAGTTTACAAATGACATTGAAATTGCACAACAAGCAAAGCAACAGCAATAAATGGACACATTAACCGAGGCAGTAGCCAAACTGTCAGCCACTCATTGAGCCACTCACTCAAGTGGTTGTGGTCTCCCAGTTAGCATGTGCCGCTGTCGATGAGGTGTGTCTTGGCCTGGTCCAGCACACACACACACAGATAGACGAAGGTTACAACAATAATAAGAGAAGGCTCAATACTCTTTCGACTTGTTTTGTGTGTTGCAAAATTTGCCTCAACACAATTTTTGGTTGCCATTTCTGCTGTTGTCGTCACAACAATTTGCTGGCCAGTTGAATGAACTGATGAACGCCCACAGCAAGCGATCAGGCAGAGAAGTAGGTTTTGTGCTGCTGTGATATGTTGTGTCTGGACAAAATGAACATGTCACGGGTAGAAATAACGCCGTAGTCTCCTGAACTCGCTAAGCCGCAGAGTTCAAAGCGAAGGCGTCGTTGTCGTCGTCGTCGTTGTTTTTGCTATTGTCGCCAGCTGTCAACCAGATGCCAGCAGATAAGCAGTCAAGCCAACAAACTGGGAACAACGAACAGGCAACAAGTAAAAAGCTAACACAAGATTCGCGGTCTCATAACTTGCACGTTGATCTTCAACATAAAATCTACAACTGGACGAACGATTTACAGCCTACGTTGGCCTCGTCGAAAGCCAAATACTCTGAAACACAAAATAATATAAGATAAATGTTATAGTTTTTTTTGTTTAAACAATTATGTTCACTTTTACCAATTGCAGCAAAAATTTCAAAGCGCATTTCAGTATATTTATCGGACGAACAACTTGATCAACTTAATATATGCTATAAATATTTAAATGTCACTTGAAAAGCATCCTAATGGGAAAGGCAATCCAGCCTCTGAATATATTATCAAAAGTGAAATCAAAGCAATTTCAGAGAGAATGATTCACACAAAGCTAAGCTTAGCGCATATAAATCATATGGTAAACACAGATGATAAATCAAATGTTCTACACGAAGTGGAGGGCACCGCTGAGAATGGGCTGTGCAATTTGTCAAATGGCTAGGCTCGCGTTATCAATGATTTATAATGAAGCCCAGCCAGTAACAGCAACAGCAGCTGCAGGTGCTTCACTACAGAGCAACGAACGAAGAAGAATAGTTTGCAATAAGAAGTGGGAGAGTCTATCGATAGATGTGGAGTCGAAAAACGGATGTCAGCGCTTTTTGGCCCGCGAATGTATCTTGACCCAAGCAAGTGCTGGCAAAACATTTTCATGGCTCATGGCAAATGTGAGCGTCGAACTGTAAAGTTATGAAGCTGCGCCAAACGGAAGCGTGTGTTTAAGGTTATAGGAACAGGGCTAAAAAACAAAAAAACAAAACAAAGGTAGACCATTCGCAGAGAAAACAGCTAAAGAAACCACATGGTATGCTGTGTTGTGGCGACTTCACTCACTCACCACATTTTGTAGTCTAGTCTACGGTGCGCATCTCAAGCTTCTCGAAAAACTCAAGAACAAGATGTGGATATAGGGCATTCAGAATCTTCAGCTTTACTGCATCGGGTGTATAACGATCTCGCCATTTAACCACCACAAAAGATTCACCATTGATCTTGAAGATCTTCAGCACCTTTTCCATTGTCAAGCCCAGCTCGATGCCATAACACTTCATGGGCAGCGACAGATGATCTCTCCATTGCCCAAATTCACTGAAATTGGCCGGCACATCACCTTCAGTTGGTTCGTCCGTATCAAACGGTTTGTGTTCCTCATCTTCAAAATGATTGCCACTTTGGTCGCCTCTATCCAGACTGGAGAGTCGTTTCTTATTAGAGTCCAACTACACGGTAACAACGATTATATTTAACGAATGTGCACTTCGTATTCGATTACTCACTTGGTGCACTGCACTTATGTCATCGTTAGGGCCGTGCACAGTCTTGCGTCGCTTCGATGGCGGAGTTATTACTCCTCCTTGTTCCTGTTGCTTAGGTTCTTTCGCAGCTGTTTTCATCTTCAGCCAACTGAGCGCCTGCTCCTTGACGCCCTCAAGCGCCTGATCAGCCTTTGCAGCTGGCATCGCTGCAGTCTTATTATTATCCTCGTCGTCGTCGCTGCTGAGTAGATCACGCACTTGCCCCAATCCATAGTTGATTAAGCCTTGACTCTCGATTGGTTTTAAATTTTTGGGCATATTTAATGCTTTTGGTGCTGTTGGTTTGCCCTGTACCTGGTTGATGTTTTGCATATTTGGGATATGTTGTTGTTTGCTTTTCGCCATTGCTGCAGCCTTCTTTTCCACTACATCGGGATCTTCGTCGCTGCTGCTTGTCGCGTCTTCAGAAGAGCTGCTGCTGTCGCTGTCCGAGCTGCTGCTACTTCCGGATGAGTTATTCTCGCTGTCGTCATCGGTACTTTGCTTGTTTACGGCTTGCACTTTCTCTATGTGCGTTTGCTCTTTGGTCACACTTTTTTTTGGTGGCGCCGGCGATGGTGGTGGCGGTGGTTGCGGTAGTGGCGCTGGCGGCAGAGGTGGCAGCTTTGATTTTTTTTTGTTGTTTGCTGGAGCCTTAGTCGCTTGTGGATTTGGATTCGCAGCCTTAGGGGGGATTCGTTGGTATTGGTAATTAAATTGGGTTAACAAGTGAATGTTTTCTGCACCTAACGTGCTTTGGGGCTCCCATGTGCTCTCCTCTTCGGGTAAATCCTTCCATTTCAATAAAAGTTCAGTACATCCATTGGCGGTACGTTTGCCTATTATTCTTTCAACAATTCGCTTCTTGGTTTTACCAGATGTTGCTGTACCACCACGGTTTTTTTTCTTTTTGCCCGAGCTAATATTATCAGCCATTTTCTATTTGCTTACAAATATTATTTTCTTTTTACAAAAAATATTGGGCACGCACAAATAAATAATGATTGAAATATATATTTTTGTGGAAAAATAAAATTTCACAAAATATTAACAGTGACTGCAATAAAGTTGTGAAACTAAAATCAGCTGTATGATTTGAAGCTGAGAAAATAAAACGACAGAGAGAACTTTGCACATGAGAAAAAAAAAATTGAAAAATGTGACTGCCAACTTTTTGCAATATTGCCACATCGATAAAAAAAACATTGCGATTTATTTAGTTCATTTCTCGCTAAAATTATTTAATTTGATCAAAAACATAATAAAGTGAAAAGTTTTGAAATATTTGAAGGCTAGCAACTTTATTTATAATATATTTTTTTTGCCTAGTATTATATAAATTCAACATGAAATAGCATTTGTTCATTTCGTATTTTTTGCTCAACTTTTAACGTTTTCTTGCACTAAACTTGTTTTGGTGCAGCGGCAAAGTAATAAAAACAACAACAGCTAACTAAAGCGGAAATAATTGTGTGTACTGTGAAAATGTGAGTATTTTAATTGGCGAGTGGTAAAAATACCTAGCATCCAGTGGATTTTGTAGGCTTTAATATAAAACGCGGCATAATAAATTGCATGTTACTTTTCCAATTGCAGCTAGTGTATGTAAATTGAACATTTCACTGCAATAAGCATCTAGTTGTAGCAAATTTAACATATGTGTGCATGCATGTATGTACATGGTTGAATTTTACAGACAGACAATGTCATTGGTATGTTTCTCATCATTATATCGCAGAAAGCGCTAATTTCCAAAATAAAATTAACAGAAAGCCCGCAACTAATTACTCCAAGTACGCATGTAGTATATGTGTTAGGTATTTGACTCTTTCTTTCGATGAATGAGTTCAAAACAACATTCGTCATGTTTGGACGAGTACTTAGACTTGTTTACCAACCCGAAGAAGACTCATGTGTGACAGTTAAAAAAAAATAAAAATAAAAAAAGTTATGAGTGAGAAGTAGACACAGTTACACAGCAACTTGTACAATTTCTTTCACTTTCTTTCAAACAACGTGAGACATATCAGTAGTGCCATCTTTATTTATCGCATAGCATAAAGCGTGTGTGCTTTAATTCGATCAAGTTAACACACAACTAGAAGAGAAAAGAGAAATGGCGCACATTTTGAGTGCGACAGGGGCAACATGAACAACGTCAAGGGTTTTCAAAGTCAACACAGCGAGCAGAGAGCAGCGAGTGTCTCGATTCACTTTCGTTTTTTATGATTGTTACAAAATATCAACTCTCCATAGACGAATTTCGTTGGACAATACATATTTAGTATTTAATTTGCATAGTTGTCAGCAAAAAAAAAAATGCGCTCAGAAACTCGTTTTGATTATTGTGTGTACGAATGACAACAACACACGCGCGACAAAATGTCTGCATATAAAATAAATGTAGATTTTCAAGAGTTGTATTTCTTGATTTCACACACAAACATATTTATCCATGATCATTGTTTTTGTATTTTCGGCAGCGCGATCATCAGCTCTTCATTAGTAAGTTAATTTTATTAACGCTCTTTTTGTTTGACGACAAGTTTCCATAGCCTTAGTCTTTAGTGTGTATGTATTGAAATTCATTTGGTTTCTACGCTGTTTGATTTCTGTTTCGGTATTAAATTTGATGTTAGTAGAAAGGTTTTTATCAGTTTTTGTTTTTTGTTTTTGTTTTTGTCTTTTTGTGCAGAGTGTTACGTAAGAATTTTGATTTTAATTTGTTGATTTTTCGTTAGTTTCGCTTTGTTTTCTATTGATTAAACATGCTCGTTGGCAACGCCATGCTGTTTCTTTATTTATTTTGTTGTTTTTTTGAATTTGTCAATCATCTTAATATTATGTAAGGACATGTATAAGCATGTATATATGTGTATAAATGATTAGTTGGCATATTTTTTAGTATTAGCTCATATGGTTTTTTTCATTGCAGCTAATAGCTATAATTAAATTGTTGTTTTTTTTTTCTCAAACAAAACCTAAGTAGACTTAGACCTCATCGAGCACTGTCAACTCAGATTTGGGCATCTGTTAAAATTTTATTTTTGCTTGGGGCGTCAAAGGTTGCAAAAATATTGAGCATAGTTTTTTCTGATAACAATTTAGAAATATTATTGAAATATTAATAAAAGTTGACAAACTTTAATTTCCTCTTATTTTTGTGTTTTTGCACATTTTGTTTTAAATACTTTTTTTTGTAGATAATTAATTTATTTACAAAAAAAATTTTAATTTATGTTGAGATTATATGGGATATTTTTATTGGCACTGGTCTCTGATTTCAAAAAAAAAAAAAACTTGTCAAACCGTGGTTGACACAAATAGAAAATGTTATTTTGAACTAAATTCCATAAAAAATAATTTCTTTTTTCCTTAAAAGGTGATTCCGTCATAAGTAAAATTTAATCGAAAATGCTAAATTTGGATCTGTATTTGATTAATAAAATATTTTGGATGAAAATAATTTGCTTGGCTATGGCTATTTCTCTTCTGTGGTTCAGTTCCTTTTCGCGATCAACCGTTAATTCCAAATGGGTCACCAATGTTTATGGATATCGAAAGAAAAAAAAAAAAATTCTAAGAGATGTACAGTTTGATGAATACTGTATTGAAGCGGGGTGTCAACAAGCAAATTTTAAAATTTCTTCAGAAACGAGAACGGTTTTGTTGTGCGTTCGCATTTTACCGTTAAGTCAATATTTGTTCAGAAACCACAAAGTTATTATACTGGCTCATAAAAATATTGTGGCACAGTGACCTTTTTAAGAAATGTAAAAACAAATTGAGTTTGGTAAAAATCCTCGGCCAAGTTATGAATGTGAAATTGGTAAGATATCAATCAGTCACAATAACTTGGCAACTAATTGCCAAGTTTGTTAAAATCCAATATAAACACATCAGCTGCGCATCGCTGATTAACAGTGGCACTAAAACTGTTGAATACAAATGGCAGTTTAGCATGCACTGCGGAAGTACGTGTTTTATTGTATTTTTATTTGGGCTTATTATTGGTTCTTTTTCTTTCCGTTTGGTTACTTCTTCGTGACAAA
The DNA here is from genome assembly GCA_035046325.1 of Drosophila niveifrons. Classification (NCBI taxonomy): domain Eukaryota; kingdom Metazoa; phylum Arthropoda; class Insecta; order Diptera; family Drosophilidae; genus Drosophila; species Drosophila niveifrons. The sequence goes on from JAWNOC010000025.1 coordinate 923,604, forward strand.
TCACAAGAGCTCCGTGTATCTGAGCTTTTAATTTTAAACACGCATTTATTGTCTCATATCGCTTTGTTGTTTTATTGTTGTTTTGCGGTTGTGGTTCGAGACTCTTTGGTGGCCCAGACCTCGCCGGAGTTCCGGCTGGCAAAGGCCCAAAAGAGATCTCATGGCTTCAGAAGCAACAGCCGGCATCATCAAGATAAACCAACATGAAGTGAATCACAGCAGCAGGTAACTCTTGAAGTCTTCTGCTTTTAATGAAAACACAAATTTGTGCTTCCCCCTCCCCCAACAATAACAATAATAACAACAACAGCAGCAACAATAACAGCGAGAAGAGTGGTAATAACTGCGACAAAAATATGACTATAAGCCGCACAGAGTTTTGAAGAATTCAATTTTAATTTTTGTACATGATGATCGTTAAAACAAAAAACCAAAAAAAAAACTAAAATCATATGTAAAACTCACTCACCTTGTGCGCTGCTGATGCTGACACAGCAGATGATGAAGACGCCGAGGCTCCACATTATCATCCGCAACGGCGGCTGCGTCGGCGTCGGCTTCGACGCCTGCAGCGACGTCCGCTTCGAATTGACAAGCATTTTTTTTTGGGGGGGGATTTTACAAGATATCCAAAAGACTTTTGTTTCTCAAGTTGGCGGCTTTGCTTGTAGGTTGTAATTTTCTTGTTTTGTTTAGTGTTTAGCTTGCAATTTGTAAATTATTAGCAATTTATTTGTTTTCTCAGTATTTGCATTTGCATTTGCATTTTATTATTATTATTATTTTCACTTTAAGCTGCCAAAAAAACAGGTTTGCATTTGTAGTATATATCAAAATGTATATACATATATTTTTTGTTGAATACAACTTTTAGCGAACAGCGCGATTGAGATACCGTTAAAACGCAATTAATAATGTTGTGATTGAATTTCTTTAATATCTTGTAGTTGTGTTGTTGTTGTTGTTGCTGCTGTTGACGTTTTCTTGTTTCACATTCCGAAAAGTTCAAGGCAACGTTGCGTATGACGAATATGTGTGAGGGGCACAAGTTGTATTTGGCATTAGATAATGTTGATCGTAAATTAAACTTAAGTTAAGAGAGAAATTCTAGAAGGATATGCAATGTGATACAAATACGATTTATATCGGCAGATATATAATTTATTGAAATCACACACTTTGTTGTTATTTATTAAGATTTTGTATTTGAGTTGCAGTTTTTTTTCTCTTCTCGTTTGTTTTTGTCATTAACTCTAGGTTTGACTTTGGCACAAACACTTAAACACACACATACACAAGAGAAGTCATAAATTTTCACCTGTTGCCAAAAATTAATGGCCACATTCACCTTGAATATGTCATGCTGTCCGTGTATTTATAACAATATCGCGAAGATTCGCGATCGTCTCCGTGTATTTACAATTATTTATTATTTATGCTATTTCGTTTTTGTTATTTGTTGTTTACTTTGCACTCTCTTTTTTTTTATAGCTGTTGTCATTTCTATTTCTATCGCGAATTGATTGAAACTAATTTTTTTTTGGGTTTTGTCCCCTGTCCCTTGCCCCTTGCCACTTTGATGTTGCCAACTCTTCGCTGACGACCTTCGCTTCGCTTTTATTTGATGTTACTTTGGTCTTTTGTTGTTGTTGTTGGCAAGTGTTTAATTAATATTTTTTAATTAATTTGTTTTAATGCATATTCTTGGCAGTTTCTAATTGTGGAGGTCGGACTGCTTGATGGACTGAGGAGAGGGGGAAACTTAACGTTATGCTAATGTCGCAAAGCTAAGAATCTCAATGCCTATGAATGGGCTCTTAATTGGCTAACGAGTGCAGTGAGGCAAAAAACACCAGCGGCTAACACACGCACACTGGTCACACAAACACGCATATGTTGAATGCAATAATAAAACCGAAACTTGATTTCAATGCAAAGTGAAATTTTCCCCACACTCACACACGCACACATACACATGCAAGTAAAAGCGCTTAAAGACAACTTGCAGCACACACAACAAATTCGAAATCCACAATAATAACAACAACAACAATAACAACAGTGCCGCAAGTAATGACCGAGTAACTGAACTGTGCTCGCCAAAAGGCAGACCGAGAGAGAGTGAGCGAGAGAAAGAGAGATAGAAAGGGAGGGGAGGTGGAAGAGCTGTAGTAGGCAGACAGTCTCGGTCACTTTTATGACGTTCGATCCCGGTGTAATGCGAAATTACGCGTTTTGCATACATAAAGCAGCAAATACCGAAAATAACGCAACTCAACGCAACGTAACGATATAGCCGAATACCGAATTACAATTTAAGCCGCGCAGCTGTCTGCTAATGGTGACCGTTCGACGAGCGCCCGATCAAGCGAACGCGACCATTATTCAGTTAAGGTACGGACGCACTTGCTCCGCTTCCACACACACACACACGCACGCGTGTGTATATGTGCATACACTCATACTGTACACACCTACAAAAAAAGTCAGCGCCTTGGTGGGCTTGCTGCTTTAAAAACGCCTTTACTCTGACCAAGCAATCGCAATGCCAGTCGCAATCGCAGAGCTGTTGACGAACCGAGCGAGGGCAACAACCAAACCGAGACGCGTTTCGAATTGAACTGACACCGAAGAATGGCAACGAACGGTGCGACGGCGCTACAAGCATTTGCCCAAAACACGTTTCAAGCTCAGACAAGTGCACTAAGCTAAGCCAAGAAACTGACCGAATGACGAGAGAGAAACAGAGAGAGCGCAAAAATCGACGAGAGATTGAGCATAGGCAAAGTATAAGACAAACATACTCTGCAAGAAATAAAGTGCCGGAGAGTGGAAGTTCGCGAGGCAAGACAGCTGTTATTATTCTTGTTTTATGTCAGGGTTGTCAGATGATCAATTTTTAAGATCAGAATATACTTCATTTACCCATATATAAAATTTTATTTATTTATTTGATTAGTTCATTAGTATGAGTCTTGCAAGTGAAGTAAACTTGAAAGTAGCTCTTTTTCATTTCTTGTATATGTTTTATATTTGCAATTATGTTATTTTTTCTATTTTCTAACTAAGAAAGTAGACAACGTTAGCATGGTCATAAACCATACATTACTTAAATAAGCCTAGCATATGTATGAACCGTTTGCGCATACTAAACGAATCAGCGTCCAGCTGTGACATAAACCAAATATGTCAGGTTTTGCCAACAAGCAAAAAAGTCGTTAAAAATTCAATTTTAAAGAAAAGAAGTAGAGAATTCTGTGAACAAAATTTCATTTTTAGAAAAATGTTTTAGTATAATTCGATTAGTAATTGCCATGACTTTCCGTTAGCTGACGAATTATCGATATTGCTGAAGTCAAGGCTTTTGGGCGCAGTTATTATTGGTAGCATCTGCGTGATTGATTTGTATGTAAGTATTTAGTAAGCATCTAAGCTATTAAACGTGATGTAAACTTTTAATAAGTTTTAGTTTTATATAAAATATTTTAACATCGAATAAAAAGAAGCGGAGGTTTTTGTCTTTAAATTATATTTCTATTAAAATCAGTGAGCTGCCTCCGCACATTAATGCCATCTACCGACAAGTGGCAATCAAGTTTGAATCGAGGATATTTGTTTTATTTGATTAGGGAATTTGGTCTTAAATCAAATCAAACGTGAATAAGAACATATACTTTAAATAATCGAATGTTACATTAAAATGAATTATATTGAGTTTACGGCTCACAACGGCTTTTCTCCAATCACAGCAGTTATCCATGGCATGAAGCTTGCTACATTTGTGTTCGCTCCGATAGAACAATCGGTTATTCCAGAGGAAACTATGCCAATCTGAACAAAGCGCTCCTTACCTAAATATTCAACTGGACTGCTCAGTGGACTGCCTGATGAGCCTCTGCATAAACTTTCATTCGCAGTAGAACAAATTTGAGTTGGCTTTATTGTAAAATTTCGGAGAGCTTTTGAGCATTTTGGACGATCAACAAGTGAAACATTTATTTCACGCAGTAAAGTATTTCTCTCAGTGTTTGAGTTTCCATAAGAAAATCCTGTTATCAGCAGACTTTCTTGAATTTCCACCTGCTTCTGTAGATCCTCATTAACAGGCAAGCAGATTGGACTGATGTTTTCTGGAAGGACAATTTATAATAATTCTATGCTGTCATAAGTAATATAACTCACCTTTGAAATCGACCTTTCGGACCAGCTTCAATAGAGCTATATCGTTATATGAAATGGCTCGAATTCTGAAATCTGGATGTGTAATTATTTTCTCGACTTTGATTTCCTCTCCTGTTGAATTTTCCGCCACACCTAAGCGGACTGAACGACTGAATGGAAAATTGAAATCTTAGTAAACAAATATATATAAAGCTAATGTAGACTTACACTGCAGTATTATCCACAATATGCGCTACAGTCAAAACAAATTCTGATAATAAAATTGCGGTTATCATCCCATTTAAAGACTCGATTACAATTATGTTGTTTACTTACGATCACTAATTAGTGTTCCTGCATATTCAATTGTCTCTTTGCCATCTATTGAAGTCTTAATACGTGCAATCCAAGGCCTTGAACTAGGAATGTTTTCGTTACCAATAAAGGTAAATCCTTCTTATAGACACCGCACTCTTGTTTTTCCAGTTCGCGTAATCCATCTGGATTAAGGCCAATTGAAATTGAGAAATTAAATAATTATTCCAGTTATATAGCTAGTTGCACTCACTCTCAGCAGAGCCAGATGCAATGATGCATATCAGGCCAATACAGCTGACAAGTATAAGCGACTTCATGTTGATCGAACGATTGGAGAACGACTATTGCATCTGAGCAATTGCATGTGTCCTATATATAGCAGCAAACAGCGTGATATTATATATTATAAATTTCAATTCGTGTAAATGATTTCGCATAAATTGGAAATTAACCGGAATTGCAATTCAATTTCTATTAGCAGTGCTAATTTAGCACTGACCCCGCACTCTGACGCCATCTACCGGCAAGTAGCATTTAAAATGAATTACTGCGCCCTCTTTGGTGTTGAATTTGTAATAAATGTATCCAAGTTGAAGCGTCACCTACCGGCTAGTGCTGCTATAAAACGTGTAGTCTGTTTAACAACCTCAGGTATGCTCTTTCTTAAGTCATGATGACTGCTTGGGCAGGCCTGTAGCTAGAATGATATAAAATAAGACGATTAAACCGAGGCAAATATAAGATATATAGAAATATTAAATATTTTTTATTTACTTAATATATTAAAAAATATTTTGCCATAAAAATGATAATAAACATAATAACAATAACAACAGCAAGAATTTATAAAATGTATCAAACGTAAATAATTATTCATGTTGTCAATGGAATGTCATAAGTAAATACCTGTTGTTCGCTCGATGACAAACGGATAATCGATTTTGAACAAACAATGGCAAACACTTGAGTTCGAGTACTCAGTCGCATTGTTTTGCGCCTCAGGGGCTGTAACCTTGAAAAGACCGGGAGTGGGAGTTGCCAGAATTCTTTGCGAGAGACAGTTGAAAGAACTCAAGTTGACGATGTGAGGCAGTTGCATACGTTTCTCGAATAGCAGATGTGAACGAGTGCAATAAACAATATCAACGGGAAATAATTGCGAGTCTGTTTAAACAATTGTTAAATGGCAACATTTTTACTTTTCCGGATATGATATTCTTCCCGCCTATAAAGCTGACAAATCTGCAGTTCGGCAATCAATCAATGTGGCGAAAGTGAAATGTGAACATACCTGAAATTCCAGTCAACAATTCTATATTGAAATGAAACTATTGCTTCGAAGTAGACGAACGGCCAAAAAGACCAACGATGATGAATCCAATTCCTTTAAGCTGACAACGACAATGAGAACAACTGCAGTTGGTCCAAGTCAAGAGACAAGAGCTCAAGTCAGTGCAAAGATAACTGAACGACATCAAAATGTTGAACAAATCTGTTCTAGGAATATGTCACACAGCTAAAACTTTTAAGATTAATTTAATATGTAGTATGTATGTGTTTGTACGATCGGTGTTAGTATGTTTAGAATAAAGCGAAACTAGTCTCAGCCCGTTTATTTATTGATTGATTGGGAATTACCAGCTCTGAGTAGATTAAAACCCGGGGTAAAATCCCACTGCAATTGCTGATAGAGGAAATGCAAGCTTGTAATCAATAAACAATTGCATTTTTATGCTTTCCAGCATTTGCATAATGACAACAAACGGGTTCTTTTGAGTTCGCAGAAGTAATCAGATAGTTTAGTCTGTTTTATACCCTGTATGGAAATGAGATAATCGACAATTGATATTGAAGTTTACTCGTTTTCAAGAATAGCTATACATACATATGTATGGGAATAAAGCTAAACAAGTTTTAGCTATTATCAGTTATCGATTGAAATAACTAAAAATTATTTCCTAGTAGTGTAGATGACATTTCTAGGGTATTTGCACTTTCTCGTTTTCCGCTAATTCAAAAACAAACCACACATCTTGTTTGTAAACCTTTAATTCCATTTATTATTGTAGTTTCATTATAAATTTATGTAAACTGATTGCTTAGCTTGCAAAGTTAATATGCAATAAATACTTATAGTCTACGACTATATATACAATATACACTTAGATCTAGCTTCAACAGGCACATTTCACTGCATGACCCGTCTGGGATGTATATAATGGGATCCAGCATCGTCGTCCTGTTGATGGAAGGCGGCCATAAGGATCAAGAGGCTGATAGCGGCGATGGCGCGTATAGCGAAATTAAAGGCGCGTTTATATTCGCTCATCGTTTGAATACTAAGCGAATGCGTAATCCGGAATGTGTTTGCACTTGTGGCAAGTATTAAAATGAACTAACCGATCAGAGCACTGGACTCAAGACTTTTATTGCAATCGCCGCGACGCGCCGCGGATTGTGATCGGTTCTGTGATGTGTTTTACCCGCAATTGCGAGAGACTTATCCAGAGATTCTGGTGTGGAGAAAAATCCCATACACTCTGATCAAAAGTCGCGCTCTCTCAAGTTGTGACTTTTGCAGTTGAGCATTGCCTCAGTTTGAAATCAAACACTGTCGACAGTCGCACAAATTTGTTTTCGTCTCACTTATTTTTGGCATCCGAGAGATACGTGAGTTGACTCACAAAATCGCAGACGAATCGAAATTGCTGCGCAAAATTACAATTGTTGTCGCCTCAGTAGCTTCTGGATGTCGTCACTCACGTCTCTTGACTCTTGTCTTTCGTCTCTCTTGTCTTTTGCTCTGATTACGTTGCAATTAGATTCGATTAGCTCAAATTGTATTTTGAATTGCGATTAAACCGGGCATAAATTATTTTCCATAAACCTGTCCAAATGCACATTTTAGTACAACAACTTGGAATAAGTTGTTTGCACTTACCTCACGTAACGTTGGAAATTTCGTGTATGACACAAATCGGAAATTTTGCCCAGAAAACGCTGTGGCAGCTGCAACATTTGCAGCGCGGGAATCAACAGGAATTCTCTTAGCAGCGGCATTTCTTAGAGTTGTGTCCTCTTTGAGGATTCGTTGCAAACTGAGCTCAGGTACGATAGCTAAACCAGGTAGGAAGATATAGTTCAAGCTGCGTTCGGGTAGAACAATTGAGGTAGGTTGCGTATTGCTTCTTTGTCAGCGTTCTTTTTCAGCTGCTTATCGGTAATTGTATTTCCTTTTTATTATTTTTGCGAAACACACTGACTCAAGTAATGCAATTCTTAAAATGTTGATATACACTAAATATATATTTATTTGGTACAGATAAGTTAAATGGAAATGGTTTCCTGTAGCTGCGCCAATCGTTGGGCATTCGTCAGTTTCCAAGTCACACAGGATAACGATGTGATAAAGAAGCCAATTCCTGCAAACAGTGTCGATTAATCGGGTGTCTGTGCATTAATCACATTTTATTCAACGTCAACTTACCCATGAGTAATATGGCCTCGGATGTTTCGTCTTGCCACGCCTTTGATACCACACAGAGCAGAATGAAACCGCTGAGTAGACAAAAGGAACCAATAACCACAGCCAATGTTATGAGGATGATAACGGGATCGGGTTCTTTTAACGTCTTGTATGGGAAAAGCGTCTGGCAGAGTGAATCCTTCTTGGGGTAGTCACTTTGAACACTGCAAACGCGATAAAGAATTCAATTCTAGAAATGTATTTTACTCTATGAAATAGATACAGACCACGACTCGGCATACGTAGGCAGAATGGGGGCACTTCTATACTCCATGACGATACTCGATGCACTGCCACATATTGGATGCAAATGCAGATGCAGCATCCAACTTTTGGGGTAGTCTACATTTTCTAAATCTGTAAACAAACAGATGTGGGGAATGCATCTTAGACAGCTGATGTGGCGCGTGTTGCTTGTGGATGGGATGGGATTGGATTGGGGTGCATCGGTTGTATTTATAGCCGCATAGGAAGTGGCAGATTGAAAGTGCCGGCAGCGGAACTAAACAGTCGAGATCTTCTGGGCAACAATTCTTCTATTTTTAGCTACGAGGGAATGTTGACTCTGCATCGAGTTCAACGATCTCTTTACGTCGGGAAGGAATAAGCTGAAAGATCGCTCTAATGTCCGAATGTTCACTTTAAGTGTCCGAATGTTAATTACAAGTAGAATAAAAAGTTGTGTTATGAAAAACATGAGCTTGAAAAAAATCAGAAAGAAACAGTATAAAAAAAAGACGAATGTTCACAATTTGCTTTATTGTAGTAATACATGTAAGAGAAAAGGGCAAGTCAGATGATGTGTATGAAAATTTTGCTAAAACATACATATGGACTAAGCATATTTGAAAGTATATAAAATTGATATAGATTTAAGACGCTTTAAAATTTAGTTATAATGCATATAAAAAGCAGAACAATGCATATTTTAAAGAATACAAACTTATATAGATAAAAGATTCTTTAAAATGTAGTTATAATGTATAGCTTAACAAAACAATGTAAATTGGACACTTAAAGTATTCGAAAGGAAATATCATCTTGGTTTATAGTCACTGAGACATTTCGAACATCATTTGATACACAATCTCATTTGAGAATAAATACAGAAAGTCCTTAAAAACTGGCCTCAATCTCTGTGAAAGCGATATATTTAAATTTATGCGTATCCACTATAAAAGAGTTTAGCATTGGATTGTAGAAATTTCATAATTGGTGCAAAACAAATTGCAAATATCAACGTTTTATTATAGCATATAATAATGCTTGGAACAGTATAAACTTTTGAAATTTAATGCAAGTTATCTTAAATGCACTTCTTCATTAATTTGTAAATTTAAATTCAATTAAATTCAATTCATTTTGTGGCAATTTTGTAGGCGATCCAGCGAATGTAGCTACCGACATTTGTGTAAACACCCGGAGTGCCATCACCACAATTGGATGATCCAAAGCTGACAATTCCGAACTGAACGAATCGTTGTTTGCCATCCAAATTCCTCACATATGCCATTGGACCACCGGAGTCCCCATTGCAAGCGTCTTTTCCAGGGCCACCGGCGCACAGTTGAGCTGGGATGATTTGCCTTCGATAGGATTTCTGGCAGTTGTCAATATCCTTGGGGCGAACAACGGTTTCCATCGGAACATCGGAGGCAAAACGCACTTCGGTTCTACCCCAACCAGTCACATGGAATAGTTCCATTGTGTTCACACTCTGTTGAATTGTCTCGTTCAGAGGCAAACAAATGGGTCGAATGCTCTCTGTGAAAAGAGAGTCAAATTAATTGTAAATCTGTTTATGAATGAATATATGATGAATATAGTCGCACCTTTGAATTCAATATCTCGTGAGAGTTTGATTAGAGCAATATCATTGTGACCAGTGACAGATGAGTAATTTTCATGGATATAAACTCGATCGGCTTCCACATCCTCAACTGGCGGCGCACACGTTTCCACTCCCCTCTTTCGGGTGCAGTCCCTTCCTTGGGATATTTTGTGTTCTCCAAGACGCACGTACAATCTATGTGGAAAATTTAAAGAATGTTGAATTACAAAAAGAATTTAAATGTGCTCGATTGTAAGTAAATGCAAAACGCTGTGCTATTTTTCTTAAAATATACCAAAATTAATATGTTGATAAAAACTAAAATATCACTGTATTTAAAATATACTATATATTCCAAAATACACAGATTGCTAACCAAAGAAGCTAGGACCCTTCTGCAGCAACTGTTTTTTACCACACATTATTATTTCTTAAATAACTTTTACAATATTTATTCGATCGCAATACAATTCTTAGGAATCATAAACACTACACTTATCATATTCCAAAACTTGCGACTCTACCTTAAAAATTTCGCTTTTTATTCAATTTTTGTCGATTTGCGGGAGCAAGTGGGCGTGAAAAATTTAAAAACATACTTAATTTGCGTGCAAACTTTACAAGTGTTATTACAGATCTATCACTTATAGTCACTGAGATCTAGGTGTTCTAATGGACAGACATACAGATAGGCGGTCAGACTGACGGACAGACAGACGAACAGTCAGACAGACAGACAGACAGACGGACAGTCAGACAGACAGACAGACAGACAGACGGACGGACAGACGCACAGACAGACGAACAGACAGACGGACAGACAGACGGACAGACAGACAGACGGACAAACAGACAGACGTACAGACAGACATATGGATAGACGGACAAGCATACATGACTAGATCGTCTCGGCTATTAACGCTGGTCAAGAAATCATATACTTTCTAAGGTCAGAGATGCCTCCTTCTGTATTTTACAAACAATTCCTGGAAGCACAAAGTTATAATACCCATTTACCCTATTGGTAGCTGTTATTAAAGCATATACGGTATTTTAGCTCTATTCGGATAGACGAATACACAGACAAACAGCACATGCTAAACTCATCCGAAGACAGATATACAGACAGGCATAATATAACTATATCTTCTCTAATGTTGATGCTAATTAACAACATGTATATGTCATTGATACACCTTATAATACTCACAGGGTTTTTCTGGGGAAACAATGTGCAGCGGTTAGCACATAGCCTAATAAAATAGAACCAAATTAGAAGGGAACATTAAGTCATATTATAAGAAAGTATTTACTTACGTTTATTTATTAGAGTGCCGCCACAGGAAAACTCCTCGTTATCCAACTCGTTTCGAAAGTAAAGCAGCACCATCCAAGGTCTGGACATCAATCCAATTTCTCTGCCTCCAATTGTTTTCGATGTTCCGAATTCTCCGCACTCTTCTGGATTCAATGCCTCAATGCCTTTTGCCACCTCTTCGGCATCTTCGCAGCACACAAATCCCTATAAAATGAAATTAACGTAATCAGTCTTTGAAGAATAGAAATTTTCAAATAACACAACATTTTTGCGAACTGGGCATTCCGAATTTCTGATGTACAATTCTTCATCAGCTGCATCTTCCGATGTTGCTTCCGATTTTCTTGCGGCAATGTTTTTAACCAGCGTACAATTGTTTATAGGCACACAATATCCTGGCTTGAAATCGCCCCTGGCGCAAAAGTCATCCGCTAAACATTTTTGTAGTAGAAATAATACGTAATATTTCACTTCAATTATACAAGATTCTATATTATACCAGTGTATTCAACTACGGCAACTGCAAGCGTTGATGCCAAACACGAAACGAAAATCAACAAACTGATTTTACACATTGCGATTGAAGATCCGAAGTGGACTGAACACTGCTCTCAGATGTTTCAGGTATTTTGTATGTATTATTTGTGTATATAAGGAATCGGAGCTTATCAAGAATATATGCATTTAAATATGTATAAATCTCTCTAAACAGTTGTGTTCCGCTATTTGCATTTTGTCTGTTTTTCATTTATACTATACATTTTATAGATTAACATTTTTTCAACACTCTTCTTGCTGCATATGGGATATATGATATTATAGTTTTGGGTTATTTGAAATGAACCATTCTGTATTTATTAGACTAATTAAGTTAATTTTAATCGATGAAAATCAGACACACTATAAGTAGCTAGTATTTCCATCAAAAAAACAGTGTTCTTATAGAAACCCTACCAAATTATTAAACTAAAGAAGATTAAACTGAAAATTGCACTGTTTGCAAAATAAGACTTAGAATATCTAGCTTTAAGTAAAAAATCGAGATCATTGAGAAATCACTTTTTCCACAACTCATATTGTGTTTTCGTTCATTGTTGTCGCGCGATTCAAGTAAGAAAATTATTTAATTATGTACAACTGGAAAATGTTAGTGCTAATAAAATAATAATGTAAGCGGCATCATTTGCATGTACAGAAAAACAACAATATATTAAATAAATTAACATTATTTAAATCGCATATTACCAGTAAGCTATGTTTGTTCTTATTATTGAAACTTGGTTTTCCAGATTACAATTTTTGGTACTAAGATCAAAATCTTGTTTTCAGCTTTTTTTTTAACAGTGAACTAAATGTTAAACAGAGTTTATCCAATAGTCAAGCATTGATGTTCTTAACATTATTAGATGAATATAAAGAAAATAAAAGTAGAGTATAATCGTTAATCGGTTGCAACCTTCATAATTTATATGATTGATTCACCATCAAATGCATTTTCTATAGTCAGTAATTTGTAAATATATATTTTAGTCATGATAAGACAGCGGGGCTGAAAATTGATTTTTATATACATAATATATATGTTTGTGTGTACATTTTAAGTGATTAGTAATGCATTGAATTATTAGAAGTAATGATTTATTTTGAAAAATAATATATGTATACAACATATACATAAGTTTTTATAATGTAAAAATCTATTTGGTGGCGATTTTGTTGGCGATCCAGCGAATATAGCTGCCGACATTTGTGTAGACACCAGGATGACCATCACCACAATTTGGCGATCCAAAACTGGTAATTCCAAACTGTACAAAGCGTTGTGAGTTACTATAGAGATGGGTCACATAGGCCAATGGACCACCGGAGTCGCCACTACACGAGTCTCTGCCAATGTCACCAGCACAGATTTGAGTTGGGCCAAGAGGTGGAATGCCACCGTAGGATCGATCACAGAGTGTCTTATTTAAATTTGAGACAATAGTTTCTGTTAGAGCATTAGATGGACGGTAAAGACCAAGATCTCCCCAGCCAGCAACGTAGAATTTATCAATTGTTTTGGATAATTGTTGCAGTGTTTCATTTAGTGGCAAACAAATTGGTCTGACGCTGTCTATGATGAAAATGAAATTATATTTGTATTCAAATAGTGAATTAGGTTTAACTTACTTGAAAATAATACATCTGCTGATAACTTTACCAGGGCAATATCATTTTGTCTAGTTATGCGAGGAATACTCTTCATGTTGAAAGACCTCATTATTTTGAATAACTTGAACGCGAGGTGCGCATATCAATGATCCTCTTTTAAGTTTACAATCCGTTTCCGTTAGCAGATTATGTTCCCCCAAATGCACTGAATGTCTGCAAAGAAAACAAAATGCGTTCAATCGTGAAAAGTTAAGCAAAATGAAGTATCAAACTTACAGTGTTCCATTTTTAAAACAATGTGCCGCTGTTAGTACATAGCCTGTATATATAAAATTTGATTATAGTAGTATATAATTATCGCCATAAATATTACTTACGATTGCTTATTAGAGTGCCACCACACATAAAGCTAACAGTTGAATTGTAGCTTATGGTGAGGTAAACCATCCAGGGCCTGGACATTAATTCAACTTCTTTGCCTCCAATGGTTTTCATAGTACCAAAGCGACCACAATTTTGCTCTCTTAACACACGAATTCCTTCAGCAACCTTTTCGTCATCCTCGCAGCACACAAATCGCTAAACAAATTGAAAGTAGTAATAGTTAGCTTTAGCTTGTTAATAAAAGATACACCTTACATTTGGCCCTGGACATCCAGAGTGACTAATGTATATTCTTTCTTCCGCCGTAAATGGAATTCCGGATTTTCTTCGTTTAATCATTTCGCGGATTTTTGGACATTGCTTTCTTGGCACACAATATCCACTTTTTCCATCGGTTCTTTGGCAACTTTCATTTTGAGCCAGGCACAACTTGAAAGCAAACGCTAAACTGAGCGCAACTATCAATAGACTTGTTCTCATTATTGTAAATTGCAAACTGAGCTAACAACTAAGTTGATTATCTTTTATAAGTGTCAGGCTTATCAATATTACTTTTTTACTATAAAAAGTGTGTTATACCCGCCACCCATAGGGTATATGTAATAGGCAGAAGGAAGCATCTCCAACCCCATCAAGTATATTTATATCCACGTCCGTCTGTCTGTCTGTCCGTCTGTTGGTGTGAACACTTAGATCTCAGAGACTATAAGAGATAGAGATATCATTTTTTTTCATCCATATCAAATTTGTATCACAAACCCACAAAATTGCTAAAAATCGAGTAACAAGCTTAATTTTAAACTTAAGTCGAATTTATGTACATGCAATGATAACTATAGAATTTATAATTGTTGAGAATTTTATTGTGATCTTGTAAAAATGGATGAATTTATTTAAGTAATACTTTTGTATTTCAAATTACTTTTGTAGTATATTATATGTAGCTTTGTTACTTATTAGGTATGTGCGACTTTTGTTGCTTGATCAACACAAGTTTAGTATAATTATATTATATATATTTCTTAATCTATTCTTTCTTGAGTTTATTTAAAATAAACCCATTAACTTCTATATTTTAAATAATTGCACAACTGTTTAGACTTCCTTTGCTTTGATTTTTTAAATTCAATATAGTAAAACCAAAAAAAAAGTATGAATTGCTTCATTTCTAGTAATGGGTTAGTTATACTTACACTATAAGCGTAGCTTATTGGGAATGTTAAATGAAACTTTTAATTAACAATTAAAATATAATACATTATACTGTAAAATAATATGCAATAAATTACAATGCCCTATTCGAATATACAAGTATACACAGTAAAAAATGTGATAAGGTTGTGTTAATAGGTTGACAAAGGTAAATTATTCAGTCACAATATAAATTTTACAATCTGAAATTCTTGTTTTAAGAGATTTTCAACATCGATTACTTGTTCAAAGAATTCTTTTAAAAATACAAAATTTTGAGACGTAAGAGCGCAATTTTTTCTCTCTGTGTAGCCTGCTTCACAGTAGCTTTGCTTAATAGTTCTTATCACTATTAAACGTTTTCCATGTCAAGTTCAATACTGTAACGAGAAGGAGGTTTTTCCAGATTGCGCTTTCTAGAATTGTTTCCGGTGATAATTGCAATCGATTACTTTAACGACGTTGAATAGCGAAGAGACTCGATGGTTTTGTAGGGCAGAGATGTCAGATGCGGCAATAAACAATTATTAACATTGTTGCACTTGGCGCAGACGATTCGCAGCACATTATTGCAGCACATGAGAAGGATTTTCAATTCAAAGACGAGGGTAGAAAGGTGGCAAGATGGTGGGTGAGTGGGGAAGTGGGGAAGTGGAGAAGGGGGGCACGTCCAAAGCGTCGGCATGTCGTCGCCTTAGTTACATTGTAAAACGTTTTATTGTCGATGGCAGCTGGCGACGATTTGTTGCTGCCCCCAACTCCAACTCCAACACCACCTCCAACTCAAACTCCACATCTCCAGCTAAGGTTTGAGCTCCATCTTTAACCGGGTAAGGTGTTTGCTGGCGGCACGACGCTCACTTGACGACAACTGTTATGCTTATCGGATGCTTTGTGAATACGAATTTGGTCAATGATGCCGCACGGCGATGAATGCTTCTGACTCGCGTCTCGAGCAGAGACTGTGGCAGTAACTGTGGCAGCAACTGCGGCAGCGACTGTGGCAGCGACTGTGGCAAATTGCTGTCGATTGTCAGGCCCGGGCTGGCAAACGTAACTCACTGTGGGCGTAGGTGCCAACTGCCGTAAAGCCACTCGCAAACTTTGTCCATAAGATAGACTTAACTGGAATAACGCCAATGAATTCGACTATAAAATACCTGCGCTTTATTAATGCAAGTCTGTCTTAAGTTGGAACTGAAGCAAGTAGGGTAGTTTCCTTATGGCGGCACGGGTATTAAACACATAACGTAAAAAAAAACAAGTAAGAAAGCTACAGTCGAGTGTGCTCGACTGTGAGATACCTGCTACCTATTTTTAATAAAAGCAAAATATGGCCTTATTTTTCTTAAGACATACAAAACTAATATACTCTTAAAACTAATATAAAATATGCCAAATAATATGTTTGGTATATTGATATGGTTCTATACTTAATATATAGTATAGAGTGCAAAATATGTCAGATTGTCAGCCAAAGCATCTAAGATCTTTAGTAACATAAGTATGCGTTTTTGTCCATACAAAATTATTTCTTTTAATAAGTTCGACAATTTTTATCTGATCGCAACCAAAATTTTAAAAATCACTAACACTATATGCATTAATGTTTAAGTGCCAAAATTGCGACTCTAGCTTTAAAATTACTTGTTATTCGATTTTTGTCAATTTATTGGTATGGAAGTGGGAGTATCAAAAATTGTAAACAAACTTAATCTGCTTGCTACGAATGCTGTCGAAAAAATTAGAGCTCTATCTCTTACAGTCTCTGAGATCTAGGTGTTCATATGGACAGACGAACAGACAGACAGACGGTCAGAAGGATATGGCTAGATCGTCTTAGCTGTTGACGCTGATCAAGAATATATACTTTATGGGGTCGGAGAGCCTCCAATTATAGCTCTATCTCTTATATCTCTGAGATCTAGGTGCTCATACAGTCAGACGGACAGGCGGACATGGCTAGATCGTCTTGACTGTTGACTCTGATTAAGAATATATACTTTATAGGGTCGGAGATGCCTCCTTCTACCTGCTACATTCATTTCCTGCTGTCAAAAAGTTATATTACCCTTCTACCCTATGTGTAGCGGGTATGAAAAAAAAAGAAAATGGCCAGCGGCAAATGGACAAACTTCAGTGTGATTAAATCGGGTGATGGTGGCGGTTTATTGTGTATGGCAAAGCAAGGGTATACCGGAGTAGGTAGGAATTAAGTAAGGGCTGCGCTGGAAAATCTTATCGTCGCACAAGAACTCGTTTCGTTTTAGTGCCGCAATCAGCGCTGCTCACTTGCAATGGCCGGGCAAATATTTTACTTTTACTCTTTCGCCTCAGTTAAGTTAGCGGGTGGGGAGGGGAGGGGGAGGGGAAAGGATTGGGCAGCGCGAGGGGAGTTGGGGAAGTTGGCTAATGCGCTGCGGAAAGTGTGCCACAAGCATAAAGCGCCAAAAGACGCTGACAACGGAATCAAACACAAAAGAGAATAAGCCAACAGACATGCCGTCAAGGGAGAGTCTCTGAAGGAAAGTGGCACAAGGTTAGGGGAAGGGGAAGGGGAAGGGGAACGGAGGGAAGAGGGGGCTGTCCAGCTGCCAACAAAGTTGAAATTAAATTAGCGCATTTGTTGTTGTTGTTGTATTTTTTGAACTAGCCCGACAGAAAGGTATCCGTATCCGCATTTGCAACCTTTCATATTTCTCTCTCTCCCTCTCTCTTTCTCTCTCTCTTTCCCTTTAGCTAAGTATTGTTGTCTCACTCTGGCATTCGCTTAGTCGATGTCAGTGTCACTGGCGCTACTTAGCCAAATTAAAATGGCTAAGAACTTTTCTCCTTTTTTTTTAGCAACTCACATTTATGCTTGTTTAAGCAAATGCCGTGTTATCACTCGACTCTGGCTCTAGCTCCAGTTAAAGTCTTTTTCCATCTTCTTCTTTTCTCTCGCTCGCTCTCCCTTTCTCTCTCTCTCTCTCTCTCTCTCTCTTTCTCTCTCTCTCTGTCTCTGTCTTCGCCTGCGTCTGGAGACGAAAGGATAATGCGCGTAATTGTTGTCCGTGCCTGGCAATTGGCATAAAAAAAACGTGGCCATAAAAAGCAGAGCAAAGCTTTTGAAAACTCTTCTTTCTCCCTTTGCGATTTGCTTTCTACTTTCAATATTTGCATTCGAACGTTGCTAAGCTAACTTAACCAAACACCAATTCAATTGGCAATTTTTGTAAGTAAAATGTGGCGATTAATTGAAATTTGTTCATTAAGTCGACTTTAAAAATAAATAATAAATTGAATTATGTTGCTTTTTTTTTCGCACTTTTATCAATATAAGTGTTATAAATACAATCATAACTCGACTTCATAAATAATTAACACATTTTTCGATTTTTTTTTGTTATGGATTTTTAGCACTTTTATCAATTCCCAGCGGACAAATGCACATTCAGCTTGTGCCTGTGCCTATGTGGACTCAAGAGCAGCTGCGAAATTGTTTGCCCTGGTGCTACAACTTTCACTCTTTTTATTCGCCACTCGACACATATCCGTCAAGCCTCTCTCTCTCTTTGCTGCTCTCCTCTCCTTCCCTTCCCTTCGTTGTCCACGCATCTTCTCTGCACTTGGCCACTGCAGATGGCTCTGATAAAGTCATCATCTGCCAGAGCAAACATTCGAGTCGAGTGAGCTCGATATGTGTGTGTGTGTGGCATCTGGCCAGAAGAGATGGAGATTTTTATGCTTTGCATTGAGCAAATATCCAAGGATGCTCGCAATATGTGCTTACTATGTAATTGATGATGAACGCTGAAAGCGGAAAGCACAAAAGTGCTTAACCTTTAGTTTGCTGTTGACTTTGTTGCAATTAAAACATTGATTAGCTTCATTTCGAACATTATAATATTGAATTCATTATTAATATTAAGTGGCTGCTCTTTAGGAACTTTAATTAGCTAAACTTTTGAAATTTTTTGCAAAGTTCATAATTAAATGATGGTTAAATTTGCTCTTTCTAATTGAAATATTTGATTGTCTGCTAAGTACAATAGTTATTGGAAGATATGCCTTTAAGAAGAAACAAAGTGGTAAGCTTGAACCTTAATTTTAATAGTTTGTAATGTTATATCATTTTTTTTTATTTATATCATTTATAGCTTTTCCCTAATTAACGTTTTTCTTATCAAATGCTCTCAATAAATGTCTTAAAACAAAAGTTATTTGTAGAAATAAAAAATGAACATTTATATTATTTGGTTTTCATGTGGCAAGTTTTGTATTCATTTGGCGACCAGAATGTCTTTTTCAACTTAATGATAACTTCACTTTAACGATTCTATGACGACTTTTCTTTAACAACTTTAGGTGACGAGTTTTACTTGAATAAATCTTTGTAACTAACTTTCTTCATGCTGCGTCATTATACCCGCTACCCATAGGGTAGAAGGGTATTATAACTTTGTGCCGGCAGGAAATGTATGTAACAGGTAGAAGGAGGCATCTCCGACCCTATAAAGTATATATATTCTTGATCAGCGTCAACAGCCGAGACGATCTAGCCATGTCCGTCTGTCCGTCTGTCTGTCTGTCCGTCTGTCCGTCTGTCCGTCTGTCTGTATGAAACACTGGATCTCAGAGACTATAAGAGATAGAGCTATAATTTTTTTTCGATAGCATTTGTTATGTTTGCACGCAGATCAAGTTTGTTTCAAATTTTTGCCACGCCCACTTCCGCCCCCGTAAATCAAAAAAATCGAATTACAAGCGTAATTTAAAAGCTAAAGCTGCGAATTTTGGTGTGTATAATAATAACAATACTGTTTATGATTCCTAAAAATTTTGTTAAGATCAGATAAAAATTGTGGAAGTTATTAAAGAAATACTTTTGTATGGGCTAAAACGCCTACTTACTAGGGGTCTCACTTGCTTTGGCCGACAATCTGGTATATTTTGCCGTCTATGGTATATTTTGAATGTTAGTACCACATCGTTATACCAAATATACCATTTGGTATATTTTTAGCATTTTGCAGTATTTTTTGGTATATTTTGAAAATAATACCGCAATAATTTGCTTTTATTCAAAATGGGTAGCGGGTATCTCACAGTCGAGCACACTCGACTGTAGCTTTCTTACTTGTTTTCATATTCTTTTTAGAGGTGCTAAACTATTGATAGGTAGAAGAGTGCAGAAATGGTCCGACTAGTGCAATAGTTGATACTTATGCGTAATCAGTTTTGATTAAAATAAAATAGGTAAATAGCTACAGTTTAGTGTGCTCGAATGTGAGATACCGGATACCCAATTAAAATAAAAGAAAAACAGTGCAGTTCTCAAAATATACCAACATAATTACCACAAAAAATCGTAAAGTATATAACAAAGGAAATATTAATACACTACTACATTCAAAAATACCATAAATTATCAACTAATCCAAAAAAAAACAAAGTAAGTAGGCGTTGTTTTCCACAAAAAAGAATTTATTAAATTACTCCTGAAATTTGTATCTAATCGCAACCAAATTTTGAAATAATGAATACTGAAGTAAGTACGTAAGAGTAAGTTATAATATACTTTTAGCCTATGTATATAAAAATATATTATATAATATTATATTATTGGTAAGTAGTTAAGTTCTGAAATAAGTTAACTGCCAATATTCTATTAAACAACCTCAGAAAAGACAGTTTCATATATTTCTGTCTCTGCTTTTATTTCTCCAACCACATTGTTAATATTTTTGTTTTTATTGCTGACAAATTAAATAAATCTTTTATATATATATTTAGCTTCTCAGACATTTTGTTCTATTGCTAGTATTTAAAAATGACTTATTGCCTTTTTAAATGTGAAAAAGTCAAGTGCAGTATATAGAACATGTGTTAAATTAAGTCAGACCTAGGTTCGGAAAACTTGTGCTATTTTCCATTTAAAATTTGATTTGTTTGCTTGAGAGTTCCATCAATTCACGTTGTCTTGCGAAATTGCCAAGTAAGTGGGTGATTCAGGCAGAGCAAACATTGTGTATGTGTGTGAGTGATGTGTGTGTGCGTGTCTAACACGGTACATCAAAAATATTTCCATAAAATATGTCGAGACAAGCTCAAAATATACCGCAAGCTATGCAGAGCAGAGTATATGTGGAGCATAGTAGAAGCAGAGAGCTTGGCAGCCTGACTGACATCGATTGACATATGCAGCTGGGAAAGAATGAGAATCAGAACGAGAACGATAACAGGTCCTGGGCAGAAGCTCGAGCAGCGTCAGGATAATGAAAAATATTTCCATATTGCAAATAAAGTCATTTTAGCAGACAGACAAGATATAGAAGGGCAGAAGACAAGGCAGTCACAGTGCCAACCCTTGTCAAAAATCATGAACATTGCCAGCCCTTGCTTTACGTGTCCTTACCTCGCTATGAGGCACCTGAGCACCTTGTTTTTGCAGCAAAAGGAGAGCATATTTCAATTTACCAAGACGCTGAGAGATGGCAAAAAAAGGAGTGAAGTGAGCAAGGGGGGAACAATTCAGCTATCTTGGCAGTTGCCGAAAAGCCAACTAGTTGCGAGGGTTGCCAACTGCATGGAGTAAACAAGAGTTTAAATATAACAAATATATTGGATTTTTAAGTAGTGATTATGAATAAAGTTGTTGAATGAAGCGTTGAGGATTCAAAAGATGATATATGTGTAAACTACTAGACTTAGGATATGAAATGTAACAGTGATGAAAGCTAGTCGATATATCCTTTCGATGTCGTTTGACATTAGCAAGTCGATAGGTATATTTTCGGTATTAGTCATCAATACTAAATTATAAGTTGTTGAGAGCAGATCATCAATTGTAAGAGGTTGTACAGCGGTCATCAAAAGTAGAACTGAAGTCAGCAGGAATAAGTGTTATTTAAGTTAATCAAAGTGTGCTTTACACTAATTATCAGTTTATTAAATTATCCGTTTATTAAATAACAAACAATTATCAGCTTAGTTAAATAACAAACATGACAAACATTATCGCATTTTCCTTTACAATTTCAATTTTATTCTTTCCTCGTTCAGTGTTTGCGATCCAGCTATGTTATTAAAGCTGTCGTGAATTATTATTAATGTGGTCTGTAGTCCTGGGTTTAAAAATCTTCGGATTCGAAATATTTCAGGAGATGGAAGTATTAATCAAATAAAAGTTAATGAGATAAAAAAAACCCTTTTTAGCTTTTTTTAAAAAGAGATTCGTTTAAAAATAAAATTTCACTCCCGTATTTAAGAATTTGGAGTGTAAAACAATTGTGATAGGAAAATACGAAATTAATCCAGTTATTGACACTTCTTCACATTTATTTTTCTGTCTACATCAAATGATGTGGCAACTTGTTGAGCGCACCTCGCTCAGCGTGAAGCTTAGGCCAAAGTCTGGTGTTTGTTGCTGCTTTGTTCATGCTAAAAGTTTATGCAAATTCATTTCAAGTTTGCGCCCGGCTAGCTGCTGCATTCTCTTCCTTCGTTCTTCTTCCTCGTCGTCATCATCATCATCATCATCATCTCAAGAACATTATCTGATGCCTGATGTCTTGCTTAGGTTGAGGTTGAGCGACCTTAAGCCGCAGAGACTAGCGTCAATGTTGACGTTATTCCATTGCATACATTTGGACGCGCTGCCATGGACATCGACAAGATTGTTGGAGCTCTGTGTAGTTGTAGTTGTTGTTGTTGATGTTGTTGTTGTTGCTGCTGTTGCTGTTTGTTTGGCCGCAAGTGTCGGCATTCGCATTATTACAATTATTACGTTGATGTGCACAGCTTCAGTTTGCGGCGGGGCGTGGTGTGGTATGGTGTGGTACGGACGCCAATTGCCGAACTCTGTGTGTGCTCTTTGTGCACTGTGCCTTGGACTGCAGTCGACTGCAAGCAGGCTGTTTGCATATTTGCGGTCCGGTATGTGGTTGCAAGAGTCAGTTCGCTGTTTGTTATAGCTGTTGTATGATGCTGACTTGCTGAGTGCACTTCAATGCACTGCACTGCACTAGTTTGTATGTGTGTGTGTGTTGATTGTTGTGCAACGTGGCGTATACGCAATTTGCCATATTGGTCAATATTATGCCAAGTTACGCGCAATTTCGTGGTCGTAGCTTCCATTAGCTTTGACTCAACACTATTGACATTAAACGCAGCAATCAACGCAAAAGACATCCAACACACTCCCACAATAGTATATAGCTGACTATACTGCCACTATATGTTGCACTCACTGTTGTTACTGCCAGTGTTGCAAATGTCTGGCAAATGCACTTCACTCACAATTAGTTAGACGCTGTCCAGGACAAGGCTTGACAGCTTTGCCCAGCTTTATAGTGTGTTTAATTAATGACAGCGGCAGCGAATGCAAACATGGAAACAGCATTCATGCATCAATATGCCTGACTTTTAATTACAAGTGGGTGGCAGCTGGAAGCTGGCAGAGTGGGGGGATGTTGGCAAAGTTTTGACTGGCACAAACAATGGCCAGGCACTTGAGACTTGTTTTCTTTGTTTCATGTGCACCCAAGCGCCACCGAAGCCGTCTCCATCTCCGTCTCCGGCTTTGCTTCAGCCTTGGCTTTCTCCATAGCTCGCTTGCATCTCCGCCTTATTGCCCTGCACGTGCACAACCCTGTGCGGCTGGCGCAACTCTGGGAAACTTGATTAAATTTCACTCGGTCTCACAATCAGTGGCACTTGAGAAGCTCCAAGCATAAACCACGCTCGTTTAATTTCAACTCAAAGTCTAAGCAGTAACAAGAGCCAATTCAATAAAAATTAAAAAAGAAGCCATGCCAAGGATGTAGAGTAAGCGGATGTAGGAGCCAAAAGGACGCAACGCAGCAATCACAGGCAAGAGCGGGCAAATAAACTTGAAGAAAATTAAAAGTGGCAACCGAGCTGAAGAACCAAAAGACAGAAAGAGAGTGAGAGAGAGAGTAAGGGAGAGAGATCCATAGCCGGAGATGGAAGCAAGGACCAAACTCAACGCAAGTTGGCAAGCAACTTTATTTTTTTTTTTTTGGGGGTAAGGGACCGGATGGTAGGAAACGTATCGACTTAATTGAACAAATCGCAGTAAACGAGCCGTAAATTTTTAATATGTTTCGGTTTGCGTAAATAAAAGCTGACGCAAAACTTCGTTGGACTTTGGTCCTAAATCAAATGGAAATGCGGCGTAGCTTCTAACTGCAAATTAATAAATTAAATCAAGAAACAAAACGAGATTACAACGAAAGCAAATCCATTTAATTAGCACATCTTCCACTTCCACTTCTACTACAACTTCTACCCTTTCCCTTACCCTAGCTTTGCACTCTCTACTTAATTACTTGTGGCGGCCAAGCTGCTGCTGTGGCTACATTTTGACTGATTAAAACGCAAAGCAAATCCAAAAGTCCGCTCCAGGTTTTCTCAACTTTAAGCTTTGACATTTTGACAGTGGGCAACAGTGTTGTCGGGGTCGGGGTCGGGCTTGGTGGCGGGGGCGGCAACAAAAATATTTTCTTTGCCCAGTCGAGCGCAAGTCGATGTGTCTGGACCCCGGAACCGACCGCTGCCTTCTCTATTTACTCTTATTTAGCTAGTTCGTCCAAGTCGGGGGGCTTCAAGTGTTAATTCAACCAGCTGTCCAGACATCTGCCTAGACTGTCAGCTGCGCTGTCTGTTGCTCAGGCTGTCGAGCTTTGTTTTCCTTTCAGCATTTTGCATTTAAGACATTCTGTGCAACACCGTCTTTGGCTATTTCGATTAGACTTTCAAAATTTCGGTTAGCGTCAGTTTCAATTTACCGCTTTTGTTTCTACTCACAAGAAATTGAAATGACATTTCACTTGATAAACAAACTAGTTAAATATTTGTTATCGAATAAGGATTTCAATTATTGTGATTGTTGTAAAGTTCAGTGTCACAAACTATTGAGCCATCGACATCTTAAAGATAGTTTTGTTGTGTATTAAACAAGTAAGAAAGCTACAGTCGAGTGTGTTCGACTATGAGATACCCGATACCTATTTTGAATAAGAGAAAAACGGTGCGGAAGTATTGTTAAAATTTACTTAAATAATATCTAAAAAATATACTAAAATACAGCAAAGTGTTTTATTTTAAAGTATATCATAAACTAACGTATTAAACGTTAAGTTATCATAAACCTAATCGTATTAACGATATGCCGAAAATTTTGACTAGCTTCGAAATGACAGTTGCTATACGATATTTATCGGATTGCGGAGACGGAAGTGAGCGATGAAAAATGTGGTACAAAAAAATTATATCTATTTCTTTTAAAGTCTTTAACGTGTAGGTGTTCATACGGACAGACAGACAGGCAGAAGCGCATGTCTACATCATCTGATCAGGAATATATCTACTTTATTCATTATTTGCCTAACTAGAGGCCAACATATGCTCCCAATGTATGGTAAACCGGAATGCCAAAAAGGGGGGCGCAAATGAGGGGCGGGGCTGTAAGAGTCAGTCGAGTCAGATCATTAATCAAGTAATCTGCTGCAAATCTTGCAGTCGCACACTCGTATTTGACTTGAACTTAAATGCTTAGCGCAGCTCAAATGCCATTCAGCAGGGCTAAAACAAGAGACCCAAAAAAAAAAAAAACAGAACGCGAAAAGCGGAAACGGAAATGTAACCAGAGCATAAAAAATGCTCGTTTCGCAGTGAGTTCGGGGAGTGTGTGTGTGTGTGTGTGTGTGGGAAAATTGTCATTGTAATAGTAATTTATTGTTGCAAAAACTTTTGCCTGCCGCCAGTCGTCGTCGTCGTCGGTGTTGCTGTCGAAGGCGTTGCAAATGCGAGTGCCAGTAAAAAGTAAGAGGAGAAAATCCGCAAAAGCATTTGACATTTGACATATGCGACTCGTTTGACATACAAGCAAATTACATGGAACTATTTGTCTTGTTGCTATAAATCGCATAAGCCTGAAGCGCCAGTGCGGGCCACAAAACTGAAGCCGCCTGACGGACTGACAGGCGACTGACCATTCCAGAAAGCCAGCCAGAAACTAGAGCACATAATCACAGAGTGGAGAGGGGGGCGTATGAGTGATGTACTGGCAAATGAATTGTAGTCAAAAATAAAGTGTCTATTAAAATCTCTCATATTACACGCAACAGTATGTGAGCGAAAGTGTGAGAATGAGAAAGAGAAACGAGAGAGAGAGAGAGTAAGAGAGAGAGACAGAGTTCGAAATGGGCAGCGTTGGAGTTGTACTTTAGTTTTTGGCAGTTTTTGTTGGCCCAGAAAAACTTTCGATGTGGCTTTGCTTAAACTCTTGTTGCTTCTGTTGTTTTGTTGTTGTTGTTGTTTTTGTTGTCGTGGTGCGAACACTGCATATTGTGTGTAATTTGGACTGCATTTTGCATTAAGTAAAATGTTTTAATTAAAATTGAAAAACTTTTCCAATTAAAGCCCAACAACATCTCGACTTGCACCACAAATATTATCAATGCAATACAACAGGAGCAGACTTTAAAAACACCCCTCGTTGAGCGACAATTGCTCGTGCAATAATACATAATAATAATAATAAATGAAAATGGTTTAAGCACTGCGAATTAAATTGAATTTCTGTAGAGTGAATCGCTTTACGCTAACGAATGCAAATAAAGCCAAAATTAATTAGCTGCAAGCGTCGACTTTGTCATCATTACGTTTCGTTTTCGCATTTTGGGAACATGCCTAACTTCTACCCAACTGCAATTGTAACTGAATGCCAGCTAATTGGCTTAGGAACATCGTAACACAGGAAACTTGAATCAGCATTGCGCTCAAAAGTAGGCAACGTTTTTTACTTAAAGTTTTGCTAGAGAAATGGACATAAAGAATGGGGACAACTCAACAACTGAAAATGTGGCTGTCGTCTACATAGCAAATTGCATCAATAATAATAATAATAATCATATATGCAGGCACAATTTTTATTCGAAAAATATGCGCTGCAATGCATTCAAAAGCGACCAAGTCTCGGTTTGAGCCAGAGCCAGAGCCAGAGCCAGAGCCTGAGCCTGAGCCTGGGGCCTCACCTGGTCGTCTTTTGCAATTGCAATCACTCAGCTGGCCTCGCACACAGATTGAGTTTATGTGCCTCGCTGTGTCGTTCATGTGATTAAGAGCCCAGCATGGCGAAAAGCTTGAAAAGGCTGCACACAGCTCAGCGTTGCGGTCATAATGCTGCATATTTCATGGCGACTGCAAATTGCTAGGAGGAAACTGCGCTTTCATTGCAATTAAGCTCCGCTCTGCGTCCCCATCGGGCTTGATAATGAAAAAGAAACCATCGCGGAAACCATCGCCACCCATTCACCCAGTCAGTGAGGTAGTCACTCAGTCAGTCAGTCAGTCAGTCAGTGTCAGTCAGTCTGTCGTTCAGGCAACCAGCCAGAGGACAACCATGCAGCATGTGGCACATTAAATTGCACAATCTGAGGCCAGCCTTGCCTGCTGTATTTTTTTCTTCTTCTTCTTCTTCTTCTTCTTCTGTTCCACTCTGTTTCTTTATTATTTTTCATATGGCACAAGGACACTTGTATCAAACCAAATTATACGTTTAACTAGGTTATCTAACCCATTTGCCATTTCACTGTTTTCCACTTTGAAACTTTGCCATTAACTTGCGCACCTGAAAATTGACTTACTTGGGCATTAACATTATTTGCATGCATTTGCCTTTTATACAAGTAGTATATATATGCCTCTCGGCTGTTTAACAAAACTCTAAGTGAGTTTAAGCAGCAACTAACTAAACTTTTAATAAGCATTCAAGTTGCTCACACGAGCTAAAGTTTTTCACGCTTCACATACCCGTTAACAAACGGCAGAGGCGGCATCTTTAAGTTCTTGTTAAATCCAGAGACGAACAATGAAATTAAATACCTTTAAATTCAGAGTGAATACTGCAATAAAAAATTTCATAATAACAGTTATAATGTGCTACATTTTATGTTATGAAATTTATAAGATCAAATTATGACCAAATTTAATTACATAGAATTGATGGAATTTCTTCAATAAAATTGATGAAAGAAAATTTTATGAGTGAATAAAACTATTACTAGACAATATTAAAGAACTAAATGAAAAGGAAATATACTGACAATACTTAATAAAATTGCGATATTCTGAACAAATTTAATTTAATGGAATTGATGAAATTTCTTAAATGTCAAAGGGAAACTTTATGAGTGAATAAAGCTATTACTATAAATAATAAAGAACTTAATAAAAAGGCAAAATGCTGACCAAATTTCATATAATAGAATTCATGAAATTTCTTAAAAGTCCAAAGGAAACTTTATGAGTGAATAAAACTATCACTATATAAAATAAATACCTGCTGACTATACTTTATACAATTTTAAGTCCAAATTTCATTTAAAAATTTTATAGAATTGATGAAATTTAATGAGCGAATTACTATAAAAATTCAATAACTAAATAAAATGACAAATTGCTGACAATACTTAATAAAAAGCCCCCAAAATTTTATAAGAATTAAGTATTATTTAATCTTTAATTACATATATATATTTCCAAATTTATTGTTAAAACAGAACAAATATAATTGATGAGATTGCATTGAACTTTTTCTAATTTGTCTGTGGATTTATCAATTTATTTATTGGTTTTCTATCAATGCTGCTTTAATTTTGCTACTTTTAGTATTTCTATTTCGATTTCTATATCTATTTCTATATATATATATATTTTATATTTCCATTTCTATTTCAATTTTTATTTTATTTCTAATTTTATTTCTATTTCTATTTTTATTTCTATTTCCATTTATATTTCTATTTCTATTTCTATTTCTATTTCTATTTCTTTTTCTATTTCTATTTCTATTTCTATTTCTATTTCTTACTAATAATGTTAGGGTCTGTCGTGAGTAATATTTGGGTGTACTTGAATTTCACATCATTACTTGCGGGTATAAGTTAGTCGACTAATGATTATTTTGCATACAGGCCAAGTAGCAACTTTGTTGGCCACAGCCTCTCGCTTCGCTCCGACTTCGGTTCGACTTCGCTCGCTTTGTCCGTGGCTGCGCCGGTCTTTAATGCACCTGAGGCACTTGACCCTGTTTGCCGTCTGGAACTTGCAGCTGTTCAATTAGCACAGTTTAGCAAGAGCAGGCACTCAAAATGTCCTGCATGTGCCATATATATGTATATAGTTAAAGGATTGCATATATGTATATGCCAAGATTTATACTATATTCATATATGCAGTTGGATTTGAATTTCAAGAGTTGTTCACTGGTCAAGAGCACCGCATTGCTGTAGTATTTTTCGTTCGAAAGGAGCGTATGGAGGGAGCTTATGTAGTTTAGCAAGAATCACGAATCTGCGCTTGTATTTTGTGATTCAACTGGCCATTTATCAGCCATGAAAGCGCGTTGAAAGTTTTCCAAGTATTCCAGTAAACGAGTGTATGCGTATGTGTGAGTATGGTGTATGAGTGTGAGTTTTTTTTTTTGGGTAACGGGCTTAACGGATTTGCCCTGAAGAGGCAACGCATTGCACTTTTTGGGCTGCTGCAGCAGCGTTCAGATTTATTGCATTCAACTTTCGTGTGACTTTCACAAGAAACTTTTATGTCTCGAAAACTTTTCAAGTTTACTTAAGCAACAAAAGTTTCGTCCGCTCGCTTCGTCTCATCTTGCTCTTTTCATTTGCCTTTTCTCTCTGCATTATTATTATTATTATTTTTTTTTCATTTCAGATCCCTTTCTTGCCGTTTGCCAAACAAATTTATTGCCTAAAATCTTCGAGTTGCCGAAAATGAAGTGTTGGTAATAATGTATAAATTATGCGCATTAAATTTTAAGCACTAAATCATAAAACACTCAAGATAGTATCAACAATATGGCTACGCTATTAGTTTGTAGTCGTATGTATTAGATACGAATCCACGAAAGATGTTTTTATACAAGAATGCTATAGAATCAATTTGTTTTAGATTCTTACCTGAAGCAAAAAATAGTTATCGTAATGGATTCTTAGATACTTGCTCAGAAGCAAATAATAGTTATCGTAATGGCAAAACTCGAATCTCAAATTGCCGAAAAAAATACTGCAATATACCGAAATTCATATTTGGTATATCAATATATCACTACATTCTAATATAAAAATATACTAGAGGGTATAAAATATATCAGAGCACAATATCAACGCAATTGAGAACAAACACACAGCAACAGTCGTTGTTTGCCATATATTATTATTTCTTAAATAACTTTTAAATTATTTGTGCTATGGAAATGAGTACCGGGTATCTCGCAATCGAGTACACTGGACCGTAGCTTTCCTGCTTGTTTTATTATTATTTTATTATTATCCAAATTATGACGAAATTGTTATGATTGCTTTATTATTAGGTACTTATGCTACTCATACATATCTTTTGGTTGTGGGCTTAGTAAGAAATTGATAAGCTTTGCATTCGGTTTGCGAACTGCTTTCTTGTTATTTTTTATTCGCTTCATCGCTTTGCTTCGCATTTCGCTTCGCTCTTACTCTGACTTATTTAAAGCGATTGTATATGAAAAACAATTAAGAAAGCTTTAGTCGAGTATCGCTCGACTATAAGATACCCGCTACGCATTTAATAAATGCAAAACAGTTCGAAATTATTCTTAAAATGCACCAAAACCATATTCCGTAAAAATATTAAAATATACCAAATCCTATATATGGTATATTGTTACTGTACTCCATTCAAAATATTCTATAGAGTACAAAATACATTAGAAGTAATCGGCGTGCAAGCATCTCTTATAGTCTATGATATCAAGATGTTCATAAAGACGGACGGACAGTTAGAGAAACGGACATTACTTTATCTTCTCGGCTGTTAACGCTGATTCATGAGAATACTTTATGGGTTAGGAGACGCCTCCTTCTGCATGTTACATACGTTTCCTGCCGGCACAAAGTTATTTAATACTCTTTCACTCTATGAGTAGCGGGTATAATTATGCTGTGAATCATTGCCCTTTCTCACCCAATGTTATCACACATTCTGCCATCAGACTTATGCATAATTTTAATATATTAAATGGCAGTCAGTACCATTTCAACTCTTCAAATGCAATGTTTAAATTCAGCGTATTAATATTTCTTGCTATCGGGTTAGCATTTGCCGCTTCATCTATCGTTGTTGAAAGAATAGGTAACGAATACAATTTATTAATTGTATTCATGACGTATTATCAATTTATTTTCTTCGTTTGGCAGATGAAGAATGCATAAGGAACGATTATAAATCGGGTTATCTTATTCCCCTAAAAAACTGTTCGTTCATATACAACATGGTTTCGAAAAAAATGAAAGGAGCTACAATGTCACCTGATAATAGCTTGTATATAAGTAGATCGAAGAGTGAAACACGAAATAAAACGGTAATTGAATTTTTTTCTGTAAATTCACATTTAATACTTTAACTTTTTAGAGATTTGTGTGCTGTGAAGAAAAAGAAAAAATTGACCAGGCAATTCAAAATCTGACAGAAATAGATTGCGGGAGATTTGGTATTGACAAGACAGTTGGGGGTAAAAATGTTACATTAATGAGCAGACCCTGGATGGCCCTTCTTTATTTTAGAAATAATCTTGGAAATTTTGGTTTCACATGTGGCGGTACCTTGATAAACAAACGTGAGTGAATCAATTGAATACCATTTTCTTTTATGTTAATAGCTTCTATTTTCAGGTTACGTTTTAACAGCTGCTCATTGTTTCTTGGACCAAGAACTGTAATCAATCGGCTTTTAAAATCTAAGTTAATGCGTTCAATTTAAGTAATTTTTGTTTACCATAGATTATCAGTGCGTTTGGGAGAGCACAGTATAAAAATGGAAAACGATTGCATTGGGGATATTTGTGCTCCTCCAGTTGAGGATATTGGAATTGAACGAATTTTTGTGCATGAAAAGTATTCGTCTCAAACTCGTCACAATGATATTGCTTTAGTAAAACTGTCGAGAGACGTGGAATTTAAAGGTATTTTCAATAATAATTTAATGTACATTCAATTGTTTATTTTATTAATCACAGAAAGTATTACACCTATTTGTCTGCCCACGATCGAGACTCTTCAACAAAATGTCAATAATATGCCAAAATTCCATGTGACTGGTTGGGGAAAAACTGAATTCACTGATTCCTCTGACACTCCAATGGAAACGATTATAAATCGAACAGATCACGCAACATGCCAAAATAGTTACCATAAATCACAAATCGTTTTAACACAAATATGCGCTGGTGGCGTTGGAAGAGATTCCTGCAATGGTGACTCTGGAGGTCCTTTGTCATATGTGGAGAATTTAAATTATCATCAAAGGTTTGTGCAGTATGGAGTGGTCAGTTTTGGATCACGTATGTGCGGTGATGGCCGTCCGGGTGTCTACACAAACGTTGGCAGTTACATACGGTGGATCGCTTACAAGATTGCCACCAAATAAGAATGACGAATAAATGAATAATTATTTACAAAGTCCTTTGAATGTGTATGTGAAATTAAAGCTCATCATTCGGTTGCTTAAGCTTATAAGCTTTTAATTATTAATAAATATTTTTTTTTTTGCTACTATTTTTTCATTCCATACTATATTTTTTTTTTAGTTCTGAGTCATTAATCTCAGTCATATTCATTGTGGTTTTACTGTAATGAAATTTATTTTAAAGGTTTTTATATTTGCAGTGAAATTTTTTTCAAGAGATATCGAAAAGATGCCGGTTAAGCTGGCTAGAGTGCAGGTGACGCTTATCGATCGCAAAACTGATACAGCTGCTATTGTCTAATAAACTACTTAATTGTGTTTTTGTAGTAGATAACACAGACAACAACCACTGCTTGTCATGCTCGATGTCAACCAGAGGGAAATTTAAATTACCCAATGCTGCGCTGAGGGAAATTGTACTAGAAGTGACAAGCAAAAATTCATGTATCGTGTAAGCTTGCTAGTCTGATGCCCTGGTCAACCAGAATATACCCTTTAAAAAGAAGTTCAATTATGCAGGAAGGAAATAAAATGAATATTATAATTCTAACTTAATTTACTTAATTTGAACAAACTTAACCACAAACGCATATATAGTTTTTAAAGCTAAGCCTAAAGACAGGTATGCTTAATTAATTTAATCTACTGATATTGAAATTCGTATCTGTATCTTCTATGACTCAAGGGATTCCTCTGTTCAACTGAGAAGTTTTGTTCTCATAAAAAAAAAGCATAATAAAATTATCAACATATACAAATGTAAATTAGCTAGATATCAAAATATTTTAATAAGAGTGATCGGGAAAAATCTTGAATTTAAGAACTGATAAGGACTGACTTCTAGCCGGAACAATGCATGTATAAGTACATTGGCAGAGTTTTTTAGAAAAATAGGTGTTACGGAGATTAAGCGTTGTGCTAAGAAGCTGTGACACAGCGTGACATGTCATGCAGTGGTCCACTAGATTGTCCGGCAGTCACGGTTATGGCTTCGTCCGAAATACAAATAGGTCGATAAACGTTGCTTCTAAGTAAACAGACTGACTTAGTTAGGTTGAAATTGTAAAAAGTAAAAACTGTAATAATGTCCAAGTGAAACGATTTTTAGTCATTTATTATTCAATTCCACATCAGTAAAATTCATAATGCACAATTTTGTAATGCCAAGTTTCTGAAGTTTTGAATGCCATTCGCCATTTTTACTCAGTTTCTGTAATAAAGAAAACGTATACGCTTCGGACTTTGGTCTATGATCTGTCCCTTTCTAACGCAGCCAGTTAAACATAACCCTAACCCTAACATACCATTATAAAGTATTTATAGAACAGAAACAACTTTTTTCATTTCACAGAAACTAATAGTTTCATTTAATAAATAAATTTCAATTTGAAAGCCAAAATCTAGTGAAAATGCTCTGCTGTGTTTCTAAAGCCAGCAATGTTTCAAGATAGTATAAATAAATATATGTTTTTTTTAGTCTGCGGAATTTTATTGATTGTATGACATATATATTTAAATAAATACATAAGTGCTATGTAACAATAAAAAGCGATAATTTCATCATTCCGATGGACATATTTTAAAAGGGTCATATAAATAGTTGTGGAATTTGAGATTGGCACTCAGTTCCACTTCTGTGTTTCAATCGCAATGTCCAAAATTTGCGTGTTATTATTTTTTATTTTCGGCTTTGCACTTCGCATTTTCGCTTATCGCTGAAAGAAATGGTAAAGTAAAAAATCAAGAAATGTTTACTTATTGTGTGTGATCACCAAATAATTAATATTTAGCGGATGAAGAATGCATAAGGAACGATTATAAATCGGGTTATCTTATTCCCCTAAAAAACTGTTCGTTCATACGCAACATGGTTCCGAAAAAAAAGAAAGGAGCTACAATGTCACCTGCACAATATATTGTATATAAGTAGATCGAAGTGCAATTCAAGAAGAAATGAAATGGTAATTGTGATTTTTTCTGTAAATTCACATTTAAATTACTTTAACTTTTTAGAGATTTGTGTGCTGTGAAGAAAAAGAAAAAATTGACCAGGCAATTCAAAATCTGACAGATAATAGATTGCGGGAGATTTGGTATTGACAAGACAGTTGGGGGTAAAAATGTTACATTAATGAGCAGACCCTGGATGGCCCTTCTTTATTTTAGAAATAATCTTGGAAATTTTGGTTTCACATGTGGCGGTACCTTGATAAACAAACGTAAGTGAATCAATTGAATACCATTTACTTTTATGTTAATAGCTTCTATTTTCAGGTTACGTTTTAACAGCTGCTCATTGTTTCTTGGATCAAGAACTGTAATCAATCGCCTTTTAAAATTTAAATTAATGCGTTCAATTTAAGTAATTTTTGTTTACCATAGATTATCAGTGCGTTTGGGAGAGCACAGTATAAAAATGGAAAAAGATTGCATTGAGGATTATTGTGCTCCTCCAGTTGAGGATATTGGAATTGATCGAATTTTTGTGCATGAAAAGTATTCGTCTCAAACTCGTCACAATGATATTGCTCTAGTAAAACTGTCGAGAGACGTGGAATTTAAAGGTATTTTCAATAATAATTTAATGTACATTCAAATGTTTATTTTATTAATCACAGAAAGTATTACACCTATTTGTCTGCCCACGATCGAGACTCTTCAACAAAATGTCAATAATATGCCAAAATTCCATGTGACTGGTTGGGGAAAAACTGAATTCACTAATTCTTCTGATACTCCAATGGAAACGATTATAAATCGAACAGATAACGCAACGTGCCAAAATAGTTACCCTGAATCACAAATCGTCTTAACACAAATATGCGCTGGTGGCGTTGGAAGAGATTCCTGCAAAGGTGACTCTGGAGGTCCATTATCAAATCTGGAGAATTTAAATTTCCATCAACGGTTTGTGCAGTATGGAGTGGTCAGTTTTGGATCACGTATGTGCGGTGATGGCCGTCCGGGTGTCTATACAAACGTTGGCAGTTACATGCGGTGGATTGCTTACAAGATTGCCACCAAATAAATTAAGCGGTAAAACTTTTCAATAAATCATGTTTACCAAAATGTTATATAGTTAACGAAGCTTATCAGCACAAATTGTGAATATGATTCATAATAAATGATTGCATTGGGTATCAAAACTTACTCAGAAAGTTGTTCATTTTTCGCGCCATTAGCGACGCCAAGTAAAGCTCATTATGAATACGATGATAATGTGTGCTTCGATCCCTTTGCGGTTTAATATTCATTTATTTTCGGCGCCGCCATGTTCGGCGTCTGCGTCCGGCGGAAGTAAACAAGCGCACACTCGATTGCCGTCATCTAGAGGGAACATGCCGTTGTCCTTGCGGCTGCTGCTGCTGCTGCTGCTGTTGCTTCTGTTTTTATTGTTGCCATAGTCATTGTCCGCCATAAATCATTCGATTTTGAACGCGTGAAAGTCGACTTCCTTTCGGCATTGGCTAATGAAAGCCGCATATCACTTCGAATGCTGTGAGAAATATCGATTATCAATAGAACTCGCTCTGTCGGGAATCTGGCACGTATTTCATGTCAAAATCCGCAAAAAATAAAAGCAATAAACAAACAACCACAAGTAGAAAACGCAAAGAGAAACGAAACCAAAAAAATAAAAAAAATTCAGCACATTCATAACTCAAAAGCTCGCATTAGAATTATTAAAATGCCTGCTGTGGTTTCTTCTGCATGGCATACATATCAAATTTCGTATCTCGCATCCCGCATCTCGTATCTACAATTCGAATATGCCACATAAACCGACTACATACTAATACTATATACGAATATATATATATAGTATACATATGTAGCATTTCAGTTGGCTGACTGCGCCATTTAGCAAATTGAAAATATTGCCACTGGCTGCTGTGGGAAGCATCCAAACATAAAAAGAAAAACGTAACCAAAATGAAATCTCCGGCAGCAACAGCAGCAGACAAATACAAAAAAATAGAAAAAAAAATGAGCGCTACACGTCGCATTTATGCCAAATAAAATCAATAGTAAAGTAGCACACAAATACTACAACACGCAACCCACTGAAAGAGGCTTTTACATTTGAAATATTAGCTGGACCCAAATATTTTTATGGGAGATATTCATTTTGCTCTGTTTTCCACTTCGAATCAACTGATATGAATTGAATGAGTGAGAGTTCTCGTTTCCAAAAGCAGGGCAAATATAAACGTGTTGCATACTTTACGGCTGCGCATTTAAATAAAATGCGGCTCTCTGCTTTTAAAGCATTCGTGAATGTTGGGCACATTCATTAAAACAATTTTCATGCAATTAAGTTGTTTAAGACTTAAGATTTCTGGATGCCTGATGTTTGTGTTTTTTCCTTTATGAATACAAAAATTTAATTAAACACTCCAAAATGCTGAAAATCAATTTTGCATTTGATTTTTTTTTTTGCTTTAGGTCTCTTAAATTAAGATACCATTATAGTTGGAAGGCACATAATGAAAATAATATTTTAATATTGTAATAATTTTTTTTTTAATTTATTTCCTTTAGGTATGAATATTATTTTGAAGTGCTCCAAAAATATCAACACATATGATACATATAAATTAAAGCTGAATAGCAGAATAATTAAACTCGAAAATAATGATTATTTATTCGAGCTTTATTTGCGGCTTTGTGCCTTGGAGTTCTTAACGAACAAAAAGTGAAAAAGAACATAAATTTCAAAATTTAAATTATTCCAGTTTTAGACCTGCGTCTGTTTGTGCCAAACGCAAATTTATGTAGTAGGCAGAAGGAGTAATTTTCGGCTCCATAAAGTATATATGTATATTCTTGATCAGCGACAACAGTCCAGAGGATTCTGACATATAAGTCTGTCCTTCTGTCATTCAATCTGATCGTATGAAACACTGGATCTCATAGACTATAAGTTATGATAGTGGTATATACAAAAGATAAGAGTTATAAGAGATAGAGTTATACAGATTTTTGGAATGTAATAACATATCGGTATACCAAATATAGTATTAAGAATATTTGAATATTTTTAGTATATTTATACCCACTAAAAAGATAAAAATTGTAGAAATTATTTAAGGAATACTTCAATTGGATTTTAGCTGCTGCGACTGTTAATTTGGTATTTTGTGAACTCAATGGTATATTTAGAAAGCTAAAAACTAGCCTTTGGTATATTTGATTATTTTTATGGTATATGTTGGTATATTTGTAGAATATTGTTTAATTGAAAATGAGTAGCAAGTAACTCACAGTCAAGCACACTCGTCTTTGTTGCATGTTTATGAATTTGATTTAATTTGTGCATCTTTTATAATCAAATCTCAATTAACCAATACATAATGAAAAATCACTTGTGCAAGTATTAGCTAAGTTCGAAATCAATTACCCCAGAATCTATTATCCTAATAATATTAATCGCTGGCATTTTTGGAGCATTTTCTAGTAAATGAGAATTTATTGGCTGTAGCATAAATTCGTTTTGGATTGGCATTCAGACCATTTCCAATTTGCTGTTTATTGCTCTTGTCGTTTTTGGGGCTTCATCGATACAATATGCAATAAGCAATGCTTGTTGCTAGTGGTGCCACAAAACGTGGCAGCCGTTATGAATATTGCTGCAAAGCCATTTAAATGCAGGAAATTGAATTTTCAAATGAGCCTTTTGAGCGCGTAATGGCAATGAAGACTTCGATTCGATGCCATGTGATGTGTTGTGAATGATATGAATCATTGGCAATCTGAGGTGCTATGTAGCTAAGGGGGGGAAGATACACTGCAACAAGTTTCAATTGGCCTGCGGCGTGTTGCCATTTCAATTAGGTGGCAAAAAGAAGAAGCGTCACATAGCTCAGAAAAGTGTCTGCAATGAATTGAAGCATTCGAGCTGGAAAATGGTCATACCAAGTATTGTGCAAATATGACGATGTTTGCTGCTGTCGGCTGCAATTTCCTGTTGCCACACATCACTCGAGCGGAAATTATGGCACGCCCATTTTAATCATTCGTCATTTCCGGCGGCGCATGTTCCCTGAATAGTGGCAGTTTGCTTGACATAAATACGTACGTACTGAAGGCACTGCATAGTTGGAGTGCCAAACACTTCAA
This sequence comes from Drosophila niveifrons, assembly GCA_035046325.1. Lineage (NCBI taxonomy): Eukaryota > Metazoa > Arthropoda > Insecta > Diptera > Drosophilidae > Drosophila > Drosophila niveifrons. The sequence continues at coordinate 962,127 of JAWNOC010000025.1, forward strand.
AAAGTATAGTAACTATTGTATGTAAGCAGCTGGACTGTGAAAGGGGAGTAAAGGGAGTGAAAAGAGGGGGTGTTAGTGGCATATTATGTGGCAAAGTTTTGGCATGTTACCTGCTTAACTTGTTGGTTTTGTGTGGTCAAAAGTGCAATCCATGCCCGGCACTAATTGCACTCGCTGCCCTGTTGTGCTGGGCCAAAAATAAGGGAGGCAACGCCAAAGAATGCCGTTGTAGGTGAAACGAAACAAGGGGTGTGTTATATAAGGGGGCGGTTGAGGTGGCCGTTAAGTAGGCAAGCGCCATACGACAAATTCCGTTGGCACAGAAAACCACGCGAAAATTTATGGTTTCAATTAAAAGTTTCACCATTTCCGTTCATTTGCAGCACAAACAAGCAGCCCGCTGGCTGCCCAATTCAGCATAGGCGCTGGCGTAGATCGTGGCCCAGTTGGTGGCCCAACGCAAACGCAAACGCAATAAGGTAATGAGCTTTTACTAAAAACGCCAGCCACCGTGACCAGAGCCAAAAACTGAGGCGTGCAGCGGAGACCCTGAAAAACTTGTTACTTTTTCAGCGCTTAGGAAATGGCAAAAGTTTTTCGCATCCGTTTTGTAATAAAATTATAATTTATTTTATATTTGTGCGTTTAAATGCCATTTCTATAGCAAAGTTTGGCGAGTTTTAAGTCCCAAGAATGGCAGCAAGACAACCAATGCATCAACTCGCACAGTTTTCTATTCTGATTTTGGGGGCTAGTTAGATCATTAGTTCGAGCACTTAAAGTAGCCAGGGGCTAATGTAATTTTAATATGACAGCGAGCGGGTGGAGGGGCATTAAAGGCAAGCAGCCGCAACGCTCATAAGCTGTGGCAAGTGTCTAAGCCAATCAGTTTTTGTGGCCAAGTAAATATTTTGTTAACATAATTGCATAAATCACAGTCAATTTTTCATATCACACGCTCCCATGCGATAATTTGTGTGTATATGTATGTGTGTGTGTGTGTTGTGTGTGTGTGCGTGCGTTTGAGGGTGTGGATGTGTGATTTTGCCTCGGGACTAGAGCCTGATGCAGGCGTTGGTAATGATGGCGCTTGTGTAAATAAACTGTCAGTTGATATGAATTCAACCATCACTCATACGCACCGTGGCATGATGGCCTTCAGGGTGTGAGGCCGAGATTGTGTATGAGTGAATGTGTGAGCAAATTACCACGCTCGTACGCACTTCTGACAACAACAACAGCGAGCAGCGGCAGCTGTAGCAAGGATGCGTGGCGTGGAGCATGTGTTTCTGGGGGCGGCAGACGGCAAAAACAACAAACGAATTTTCGTTTGGTTCCGCTTCCGTTTTACGCTTCGCTTTGCCGCCTGTGCCATATGCAATCATAATGAAGACATTTCCGGCTCATTGGATGCCAAAGCAATGGCAACGGCAACGGCAATGGCAAAGGCTGAACTGAACTGAACTGCAGACTAATGAAGCCATCAATGCTGCACATAACACATTCTTCTGCGATGTGCCAACTCTGATGAACATAATTGATGCAAATTTTCTCGTTGTGTATCTGCCCTTAACACTTGAATGTAGCCGCCAAAGCCTTGACAGCTTTACATATTGACAAATTGCGAGGCAACTGTAACAACAAAAAACCAACAACGAAAACCAAAAAAAAAAATAATTGGCCATTGATTTTGCATGCAGATTGAATTGAGGTGACACAAAAGCCACAAGATGTTCGAATTTGACTATTGCACTGCGGCAGACAATAAATACAAGTAACATATTTGCAATCCAGACACTCTAGAACACTCTAGACAAAAGTTGCGGCTCTCTGCAGCGCTTTAAAATTGATTTTCTTCGAGTGCTCCCAAAAGTATGCTACACTTTTTGTTGCCGCTCCAAGCAAAACAGGACACGACAAATTGCTGGAAGCAGGAAAACTTATGCGCGTTGGGCACAAGTCAAATTGCATTTAAAGTGACAAATGTGGCTGGCTGGATGAGGGAGGGTGTGGGTGGTGGTAGGGGGGCGGGGGGATTGGCAACCATTGAGATTGACCAAAAAAAAAAAATGTAGTGAACAAAACACGTGCTAAAAATATTTCCTCAGCAAACAAACCCAAATGCCAGTTAACTTCCTTTCTTCACATTCGCTTTCGTATTTCTTTTGCCACCGGAAGCGGACATTTTTCATGCTTCGGTCTTTTGGTCAGCAGCCTGCTGCTTCAGTTACGCCCACGCCCACACATGCTCCCCAAGCTGAAGGCGTGGCCCTGGACGACCCAGCATTAGAATTTATCGCTGTCAGCACATGGGAGAGCGTCGTGTTTTCCGTTGGCGGTATTTTTTTGTTGTTTTGTTCTCGGCTTTGGCTTTTGTGCAAAAACTGTCGCTACATGTGGCATGTGTAGATAGAAAGAAAGAGAGTGGGGGAGAGAGGGTCAAGGTGGGACAACTTTGCGTTGTTTCTAGCTGTTATGTGGTGTGCTTTGTATGTGCGTGACATGTGCACAGTTTGACTTGGGATTTTTGTTCGCTATTCTCTATACCTGGCAAAACTCTACAATGGAGTATGTAAAAAACAATTTGTCTAACCAACTTTTTGTATAATTTAAAATTTTACTTTTTATTTGATTTTCTAAATATAAAAATGGTTGAAATGAATGTCATTATTTTCATGCTACACTAAGTGGTATCTGATAGTCCATCATCTGGCTAAACACTATTCTGATGAAAGAAAGCAAATGGTATTTTGTGTCTTGGGATTGCGAGCAGTGCACCTTGAGACAGCTTGATTAATGGCATTGTTTGACTGTCAACAAGATCCATTTCAGCCTGACATTGATAAGCAGCCACCAGAATTTGCCAACATCATCATGAATGAAACGCATTTAAGCCAAACGAGAATATCCAAAGTGCTTTACATTTATAATAAACTGCTAAATATCTGAATGAAAAGAGGAGAACCACACACACACACACAGCAGCAATTAGTCGATGATGTTTTTTGGGGCGAAACACTTAAGAGCAGCGGCTGTTATATCATTTATCAGTCGTCGTTTCACTGCAAAATAATTAGGCTTATTAACGGTGCGTGCAATGAGTATTCCGTACTTCAAATTGTTATTGTTATTGTCGTGCAAAAGTTGCGCCCAAAAACTGGAAATTAACTCAGAAATCTGTTGTGAGCTCATTGTCAGCATGCAAAAGTTTTTCGCCACGCCGTTCCGCGTTCTCTTCGTCCTCTCCTTCCTCTCCTTTTCGGGCATACAGAAAAGTTGCCCAAATACAAAACTTTTTGAATGCAAAACTTTTGGGCGAGAATTACAATCGTGATAAAAATTATGAAAATATTTTGGAGTGTGTAACTTGCGACTGCGACTGCGATGACGACGACGGCAACGGCGGCAACTTGGCATAAGCAGCAAGAAACTTGCAGCTGCAACAAGCGGCAAGAAATTTATAAATAAAATGAAACTCTATTATGTACGACAATTCTTAATAGTGTATGAAAGAGACTGTTTTCAATCTTAAGGCATTTAATTTGATGTAGCATATATATTTTGCGTTGCATAAATGATGACAACTATCTTGAAAAGAAGCCAAAAAATAATGCGCATACGACACGTGGGCAACGTGCGCATCGAAATCGCTCCGCAAAACTGCTGAGCTACACGTAAAAATGCAGAAATATTCAATTGAAAAACTTTTGTAATCAAACTATTGAAGCTGCACACATACACATAGAATTGCATCAAAACTATTTGCTGGGTTGGAGAAACTCATAAATCTGTTGCAGAACTATTGCCAGTTGCAATGCTGTGAGCTTTGGGATTTGGATTCAGATTTGGTTGGGCAATGGTAGCGAAACAATGCCAAAGTTATTTATTTATTTATATATATTTATTTATAACTCGCAATGCGATTGTCTCTTTCCTGCGTTTTTGCCTTTGGCTTGTTCTAGTTATTTGTACACTCTACCAGCAGGGAAGAAGGGTATTATATCTTTGTGGCTGCGTTATATTTATGTAAAAGGCAGAAGGAGGCATCTCGGACTCCATAAAATATATATAGTCTTTATCAGCGTTTATCAGATTCTGTCCACATTAACACTAAAGCTTAGATACTATAGGAGATATACCTATAATTATAATTTTAGATAGCACTTCCACGCTGAACAAGTTTTGTGTCTAACTTTTGCTAAGCTATTTTCCGCTTCCTCAAATAAAAAAACAATCAAATAACAAGAGTAATTTTAAAGCTTGAGTCGCAAATAATCACTATAGTATTTACTGAGAATTTGTTATTTAAGAAATACTTTTTTTTATGGCAAATTACTTCCATTGCAATCGGAATTTAGCTGCTTTGTGCGACAATGTGGTATATTTCGTTGTCTTATAGTATATTAGGATACAAAATATAATAAATTATTAGTTAAAGTAATTATATCGATATACCAAATACTTCTATCGGTATATTTTAGTATTTTTGGTATATTAATTTGTTATATTTTAAGAAAAATACTTCAACTTTTTGCTTTTATTCTAACGAAAGCACACTCACCTCTAGCTTTCCTATTAATTTCGTTACAATATTTGATTGTGCGAGTAGTATTATGAAGTTTCTAATTTTTACTATCTCTCGCTCTTCTAGCTGTATATTTATTAACATTCATTTATTTATTTACAAATCATATTTATTTACTACTAGGAATTTGCCTCTGTGTCGATTTGTTTCAATATTTAAACACACATTTGATTGCATAAGGTAGTATTATTAAGTATCCCATATTTGAGTAATACTCTCACTATGCTAGCAAAGTTCTCAGCTGCAGATTTAATGGCATTCAAATCATGAACAAGAACAAGAACAAGACAAAGAGCAAGTCGAAGAAGGCGGCGTATCGAGTCTGTCGTAATATTTAAACGTCTGCTGTAAATATTTGATGCCTAATTGAATCATTCATTCAGTTGCTCATTGCTCGGGACGCAGACACACACACAGACAGACACACACACATAGACACCATGACACGCCCACTAAGGCAATTGCCCCTTCGCTCAACGAGTTGATTTGAATAAATTTGCAAATTCTGCTGAGTCTGCAGTGGAAGCATTTAACCGCCTGGCAACCACTCAGCCACTCTGCCATTCTATCAGTTTTGCAAGGCAACCAGTTGCCAGTTTGCCATTTTACCAGTTTGCCAGCCCAGGCTGCAATTTGTCTGTCAGCTGACGACATTTGGGCGTGGCCGACGCTGGTGGGGGGAAGACCAGGCCGAGTTGAGCCGCGGCTCTGCACAGCACTGCACTGGCATCGACTTGACTGACTCTCTCTCAATTTAGCTGCAGCAGCAGCAGCTGCCTGCACTGCATTTTATGGCATACTTTGCGGCGCATTATGCGGCGCGCGACAAAACGAAAATTGTGCAAATTAGCGCTCGGCGTTTGCTTAACACTCATCAATATTTGCATTTCAATTAGCGACAATACGAGTATGGCAAACATGGCTTACATTTCCCCCCCCCTGCAACTGCTTTCTCTTCCACCTCCAGCATTTGTTCCTCGGTGTTCCACTTGCGACTTTGCAGTGCAATCAGCACAAAAGTTGTAAGTTGTTGCACTACTCACGGCTCACAGTTGAAGCTTCTCAATTTCTCTATTCAAGTAATCGATGTAATAATCGATGTCCCAATTAGCAATAAGTCGGTTCGTGTTCTCCTTACGAGAATAACTCTAAAAGTTAAGGTATTGAAATAAATGGGCAGCCAAAGCTGCATATTTAAAATACCATTTAATATAAAACAAATATAAATCTATCAAATGATTAGAACATGCATTAACCGAAAAGTGCCTGAATTAAAAAAGATATAATTTTGCGTTCCTTTTCTCTTAAGAATAATGGCTTATTGGATAATGTTCGCTGGATTAGACAAAAACCTTAGAGGGCCTAGATCTTATAAGCACAATGAAAAACCTAAACCTAAACCTATCGGTTTATATTTATGGACAACAAATAACTTAAGCTTAGTTAATGTTACGCATTGCTCAACCCCTAAATATTGTAATTAAGACGTACTACGCAACTTTAAAATAAAATTGTTATTACAAAGTAGACAGCCTTTAAAATAAAGAAGTATCGAAGAAGAAGTAAAAACACAAACTAAAGAAATTGTTAACATTGAATGTGACGAGAAGAAATGAATGAGAATTATAAAATATCTTCAAATAAGGGTTGACATTTCTGAAAGAATATCATTTCAAATAATCATAAAAATGATTAACAATAGTATTTAAATATTAAAAAAAGACTTGCATTTTATCGGTTTCTTTCAAATCTTCATTTCATTTGATTATTTTTTATAAATTTTATAATAAAAGCCACAATGAATCATGCTGTTTGTTAATGCTGTTTTCCTTAGCTGTTTTTGAGTATAATTTTCCAAATAAGTATCTTACACATATTGATACAATGGAAAAGTACTTAGGTTCCGAAGTGGTTAAAATTGGTCAAATTTTAAGCAATTTGCTTAATGAAGAAATACAGCAAAATGATTAACAATTAATGTAAAAAAATATAATAATTTGTAATTATAAACTAATGGCTATTTAAATATACTATTTTTTAAGATATCTAGCTATTGTTGGTTATTTTTCTTGTTTTTTTTGGCTTTCCCTACTATAAATGACCACCAAGAGATGGCAACACTGTATATGTATTATATTCAAAATATAAATATTGATTAATGATTTAAAGTTGAGAGATTCGCTTCCACGCGTATAAAACTAAAGTACCAAAGTACTTAAAATATATTTTGCTTGTCTGGTATCTAACTTAAATGTATCTTTTCCAATTAATGATTATTATGATTTTATAATTAAAATATTCATAGTTCAACATTGTTCGATATGTAATATATATGTATTTATATTTTAAATTAATTAGATTTTCACTTGAAGCTACCAGAAGGATGTCTGTCTGGGAAGTGCATGCAAACTTTTAGCTTAAACAAAACTGCACTTGTGTATCGTAAACTTCTATGTAATTGTTGTCGATGTTGTTGTTGTAGCTTGGCTTCCGTATTAATTACTTAATTCCCTAATGAACGCAGAAACTTGCAGTGCAACTGGGGAGTGAGAAAGCATTACTTAAACTTCCATAATCAATACAAATTTGATGAGCTGTAGAGCAGCAACGGCATCGGCAACGGCATCGGCATCAACATTGACAACGACATCGATATCTACATCGTTGGCGGCTGGCAGCACTTCATTCATTTTTGTTGGCTATAAGTTTTTGGCCCCAAAAAGCAACTTTATCATAATGAACACCATCGAGAAGAGAGAGAGTATGGAAAAAAGCCAAGTTTGTCATGTTTATGACACGCCCACACGCCTACATCAACGCCCACGCTTGCCGGCACTTCACATTGAGTGGAGGGCAGTGGGTTGAGGAGGAGGTGAAAGAGGAGGTGAATGGTGTGCGGTGCCTTGTCAAAAACAGCCGTTGGCAAGTTTTTGATGTGCTGGGGCCGCAGGACAATCTAATAAACGAGGCAAAGCCAAAGCCAGTGCCAAAAGCTCGGCCAGGGAAAAACTTTCACTGACCTTTGTGCTGTTCGGAGGATGAGCTTCAACTGTGATGAAAAATATACCTTTGAAGGATTTACTTTGCCACAGCGAGAGTAAGAGAGAGAGAGAGAGAGAGAGACACGCACACACTCACACACAAATTGGAATGAATAATAGAATATCATGAGGAAAAACAGCACAAATGAGCTTGGGTTGTTGTCGGTGGGTCTTTTGTTGGCAATTTCCTTGCTTTATTGACTCGACATTGACTCTCTGGGGTGTGCGTAAACCAAACAAACAAACAAACAAAGTGAGAAAAGTTGACACATACACTTACGAGATTAAAAAGAAAACAAAGCACAACAAAAATAAAGTCCAAATAAAAATGAGCCAAACAATATCCGCTGAGTTGGCCAAATTGAAAATGCTCTGCCTGAGACAGCTCCTCCACCACCACCACCACCCCCTGGACCACCGCATTTTGGGGCAACTAAGAGACGAGTTGTACAACAACAACAACTTCTGTGCCGCATATCTAATGAGGTGTCGTAAGTTTCTGCCTCAGCAGTTTGACAGCTGTCCAGGGAGCACGCGAAGCAAAGTTCCATTCCAATAGACGAATTGCTCTTCTTAGTTACTCACTTGGCTTTGCTTGGCGGCCCAACTTTGATGCTTTGATTTATAGCCGCAAAGTAATTTGCCAAATTGCCGGCATCTACTTACGCAAGTCTCTCTCTTCTCCTTTTCTCTCCCTCCTTCAACGATATTTGGCCGCTGCTCCATCAATGCCAATTAATTGCCGTTTATTTAGCCATCAATTGTCATTTGCTGATCCTTAACTCAACTGTCAACTTCGCCATCGTGTTTTAAAGTCGTCAATTAACAAATTGTTTTTCAGGCCCTTACAAATTCCATCAGCTGATACCCTAACACAAAAAATAGCATCCAAACAATTAGCTAAATGAATGCTTAACTGCTGTCAAATGTCTCCGATTCACATCGCAATTTTATTGCATCGCATTCAACACAAGTTGTTAGGTGGATTTAACAAATTTTCTGCTAAATCATAAGCATTTTCACTTTGGCACTTTTTGCTTGTCTTGCAGTCATAATTCAAATGCGGCTCAAAAGTCACAAGGCTGAGTTCAAGACACAAAAGAGCGAAGCAACAGCAGAAAAAGTTAAACAAAAGACGAACGCATAATTGTGCAGCGAACTGTATTAAACAGGGTCATATGCACAATTATAAGAATAACAAGAAGTCTCGCATAGAAGAACAAAAATAACAGCAACCACCAAAGCAACAACAACAACAACAGCAACAGAGAAGAACAACAAATGGCACACGCAGTGCGTGTCACGCACCTAAATTCTTTGAATAAGCATTTAAGAAGTAAATAGACAAGTGTTTGCGACTTCAAGATACCAACAACATTTTGAAATATGCTGTTTTAATATAAACATTAAAATATTTCAATTCGAAATGCTACGAAATTGTATTAAAAAATGCTTAACAAATTATTTACATTTTATTTTAATTTATTTACCGTATTCTCTCAACTTTTATTTACAATCTGTCTATATTAACAACAAGTAAATTGTATAATTAATATCAAAATTCACAGAACTAGCAGTTATCCAATGAGTTCTGACCTTAGTATATAACTAAATTATACTTCAATAATAAGTTTTTGCAATATATTCATGCAAGATCTTTTTAAATTTAAATTGGGGCAGTTTTTAATTGAAATTTGTCGCACAATTTCGTATGGAAAATAAGAATACAGTGTTTGAATTTAGAATTCTAGCATTCATAAAATAATTTCAATAAAATTTCAATATATTCATTTTGAAATAAGATTTGAATCATTTCAAAATTATTGTGGACTACAATGCTATTATTTATTTTATTATAACTACTATTTGAAATATTATTTTGAATGGGGAAGAATGCCTACTTACTATGGCGTGTCTGACAGTCTGGTATATTATGTACTTTTGTATATTTTGAATGTGATACTATATCAATATACCAATTATAGACTTTGGTATATTTTTATTATTTTTGGGACATATTACCACCTCACTGTTTTGCTTTTATTCGATTAAGTAGTGGGTATCTCACAGTTGAGCACACTGGATTGTAGATTCCTTACTTGTCAATTGTTTAGTTTACGAAAAATTAATAAATTATTCAGGAATTTAATGTTAACTTCACGGATTTATATTATTGGTTTAATTTTGATAAGAACTATATCAGTAAATACTTTACATTATTAAACAGTAGTTTGAATGTTTTGTTGCCCTTCGATATTTTGTCAACTTGAATGCAAACATTATTCAAAAGCGTATTTAATTTCTGCCAGTATTGTATAGTTGCATATTGCTGAATTGCGCTAATACACCCTAAATTTTATGCGTATAGGGTATAAAAAGTTTTGATTTTTGTGAATTTTTCTATGCAGTAACAGCAAAAGCAGAAGCAACATCAAGCGGAAGTCGTCAGTGGCGGAGTTGTGCCTCCCCCATCTCCGTCTTGATCTTCATCTTTATCTTCGTCTCTGCCCAGACACCACATCATATCTATAAACATACGCATGGTAGTCTTCGCTTCAGTCTGCCACCTTTTCCCCCTCTTTCTCCTCCATCATCCGCCCAGAGTCGTCATGGTTCGGCGGTTGCGTCTCTTGAGCCCCGCAAGGCACTCGAACGGAAAGCAGCATTGCTTTTATATTTATTTATTTATTTCTGCTCTTTTTTTTGTGCGGGGGCTTTTCTTCTAATTTTCCTCTTTCTTAGACAAACGTGTTGGCCACTTCATTTGAATCGTGTGATTTGAAGCGTTTGATGATTTGTTTAAGAGATTTGCCTAAACAAATTGATGGCAACTCATCATTTATTGTGGCTGCGTTAATTTATTTGTTGTTATCAACGTGACCCGCTCCCCATTTGATGCTCAACCATAAACATATTTAATTGCAAATTAGACACACAACCACCACAAACGGGTCAAGTGCACTCGCCGCAGCCTTCGTCTCGATTTCCCCTCTTCCCTCATCTCCGCCGTAATTCTTGAATTGAAGTTTTCCCGCCCCCTGCTGTTGCAAATCATAAAAACTGCCAATCGCATTGCCATTGAAGGACTAATCCCGTAATTACAAATCCACGGCTGACTGCTTTGGCTCTTTGCTCTGCCGCAGACCACGGCGGACACTGAGGGGGTGGCTGATTGGGTGCTGGGGGCAGGGGCAGGGATGGGGGCAAGTTTGTAAAAATCAATACGCGCCTCGCTGCGTCGTTTTCTGCCCTTTTGTGCGCTCATAATTTATATACCCAGACAGTGAGTGTGCAAGGGGTATGCCCAGCAAATGGGATATTAATCATATTCTATTACTTTAAATTATTTGTTACAATTTGTAAGTACGAACTAAGTGCTAAGGCACAAAGTAAGCTAAGAGGTATTTGTTATTAATTTTTAGTGTAGACATTTTATTTCTGCTCGGAGTTTTATGATTTGTGCCTCACTTGCTGGATTTGGCAGTAGCTTCTATTATTCTGCAGAAAATTTAATCAGATTTTATTGGGTCCTGACCTAATATTTACCAGCAATACTATATATAAATTTCTCGTATATCCTTTAGTTCAATTTATACAATCTTTATTACTTTATATTTATTATGTGCTGCTGACATAATTAATTTTGTGTTATTATTTCTGATTTGTTTAAGTTGGCCAGTTAGGTAACAGTGCACCTATCTTTATTATCATTTCGTTATTATTTTAATAAAAAAAAAAAAAAAAAATTTTATTAACTTTTTTTACGCTTTTGCCATCTGTTGTATAACAATGTATTTATTTCTATTCTAGCATCACAAGCTAAAGCTTATAAAATATGCTGTTAGTTTGAGTTTACTATATTGAATATGCTAACTAGGCATAACAATTTTATTTTGATAATAATAATTACAATATTTGTGATTTCTGAAAATTTGGTTGAGATTGGATAAACACTTGACAGACACAATTTTATGGCAAAAAACGTCTAATGCAGTCAGTTTTTAGAAGCTCTGGTTGAGAATCTGGTATATTTTGTAGTGTATGGTATATTTTGAATGTCGTAAGATGTCGATATTCGGTATGTTTTAGTATATCTGCGAAATATTTGTAGAATATTTGTAGAATATGATTTTATTGGAAATGGGTATCGGAAAACGCACAGTCCAGCATACACGAATGTAGCTTTCTTTAGCTTAAAATATATATTAAAATATAATTATTTGTTTAACAGGGTTGAAAACACAATAAATTAACTAATCTAAAATAAAAGAAGTCAGTACAAATTTAGTTTGAATTTTATGCAAACAAATTATTGATGAACTATTCGAACTCTCCTTTTTTCTATAAACAACATTAACAATGTATTAATAATTATCTGAACTTTAACAGTTAAATGCATATGTTAATTCAATACTTTTCCCATTTCAGGGTATGCGGCAGTCGTTCATTTTGTTGCTTGTGCATTTGCCACTTGTCATAACGTTGCCATTTGGCCATTGTTGAGGGTCTTGGTCTGCGTTACGTTCGGTCTTACATGAAATTTTCCGATAAGAAAAATTGCGGATGAGGGCATTGAAATTTATGCGCTGAATTTATGCCCCCGCTGTGCACGCTCCTCTCCTCCTCCCCCTCCCCGTACTGCTTCTCATTCTTCTTCTGGTTCTACGCATTTTATAATTTGCTCTGTCGATGTTGCAGTTGCAAAACGAGCTGCTTGTTATCGGTCATTGCTTATATACTATACAAAGATATATATATACATTTATAAGTGTGTGTGTGTGTTTGATTGTGAGTATCTTTTGCTGGCAGTTCGATATGTTTGCTCAGTCTGCGAGCGGGTCTCAGTTGATTTAGATAATGCGATTTCCTGCCCCGTTCTGACTTTGCACTTCTTGTGGCAATCGGCAGTCGACAGTCGGCATTCGGCATGTGGCATGTGGCAGAGTCAAGTTAATTGCCAACCCGTACAAGATAACAGTTCATATCAGCGAGGGAGTAAGGCAGAGAAAGAGAGAGAGAGAGGGGGAGACGGAATGACTTTGCCATTAGCTAGGCAAAGTTAATTTATGCAAATTCCACATTCTCAGATTAAATACTTATGTCATTAACAAACAGCGAAGAGGCGAACCTAGGCAAAGGCACAAGAAGCACAAAAGTAAAAGCAAATCTCTCAGGCACCGCAAGTGTAATTTGCAAAATGTACTCAACCACACAGGACTCAAGAGCGATAAGAGAGAGAGAGAGAGAGAGAAAGGATTGTGGCATGCAAAGTATCTGGCCAAGATGAAGACCACATCAAAAGCATTCAGTTGGCCAAATAGCCACTGGCATCTAGCAACAATTGAGCTCAACTGAGGCTACACATGATGATGCTGCTGCTGCTGCTGCACACATAAATCGGGCTTAATTAATTTAACCTGTCAACCGATTTGATTGCATTTGAATGAATGAATGAATGAATGAATGTTAAAGGCATGACAGTCAGGACATGCAATGCCATTTAAGCAATCCTTGTAATTTCACCCATTTTATTTTCTTACTTGATTTCATTTCATTTTTTTCTCCATCGCTTTTCCCGTTGCTGCTTCTGTATTTTTATGCACATGACAGTTAAAATTGATTTTTCTTTTCGCTGGCTGCCATTTCATTTCCCTCGCGTGCGCTGCGATTGTTTTGGAATTGTTATTGAAAGCTGTCAATTTGCATTTGACATCGTTTTCCATTTTTGCCAAAACTGCACTTTTCTTCATTCCCCCCCTCTTATTTTTTTTTGGCACACTCTTCTTGCATTTCCCCCCCACCATTTTGCTTTTACTTTTGCCAATGCAACTCTGCCACCGACTCCGCCACCGCCTCTCACCTCCGCCATTGCTACATTGTTCTGGCATTTTTGTGCGCTTGATTTTTGCTCATGGTTGTTGTTTTTTGGTTGAGATTTTTCAGTTGATTTGCCTGCCATTTCCCATTGGATTTGGTGCATGGAAATCTCCTGCTGCTCAACTTTGATGTGTTTGACATTGTTTTCCTTTCCTCTTTTTTTTTTTTTTTGCTGCTGTTGCTCCACACGTTTGCCCCAAAGAGCACGTTTCGTTGCAAAGTATTCAATGCTATTTTGCCGCTGCCAGCAACACAAAACACAAAACACCAACAGCAATAGCATGGCAACAGCAACAGCAACACCATTACCAATACCAATAGAGCGACAATAACGAACAGCAGCAATGCAGCAACAATAACAACATCATCAGGAGCGACAACAACAACAAATGTCACAGTTTACTTGTTTATGTCAACGTCAATGACTTTGTCAGCTTTTAATTCTATTCGAACGAAAAACGTAAAACGAAAATCGAATCAACACCATGCAAAATTATTTAAAAGGCCGAGTAATTAAAGTGAAAAGTGTTGGCAACAGCAAAGTTGCAAGAAATATTAGGAGGCAAAAACTCACTTGGCAGAGTTCATTAAATTAAATAAATGTTAAATTATTCAATCATTGAAATTATTTTTTTTAAATAAATGTAAATTTATGATGCCAACTGTACTTTAATTTTCAAATATAAATAACAATAATCACCTTTAAAGATTCAAATTGTTTTTAAATACTATTTAAAATTCAACTCATATAATTCTGATTTCTATTTCTCTTCTTAAATTTCATTCACATCTTTGAAGATGAAATAATACAGTCGACTTTGAGTTACCCGCTACCCATTTTGAGTAAAAGCAAAACAGTGCGGTATACAAATAACAATATACTAAATAAAATATACTAAATTAATATACCACAAAAATCTAAAACACACCTAAGGATATGCTGAGATATATACCACAAATGTACTAAAATGCACTTATGGATATATTTGGATATATACCACGAATATACTAAAATGGATATATTTGGTATATTGATATAATATTACATTTAAAATATACCATTTAAAATATACCATACACTAAAATATACCAGATTGTCACCCAGAGCAACTTAGACCTTAAGTAAGTTAGCGTTTCTCCCTATACAACAGTATTATATTAAATGAATTTTTTAAATACGACTTTCAAAAAATAGATTGTGATGTTTATTTTGCAAATTTTATTGATTTTTTGAATGTCACAAATTTAGCGTTTTATAAAAGGAAACAAGCGTTGTTTAACGATAAAATATATTAAAAAAAAATTTGTTACTTAAATATTATAATTGTATATAATTATATAAATTTACTTCAGTTTAATTTCCTTGTTTTTTTACAAAATGATATTTTACATCGGAAAACAAATATTGAAATTATAATTTTCTATTTTCTAAGATTATAAGTAGATTTAAATCATTAAAACAACTTATAAGTTATCATTTTAAATTCTGTTTCATTTCCTATGATGAATTAAATTGAATTGCCATTGCGAAATGTTGCTTCCATCATAAGCTGCAGCACTAAGTGGAATAGTTTTGAGAGACAATAAGATGGATGTGCCATATGATTCTGATCGTCACACTGTAAATGCTCTTAATATTCTCCACACAGTTCAAAATGAGACCAGTGAAGATTAATAATACCAAAAAAATAAATAAAAGCCTGCGTCATGGTCATTTTAACAGTTTGATGCCATGGTCAACTGATGAGTTGGCTTTGACCTCGTTGATGTCGTTGCTTATTAGAGCTGGAGTTAAAAACACATGGCCACGCATCATATTTGGCGTCTGGCAATGGAGTTATCTCACTCTGGTGTCTGTCTGACTAAATGGAACTGGAGCATATGTATATAGCGTCGTGGGCGTGCCACGCCCCCTGCCTCTGTCCGTCTGTCTGTCTGTCTGTCTGTGTTGCCAGCAGATTGTCGCATTTAATTACACATATTGCAGCGAGTATTTGGCTTAATTCTTTTTAATGGCAAATTATGCGGCCCAAACTGCAAATTATACGCACGGACAAAATATTATTAAAGGCCCTTTTCTGCAGCAGTTTTCGTTGTGTTATGTTGCATGTTGCACGTTGCGTGTTGCGTGTGTCGCGTGGTGTGTGTGTGTGTGTGTGCTGCGTGTGTGTGTCACCTTCTATTGCCGTAATGCCACGTGAGTGGCTTGCAGCATGATGTTGCATTATAAAGTAGCAACAAAATTTCAGTTGATGCTTCAATTTGATATAATACGATTTATAAAGTTGGCGAGTTTATTTCCATTTAATCAAGCACATGCTTAAAAGCTCAAATTCAACTCGATTTTACACTGAAAAAAAATAACAATTTACTAAAACATGAACATTAGTTTTAAAAATTGTAAATAACACCAATTTAAGAATAAATATCTTAAAACTAAGAACATTGCATGAAAGATGCCATTAATTTCAAAATAAGACCAAAAATAATATATTTGTGTTACAAAATTCATATTCAAATCATTTTGTTTATCTAATAATAAGTTTTTTGGTCTTAAAACTTTCAGATTTTTTTCTCTTATTAATAAATATAGGTCTAATATGAAATGTGATATTCTTGTCGCACTTTTTAGGCCAAAATTGTTAGACCAAAATCTTGTTTTTATAACTTTTTTCAGTGTAATTATTATGCTTGTTGCATACAACACCTTTTTAATATTAATGATTATGATGATTCTTGAAATCAATATTTGATTTTTATCATTAGGATTTTCAAATTCTTCACTAAATTTTTAGACCAAAAAATCTTGATCTTAGATCTTTATTTTGTGTAATTATTTTCTTTTTTCAAATAGTTTCTTTATATTGATGATGATGTTTTTGAAATCAAGATCCGATTTTTCACATTACGATTTTCAGCTAAGATAAAAATCTTGATTTTAGAACTTTTTATTTCAGTGTGACTTTGTTTGTTGCACACTTTTTAGCTTTCATTAGAAAAAAATGAAGATATGTTTTCTAACATTAAGATTTTAGATCAAAGTTCTTAGGCCTAAACCAAAATGTTGATTCTATAATTTTTTTTTGCAGTGTAAACGCAGCAGCGTTATATAATTTATTATTATCTAGTATTTATGGAGAATTTAAGTTAAACTGAGCTAATGTCTTAAATTTATGCTTCGCATTTTGGCAGGCTTCAATTTCAAAGTTCAACTGCCTCATAAATATTTAGAGCTGAGCCAAAAAATAAATAAATACGGCACAGCAAAAAAGAAATAAACAACGATGGAGCAAAAGATGAATTAAGGGCAGAATAAATTGTTAGCACGCATGTGCCGCAAAATAATGCGAGTGACGAAAATTAACAGAAAGTTTATTAAATATGCAACAGCCATGGGGCAAGGAAGGGGCAAGGGAAATGGAAATGGAAAGGGCATCGTAGACTCTGACAAAATGGGGGAGTTATGCTCGCGTGTGTGCGAGTGGTAAGTGGAACTGGGAAGAGGGGGGGCAATAATGAATGTTGAATGTTTAAACAAAGAGCTCGAGACCAAAACACAGACGAAGACGAAGATGGAGACGCAAACGGAGACGGAGATGGAGACGGAGAAGTCGACGTAGACAATGCCAAACAATAACGATGCGTGTGCCGCGAGGGCAGAGTGCCAAGGAACAAGAAACAGGGGAACAAGGTGGGACCGGGCGGGGAAGGGCTGACTGTGCGGCAAGAGTCGCTTGGCCTCGGCCAGGCGGGCATTCAAATCTAGGCTACAACTTTTGCTTAATGCAATAACCGTGTTACGGCCCCGCCACATGTAAATGAAGGCAACACGGGCGCAACACTGGGACCAAAGGCAACAATTCCCCAGGAAGTCAAGACACACACACACATACACACACACAGATGTATGCAGGTAATAGCTGTATGTGTGTGTGGCACTTACAACGTTGGACGGCACAATCAAATGCATTGGCCTAAGGATATTTTCATGTTGGCAACAATGAAAATTCGCTGTATCGTCACACAACAGGGACAGCAACAGGAAGAGCGAGCGAGATGGGTATATTGAAATGCTGGGCAACATACGCAGCGGGTGGCTCTATGTCTATGCCACACACACGCACACCACACACACACACATTCACGCACTCGGAGAGACAACAATAAGAATACTGTCATTCATTCATTTTTGAAATTCTCGCCAAAAACGCGGGCAATTCACTTTTTAGCTGAATAACTGGCCTCCACCCTAAAATCCCCACACTCCAAACAGCCTTCAGCCCCCCCTTCAACTCTATTTCACTCACGCGCTTCGTTCGGTCTCGTTGTCATATATATTATGTGCGTGGCACAATTTTTTGCAGCCATACATTTATTTTGTTGCCACAATAAGCGGCATGCTGATTGCAAAGTCAGCAAGTGAAGCTTTAATTTATTGCTGATAGCTTTAAGAAGCTTGTAAGTCTTGGTAGAAGTAATATTGAAATACTTAAAAGCTTCTGACGACATACTTTCAATTGTTGTTCTAGACACAGTAATAGGAGTGCTGACATCAAAGCCAGTAAATCAAGTTATTATTTGTTGCCAACAGCTTTAAGGAACCTTTTATGCTTAGTTGAAGTAATGACTAAATTCTTTCAATTTACAAAAAGTGCTGTTTTAAAAGTCAAGTTTTCATTTATTGCGGGCAGGCTTAAATAAAGCTTTCAAAGTTTCTGAAATGACAACTTGATTTATAACTTAGTTGAAGCACTAACTTAAAAGCTGCTAAAGCGGATAATATCTTAAAAATTGTATAATTTGCTGAAATGTTATATTGATTTCAAAGTAAGCAAATGAAGCTTTCATTTATTATTGTGCAGCTTTAAGAAGCTTATGTAGCTTTGTTAATGTAACAACGATCTAACGAAAGATGAAGCGAAGAGTTAGGTATTGACACATGGTATCCACTAATTGAGCAGCTCAAGAAAAAGCATACTGACTTCAAACACAGTAAGTCAAGTTTTATTTGTTGCTGACAGAAGCTTCTTAAGCCTAATTGAAGAAGCGACTTAATACTTTACAATTCTCAAAAGTGCTTGATTTCAAACTTACATTTTCATTTATTGCTGGCAGTTTTAGGCAGTTTACGTAGCTTTATTGAAGTAATGTGTGAATACTTTTAAGCTTTAGAAAGCTGCTAATTTAAAATTCAAGTTTATTGCTGGTAGCTTTAAGAAGTTTGCATAGTTTTATTCAAGTAATATGTGAATACTTTAAAGCTTTTGAAAGTTGTTTATTTAAAATGCAAATTTATTGCTGGTAGCTTTAAGAAGTTTGCCCAGCTTTATTCAAGTATTATGTGAATACTTTAAAGCTTTTTTAAATATGCTGAATTGGCATGCTTCAAAAAGTCAAGCTTTCATTTATTGCATTAAGCTTTAATAAGTTTACACGGTTAACAAAATTATAGCTATTTAATGTTAATAAAGAGCAGCTACAGGGTAACTGTATGTTCATCAGCTTAATGTGCATGCGCTTTCAATTGCTGTTTTATGCTCTGCAGCTTTTTTCAGCTTGTTTATTTTTATTTCAATGCATTTGCCATGCTTCTTCTTCTTCTGCTCCCGCTTCTGTCATTCTGGCATTCACAGTCATTCCACCGCACACACACACATACACATACAATCCCATTGCCATTGTTTCGTCCCCCTCTTGGCCCCCATTCCCATTCCCTAGCTCCGTTTCACGCTCAACTGGAACAATGATAAATGTTTGTTGGCATTCGCCTGTTGTTATTCGCATTTCTAGGCTGACTTATGAATCCATTCACGAATGAAATCATGAGTTATGATCGCTGTGCAATTTTCAATTTCATAAGAATATACTCTAGCCGATTTGTAAGATTCTTTTTTTTTTTAAAAGCACGACTTTATCGACCAATGCGCTGGCTAATTGCTAAAGTTGCGCATTTTATCGTTCGCATTTCTCGACTTTATTTGACTCGGTAAGCACGCTAAAATGATAACTCTAAATTGCTTTATGCCCCATAAAATAGCAGTCAAGGTGTGTTTTTGGGTTGGTGTGTAAATATTTAATGTTTAAATTTAAAAATATAATTATATTTTAGCGGAGCGCGCGCAATCAGCATGATGTCCTGACTTCCTTCTGATTCAGTCAGGGATGTTGGCTTCCTGCCAGGCAGCCCATCAGACCCATCAGCCAGCCCGTCAGCCAGCCAGCCAGTCAGGCTGCCAATTTAATTCGTTTGCATAAATTTTTGGCATGACTCGCTGGAAGAGTGTGAGAGAGCGAGAGAGCGAGAGAGGAGAGATATATACCTGTCTCTGTGGGTCACAAAACCAAAGGCCCTGTGGCTTTATTTTTTATGCTTCGCTCCTTGGCGTTTGTTTTTTATGTTGTTTTCCTATGCAAAATTCGATTTTAATGTGCTGGCAAATGTCTTAAATATTTGCTAGCATTGCGACGCCGTCTTCTCTCTGCGTGGTTACGTGTGCTTCTTTCTCCTCAATGTCTTGTTTTGATTGTCTTCACTGCAAAACAATTTCTGCTATTTGTCTGGGGAGAGAAATACTCAGACTTCGATGCCTTGCATAAACAATCAAAGCGAATGCTAAATAAACAATACTCGAAAACAAATGTTCATAAAAAAGCAATTGTTGTAAAGTTGAAGTTGATTTCGAAATGATGTCGTGGCATAAATAAGCATAATTGCTAATTGAGTTGAATTCGATATCTTTAATTTGATCAATAATTCAACAGTCGATTGACTTTCAGTTGTTTCTGTTGCTTGGCTGCTTTTCTCTCTTATTACCAGATGGCTCCGCCGTTAGCTGACCGCATGTGGTAGAAGTGGGGAAGGGGAAGGAGAGGGGAAGGGGTAGGTGGCGGAGGTTCCGCAAACGTTGCCTCCCTCGGAGAGCCATAAATCATCATTTATATTATTAACATGGGGATCAAAACAGACAACAGACAAGCCAAACTACTAAACACGCACACTTTCATATGCATGTGCATGTCGATGGAGAATGTGTATGTGTATAAGTGTGTGTGTGTGTATGTGTGTGTGTGGGTTTGGGGGTGAGTTAACCGGAAACCAGAGCGACCACAAATGACAAGGGAATGAAAGTGTGTCGGTGTCCGTCTAAAATATGTTCCTTGCAAAAACATCAAACGTTGCCGGGACGAAGCGAAAACTCTGCGAAGCAACTAACATTAAAGTGTAGCATATTTATGGGCGCAGCGTGAAGAGCCAACGCCAAAGCAGAAGCCAGCCAACCAGTCTTGTAGCCAACCTTCCAGCCAGTCAGCTAGCCAGTCAGCTAGCCAGCTAGCCACCGAGTCAACCTCCTAGTCTCAGCTAGCCATATGCAAAGGGCACATGGGGTCGAAAAAGGCCAACCCAATTGAGTGTGCAGTGAACTTATGTCTTTCATACATAACAGCTCTCAGACTACAGTCTCTCGAAATTGTTAAGGGTCAGCTGCCGGACATTTTATTATCTCAAATTGTTGCATCACACTCTCAAGTCAATTTTTGTCAATTTTCCAATTTAAGAAGATTTAAGCTAATAAAAATGTTTAGTACATATTTGTGCCAATCAGCATAAAGACTCAAAAAGTCTGCACACATTCTTTGAATATTGTACTAGTATAGTAACAAATGTAGATTCCTGAATACTTAAGCAATAGTTTAACAAAATTTAACAAATAAAAAAATGCTAAACATCGACAAGATTTTAGATATTGAATAAATTGAAAAAAAACTGACTTCATTTGTAGAAATATGAAAAGAAAAATTTATAATAAAATTTAAAATATAAAAAATGTGAAAATAGAAATTTTATATATTGGATAAAAATGGAAATAACAACAAATATATATGAAAAATAGATCAATTGTTTATTTCAACTAAAATTTACATATTCACAGATGAGTCTGCGTTGTGTTTTTTTATTCATGTGAATTTTTATATGGAGACTATACAAAATTTATTTGAAAAATTTAAAGAAAACAAATTTATATTTATAACTGCATTTCTGTGATTTTTAATATTAATAATACAAATTACTTATTGCTAATATTTAAACCTTATATATAAAAGTAGAGAAAAAAAATATTATATTAAAAAAATAACAATTTATTACTTATATAATAATAAGATTAATCCACAATTAAGTCACTATACAGATATATTATTTGGCTTATTTCTATTTAATGTAAGAACTAGTTTAGAAAATTTTACAGGATTAAATGCACCTTTTTAAATACTTTCAACAAGTTGAAAACATAAATTAGCCTGTTTTTATAGATACTAACAACATTAAATTCATTTCATTTAAATAAATACAACATTATAAGAAACTTCTTTTAAAATTAATTATAATACTATTAATTGTTAATTCTTAGACAACTGAAGGAACATAATATTTCAATTAGTTTCAGATTAAATATTCAAGTAGCGAACATTTTTAGTCAGCAACCGCTTTCTCTTAAGCTCACAGCTGGAATAGCTTTCGTCTTTTCGTGATGCAGTGTATTTTGTGGACAACTCAATTTGTGAACATACTTTTCGGTGGTACTGTGTGTTTTTAGAAGCCCGTATGCAAAACTAATAGAAGCTTCAGCTGACCAGGTTAGCTGGCACACCAGGTCCAAGTTCCGGTTGTTGTCGTCGACTACCGGACTCGTCTCTCCACCTGCCCCATGTATATGTGTATGTGTGAGTGTGTGTGTGCGAAGTGTGTGTGTGAGTGTGATGAACTACGTTAGTAGAAGAGCAGACTCCAGTTCGCAGGTCGCCAGTTTCGCCAGTTCTCTAGTGCTTTGCATGTTTTATAGTTTTGACCTTAATACCAACAAATCCTATTCCCTCTGTATGTTGAGGTGTGCGTGTTTGAGTGTGTGTGTGAATGCAAATGTAAATGTGTGTGTGTGTGTGACGTGTGAAGCTGTTTTTGTCTTTGGGATTCCTGCCGTGATATTAAGCTTGAGGGCAAACACAGACAACCAAATTAGAATTTGAGTACGAGTTTATTCATTACTTATGATCCAACATTCTGTGGCTTCTGAATAATATTATTATTTGACAAATAAATGCTTCTACTGCATATTTAATTGAATCATATATAATGCTAGAATCTCTCGTCTATAAGTTAAAATGTCACATTTTCATTTTAATTCAATCATAAACAATGAGAAGTTAATGTTGCAATTTTGCAGAATTCATTTCAGGTCTATGTAAACATAATTTTAGCTTTAATTATTGTGTGTGTGTTAATTGAAAATATGGGTAATTAAGCTCAGATTTCGCATTTGAGAACTTAATTGCCATCATTTTGACTTTAAATCAATGTCAATTTGATTTTTGTGCTTCTTCTGTTTCGTATGCTATTTGATACTGAGTATCAAAAGTATAGTGTCGAAAGTAAATGAAATCATTTAATAAATGCTCTCCATGTGATTCCAATTAGCCACTGACTCGATTGTTGGATTGTTTAAAATATCCTCAGGGGGGAAACTGGAGAGGTATCACAATCGATTGCGTTTTTGGCTTCTGATTGGAAAGGAATCGCTTGAATTGTTTGTTTGCTCTGCTCGTACTCGTAAGTTAGTTGTAGCCTTGGGCATTTGGGGTGCTGGGAGCTGGGGCATTTGAGCTTCTGGGGCAAACATATGTTGCCTGAATTTATTGTTATTGAATGGCAGCAAGCCTGACGCTCCTCGACTGGCAAGTTAAACACTAGCTCAGCAGATTGAAAGGACCACAAAGTCCAAGCTAGTGGGCAAACATGCTGAATTATGTATATTTTAATTTTGAGCTTATCGCACTCATTAACACCTCGACTTGCACACAACTACATACATACAGCGAATGCTCGTCGCTGTGGCAACTTAGCTCTGGGGCCCCAAAAGGCTTTACAATTTCTCAGCACACAGACAAAGAGTCAAAGAGACTAAGAGAGGGAAGCTCTTTTGATGAGCTACTTTTAGACGTTGGTTTTTATCTGCATCCGCATCTCGTTGATGTGCATAAACTAATAAAGCTTATCTCGCTTGCTTAGCCACCAGGTGAGTTAAGTTGAGCACTATGTGGGACACACTCGCACTATGTCAAGGTGATGCCAACGCAAACAGAATTTCTCCTGGGGTAGCAAGAAGAGACCGAAGAGCAGATGAAAGCTTTCAATTTACACGGATATTTTCAACTGGATCCAAAAAACGAAGCGAAGTGTGGCGAGTCTCGAGAGTGGACAACAATTGGGCGAGTCAAGCAGATTGAATGCTGCTCAATTGCCTGGCATTGCCACAGTCAATGGCTTGTCTCTCTCTCTCTCTCTCTCTCGCTCTGTAGTTGCCACAATATTGGCAATTACCAATTTTCGGCTTAAATTGAAAGCCTTACAATTGCAGTTCAGGCATAAAATGAAATAATGAATCCAGTTGCGAAAGCAAAAGAGTGTATGTATGTGTGTGAGCGAGAGGCAAACACTTGTGCTGCTTCGACAAAATTTTAATTAAAATCTCTTGCTGTTTTCCTCTCTCTCTCTCTTTTCTTTGCTATCTCTCTCTCTCGCTCTCTCTCTGTGTATGCTTAATTAATTGTACTTTAGCCTTGCGCAGCGAACTGCATTAATTCCGATTGTTGTAACTGGCAAAAGGATTTGCAACATTAGCTCAAGTGAAAGTCTCTCAACAGCCTGGAAAATATTCATTCATTGCCAAACTAAAGCTTAGTGAGTGCTTAAGCTTTCATTAGCACTTGCTTTAATTAAAGTCTGAAATCTGAGGAAAAACAATTCTCTATACTTGTGCACCTTTAATATCTGGCACTTTTCCCACTAAATTTCTGTGATTGCAACGCGAATTCAGCGCTTGGGATGAAATAGAGTTGCGCTTGTTTCACAGATTGCCGCAGCAAGTGCTCACTTACGCCCACCGAGACACGCCCACTAACACTCGCAGCACAAACACACACATGCATGCAGCTGCGAACGGTCCTTAAAAAAACCCAGAAAACATTCTTACATCGACTGTTAGATACCTCTTAACAAGCATTCTATCCAACAAACTTATTTGAACTGGAAAACGAGCTGATTATCTCACTGAGTGCAATTTTGAACAAAAGATTGCATACGTAGTTTAATCGTGCGATAAGGTGTAATTTTATAGGTTTCAACCACACATCCCGTAAGCTAAAGAAAGGTGTTGTTGGCCTTATCATTTGATTTTCAAAATAGCAAAACATACAAATATCGCAAAAAATCTATTTATAATATACTCTACAAACAAATTTCTTACCAGACTGACTTGCAAACTGATTCACAATTGCAAATTCATTAGAGATGAAGTTTTTCTTCCGACATAACATAGTATTCAATATTTGATCTCGTAATAAGGCTGAAGTTGTTATTGGATCATTAAGCATTAAGGATAAAGTTATTTTATTTCAATACAGGCTTCAATATTTGATTGTGTAATAATTCTGACTTGCGTGAAGTATATTATATAGCTATTTACAAATCAGCTGAGATAAAGTTGTCAGCACAACTCTCTTATGCGATAAATGAATAAAGTTGGAAATCGAACTGTTAGCTTAGCTTTCCAATTCAATTTTTACACAACAATATACGCTTATTGTGTACCAAGAATACATGTTTTTAAGAATATTTTCTAGTTCCAAGTAAGTATTTTCTTATTATTATTATGAGGGGCAAAGCTTTGGGTCAATTTAGCTAGAGATCAATACAAAATGTGTAATAAATAAATTCGAATGTATTAAAACAAGTCTCCAAGAAAATTATTATAATCATGTTTAATACAATAAATACAATAAAATAAATAATGATAATATTTGAATAACTTCTCAACTTCTTAAAATATTTTTGCCAATTTAATATTTAATACAAAAATAATAGAATTAATTTATTATTTAGATTTTTTTCAGATTTGGTGCATAGAATAATGTAAATATATACTTTATAAAGACTTAATGGATGAAGATGTTTTTGTCTCAAACGCAGTCGCTACACATTTTGATCCATGTAGGTTTGCAGGGTATAAAGAGCTTGGAGGCAAAGCATTTCAGCGCAAAACAAGTGTAAATCAAATAAAACCTAATAAAATATAAAAAGAAGCGGTCGCAGCTTGGCCTTAGCACTGCCGCCGACAGCAGCACGCACAACACATACACACACACACTCGAACACACACACACACACATCGCACACATTTGCTATAGATGCCAGAGGCACCCTCACACGCATTCGCGCCCATACAATATACAATAGCTCCAGACATTCGAGATGAGGAAAACCAGGAAAAACGGTCGACGGATGCGGAGGAGGAGGAAAAAAAGGGAAAACGAAACCCAAATGGCAAACGAATTGAAGTCAGCAATTTTATGTTTTATTGCAATTTCTTGCCTTTCATTTTCTCCTATTGCCATTTCGCCCCTTAAGCCCCCCTTCACCCCACTCCGCATTCTATTTTACGGCTGCTGCCTCGCGTTCACCTTTTGGGCCACGTTCCACGTGCCACAATGGCAGAGAGGAACAGTTCCAGCATTTGGCACGGTTTGTCATAAAAAAAAAAATAAAGGCGGGCGTTTCAGTACAGAGTGGAGAGTGGATAGCTCGATATGTGTGGGTGTGTATATGGATGGATACACGGATGCGTAGCGACGGATTCAGATACAGCCATTTGCCATTGGCATTGGGAGTGCGACTGGCAACAACCTAGCAAACAGGCCGTGTGGCAACCTGGCAATGTGGCAACAATGGCGCTCCATCAAAGGCACAAAACTTGCAGCCCGTAGCTGTTGCCAGCGGCTGCCACACACGCTTGCAAAATCGCTTAAAACCAAGATTTTTTTTTCGCAACGAGTGATTGGAAGAAGAGGGAGTAGGGGGGGAGTGGGAGTGGGTTTGGCCTGGTCACCCCTTAGGTTTGTCTATGAAAACATGAAGGGTATATTATTTCTATGCCTCCAGTGTGTGTGCTCGCATATGTCATAAATGCTCCCGGACTCGACTCTTGTCTGTCCCCTTTGGGGTCTCGGCCCGGGGTTGTAAAAACGAAATGGAAATGGGTTTTTGCGGCAAGTGCGCTGCAATAGTGTGGCATTTATAGATAGCGAACGGAGTTTGTTTGTGCTTGCTTGGTTAGAGGTATTCATGCGTGCCTTAGGTTTTTTCTATATTAAAATTATATGATATCGATGTGTGTGTGTTTGTGTGGGGAGAGGAACAAAACCCGCAAATTGTTTTGCAATGCACATAAATTACATAAAATTGCTGTACATACATAATTTATTGTGCTCGATATTAAAGTATGTAAATCGATTACAATTAAAGTGCATAACTATAAGGATTGCCATAATCAAATCTAATGCAAAATTTATAGTCAGTTTATTGCTTGTTTTTGCCATCACTTTTATGGCATTAGCGATTCCTTGAGTCTGCCAAATCCGAAATCTCTCACACGCCAAGCCAAGCCCATAAAACGCAAACGTAAATAATTCTCTGTTGGCCAACCATTATAACGCATTAGACATAAGCGCTGTTTCATGGACTATCAGACAGTCTCCTCCCTCTCCCTCTCTTTTCTCCCTCAGCCTATACAACATACTATATCCGCAGTTACTTTGGGCAGTGTCTAATTGCCAGTGCTGCCAACTTTCACACAATGAATGGCGTGTGCCTAGCTCCAAGACTGCAACGAACCCAAAACCCAAACCAAAAGCCAAAGCCGAGGCTAAAGCTGAAGCTGAAGTCGACGCCAAACTCAAACTGGAAACTTCACAGAGGTCCCGGGCAATAAATCATTGCGATGGCTGCCAAGCTGCAACATCATTGAACATTAAAATAATTGCAATGCGAAACTTGCCGTTGCCATTGTTGCTGCTGTCTGCTGTGGTTGCTGTTGTTGTTGGTGTTGCGTCTTTGGTCAGCACATGCCACACGGACAAAGCGCACTTCGTGTTCATTAATGATAATTAAAAAAGTTTTGCCAATAAAAATTTGCTGTGCCAAGACCTTTTGGCAGCTTCAATTTGTTTAACAACTGCAATGAATGTACTCACATCAACGTGAGTGCAAAGTGTGAATACTACTCGAATTAGAAAAGCGAGCGAATGAACTACTTAATGGATTTTCAAGCAATTTATATCTATATCTATATCTATATCTATATCTATATCTATATCTATATCTATATCTATATCTATATCTATATCTATATCTATATCTATATCTATATCTATATCTATATCTATATCTATATCTATATCTATATCTATATCTATATCTATATCTATATCTATATCTATATCTATATCTATATCTATATCTATATCTATATCTATATCTATATCTATATCTATATCTATATCTATATCTATATCTATATCTATATCTATATCTATATCTATATCTATATCTATATCTATATCTATATCTATATCTATATCTATATCTATATCTATATCTATATCTATATCTATATCTATATCTATATCTATATCTATATCTATATCTATATCTATATCTATATCTATATCTATATCTATATCTATATCTATATCTATATCTATATCTATATCTATATCTATATCTATATCTATATCTATATCTATATCTATATCTATATCTATATCTATATCTATATCTATATCTATATCTATATCTATATCTATATCTATATCTATATCTATATCTATATCTATATCTATATCTATATCTATATCTATATCTATATCTATATCTATATCTATATCTATATCTATATCTATATCTATATCTATATCTATATCTATATCTATATCTATATCTATATCTATATCTATATCTATATCTATATCTATATCTATATCTATATCTATATCTATATCTATATCTATATCTATATCTATATCTATATCTATATCTATATCTATATCTATATCTATATCTATATCTATATCTATATCTATATCTATATCTATATCTATATCTATATCTATATCTATATCTATATCTATATCTATATCTATATCTATATCTATATCTATATCTATATCTATATCTATATCTATATCTATATCTATATCTATATCTATATCTATATCTATATCTATATCTATATCTATATCTATATCTATATCTATATCTATATCTATATCTATATCTATATCTATATCTATATCTATATCTATATCTATATCTATATCTATATCTATATCTATATCTATATCTATATCTATATCTATATCTATATCTATATCTATATCTATATCTATATCTATATCTATATCTATATCTATATCTATATCTATATCTATATCTATATCTATATCTATATCTATATCTATATCTATATCTATATCTATATCTATATCTATATCTATATCTATATCTATATCTATATCTATATCTATATCTATATCTATATCTATATCTATATCTATATCTATATCTATATCTATATCTATATCTATATCTATATCTATATCTATATCTATATCTATATCTATATCTATATCTATATCTATATCTATATCTATATCTATATCTATATCTATATCTATATCTATATCTATATCTATATCTATATCTATATCTATATCTATATCTATATCTATATCTATATCTATATCTATATCTATATCTATATCTATATCTATATCTATATCTATATCTATATCTATATCTATATCTATATCTATATCTATATCTATATCTATATCTATATCTATATCTATATCTATATCTATATCTATATCTATATCTATATCTATATCTATATCTATATCTATATCTATATCTATATCTATATCTATATCTATATCTATATCTATATCTATAGCTATATCTATATCTATATCTATATCTATATCTATATCTATATCTATATCTATATCTATATCTATATCTATATCTATATCTATATCTATATCTATATCTATATCTATATCTATATCTATATCTATATCTATATCTATATCTATATCTATATCTATATCTATATCTATATCTATATCTATATCTATATCTATATCTATATCTATATCTATATCTATATCTATATCTATATCTACATCTATTTGAATGCAATTAGGAATGGCTTTTAAACGGATTCTGTGGCACGTTAAAGTTCAGGTCAAAAATGCGTTGAGCAACAATAATCAAAGTCAAATTCAATTGGCAGCAAATTAGTGCGAATATTCATAGCGTGCAACTCCCAGAGAACTCTATAAATATGTATGAGACGTTGCCTGCCCTGTCGAATGTTGCAGCGCAGCTTCAAGACTTGCAACACCAGCAGCTGTCTCTGAGGTGAGGCAAGTTTGCTTGCGGCTGCTGTGTCTGCTTAATATTCTGCACGTATTTTTGACAAGCTTGTTGCTCAATTCTGCAGCTAAACTGCAGATAGTCAGACAGAGCATGCTGCAATGAATCGGGCCTAAATCGAGCAGAACTCGAGAGTCAAATGCTGAACTGATGTTGACTTTTATGTGTTTCAATACTCGAAATTGTACCTTGAGATTCCACATCGATAGGAGTCATATTTCAAATTTCGCATTTCTCATTTCACATGCTCAAAAGTAGGCAAAACAAAATTGATGCTACACATTCACATCCTTCATGCTTGTTCCTGCTTCTGTTCCTGTTCCCTTTGCCTTCCATCGGATGCCTTTCTCTGATGCTATGCAAAATGTAAACAAACATTTGGCCACACAGACGCACACAAGAACACACACATACCACACACACACACACCTCACGCTCGGTAGTTAAGTAGACACAGGCTGGAAGTTGCCGCCGTTGCACGTGCAACAGACTGCGCAGACTCACCACAAAAGAATCTGTTCGTCGTGCCGAGTTGAGTTGAGTCGGCTTTCCATTAAAGTCAAGTTCGCATTGCAAATGGTTTTGTTTGGCCAGCTTTGGCAGTCAGTCAGTTCGTAACGCGTCGCTGTCAAAGTCGCAGTCGCAGTGTCGCAATATGTGAGCGATAAACGCGTCTCTCAATTAACTCTTCCAATCAACACGAAACTTTAGCGAAAGTTTACGAGAAAGTTTGCCAAGTTATTTTCGCACGGCAATTCATGTGTTAATAGTGACATTACGCATACGACGTGTGTGTGCGTGTGTGTTTGTGAAGTCCAAGCATTGACTGTGAAATAAAATAAAATCACACAAAGAAATAATTGCAACAAGCTGCAGTTGCAGTTACTGTGAGCATATTGTTAACGTCTGTTTGCCATTTGCTGCCACATTTAATGGCTTTGACATTGACAACTTACTAGTCCCATTGCGGCCTCGACCACGTTCACGTTCACGTCCATGTCCTCGCTGTCGTCCTCGCTCTCGTCCTCGCCCTCGTCATCGTCATCGGCGTCGCCCTCGTTCTAGTTCCCAGTGTAAATATTCATTTTTCTAGCTTGGGCACGCAGGTGCAAAAGTTGTTGCCTGCTTTTAGCATAATTAAGCCAAACCCCAGCAAACATATTTTTTCGGGGACCGCGCGACGCAAACTGCTGTTGCAAACTCTCAAGTTGCATGCCCCGTCAGTGCGTCAGTGAAAGTTTTTGTGAAAGTTAAAGCTGTGTCTTAAACTCCATCACTCCGGCCAGGACGGCATTTCTAGGTAAGTTTAGTAACTGCATCAATTGAAGTTGAGAGCTAAAAGCAGGACAACTTCAACAACACTCTGCCATTTTGCCGCTTGCAGCTTGTTTATAGTTGGTTAATTGAAGTCAAGAGGTTGCAGGTGGCAGCTAGACTGCCCCCAAAAATGTTAATTGAATTGCATTTTTAAGTGTTGAGTGCTTTTGGTTTGTTGAGCTCTGAAATCGTGATGCGCTTTTGACCGGCCATCAACGAGTCTCAATTCATAATTGAGTTCATTCAAAAATAACTTGAAATTTTAAAAAGAATTTCATTACTTCGTTTTTATAAATAGATTATTGATTTTACAGGTGATAGCTAGAGAACAAGGATGATTTCCGATAACTATATTGAGTTAATTTTTACTT
This sequence comes from Drosophila niveifrons, assembly GCA_035046325.1. Taxonomy (NCBI): domain Eukaryota; kingdom Metazoa; phylum Arthropoda; class Insecta; order Diptera; family Drosophilidae; genus Drosophila; species Drosophila niveifrons. The sequence continues at coordinate 993,645 of JAWNOC010000025.1, forward strand.
TTATAGAAATATAACCAAAGTGTGATTTTTCTGAGAAGAACTTTGAACCTTTTGCTGGAAATTTGGTATATTTTGAACACTGTGAAATATTTCCAATGTAGTACTTTATAGATACTAGGGTGTTTATTTTCTGAGAATAAAACTTAGTATCTTCTTCTGACAATTTGGTATATTTTGAACTCTGTGGTATATTTCGAATGTAGATACTGGGGTGTTTTTTTCTGAGAGGAGGTTAGTACCTTTTTTTTTGACAATTTGGTATATTTTGAACTCTGTGGTATATTTCGAATGTAGTACTTTATAGATATTGGGGTGTTTTTTTCTGAGAGGAGGTTAGTATCTTTTACTGACAATTTGGTATATATTGAACTCTGTGGTATATTTCGAATGTAGTACTTCATCGATACAGCAAATATGTCCTTTAGTAGAATGTATTATTATATAATTCGGTATACTTTAATCGAATATTATAAAATTATTACGGAGTAGTTCACAGTCGAGCAAACTCGACTGAAGCTTGTCTTGAATTTTGTTTTGAATATTCCTTGAAGTTTTTTCAATTCTAGAATTTCCAACGCTTTAAATTCTTAATTAAATACTTAACTTTTGCCATTAGTACTATTGTTATGTTTATTGCCAACTATTATGCAGAGTTCACTTTTGTCTGCTCCAATTTCCATTGCTTCATCTCGATAAAACAGAATTATACTTATCCATAGCAAATCTCTTAAAAGTGTCTGCATTCTGGTTTTTGAATGAGATGAGTCTACTTTTAACTTAGACGTTGTACTCGCATGTAAACAAAGCCTAAATGGCTTAAACGATTTGGCAGATGATGAAACTGCTGACAACTGATGCTGATGTCGATGGCGATGGCGATGCCGTGGCCAATGTTGATTTTTCGATTGACTTCAAGGCCTCAGTTTCGGTATCGTTGGCGTCTAAGTCTTAGTTACACCGAGAAGAGAAAAGTTCTCAAGTGGCCAAGCGAAAAGCGTAGAATTAAATTAAAAAACACGAAGCGAAAAGAAAGAACAGAACAGAAAAGAAAGCAAAAATAGGAAAGCGAAAGAAAAACGACGCATGTGCAAATAAAAAGGGCTTCAAATTCAATTGAAGTGGAGCGGGGCAGGGAAAGGAGGCAAGGGAACAAGGTGGGAGGTCGGGGGCTGGGGACATAGGCCCCACGCACAATAGTTAAGCGGAAATGAACGTCCCTGGGGCCCAGGGCATGGAAGTGTGTCAAAGTACGTTTGGAATTGAAGGAATCAATCGAAGAAGACGAAACCCAAACAGCCCCCGGCCATATAATAGGTGTGTGTGTGGCAGGGGGGCGTGAGTGGGAGGAAAAAGAACTCGTCAAACGAAATCGAAATGGAACTCAAGCAAAAACTACTTTGTTTGCGATTAGCACTTGGCCGGTTTTCTAAGGGAAAGCGAAGCGAAGGGAATGGGGATGAGGGGAAGGAGTCTTGAACTCTTGAGCGTCACTTGGCTGCCGTAGTGCAAAGGGGGCAAGGGGGAGGTTGAAATGAAATGTGTGTCAATATATTGATTGAATAATGGTCTACATATTGACAAACAACTCAAAAGGCACTCGACAGACTCACAGACGACTGTCGACTGGCTGGGAAAACCAGCCAAACGACTTGACAGACAACTAGAGACGATAGACGTTAGATGATGCGATATATTCGTATGTTGACGGGCCTAGGGGCATAGAGGACGCCCAACTCCCAACTCCCAGCAACAATAAAGAGGAAACGGAAACGTTGCCCAAAGAGAGCAAAGCGTATGTGAATATGTCAAATAGGCAAATGCAAAGTGAGTCGTAGTCGCACATCAAAAGGCATTTCGAGTGCGTCATCAATGCAAAGCAGCTCGCAAAGATGAAGATGTTGTTCCAGATGAAGATTGAGCATCGAGCTTCGAGGGATGCCCAAGACATTTAGGGGGGCGTGTCTGAAACACGTGTTCCTTTAATTAGATAAAGTTTGTTTGCATTACAAACATACTGGCAGCAATTTGCCATTTCCTCCACTTCAACTCCAACTCCAACTCCGATACCAACTCCAACTCCAACTTCAGCTCAAACGCTGTCAATAGCAACGCCTGGCTGTTAACTTTTTCTGCGCACTGTATTCCCTAGCGGAAAAAAAGTTTCTCTTGGACACCGCACCCGGCATCTGCCGCAGACCCCGCGCCACTTTGGGCCATGATTGACAGACGCACGTCTAGTTAAATAAAAAAGAAATACAAACACCCACAAAAAAAAAAAAAAGTTATGAAAATAAAAATAAAATAGAATATAAAGTACTTCTAGCAGAGTGAAGCAAAATACATATATAAATATATATACCATATATATAAAAATATGTATATTAACGTATATAATTTCATTGAATTCTGCGCTATGCAAAAATATGCTGAAGGGAAAATTTTTGCTCATTTGCGTGACATTTTCACATCGCAGCGTAGACTTTTCTTTCTTTCTTAGCAATTTTCCGCTTTTGCTGCTCCACAGCAACAACCTTACATAAATTATTTCTATTTGTATTTGATTTTCTTATGTATTTGCTTCTCTGATTTAAAGTTGCTCGAAATTGCAGTAGCAATATCCTTAAAGAGCTCTTTATGAATAGCAAATTAAATTGGAGGATTATTCATCTTTTTATACCCGCTACACAGGGGGTATATTTGAATATAGAACAGTATCAAGATACAAAATATATCTTTCGATACATTTTAGTATTTTTGCGGTATATTTTTGGTATAGTTGTAAACAGTAAACAGTGAACAGATTCATCTTTTTATAACCGCTACAAGTAGTACAACATCTATATACAAAATATAGCTATTGGTATATTTTAGTATGTTTGCGGTATATTTGTAAAATATGTGAATTGACATATTCATTTTCAGTTTGTACTTGATACCCATAGTTTATAGTTTGAACGTGGTATTAGCTCCAAATACCAAATAAAGCTCTTGGTATATTTGTGGGGTATATTTGTAGAATATTTAAATTAACAGATTATTTATATTTTTATACGCACTTCCTATTATTTACCATTTCATATACTATTTGGTATATTTTAGTATATATGCGGTATATTTTCGGTATATTTTTGTAGAATATGGTTTCGTAGAAAATGTGCTAGTGAGTAACTCACTGTCGAGCACACTCGAAAGTAGCTCTTATACTTTTTTTCCTCCCTTTCCTTCACATTATTTAAATTCTTTATTACATTTCGAGCATACAGCGCATCTTCCTTGATTGGGGCTGGGCTGAGGGCTTTGTCCCATAATCTGTATTTAAGCCCAGGCAAAATCCAAGCATCATTTTATGATGCATTATTTAAAGTACTTTTTAATAAATTCTCTCATTTGTTTTTTGCTATTAATAGCACAAAGGAAAGCGTTGTGTGTGTGAAAATTTCAAGGCTTTCCTTTTTGCTTTTGGCTCTCTTTTTGGGTCCCTTTGTTCCGAGCATGCAAGGCGCACACTTGTTGTTAATTAAAAGCTCACAAAAGTAGGTAACATGCATATAACAAGGCTTACACACAGCCACACACACACACTCATACAATGTGGCACACTCGAATATATACACACACAGTTGCACACACACTCCTCTCAATTGTTGCACATATTAATTTGTGTGCGGCGGCGGCTTTCAACGTGGCCGCCTTTTGTGTTGGCTTTAGCTGGCTGGCACTTTTCTTCATTTTGGCCAGGCGACAACAATGGGAAATGACAACAATGAAGGCCAGCAATGCACATAAACTTGCTGAACAAACACAAGCAAAGTACGCCGCAACAACAACAACAGCAACAACAGCAACAAAGACACACAACTACAATTGCACAGAGCCACAGAGCCAAAGAAATAAAACACACTAACACAAATCTTTATTTAAGCATAACAAAAACATCGCCTTCAATGCTACCCAACTACGGTTTCTCAAATACCAAGAAAACCTTCCCATCCTTTTCCATCGTTTGCCCAAAATTCTCTATCAAAAAAAAAAACAAAAAAATGGAGTGAAAGGAGAGAAAAAATTAGAACAGCAAAGCGCCTTAGGATGTGCAACACATAAAACTTCGGCTTCAATGGCAGCCAACAGCCAACAGCTAAGAGCTAACGGGAAAGAGCTAACCAGACCAGCAACTGAAGCTCGATTCAGAGCCAAAGTCAGAGCCAGTTTATGCGGTCGATTGTGTGTGGGTTACAGCTGGAATTACCAACACTTGGTTTATGCGTAGCACGATATCATGATAATGTTTTTCTTCGATGTGGCATGCAGGGAATTGACTACTTGTATATATAAAAAAAAGATTGAATATCAAATACATTACAATGAGTATTAATTTTATAAGTTTGCTGAATTTTAATTTCAATACTTTGCTATTCATAAGTTTTCCGTTTATAATGAACTTTAGTACTTTTGCTTTGTTCATAAATTGTGAAGTTTAATTTTGAAGAATGGTATTTGAGTTGTTGATTAAATGCAGTTTTAATTTTTACTAAATAAAATAAAATATCTACACCTAAATTCGATTACTTTGTCACACTGTTTTTTTTTTTTGTATTATCTGTTTATCATGTTTACATTTTTAATCACTGCTAATTACATTTCCAATATCGAACAACTCCATAGATCAATATAGACTTTGTATTTTAAGTATTTACTAATTTTTGGTATAATATAAAAATATGGTTTTATTGGATCTCTAGTATCTCATTCATATTTTAGTATTTCTCCGTATATTTGCCGTATATTTTAAGAATATGGTCGTTTTCTTTTTTAATTAATTTAATATGTAATTATGTGCTACATATTGAGATCAATATTTAAGTAGAGTCAACCCCAGTAATAATCGGTCATCTCTCCTAGTGAAAGACTTTTTCAATAATGTGTGTTTCTAAAACAAATTCGACTTTTTTGGGCGGAGAACTTTTTTTAAACCATTTGGGAAATTAAATTATGTAAAGCCTCTTTTGAATACATTTCTGGTAAACATATACAGCTAAATGTAAATATGAAAAAAGGGATATTTCAGATACATATTAACGAAAAACAAGTATTAAATATTATATAATTAAAAATAATATAATTTGATTATTCTTAAAAATATTAGTGTATATATGTTTCGTAAACGTTAAAAATTCTAGTTCATTGTTGTTATGACATTTGTAAATGCAACAAATTTTAATAAAATAATTTATTATAAATTATGAAAATGAAATGGAAACGTAAGGTGTTATTTATTCTACAAAGTTCTTCTAAAGCAAAATAATTCAATGGCAAGTTTAGGAGATTTCAGCCAGCAAAGTTTTAACCATACTATTTTTGTTTTTATATTCCGAATTTGATGAACGAATGAAATTAATATTTTACAATTTAAATTTATTCTTATTGTACAATACATTCAAAAGACCATGATATATTCTTGTATTACACTTTTTCCCACATTTTGTAGTTGTTCTATTTAATTCAATACTCTTAATTTATGTCAATCATATCGATTAAATACATGTATTTCAAGTTTTTCAATGTGCGCTTCTTATGACAAGCAATGGCTAGAATAAGTCAGCGTATAACAAGTATTTAATCCCATAAGCCAATTGGCTAGTGGACTCAGAGGTTTCGCGACGAAGGCTGCTCGAAAGTAGGTTAGCAGTGGTTACCATGATCTCTGTCTGAGCATGCTTTAACACGCATAAACGTGTCATGTACTTAACGTACAACGTGCAGTCAATGCTGCTTTTGCTGCCGTTGCTGTTGCTGTTGCATGAGTGGCAAGCAGCAGTGGCAGTGGCAACAAACAGAATGGGAAAACGGCACCCAACGGCTTCAAGTGACGTCTATGGGCGGCCATTTCCGTTTCAATGTCTCTCCGTTTAGTCCGATGGCTGTTAAGCCATTTTCTGGGCCGAATTGGCAGTCAACTTTAAACTTGGCTGAGTGAGTCTTTCTAATGCGAATAACGGCATCAGACGCAGTCTCAGCCAACGCTTGCAGCCTATATACGAGCTAAGTTAAATGTGTATATGTGTGTATCTTGTGTGTGGTAAAGTTTTTTCTATCCTCCCAAAGAGAGGAAGGAGGAGTAGCAACTGCCAACGGGCAAAAGAGGCTGCCAAAAAGTTTTGCCTCGCAAACTTTTCTGCATATATTTTCCCCACAAAACGGAAGCTTGTTTTTCATGTCTGTTGGCGTATTTCGTTGCGTTGCGTTCCGATTCGGTTTTCCATTTTCTCTCTATTTCGTTGGCATTTTAAATGCTTTAATCGCAATTTATCAAATTGGAAAATAAAAGGGCTCGAGTCCCGAGCAAAAGTTTTTGCTAGTTTCCGAATATATTTTTCGGGGGCATTTTCTAAGCGTTTAATTTGTCAACCATTTGCTTAGTTAAAAGTTTTCTGGCAACACGACAGCAATTTACACAGTCTACAATTATTTGTATTCGTATTTTTGTGTATTTGTATTTGCAGAGTGGGCGGTGGAATAGTAGTAGTCAGCATGCTGCCAAGTGCCAGAAGCTCAAAACGAACTCATTCAGCGGCAGCCTAAAGACCGAGCAATGTCCAAGCAGCCGACATGTCCATATCGGAAAGGAATACGCCCAGCCATGGGGCAACGCCCTCGCATCATCGTCAGCATCATCGGCCACCGGACGTTGAGGAGGCGCTCTCCTCAATGCTCTGGACACCCTATGAGCGCTCCACGCCCACGGCCAGCTCCTCGGATGAGGACGATGACGATGAGCGGCTCAATCGCAAGTTGCGCAAATCGCAGAGCAACTACGAGACCAGCCGGAGCACTGCCCTAAGCCACATATTGCCACCACTTCCATTGGAAACACCGCCAGCAGCAGCAGCTGTAGCATCAGCACAGCATCACAGCAGCAGCTCTTCCCGTGCCTTTTCCCAATTTTAGTTTAAGCAGCGGATGCGCCTTCGAGGCAGCCAAGACGAGTCGAGCTGGGGGCGGCGGCGGCCATCGGAATCGCTACTCGTATCCATCCTACTACGGCAGTCCGGCGCACACACTCACCCAATGGTGTTCCTCGGCGGCCACGGCCATCAAGGAGCCGCCCTCGTATGAATCCCTCTACGAGGCCAGCGTCTCCAGTGTGGGCGCGGCCAGGGCGAGCTTGGCTCGCGTCCAGCCGAACAATCTACAACAATGTGATAGATCGCAACGATCCCGAGCAGCAGCAGCAGCAGCAGCAGCAGCTGAAGCAGCAGCAACAACCACTACAACTGAAAAAGATGATGACGATGATGATAAGATTGATGATAATGATGATCAACTAACGGCAAATGTTCCCGCTGAGCGTTTGGTGCGCTCCTTCACCGATGACTACATATCGCAGGTGAGTCGAGTAATCAAATCTACTATAATAAATATAGTAGTTAATATTTATGTTACTGGGTTAATATCATTGCTAATCAGGTTTACTTATAATACATATATAGTAGATAATATTTATTTCTATTGCTAAGCAATATAACTTAGGAATGATATTTTTGATTTATTCATGTTCGCCATAACATCTTTGAAATATTTTTACTACCACTACACAGAATTAATAAATTCTAGATTTATTTTTCTGTAATTTCAAATTTTTTCGATATAAAAAAAACGAAATCTTGTAATTTCAAAAGATTTCAGTCTAAGAAATAGAACTATTTCTGATCAATATAACTTAGGAATGAAATTTTCAATTTACGTTTCATTACATTTATTTATAATATTTTTACTACTACTACACAGAAAAATCCCTTGCAATTAAAAAAACATTAAAAGATTTTAATCTAAGAAATCATACATTGCTAATCGATATAATATTATCAATTTATCCATTTTCGATATAACGTCCCTACAATATTTTTCCTACGACTTTGCAGAAAAAATAGTGAGTTTCTAAATACTAGAATATTATTATAATATTTATGATGTTTACGATTTAAAAAAAAAACGAAATCTTGAAATTAGATTTTAATTTAAAAAAGAAAAGAAAAGAAAAAATAATATGATTTCAATCTAAGAACATCTTAGTTTGAACATTTTCGATCTATGAAACTAGATTTCAATCATAAAACATTCTGAAAAATCATTGCAAACTTAAAAAGCATCCAAAATTTACTCATAACACCAAAAGTGATTTACAAGAAAGAGAAAATATTTGTAAATCACAATATTATCATTTATTAATGACATAGAATGCACATGAAATGTTATTTTTAAGCAGAAATTTAGGTCAAAAATTAAAAATAATGGCCGTAATGTTAGTCTTGTTTATTTTGTAAGTAAATATCAATATCAAACGATTTGTTTTACTCAAAATTGAATTATAATATTAATATATGCAATAGCTAAGAGATATAATGCAGTTCACAAACATAACTTTTAGGAATAAAAATTGCACAGCATAAAGTTGAGTAAGTTAACATTCATTATAAAAAATGTTAGCTTCATGTAACTCAGCTCAATTCATTGTTCTATTTATGGTGAAGTGCACCGTGTGGCATAAAGGTCCCATAAAATTGTCACCTCGGTGGCGCCGCAAAACGCCAACTGCACGCACTTAGACGCCTAATGTGGCGCCATCAAATTTGATGTCAAGGCTGATGTGTATTATGTTAGGGAGAAAGAGAGCCCTTATCGAGTCCCCCCCATTGACAGCTTCTGCAGTCGATAAGAGCTAATGTTTCACTTAGGCCCTTGAGTGCCCGCGACTTCGATAAGAGAGTGCCAGATGTCGTCTAGCATCAGCATCGACCAACGACATCGGCATCGACATCGACAACGGCATCGACATTGGCATCGTTCAAGCAATTGGTAATTGGTATCGGTTCGCTATCGGTTTAACCAGAGTGCAAAGTGTGCGATGAGTGTGTGAGTGTGTGAGTGTGTGTGTGTGGGGGGTGTGTGTGTTCTGAGGCTCGTTCCGTTATGTTCGAAATGAGAATGAGGGCTTACAATATACTCGGAAATATGCATTTACATTTATTTTCTATGCTCTTATCACACATACATTGTACATATTTGTTGGTGCGCAAGCGGAATGGAAAATTAACCGCAAAGCAAAGAACAAAGAACAAAGGCGAAACTAAACAGAGTAAGAGAGTACAAATATATTTAAATAAACGATAAATATGTCGACAATGTGTGCCAGCTGCCCCCCTTCCCCCAACCCCATCGAAGTACATATAGGTAATATTTAGTACAGGGCTCAGTGTCGCAAAGAAGGGGTTGCAATCGATTGACAGACTGCGCTATAGGGGTATTCAAGCGCATAATTATACTATGTGCATAAAATATATTCAACCCGTGAGCGAACTTATGGCGCACACTGTACTGTATCAATAGAGTGGACAAGCGACACGTAATTATCGCACATAACCTCTAAAAATATATAGAAAGCTCATGACAAAACGTTAATTATAAAGCTGCACTCAGGCACCGTTGCAGTAGACTGGTTTGGTACATTTTTTTTGGGGCGGGCGCCAGCGATTGCAACTAGCGACAACAATCACTGGCAGCAAATCGCAGCCACATTGCACACATAGAGAGTGAACAAAACAAACGACAACAATATTAATAACAATGGCAATAACAAGAGCAACAACATAAACAGAACTCAAGAGCAGCACCTAGAACAAGAACAAGTCAGCAATAAAACAACAACTGGTGATAGCAGTTTGAGCTAACAGTAAATCACATTATATTTCTGTGACGTAATTAATGCAAGTAACACAGCGTAACATAATTAGAACCCAAGCTCAAACACACTCACCCACACACACATATGGGGACCCATAAAGCTCTCATGATGCGGATAAGGATTTTGGGGCGATTGTGTGTGTGTTTATGTGTGTGTTTGTGGAAGGGGTCACACTAGGGTGCTATTAGAGATGGACTGCTGCTGCAGTATAAACAATTGTAGAAGCGAGTAAAAATTAATTACAATCTCAGTTCTTAATTATAAAGTGCGGCCCAAGTCTCAGCGGTCGTCAGTCAGTAGAGCTTTAGTGTTTTTCTTTTTGCTTTGCGCACTTTTTTCGTGCTCTTAAAACTCTCAATTAGCAGTTTTAATGCATTAAAGCTTTTTGTCACGTTAAACTCACGACATGCGCTCAGCTCTAATACAGACGCACTCATCTGTGTGGGCATTAGAGCGAAGAGAGAGAGAGAGTGCGAGAGTATGTCATGCAGCCACAACAACAATAGCAATAACTTTATCAGCAAGCATGCAGACGCCAGGCAGGGATACAACAACAGCTAACAACAACAGCACTTCAATTACTTGTGACGATTTTATGTTTATGCGTTGGCTTAATTAATTCAATTAAGCGCACATTTATGCGCCTGCTGGATTGTGAGCTTGAGCTATTCTTGTTACTCTTAGAGCTGTGTATATCCTCGGGATTTGACTTGGTCTGTGTGTGTGTTGCTGCCTGTCACCTTTTTTTTTTGTTATTTTGGTCACCAGCTAATCCCCCGGCAATTAACATTAATTAGCGCTTGAAACTTAAATCTTGTCATTTGCTTAATGCAAACTTGACGTTTTTTGCGTCTTTCCCTCTTTCTATTTATTCGTCTCTTCTTTCTTTCTTTCTTTTGCAGAACTGCGCATTATACAATCCAGCAATAAACGACACACAAAAAGTAACGGCAACAACACAAAGGCCAACAACGACGACGAATGCAAGATCACAACAAAGTGCAGAAAATCAAAGCGACAGCAGAGCGAATTGCATTATCAATGAAAACAGCGACAACAATGTTGACGATGCACAAGAAATTGCAAAAACTACAACAACAACAACAACTGCAAACGAGGAAACAGACGCTGCTTCGGTCGCCGTCTCTGCTGCTGCTGTAGTTGCAGTGCAGGTCAATCAACCTGTTTCCTGTGCTGCAGTCAAAGCACCAGCAGCGCTCAATCGCACTCTCAGTCTCAGTCAAAGCCTCAGTCGCAGTCGCAGTCGAAGCCACAGTCGCAGTCGCAGTCACTGTGTCAGCGACCAAGAGCAGGCAGGCAGCAGCGCAACAACAACAGCTGGTGAGAGTGGAAACATAACAGCGAATGAGAGAGCAAGCACAACAGCAACTGAGAGAGCAAGCACAACAGCAGCTGAGAGAGTGGCGCTGTTGGCCAGCGCTGATGAGCGGTGCTCAACAGCGATCAGTCTCTCGAGTTCGTTCGGCGCGTGCACAACAGATGCGTATAGCAACGGCAGTTATTGCAATTACAACAACACATTGTCTTCGTGGTTGTCGCGGGGGCGCTACAACAACAATAACAGCAACAATACGTCGAGCAGTGTCAGCGCCAACGCCAACGGCAGCGACAACGCTAGCAGCAGCGACGCGCTGCGGCCCAACAAATGTTTGGCAGAACTCGAACGTTTGTATGCCGAATTTCGCGCGAGTGAAAGTCTCTTTGAGCATCGCTTGAGTCAGTCGCAAGTTGATAGCGATAACGATAACGATAGCGATATCGATATCGAAACGACGATGCGTTTGAATGTGGCTGCTGAGTTGCCGCCTGCAGGAACAGGAACGGGAACAGCAACGGCAACAGCGACTGCAACGGCAGCAACACAAACTGCAAATGGCAACAGCAGCGTGTTTCTAAAAGCCAGCAATGACTGCAATGACAGTGACAACAACAATCAGGCCAAAATAGCCGTTAGCAGCATTGCAATAACGCCCGCAGCAACCAAATCCTGTCAAAGGCAGCCAAGTCTAACGATACAAGTGAACAACGGCAACAGCAGCAGCAACAACAACGGCAACAATTGTGTCGCTTCGCCCACGAGTACAACAATTGCAACAGCAACGCAAGAGCCAAGTATTCTCAACAATAACGGCGTTTGTGTTGTAAACTGTAATTACAGCAACAACAACAGCAACAACAGCAACAACAACAACAGCAGCATTGTTGCTATTAATAATTGTGCGGCAGCGTCGAAAGTGTTTAGTGCAAGTGTCCAAAATAAGCTCAATAATAATGCGCATGTGGATGTGCAACATGTTGCTGCCACCGACAGTAGCAGTGGCAGCAGTGTCAGTGTCAGCGCCAGTGAAAATTCGATTTCGAATTCGAATAATCTAAATAATAATAATAATAATAATGCAAATGCTAATGCAAATGGCAATGATAAGAGCAATGTGAATGTGAATGTGTCCAGTGCTAATAACAGTGTCAAAGTAATCAATGTTAATGCAACGCCTCCGCAACGCACTTTCACCTCAACCGAATGCCAAACCGATGATCTTACTAACAACAACAGCAATAACAACAATAACAATAACAATGAGGACAGCAGCAATTCCCCTCAGCAACAGCAACAATTGCAGCAGCAACAGCTGCGCACACGCGAGCAACGTCGTCGGGAGCGTCGCGAGCGGCGGCAACAACAACAGAGCAACAACAACAACAACAGCAGCAATTGGCACCGCAGCATCCGCGACGATTGCATGTGGAGCGTCACTCGCCACCGCTGCATCCACCACCTCCCCACTTGCATCATCCGCATCCACATGCACATCAGCATCCCCATCCTCATCCCCATCCGCATCCGCATCCGCATCCACATGCCCATCCGCATCCCGCAGCATTGGGATTAGCGCGTGCTCTATTGCCCGACATCCTGCACAGCCATTATCCGCCTCCGTATAGCGCTTTGCCGGGTGGTGGGCCACCCCCTTTGCCACCCCCTCCGCAGGTGGCTGCCCCGCTGCCACCGCCGCCGCCTCCTCCGCAAGCGCCAGTGCCAATGCTAACGCCAGTGATATCGACGGTTCCGCTGCCGGGCGCCGCTCCGCTGATGAGTGATGGACGCTTCACGTTGCCGCTGCCCATCATGCGCAGGTGAGTCTCAATTCAATTCAAATTTCCCCCCCCCACTCCAATTTCTATGCCCAATTCCAGTTCCCATTTGCCAGTTGCTGTAGCTCTTTGTAACGTTTGTACGTCAGCTACAGCTTCAGCTTCAGCTTCAGCCTCAACTCTCACCTCTGGCATCATCGATCACTTCAATGCCCATTTCCATTTTCATTCAAGCGCTCCTTTGTCTCAGCTTTCGTGTTTCATGTTTATACCCAGCAATAGCTTTGTGTTGGGTGGTTGAGTTCGTTAGAAGAGATGCGAATGAGTTACAAGAATAGTTTAACATAGTTTCAGGCAATGCAAGGATGAATACGAAAAGTTATTTTATTAATTTTGCAAGTTAAATTACTTCTTAAAGAATGAAGGAATTGCAAGAGTGATTTAATTTATAAGAACTATTTAATTCAACTGACTGAAGAGTTTCTAAAGATAATAATAATAATAATAGTTTAAACATCTTTTTTTATGAAACAAAGTGAATTTTATATAGTGTTCTTTTCTTTAAATAAAAAAAAATATACAAAAATAAATAATAAATATATATTTTATATTACATTCCTTACTCTGCTTTTCGTTTACATATTTTTGATATATTATTTTTGGCTTTTAATACAGACACAGTTTTATTTAACGTAAAGCAGAGAATAATATGTAAAATAAAAGAGGAAATGACATCTATGTAATCATCTATGGTAGAAAAATATTGAATTAAATTATTAATTAGTTATTATTATCAACAAATAATTACTCAATTTTTGTACATGAGTTAAATAATTGAATAATTTTATTGAAAATTTAATTATAATTTAATACTAAATAAAGTAATTCAGTAACTTATCAATATTTCACTTAAAAATGAAGTATTTATTCGCTTAACTTAAATCTTTTCAAAGTGCATTGCATTCATTAATATTATTAAATTATTGAAATGTATTCATGCATAATTTTATTCAATAACTTATTTAATGAACAAAATAAAAGACCTAATCGATAATTCAATATTTGTTTGCTTAACTTAAATCTCTTCAAAGTGCAGGGTATTGCTAGATGTTATGGAATTATTGAAAATTGATGATGCTTAATTTCATTTAATAATTCAACTAATGCACAAAATTTAATTTTACTTAAATCTTTTCAAACCGCAAACTGAAAATTATTGATGCTTAAATTCATTCAATAATTTGAACTAATGTACAAATCATACTACTTCACGAAAATTCAGTATATATTCGCTTATGTTAAAATTTTTCAAAGTGCAGGGTATTTCAAGTTCGAGTTTGCACAATTAAGTCAATTCATGTTTCATGTTTGCTTTTGGTTTTGCCTTAGCTTTTCTTCTTCTTTTGCTTCGTCTTCGTCTTCTTGTTATAGCTCACTGTTGCTATTGTCGTTGTCGTTGTTGTTGTTGTTGTTGCTCATGTCTATTTCGACATTTTCTATTACCGCACATCGCTTTTTTTTGCTTTTTGCCATTCGCCGTTTGCCGGCCCAGTCATGTGTCTTCCTGTTTCGTGTTAGACTTCGGCTGAGACTGCGACGACGACGGCGACTGAGGCAGAGACTGAGACAGAGACAGAGACTGAGACCCGGCAGGGTAGACATAGACATTATAATGATGGTAATTTTGATGTCAGTAACAAATTTCTTGCTTGATTTGACGCTCGAGAAACCGAACCGAAAAATCCCAAACCTAGTCGAAAGTCTAGACCCAAAACTCATCCCCAAACATAAACCAAACCCAACCCAACTCGACCTGAACTGAACTGAACTTGGATAGAAGAGAAGAAGGAAGCCCAACTGCTTGGTGTAAAAATTAATTTCTTAGGTTGACAGCACTTCTTGGAAATTCAAGGAAAAAATATAAAATAACAAGAGCTCTAATTTAAAGTTGATGTTAAGAGGTCGTTGTAATTATTTTCGGTGTGTGTTACGTTGAATTTTTATTTTTGGTTAGCTTTTCGCTGTTTCTCTTTATTCTGTTCTGTTCTGTTCTGTTCTATAACTCATTTCGGTTATAATGAGTTTTGGTTTATCTGTAATTGCAGATCTTAAATCATAGTTTTGCTCAGGTACAAAAGCGTCTCTGTACAATAAGCTAACAAAACCGCAGAGTGTGTGAGAGAGAGAGAGAGTGAGAGATAGATAAGATAGATATAGTTGCTATATATGGTTCCTAGTAATTTTCCCACGCATTTGTACAAGTATTACTATAAATATTTATATCTATAGTTGCGACAACAGCAAAGGAACCAGTTTTTCTCACAACTGCACGAAAATTATGATTGTATCTGTATCTGAATCAGTCAGTCAGTATCTGTGCTCGCTTTTTATATCTGTAAATGTATCTGTACCTGAATCGCAATCTGAAGTCAGCTGGATGTGCCGCACTCGAAAAACATCTCCTATTATATTCGTGTATTCTCGTTGTATATATAAAGCACGCCTCTGAGCGTTTGACATTTGACGATGACGCTGCCAATTTGCAGTTGAGTCAAGAGCAAATCGTGTTTCTGAATTTTAATTGTGTTTTATCTATTGTATAATTGCAAAACTATGTCAAGCTAAATTGTTTTGCGTCTCTCTCTCAGCTGCTCTGTTGTTCTTCCTATAATTGTTTTGCGGGGCGTGTTTAGCTTTGATTATTGCATATTGAGGAGTTAAAAGGCGATGCAAATGTTGTTGATGCACAAATTAGTATAAGCAAATGCAATGACAATGAATTTTAGCGTGAAATACTATATAAAGAGAGTCGATCTGGCCTCATTTGTGAGTGAAATTTCTAACACAAAGGGAAGCTGCAGTGACAAACTCGATAATTTATAGACGCTTCCTGTTTACTTTGTTTCTGAGCTACAGTTCATATTTCTTTATAGCTGATAAATGTGACTGAGTAAACAAGAGAAAAGCAAGTAAGAAAGCTATAATCGAGTTTGCTCGACTTTTGAATAACACAAAAATACTTCGGTTTTTTTTCTCAAAATATACCAAATCAATATACCGCAAAATACTAAAAATATACCAAATTTGTGTATATGGTATGATATGACACTTGATATTATACGATAGCGTGCAAAATATACTAGATAGTATAAACGATAAACCTTTAGTAAGTAGGCGTTTTTGCCCACACAAAAGTATTTGCTTAATAACTACAAGAAGTTTTATGTCATCGCAACAAAATATTCAAAAATTCATAAAGACTATAACATAAGAAATGCTGTAAAAAAAAATTACAGCTCTATCTCTTATAGTCTCTGAGATCCAATGTTTTATACGGACAGACGGACAGACAGACAAACAAACGGACATGGTTATATCGTCTCTGCTGTTGACGATGATCAAGAATATGGGGTCGGAAAAGCCGCCTTTTACCTGTTACATATATTTTCTGCCCTTCTACCCAATGTGTAGAGGGTATAAAAAGAAATTCCTTATCTTAATAGACTTCTTACTGCCCGCTCTGCCAAAAGCGAACTCATCGAACTGCTCTCGAAATCTGCTTTGACCGTAAATCGCGTCTTTTATCTGCAATTTCGGCACCTTCAACCTTCGCTCCAAATTAACATGCTCTTACACAATGTGTTCGGCTTTTACTTACTTTTATTTTTTTCTTTTTTTTTTTGGCGAAAACCAAAGAAATAAAAAGGTGTAAAAAGCGAAAGTTATTTACAGGGATCAGAGCCAAGAGAGATAAGAGAGAGAGAGAGAGAGGGGAAGTCGATTGTTGGGATTGGGGCAGGTTGGATATGGATGTGGATGTGGACGCCTGGCTGAGCGTGCATAATCTTTAAATCATTAAATAACAACAACAACAACAGCAACGAGAAGAAATTACAACAGTCCCAAAATGAAAATGAAAAATGAAAACAACACAACGACAACAACAAATAATAAAAATAAAAACAGCGAGCAATAAAAAGGAAACGTGATGCTGAACTCACGTTGCACGGCAGAAGAGACTGAGAAGAGACTACATATAAATCGTTGTAATCATTTTTTATGTTCGTTCGTTGTTGTTGTTTTTTCCTTTCATAGGATTTAATTTTTTTTTTGTATAGTATTTTTTGTTGAAGCATGCGAAACAAAAGAGCAAAGAAAACAGCGTGCCCAGTAATAAAATCACTTTGGCAGATACAGCTAAAGATACTTTTGTACAGCTGTAGATACATCTCTACATCTACCTCCAAACATCTATAGATACAGCTACAGATACAAATGCTAAGACTCGCTTTGAGTTGAGTTTCAGTGTCAGTCACAGTCTCAGTCTCAGTCTCAGTCTCAGCTGAGTGCAAGTTTTCGGCTACTTTCACTTTCGCATTTTGTATCTGTATCTTAAGTGGGGAAGCTTGTGCCTGGGCCAAGTTATCATAAATTTTTTGGCCTGCACAAACTCACATGCATATATCGTATATATCGTAAATCAAAAATGTAATTCAGTTAAGATCATTAGATGCGTGTATTTCATACTAATTATGGCACTTTAGCTAATTACGTGCTGCGTTGACGTTGTTTTGGGCATTGAGGCGTCTGACACTGAAAAAAATACACACAGTCAACAGCAACAACAACAAAAGCGACAACTGCAGCAGCAATAAAAAAACAAGAAACCGCGTGCTAAGCTAACCGGTTTTTTGAGGCGAGTGTCAAATTGCGAGTCCAAAGACCCAAAAAAAAGCAAAAAAAAAAGAAAAATTTGCATACAGCAAGAAAAAGAGTGCA
Source organism: Drosophila niveifrons (assembly GCA_035046325.1). Lineage (NCBI taxonomy): Eukaryota > Metazoa > Arthropoda > Insecta > Diptera > Drosophilidae > Drosophila > Drosophila niveifrons. The sequence continues at coordinate 1,011,277 of JAWNOC010000025.1, forward strand.
AAAGTATCTGCAAGATACGCGCCTGAAATCGATGGATGATTCAACTTTTTTGTTCAGCAACAAGCAACAACGAGCGTTCAAAATGCAAAAAGCTAAAGCTAAAGCAGCTAAGCAGCAGCAGAGCAACTGAAAACCAGATTTCACTCGAGCCAACAACAACAACAACGGAAAACAAACCGAGTTTCAAGTTGCAGAACGCTGTTGTTGTTGCTGTTGTTGTTGCTGCCTCAAAATGAACTCTGAGCGGCACCTCGATCTCTCTATGAATGTGTGAGTATGTGTGTGTGTTGCTGCTTTTGTATTTGTACAAGTTTGGTAACTTGCAACATTTGGTGGCTGCCGCTGATGCGCTGCTGTTGCATCTCCTGTTGTCGCCTGACACACTTTTTGGTCTAGTTCGCTAGGCCAGATCGCATTTTACAGTTCTGAGTTGGGCTTGGGATGAGGCATGCCACCAAATTGAGTGATAGTTTGTGGCATATTATGTGGCATAAAATCAGAATCACAGCCAATGCTGCTGCGCTACCGCTAAACACTCAACACTGACAACTGACCAAACAACTTTCCAGTTTTATTTTTTTCTTGCCCCTCTATCCTGTGCCTACCTTCCTGCCTGCCTCCGAGGCAACGTCTGGAGTGCAACACCGCCTCCGCGCCTCCGCTTTTTTTTCACTGATTTGGCGGTGTTGGCTTTATTTATTTTTTTCTTTATAAGAGCGCAAACACAACACACACCACATCAACCACAACAACAGCAGCCGCAGTGGAAGCAGTAGAAGGCAAAAAAAAAAACGATGAAGAAGGCAACTAAATAACTTGTCGGCTTTGGCACTAGAGAAACAGAACCGCATCCATGAGATACTCGTAGCAAAGCCCAAAAAAAACCAAGGCAGAGATACAAAACCAAACGAAACGAGACGACGAGACGAGAACTTGACAAAAGTCAATAAAGCCAATAAAGTAAAATTGTTGCTGTCGTTGCTCCAAGTGCAGCCACAGCAAGAAAAACGAAATCATTTCAGTTAGCACAGTGGACACAAAAATAGTTTAGAATAGAATTGATAGCTAGGATTTGTGATTGTGATGAACTCTTTCTTATGCTGCAGCTGCAAGATTTAATCGGTCAATGTCATTAAAGTGCTGTTGACTTTAGCTCACCTCATTTTTTGTTAATTTCTTTTGTGTTATTTTACTATAAAGTTAAACTTTAGATTCCTTAATCAGTCGCTTGACTTTTTTTTTTTTAACTCCGGTGACTATTTGCCACCTGCTTTGTGTGAGTTTTGATACTGCTTAAGTCGTTGATGTCATTGTGTCTGATTGAGAAAATGAAACGTGAATTTGCACTGCAAATTTGTATCAAGCTGCTTTCATTCTGAAATTTGACACGTTTCGTTTTCATTTTTATTCTAACTGCTGCAGTGGATTCTATTTTTAGTTGAAAGCATTTAAGAGAAACTGAATCTAAAATAGGGAGAATACAATGTGTATTTAAAATAATTTTAGAAGTGTTAAACTACTTGTTACAAATCAAAGCGCCACTTTGTTATGATTTTCCAAAGAGGGCGGCATGTTATACATAGGTTTAGTTAAAGGTATTGAAGACTTTATTAAGCTGGGCTCTAACTTTTAAAGAATATACCAGTTTTGTATATATTAAAAAAAATACGAAATTTACGTTTTATTTTGTATATCGATATACTACATTTAAAATTTTACCATTCAATATAAAATGTAGAAGATTGTAGAAGAAGCATGGTAATATCGCAAAATATACTATTTTTTTCTACCAAATATTCTAAAACACTATATTTTGTTTATCGATAAACTACGTATATTTCAGTTTTACCGCACAATATAAAATATAGGAGATGATTGCCTTTCATAGTATTATTATTGCAAAAACAATCCAAATTTGTCTTTTGAAGAAATACTTATATATACCGATATTGTGAAATAAAGTGTAATGCAAATACATACCATACATTTATACCGAATAAATACTAAAATATATGGAATGCAAATGGTAAACTTCGCATTATCCTTTTCAATTCTATCACACATTATTAAATATAAGATATGCATAGTATTATTGTTACAAAAACATACCAAATTTGTATACCAAAGAAATACTGAAATATACCGAATGCAACATTAAATTTATATCAAACAATATAAAATAAAGGAAATTGTTAAATAAAGTGTATTGCAAAAACATACCATTCGTTTATACCGAAAAAATACTAAAATGTATCGAATGCAATATTTGGCATATCGGTAAACTTCGAAGTATACTTTTTAGTTCGACCAGATGTTAAAAAATATATGATATGCATAGTATTATTGCTAACAAAAACTTACCAAATTTGTATACCAAAGAAATACTTAAGATTGTCTAACAAAGTGTAACGCCAAATCATTTCATATACATATAAAAATACTAAAATATACTACACAATATAAAATAAAACTATTGCTTGAATAACTTTTAAATATTTATTAAATATATAAGGTATTAATTTACCAGAGATAAGGAAAAACTCTCCGCTTGTGTCATTACAAATTTTTCGTGCTTCGCAAAAAAATATTTTTACTCGCTGTCTGCAATACTTAATGCATATTTATGAATGCATTTATATAGAGTTTTATATAGCACATGAATATAGTCATTCATGCATTCAGATGCTTCCCCATTTTATATAAGCTCGAACCCACTGTGCGTTGGCCTGCACTAAGCTGAAACCAAATTGTGGTTGTCTGCTGCGGTGGCTGCAGCCTTTTGTTGTTGTTGTTGCTGTATTTGCTGTTGTTGTTGTTGCTGTTGCTGCTGCTAGAGTTTGTTTGTATAGAAAATGCATTCGGGCCAAGCTGCAATGAGCCGGCAAAATGCAGCAGCAAATAGAAACGGCGACCCAAAACAAGTTGCCAGTAAATTCAAGAGACAGCGAAAGAGTGAGAGAGAGAGAGAGAGAGAGAGTATGAGTGAGACACACTTGAGGGAAGGGGAAGGAAATTGTGGGGAATTGGATTGGGCAAAGGGCAACTCGATTCGTTTCGTTTGCGAGTTGCGAGCTGCAAGCTTGACAAACTGTTGGCAGTGCCAATCTCAGGTTTATTAAATTGTCACCCCACAGTTGGAATTCGATTTACATTGGGATTTCTGTTTTGGCCATTAGCTGTCTCGGCTGTCTTGACTGTCTTTGCTGTTTGGCTATTTGAATGGCACACAAACCTAAAACCTAAATTCAAGTCAAACCCACAACGTAGTAGTAGAAATATGTCATTATCAGTGCTAAGAAACTTGTTTGTTTGTTTTCTTGTTTCTTGTTTTTTTTTTTGGCTTAATTGTGACCGTGTGCAATTAACGTTTGTCGACTGTGCCAAAAATGCTTTAATAAGTTTCTTAACTGCTTTGGCACTGGCCTTGAGCGCTGAGAAAATTATCGCCCAGACGACGCTTCAGAGTTTGTGTTTATTTTTTGTGTGATTTTGTTGAAGTCTTGGCAGCCTCTTTCTCTTTTGGAGTCGGCATTTAGCTCTTGGCTTCGGCCATTACAGTTCAATGCCATTTGGGCCCAAAGCAGAACAAAGCCAAACGCCAAAAAGCCCAAAGTCTAACCGGCTCTCATTGTTAAATTCAGGCATCAGACATTTTTCCACACACAAAAGCAACGCTCGCAAACAAATGAGAATTATTATTGTTATTATTATTATGCTTTTTTTTTTACATTTTTTTTTTATGCTCTTTTACAAATACAATAGAACCCTGCCCAGCACTCAGCAGATGAGCATCATTTGAAAATAAGCATATAAATAAATAAATATGCGAATGCAAATAAACAATATGCTTATATGCATTCTCTGTTTTGTGCCACTCCTCTTCTCTTCTCTTCTCTCGCTGTGATTTAACATTGCCTCTTACTACTCTCTCATTTATTTTTATTTTCATTTCGGATTTTATTTCGATTTTTTTTTTGCTGGTTTGCTGTGCTGTGGCTGCGGTTTTAAACAAAAGTCCATAATTTATGTTATGGCTAAGCATTGGAGACTGTTTGTTGTTCGATGTTTGTTGTACATCGAACAGTTTTGTTGCCACTCTTTTCTCGTTTGCTATTGCTGTTTACCCTCACTTTTTTAGCTGGTTTTTTTGTGCTGTGGCTTTGCATTTGTGCATTCGACTGAACTCAACAAACGGGGCGTGTGGCATTGGCAACAGCATTGGGGGCATGGTCAAGAGAGGGGAAGGGGGGCATTGCGAATATTGGATAAAATATTTACAATAATTGACTTGAAACTGCATTCAATATTTGCCACAAGCTTTTTGCTGTAATTAATTTAAACAAGCCTGTCGAAGGCTTCTAACTTAAGTAATTATTTATAGTTTCTTTTTCGGCTAACTTCAATGCACTCAAAAACATATAAAATATATGCAAAGCTCAGTAGATTTTGCAGAGATTCAAATCAGTTTATGAAATACTACAAATTTATGGAAATTTTATTCAATTTTTGTATCAAAATACTATTAAATTGGGGAGGCGCTTGAAAGTAAGAAGAAATAAGTGAGAATAAGAGCAAAACATTGTGGTATTATTCTAAAAATATATAACAAATTAATATTTCGGAAAAATACTAAAATATTACAAAGGATTTTGTTGGTGTATCAATGTGCTAATACATTCTAAATATACCATAGTGTAGAATATATACTTTGGAAGGCAACGAAACTTAGACCCGTATTTAATATTTTTTTGTTATACTAAATAAGTAATATACCGCAAATATATTTTGATATTGTTGTATATTAAATTGGTAATATACCAATAGTATTTTTTGTATTTTTTGGCATATTAAGAGGGTAATATACATCAAATGTACTAAAACATACCGAAGTATGTGTGTAGTATATTTATAGAGAAGTATATTGGAAATATACTATAGAGTTTAAAGTATATTGTCAGTCAAAGAAACGAAAACCCGTATTTATAATGTGTATTTTAGTATTTTCGGTATATATAATTGTTAATATACTGCAAATATATTTAAGAATTTTTTGTATATTCAATTTGGTAATATACCGCAAAAATTCTCAAATGTACCAAAGACTATTTTTGACCTAGCGATATAGATTTAGAATGTACTAAATATACCGTAGAGTGCCAAATATACCAGATTACCAGTAAAAAAGTAGGCGTTTTTAGTTCTCCGAACGTATTTCTTAAATAAATTTTGTAGTTATTATAAAATTCAAGGCGTGGTTCAAATTTAAAACAAACTTGATCTGCCTTCAAACATAACAAGAGCTGTCGAGAAAAAATTATATTTCTATCTCTTATAGTCTCTAAGATCTAGGTGTTCATACGGACAGACGGACAGACAGACAGACAACCAGACGGACATTTCTATATTGTCTCGGTTGATAAAGAATATATACTTTTTAGGGTCGGAGATGTTTCTCTTCGTACATCATTCTGGGTACGGTTATAAATCATATAAAATTGGGTAACGGACTTTAAGTGCCAGAAATTGGAGCACTTTAAGTGTCAACTGATTTCGTTGAACTTGCAAAAATCGTCAAAGTCAGGTGAAAACCGGATGATTTCGCTTGATTATAAATTTGTCACGAAGTGTGTGTGTGTGTAAAGTAAAAGTAAGGCATTAATATTCTTGATCGATGCTGATCTCTAAAATGCAAATAAAACTTAGATTGAGACGAGAAGTGACATGAAGATACTCGACCAACAAGTTGATAAAATGGTAGTTGTTATTTGATTTATGGTTATGAAATGCGGCGTCAGATTTTGCAATATAAATTGCTGTTTATTGTACTCGTGTATATTGTATTTGTGTGGCAAACTACTTGACCCGCATTCGACTGGAGTTGAATGTGGTACAATTGTGACCACTAATTCATTTGATTCATTTGAATGTGGGTGTTGAACTGAATACACACGCATTTCACTTTAATACGAAACTGAAAATTGAGTTGTTGTTGATACTGGCAAAAAGCCAAATGAAAGAAGAGGAAATTCCAATCTGAAATCTGTTGCAACAGTTGAATGCTATTGTTGTGTGTTGAATATAACAAATTGCTGGAGCCACACAAAATAATTAATAGTCATTTGCTTTGATTTTTTGTTGTTAAATACATTCGTTTGAATATGCGTAGATTGCATTTTTAATGCACATTAATCAGTTTTTTTTCGGAATCTCTTTTTTTGTAATGATTACGGGATTTTAAATGAATTTCGGCTCCGATAGTCTCCGGTCTCTATGTTTTGAGTGTGTTGTTGTTGTCATGAGGTAATATGAGAAAATATTGGCGAACCAGTTTTGTTCCTCTCGAAGCTGCCACACAAAAAACAAAAAACAAAAAAAAAAATGTTGGGGTGAAAGTTTTTTGTGTGTGTGTTTGCATTGATTTGTATCTAAATAATCTTTTGGTTTATGGTCAGTAGGTGGGCATTATTTGAATTTGATTTGATTACTTTTCAGAGAAATAAATGAGCTGAAAACTCGATCAAATTGTTTAGAATGATGGTGGCGAAAATGATTTTCAAATTTAAATTTAGAAAGCCTACCAAGGGAGATGAGGAGGTGAAAGTTGATAGTTTGAAATTGCAATTGTCTTGTTGCGCAAAATGAAACATTTTCATTAGAGTTGATTTCGGGTTTTCGGTTTTCGGTTTGACTTCAATTAGCGCGAGACCCACAACAACAACAACAAATATGTTTGGTTAAATATTTAAATGCAATACCAAATTGCCAATATAAAATGCGCAATTGTAATGAGCAACGAAATCGAGAAGCGAGCCCCAAAAAGCGCATTTTAATGGCAACATTTTAGCTTAAACATTGTAACATTTACCCGAAAAAGAGAAACAAGAGGAGAGAACCCCAATTGGCGGCAATGCCATTTACATCAGTCTGCAGCTGATGGGGAACTGTGTGGAGCTTTGGAGACGCAGTTGAATCCTCTCCAGCTCTCCAGCTCTCGGCTCTCGGCTTTTTGGCACTGCACTGTGTCAACTGTCAACCGCAAAATGCGCGAAAAAAACAACAACAACAACGGCGACAAAACGGAACACAAAACGAGTCAAAAAATCAACTGGCAACTGGCAACAACATCGAGGGGGAGTTGAGTATGTGGTTGCCACAAGGGGGAGGGGGGAGAGGGCAAAAGAGAGGGGGAGATGGACAGTCTGCATGTGACCTCATCGCGCACTGATTTCAATTTAAAGTGCAATGAGTTTTTTTTTTTTTGTTTTGTTTTGTTGCTCTGCTTGGTTGCAAAAGCTTATTTGTACGCTGTCTGGTGTCTGCAAATCTGTTTGCCACACACAGATACTTTTGGGATACATCGTTTAATCTCCGCTTCCGCCTCCACTTCGAATCTACTTGCCACTTTTGTGTGTGTGTGTGTGTGTGTAAAAGAAAGACTGAGAACTCGTGTTATTGTGGAACTTTGATAAGCCCGGAAACAAATGGCGTTTATTTTACAAATTAATTAAAACATTAACAACAAATTCGAAAGTGTACGAGTATGCATGGAGGTATCCTTCGTCGTCGTATCCTTGGCACGCCACGTGCTTGCTCCTCGCATTTGGCTTAATCCTTGGGGCAAATAAAATGCAAAATTTATTGCTGTGCCGTTGCCTTCGTCTTGTTGTTCCTCATTCCTTTGCAGCTTGTTCTTTGTTTGTGTTTTCATAAAATTTTACGTGTAGATTGCTCATAATTACCACTACACACATGGCACAGCTGTGCACACACACACACACACACACACACACAGACACACTCTGTCTGAGATTGCGAGAATCTGAAACAGCAACTGAAACTGAAAGAGCAACATAAACAGAGACAGTTACAGTTACAGCTACAGTTACCCGCTTACATTTGTCTTTTCAGCGCGCCACGCGGCGTATGCGCAATATTCGATACCCTACAGAGGCAACTGCGGGGTATGCCCAACCAAACAATGCTGCACTTAATCGCTGAGTAGAGAGCATGTCTCGTAGTCGAGATCTCGCTTTTTCTGCATATTCAGTGACTCGCTTTTTATTGTCATAAAGGATTTTTGGGGAATGCGCTGACGCTATTGTTATGCGTGGGAAGGAACTTTTTTGGGGTGGTGGGTGAGCGGTTTATCCTGTCACGCTGCTGTCATAAACAGCAGCCGGGTGTCAAATAATTGCTGCCAAATTTGTTAGTCTTCACCCACAGCACTGAGGCCTCTAACTCTCTTGTTTTTCTCCACTACAATAAATGTCGAGAAAGGGTTCGCGATTCGCACAATGGTTTATAATTAGAGAGTGCACGAGAGAGTGCAGAGCTAAAATCCAAAAATCCAAGTGGCACTTTCATAAGCCCCGGCTAACTAATGGAAGCTGTTGTTGCCTGGCAAACGGCAACAACGACAACGAAAAGCAAAAGTTGGGAGCTCATTGTAGAAAGAAAAAACAACAACAAAATGAGAAACGAGGCAAACGTCGCCCGGCAACCGCATAAAACAAAAGGCGGTAATTTGAAGCAGCTGGGAAGCAGCCCAGCAACAACAACAACAACGACAACAACAACAACAGCAGCAGCTAAGTTGACGTTGACGTTGACGGCAAAACTAAAGTCAAAACAAATAATTTGCTATAATAACTAAGAGCATAGCAAAATCAGCTAAAAAACAAAAAAGAAGCAACAGCAAAAGTAATAGACAAGTGGAAGTGAAACAAAGAAAAGCCAAAACCAAACAGCAGCAGCAGCAGCAACCAAAAAACAACAGCAACAACAACAACATCAACAACATCATTTACCACTCTCAGCTTCAGCCACATAGAAACTTTCTCCTTCTTCTTTTTTTTTTCTCTCGCCAAGTTAAACGTCGTCATCTTCAGCGTTGTTGTTTGTTGTTGTCTCGCTCTACTATATGTGTGTCTTTGTGTGTGTTTGTGTGTGTGCTTTACAAGTTAAGCAGCTCGCTAGTCTCTCGCCCCAATCTAAATCCCAGTCTCAACCCCAAGACCGCAAGACTATTAAACGCACACTTGCGTGGAGTTTTTCGCACCCGCCATTCTTCCATCTTCCGCTCTGAGTGCTGTAAACAGTTTTTAGTTTTTAAGTTCTTTTGCATTTTACAAATCTCGCACAGCTGCGTCGGACTCCGCCCCACTAAAGAGAGCCAGCAAATTCATTGCCAGCAGCTGGCTTTAGCCTTGGCATCATCATCATCCTGTTCTGTAAGAGAATCACCCGCATTGGTTCGCCTCATAATTTTTCGTTACGCTTATCGACAAACTGCAATCAGCATATAATTTACAGATCCCCCTTCCACTCCTCTCAATCTCTAAGCATAAGATTGTGCCATGTGCTTGAACACCCTCATGTTTGTGGCGGGACCTGCATCTCATGGCCCTGACCATCTATAACACACTTCGCTCTCGTACACTCATTCCTCATTTAATGCTAAAAACCATAGCAACAGCGATAAGGCGCAGTGAATGGTCATACATACATACAAGTACAAGTACATTGCTAGGCCAACCCCAGAGACGAGTGAAGAGTCGAGTCGACGGCGAGTCCCTTTCAGTGTGTCATTCTGATAGAAAAAAAAAGAACTGAAATAAAAGGGACACAGGAAATTATGCGTAATGAAGTAAGCAATGGACGTATGCCTATCTTCCTCACACTCTCACTCTTACTCACACTCTCGCTGACTGTGACTCTGACTCTGTGTATGCCTATATCTCTCTCGCTCTGACGCATTCACTACTTATCAGCGTGTGTTGCTTGTTGATGGTGTCGAGGCTCGACTGGACCTCGTGTCTTTTTTCTTCTGCTGGCTTGGGTAGTTTTTATTCGCTTCGTTTCCGCGTCAATTTCCTTTAATGTGCTGTGGCGTGATGTCCCTTACAACAACACACACACACACATGGAACTCACTCACACACAGTCTCATGTCTGCTATCTCTATATAACTCTCAATCAGTTTTGCGTTTTATGCGCACTTTTATGACTTGTGTTTTGTTGTTCTTTGTTGTGTGGTGGTGGTTGGAACTGTATTTTATCTGCTTAATTGAGTTCGTTTGCACATTAGCAACATCAACAACAACAACAGTAACAGCAGCAACAAACATAAACAACAACAACAAAAGGAATATAATAGCAAATGGCAAAATTTGAATTGTGGGCATAGTTTAGTAATGGGGCGTTGGTAATTGCCCAGCCATGTGTTATAAATGCACAGGGTGAATCCGGTTGAAAGATGACAACAGCTTTCGATAAAGTAAAGTGCGCAGAAGAACGCCTTTCAAAGTTAGCAAATACAGTTAAAGTTGCGAATCAGAATAACTGCTATTACTTCCGATTGAGGAGAGCACATGAAACTATCCGATTTTAGTTGACTTTTTAATGCTCTAAGACTTTAATGAATTCAGTTATTGAAATTTATATTCAAATCAGTCTCGAATATTTCTTCTTAGTTTTCTACACATATAATTCAATTGTTCATAGTAGCAGTATATTTAAATTACAGATTCTTAAAGCTTTAACAGTGACAGCAAATTTACAGATTCGTCAGACCCAAAAGCTTTATCTTCTAACAAGAAAGCATTTGCCCAAGTTTATTTCGAAATAATTTAGCTATTATTTTATTATTATTTATTATTGTTACTAAGAATTAAAAAAAATTCAAAAAACTTGTGTCACGTTTTAAAATATTTTTTGTTTTTTTTTTTTTTTTTGTGGATAAATTATATAAATTTAATTCAAATTATTAATTAAATGATACAGTCATGTGTGTATTTTTTGGTTTATTTTGGTATTTTTTAAATATATATTGTGACATTTGGTATATTGAAAAGATCTATTTTTAGTCAATAGAAAACAAAGCGAAAGTGGTATTAGTCTTACAATATACCATAATATACCAAAACAATAATAAATCAAATACCGAAAACTATATTTTCATATATAAAATATATCACATCTATTTTATGATGACGGAATGATATAATACGAGTTAGAAAAATTAAATCCAATTTTCAGAAATATGCTAAACAGCGTTGCGTCTTGTTCTCTTCACACAATTTAACAAGCAAATTTCAAAATAATTCCCATTTAGTAATGATATATGTACTCGTAAAATACGCAGAACTTATTCAAGAAATCATTTAATAAGAGAACAATGTGTAATTACCATAAATTACCGAAATAATTCGGTTAAATCGTTGAATTTCAGTGAGTTGCACGACATCATTTCCCACATTATTCATTAAACAGCAAATTATTATGATTATAGAAATTTAATTAAAATCGTTTCAACTTTAATTTTTTTCTCTCTGCGTCTCTCTCGTTTCAGGTATGTTTCGATGTGAGTGTGCTTGTGTCTATAATTAGGCATTAACATTAATGCACTGACATTAAATGATCTCGGGCCATATGCCAATCTCAGGTATTTATGAGTGTGCCATTTGCTGTTGAGTGTGATGAAAGCCATTTGCGTTGCCAAACGCATTTTAATAGCTGCATCGGAGCAATATCAAATTATAAAAATAATATAATAATAATAATGTTGTTGATGTTGGGGAGGAGCATAATAAACTCATGTGATGTGATTTTATGTTGATGTGAGCGAGGTTCCCCCTTTTTAATGGGTATTTTTGTGAGCTCTGCATTTATATGTAATAAAAACGAAATGATGTCGGGATGCGGCAGAAGCGTTAAAACCAATTTACAGATAGCCCAGCCAATTCTTGGCGAAAATCGAAAAGAAGAAATATAAAAGCAGCTAATTGCAATTTTCACACTCGACATTCGCTGCGATAAGTGAGAAATATGGGCCCAAAATGGCCCAATGTCTGAACGGTTGAATTGCGTGCTAAAAAAACACTTACAACAACGAGTTAGATTCAGTTTGTCTTCGTTTTTTCCGAGTTTTGGCCAGGTTAAGAAAGAGCTGTTGAGCAGACAGACAGTTTAGCTGACTCACGACTTGGCCACAATTTGACTTCTCTTTTAGCAGCAGCAGCAAACGTTGCAGCGTCGTCGTCGCACAAAATGAAACCAAGTCAGCCACAGAGGCATTTCAATCAGCTCTCTGCAAATGCTGCTTAGCAACGTGCCATGACTAAATTGTTGGTACTGATGATGATGATGATGGTACCAAAAATAACTGCGGACTAGAGACTGAAGTAACCAGAGATCGGAGAGACCGGAGAGACCGGAGAGACCGGAGAGACTGTAGACCATACTCAATGGCCAATAGTCACAATCCATTGTGCATTGTGCAAAATTAGCCACATTTATGAGCATGAACGCAAAAGCATTTCTAAGCCTGAACCCAAGTCGAAACGTGTGAACGTGAACTGGTAATCGATGAGCATTGGGAATGAGCATTGGACATGGTGGCTTCGACTTGGATTCGATTCCAATTCCATTTCCAACTCGAACGTTGGCTGGTTAAGCCACAGTGTTCACTTTTGGTACGTGCACAAGGTCAAGTTGTTTATGGCCAAGCACTTGATATTCGATATCATCGACACTCCATGCCGTGGCCAAATCCATTTTGGCCACATTTGAGCTCGTTTTACCTCTGCTTCGACTTCGACTTCTGCTTCTGCTTTTCTTTTTCTTTCCATTTCCTTTTGTGCGGCCGATTTATGAATATGTATGAATTTTGCTGATGAAGTGCTCTGAAAAGTGCAGAGCTATTGAATTTATTTGATTTTGAATTTATTGTCTGAACGTTTCGTTCGCTTGTTCCTCTCCCCTCCGCTCTTTACCATGCGGCCTTTGTTCCGTTTTATTATTATGCTGCAATGTGGCGGCGGTTGTTGCAAGTCGTTTACGCTAACGATTTCGTAGCCCTCAAAATTGATTTCGTGCCGCTTGAAGTTGCCAAGTCAATATTTAAATGAAACTTCAAAAATTAATATGAGGACTCAATTGTTTTTGTACCTAAGCTCTTGAAGTTTACTTAATTACATTTGAAATTATGAGAACTTTAGCACAATTTTTAATTGAAGAAGTCAAAACAACTTAATGATTTCGTTTGAGACTTAAAACTTCTATAAATCAAGGCTTTTCATATTATGCAAAGTGAAACTATTAGTAAACTCTTAACAAATAATTTAAAAAAAAAATATACAACAAGGAAGAAAGCTATAGTCCAAATACTGCAAATATACCATAAAAATACCTAAATATAAATGAGATACCGGTTACCCATATTCTACAAATATTCCAAAAATATACTAAATATAAATGAGATATTTATTTAAACCCAATTTTTCAAATATACCATAAATATACAAATATACTATAAAATATTTAAATATGAATGAGATACCCGTTACCCATACTCTGCAAATATCCCGTAAATATACAAATTTTCCGTAAATACCGTAAATATACTAAATATAAATAAGATACCCTCAATCCATTTTCAATTAAACCATATTCTACAAATATACCGTGTAATACCAAAATATAAATGATACACTCGATATCCATTTTCAATAAAACTTATTGTTATACTAAAGATATAGCTCATAAATACAAAAATATACCAAAGACTATATTTGGTAAAATATTCCATAGAGTTCAAAATATACCAGATTGTCAGCCATTTACTTCAGAAAGTGTAAACTTGGAGGGAATTCCTAATTTAAGATATCCCACGGCTACACATGAAAAAAATCTCTCTCTCTCTAATCTACAATTTTCCCATACCGAACTATTTGTATACTCTATCAGCAAGTGAAACAAAAAATATTGTTCTTAGAGTCAGCAAATTTAAGTATCATTAATCCCACAGACAGTTTGTTATGTTTTGAAATTGACTTTCAATACTTAATGCTTATGGTGTGAAATTTGAGTGATATACTTTATCGGGCGATCGTCATAACAGAACCGGTAAAATCGCATTCCTATATCGTGTAACTGAAATTGATTCTCTGTTTTATGAGTTCAAATAAGCAAAGGCATCACTTACAAGTTCTATTATAAAGAGGGTATCAGGCATTCGACCCCTTGAGATTGGATAACTTGTGTTTCCTGTTAACTTTAAGCACTTTCGATGTTGCCTGCGGGGCGGACGATGACATCGCTTTCATTTCATGTCAGAGAATCGAATCGAATCGAATCGAGATTTGTGTTTTGAGATTTGCGGTGTCATTTGAAATGCCAAAAGTATGTGCTGTTTGCTGTGGTATATGGTAACTATTTTACTATATGCTGATGATTCTCGAAAGCAAAAGTTATGCAGCCAGCTCCCCTCTCTTTTTACAACCCTTCCCCCCATATCGATTGAATATATTTTTGGTCTGCTGTTTTCGCCTTCACTTTCCATTTTAGACATTTGCAAATTTGCATTTTGTTGTTATTGAATATGTATGACATATACAAGAGAGAAAAATAAAAAGAAAAAGAGAAAAAAGCAGACACAACAACAATAGTTAAAACAATAATATGCTCACATTTGTCCCACGTATTTCATTTAATTTCTGTATCGTGTATTTCATTTCAATCGGCTTTTGCTTTTGCTTTTGCTTTTCATTTTGGCGCGACTTTCGCGCACCGAAAAATCCAATTTGCATATGGAGGGCATCGTGGTGGGTTCATGTGGAGGGAGATTGAAGGAGAAGCAGAAGAAGAAGAAGAAGAAGAACGTTCTATCGAGTCTAAGCGTTTGCCATCAAATTAATGCGCCCAAAAGTCGAGGCCAGAAATTGAAAATAAAACGCGCACAGATTGAAAAAGTGAGCAAAGTGAGGCGGCAAATGAAACGTGTCCTGTGTGCCAGGATCTGCGACGTGACCTAGCTGTAAAGTGGGCGCAGGTGGACACCAACAACAACAGCAACAGCAACAACAACAACAACATCGACAGCTTCCACCTTCGCCCACAAGCTGGGCAGTGGCAAAATGTTTAATAGAAAAATTATGCACTGATTTGTATTTGGTCTTAATCTTTTTTTTCTGCTGTTGCTGCTGCTCCTTCTCTCATTTTTTTTCGTTTTTTCTTTTGGCTGTTGGGGGCTGTGTCATTTTCATGGCTGGCTGACTGGCGCTTATGCAAACCGCGCCTCAGGAGCAGAGCAGAGCAGAGCGGAGCGAACAGGCGCAAAAGGAGAAAACCGTAGCAAGTTCCGAGACGAAGAAGAAATCGCAATCGAAATAAATTGCCAAAGTGTCGTCTGCACTGCGCCTCCATCGGAAGGGGAGGAGAAGGAGGAACGTGGGCGTAGCCGGGTCAGAGCGGCTATCGATGGCAGCAATTTCCGGCAGCCAAAAGAAAGAGAGAGAGAGAGAGAGAGAGAGGGAGAGGAAATGCCAACGCAAATGTCCTGTTACATGGCAGAGCGCCTCCTCCAGCTCGCCACTGTTTTTTGTTTTTTTTCTCCCTTTTTGGCTGCCACTCCCCCCCCGCACTCAAGTGTCGTAAAAACAAACGCCAAATCCGCCGCATCAAATTGGCTAAAACAAATAAAAAAAAAAATTGAGTATAAACTGAATTGGAAACCGTCGAGAAGAAATCCAAGTCGAAGAACGATTCGAGTTTTTCTTTCTGCTAGCTTTTGCTTTACGCATAACATTTGCAGTTAGTGGCGACGTCACGCTGCCACGCCCCCAAAACTACTCAAGCACTTTTAGAACAATGACGGCTGCAAACTTTATGCCCCCATCACCTTCGCTCTTCGCTTCCCTGCTTCTCCACTTCGGCAAGTGGATTTCGAAGTGTCTCCAAGAACTCCCCACGCACCGTTCGATTTGTCAACGATTTCAAATGGGTTGCATTTTTATTGGCAAAGCGCTGGAATTTCATTTTATTGGCCATTTTGGGTGACCTTCCAGGCTCAAACTGAAGCTGAAGCTGAAGTCTTGGCTGCCGTCTGAATGCTGCTGATACCCTAGAAAAGTCAAACAACAGGTGTATAGTACTTGGATTAAGCCTTTACTCTTAAAACAATTAAAGGTATCTTGCATTCACTTCTCTATTAATCAGACTATATAAATGCTTTATTCGATTATTTTTTCGCAGCTACACTGAAAAAAGAAAACAATCGTCTTAAGAATTGTGTTTTTAAAATGAAAACATATTATTAAAACTAAGAACATAGTCAACAAATTGTCAAATTCTGAAATTAAATCCAAAAATACTATATTTAGTTTTAAAATTCGGCAATCAACTTATTAGTAAGACCATTGGGGACTTATATCTCTTATATGCTCTTGAAATTAAGATATGTTTTCATGAAGATTTTCATCTTGTGGCAATACGAACAAATTCTTAAAACTAAAAACACTAGTCAAAAAAGTGCCAAATTCTCAAAATAAAAAGTAATAATTAGAAATGTTTTCATTAAGATTTTAATATTCTGACATCACATTATTTTTAACTTTTTTCTTCTTTTATCTTCATGTCGTGCAGTTGCCATGTATAATATAATAAGATTTTTGGGTCTCTTATCTCTTTTGAAGTTAAGATAAGTTTTCATTAAGATTTTCATATTCTGGCATTATATTATTTTCAACTTTCGTCACTTTTACTAAGTATTTTCAAGTCTTGCAGTTGCAAAACATAATATAATAATACCCTTTTGTCTTATATCCAATGGCTTTGAAATTAAGAGAGTTTTCATTAAGATTTCAAACATCTTTCCTCACTTTTACTGAGTATCTTCAAGTCGTGCAGTTGCCAAATTGCAAGGCGAGTTTTTGCCTTGTTTTTTTGTTGTATGCCGAACAAAAATTCCGCAGTAAATTGCGCTTGCCAGCCAAGTTTTTGCATAATTTGAATTGTTCGCTGTTATTGGTTTTGTGTGTTGAGTTTTTCTCGGTCTTTTGCAGTTTTTTTTTTTTTACAATTTTCTGGCGCTTCGGCTTATTGCAAATTCAATTTGTAGACTCTGTCTGTCGTCAGTTGCCAGTTGCCAGGTGCAGTGTTGCTGCTATAACTGAATCTGATTCAGAATTGAATTATTTTCTTTAATTGGCGGCCTAGCTCTAGAGCAGAGAGAGAGAGAGAGTGAGAGAGATAGAGAGGGGGTCTAGAGCGTCTTGAGAGGCGACCCATAAGTGGCTGGCACAAAAGATAAACGAGGCCCAAGCACCGCAAATTGCTAAGCTGCAGCTCCTCCAAGATCTCGACTCTCTCAATTCAACTCCACAAATGGGGTTAATGGGCACGACTTGGACTCGAGTCGAGTCGAGTTGAGTTGAGTCGAAGTCTCAAGACTTGGACTGAAAGCGAATGCATTTAGCTGCAATTACATGGCAAATATCAAAATCAACTTTGCAACAAAAGCTTTTCCTTTGTGCCATGGCGATTTTCTTTTTGCGTTTTGCGTGTGCAATTAATTTTCCCAACACTCTCTTAAGTGCTGTCCTGCTCTCCTGCTGTTTACTGCTGTTTTCCTGTCATTAACTCTCGCAACTGATAAATGTCTGTAAATATGGCACTTTCACACAGACAGACAGACAGACAGACAGATAGACAGACATCAAGCTGTCTCTCCCTTTGAAGAGTGTTGTGGCGCTCACTTGAAGAAATCCCATGCTACATTTCAGCAGGTGTCATAAACATAATTCACTTCACGTCGCACATAACAAATTTTAATAATTACACGAGGGTCACACAACTTGATGATGGTGAAATTCTTGAAAAAAAAAAAACAATATAAACTTAGGTAAGACTAACTTGTAAGAGGCCTAAGCTTTAATGATTGACCTAGAGACGAATGACATTATGTTTTTTTGAGTGTACTTCAACAATCGCATTATTTGCTTGCAACATTGCTGCAGCTAATGAATTCTAAAGACCATCAACGAATTAGTCATTGAGAATTCGTTTACCTCCTCGATATATATCTCTCTGGCTTATAAAGACACAATCGACACCTTTGACAGAGCCATAAAGTACTCAAAAAATACTGTTGATTCACTGCTGATTCATGAGTACACTCACTCGACTGCATACAAAAGAAGGCAAAGGCAGTCAGTCAAGTCAGTTTATGACCCTCGCCGATCCGATCAGCTGCCGTATTTCTCAACCATTAAGCATATACACTATATATTATATTAAGCCACATCTCTCAGCGAGCTGTTGAAATCGTTTTCTGCGACACATGCTTTTGTTCTTTCAACTTGTTAAATAATAGTAAATTATCCCTTTAGTAGAACGGGGGATGCCACAGAAAATCCATTTGGTGCTAAATTAAATCACTTGAAGATGCC
Organism: Drosophila niveifrons; assembly: GCA_035046325.1. NCBI lineage: Eukaryota > Metazoa > Arthropoda > Insecta > Diptera > Drosophilidae > Drosophila > Drosophila niveifrons. Next base: position 1,029,504 of record JAWNOC010000025.1, read on the forward strand.
ATCGCTACGATATTAAAAGCGCATAGAGAAGCCAAGTGAAATTTGAAAACACGAAGGGGGGAAGCGATTCAGCGAATAAAAAAACACAAAAATAAAAAAAAAAACAAGCAAAGCAAAGCAAAGGCGAAGCGAAGCCAAGACAGCGACAACAAATTGAAATGACCTACATAATGGCCAAGAGCGGCAAACAAACGCAACGCTGCTTGGTGGCATGATTATTATTATTGTTGTTGCCCATCATCATAGAGAGCGAGAGAGTAAAACGACGACGACAACTGCATGAATGAATGAACCAAACCTCATCATGAGCTAACGAGCAATTTAAGAATTTAATTTATATATATAAACATAGCTACAGATACAGATACAGATACAGATGCAGCGACAACGACAGCGACAGCTAAAGATACTGCAACGATTGCCGCTTGCAACATGACAGCGACCAGCAGCAACAGCAGCAGCAGCAGCAGCCTTTGGAGCCTAATGACGCAGCCACTTAAGCGTGTTTCGTGTTGAATACGTGTATGAGTGTGTGTGTGTATGAGTGTGCTTGTGTGTGTGTGTGCGCGCCACATTGGCTGCGGTTCTTTCGTATGCTGACTGCGTTTGCGGTAGCTGCTGCTGCTGTTGCTGCTGCTGTTGCTGATGTCGCATTGGCAACATGTAAAAGTAATTGCCAACCCGGATGCTTGGCAGCCAAACGCTGCTGCTGCCATCGTCATGACTGTGCCACATGAAAGCCAGAAATTAGAAACGGATCTGAAATTAGAAATGCCTCAAACCAAATGCAACTGTTGTTGTTGCTGCTGCTGCTGCTGCTGCTGCTGTCAACGTGGCTGTTTCACTTGGAGTCCCAGTCACGACGTTTGGCACTTGTGCCCAACATAATCATCTGAGTGTGTGTGTGTGTGTGTGTGGGTGACATTTCTATATATACAATATATAAATTCGAAACTCCAACTCGTATTAAGTATACGTCGAGTATTCTGCCAGCTGGCTGCAGCCTGCGCCACAGTTTACACTTGGCATGCTGCCCTATATACGCCAATATAAATTCCCCTCGTCATTCCCTTTTCCCCCGCCCTCTCTTTGGCTGGTTGTTCATGTGTGGGCGGCAGTTGTTGGCAGTGCAATGATTGCGTTTTATGCATTCAAAAATTGGCAATAAACGCGTTCGCCGCTGGCAAACTTTGTCTGCAGTTATAGCCCCGTTTTGCCATCGATGGACACAGCGCCAACAACAACACCAACAACAACAACAACAACAACTTTGCCATATAATCTTTTACGCGCACATTAAGCTCACTTACGAGCGAGTTCACGACAATGGCAAAAAGAGATAGCTGGAGACAATGTTCGAGAGTTGCTCGAATGCGAGACTCGGCGGCACCTTGTGGCATAGACAGGCGACTCTCTTTGCTCTCTACTCGGTTCTGTGCTCTCAGCGATGCAACTTGAAAGTGCCAACTGTTAAAATCCCAAATGACAGCAGCTGAAAGTGCTCGTTAAGCTTTGGATTACACTTTGGTTTATGTGCTCAGAATATGTTAAATGCACCAAGTTGCTCGCGCTCTACTTTCGACAAGCTTTTTGATTTGACTTTGCAACTCTTGGCCACACAAATTAAATATTTTCACTAGCTGCAAGCGCGGTTCAATTGACATGAAAACTTCTTGCGATTCGATTAAGCAACTGCAGAACATTTTAACTAATGAATCAAATCATATAATCTCTATATCTCTGCATTACAAGATCATTTCAAATAAGCCAGCAGAGTTAGCGTCTTAATCTAAAGATAAGTTTGGAGTTAGTTTATGGGAAACATATATACATATATGGAAATTTATTTATTTATTGTTATACTTAAAGTATACCTATATTATATTCGCTATTCATATGGCAAAAAACGCTTACTGCAATGGGGTATTTGTTACTTTTTCTCATAATCTGGTATATTTTGAATTATATGGTATATTAAGAATGTATTATTATATACATTCTTAATACTTTTTCTCATAATCTGGTATATTTTGAATTATATGGTATATTAAGAATGTAATATTATATGTATACCAATATATTATTTTAATATACCAAATATATCATTTGGTCAAGTTTAGTATTTTATGGTACGTTAATTCGGTATATCATATTTTAAGAATAATACGGCACTGTTTTGCTTTTATTAAAAATGCATAGCGGGTATCTCACAGTCGTGCACTCTTGCCTGTAGCTTTTTAATTTTTTAAATTCCAATTCTCATTGCCTTCCTTTCCAACATTCATTACATTCTCTTCACTAACTAAGACTTCTTTCATCGGATTAAAATATAAAAGGAACAATAAATTTCTTCTTACATATTAAGCAACTTTTTGCCAGAAATTGAAATGGTCATCGAAATATTATTATTATTAATTTATTGTATTGTATTATTTTTATTTTATCTAATCTTGTATTATTTAATTTCCTTTTATTTTATTTTATGTTATTTTATTTCAATTCATTTTATTCTTTTACATTTTATTTATTTATTATATTTTAAAATATTCTTACTATAATGTTTTGTTCCAAATTCAAATTCTGATTTATGAAGCTCTAAGCTAGTCTCATTTTGGTGGCGAGTATTGAGCTTCATTTGTACATAGTTATAAAAGGAATTATAATTAGTTGTTATATATTGAGCAACTTGTTGCAGAAATTCATTATTATTTATTTATTCTAGTTTGTTTTATTATTTTAATTGAGCTTAATATTTTCTTTTGCTCCAAAATCAAGTTCTTAATTTGGAAGCCTTCAGCTAGTGTCATTTTGCTGAGCAGTATTTAGCGCAGCAACAAACAAATCGACAAGTCAGCTTTGTATTGTCTGTCCATCTGTCCGTCCATCTGTCCGTCTGTCTGTCTGTCTGTCTGTCCGTCTGTCTGTCTGTTTGTCTGTCCATTGTGTCGTGCTCGTGTGTTACGCCCACCACCGGCACTTTAATATAAACTGTGAGGCGTGATGGCAATGAAGACAGCCGACTGCAATTTAAACTGCACTGAACTCAACTCAACTCGTCTAAACTCAGCTAAACTCAACTGAACTGAACTGCGCTCAGCTAAACTAAACTCGACTCGACTCTTTGGCTCTGTCTTTGGCTCTGGCGTCAGTCAAGCGTCAAAGCGTTTTCAGTTTAGTTGTGGAAAACGTTGCCCAAGTTCGGAACACACCCCGCCTCAGTGTCTGTCCTCACCTATTTCCCCCTTCCAGTGTTGTCTCAAAGAGTTGTCTTGAGTCTTCAGTTAGTAGGTCAGAAGTTTTCTGTGGCTATGTGTGAAATTGTTACTTTTACTCTAATATTTTAGCTGCTCTTTAAGTACACAAAAGGCAACGTGACTTTGTCTCTTTCGCTTGGATATACTTTATAGTCTCAGTCTGTGTCTGTGTCTGTGTGCTTTCATTTTTATATGTGCAACAGCAGCAGCAGCAGCGACAACAGCAACAACAACAATAGAGGTAGCGATTTTAATGCTGGGTGAATGTCATGTTCTGAGACTCCGCTTCCCCCAAGGCATGTTAGCTACTGGTTTTCATTTTACGTTAACCCACACAGCGAGAAAGAGAGAGGAAACAAAAGAGCGAGTAAGACAGAGAAGGAATGATGAGCATATACTTATAAGAAGTCTGAAGTCTGGACAGACACGAGTACTTACTTACATTTACAGACATGTTCGGGTATTATTCACGCACTCTTCTCCTGTCTTTCTCTCTCTGCCTCTTTTGAAGAAAATTCTTTGAAGTTCTTAAAGCTGTCGCAGTGTCATGAAATTTAATAGAACACCTGAGCTTCTGCCGGTTAAAAGAGAATTGTGTAAGGGAAACGTAGTTGACTTTAAAATTAATAGATTTGATGTATTTAATATTAATTGAAATTCCATTATACATAATCTTACCTGAGCCAGTCAAAGGCCTAAATTCGCTTAGCTCCGGGTATAATTCAGAAACAGAAATCAAGGTGTCTTAATTTCATGCCAAAATAACAAAGGCCTACAACAAAACAATGAAGAAACTTTGAGAGAACTGAGAACCGAAAAAAAATAAACAAACTCCATTACAAATCAGAACTGCGGTAAAGTTGAAAAGCGCTCTGTAATTATGCCTTCGGTTTTGCTATTTTATGTTTTTTTTTTCGGGGTTTATTATACCCGCTACCCATAGGGTAGAAGGGTATTATAACTTTGTGCCGGCAGGAAATGTATGTAACAGGTAGAAGGAGGCATCTCCGACCCTATAAAGTATATATATTCTTGATCAGCGTCAACAGCCGAGACGATCTAGCCATGTCCGTCTGTCCGTCTGTCTGTATGAAACACTGGATCTCAGAGACTATAAGAGATAGAGCTATAATTTTTTTTCGACAGCATTTGTTATGTTTGCACGCAGATCAAGTTTGTTTCAAATTTTTGCCACGCCCACTTCCGCCCCCGCAAATCAAAAAAATCGAATAACAAGCGTAATTTTAAAGCTAAAGCTGCGAATTTTGGTGTACATAATAACAATAACAGTATTTATGATTCCTGAAAATTTGCTTGCGATCAGATAAAAATTGTTGAAGTTATTAAAGAAACACTTTTGTATGGGCTAAAACGCCTACTTACTAGGGGTCTAAAATGCTTTGGCCGACAATCTGGTATATTGTGGCGTCTATGGTATATTTTGAATGTTAGTACCACATCGTTATACCAAATATACCATTTGGTATATTTTTAGTATTTTTGGTATATTTTAAAAATAATACCGCAATATTTTGCTTTTATTCAAAATGGGTAGCGGGTATCTCACAGTCGAGCACACTCGACTGTAGCTTTCTTACTTGTTTGGGTTTTGGGTTTGGCGGAGAGTTGAGTTGAGTGGGAGGTGGAGAAGGAGGTGAAAGGGGCGGGGATTTGATTGAAAGTTGAAAATGGCTTTTTGGGGCTTTGCGTTTGGCTTTAAGCAGCGCCCACTTACTACATTTAGTAGAGCAATCTAATCTTGGGTACTCATACCCAACTTCGTCCACTCGGAACTAGCTTTATTTATTTATTTTTTTTTGTTTTTTGGGTCTGGGCTCGAGCAAATAAAATGCGAAACAGAAAACGCTTTGTCAGCGAGGCTGAAAGCTTGACTCTAGCTCAAACTCACAACTCACAGCTCAAACTCAAATTGTATTCATCCATCCATCCATCTGTTTGGGCAGCTCTTGTGAAAAATCATTATTTAATTTGCTATTTTCCATGCTCTTTATTCTCACCATTCGTTTGCCGAAAGAAAATGTGCCAATGTTATTATCTTTAGATGCTTAGTAATATTTCTGTGCACTAATTACCAACACTGACTCCAGCTATGTATATACATACATATATATTCGGCCTGCTGTCGATTACCTCATTTATTCGCTTGAATTATGCAACAAGACGCAGAGAGAGAGAGAGCGAATAAATAAAATATTTATGTTAATTAAATTAATACAAAATTCGCTTTCAATGTGCGAATTCATTTTCGTCTTCGTCTTCTTTAATTAGTCTCTATTTTGTGTACCTCAATGCAGTCTACACAGTGCCACGCCCCCATCACCCAGCCCCCAGACTTGTTTCTATTAGCCAGGCAAAATTTTCGTCTCTGTTTTTTCCGTTTTCTTTTGATTTCCAGTTGGCCACTTTTGTTTTCAGAGACGTGTTAATTATACACGCCAGTTGTTGATTTCTTTGCGCGATTGCAGACGAAATGCAGTTGGCAATTTGTTCAGATTTTTCCAGACTTTCAGTCTTTCATTATGGCAGTTATATCATTTCTCTTCGGAATATTCCATTTGGTTACGCTTCAGCAAATTCATGTGACAACTGTTTCTCGGTTTTTCCCCACGATTGATTATTTAAAACATTTCCCCAAGGAGGTAATTTAATTTAATATGAATATTTTGCGACTGGCTATAAATTCATATGTTAACATTATATATTGTAGTTCTAGCAGCTACACTTATAACTATAGTATTTAATCAGACAAGAATTGTATAAGTGATTTAAAAAGGATTTTTGTAAGGGAAAAATGGCTACTTAATGGCTGTGAATCTGGTATATTTTGTACTCTTTAGTATATTATACATAAAGTACTATAAAAATATACCAAATGTGGACCCTTTATAGTCTTTAAGATTCCTGAAATAAGAAATACTTTTAAAGACTTGCCTTGCCTTGGCTGACAATCTGGTATATTTTGCATTTTTTTGGTATATTTTCCATGTGGTACTACATCAATATACCAAATATAATCGTTGGCATATTTTTAGTATTTATGCTTTATGTTAATTTGGATATAATTTAAAATGTATGACTTTTACTCAAAATGGCTAACAGGTATCTTACAGTCGAGCACACTCTACTATAGCTTTATTACGTGTATCGTTACAAATCTGATAAAATTCATTTTGATTTTATGTCGATTTCGTTGGGAAAAGACCCTTTGATACTTGTTTCAAATATTTTTGAATATTTCTTTATAGAATTCGATGTCATTCCCTTTGATGTGGCAGAGTTCCATCAATTACTCTGCACGTTGCCGTTTCCCACAGCTTCAGTTGCTTTGCATATTTCGTTGCTCCCCTCCCCTCCCCTCCCCATCCCTTCGTCCCTCTGCTCCACCCCCCGCCGTAAGTCTTAAGTTCTGGGTAGTCGCTGTACTTTTGTGTGAGTGCGTATTGTGAATGATTTGCTGGAGTTTGAATTGTAAAGAGAACTCAAATTGCAGAGGCCCCATGTCGAGGTGGCAACGACCTCCCAGACATCGAAGACAAGCGACACACAACAACAAAGATGCCGCTGGGCTGCGGCAACAACGTGTTTGTCTTTGTGTGTGTGTGTGTGTTGCAGCAACGAAGAACAAATGACTAAATGATTGATTAACGTCAAATTAGCATCGCAGCAAGCAATAGCATCGAATAACAATGCTTTAAGATACACATATAGAACGCTAATGAGGCTGAACTAAATGCAGCTGCTCGATTCAAATTGAAGATGCAATTAAAACGCAGTGCGGGGGTGGATGAGGGGAGAGAGAGACTTCCAGGTGAAACTTGCATTTTGTAATCGAATAATCAACAAATTGCGCAGTTGTTGTTTGCTTTAGATACTCGTAGCGAAATATCGCGTATACACAATGTAGAAGCTAGCAGCTACTTAGAATCATATTGTATTATATATCGTCTCTAGTTTTTGTTGGCTAGACTAGAAAACTAGTTCAGGGGCAGCTTAACAACAACAAACAAAAAACAAGTATATCACAAAGAGCATAGAAGCAACGGACTGACAGACAGACAATCGTCTAGTCAATCAGTATTAATACGAAACGGACAACTACATTTTAATTTATAATTAATTAATTGCAATTTGTAATTTGCCAGCATTGACACAGTTTTCAGCGCCGCTCAATCACATCATAATTTATGGAAATAAAAAACTTTCCATTTTTTTCGCTCTTATTATTAAAAGCTCGCTTTTCCGACTGTCCGCGTCACATTCACAAGCGAATGCACAATTTTCAATTGATTAAGCAATTTCATAGTTTGCCCCACAGTTATAAAGCAACATCAATAGCCATTAAAGTCAATGCCAATGTTGTTGTTGTTGTTGTTGTTGTTGTTGCTTTAAGTTCATTTCGATAAGCACTTTTCAAAAACAAAAATAAAAAGATTGATTCAAATTTCTGTTCCATAAACAACAGCCTCCGTTTATGGATGAATGGAGGGCAGAGGGCGGGTCGTAAACTGTTGTCCATAAATTTTCAACAGCTGCCCCTGAGCAATTAGCCAATGTTATATACATACATATGTCTAGTAACATTTTTATGCGCCATGCACAAATCACAAATCTCTCAAATGACCAAGGCAAAACTCTGTTTTGTTTAACTCATTTCTTTGATTACGTAAATCCACAAAACCAAAACAAAAACGATCCCAAAACGTGATTTACTGCTTAGCGAAAAAAACTTAATTATGACTCCGTATATAAAAATCGCACTGAAAGCCTGTTTAACTACTGCAAAAAGAACTATAATAAAATAATAATTCTTTTTTGAAAATTAGTTTTTTTCGTTCGAGAGTGTTAAGTTTATGAGCCAATGAACTTTATTATTCTTAAAGGAAAACTGCAAATTGAGTGTTCCATAACCAAAGTTTTGATAGTTGAAAAGAAAGTCTGTTATTTTTTCCAATTTTATCGCATCATTAATTTTTATCAAGTATTACTACTACTTAAATCTGAAAAGGGAACCCAAAGGAATACAAATTTTATGTTTAATAGCAATATCCTTTGCAATCTAAAAACCACAGATGAATGAAATGTTGAAGATAAAGAGACATTTTAGGTTTTTTTTATATGCGAACAGACTATTTTTTAAACGGTTTCTTATTATACAAACCATAATTATGGATCAAGAAGATGTACTAAAGCGAAACCTTATAACTAAATATAAAACACTGCGAAAAGTTCTCTAATAATAAAAGAGTTGTATTTCTAACTGACAAAACTGTAACAAAGTGAATGAAAATAAAGATTATATCTTAAAATTGGGGTATATATCTAGATTCTGAACTAATATAAGCTTTATTATTCTCAAAGAAATACTACAAATCAATTGATAAGAAACGAAAATGTTCCATAGCTTAAGTATTGCCAAGTAAAAAGTTTAAAACTGTGAAAATATGATATTGATAAGGGGAAGCCGTGTAAAAGCCATTAAAGAGAACAGACCTTAAAGAGATAAGCGTTTTCTCTTAATAATTATAAACTTATAATGGACTAAAATTAAGACTCTCAAGTCAAAGAATTATATCTCCCTTTACACACCATAAATAGAAATTTATCAAGTACATCTGCTAAAGCTGTTCATGTCATATAATTATTGCTATTTAAACCTAACAGTATTCGGGCTTATTACTCTAAGACCTGAGACTGTATTTGCTTTGTTCTTTTTGTTTTTGGTTTTGTGTTCGTTGCGCTTATTTGGTTCTCTTTCTGTTCTTTATTTTGGCCGCTTTACCTTTTGCGTTGCTATTTTGCGTACTCATTTCCGTTGAGCTCAGTGCGATGCGCTAAAAAGATCTTATTTATCATGACATGACATGACAGCTGATGAAACATTAATGCCGCGGCCCCTGAACTCTACTACAACTCCCAATGAACCCTCTCTCTCTCTCTCTTTGTTTCTCTCTCTCTCTCTCTCTCTCTTATGCTACCAGAGTAGCTCACAGTGACAGCTCACATGGCTCCCAGATAAAGATATAGAACAAGACATCGGCTGAACGAGGTGAGGCGAGGCGAGGCGGGAAGAGAAGTCAGGTAACACCCTTTTCTTTTGACGGAGCGAGCGAGTTGTGTACATTTAATGGCGCATCATAAAAATCCTCAAAATCCTCAGGGCGACAACATCAAATTATGAAACATAAATTTCCGGCTTGCCTTTTTATGCACGTAATTTTCCAACCATTTATCATTCGGCTGCCTAAATTGCTTCGATGACACAAAAGTGGGCAACGTCCCATTGAATTCGATGGGGGTTTGAGTTCAGTTCCTCATATTGAAGTTGTGAATTGTCAGGGTTGGGGTTGGGGTTGGTGTTGATGTTGGAGCCAGAGCCGGAGCTCAGGCTGGGACGCAGCTGCTCGCCTATAAATATTTCGGCGTCTAATTGTTTGGCAAGCCCCGAGCTCAGAAAGTGTGTGAGCTCCCCATTGCCATTGCTATTCCCATCCTCATCCCCCTGCCTATCCCCTAAAGGGGTTGTCAACACACGCACACAAAAGCAAGAGAGAGTCTGTGGCCATAAAGAAAATGCTGCCAGTGTCCGTATCCTTAAACGACTGTCTCTTTCCCACTCTACAGGCTTCGCCTCCTCACAGACTGTTTCTGTGTCTGTGTCCTAATGAATTTACGCACACACATCGTCTGTGTTGTCTTGCTTTCACTGTGGGAAATATGCGACAATTATGAGTAAAATATTATTGCAAAAGTATAATTGTTGCGAAATTTGTTTCTTTGGTAAATCATGTTTAATGAATATTTTCAATATTTGTAAATATATAATATATATAACAGAAGATCGAATAACAAGCGTAATGTTAAGTGTAGATTGCCGATTTTCAGTAACTACGAGTATAATATCAATTACAGTATTTATAAGACAAAAAAATTTTACAAATTAATAAAGAAATCCTTTTTTTATGGAAAAAACACCAACTTATTAGAGCTTTTTAGTTTCATTTGGCTGACTGTCAAGTATAGTTTGTAGTATATTATATATTTAAAATGTAGTGATACACAAATATACAAAATATCCAATTTAGTATTTGGCGTTATATTATTTCAATACAATTTAGGAAGGCAGGTATTTTAAAGTCGAGCATACCGGACTGTAGCTTTCTTGATCATTTTATGTTAGAGAGTATTTAGTTATAAACACTCAGATTATTGTATAAGATATTTAAATCTAGCGCAGGTTTTCGGACTGTACTACTCTAAAATGTATTTTAAGTTTATCATAATTTTCCAATTATTTTCATTCATATTATGTTTGAGAGTATTTAGAAACTATTAAGCTGACACATTAATAATTGTTACTTCAACTTGTAGCTATTATTAAAGGCTTGTGCACGCTTATGTATAAGCAATTCTGGATTAGCAACCCGGAACATCGTTGTTCCAAGAAATTCACTGTCAAGGTTAACATTGCCACATAATTTTGTATAATTAATGTACAATTTTGCTATCATAAGATCTACAAATATGTTTGGTACTCAAAAATTGCTTTAATGTTGCTCATTTCATATTTGGTAATAATTATGATAATCTTGTAGTTTTTAAGTTGTACACAGAAAATGTGTTCATTATCCCACTGTGCACATTGTCGGCGTCTTTTAGTGTTGCTCCTGCAGCGTTGACTGCGTCGCATAAATTGTCCTTGCTCCTTTTTGTGTGTGTGTGTGTGTGTGTGTGCGACGCTTGGCAAATGCGCAAAATATTCTACGCTTTTTGGCCATCCGCATCGCATCGCATCGCATCGTTTCTTCAGTTTCAGTTTCAACTTCAGTTTCAGCATCAGCTTCAGTGTCAACTTCATCTCCAGCTGAAACTCATCCTTGTGCTCGAGGTGGCATCGTCATCATCTGTTTTATTGTGTGTGTGTGTGTGTGTGTGTGTTTGGTGCGCAAATTTTTGGTCTTTCAGCTCATAAATCAAAAACATTACAACAATTGCCGCACACTCGCTGCGCTTTTGTTGCCTTTTCGCCTTGCCAATTTGCACGCGTTGCGAAACCAAAAAACAGCTGCCAGATCCTGTTTCTGGCCATGGCAAGTGTGTGTCCTTGCTGCCCACCTGCGCATGGCGAACGAAACTCTTCGCTCCTTCTCAGTTTTCAGCCAAAAATTGTTTGCCAGCTGCCAGTCGGAAAACTAACAAAAGAATTGTTTATTCTTTTTGCAGATCCCCCTCGGAGCGTTCCGGAAAAGGCTGTTGTGGCCAATGGTTTGCTGGACCGCCGCTGCGCGCCCTCATAGCTGTTGTCGCACTTGGGGGCGTGGCCTGTGCCCTCGGTGGCGCAGCCTTGGGCGCCACTGGCTTGGCTGGACCCCCAAATTCGCATCTAACGGCGGCGCTTTTGATGATTGGTAAGTGTATTCCGCATTCGTTGAAAATTCGGCACATACAAAAAATGATGTAATAAATAAGTGTGTGCGTGTGTGTGTGTGTGTGGTGTACTCATTCACATATTTGACAAAAGTCGAACAATTGATGAGGCCACAAAAATGGCATTAAAACGTCGCGTCGACGATGTTTACACAAGTCGCACATTTTTTGCCATTACTTTACTTTATACTCTTGTATGCTGTTATTGTTATTGCTTTGCTTGTTTGTTGTTGTTGTTGTTGTTGCCTGTTTGCCTCACACAACACACAATTTTCACAATTATAACAGCCTTTGTTGCTGCCCTTTTGGTAGACGGGGGGGGAAGAGGAGGAGCCTCTGCCTGACCCAGTTCGAAGAACAAACAAATTTGTAAAGACACAAAATGTGTCAATATTGCCAGAGAGCATTTAGTTCCGGTTACAGAGTTTTATCAGTCCTATAATAGTGCACATATATATAGCATACCGATAGATAGTAAACAACTTTATTGACTTGCTGTGGGCAGTTTACTCGCAGATGAATCATTTTTTGGGAGCAATCACTTTTGCCAACTGATGTCGCAAAACGTGCCAAGTTTACAGAGCACTAATTGCTTCTTCGGCTAGACAACAATACCGATAACTGATAGTTAAGACTAGCTGGAAAGTAACATAATCGATGAAGAACAGTTGGAATATGGGAAAGTAAAGAAATGGAGTTTACTCAGAGTTTACTCTACTCAGTTGTCAGTTGTCATTTATAGAAAGTGGCAATTAATTCAAATTGGTATAGAGAATATAAATGCTAACGTAAATCCTAAATCAAATTATTTGAACAACCTTTAAAAGAAAATTTGAGATTTAATAGAAAATTGAACAACATATTAAGCCCAACATATTAAACCCATTATGTGTTCAACAAATTGCCCTTTTTATTATATCATAGAATAAGTTCATTGTGTTTTATATATTCAAAATCTTTTTCCTTTAAATTTATTATTTTGCAAATTCATTAAATGTTAAAGTAAATTTTGAAGAGTTGTTCTTATTAATTTATAATTTTGTAAATTCATGAAATTTTAATGTCAATTTTGAAAAATTATTTGTTATAATTTTATAAATTTGCTGAATTTTAAAGTAAATTTTGAAGAGTGTTTCTTATTAATGTATAATTTTGTCAATTCAATAAATTTTAAAGTCAATTTTGTAAATTTATTAAATTTTAAAGTAAATTTTATTTTACTCAAGTCATACTTAGCTTTATTTGTATTGTAAGTGACAAAATTATATATATCAATTACAACAATAAGTAAGCAACATAATTAAAATATTTAGTTAAAATGAAATTAAATGTATAATTTTATAATTCATTGAAATTTAACGTCAATTGATAGAAAAAGTTTTTACTAAATTCATTTTTAATCATATTAAAATACATGTTGTTTTAAAAGTAAGATCAAAATACTTTAAATAGCTCAATTTTGGCAAGCACGAGCAAATTTTATCCAGCTGAAATTAAATTTATAATTTTATAAATTCATGAATTTTCCATATGAAATTTAAGAAAATGTGTTTACTAAATTTATGTTTACACATGATGTGTTTGAAAAGCCACAAATGAATACATAACAGAAAGAAATATAAAACGTTCTTAGACAAAAATAATATTAGAGACATTTTATTAAATAAATTGCAAAATTTCCTTAATCAGTTCGTCATAATTAGGTGAAAAGATTTAGCCAAAGTTGGTTAAATTCGATTTGATAAAATTGCAAGTACTTCTTTAACAATTTGTCATGAGTTGGCCCAACTCATTCATGACTCATTCACTTGGTTCTCTTTCGCTTTCTGAACTAAGTTCAGCCAGCGAATAGCTAAAAGCGAACAGCTGTCGAGTCACTCGAATCGACTCACGTAACTCGCTGTGTAAAGCAGCGAAGACAACGCGGTTTGAGTCTGGGTTTGGGTTCGGAGTTGGGTTGGGGTTGGGTTTGCTTGAGGGGGGGAGGTCTGTGCATTACTTATGTATACGACGCTCTAATCAATTGCCGGTCGCGTTTAGTTGGGGCACTCGGAGCGTGACATTGCGCCATTTTCAGCGGCGGCAATTACCCAAAAATTGTTGAGTTGTAACACTGAGTTTTACATAATTTAATGGCAATCAAGTCAGAGTCAGAGTCTGAGTCGGCGACTATGCATATGTCGCTTATTTATAATGGAGGTCTCTGCTTCGGGTACTCATTCACATCGTTGTCGTATACTCATAATAAACGCACAAATTGCAGAGTGTGTGCTTTTTTTTTTACTTGCTCTCAACGTTTTCATTTTCGGAGCGCAAATTGCTCATGAAAATGAGCAAACAACAATGAGAAAACGACGACAATTTTCGCTAATAAAATTGTAGCTGGCTTTATTCGTTGGCTTTAATCAGCTGCCGGGCAGCTTGAGGTAGCTTCGGCAGCTGACTAGAGGTCTTTGGGGTCTCAGATGATGATGACACGCTCCACTGCCACTGCCACAGCCACAGCTAGAGCCACTGGCCGTGCCACATGCAGCTGTCAGTTGTCAAAAGGAAAGCCCCGGACTGAGTAGCGAAAGTGAAAGTGGATGCTGAGACTCACAGAGTCTAAGTAAGACTGTCGACTGGTGACTGAGGTCGCTCTACCCGAGCCTCCAATTGCTTTAAGTGGGCTGGTAATTGCGCAGCCACGCCCCCACAGCGTTTGACGTCTAATTAAATTTTACAGCACTGCTCACAATGGCAAATAGTCGTAGCAACTAACTATCTAAAGCAAACCGATTTGAAAATTGTCGTTTTTTTTCTTCTCCTACTTTTGCTTTGATTTTTCCACTCCCCTCTAACGTTGTCCCCTCTCTCTTTCGTTTTTTGCAGGCGTTGGCGTTGTGCTGGTCACTGTGAGCGGTGCCGCTTGGCGGATGACAGCACCCGGTGGCCAAAGCTGCCTCGGACTCGGCACCAGCGTCGATTTGGCCCGCTGCGGACGTCGACCTTGCACCCGGGGCGGCGGTGCACCCCATGGCCTGCTCTATCCGGAGTTCCAGCATCGCCCGCCGCCTCCTTCCTACCAGGCCAGCATGCAGGAGTATCGTCTGAGGTAAGTCCCAGCATATGCATTATAGCAGTGCACCAGAGCACAGCAGGCGAGTGAGAGTATGACGCATAAATTGCGAGTGTGTTCGTGCTTGCAGGACAACTGCGGACATGCTCGGCTAACCGCATCCGCTCGCATGTCCTTGCGCAATTAATGGCATTATGTAATTATACACTCGCTGAAAATGCTATTTTTACTCTTATGCAGAGGCATATCTCCTTGTTAAGAAAACAAGTTTGCCAGCCATTTATTTATCACACATAAAATATAGTTTTCAATATTGAATACCTACAGCAAGTTTTGTTGTCGATAATAAATTAAAATTTTATTTAAATTAGATGACATTATTATTTCGAATAAAAATAAGCAAAATTGTCGATACATAAATTTATATTTGGTTTAAATTGTTTCAGTTTGTCAATTAGAATTCAAATAAAAATTTTGATTTCTTTTAAGCTAAATAAAACTTTAACTAAACATTAAAAACAGCTCTAAAGCTATCAAAAAATCAAATTAGAGTATATTTAAATTATTTAATTTTATCAATAAAACTTGTCATTTTTATTGGATACTTTTAAAGAATTAAATTTTGAACAAACATATTTGATTTTTGTTTAAGAATTCTGTGTAAACTAAATAAAGTTTTCAATCAATAAATTTTAATTTTCTAGAAATTTATTGAGTTTAACAATAGGAGTTTACGCTTTTTAACTAATTGAAATGGTTTATAAACATACACGATTTTTTAATGTTGAGTTTATTTTAGTTTTATTAATAGACATTTTGATTACGTTTAGCTAAATAAAGTTTTCAGTCAACAAATTTCAATTCTCTTTTAATTAGTTAAGCTTACCAAAAAAGACTTTTACTTATAATTTTGCAAATTTTTTAGTGAAATGAAGTTGCAAATAAGCACATTTTACTTTACATAAATTAATAGATTTATGAATAAGACTTTGAGTAACTAAAGTTGGCCACAAAAAGAGATGCAGTATATGAAACACAAGCTGTGAATACACAGTAATTTTAACCTCATTAAAGTTGTGCGAAAGTTATACCTGATGATTATTGGGTGCGCATGGGAAAAGGTCTCTTGCATAAATTAGAGAAGTGTTCATTAGATAGAGAAATTCAAGTCTTTGGCATTAGAGTCTATTTCATTGCTAATCTCCTTTTCCAAATAAAATACACAACATCGATTTATTTTTAAAAATATATAATGAATTTATATTTCCGTCTAACTATAACTGTAACATTTTTCTTTGTCTGAATATACAATGAAACATTTAATATCAGTGTGACCATACAACAAAGTGAAGGCAATTTAAAACTAAATACGGTCACGCTTGTTATGCTAAATATGAAATATATAATATGGGCACACTTACAACAGATTTCATAGACAATTTTGATTACCTTTGACCTACATTGTTAGAGTATGAGCGTGTCGTTGAATGTTGCAGAGATTTACACACACTTTGCAGTGCATTTTCTTCTGCATTGCCTGTCGCATGACATTAACTGCTACAACAACCGTCATAATAATAATTACAACTCTGTTTTTTTTTCGTTGCAGACTTTTGCTTTTGGACCGCGATCGGCAGAATGGAGTTGTGCGTGGCAACTCGCCACCGCCCACATATCGATCTCATGCCGGCAGCCTGCTGAGGTAAGTGTTCACTTCCGTTCGTGTCGTAAAGCACCCAATCCTCTAGCGTTTTAAATCGTGTCCCTTCTCCGCTCCGGCTTCCGCGCACCTCGTGAGTTATTTGTAAAGTTTTTGGCGTTGCAACCACAAAATGTTTACAACGCACAACGTTCGAGGTTGGCATGAAAATGAGTAGCTACAGCAGCAGCAGCGGGGGATAAAGGAACTCAACTGCTTTTTTGTCAGGGGGTTGTGCAGCATCAGCATCAGCTGAAGCTAAGCTGAAGCGGAGGCTGAAGCGTTGGCGGTTTGGCTTTGTGCGGTTTTTTGGGGGAGTGTTAACATTGACACGTCGCTTGGGGTTGCCGCCGCCAACAACAAAAGTTTTTGGGGCAATTTTTTAATGTGGCAACAACCGAAAACTTTAGATGCCTGTCAATGGTTTTATTTGTTTTTTTTTGGTTTTCTCTCGTCGATGTTGTTGTTGCTGTAAATGATTTTTGTTGATTTCGATTTTGGGAGTTGCGGTAAGAGGCAGGCGTCAGAGTGGAATTTGCAACTTAATTGAATTGAGCACCGAGCACTCGGCACTCAGCACTCGGTACAGACTACTTCAAACAAGCGCCCAAATGGCAAACAATTTAAATACGCAACAATCCGATTGTCGGCCACTCAAGTGTCAGGAGACAGGACAGCTATTCGACCATGCGACCAGTCGACCATTCGACCATTGCCATTGCCACCCTCACAGGACAATTGTAAAGCAGACAAGAAGCAAATTGAAACAATTGAAATGACGCCAATGCTGTGGCTGTTGCTGCCTCTGACAATGGGAACGAGGCGCCACAGTAATCACAATTGAATGAATGGCAGAGTGCTGGCTCTAGTTGGTGGGGACGAGGCAGGATAATTGCCGCTTTGATCGCATAATGGCTGCTAATTAGAAAAGTTTACTTTTTATTGCGTTACAAAAATATTGAGTTGCGGCTGATGCCGTAAATTTACGCTCTGCTAAATACGCCAAAATACTCAAAAGACTGCGGCCTGAGTACCCAATGAATGTATTCACCATACACCAAAACAAATGCAAATTTATGGCAAATTAATTTGCTTGTAATGACACACAAGGCCACATGCACTTAAATATTTATGCCGTATAATGGAAATGAAATGAAAAGCCAACAACAAATGCAACCACAACAACAACAAAAGCAGCAACAACAACCACAACCGTAGCCGCAGCTTTTGTTGTCCAGGAAAAGTGCTGGAGAAGTGGAAGACAATGGAAGCAAATGCTGTAGGCATGAGGATGCTTGAATTTGAGATAAACACAAATTTCCACACATTTCCACAAATTTTTGCATCATACACACACACGCACACACAGTTGTTGCCTTCAAGTAATAAGAACATTTCAACGGACGCCTGAAAGTATGCTATATTTATTTGTGCCTCAATTGCTGAGTAAACTTCTACACAAGTTGAAGTTGAAGCTGAATCGTCGTTATGTTTTTCTTCGAATCGTATACACCCGATGTGGATGAAGTTGCGTGTGTTTTTGTAGGGTGTGGAAAGTGACAGAGAAGTATGTCAAAAAAGCAAAAACTTATGCAAAGTGTGTGGTTAAGAATCAGAGCATACTTTTAGGCATATCTCGTATTTGCCAGCATATATTCAAATGATGTAAGAACAACTAACAAAGAAATCTGTGAAATTTCGCAAAATATTTACACACACATACACACAAACACACCCATATACACACGCGGGCTTTTCTCTTGCATAACAAGTAGGCGTGTGTGTTAAAAGGCAATCTGCGACAGGCAGCAGGCGAAGCCAAGGCAATATTACCAAGGATTACATGAAGAGAGAAACAACAACGCGTTGCGAAGCTGTTAGCCAAGTCAATTAAACAAACAAAGACGAGGCCCAAGTGCCGTCCGTCTGAGTACCGAGTACCGGAGTGCTGCGAAAATTGCCTATTATTGCATAGCAGAGCGAAGGGGGGCAGAGAAGAGCATAAAAGGCTTCTTCCTTTGCAGCTGAGTTAGTTTTCCTGTTTCCTTTTGCATTGAATCTTTGTCCGGGAACAATTAAATGCAATTTTACATACTTCAAATTGCTTTATACAATTTTGAAATTTGAATTTTTGCATCTCAAAATTGTGCAGGCTGCGAAACTTGCAATTTGCCATGTCTATAACTTTCAACTTCAAACCGTATGTGTGTGTGCACATAATATATATGAGAGTGAGTGTTGACTTTGTTGTTGGCTCTGTTGACTGAAGTGTGAAGAAGTCTGTTGGATTTGCCAGCCAGCCATCCAGCCAGGCAGTCTGAATGGCAACAATTGCCCAAGCGCCTTTTGTTATTTAAATTGACAAAGTCGAATGCAGACAAAACGGAATCACCTACCTACCAAGATACACAGATACATGGACAACTTGTAGATATCAACACAGATAGTTGGTTGGGTATGCAAATTTGTGCATTGACTTTGTCTCATGACAGCCACAGCGCAAATAATGCATTCACTTGATGTTCACCTCACACCTCAATTTGAATCTGAATCCCATTCCCAATTTGAGTCTCATTCCAATCTCTTTTGCTTATCGTCTTATTGCAGGGCACCGTTGACCACATTGCGGTCCGGAATTGGCAATGGCGGTGGCACCATCAGCAGCAGCATGGGCGGCTCAGAGTACAGTCTGCCGCCTAGTTATCGGTCTCGCAATGCCACGCCCGCCTCTCTCACGCTAAGCAGTGAACGGACCATTGAGACGGCGCCTTCGGGCCGACTGCTGGCCAATGAGGACTTGCCAGAGCCATCCGCCGTGGCGGAGCAATTGCCCGACTACAGTGCGCTGCAGTCGAATACATTGCTCACCTCGGCCATTGTTGAAATCGAATCGAGGAATCGCAGCCAAAGCCAGGAAAGCCAGCAAAGCCAGCAATGCGCAGCCAAAAGTCCAACGACAACAGACAACAACAACAACTACGACAAAGGCCAAAGACCTGGTGACTATTGTGACGATATCGCAGGCCAACAGCGAGAACGTGCAGCCAGGTGGAAGGACGCAGGCTCAATTACCTGGGCAGGCCAGCAGTGCACTCGATCAGATCGATATATTGGCCCATTTGTAGCCCTGCTGTGTGCTTCGAGAAACCCGAAGCTGAAATCAAGTGGAAAACATGGCACACAATGCGAAAAGTGTCCATTTTTCTTCAGCATTTCGAATATCTTTTTTTTTTTTTTTTGATTGTTTGTTTGTTACTCTTAAAAACACACTCGTTAACCCAAAGGTATTTATTTGTACGATACGAAAAACTAAAAAAAACAACTCTGCTCCTAATTGAACATATGGTATATATATAGTATATATACTTACAAAATATATCTAGATATAAAATTCTGTATCTATTAATAAGCGGCATTTAGATAGTAAGATATGTTTGTTGTACTTGAATGTGTTGAATTTATTTTTGTAAGCATAAGAAATGCGCTACGTATCTATATTACGAACTATCATTAACATACGAGTATTAAAATATTCCAAAAACCAAAAAAAAAAAAGAAAAGAAAAGAAGAAGAAAAGGATAACACAGAATTCTGATATGTAAATAACAATTTCGAGTGCATTTCTAAGCATGCGTTAAGTGTAGTTTTTCCCCCCAACTCCTCAAAACCCAAAACGAACCCAAATCACGCATATATAGTGCGCACATATGGCTGCCGCTGTATATGTCTAGATATATATATATAAATAAAGAAAACTCTGTGTAAATTCGCAACGGAACGCTACGGTGACAAATTTTGCGCGCATTTTCGAATAACGAATCAAACGGAAACTGAAACTGATTTCTGAATGCGTTTCAAACAAAATAAATGAATAGTTAAACAAATGTAGAAAGAACAAAATAAAATAAATAAAAAAGAAACTAAAAAAAAAAAGCAAATACAATACTGTTCCGGTTTCCGCTCTTGCGTCAATTCCACCGAAATATGCAAAGCCTTTTGATTTTTGAATATCTGCAATTCCAAGCTTTTGATTTCCTACACTGTACACTTTATTTTGTGTGAAAATTGATGCGAAAGTGGAAACCGGAATGGGCTTGTGATTATTGAAACTAATTACGAATAAATTGTAGCTGCTAGCGCAATAAGCAAATTGCGTGTGTTATCATTATGAAATACTGATACAAATACAGATCGTGCATAAGTACAATACAGAATTAAAAGATATATAGATATATACATAAATATATATATATATATATATATATAGAATTACTTAAACTAACTTAAAGTCCTCTGTGTAATGTGCAAGGCTAAATAAACTAAAAGCAAACATCTGCAAAAATGTAATGTTGAAAAATGCCACAAAAACCGCAAATTGTTTTTTCTTTCCGCCTGCCAGCGCTCAACAGCAACGAAAGGGCGTAACCTCCTTTCACACCCACACTCTCACACACATACACTCACACACTCTCACACACGCATTCACATAGTCGTATATCCTGCTTAATCTAGCGTAAATTTGTATTGGCCGAAAGGCCTTGGCAGTTGGAGGCACAGTAAGTGGTCCAGCGATTAACACCCCCAGGACCGCAAAAATGTGGAGCGAACACAAAAATTGACACCTTATTCCATTGGCAAGCAAAACTCGGAGGCCAAGTTGATGGTGGAGCCCCGAAAGTGGGGAAAAATGGCATGAAAAGTGCCTGCGTCGAACAGTTTGTATATCGCCAAACGAAAAATGCCAAATGAAAACAACAAAAATTGGTTGAGCATGAAATTGCTGCTGGGCTGTCGAACTTCTGCGTTTGTATTCGTATGTGTGTGATATGTGATGTGTGTTTGTGTGCCCTTAGCAGTAGAGCAAAAGCTGTTGCATACTTTTCGGCTGTCAACGAAATACGTGAGGGCAGCTAACCGGAAGCCTCAAACGATTATGACATTATGTTCCCCACATCGAGTACACAATGCCACAAGGACACTGGGAAACAACAATTCTCGCATTGAGTGAGTTATTTTCAAAAGAATAACAACGTCAAATATTGAGGAACTTTGAGTGAAAGGATTTGGCGGCATAATAATAGCAAACAGCTGTTTTTAAGGACCTCATTTTTAAGTGGCAACATTTTTGAATGCTTTTCAGAGATTGTTACGAAAGAATAAAATACCATCGATTAAACGCGAAAAAGATTTCGAAATTTATTGATCTGTTGATTTGGAGCAAATTACAATCAATTACAGATGTCTCTCAATAAGGTTTACAACATAAAATTTAAAGTATAATTTAAATTTAATTTGTAGCTTAATAAATTACG
This sequence comes from Drosophila niveifrons, assembly GCA_035046325.1. Lineage (NCBI taxonomy): Eukaryota > Metazoa > Arthropoda > Insecta > Diptera > Drosophilidae > Drosophila > Drosophila niveifrons. The sequence goes on from JAWNOC010000025.1 coordinate 1,051,272, forward strand.
ATCGCAACGAATTGATATTGATTGAATTTCACAAATTAATAAAGCATTTTTTTTTTTCACAATTTCTACTGCTGACAATCCGATTTCCATAGAAATGACTACGTTCCGATTAGATGCGGATGCCGAATGCGAATGCGGATTCGAATTCGAATTTCGAACTCAGTTTCGATTGATGGTGAGCAATTTAGGCGATTTGAAATCCTTTCGCGCGGTTTGTTAGTTGGTTTGTCAACAGCATCGGCTTTTTTGTATTCACTTCAACTAAATAACTTTTGTGAAAATACATATAATAATAATAAGAATTAATAAGTAATAGTTGTTGTGAGTGTGTGTGTGTCTATGTGATTCTGTTTGTTTTCTCGTAGATAACTCGGTTATTATTGGTATATTGATGAATAAATAATAATAAAATCGTAGGTAGACCGACAGACACTTTATCGTGCCGTGTTCTGTGTTCCGTATTCTTTTTTCACTTTCTTCTTATTTCTCGGTTTTCGATTTCGTGTCGTTATGTTTTTTTTTTCTGTTTCTGTGTTCCACTCATTCATTTAAAATTAGGATAACATTTGTGTGCACAATTCAAAATTAAATAAAATATATAAAATAAACAAAAAGGGGCATCCTTTAGTTTTGATAATTGCATTAAGTATGTAATAAGCTATTTGCGAATTCATTAGTCAAGAGTTTTCGCTTGGTTAAAATATCTGAATTGTTGTTGTTGTTTGTTTTTTGTTTTATTGTTGTTGTTAGTGTGCGTGATCCCTGAAGTCCATTGTCGAGCCATATTAAATCTCTCTTGTGCCCTTAACGCGCATGATTCTTGCAGAAGGGACGACCGCCCTTATTGTAGAAGCTCTGACCCTCCAGATTTTGTTTGCAGAACTATCAAAAAGAGAGAATTACATTAAACGTGGCTCAATTTTGAATCGTTTGAGTGTACTCACAGTGCAGTTGAAGCATTGGCTATGATAGTTGTGGTTAAGAGCCTCAACCCATCTGTCGCCAGCCTCCACGGGGAAGCCGCAAGCGTAGCACTTTGTGGTGAAGAGCTCATTCCAGTCAGCCTCACAGTACGCATTGCCATCCTCTAGGAAGAAGGGCGTGTTGCCAAAGATCTTGCCGCACTGGCCGCAAGTGAAGCACTCGGGATGGAAGTGCTTGCCAATGGCATTCAGACAATCACCCTGTAAACGAGGCAATATACAAATTAGTGTTCAAATGGAAAGTTAGTGTTGTGTGCTCCTCACCTTGATCTTGCCAGCGCACTTGCTGCAGGTGGGCGCCAGATACTTCTCGAAGCAGTACTCGCAGTAGAGATCGCCCTTCTCCTCAACGAAACCGATGTCCTGCAGTGGACGACGGCAGTTGCCGTTCACGCAAATGAAATGGTCGGGGCACCAGATGCGACCCAAAGCCGTGATGAAGGGTCCTCTGCAAAACGTAGAAGTCAAGTTATAATTAGCAAAAATGTACATGAAGATTTCCAACAGAACAATTAACGATCAGCAGGCAGAGGCAGTGGCGGGCTACTTACGAGGTGATCTCCTTGTTGCACTGACAGCAAATGGGACGCTTACCATCCTTGAGCAACTGACTTACGGCCTTCTCGTTCTCCTCGGACATGGGACCCTGGGCCTCTGCATGCGGACCCAAGGCCTTGACGCTCACACTGAAGCTGGGTGCGTTTGTCTGACTATTATTATTGTTATTGTTATTGGATGGGCTAGTGTTGCTGTTGGTGTTACTGTTGCTGTTGGCGCTACTATTCTCAACCGCAACAGTCTGCTTGGGTTCTATGTAGGATCTGCGATCCGAGCGTGTGGCATGCGTGCCGCCAGTGCGTCGCAGATTGTTGCGGAATGCCACCGGCTCGGGCGTCTCTTGAGCTGTTGCCTTGCCGCTATCACAAATATCGAGAATCTTGCTCATGGGATGCTGGGCCGGCAACTCGGCTTGCAGCGTCTGCTCCACACGTGCCACCTGCGGTTGAGCCAATTGATTACCCACTTCACCAGACAGCTGCTGCAACTGTGACGATTGCTTTTGTTGCTGTGGCACGGCAACAACCGACTGCAAGGCCACCGGCTTTGTGGGATCAATGTTTTTGAAGTCGTCAAGGTCCAGGCGTTTGCGCACAATCATCGGACTCTTGGTGAGATTGGAGCTGCTGTTGCTGCGCAGACTCAACGTGCTGCCAGCCTGTGAGGGCGTGGCACTGCCTTGACCATTGGCCAGACGCGCCTCCAGCATGTTTGAGATGATCTTGCCCGCCTCCTGCATAAAGGCATTTGTCTGTTCGCCCATGTTGATGCGGCCAACGGACTCGGCCAGCATGGCTGTGGCATCTGCATCGGAGTCTGCTGTGGCACTTGGCTCTGTGTCAGTTGCTGTTGTGGGTCGCGTAAGCGTGGCACTTTGATTAGCATGCGAGTTAATAGGCTTGGCAAGGGGAACTGCAAACAAAACAAACAATTTGGGTTAGGGTTAAGATAACAAGCATGCAAGTTGTGGTACAGTAAAAACTCCTCAAAAATTCCACTGGAGATCTTTTTAAGGTACTTGAAGAATTATTATTGTCTTTGAGACAAAACACCTTAAAGCTATGTTAGTAGTTACACAAAGTTGAACAACAGTAGGAATAAAACAACAACGAGAACACTTTTCGGGATGCTGTTCACCTGATCTGCACGTTGCAGCTGTTGCACAATGGGATGCGAACACCTGGGCCAGCGGCCTTGTTGAGGATACCGCGTCCACGCTTGGGAGCCGATGTGGCACCGAAGGCGCCGCTCTTGCCGCCAGGACCTGTGGAATCATCAACATTTGAGTTTAGATCACCAAAATTGGGCGGAAATACAGCTGGAGCGGGCGCAGTAGGCGTGGCAGCAACTGTTGGCTTGGGCTTGACGCCCTTGTTAGCCAAATTGGCCAACGTTGCTGCAGCTGCAGCTGTGGCTGTAGCTGTATTTTGGCTGTTGCTGCCATTGGCTGCTGTGCTCCTGAATGCGGCACAGGCTTGATTATTAGTCGTGGTAGTAATAGCAGAAGCTTTGGTTAGACTGGCTTGCGCCGACCTTGATGCTGATGCTGATGCTGTGGTTGATGCTGTGGTGGATGATGTTAACGATGACGATGCAATTGCAGATGTTGCTGATGTTAGCGATGAGCTCGCGGCATTCGTGTAGGCGCTCTGAGTGCGCAGTTGCTGTTGAGAAGCGGAGACCACCGAAGATGTCGACTTGAAGCCCGAGGTGAACGCAGACTTCTGCTGTTGCTGTTGCAGCTGTTGAAGCTGTTGCTGGTGTTGTTCTTGCTGCTGACGGAAGCCTGGTGGTGGTCCGAGGCTAGTCGAAGGAGTTGCTTCGGGTGTTGGTTTATTCAGCGGAAACTTGCTTTCAAAAGTGGGCGACCGCAATTGCGGAAAGTTACCCTCACCCAAGGTGGATGCCCTGGCGCTAATGGCCTGCGACTGGCTCGTTAGGCTACTGATCTCCTGCTCCAGGCCGGACAAACGACGTGCCTGATTAGCGACAAATCCTGTACGACCATACGACTGACGGCGCTCTGACGACTCCAACTGTGATTGCGATTCAAGCTGTGATTGCGTCTTTGAGCCAGTGCGAATCTCAATAGTCTTGGCACTCTGAGTATGCTCAAATTCCTCAGTCACCTTGCGCCTGCGTTCGATCTGCGTGTTGCCAATTTGTGTTTTTGTCTGAGTCTGCAATTGCGACTGCTGTTGCTGCTGCAGCTGGGACGATTGCTCTCTTTGTTGCACATTAAGATTGCCGATCTGGCGTTCCCTTACGATCTCCGGTTGCTGTGTGTAACTCTGGCTGGCCGACTGTGAGCTCAGTTCCGAGTGCGCCAACAGCTGACCCTGATAACTTTGTCCGGTTGTGATGGAGCCAGCCTGCAGGCGAGGTCCAGACACTGAAAGCAGCGTTGACTCAGCGGGCTCCTTCATGCGTGGTGCCCGAATGGCTGCCAGGGGATTGGGTGGAGGTCCTGGCGCCGGGGAGCGAGCCCGATCCGGAAACGGAGAGGCAGCTCGCTGATCATAGTCGCGAGCATGCGAGGCTGGGCACTCGTCGAAGAGCAACTTCTCGGGCGTCTGGTAGAAGGGTATGATCGGGGCCGGTTTGTTGATCATCGAGTTCATGGAGGGCGTGTAGGGACGCGTAGGCGTCTGTGATTGATCAGGTCGCTCGAATTCATCTAGTGATTGAAAAGCCATCGTTACTGGACCCGAACGATCTTCAATAATGATCGGCACCGACGGCTGCACAATTGGCTTCACCTGGCCCTGACCTAATGAGACAATAGAACCTCGAGCAGCCGTTGGCACTGATCCTGAACCCGATGCTGAGCACGATCCTGCACTAGGTAGTGACCCGTTGTTAGCCCCGCAAACGGAAGCGCACACCTTGGCAATGGGTTTATGTACAGTGTCTGTCTTGGGGGCATCGACGAAAGCAAGCGGAACATTCTCGCGCAACTCCTGGGGTTCCGGTGTGCGAATGGGACTCTGTGTGGGCAGCACGGTCCAATTGCGCTGATACTTGGGTATGGCATCGGCCTTGTGCAGGCCGGACTGTACGGCTTTGCCCTTGAGATGGCTGAGCGGGGATGGTGGCGGGAATAGGACCTCGGAGTGCTCGAGTTCCTCGGCGGTTTCCTCGATCAGCTCGTGTGCATCCATTTTGGTAGCGGTATTTACAGCTGTTAGGGTGGAAGTTGCTGAAAAGGAGGAGCGGCTGCTAGCCTGGGTCTGCAGCTGGGACTGGGCGACATAGCTGATATTGTTGCTGTTCAGATTGTTGTTGATTTGGCTGTTGAGGTTGAGGTTGTTGTTGTTGTTGTTGTTGATAATGGTCGTGCTGTTGTTGGACTGTTGGACTGTGGAAGAGGAGTTAGAGGAAGCAGTCGCATTGGAAGCGGTAACTAGCGTATTCGAGTTAATCGGGTTAGTTTCTAAGTGTTGCTGTTGTAATGGTTGCTGTTGTTGTTGTTGTTGCAATTCCTCTTCCTTTTTGTGATAGAAGTCAAGGCGCTTCTGATTGCGTTGCTGCGCCTTGCAGTACTTTTGGTACTCAAGATCTGTCTGGTCTTTCGACAGGGAGGCAATAGAGGCACGTGGCGTATTTGTGACTGTGTTCGAGGCGGAGGAGGAGGAAAGCGGTTCTCGAGATGGCTGGAATGCTTGCATTGCCGCAAACGCTGACGACTTGCGACGCTGCTGTGGATCCTCTGTGGTATAGTACTCCACGGACTCCGGTGGTTGGGGCTTGATGCCCAGCTCCTCCTCATGGTCGAGCACCTGAAATTCATACTTTTTCAATTCCTGCTGTTTTTGCTCCTCGTCCCAGCGCTGTGTGGCATTCTCGGGATTCAGTGGGGTGTAACCGCGATCGGGGGCCGTGCAGAGGGCATCACACATGCTCAGGTGTTCCTTGGGTGTGGGCAGGTCTATCAAATAGATGGGCACATCCCGATCAAAGTGACCCTCGAAGGGACGCTCGGGTGCTGTAGTCAAAGCACTAACAAACGGACTCTTGGGACGGTAATCTTCGCGCAGATAGGGCTTCATGTCCATGGGCGGTGGCATGTAGGGCACGGTCTCCTCCGGCAGGGGAACACCCTCGGCGGCAGGTGGCGCAAAGCGCACTGCGAACTCCGGAGCTGTGGACATGGCTTGAGTGAGTCGAGTGCCACGAGGCGGCGACTCACGTAGTAGCTCAATGGCATAGGAATCGACTGGTGGTAGAGGGGCGGCTACTTGGGGAGGAGCTGGTGCTGGAGGTGGAGCTGGAGCCGGAACTGGAGCTGGGGCGACTGCAGCTGCAGCTGCAGCGGCTGCTTCCTCAGCGGCTGCGGCGGCCGCTTCAAAGTCATCATCGCAGGGCTTAGGAAAAGGACACTCGACCAGGTGGAACGGCACATCGGAAGCTGTGGTCAGCACCCGAATCATGGGATTGATCCACTCCTTGGGCGAGGGATTGGGTATCTTAGAAGGCGCTGGACGCGGACGCACGGGTGCTATTTCAATTTTAATCTCAGGCGTAGGCTGAAACATTCGTTCACTCTCCAGGATCTGACAGCGCTGCTCGATGATGAGCCCCTCTCGATCGTCAACATCGTCACCAACTGCTGCCCAAGCTGTCGCAGGCTGTACAGCCTGCTCAACTTCGGAGGCCGATTCAGGTATTGTCTCCAGTTCGGTGTGCAGCTGTGGCAGCTCCTTGATCTCGGGCTCATCGTTAAACACCACATGGCGAGCAGCAGGCTGTGCAGCAGCTGGTTGTGCAACTGTCACTGGACTTGGGGTCACTTCCCTTACCATATCAATGAGTTTGTAGGTGCTCAGGGGAGCGGAGAGCGAGTCCACGCATTCCTGGGCACTACGTCTGCCCGACGCGTACTCCTGGACATCCATGGCGCTGCCATAGTCCAGCTGATAGTCAAACTCGGAGCCAGACTGCTCGTAGGCCTGCTGCATTTGGTAGGCTTGCAGCTGGGCGGCATACATGCGTTGATATTCCTCCGAGGTGGTTGTGGTCGTTGTCGACGTGGACGTGTAGCTGTCCGAGCTGGATTCCTGTTCCTGAATCTGCGGCTGCTGCGTGCGCTGATTGCTCAGCTGTGGCGCCGAATAGCTTTGCCACTGAGGAGTCGCTTGCGGCAACTGCTGAGGCTGCTGCAACTGCTGTGGCAACTGCAATGGTTGCTGCTGTTGCTGTGGCTGCGGCTGCGGATCGAGACGAGAGCTCGCACTGCCCGGTGGCAGCGGAGGCACCTCTTGCACCGGATTGGCGACCACCACATGCTGCGTCTCGGGTGGCGCTATGTACAAAGGTGCAGCCGTTGGTGCTGCATGATTCTCGTCTTGTGGCGGTGGCCAGGTGAAGCTGGAGCCATGGGAACGGCGACTGGCTGCTAAGGCAACCTCAACGTCCATTTCGTAGCATTCCTCCTCAAATTCTGGCTGCAAGCCTTCCTCCTCCGATGCTGGGCAGGTGTAACATTTTTGTGTGTGCAGTTTGTAGTTGCATTGTTGGTTAGTTTAAGTTGTAAGCAGGTTGTTTAACGATTTGCATTTGAGGCGGGTACAAGGGGTTGAGTTGAGAGTTAAGGGCAAATATAAGAGCAGAAAGAAATAAAAGTCATACGCTTGTTAGTCGTTGGCACTTGGCAAAGCGGCGTCGAGGGCGAAGTGAAGTCAGAGGCGTAGGCGAAGGCAAAAACGCTGGCGGAACGGTTCGAAGCGGGTGGCAGAGCGGAACGAAACGGAGCGGAGCGGAATGTCAAAAGGCGGCGCAAGGAACAACAACAAAACTAGGCAGAACTATAACTAACTACAGTTGTAAAGCTGCAATGTCTACCGCAGTAACAACAAAACCATTCTTCATTAGTGTAAGCCTAAAGTGTTTTGGTAAGTGTAGAATAAGTTGTATAGTTGTATATAGCAGCAATATATGTATAAATTAAATTGGCAACTGGAACTGATAGACACTGGCCAAAGCCATATTTAATCGTAGCCCACATAAAATAAAGCCTATCTCAAATTAAACGCTTTTTAATTGCGAATTCACAGCACTTGAGCTGAACAACATTGCGTATACGCAACAAACAGTACGAGAAATGTTACAGAGTGGCACAAAAAAAAAATAAACAAAATATCACTTGCAGCGTTCGTGCAGGCGAGTATTATATGAGGAATAAATATTAAAAATAAATAGAATAAATAGACTGAATGGCGCAACGTTTTATGCGACGAGCAAATAAATTTTTCATTTCTTGTTTTGCGAGTCATTTTCATGGCGCAACAATAAACACACACCGACAGCTCACGCATGTGTACGTGTATGCGTGTGTGTGTGTGTGCGTGTTTGTATGTTTGCGTTTGTGTGTGTGTGTGTGTGCGCAATGAGTTCCATTTTTTATGAGGCGTCCTACGGTTGTGTGGAGCCAAAATGGCGACGACAGGTAGTCATTGCTTTTTATTATGCATAATTTCATATTGGCTGTAATTTTGCAGAAATTGAAAATGGCAGAAACACACGGACAACATACACACGCACTCACACACACACACACACACACCCACACACAGACAGAAGGCAGGGATGCGTATGAAACAAAAGACAATTTGTTGGTTGGCACAGCACACAATACACAAAAAAGAAATAATACAAAAAAAAAAAATGGAAAAGAAGAAACGAATTTCGAAATAAAATTATAGCAAATATTTTGTCATATCAAAAGAAAAGAAAAATGAACAAAAAAAAATAATGTTGTGCACAGACAGATAGAAACAATAACAGAAAGTTTTTTTTTTTTTGTTTTGGGGCCACAACAAGACGGAGACGGGGCAGAGAATAGAAGCCCCCATCAGGTCAGGTTGTTGCAAAAAGTTTTGTGCTTTTTGTATGGGCCAATGGCATGCAAAGTTGTGTGCAATGAAAAGACGAATTCATAGAATGCCTTCTCCGACAGTTCAATTAGTATATAGTATATATAGAAAATATAGTAGTACACAGATATACATACTGGTATGTGCGTATGCAATTCGTATATACTTAAAGGTCTTAAGAGCGGTTAGGCTGAAGCGTATTTCTTATGCACAAATATAGGAAATATTTTGTTGTTTACAATTTATTTAGGCACTTGATGGTGCAAAATTTATTCAGAATTCAATTGAAATAGATTGAGACACATATATATTTTATATAAGTTTGTTGTTAAAAAACTTAAGAAAACTGTGTTAGAATTGTAAAGATATAATTTCGAGTTTCAATTTTGAGAAACGTTTCCAAGAAAAATTCACCAGTTTTGCCAAACAAACTTTTGCAGCACATTCTGTTTTTGTTTCTTTGTGTGGGAGATTTGTTTTTTAGAAGGACATTGAGTTTTCTAATAGGTATATTGGTAACCGTAACCTAAAAGTAGCCAAAAAGAAACCAGAAAAATAGTCGATCAAATATTGAAATAGTTTTGTGTGTGTTTTGTTTTTTGGTTAGAAATGGTAGAAATAAAAAAGAGTCCTTTAATCGTCAAGAGAGCAGCAGGACAATAGTTTTATTATACAAAATGCATACGATAAATCACAAAAGGAGCAAGAGCGTCTTCAGCTAAAAGGAATTCAAGGCATTTGATGCATGGACGCCAGGCACGCTTTCAATCTGACAGACAAAGAGAGAGAAAGAGAGAGCCAAGCAAGGAGCACACAGGATGTCAGCCTGTTTGGATAATAATGACTGGTAATTTATCTGCCTTCGTTTACATTGTGTGTGTTGCGAGTGAGCTCGTTGTGCGTGCGTGTCGGTATGTGTGTAACACAAACATTTGTTTGCCAGCATATTTTTGGAGTGTGTGTGTGTGTGGCAACCTCGCCTTGCCCCCTCGCTCTTGTGTCTTGCCACACTTTGCCGCTTGTTGTGGGATTTGCCAACTGGATTTGTTTTTATGTATTCGACGGCTTTTACGCACTTTTGTTTGCAAGTCTCGCCTGGCGGCATGCCGCCAAAAACTCAAAGAGCAACAACAAAAAAAAATCCCCAACATTTGCTCTCCAAAAATAACTCAAATGATGGCTGCGGTTGTGCGTGATTCTGGCTTTGATTAGGAGATTGATTTTGATTCCTGATGCACAGAGGCCTTCTGCCTTCAGCTGCTTTGATTAATGAGCGAGGTCAGCGCTTTGCAGAGCACGAGAAAGAGAGAGAGAGGAACAATTGGAAAAGAGAGAAAAACGGAGCCATGGCATTCAATAATTGCATTTTTAATTGCATATATAAAAAATTGGCTCATAAATTGTATTGTTACTCTGTTTTTTACCCGCTTCCCATAGGGTAGAAGGGTATTATAACTTTGTGCCTTCCCGTAAATCGAATAACGTTCGTTATTTTAAAGTTTTAATCGCATTTAAGGCTCTTTATGAATTCTTATTGATTGCTATCATATAAAAAGAATTTGAATTTTTTAAGAAATACATTTTTAAGGTATAAGTTGAAAGTGGTACTATATAAATGTATATTTTGGTATATTTTGCATTTTATGATATATTTCGAAATGTGTATTATATGAATATACCAAATATAGACTTTGTTGTTTTTCAGAATTCTTGCGGTATATTATTTGACTGACAATCTGTTATAATTTGTATTCTGTGGTATATTTGGAAAGTGGTACTATATACTATATACCGAATATAGCTTTTGGCATTTTCAGTATTTTTTTTATGTTAGTTGACAGACATTCTAGTATACTTTGAACTCGGTGGTATAATTTTAATGTGGCACTTTTTGAATATACCAAATATAAGCTTTGGCATTTTTCAGTATTTTTGCGTTATATTATTTGGTATATTTTTACAAAAATACGGCACTGTTATTTAAAATGCATAGCGGGTATCTCACAGTGGAGTGTGCTCGACCTTCTATCTTTCTTTTATTTTTGCGCCTTACTCTTTCGTTCGTTTCGCTCGCCATATTTGCTGTTAATTCATTTCCGTTATGACGGCCAACAGTGCTCGCGCGTAATTGATATACAAACACACACACATACACTCACACACAGACGTATTCACACTCACCAATACACACACAAATATATAAATATGCAAAAGTATTGTTATATACAAATACACATAACAAGAAAAATGATTGTAACGAGTGTGAATCGTATGTAACTTGTAGGACAAGTCGCCGTACAGTGAGTGCAAAAATTGCACGCACACTGTGTGCGCACATTTTATATGGAAATCAGTCACAAAGCGGATTTCTCTATGAAAATCGCTCAATTTGCTTAACTTTGTTATTGTTTATGCAAGTGTTCGCATAGTGTGCGCACCCACTGTGTCAGCTGTGTAAGAGTATGAGTGTGCGAGTGTGATTCCCCTGCATATATTTGGCTTGCATTTAAAGCCAGCAAAGGAGCAAGGGAGAGCAGCAGGTGCGGCGACCGCAGAGATTGCAACGTTGCAACACCGAGCCGAATACATTTTATAACATTTATTTAACTCCCCTCTGCATGGGTGTGTGTGTGTGTGTGTGTGTGTGCGTACATGAATTGTTTCGTTTCGTTGCATATTACGTATACGCAATGTTCGTTTGCTTGGGTTTGGTTTCGGTTTCGAATTGGGATTGGGGTTTCATGTTTGGGTCCCGGTCTCTGTCCCGGCCTCGGGTTTGGCTTTCATTGCCATCTCTGATGTGCCGGAAGCGTGTGGCACTGCCAACTGCATGCTGCATGTTGCATGCTGCAATCGCAATCACATTGGCATTGAAAACCTGCCTCCTTTTAGGCTCCCGCGGCAACCAATCGACTGGCAACATCACTAGCAACAGCAACAACAATTGGCTTGTCATTGCTGCTGTTGTTACCATTTCCCTTGCTTTTGATGTCGATTTTAATTTCCCGTCTGCCCGCATTATATGCTACCCGTAACTTATTTAAAATGCTTCCAACCTATCATCAATTGGACTTGTCAACGAAATTTGTTTTACTGTTTGTGTTTTTTATGCATGTGTGTTATTAACTCGATTAACTGACGTTCAGCGTGTGCTGCCAGTTGCAGTTGCCATGAAAAACCTTAAAGCACTAACGAATCAAATCAACAATGCTTGTGTATAAATGTTGCTGCTGTAGCTGCTGCTGCTGCTGTTGTTGTTGCTGTTGTTGCTGTTGTGGCATTTCTTTAGCTTTACCTCGGTTATAGCTATTGTTGTTGTTGTTGTAAGTGCTATAGTTGTTGTTGCTGTTGTAGGACTGAGACTGAGTATTATAGTTATTGCTCGATCCGAGTGGGTAAGAGTTTCTATATTGCTGCTTTTGTTGCTGCTGCTGTTGGTATTGCTTTTTGTTGTTGTTGGTGATGTTGTTGTTGTTGCTGGTGTTTGTTGAAGCTATTGTACCTTTGCACATTACGACCTAAACACACACATATATTTACACATTGATTTATATATACAGCATAGTAATTAATAATCCCTTTTTTTCGGTTGTTGTTAATTTAAGCGGCAAGTTTCGGGGTCGATCTCTTTTGTGGGATAGAGGGAAAGGAAGGGGACGGTAATGGAAACGGAAACGGACAAGAGTTGTTGCTTCAGAGTTGTTGTTGGTTAGTTAATCGGTCTTTAAATTATATGCAAATTTATTAGAATAAAAAACACGGTTCTCTTTTTAACTTAACAACGAAAACAGATCAAGTACTATATCATTTAATACTAGAGTGGACTTTGTCCCCTTTTCTCCCACTCAAAAACGACAGCTAAACTTGCAGAATGTCACGCTCCCTCATCTCATTTAAGTATTTGTAAGTAAGTATCAATAGTAGTAGTAGTAGTAGTAGTAATTTGTTGCTGTTTCAGTATCTGTGTCTGCGATGTTCTTTTTCTGTTTTCTTGTATGTAGACTAAACCCATTCACCTTCTGACAGAGACAGATACTCATCGTCAGCAGCCGTCTTACCTTGTTGGCCAACATTGGAGCGCGGCAATGTGGCATAAGCGTTGCCAGCATTGGGGCGCGGCGATTGCTGCTGCTGCTGTGGTGGATACGAGACCGGCACCGGTGACTTGGGCGCTGCCGCTGGCGGCTGAGAGGCGCCATAGGGACGAGCGTAGCCCTGGTTAACCTGCCAAGAGAAGGGAGAAGTGACGATTAACGATTAACTGCAAAACACACACGCAGTGTTCTCTGCAACATGAATGAACGAATCAGGCATGAGCTTGGCAGGCAGCTGTGCAGCATGCGGATTATGGTTAACTACTTACCCGATAGTTGGCGCCGACGCCCTTACCAGGTGGCTGCACGCTGCGTATCACGTTTCCGGTCAAGGTGACATACTCGAAAGGCTGATCAGCGCCAGCTGATGAGATGTTCGTCGATGCCTGCTGGGCCGGAAGCGTATACGCAGCGTTGTCACCGCTGATGTTGCTGTAGTTGTTATTGTTGATTTGACCATAAATGGCTGACGATGATTGCTCATCCGCCACGTTGGCTGACATTATTTCTGACTGTGCTGCCTGAGCTTGGTTAATGCTATCAACTACTGTTGCTGCTGCCGCTGCAGTTGCTGTTGCTGTTATTGTTGTTGCTGCCGCTGCTGGTGGCGCTGCTTGTGCCTGATGTGAATTAAATTTCAATTGATTAGCAAGTGTTGCCGTCAACGCGGCCACATGAGGCTGTTGCTGCACTGTGCTTGCTGGTGTTGTACTATTTGTTGTTGTTGCAAATGGCTTGGCCGTGTTGTTGTGTCTGTTTGTTGTGTTGTTGTTGTTGTTGTGGCTGGTGTTGCTGTTTTGGAGGGGTTGTTGGTGCTGAAGCTTATGGGCATACTGCTTCAGCAGTTGATTATACGCATTATGGTTCTTATTCTGCGTGTTCATGTCATTCTCATTCTGTGCGCCTCTCAATGTTGCCGATGCCGATGTTGGCGGTGGTGGCGGCGGTGGCGGTGTTGGCGGCGCATCGCCGTTGCACGATGTTGCTGCCAGCATTGTATAATTATCAACCTGAGTCGGGGCAACGCCCACATCGAGCGATGTGCAGGAGCCAGACGTTTGTCGCGAGTGCATCGGCGAGTGTTGTTCCATGTCCAGGGATAATGTGGATGCACTCGATGCCACCAGGCTGGGACTCAGCGCTGTGCTGCCGCCCACACCCGACGACGACGAGGACGACGACGACGAAATTGATGAGAGGCTGCTGTTTGTGCGTGTATGTTTGCTGCTGGCCTGTTGCTGCTGCTGTTGCTGTTGCTGCTGTGGGACAGAGGCTGTGGCTGTGGCTGTTGATGTGGCTGAGGTTGAGGTCGAGGCTTGTGTCTGGTTTTGGGGCAACAGCAGCAGCTCCTCGGTCTCGTATTGCAACAGCTGTGTGGGCGACGGTGGCGGCGGCAAAGGCAGCTCAACAGCATTGCTGCAGTTGCTGCTCTCGGGCTCTTCTTCAGCTGGATCAGGCATTGGCATTGGCATTGGCTCGGACTAATGTGTTAATACACGAACGCGTGTTAATGGGCAGGGCAGGCAGGCATCGAAGGCGAGCGTCACGCACGTGAACAACAACAACAAACGGGAGGAGGCGGAGGAGGAGGTTGATGCGTTGCGGATGCAGGAGGCATGTAAATTGATGCACAGTTAATAAAGGCAGTTAATTAAAATGCAGAACAAAATGTGCGAGTCTCTGTGCGTGCTGTATAAAATTCGAGAGTGTGTATGTTTGTGTGTGGCTTTAAAATGTGTTCAAGTTTCGCAAGCCAAGCGACAACCCATGTGGCGTATGAGCAATGCAAATGCAATTGCACTAAAAATAGCTAATAGGTCAAGGTCAATTCCTCAGCTAAAGTTAGCTCTTTCCCCTTCCCCACTAGAGACGAAACAAAATGCATTAAATCGTGTAATTTAATCCACAAAGTATTCCAATTGATGGGCAATGGTTATGCAACACTTGCAATCGCACAATTTGCAATTTTCGATTTGCAAACAAACTTCGAACTGTGATTAACAAACACTTTAAGCAAACTCCTTTGAACTCCTTTCGTCTAAGGAGTTTTTTCTTCGATATTCTTTTTTCTTCACTTTTTCTGTCGAAAACTGATTATTGAAACTTAAAAGCTGAGCGAATTTTGTGACTGCAATTCGCAGTGGCGAATCCGCGATGGCTGCGTGCCGCGGACACGAGTCGAAGTCGTAAACTGAACGCAAATTCGCCAAAAAGATTCCACTGCGGTGTGTGTCTCTGACTGATTTTGCAGCTGTGTGTTTTTTATAGCCCTAGCACAACAACAAAAAAAACACACATACACAACAAGTATATTTAGCATTTAGCCATTTAGCAATTCAGCAGCCATTGCACATTTCATAGAAATGCGCTGGCCGCAGCCAGAAAAATATACAACAAAAAAAAAGAAAGCAAAGAAAAAACAAAATAAATAAATAAAAAAGAAAAGAAAAAACCTAAAGTTGCAATTGCAACTGGCAATTTGCTGTTTGCCAATCGACAATCCCACAACACAACACAGCAACAGTTGCTGTTGCTGCTGTTGCTGTTGCTTTTGCTGTTTGGTGCAGCCAAGTGCGATAAATACTTAAGATGAACCCTCAAATGCTCAAAATTACTGCAGCCGCATTTACTTGGCTGACTATTTATAAGCACACATCGTTTCGTGGGCGAGAATCACAGCCCTAATTTCGATTTTGAATACTCTTGTGAGTGTTGTCGTGCCACTTTGGCAAGTCTGGCACTAAATTCTGGCAATTCTGACTGCAGCTATTACAAATTGTAGAAGAAATGTAAAATCTGGCATTAGGCACTGTGGATCATTCAGAGATCATTGCTAGCTAATGAATGAGTTGGATTGTATTCGATTTAAAATAGTAGCAATTTAACAAATTCAGAATCAACATTATTTTGATGAGCTTAGACATTTAATAAAAATATAATAACTTAACCAATAAATGAAGTAAAGTGACTTTGAATTAAATGCAATAAAACATTGCTTAATTTAAAGAAAATAATTTAACTCAGCTTAGAAATTGGTGAAAATGTAAAAAGTAATTTCACAAATGAAGTGCCTCCGAAGCAAATGTTATACAACATTGCCTAATTACTGATAATTTAAGCTAAATATTAAAGAAAACTATCGATAGTTAACGCCATCGATCTTCGACTTTACTCAATTTTGAGCCATCAATAGTACTAACGATTGTTCTCCAGCTCTACTCAAAATATTTAGTAAAGATTTTGGAAAATTTTTCAATATAGTATTACTATATTTTGTATATAAACTACAGTGTGCAAAAAGTATGGAATAAAGCTAATTGTGTTTTTCTTTAGTTGTGCATTTTTCGATTTTTACAGCGTCTGATGTTATTGGACAGTAAAGTGCCAGCAAATTTTGTTTGTGGTATGAAATTTCGGCTGTGGAAACATTGAGGATGTTGCGGAAGGCTTTTGGTGATTCTAACACGTCGCATAAAAATGTCTATAAGTATTTCAGAGTCTTCAAAATGGGTCGGAAAAGTGTTAATAACTTGAAGTGCTCCGCACGACTAGCAACATAAACAGATGATCAACATATCAATAAAGTGAAGGAATTAGTTCTTAAAAACTTTAGTTGACTATTAGAGACTTTACTGATATGAACTGGATATCAGAAGAATCTATAAAAACCATATTAAAAAACCATTTGGGCCCACCGAAAGTCAAAGCTCGTTTGGAGACAAGAGTTAAAGATTTTTCATTTTACAATAAAGTCACTTTACTTTTTGCCCACAGTAAGTATATTTATTTAAACCCAAATTGAATATAATAGCAACAAATAAGAATCTTAATAAATCAAGTGGCGAAGAAATAACACTGTTGTGCTACATTCAAAGAATTTGTGATAATTTAACGAATTATATATATATATATATAACGAATTATATATATATATATATAAATAAGTTAAAACAAAATCCACTCGGCCGAATTAATGTAATTTAATTGCATGAATTTGCCAACTATGCTCCTCAGTTTGTAACTAAATCTTCAAGTCTCTAATTGAGTTGTAAGAGAACTAAAATGCATTGCTCAATTTACGCCACAATTTGATTTGAATGGAAAATGTTTCAGAGACTGTTGCACATCAACAAAGTGTAAATAACAATAGTAAAAACAGTAAGCAAAATAACAATAATTGCAGGCATATAAGAAACAATGAAACTAAAACACACACACATAAAGTATACACAAAAACAACACACACATACACAAACACACACACACACACACAGAAGTGTGTCAGAAGTGAGAAAAGAACAATAACACACAAATGCATAAAGTTTAACATTTTGTCGTTTTTATCGCTTTTGGCCAAAATGAGAAAAGTAACCAAGGAGAAAGAAAAGTCGCTGTCGCTGTCTCCGTCTCCGTCTCTGTCTCTGTCTTTATCTCTGTCTCGGGCTGTAAAATGTTTAAAGTTCATTTTCGTTTTTCTTAACATTTTTCTTCAGTTCTGTCTTCTGTCTTGTATTTTCTGTTGTGTTCTTTGCTTGCCTTGAAAGTTTCTGCATTACATTGCATTTTTCTTTTGGCCAGATGATTTTTAGCATTTTAGCATATGGATGACTGCCGCAAGCGAATTTTGCTATGAAATTTATGCAAACATTTTGCCAGCAATATGATAAAATTGATTGTAAAAACATGAAGAGCAAAGGGGCGGTGGAGAGGAGGGAGAAGGGGGCGCATCTTCAGGTGCGCATCTTTTGGTTTGTAGTGAGGAGTTTACCCATTTTTTTCTCCCTTTTTCTTCATCTCATTTCATACTTGACTCAAGCCATTTACTTTGTGCACTTCTGTGTTCGTGTGTGTTTCTGTGTGTCTGTGTGTGTATGTCAGACAAGATTGTTTTTTAGCACGGCAAAAGCACAGAAAACAGTTAAAAGGTAGTAAGGGGTAAACTTACCGGCGCCGGAGTTGGAGTCGAGTTGCCATTGGAGTAGCCATTGTTTTGGCCATAGCCATGGGAGTTCAAGGCCGATGAAATGGTGCTGGCACTCAGCTTGGTGTTGCTGTCGAAAGTACATGCAAAAATTGCAATAATATTGATTAGCAAATATTGAAGTGCAATTTAATTGCCCAATGCCCAATCTAATTGGACCATTTTGGCCCCTGTTGTTAGTCATGTTTGCACGGTTGAGCCCTTTAATTAAGTGCGATTTTGGCCGATTTGCACGAATTTCTCTCGATTTGTTCATTTGGCCCCGAAAAATACGAAATTCGACTAAAATCAAAGCTAACTTCGAAACAAAATTCCAATGCAAATTGGCCAATGCATTCCCCGATTTTCCTCGTCTATCAAGCGTATGCAATACTTTTTTTTGACCACACATTGGCCAGCTACATACATACATATATGATATATCTATCTCTTATGTATGCCGTTTGTCTGCAATTGCATTTAATAAAAATTTTGGCTGTTGCAGTCTCGCTGACACGTCAGCAATCAGTTGTCAGTTTGCGTGTCCACAGCAGATGCAAAAAGTGCCATTCAATCTGCACTGGGAACTGGGCGGTGGGAAAGGGAAGAGGGAAAAGTCCACTACATCTTCCTTTACCCTTTCCGCGAAATGTCAAACGTGTTTTGGCATATCCAAAAATATGCATTTATTTATATTGCATTTTCGTATTCATATGCAATCATATACGTATTCGCATTCGTGTTGCATTCATATTCATTTACGCTTTTTCTTGGCCGGACCAATTGGGCTTAAAACTGCCAGGAAAACGTCAAATAATATTATACCCAATCGTCAGCAAATAAATGTCATTATTGTAACACAGCTGCAGGCTAGTCGATAGAACCTATCGGCATCGATAGGCACTAAGCTATCGGTATCATTGAAGTAGCACAATGGCAAAAGCAGAAGAACTGTTCTTTTAGATATACTATCAATTATCCCACATATCAATTAATCAAAGATTTTATCATTAACCTTCATTACAGTAATAAGCTTCAATGATGCGGTTTTATGATGCAAGTGTTTGCACCAAAGTCGCATCACGTGAACAGCTGTTAAGGGGTGGAAAACCAAACAAACTCTTACAGTAAAAAGCAGAATATCACAGGCGATAGAAGCAAATTAACCGAAATTCATTGGCTATATACATTTTATTTATAATTCATTAATTAATTTAACTTATTATCGTTTTGTATCATCTTTGATCTAATAAATCGTCTTGGCGATTTTCTTTCCGCTTATCGAATGATGTGACTGAAGATTCTAGATACAGAAATTTTCAAAAATGCAGTAGGATACAACTTTCCCCATAATCATTTTTCGCATCATCTTTGATCTAATTGATTGTCTTGACGATTTTCTTTAAGTATTTTCGTATGCCTTCTACTTATTTTGCCCATAATGCGGCAAAAGATTCTACTTAATGGAAATTTTCTATGATGCAGCCCAGCCTAAACAGGATATAACTTTCCACCCAATAATTTATGTTTCATATACTTTTAGTTAGATGAACTTACGGCTTGATTGGCACTGGAACATAGCCCTCGGTGCCAGCTGGTGGATGTTGAAGAGCCGCCTGCTTGGCGTGGATGTCGCAGTACAGCTTGTTGTTGAAGTTGTAGTAGCCCTGGTTCTTCAGGGATGTGCCACAGGTGGCACACTTGAAGCACTCAACGTGCAGGTTCTTGTCCTTGATGCGCACAAACACGCCGCTAAGAATGAAGATTGAAGTGCACAAATTAATCAATAGAATCGGGGAAAAGAGGAAAGAAAGCTCTTCAAAAAATATTATAAATTTCAATATTTGTAATTTGAAAAGCCTTTTGCATTGTGTGTATACGCCACGATGATGGCGATGACATTAAAGTCGTTTAATTATGACAGTTAGTTTGATCAAGTTAAAGCTGGTGGCGTTAGTCAGTGCTAAATAAATGAGATAAATATGCTTAATATCAAATGAAATACAATATGTAAAAAGCTATATAATGCATTATCGAATTAAGCTCATGAGTCGTCAATGGCAGCCAATTAAATTGGCATACAAATTAATACAAATGATGATGATATTCCCGTGATGCATCCACCTGGATGGCAGCAAAATGAAGCGAGGAGGGGGACGCAGATGCAAAAGCAGACGCAGGTGTTGGAGGCGTCTGCATAATAATAATGTGTGTGTGGACTGCATAAATTTAAACAATTGACTTCGAAATAAAAGCAAATTAAAATGCGTGCACACACAGAGAGACACACACACACACACACTCGGAGAGAGAGGAGCAGACGAGCATGAATTATCATTGAACATGGAACAAATCCTTACACAATGCCCACGCCGCACAATTGACATGCCGGATGTCCGCTGGCGGACAATGTGCGCACACCATCGGCATTGCTGGATGCTGCTGCTGCTGCTGCTGCTGCCGCATCTATATCCGCCTTATAGTCGGGTCCCTGCAACGCCGGGCATATGGGCATAACAATGTTGCGTGGATCGGGCTGCTGTTCAACCTCCTCTTGCTGCTGCTGTTGCTGTGGCTTGGCAACGGGAAGACTGGGCCTGTGAGTTGCCGCCGGTGCCAACGTATTTTGCTGCAAATTGGTGCCGATGCACTCCTCCGCCGCTGCCTCCTCCCGACGTCCACTGGGCGGCGCCGGCGACTGGAATTGGCTGTGGGGCAACGGCGTGCGTCGCTCGTTGCCGCCAATCGCATGGCTTTGTGTCCAGTAGAAATTGGCCGGGCTGTGCGGTTCTTGTTGTTGACAGCAGCACAAAAGTTCAATCAGTTTACAGACAACCAAAAAAAGAAGGCCTTTGACGGTGGTTTGTGTAGCCCTGGCTCAGAATACCCCACTATGTATGTAGCCCTGCCTCAAAAATCTGCTTCATCGAATACCCAATTTCGCTTTAACTCAGCGAATGTTAATGACAACTTTTACAATTACATTTACTGTTAATGTGAATCAAATGTTAGCGCTAATGTTAATGTTAATGTTACTACTAATGTTAGTGTTAGTGTTAATAGTTAATGTTAGTGTTATGGATGCGCATACACAAATGCAAATTTTGTGAATTTTGTTGTTTGGCCCACTTACGTAATGAGACGCTCGCATTCAGTGCAAATGTTTTGACCAGTTGGAAGTCCGCCGGTGCTTGGGGGCTTTGGTGTATTGACTGGTGCACTAACGTGACGAGTTGCGCCGTTGTTGTTGTTGTTGTTGTTACTCAATTGTTGTTGAGGATAGTGTTGGTGTTGGTGTTGATGTTGGTGTTGATGTTGGTGTGATGCTGGTGTTGTTGTTGTTGGTATTGGTGTTGCTGCTGTTGATGGTATTGCTCTTGCTGTTGCTGGGGTGCATCATGCTCATAGTTGTTGTTGTTGAATGCTTTTAACAGTGTGTTTGATGTGAAAAAGAGTTGAAACAACAAACATGAGTTAGACATAGAGAGTAAATGAATCGCAGGCAAACAGAGAACTCAAATTTTCAATATCAAATCCATTTCAATTACACACACACTCACTATTAAAGCCTTAATTCGAAATTGAACTAACTAAACATATTACTTAAACTATCAGATGATGGAAAATAATAAACAAATGATTGGAAAACATGTGCAAGTTTTTGGTGTTTAGAATTTTGTTTTGACGTAGAGAAAACGAAAGTCCATTTCTTTGTCTTTGTTTTTGTCTAAGCGTTGAACAGAAAATCAAAAATCGAAAATAAAACAAAAATACAAAATATACAAAGAAAAATGTAAATAAATATTAATACAAATTAGGCACAAATAATAAATACATGATGTTAAGGGCTTGCTCTCACTATAATATATTTCCCATATGCTACTCTGAATAATAAAAAAAAGAAATAAACTGCTCGTTTCAAGGTCTCTAGTTTGTGTTTTAAAAAAGTCGCTGCTGTAATAAGGCTGTCTATTTTTAAAGAAAAACAGAGGTCAAAAGACGCTAAAGAGCTCAGCGAGCATTGTTTTGGCACTCTGCCTAGCGCTACAGCCAACACTGCGTATGCGTAATATTACACCTAACCCAGGCACCCATGTGTGTTGACCTCTTTTGCTAACTAATCAGCCAAATTGTCGCTGACAAATGGATTCACGCCCCCATTGAGTATGAGGAGCAGGCGGGCCAGCTCATAGTTGGCATCTTTACCTGGTGTCGACTGTCCAGTCTCCTCCTCGCGCAAGAACTTCAGCACCTCCGAGCGGTCGGCCTGGTATTCCTTCTCGTTCTTCTTGAAGTTAACACTGCAAAGGCAAAGGCAAAGCAAAGAGCGAAGGGGGGTGTTAGATAAAGGCGAGACAGAGTCCAATTTAGTAGTTAACACACTTTTTTCGTTGCATACTTTTAGGCTGCGAGCGCACAAAGCGCACGGCGCGCAAAAGTATGCTGTGAAAAATGAGTGCGGCAAACATTGTTGCGCATACGTTGCGAGCAAAACAAGATCCCCCTAAAGAAATTAAGTGCAAGTCCCACGCGTACGTTTGGCAACAAAAAACTCAACAACTGGCAAAGCACAGGCTCGACCCGCGCTATCATTTGGCGGAATTGCACTCAGCCTTAGACGCTTAGTCGGCCCTGCGGTCGTTCCTGCGGTGGCTGCCACTCCTTTCTTTTTCTTTCCTTTCTTTTCTTTTTCTCTTTCTATACCTGCTACCCATAGGGTAGAAGAGTATGATAACGTTGTGCCTCTATGAAATGAAACGGCATCTCCGACCCTATATTCTCGATTAGCACCAACAACGGAGACTATATGCCATGTCTGTCTGTCTGTCTGTCCGTCCGTCTGTATGAACACATTAATCTCAAAGACTATAAGAGATATAGATATACTTATTTTTAGGCAGCAGTCATTGTATTTACACGCAAATCAAGTTTGTTTCATATTTTTGTCACGCCCACTTCCGCCCCCGTAAATCGATCAATATCAAGTAACTAGCGTAATTTTGAAGCTAAATGCTCGGTTTTTGCTACGTACAATAATAACCATAGTATTTGTGATTTCTGAGAATTAGATTGCGATCGGATACAAATTGTAGAAGTTAATAAGAAATACTTTTGTATGGACAAAAACGCCTATTTACAACGGGTTTTTACTTTACTGCTTTAACTGAAAATCTGGTATATTTTTACCACTATGGTAGACTTATTTCGAATGTAGTACTTCTTTAATATACCAAATATGGCCTTCGGTAAATTTTAGTACTATTGTGTTATATTATTTGGTGTATTTCAAGAATAATACCGAACTACATTGCTTTAATTCAAAATGGGAAGCGGGTAACTCAAGGTCGAGCACACTCGCCTGTAGCTTTGTTACTTGTTTTTTTTTTCTTGTTGTTTTTTGGTTTACGCCATGTTTTTGCTGGGCATAAAAGAAGAAACGTAGCAGACACAGAAGCAAAACACACACATTTTAAAGTAAAAGTTTGTGCGGCATTCGCGCTTGTCACGACTGCGGCAGACATTTGTTGCCACATTCTTATGTGGAGTATTACAACTTTAAAAATGAGTTTTGCAACTGGCACAAGGACGCAGTAAACAAAGAGCGACTGAAAGTTGACTTTTGTAAGGCAATGTTTAGCCGTTTCTTTTTGCAAACGGATCATTTGATTAATCAACTATGAGAGTATCTAGGACTCGTTAGGTAAAGGAATTGGAGGATTACTTCTTACCCGAGCACACCGCCAGCCAGAACCTCGGCTTGGGCGGAAAGTGTTTCCGCAATGGATTCGTCGCTGTAAATGCCAACCGGAGTGTTGTATTGTTTATTGACGATGCTCTTCACGCCGCCATCGCCGCCGCCGTTGGCCTGTTGTTGTTGTTGTTGTTGAGTGGAGAGTAAACAGAGTGACAGATATGAAAATAAACGGGAAAGCATGAAAATAGAAATAGCAAAATGTGGCCAAGAAGATTCATGCAAAATCAATTTATGCTGTGTGCGAGTTGAGCTTTGGACTCGTTTCGTCTGCCTTGTCGCATCATTATTATTATTATGATTATTATTATTATTATACAAATTCATAACAATAAAATGTACGCAAATGTATTCATATCACACGCACACAGGCATAGAAGAGACATTGATATTATTATGCATGGCACACACACATATGAGTGTATGTGTGTGTGGAGTGTATTTTGGGTATTTGTGTTGTGAGCCCTTTTGCACATTAATTCTTGCCAGCAAATAATCCTAGCACTCATATTCATTACTCATTCTGACACTTTTCAAAACTACGCACAAACAGTGAGACAGACGGACAGACGGAGACGGACAGACATCGTATAAATGCAAATGTTGTCAACTCATAGAAAACAGACAAGTTTCTGCCCCATTCCGCTGCACGAACGAAATGAATGAATGTGAATGGCAACAGACAACAACAATAAAACCTATACACACACACTCAACAACATATCTGAGTGCAGATGGTGTCACCAGAGCAGCTCCAGCTATTTTCCTAGGAGACTAACTATCAACATCATTGGTCATCAGCACGTCAGTGGAAGAGCGGGGGAGGAGGGGAAAGAGTCACTAATGCTGCTATAGCTGGTAAAAGGTTCACTCAAATTTTCAACATTTTAAGTTTTGGTCAACCAGTCGAGAGTTTATGAATTTTATAAATGATTGCAGCTGCCCACAAATGTATGCTACACTTTCTGCCACTCCAACTCTGTGCGTGCGTGTGTGTGTGTGTGTGTGTGTGTGATTTCAAATTAGTGAACTTACAAATGGACGCGCCGAGTTGTTGTAG
The DNA here is from genome assembly GCA_035046325.1 of Drosophila niveifrons. NCBI lineage: Eukaryota > Metazoa > Arthropoda > Insecta > Diptera > Drosophilidae > Drosophila > Drosophila niveifrons. The sequence goes on from JAWNOC010000025.1 coordinate 1,075,551, forward strand.
CCACAGCCAATGTGCTGGCTATCCGGTTGATGGTGAGCCAGAGAAGTTTTCGTCACTGTCTGCAAATAGGGTGAGTTAGCCTGGGGCACATTGCCAGTGGGCGTCACATGTGGACGCCAGGTGGAGCCGCCACTAAGTAACAGAAGAGAGAGGGAGAGATAATGGAGTCTGCTGTTGTTGGACAATTGAGCTAAGCTTACCGCTGCACTGTGATGACAAAGTTATTGCCAGAGCGCACCACAACGTCCTGGGCATCCTTGTGACGAAAATTGAAGACATCCACGTCGTTGATCTTGATGACAGCATCGCCGGGCTGCAGGCCAGCCTGCTCGGAGAGACTGCCCGCATTGACCTGCAAAAGCGAAGAGAAGATATAACAAAGTTAATCAAATTGTATAATAACTGTTGCCTTTTCTTATTTTGTAGTAGCTTAAAGTTGCCAATTTGCAGCTGCACCGAAAAATGGCCAAAACTGCCAAAGCTAACAAAGCTAACAAAGTCGAACAGTCAAAGCCAAAGTAAATGAATTTATTATGTGCAGTCTGCAAGAATTATGAAGACCCAATCTCAATCCGCATCCGCATCCAGTGGCCGCATTTCGACCACGTTTTTTTTTTTTTCAACCCGCTAACGGCCAAGTTTAGTTTATAGGCGTTGTTTTTTTTTATCGGTGTGTATATTTTGTTTATTTGCTTCGTTTTCATTTATTTGTTTTGCAGCCTCGTCTGCTGGGAAATTGTTCGCGCAAAAAGCTATAAATTTTTCGGCGATTAAAATCGTAAAAGTTCCAACAGACGCTGCATTCGGTTGTGCATGAAAAAAAAGCCAGTGCATCGAGAAGAGCGAGGGGAAAAAAGAATAACTTTGCTAAGCTAACATAATTTGCGATTAGACAACGTAAATAAACAAATGTTTTGCCAATAATCATTTCAGAATACGGAACTTGCATTTCTTGCCAGCTGTAATCGGATTGTGAATTTAAATTTGAAGAAATCTTTTAAATTTCGCAATCGTCTTAAATTCAATTTCTTACAAAACTTTGCCTTAAAGTCGAAAAGGCAAACTAAACAAATTTAAATCTCACTTTACTCAAATGTTAAACCGCAAACACGAAGCAGCAGCTCCTGTTGCACTTGCCTGCCGCCTGTCTAGGCTCGTGCCGTGTGCCGCGTGCCACATGCCACTGCCACATGCCGCGTGACTCATACCTTATACTCGGGGCTCGGAGCTCGGAGCTCAGGTGTGCGTCCTTTCCACCAAAATTATACGCGCGTTGCACGTATCCACTTTGGAAAATTGTCTGTTTATCAGACTGCCAGTCGACTTCCCTCCCACCTCTCACCACCTCCAATGTCCGTCTGTCTGTCTGTCCGTCTGTCCGTCTGTCGCCTGCCAGTTGCCAGTTGTCGACTGCGGCCGGTTTATATTTACACAAAACGGCGACGCTTTGCAAAAACAAACTCACACACACACACACACCGCACACACACAACATTCTGTCCGTATTGAGGCCTGCATAAATATTTCATTGGCGTGCTCGCCAAGCGAGACACCTAAATTTTGTAATATTTACAAAGTTGCTAAAAATGTGGCGCCCCGAAAAAACCAAAGCCAAAAACCTGAACCCCAAACGAACCCCATCGCATTTCCCCTTCACTCTTTGCCCCCCTTTAAAAGGATCCCAGCTCGAACTCGAACCTGAAACCTGAAAAATCAGCCAAGCGACCAAACGACAGCCGCAAAAATGTTCAAGTAAAATCGCGCGTGCTCTCTGCTGCTTTCCTTGTTGCTGTTGACATGTTCATTTTCTTGTAACATGTTGTTCTTGTTCTTGTATTTATTGCAAGCTGCTTGTCGATGTCGACTGTCGAAAATTGAAATTGGTTGGGCCGAGGCGAGGCGACAAATAATGCTACAGCCAGAACACCATGAAAGTATGCGGCCTCTTATCACACTTTGCTCTTATTGATTTCTTGCTATTTTTCGACATACCCTGGAAAATTACTATAAAGCAGAAGGAGGAGCAATTGTGATTTAAATTTATAAACAATTACTTTTGTTGTCATAAAACAATTACTACTGCTGTTGCCACAAATAATTATTTTATTATTTTAACAGTATGCAATCAAAGTTTAAAATATTAATTGCAAAATAACATCGTTAGCTTCTGTAATGTAACAGATATGTACATATATATCCGTATCTTATGTTAACAAAACTATAAAAAGCTTGATCGAAAGATCAATTGAATATTAAGCATCACTTGAAAAGAAAAAGGCAACAAAACAACACAAAGCTTTTTAAGCTCTATTTTTCTCTCTCTCTCTCTCTCTCTCTCTGTTTTGCTCATTTACATACTCCTGCACAAAATGAGACAACACCTTTTAAAGCTTTGTTTCGTCGCGAGTAGCAGAATGGAAAACGAAAACGAAAAGGAAAAGGAACGAAATAAACTATGAAGAATAGTAGCACAAAGAGTAATGCACAAATTGTGATATTTTTTTGACTCTGTTTGCGTCTACAGTTTGCAAGAAACGGTAAAAAAGTACCACGCTTCAATTTAAATGAAGCAATTTTGTGAACTTATTACAAAAATAAAATAAGAATTTATGTTTTAATGTTTAGTGTTTTAACAAATCGGGTGGACTTCTTGCAGCTACATCTACACTGAATGCGAATGAAAAGATAAAGATATTGTTGATTTATTTAAATTATTTAAACATATTTCTATTTGAAACTATTTCCATATTATTTAAACAAGTGGGAGGGCTTCAGTCGAGTGCGCTACCCTCTACACATTTTAAATAAAAGCAATATGTGGTATTATTCCCAAAATATACCAAACTAAAGTACAGCAAAAATACTATATTTGTATAGTACAACATTTAAAATATGCCAAAATAAAAAGTATACCAGATAAGTGCTGTCGAAAATAAAAATATTAGCTCTTATATTCTCTGAGAACTAGGTGTACATACGTGCAGACGGATGTAAATGGCATATCAAGAATATATATAGTTTAAGATATAGCCAGTTACATATATTTGTTAATTTTGATAGGGTATTTTGAACGTGAAGCTCTTAACATTTTGCATTTTTTTTTTTCGATTTATTGGCAAATTGCATGTCACCGAAGTGTGTCGGGTGTGTATACGATTGTGTGTTTGTGTGTGGAGTGTGTGTATAAATCCAATGGGGAGTATGTGGCATTGGAATATTGGCATTTGGACAGTTTTATGAGTACCTGCGATCAACATGATTCGCCCGCAACGCTCGGCCCCAATGTTTGCCCGTTTGTCTGGTCCAACTCTATCTGTGTCTGTGTCTGTGTCTGTCTCTCAATCTGTGTATGTGTTGCGTTTGTTTGTGTCTGTGTTACTTTAGTGTTCTATTCCATTCAGTGGGGCGCTTGTTAGACATTTGTCAGCTTTATAGCATTTGTGGCTGGCCGCCAATTGACAAGGCATTTGCTTTGAATGACTTATGAATGTGTTCGCGGTGAAGCATTTGGAACATTCAAGCTTATGTGTGTGTGTGTGTGTATTTGGAATGCTTGAAAAACTTGCAACAACTGAATGTGTAGGACAACTGAATTACCATATAAAACTTGGCCCCAAAAAACATGTCGAGCATTACTTTTAGTTGTGTCCCACTGCAGACTCGCATTTCGCATTTCGCATTTGCAGCTGCTCCATCTGGACATTAATGTGGCCACCAAGCACATTACAACGCAGAGGGGCAAATGATGATTTATGCTGGCCAACAGCGACTCCCCAAGCTGTCAACTGCGAGTCCAGCTCTAACTACAACTCCAACCACAGCTGCTGATAAGTAGTGAGGCACACTCGTCCAGCGAATGTTGTAAAAACAAATTTAAATGCATATTTGCAACGTATTTAACATTCTTAAATTTACTGCAAAATTCGTGCTTAAGTTTGCCTTCAAAAATATGCGCATTTCTTCTGTCACATTTCAGGCAGAAATTTCATTTTGTGGCATTTCAAGTGCTCCACACTTATTTGCCACACACTCGAAGACTACGAGGAGGAGGAAGAAGGGAAGAGGACGATCTCCACTCCATAAATCCATACAGCAAATTAATTTTAATGGGCTGACCGAAACGCTCGTAATCAAGTCAACTAAGAACTCGGCTCAAATGCATTCAAGTGCATTCAAATTGAATTTCAGTTAGCATTAACAGCAACAACAACAGAAACAACAATAGCAGCAACTATCGGATGCACTCTGCTGTGCTAACTTAATCTATGGCCAAAAGGACACGCCCATTGTTGTTGGGCATATCAGACACTTGCCTAATTCGAACATATCCTTTAACACTCTTCGGCTGCTTTGCTTGCAACAAGGTACGCAGAACAAAAGCCAAGCCAAGTGGCATAAACTATGCACTCAATAGAAAGAGATGCACGCACATTTTGCTGCCAGAAAACCACACACACACACACCACACACCCATACAACGTGTGTGTGTAGTATGCAAAATATTTATGTTGATAAATCAAGTTTGCTTTTGTGGATTAGGTGTATCTAAAATAAATTGAATTTGTGGCGTAAATGTAGCCCAAACAAAGGCCAGAAAGCCTATCCTCCAGAGACAAAGACTGAGATAGAGCAACAGAGAGAGAGAGGAGAGCTATAGCCAAGGGCGAACAAGTTGTTGGCCAAGTTATGAAGTTGTTTAATTGAAAATAAATCAGTTTAAAGGCAACACACACACACACTAGCTCCACTTGCCAAACAACATTTTACTCATCCGCTGCCCTCTCACATTGTTTATTTTCCTTTGCTCACCCGCTTTAGTTGCTGCCATAAAAAACAGAGAACAGAGAACAGAAAACTGAAAGCAAATACCGAATAGTGAGGCAAACAAATGCGAAATGCTCTCGGTAAGTAGAACGAACAACGCTCAAGAGTTCTTCCGACGTCACGAATAAAACGGGAACTCGTAGAAAATACTGCGGAAATGCAGCACAACAGCAAATACAATGAATCTCAATGTATATGAATATGCATGGCCATCACTCATACGCCCCATGCACCAACAAGCGCTCTTCAGCGCTTCGCTATCGCCCATCTCTCGGTCTCGCTCTCACTCTTACTCTTATTCTTATTCTGTCTGTTGTTGCCAACTCTAAATCACCCAAAAGCCGCTGCGGTTTTCTGCCACAACAAATGGCGACCGCAGCACTTGACCAAACCAAACTGCTGCAAAACTGGGCAACAGCAGCTGAAAAATTGTTGCAGATGAAGAGCAGAAGAAGCACTTGCTGCCAGACCCTTCACTTGCCACCCCTCCATCTCCAACTCATCCCACTTTCTTTGCTTGCTCTCGTGTCTATAAAATTCCGCTGGCTAACCGAAAACAATCAAACTCAGCGAGCTGTTAATGCAGCAAAGTAAATACTCAAACACTCCACACACAAAGTTGCTTGTTGCAAGTTAGCTAAATAATCAAGTGTGGCGCTTAAGTAACTTGCTCAGCTGAATACTTGAACACTCTTCCTCTCTCCCAATTATTCAGATGCAATTTCGCCCTTCTTCTATTGGTTCACAAATCGAACCCCAGACAACAGCTGACCGCGTTACAAAAATTATTTATTTATTGGCCAAAAGAGAGCAGACGACAAAGGACCAAAGAGTAGCAGTGGCAAAGTCCAATTCAAAGACTAACAGTAACAACAACAGTTAGAGGGACGAAAACATTTCGGGGCACGCAAACTGTCGGCAACATTTATAAATTATGATTGCAATCAACGTGGCACAAAAGCGTTCTGCAAGTTGCGAGTTGCTTTTATTTCTCTTTCTCGCTTTTTTTTTGGCTTAAATGACAGACGCAGTTACACACACACAGAGACACAGACACACAGACAGACAACACATTGCAATAAACGTGGCAATTTATATAAATGTTGCATATTCATAGCAAGTAATGGAAAAACTTTGCACAATGAAATTATTGTGGCCAATGCCAGCCGGAAATTTGTTGCGCAGCTAATGAATGAAAGTCCAGGACTTGGACACTCCTCCTCCTGCCCCTTCTCCACTTCGTTGCCTGTCATGTGAATAGCAAATGCAATTGCGAATGCCGCCTGTGGTCATCCCATGTCCACTGCGTGGGTGCAAGAGAAGCAACTTCAACTCCAACTTCAACTTCAACTGCAACTGCAACTGCGGCTCATTTATCTCCCTAGCATTATCAGCTGGGGGAACAGCGCATGTGTGGCACACTCATATTTCGAGTCGACAGCAGCGGCAACACCTATTCTGGCGAATATGTGAATACCAATACGCGAGTGCACTCATGAATAACTATTTGCGAGATGCTGATAAATGACAATTGCCCAAGGCGTTGGCTGCAAACTGATCGCTGCCACACAACGGCGGACAGACAGACAGCTAGATTTTTTTGAAAAGTTGTTGCGCATATCGCATGCATTATGCGAATACACTGAGAGAAATACTCTACAAAGTTTGTTTTGGTTTTATGGGAAAATAATAGAAAGAAGACCAAAGGTATGTCTTCATATTGATAAGGTGGAAAATTTCATCATAAAAACATTGCTCTAAAAAATTTAACTAAATTTGTGCTCAATTATTTCGTTTCTTTTATTTTTTATATGAAATTATATTTTTAAGTTTACTTCAAATATGCTTAATACTTGAACTGTCTTGTCATTCTGATAGGAATCTCATAGTGACATATTTCAAGCTCACCACAAAAAACTACACATTAAATATTTCTTTAATTTTTGACTACATAGCATACAAAAATGAATTTTGCACATAAGATTAAGAAAAAATGCTACGCATTTTCTTATACTTATATTTATTTACTAGATTTTAAGAAACTTGAAAGAGTACGCTCCCCATTTTCAATAAAAACAACAAATATACTAAAAGTATACCGCAAAAATACTAGAATATACCAAAGGTTATATGGATTTGTATTCGATATTTATAAAAATACTAGAATATACCAAAGGTTATATGGTTTTATATTCGATATAATACTATACAATTAATCGATAGAGTAAAAAATACACCAGATTGTCAGGCAAAGCAATTAATGCGAAAATGGTGCAATCTGAATATATTAACTATATAACTATCGATGAATTTTCTGCCTGTGTGCAGAAAGCATAATTTCTGGTAACATTCCAAAAATCTAAATGAATTAAATAAATATTCATAGCATTATTCATTATATAATTTCATTATTGACATTAATTTATCCACTATTCACACACGTAATTTCTGCCAGTGCGCATAGATTAATTCATTTAATTTTAGAGTTTCAAAACAAATAGTTTGATCAACACAGAAAGCATAATGGCTGAATTAAGCAAATATTAATAACAGTATATATATTATTTGTAATTGAATTTAAGCACTATTCATACCCGTTATTTTCTGTCAGTGTGCATAGATTAGTTCATTTCATTCTTGGCATTAAAACAAAGAGTTTGCTCCCATTGTTGAGTTTATACAAATTAACATTTCAAAGAGTAATTACTTTTAAGAATATTTCCACGTTCTGGAAAAACTTTAAAGCAAAAGCTGAGACACTTAACTTAGTTGAAGGCGTGGCAAAGGCGATAGCGATAGCGATGTCGATTAGTTTGTGTCTCGTGCTTGGCATTTGGCAAGTTAAGTTTCAATAAATGTCACATGTCGCGGCGCATTAAATTTGTTGATTAAACCGAGTCGAGGTCGTGTCAAGGAATCGCATTCTGGCACATGACAAGAGCTGGCAACTGAGTCGGTGTAGTAAAGGTGGCAGGCACTCAGGCCAACGCCTCAGGTGTGTGTATGAGGGTGTGTGTGTGTGTGTAGGGTGTGTGTGTGTGTGTGTCAGAAGGGTTCATTAGGTAAAATGGCTGCGACACAGGATACCAGCAGGATATGGGTTAATAAGACACAAGACGCGCTAAAGTGACAAGCGTCACAGTGCAACTTCCCCTCTCTCTTCCCCTCTCTGCCCCCTCAGCCAGGCTCAACAGCTTGCCCCAAAAGTGTTTCAGCATCTTGTGCGTGGCGCGTTGAAAGTCATTAGCGTTTGCTGCTGCTTTGGATGCTGCCTCAAATGCTGCGGGGTGTTAGTTGCCCCGCGGAGTGGCTGCTTGTAAATATTGCCCAAGCGCCAGCAAAAATACAGACAAAGCACACACACATACCCACACACCCACACACACCTAAACAATTCACTAGAGAGAGAGAAAGAGAGAGCTGAGCAGAGAGAGAGAGAGAGGGTGTGAGAAGTGAGTCAACAACAGGCAACTGCCGCAACGCAAACAAGATTAATTAAGGAATGTAAATTTCGTCAAATTACGCGCCATTGTTTGAATGTGTGTGTGTGTGTGTGTGTGTGTGTGTTGTCTGCTTTCCCTCTCTCTCTCTCTCTCTCTCTCTCTCTCTGCCTGAAAGGATGTTGAGATTTTTTCCATTAACAACATCATCAATGGGTGGCGCAGGTTGTCAGTGTTTTTGAATGGTTTTTGCCCTCGCGGACAAGGTCGATTTCGGTCGCTCAAAAAGGTCGAACAGTCGAAAAGGTGAGCAACGGTTTTCGGGGTAGGGAATTAGACGGATTTTGGCTGCTAGTGCTCAACACATTTCTATCTCACTCTCACTCTCACTCTTAGTCTCAGTCTCGCGCCCCGCAACCCTTTTCAATTTCATCGCTCTCAGGGTTGGCCAACAATTTTTAATTAGTGTCGTCTTCGCTGCCGTTGACGTTCACATTCACATTGACGTTGACGATGCTGATGTTGCTGTTGTTGTTGCTGTTGCTGTTGCTGCTGCTGATGCCGACTACGTCAACAACAAGAATTTGCGACGTCGAAAGCAACTGCGGCTTACCATAGAGCCCATGTGCCCCATTTACCCTTTGTGTATTGTGTCAAAAGCATGCATAAATTATTATTCATATATTTTTTTATTTTCTAATGAGCCAAGCCAGAAGATTACATTGCTTTAACCCCAGCAAAGACTCCAAGCCCAGGAGAACAGACTGCTGATGAAATGAGATGTGCGAGCCATTTATATTTATAAAGTAATTGCCAGCAAAGTAATCCATAAAAAGCACAAGAATTGCATTTACAGAAAGTGTGAGACATAGAGATTTTGCTTGGGGTTCATCTTAAAATAAGAATACATTTTTATTTTTTTTTTTTTAAATTTCACCCAAAATACAAAAATACTAAACAAATTAAAGCTGACTACAATTGAATTTCTGCAAAATAGTAGATAACTTTGATGATCTATATCACTTAATATAATGAAGAATTAAAAGCGAAAGCTCTTAATAGTAATAAATCTACGATATATTGATATATTGATATATTCTACAAATATACTAAAAATGCTAAAATATACCGAAGGCTATATTTGGTAAATCGATAGAAAACTACATAGAAAATATAGTAAATAGTATATACTAAAATATAACAATAGCTATGTTTGGTATATTTAGATCTGTATTAAAAATATACCATAAAGTAAACCTACTAGCATATATCGAAGGTTATATTTGGTATATTTATACTAGTACTACAATCGAAATATACCATATAATAAATACTGAAATATGACGAAGGCTATATTTAGTATATTGATATGGTACTACTTTCAAAATATACCATTTAATATATGGCAAAATATACCGAAGGCTATATTTGCTATATTTATATAGTACCACATTCAAATTATACCAGATTTTCTGACAAAGCAATAAATTTAAAGAGTTTCAGCTAAGCAAAACAAAGATAACTTAAATCATAATATTAATCGAAGATCAGAAAGTAAAACATTTTAGAAATACTTAAAAGCGAATGGTGTTCGCTTAAATTTTTAGGTAATTCCAACTGAATTTCTAGCCCAAGTTCTCACACAGCTGGAACCTGTGCTCGCTGCCAAATGTGAGCCAAGGGGTTTTCACATGATTTAATTGCTGGAAAACAGCACGTATGCAGAATTTTCCCCTCGATATTGCCAGCACATGCGAGGACTATCTTGATACGCAGAATTAGGTAATTAGTTGGCCAGTTGGTGTGGGAATTACTCTTAGCCAGCGAGTGTGCCGAGAAGTTGGCCTAAACTAAAGCAATTACTGGCGTTGCACAAACGTGTGTGTGTGTGTGTGTCGGAAAATCGTCTAGCTACCTGCGCAACAGAGTTTTTCCAGAGACATGTGGCGCATTGTTTACATTTGCGTGCCCAGAGGACTGGGAAATGAAGACAGACAGAGAGAGACATGAATCCATCCGTTCGACGCATTCGTGTTCCGTACGTGTCGAAATGTGAATCCCAGCAACAAAGTATCTGCAACTTGCCACAACAAGCGAGCTGAGGCAGCTATTTTGCTGCAACTAATGTCTGGCGGAATGTTTTGTTTTCTTTGTCGGGAGACTTAGTATGTCAGTGGGCTAGGAATTGGGTCAGCCCGAGGTTCTCGTGAGCTAAAATAAACTACACATGCAGCACAGTGCATTGCAGCGCAATGCAATGCAACGCAGCAGGAAATGTCGGTTGCATGCCACATCCACATCCAAATTGGGAAATGTATTTTTGCTCCGTTTGAAGTTTGATTTAATTTAGTGCAGCAACGAGTTGCAACAGCTTCATTAGTCGATAAATACTCTATGTACTCGTATTTTTATGCTTTGGCAAACCGAGAAATATTACAAACACACACCAAGCCACACACACACACACACCAATAACAACAACCACCAGCTACATCTCCAGCATCATCTCCGACACCATCTTCTCCATTAAGCGATCCATCAATCAACGGGCAGCGTGTAAACGAAATTCTGACAGCCATGAAATCGTGTAAACGCAATCTCAGCTGCAGTCTCTCAGTCTCAGTCTCCTTCTCCGTCTCCATCTCTCAAAGCCGGTTTATATGTCCATTGTCTTACTGTCTCTCTGTCCGTTTGTCTGTCCATCTGTCCATTCGGCTCTTATCTGAGGGTGGCAGACAGACTGACATGAATGATGGCTCTCAAATTACATTAAATGGAATTTCAATTGAGGCAAAGACGAGCAAAACCTCCTCCGCTGATGCGAACGCTGACAAGACAATACCCCGAAACAGCAACAGCAACAGCAAAGCAGCAGCAGCTACAGAAACTGTAAATGGCATTTACATGTTCGCTGTCATAAGCCAATAGCTTCGCCTTCCCCCTACTCCGCCTCCTCCTTCTCCTCCTCCTCTTCACCAATAATTCTCCCTTACAAGCTCTTTAATGAATCAGCAAGCTTCGTACCTATGGCATATTCCAGATCCATGCCCATTGCACTTATCCAGTGCTGCAATCAGACAAATGCAATTAGGATTTGGCGACGCATTCGTGTTGCGAATTCTAAGCAAAAATCGCAAGCGGCATTTTAACTTGGACTTTGCCTGTCATTGGGGACATCGACAGAGACATTGTCCCATTGTCAAACGAGAATCGAGGAGCATCTCTCACTCTTTCTGTCTCCAGGGACTCCACATGAAAGACAAAGAACCCGCTGACATCGCCGATGTCGATGCCAATGTCGATGTCGTTGTCGATATGCCTGCCAAAAGTGATCGGCAACAATGCAGGACTAAAATAAAATTTGCTTTGCTAAGCAACAGAAATTGCAAAGCAACAACTGATTGGGCAACTTGCATGACAAAAGAAGCGACTTTGTCGTCGAGTGTTTGCTGTGATTCAATTAAAGTTTATTAATGCAAATCAAGTCAAGTGCAACCGAAGAGCCTAACTTTTCTTCGTCATCATCTGGCAACCGAATGTGTATGAAGTAATTTTTTGGCTACTTTTACGACCTGAATTAAATATTGTAAAATATTAAAATAATTATAAAATATTATATTCAAAATTTCGAAAGTTCCCATTGAAGACATTTTAAAGCCAAGAAGTAAATAAATTTAAATTCTTTTACTTGTGTTTTGTTGATTTATGAACTATGTTCGCAAGGTAAACTATATATATTAAAATCACATAAAACTAATAACCAAATATATTATAATAAAGGAAATAATAAGCATTTAATTTATGTTTTAGTTAAACGAATTTTGCAAGTTGAAATAAATATTGTAAAGCACAAAAGAATATAACGAAATATATTTCAAATATAGAATATTCGTTTATTGTAAGGCACAAAAGTATATCATGAAATATATTTGAAATATGGAATATTCATTTGATAGACAAATTGAACAACAAAAGGTTTAAAATTCCCATTGAAATGAAATGCAAAGCATAAAATGCGAGTACAGTTTTGAGCTTTGAAATAGCAGTGCGACAAAAACAAAACTACATAACGGATATTTTTGCATATTCCTTTTTGTTAGTTGATCGCTTGCCCATTGTTTTTGTAAAATGGAACATAGACATAAGAAACAAGCAAAAACCCCGTTAAATTTGTTATGTTTTTCTGATATTTTCGTCACAATTTTTGGCTGCACACTGAAATATCAGCTTTGGATTTTCTTCCATGAATTGTGCCGAATTTTAAATTGTGTTCATTAAAAATGTTCAGGAAATAATTCAACATTGTCAATGCTTTGCTTCCTCTCCTAAGCTAAAAATAATTACTATAAGATACTAAACTAATTATGAATGAAATAAAAGTAAGAGAAATAATGAAAAGAGTCAACTGCCAGATACTTAGCTGTTAAACATATTTCAAAGACAAAACTTTAGCAAAGAATACTCAACAATTTGCTGTGGAATAATTTATAGGGTATGCTGTAGCCTCTCTCTAGATGCTCTTCGTTGTTTTACTTCAAAGCAACGGCAGCTCTCAATTAAATATTTAAGTTGAAGAAATGCAATTTCAATTAGCGCCACAACATTTAGCCATTAGCGTTGAGCACGAGATTTGTGCCAATTGCAAAACTCAGCATAAAGAACGAGAAGAACGAGAAGAGCAAGAAGAAAAGCAACAGAGAGGAAGAAGAAGAGCAGCAATGGCATCAACATTGTTGGCCAAGAATCGGAATCGGACACCCGCGCTGCTCACTCACTCAAAATCATTACGTGATTAAGGTTGCCATTACGGCGGACAGCAAAAATAGAAAACTAGAGCATGGCACGCAGACAGCGGCAGCTGAAGACGGAGAGTGGAAAGAGTGTGGAGAGTGGAGAGTGGAGAGTGGAAAGTGGAGAGCGGAGAGTAGTAGACGACGACGACGACCGCAATTGCGCTGCTTTGGGTTTTTCGGTATAAATAAAAACACGGCAAATTGAAATAAATAAATCAGCTCGACAACAACACACAAAAAACAAATTCTAAAAACAAGTTCAGTTGAATTGAGATGAGATGGGAAATAAAAAAACAAAAAAAAATAATTGGGGAAACTGAAAACAATTAAAATGAAAAACCATAGCACTCAGCACTCGCCTTGCATCGAGGGCAAAGGTCAAGCGGAACAAACCAAATCTGCCTCTTAAGACTGATCCAGTTGCAGTTGCAGTCTGCAATGTGATTGAAAGTCCCAATCTCTATCTCAATCCCAAAGTCGAAATGCGATGTTTGCTTTGGAAATTGTGCGGAAATTGTGGGGAAATTTGTATGCAATGTTGTTCTGGATATCGATGTTCTTCTTGTTGTTTCTGTTCTTGTTGTTGTTGTTGTTGTTGTTGTGCCGCACGAGCGCACAAAATGGTTTCGAAAACAAATTTGCCGATCTAATTAAAAGCTAAATTGTGAGCGTTAAACGTTGACTCTTCCATTGAGAAGGACTTCGCGTCCCTCTTGCCACTTGCCACCTGCCACCTGCCACTTGACCATGCCCCTTCGCAATTCGTTTTGTAGGTGGCTGCTGGGAGAAACAGTGAAAAGCATTTAAGTTGCACACTCGCACACTCAGCGCTATTTTCTTGCCCAACCTTTCAACAAGTTGGCAACCAATGCAATTTACAACAGCCACAGGATGCAGGAGGCAGGCCGCAGGCTGCAGGACTTGCAAGGACAGACCCATTACTGGGGCACCAGAAGGAAATATAGAGCACAAAAAAAAAGGTGAAGAGAGAGAGAGAAAATAAAAGTATGCCAAGCCCACGCGCTGACCATCGAATGAATGAACGAGTTGTGGTGGCAGTGGAAATGTGAAAATGTGGATGGCTGGCAAATTGTAAATTAATTGATGAAAGCAACGTTTAGGATGCACACAAACACAGAGAGAAAGAGAGTGGAAGAGATACAGAGATAGAGAGAGAGAGAGGATGGATAGTAAGAAACAGCAGCTGCTGTTTCCATTTGCTAACCACAATATTTGAACTGCATTTGGCATCTTTCAACTGCAACTCGAACTCGAACTTGTTCGCTTTTTCATGCCACACACACACAAGTACACACATACACACAGAGAGACACAGCTCACGTAGCATGTCCTATGGCAAGCTGAACTGACAAATTGCTGGTAGCAAGATTAATGTTGTGCATTATCTTTCCTCATTTGTCGATTGTCAATGCAACTCGGACAAGTCCGTGGGCGGCACCTTTGCATTTGCTTCTACTTCTTTCTACTTTAGTACCTTCCTCACTCTCCCCTTTAATCTGTGGGTATGTAACTACCTCACTTCGGTCTCTTCATTGTTCTGTGATTTTCCATTCTCTATCATTGACATTTTTCAATTTGATGTGTGCGCACTCAAGGCTACACGTGTGGACTGTCCTTTTTTTTATGGCAAATGACATGCCAAGGTAATTTCACTTTTCTCCTCTCTCTCTCTCTTCTGTTTCTCTATCTCTTTTTTTGTTATACCATATATTAACGACAGCATCGAGGTTGCGGATTATTAAAGCAAAGGGTGCGCTTTAAAGCACTTTCGAGGCATATTTCAACTGCTGGACCTCGCATCATAAAAACTGCCGACTATTGACTGTTGACATCGTTGAATGCTACCAATTAGCAATCCCCATTGTCCCAGCCAGCCGGCCAGCCAGTTGGCTGCTGTCCAAAACAATATGCTCACTGGGCCAAAAACAACTGTTGGCTAAATCTAAATCCTTGCGACCAACAACAAAACTGACTAAAACAAATAACAAACACACAGAAAAAACTGAAACGAGTACATTTTGGAATTTGCCATGGACTTAGTTTTCTCTTTCGCTCTGCCAACTTTTGCAGACGCACAATAGCTTGGCATCAGGCATCAGTTTAGCTGCGTCTCCGTCTCCGACTCCGACTCCGGGTCCGAGTCCGAGTCGAGTCCTGGCTCGAGGTCCGTTATACGTACAATGTGTGGATGGAATTTTTAGGTCCAAATCCTGTCGGGTCATAAAAAGTGCTTATTACATTATCACCTCAAGCGTGGCTGAGCTCAGGCTATATGGCAACAGCCACGCCCCCTCGCACACATGATGTCTGCCTGCCCTTCAATAGTCTCAATTGACTCGCTCGCTTCTTTCCTCTTTTTTTGCTTCTTGTTTTTTTGTGGACTTTTGGCTTAGGCTTGGCTTTATTATGGGCCTGGCAGCTGCTGCGTTTTTCAATTTACGCTTTTTAGGCCTTTGGGCCCTCTCCGAAGTGCGCGTTCACCTGAGCCCTCATCCCTTAGTCCCCATCCCTTAGTCCTCAGCTCGGCTCGTGAGCCTTGAGCCGATTTGGCTTGTTGCTCCGCTGCCGTCATCATCATCGGCTATTGGCAAATGTTTGCGGCGCAAAAATGCGAAAAATGTGTAAATTTTCGTTGATGTTTTCCTTTTTGCTTGTTTCTTCTTTTCCTTTTTTTTTTTGATACTGTTCAGCTTCACTTTTAGCTTTTTTTTTTATAACGCCGCTGATCCGCTTTGGCGTCGAGTTCATTCAATTTGGATTAAGTCGTTCGTGTTGATTAACGAAATTGACTTTTTTTTTTTGAACGCAGAAAGGGAAAAGCAGCAGCAGCTGGGATGGAAATGGAAGCCTGTCAAAATCGATGGACGGCTGTAGTAAAAAAGAAAAACTCGCCTGTAAACAATTTAGAAGGCAATGCCAAAAGACATTTTGCTAAATATTCAATCAATTTGAAATGCATGCGATGGCGATTGCGACTGAGGCCAATACAATAAATCACAAAATATAAAAATACAACAACAACAACAACGAACAAAAAAATGTCTCAATTTCCGGCGTAACAAAATATGCGTCATAACAATAAAAATGCGCCAAGCCCAACAACAACAACGATAGCAGTAAGATGCTGAGCTGCCAAAGGCGACTGCTGCTGTTGCCACGTTTTGCTAAATAACGCAAATAAACAAGACAGGCGACAGGCCATAATATATCATGGCCCAAAGGCGCTTGACGACGACAAAGACGACAAGGACAAGGACAAGCACAGGACGAAGGCACCGAAGAGACTAAGAAACGAAGAAGCGATAAAGATAGAAGAAGAGATTGTGAAAGCGGGGGATTCGGGGCGTATAATGACTGTCAAGGGGGAAACGGATCCATCGACAGGCTGTCCATCCGTCCGTCTCTCCGCCTGTCTGTCTGTCTGTCTGTCTGTCTGTCTGTCTGAGTTAACTGGGAATCAATGACATATCGTTATAACTAATACGTGCCCGCTGGCCCGACAAAATGCCATAAAAAAGTGAAAATAAAATAAATATACGAATAATAATGATGATAATACTCCTCGAACATGCTACACGCTGCATGCCACACACACACACGCCCGAGTGTGTGCCACATGCCTCATGCCGGATGCTACTACAGCACAATAATAACAACTGTATCATTGACTCGAACCAATAGACCAATTTATTTAAACACATTGAAAACTAGCAGAGAGAGTGAGAGAGAGATGAACAAACTGCGTGAAAAGACTTTAAAGCGCATTAAAGCTTTAAGCTTTAAGAGCGTGAAATTTGCGAATGAATGTTAATAGTGTCATTAGCATATTCTGAATTTGAGTTTCTGAATATTGCCATCGCCAATAAATAAATGAAATGCAATGATTACGCTGTAAAGTGCCATCGAAAGCGACTTCAAAGCACATTAAAGCGAATCAAAGTAAGAACCCCTTTTATTTTGTCATTCAACAATTCAATTGTCCGCTAATTGGCCGGCAACTAATTTGCTGGCTTAATCCTTTAGTCAGAGTGTGTGGCTAAAGTAAATGCCAAAAAACCAAAGGCAAACAAGTTGAAACAGACAAACAACAGCTGTAAGTTTCCTGTCCGCATAAAGTTTCCTGTCCAGCCATAAGGACTTCAGGACTGAGGACTGCGGACTGAGAATGGGGCTCAGGGTCAAGCACACGCTAAGGCACTAAAAGCTCTTCGTTGTCCGGACAGTGGCTCAAAGCCGGATATCCACATAATGCCCCACAGGAGTTGCTATCAACTCCAATGCCGCTGCCCAGCGCCGTAACTTGAGCTCATAATTTATTTCGATTACGCCGCAGCACGCAATTTGCGCTGAAAATATCCTTTAAGCGCACCGCACGCAGCAAAACACGCCACGCACACACACCACACACACTCACACACACCACACACACAGACACGTGCACTCACATTTACAGACTTACACACAGACACACATGTGGAGGAAGAAGCAGACTTGCAGTGAGATAAGCGTGCTCGCAATTTCCGTTTCCGCTTAGTTACCGTTGTTAGTCGCATTTCCGCAGTCTGCAAAAATCCCACTAAGCAACAATTAAATCATCGCCCAAATCAGCAAACGAGATGATGCCAATTGAAAGGAAAATCACACGTTGCCATTGCCACCAAAAAGTGACAAGAACAAAGAAGCTACTTGAAATTAGTAAATAAAATAAAAATGGCAAAACTGGGTTTACTTCTTTCAACTCAAAGTGATTTTAGAAAACCTTTAGTATGACAAATCAATCAGTTGGGACCCAATTGCATGGCTGACAATCTGGTATATATGGTTTATTTTGAATGAAGTTCTACATCAACATACCAAATATAAGCTTCGGTATCTTTTTGTTGTATTATAATTCGATATATTTTTTAGAATACTGCAGTGTTTTAATACAGTACAATGTCTACATACCAAAATTATATCCTTCAGTATTTTTTTTTGTATTTTTTTTTGTAGTATAATAATTTGGTATATTTTGAAATAAATACCGCACTGATTGGAATGAAGGACAATACCAGTATGCCAAATATAGCCTTTTAAATATTTTAGTATTTTTGCTATAACAATTTGGCAAATCTTATGAATAACAACGCACTGTTTTGAATGTAGTAGTATATCAAAATACCAAATATAGCCCTCGGTACATTTTTGAAGTCTTGTGGTATATTAATTTGATATATTTTAAGAATAATACCACATACCACACCAAATATAGTCCTTGGTATATCTTAGAATTTTTTCGGTACATTATTTTGGTATATTTTAAGAATAATACCGCACTGTTTTGCACTTATTCAAAATGGATAGCAAGCATCCCATAGTCGAACACACTCCACTGTAGCTTTCTTACACGTTTTAGATTTAATTTACTAATTTAAATTTACAAATCAAAACAAACTGTAAGCCGACAAAATGTATTAATAAAATGCTTTAAACGATTTAAGGTTTATTTTACAATTTTCAAATCAAAACCCAACAAAAAGCAGTTGCTAAAATCGATTGTCTAATATACTTAGAAGATTAAAATTTAGATCAAACATTTAGATAAAATTCAGTAAAGGATTTATTGAATTGACCCATAAACTTGTAAAAACCAGCGAAGCAAACCACATTTAAGTATTGAAAAAAAAACTCATGCTCTAAAATGTATTTGAAGACAATCAAATATTATGTTAGACCACAGAAAACATTTTCCCATGTTGTGGGTTATGTAACAATGCCGAAAACAAAACTCAGCTTGTTGATTGAAGTGAGGGAGCAAAGTGACAGAGGGGGGCGAAGAGAGGGGCACATTCTTGGGTCATGAGTCACTGAGGCTTCCCGTGAAACGCTTGTATCAATTTTGATTGGAAAACAAAGAAAGAAAGAGCTACAACAACAGCAGCAACAGAAACTGAAAACTGAATCATGCCTCAGGTAGAAAGAAGTCGAACAATATATTTTATTTTAGCCTGCTGCCATTAGCTGACTAATGGAGAGCGCTGCTCAGTGGAGAGTGGAGAGTGGAGAGTGAAGAGCTGATCAGTGTCTTGGCCAAGTTAAGCGCTTTAACGTTTACAAAACGTTTGCAGTTAGCTGGGTTTGTGTTGTTTCGTTGGTGTGCGCATTTTACGCTTAGAACTTATAAATATTTATGGCACACATAATGCAGCGAGTTAAGGTTGAGTTGAGCTTGGCCAATAATTTTTCGCAGCGCAGTCTCCTTCTCCTTCTTCTTCTTTCTACATCTCCGTTTCCATTTCTCTGCTTTGGCTATCAGCGCTCGTAACTCAAGCGTGCAGCAGCTGAGCATGTGTGTGTGTTAGTGTGTGTGTGTATTTTGGGTGCAGTGAAGCAAGCATTTTCAGCTGAGGGATTTATGTGCACTGACATGCAACTTAAATGCAAGGACAACAAACGGTTGCAGATAGCGAAGAAAAGGCGAAAGCCAAAGCAGCTCGAGGAGCAAACATAAAAAAAAGAAAACACAAAGAATGGAAGAAAAATCCAAAACTAGCTGAAAGAAATACACAAGCAGCCGTAGCTAACTGCGTTACAGGATATTTCCTTATGTGTAGAGCAAGAGCCAAGAGCCAAGAGCAGGCTGCACAACAATTGAGAAAAATATGCGAAGCACAAGGATTAGGCGAACACATAGAGCACAATTTATGTGACTTTTGCATGTGGGCCACAGACTGCGAGGCGAGTCGGAGTCGAGCATGGCTATGCCAACAGACATTAGTACTATTTCCGGCCCAGGCCACAAAATATTCAATAATGTATTAAAGATACAGAGCGAGAGAGTTGAGGGTGGAGTGAAGACATACAGATACAGCAAAAGATACGGACAACTCAACTGAAGCGTAGCAGCAGGATAAATCTAAATAAGACGTGCTCGAGAATCTCCAGCAGGAGCCAGAGTCGAAGTCGAAGTCGAAGTTGGAAGCAGGCCCGCAGCATTTGTGCAATGAAGTGCAATCGAATCGAATCGAACCGAAGCACAGCATTCGTTGAGTGTGAGTATGTGAATGAGCTTGAACTGAGTCATTGACCAGCAGCTACCTGATTGGGAGAGTTGCCAGCTTTTCGTGTCACGACACGAGCTGTGCTCATCTCTAGCCAAGCAGCTTCTTCTGTCAATGTCCAGGCATAAAACAAAACGGAAGCGAGTCTCGCTCTCGGACATCTCTCTCTCTCTCACAGTCTGTGGGCGGAAACGGAAATCCAGCAAACATTTATGGCTTGCCATGGAGCTGATGAAATTATTGAATCCACACACATACACATTTAAACTGCAACTGCAACTTAAAGCGGAAAGTCGACTGCCAGCTGAGGACCAGATAAAGCGAAGGAAAAAAAGAGAGAGTGGCAACCGGTAAAAATTGATAATCAATCAAACGCAACGTAACGCAACGCAGAGACACTTAATCACTGTCTGCAGCTGGGACTTGGCTGACTTGGAGTCTGAGTCTGGTTCGGGATCTGGATAGAGGTTATCCAAAGGGGCTTTGGCTCAACTGGCAACTGCAACTGGCTTTAACTTTATCAATTACGCCTTTTGTGTCCACTGACCACTGACAGCAGCAGCAGCGGCAACTCAGTGATGAATCACGGAAAGTCAAACTTGTGTCCAGCTTTATCGAAATTATCACCTGCTCTTGATTCAATTAACGCTTCAATGCTAATTGCTGTGGCAAACACTTGCTCAAGCGAATTGAACCCTAACCTTAACCCGAAGCACGTAACTCGAACCCCAATTTGAGACTCTCTCAATAGCATCGAGCATCGAGCATCGAGCACTCTTCAAGGCGCACCTAAAGCCCAATTTTGTGGTCAGCTTGAAGTATTGCACTTAGTCGAAAGAGTAAAAGAGAAAGAGCGACTGTGTGATAGAGAGTTCACTTTTGTTGTCTACTTGACATTTGTCATGGGGATGCTGCGACTTGTCCGCAAAACCGAAAAAACCACAACACGAATTTGCAACAACTAAAAGCAAAGTTTAGTTGTGTGTTCGTTGCTGCGATGCACAATTGATTGAACACTGCGAGTCATGTTCTCTGATTGTGTAATTTGTTGTTGTTGTGCAATTAATAAAATGTCCAACTAAATTGAGAGCAACCGCAGACCAAAGACTTGACATTGCATCTCTGTGACGTCACCTGCCACCCCCCTCCCTCACCCAACAAATTGCGACAACGCGCGTGCCTCTTGCGGTCGCTGCGGTGTCGCACATAAGAACAAAGCAAGTTCAATTCAAACTCCTCAACTCAATTCAATTCAATACAATTCCATTCCATGCCGTTCCATTCCGTTCCGTTCCTTTGCGTTCCATTCAGTTCTATTGAGAGTTGTTGTCAGAGCAACCGCCGCGCTTTGAACGCGGATTCAATTACACAAAGCCAAAAGCTCCGAATTGGGATTGCATAATTTTTGGCGGGGGTGTCATAAATCAAAGACAGCGACGCGGCGGCCTTAACAAAAGACGGGTGTGAACAAAGAGATCGAATAATAATTGCAGCAGTGACAACTAATCGATACCCTGTAAACTGATTAAAGTTGACTATTTCATATAGTAAAGAAAGAGAAAATAACAAATGAATAATTGATACCCTGTAAACTGTTTAAAGATGAATATTTCATGTAGTAAACAAAGAGAGAATAACAAATGCAGCAGTGACAACTAATCGATACCTTGTAAGCTGAATAAAATTGACTATTTCATATTCTATTTTTAGTTAATGCAGTAAACAAAAAGAAAAGAACAAATGCAGCAGTGACCACTATTTCCACTATTTTCAACTAATTCACATTATATTTAATGCAGTAAAATTGTAATTGTTTATTCGGCATTTCGCATTAGAATTATTGAAGCTTCAGGCAATGGCATCATCTTGTTTACAGCTTGCGAAACTTTCTTTGTTTTCCGCCTTGAGCGGCGCATAAAGTGCGAGTGGAAAATTATGAATTTTCACTGTTAGAGGCCAAAGACAAACACTAAAGGCAGACACACACAAAACGCAGCCAGACAGGAGTCAAATAATTAATAGCCAGGCCCAAGGAGCAGAGACTGAGGTGATAGCAGAAGCAAGGAGAGTGAGAGGAGGAGGGAGAGAGAGACTTGAGAGCGAAAACAAACGACAAAACAAAAACAAACAAAAACACGCAAAACAGATTTGCATGCACAAAACGCAGAGTTGAATGGATACGAAAAATTGAGGGGACTGGGACACATGTGGCAGGAGCTACTGGGGCATGTGGCAGAGCTGCACGTCGTCGCGTCGTCGTCGGTTGCCTTGGACGCCGACAGTAGCTTGTTAGTAGCCAAGCACGGATAGAACCAACATCATCATGTCTAGACTTTAAGTTGGCTAATAGCCGATCAGGCTGCATCCTTTCAGTGGCGAACTCGTTGAAAATTTTGGTTTTTAGAATTTTTTAGTTGTACGCTTCTTATTTTTTTTTGCTGCTGGCCAGTGAAATTTGTACTAAACCGAATTTACGCTTTTGTATTACTTATTCGGCTCCATTATTTGTACAGATGAAGTCAAGCGTAGCACGCTGAGCTGCTCTCAGCCAGGCTCGTCTCTTGCCACTTGCCACATGCCACTTGCCCCAGCTTGTCTCTGGTCGAGTTGTGCTCTCTGTGTGCTTGGCTTTCGCTTTTATTTCGGCCTGTCCTTTTGGCTTGACTTTGGCCTTTGTGCGACGTTTTTTATGCCCGACCGACCCTGCACTTGATAATGAAATATAAACGTGGCGATATGTGAGAGAATGAGCATCAGTCTGTCTCTCTGTCTGTCTCTCACAGAAATCCAGCAGCATAAAGCTTAACGCAAAACGAAAACAAAAACAAAAACGAAAGAAAATATGCAGGAAAAAAAAAACAGCAGCAACAAGGACTTCATTTGGCGTTCGACGTGGCATCTACAATAATAAGAACACTCCAACGACGAGGAGAAATCATAAATTAATCCGATTTAAGCCGTTGAGTAGCTTATTTTTTGTATGCACCTCCATCAACGGACAGTTTTAGTTCATTTGGCTTAATGAGCAGCCAGTCAGTCACTTCGAACAAAGTCCAAGTTCTCTCTTGGTCTCTTTTAATAATAAGTAGTAGCCAAAGCTGCAACTAGAAAAACAATTTGTTTGTGCAACAAAAGTTGACATGATTGCACAGAGAAGCAGGAGAAGGAGGAAGAGGGCGGTAAATGTGCGTCTGATTTAGGTTGTCAAGGTGTCTTCATGACGACGAGCTCAAGTGGTAATGCTCACTTCTTCTCAGCTGCCACTCGAAGCAGCATCGTAATCATCATGATAAGCATTCGCATCCTGGCAACGCAGGCAGCTCATTACGAGCCTCGACACGCACTTGCAACAGCTGCTGCCGCTGCTGCTGTTGCTTGCAACTCAAGGGCTCAAGTGCGCCCCATTCTAAATTCAATTGAGCTTGAAGTGTTCAAAAGGCGCCAAGCCATGCAGCTGACGAATGCAGTCAAGACTCCAGACTCCAGGCGAGACAGACAGCTGGAGCTCAGCTCTTTCTTCTGCCACGACTCAGACACCTTTGCACCAAAGTGTAAAATAAAATCAGGCAGACAAAGCGGAAGAGAGAAAGAGACAAAGACACGCAAACAAACAGTACGAAAAAGAGAGAAAACTGCTAGTCGAGTGGGTTCGACTGTGAGATATCCTTTTTAATTAAAGCACAACAGGGCGGCATTAATTTGAAAATATATCGAATCAATATACCACAAACATAATAAATATATGAGTCAAAAGTGATATTTGGTATATGACAATTGAATACATTCAAAACAGTATAATTTTAAAATATAACAAATTAATATACCGCAAAATACTGAAAATATATCAAATGGTATATTGGTATTATAAATAAATATACCGAATTAATATACTACAAAAATAACCCATGGTCTATACTTGAAATATTGATTTATATATTTCATTCATAATTTTTCAATCATTTTAAATTTATATACTGCAGATTTATATACTGAAAAAAATACTAAAAATATACCGAATGATAAACTCGGTAAATTGATTTACAACTACATTCAAAAATGTGCGGTATTTTTTGTTTAAAATTTACGGAGTAAATATACGTCAAAAACTTAAAAAATATACCAAAGACCATACTTGGTATATAGTACACATACCACAGAATACAAAAACAGACGAATATCGTATCGGCTGTTGACGATGATCAAGAATATATACATATATTTTTTAGAGTCGGAAATGCCTTCTTTCACGGAGGCACAAAGTTAAAATTCCCTTCTACACTGTGGATAGCGGGTATTCAAATCAGTGAAATGGGAAAACGGGAAATTGTTGATTGCAGCTTTGGGATTGCACTTATGTTAAATCTGTTTGCGGCTCAGTTAAATTTTTGGGATTGGTTTTTTGTTGTTGTCTAGTTGAACCATAAATATTTTCGATATCAGCGCACTAAACATTTTCAATGCTGTAGAATTTATGCGTTGCGATTTTGCTATGAATTACAGCAAATTTACAACGCGCCACAAAATTATTTGACTTTGGGTATACACGACTAGACATCAAGCTAAATATTATAAAGGAAAAATGTATGCAAAGATAAGTAAAAGATATAAACAACAAATAAAGTTTAATATAATAATTAAATGTAATTTCTATTCTCTCTAGTCTATCACTTAACACGAGCTTAGAAATCGTTTTCCGTTTCCATTCTTCTATTTTTTTTTTGTTTGGGTTCGCTTCGCTGGCCAACTGCTAAATTGGCCAAATAAAAGCTACTGACTGCTAATGGCTTTTTCTCTGTGGGATTTTCACTATTGTGGTTATGCATTTTACTGCTGCTGTTATTGTTGTTGTTGTTGTTGTACTTTTCGGCGTAAAACATTGTTTGCTAGCAAGTTGATGGCGCCTAATTGACATCAACATGCATTGCATCCATTGTGTCATTGTTTTCGAGCACTAATTGGCGATCGAGTCGGGGCAACATTTTATTGCAATTAATTGATTTAAAGTGCAATTAAATGTGCAGAGTCCTGCTAATTTTTGGGCTATTATGTGTTATGTGAATGAATATTTGCCAAATATTCAACAGACAAAGAATGTCGCACTTGAGTATTTTCCGAATGGAATTCGATTGGCTAACAGTCATTTGGCTGTCGTCAGACAAAAATAGATGTATAGCATTTGACACGGCTGTTTAAATAGAAATTGCGCATTTCTATTAAAAACGAACCCATCCCCTATCCCTCTTCCCCCGCCCCCTCCCCCTCCCGTTGACCTTCTTCCACTCTTGGGCCATTAGCAGCTGAACTCATTTGTAATGCCAAAGTAAACAGAAAATTGTTGTTGTTGCTTTTGCTTTTTGGTCGGCGTTTGAAAATGTCAACGAAATAAATTCCGTGTGGCATAATAAAATATTTACACATTGGCAAATGCTGTCACGCTTAAACAATTACCGCAGCTTTGTTGTGGCTGTGTCCCCACCAACAACAAGATAAACAGCAACCCAATCGAATAATTTCCATTCCCATTCGCTGACTATTCATAAATACAAGTATCAAAAATCTTAAGCATGAGGAAAGACTCTTATCGCCGAAGCTGATTCATGGCGAACATGAACATGAAACATCGATTCAACAGGCAACATTCAGTCAGTCAGTCACAAACATTTCCGATAGCCTGTGTGGACTGCAATGATTCATGCATGCATGAGTGCCAAAATGAGTGCTCACAAATGCACTCGAAAACACACACTGAGATTGGCTCCAAAATACTTGAAACAAATTCAAAGCAGCTTTGACAACCGATTAAAGAGAGAGCTTTATAGTTAATGTCACTGAGTTATGCTTTGGCACAACTGCAGTTGAAAATCATTTCAATTAAATTTGTGCAAAGCACTAAAAACTTATAGCTCTATTTGTAGCATGTCGACCCAGTTGCATGAGCCATAAACATAATCTAACTCATAATTTATATTTATGTTTCGCAGCTCTTCATACAAAACCATAAAAGATAATTGGGAATGATGAACTAAAATATATACTCGACACAATATTGCTGAACAAACAAATGAATATATATTATTCTGAAACAGCTGCTGCAATATATCAAAACAAATATTAATTAATCATTTGTTGACATACTTTCAAGCTTTGGCTTTGGCATACCCGTTCAATACTATTCACAGGGTATACAAAGCCATATCTCACACACGTTTTTCATTGCAAACATTAACTGCCCTATACTGGACATAAATATAAATTTAAAAGTGTATATGTATATTATAGATAAATCTCTCTGTTTTTTTTTTATAAACACATATAGAACTATAGAAATGATATATGTATATAGAATGTTTGGCACTCATTAAACTACTCAAAAGTTTTCGAATGATTTGCCAAAATTGATGTGTGTGTGCGTGTCGCCAGAAATGTAAAATTATTAGAAATAATTTATAAATGTTTAACAATTTGTTGGACTCGACAACAGAGCAAACACATAAACAATTGCAAATGTGTGTGCGAGTGTGCACACATAAAATATCCAAAATGGCAGCAAAGGAAATTTCGTTGGTTGGTTGGAAAAATGGTCGGAAAAGTTTTGTGTGTACCGTGCGCAAAAACCGCGCGCAAAAAACAAATAGCTAGAAATTTATTTTTAACAGAAAGCAGAAAAACAGAGAAACGGAAAAAGGCGAAACACAACTACAACAAATTCGAATATCAGCATTTAAATGCATAAATAAATTAACTGTTCGTTCAACTAATATTTTTTTGTGTGCTCTCTCTCTCTCATTTTTTGTATATTCTTTTTGTGTATTTGTTCCACGCGTTTTTCTGGCCAATTTCGACACACAAATTCCATTTGGCAATTGCTTGTTTCAATCAGTTGAAATTAAAGCAAATCTGAGCGTAATGGAATCTGTATGAAACACATAAAACCCATTTGAGTCAATCTGTACTACATATATGTATATATACTATACTATTTACTTGCATAAGGGGCGTGGCACTTACCTTTTGCACTAACAGAGGCTGGGCGAAATCCACGCCGCCCTGCAAACGGAAGCCCCAGGGTTGGGCATCGAAACGTGACAATTTGATTTGCAGCAATTGTGGTTGGGCCATTTTCCTATTGCACAGAGCCGGAATTTATTGGTAAATGTTTGTATTATTATTTGTTAGTTGAACTGCAAAGAGAGATAGAGATAGACAAATGACAAAAACCGTGAGTCAGTATGCAAAAATATATATATGGTGTTCAAGATGGTGGCGTATACTTGATATCACGTAGCCGACTAATTAATGAATATAAAATCAACAAAACTGGTGTAAGAGTAAACCGCAACTTGGCAACTCGGCAACTCCTTTGGACTGCTAATAAAGACATTATTCAGCCATGTAGATGCACGTGCACACACACACACATACAACATGCTAATCCTGGGCAACCAATCCCAAGTCCAACACGCTAGTCCTAGTCACAGTCGTAGTCATAGTAGTAGTCGTTTTGCTATCTCGGCTGCCTTGATCTCGATGCCAGCTACAGCTGCAGCTGCCTCAGCATTCTCGCATGCAAAAATCTCCTCTTAGTGGCAACATACTTTCGCCTTTTGCCACGCAGGAGCAGAGCCAACAAAATGACGAGGTAATCGACTCAGTTATACTGACACCACAATTAGGTGAATGGTAATTTAAATTTTAAAGTTTCTATTTAATACATTTTGATATTTATTTTAATATTTTTTTTACTATATTGACATTATATGCTCAATAAAATTCTCAATAAGGAAATTCCATATGTCAAAGTACCCAAAAAAATATAAAGAATTTTGTACGGTGGGAAAATTATATAAAAAAACAGATGATTTATGGTGAATGGTGGCAACTTAAAATTATTATGTGTATATTATTACATATGCATATATTATTAAATATAAATATCTATATTTTTGCAACAGGCATAAACTCCCAATACCTTTAAAAGCTTATGCTCTGATGATATAACACAATTGACTCAAATATTTTTGTTACTAATTTCGAAATGTATAAGCAAAATAAAATTTTTCGATGTAGTTCTGTCCTAGATTTTTTCATGTCAAATAATGTATGTTAATTTAGAAATCCGAAATTCTTTAAAAAATACGGTCATTATAATGTGAATCTTAAACAAGAAAATAAGTTCTTGTTTCTACTCTTATCCCTTCTCCAGAATCAACTTAAATTATTCAAATAGTCACTCAGTAATGTTTGCAAATTGTTTGGCAGCTGTTGCCATTATCTGTTTTTACAAAGTTGATCCATTATACAAACAAGACGAAACAAATCGCCTATAGCGCTTATAGCTCACATAGAAGTATTGAAATTTTTTTTAAAAATCGTTTTATAAGAACATGAAGACTTATTTAGAGATTGAAAAGA
The DNA here is from genome assembly GCA_035046325.1 of Drosophila niveifrons. Lineage (NCBI taxonomy): Eukaryota > Metazoa > Arthropoda > Insecta > Diptera > Drosophilidae > Drosophila > Drosophila niveifrons. Next base: position 1,104,081 of record JAWNOC010000025.1, read on the forward strand.
TGGCCCTAACTACAACATACTTAACACAATTAATACATGTAAACTAATTAATAAATAGAATCTATTTAAATTGCCACTAATCGAGCATACCTCGCAGCCTTGAGCTTGCTGCAGACAGAACGCCTAAAACGAGTGAAACTTTGTTAGATATAAAATTTTTTCAGCATTCAACCAGACACAGACACTAACACACACACACAGAGAGAGACATTCGCATGCCATGGTTGGTGTTACAGTGTGTGCAAAAAGTGCACGCATTGAGAGTGCACATGAAACTGGGGCCAGTCGCATGTAAGTGTGGCTTACATGGGTTTTTTTCCTGGTAATAGTCGTCATGGCTGCTTTGTAATTTGTACAGCATGTGTGTGTGTTGGTGTGTGCTGGTGTGTGTGTGTGTGTGGTGTGTGAATGTGATGGTGTGTTCGGTGTGTGTCTGTTGATTTAGTTTGCTGCATAACAATTTTGCTGAGTGTTGTGTTTTTTATTAGCAAAGACGTCCAACCATCCGCTCTCTCTCTCTCTCTCTCTCTTTTTCTCGTGCTCTCCCTTTCAGTACTTCTTTCTCTATCTGTCCCTACGAAGGAGCACTCGAGAGAGTGTGGAGGGAAGACACTCAAAGTGGAAGTAACTACATTAAGCTATTAAAACGACAGCAGCTGCCAGCTACAAAGGACAAGGACACGGCAAACGAGTCTACGGCTACTTGCAGGATATGCCAGCCAGCTGGCAGCTTACACATACAAAAGAGGGAAAGCGCTATGCAGAGTCATACTAATAGACAAAGCGAGCGAGAGAGAGAGAAAGTGAGAGAGACTGAGAACTGGAGACTGAGACACATTTTAGCACACACAGCAGTTTAATTAACGTTAAGTGCGGGTGGTAATGGCACCAGCTCGATCCTCAAGTCCACCACATGTGTGTGTGAAAGGGTAAGAAGTAGAGTGAGAGAGTGAAAGAGAAAGGTAGAAAGAAGCCTTGACTTGGGCCATAACACGAAAGCATTTGCATTTGCATGTAAATACTTTGCTGCGATGCGATGCCAAACGATGGGATGCGAAGTTGGGCCCATTAGGCGGCAGCATCGTATGCACATGCACAGAAATAATTTAATTAAAATATTAAACAAAATGTGAAAAGCCAAAAAGAGCCGTGCTAAGTACCTGACACACCAAATAAACGCCGCCACATACTGACTGAGTCTCTATCTGTGATTGCGACTGTGTCGAGTGCTCGAGTGCTCAGTGTCGAGTTTTGAGTGTGTGGGCAACTGGATAATGGGTAATGGGTATATAGAGAGTGGGAATGCAGCGGCTAATTACCGACGACATTAGAATTGAGTTTAAATGCTTCTCAGCAATGCACACAGCACTCGAACATATGCCAAAGTCTGCTTACAAAGTCGACTAATATCGAGACAGTTTCTAGAGAAAGGTATTTACTTTGAACAGAAAGTGAATTGAAGAATAGGAATATTATTTAGTATAGTATTGAATAATTCAGTTATGGAAGAAACACAAAATAAAAGAATAAGTAAGAGCAAATCAATTAAACAGATTTCAATATGAATCTGACAACATTGACAGCAGTTAAGTCAAAACAAATGTTTTATGTGGACAACAACAAATTCGTTATATGGACAACTCTATTAAATTATAGAAATACAAAAAGATGCCACTAAAGTAAAGTATGAGAATTGATAAATAGAATATGATAAAGTATGCTTTTTTGATACTTTAAAGAAATTATGCAATACAAAACAAGTATGAAAGCAACAGTAGAATGTGCTCGACTGCTAGATACACGCTACCCATTTTGAATAAAAGCTAAACAGTGTGGTGTTACATTTTTAAATATACCAAATTAATATTCCGCAAAAGTACTAAAAAAATACTAGGATTATATTTGGTATATTTATATAGTGCTATTTATTATATAGTACATTCAAAATATACAATAGAGTGCAAAATATACCAGATTGTCAACCAAAGCAAAAGAGAAACTGAGAACTACGAGCAGGCAAAGTAAACAAAATGCTTCTGATGATTTTAACAACAATGAAGTGAGCTTTTTAATATGGGTTACCCCATCCGATTAGAGAAATTAAAATGTATAAATTGAGAAGAATTCCAGTTGGTTGCAATAGCTTAAAATGAAGTCATGAAATATTATGCAATCGCAGCACTAAACAAAAAATATTTAAACTGAAATAATGGAATGTATTGTACTCGACCCAAAAAAGTTGAAAGTATTATCTATCTGCGGCCTCTTTGTCGTCGAACTTAATCCGCTTGAAGTTGTCAACTTGGCGCCCAATGACAATGCAACCCGCTTGTATCATTAATAAACTTATCCCCAATCCATTGCAGCTTTACAATATGACTAATAACCAAATGTCAGCTTACTATACGGATACACACGTATTTTGTTTCCTCTTATGCGATATGGCCAGACGCTTTGGCATTTTACAAAATAAACAACTAAAGCCTCTTGGCCATATATGTACTATATGTGTATCTAGATACATTTGTATTCTCGCACACTGTGTTTGTATGTGTGTATGACAGCCTGCGGCTGCAACGGCGACAAAACTTATCGCTAATAAGTTTTACACACAATTGGCAAATTAAAATTTATTTATATGCAGTCGATAGCAGTACAAGGCGGCGAGTGGAGAGCGGAGAGTGGAGAGTGGAGCGGAGAGTGGAGAATGGAGAGTGGAGCTGCCATTCGTCACGCTGTGCCTGCTGATTTTGCATGGCGATTATGGTTTGGCGTTGTAGTCGCTGTTATTATTGCAGTTGTTGATTTTGGCAGTGGTGTTGGTGTTGCTGTTTATGTATTGGTTTTGATGTTGCAATTGTCCAGGAGCGAACTGAAGGTGAAATATAAAGAGCCAGCAGTATGAAGTGTTGAAATATAGTATGTTAGCATCAAGAACTATTTCAGTTGCTTTGAGAGATGTGAGAGATGTGAGGAATTGTTGAAGACAACAACACTGAGAGAGAAAAATCTAGATGAAAAAGTAGATTACAAATCTTAATTAAAGAGTGTTTCGATTTAAAAAAGTATTTAGACAAGATTTTTTGTTTAAAAAAATCATAAAACATGATGTTAATGTTCAATCATGGTTTTGGCATTAAGAAATCATCTTTTAGAATTCAAAAAGCTCTTAAAAAGCTCTTTTGTACTTGTTTCTAATAATGCATGAATTCCCTTCCTTTAGAGTTTGAACTGTTGCTGTAAACTGAATCAGTAGAGATGCCGCAAATCTTTGTGCCATGTGGTTTCAGGCCTTGGGTTTAAACTCTAGTCTGGTTTTTTACTTCTGTGTTCCTTTATAATGAACGTATATGGAAATTGCTTGTATTATTTAAATTTAAGAGTACATTGAAAAAAGTTAAATATAAATATATTTATTATGAGACAACTGCATTAGCGAAGTAGTATTTTTTAACCCGATCATAATTGATTACTACCCGCACTCCGCTCCTGGTATTTGTATTGTGAGCATGACTCGCTGCGAATCTCCCTTGTTGCCCCTTGCCGCCGATCTGTGCACCAACAGCAGTTGCATTTCATTTGATTCAGGGAGAGCAAGAAATCAATTTGCATGCGGTAGTTTTGCAGATTTATGGCATTGGCATCTGTGCATATAATTTTTGGGGCGAGGCTTTCGCATGCAAAAACACGCTCACATACTCATATAGAGTCGCGTCGTGTATAAAATAATTTCTTTAACCAAAAAATGGGAATGGAGAGCGAAAAGCATTTAAATCAATTGCCCTATGAAACTAGATTTGTCATAAAAGTCAGAAGCACCGAACAAGCATCAAAATTGATTTCTGACGCACAACACAAACACTCATTTTTAGTCATTAGCAGTTTGGGTCTTTGACTGGCCCCCAAAAATATGATTCGTCTCTTATTCCGTGTGACCCGCATAAAGCGAATGACCGGAGAACTGGACTGAACCGGCTCCTAATCGAGCGGAGCAGCAACAACAACGGGAACAACAACAACAACAACAGAGGGAACAATAACATTAACAAAAGCAAAGCAAAGAGCAGAAGCCAACGCAATCAACCCGAAAACCTCAGAAACCAAAGCAAAGCCAAAGCCAAAACCAAAACCAAAACCCAGACCAACTGAAGCATCCACTGTCCACCGCGGATCGTTGCCTCTTTTAACGCTGATGATGTCATGCGGGTGCCACAAAGAAGGAGGGGAGAGAGAGTGATAGAGAGGGGGAAAGGGGAAAAGCATTGGCAACTGGATACGGCAATTTGGTTTGGGGATTTCGCACGCTGCTCAAAATCTACCTAAATAATGAAGCACAATTTGCAATACCCTGGGAGTAAAGCTAATTGGGTAGTTTCGCTTAAAATACAGTTGGGTAGGTGAAAATGTTGTATAGGGTATGTTTAGGTCTATCAGTGTATACGCTTCAAACTTGTTTGGCGTTTTCTTTTGTGCTTTGTTATACCTATGATATGCTTTGAATGTAATACTACAAAAAATATACCAACATTGTTATATTTAGTTTTGTATAGGGTATGTTGAGGTCTATCAGTGCATATACTTCAAAACTTGTTTGACTTTACGCCATTGCTTTTTCTTGATGGTTTGTTGTACTCTATGATATGTTTTGAATGTAATACTATATAAATATACCAAATATAGCCTTTGGTATATTTTGATTGTATAGGATAAGCTGAGGTCTATTAGTGCATACCTTACAATCATGTTTGGCTTTGCGCCATTGCCTTTTCTTGACATTGTTTTGTTTAGAATGTAAATCTATATAAATATACCGAATATAACCTTTGGTATATTTTGCTTTGTATAGGGTAAGTTGAGGTCTATCATTGCATACCCTACAAACTTGTTTGGCTTTGCGCCATTGCCTTTTCTTAATGTTTTGTTGTACTTCTTTTCTTTTCTTATTTTTTTGATAGTTGGTATCGGTTCGATTTCGATTTCGATGATTACATTTTGGGCGGTCAGATAACACAAACACTTAGAGAAAGAGAGAGGAAGGGACAGAGAAAGAGCTTGACCCAAGTTGAGCTCAAATGTGGTTCAATTTTCATAATAGCAATTTTCATGAGGGGGTGCCCAAATTTAATAAGATTTTCTATAAGCGACAATGAAAATAATTTAATTAGAGTGAAATGTTATATGAGGTTGCGACCAATTATTTATATATTTTTGTGTACGTTGACCATTTAACAAGCGAAAAAGCAAATGATTCTCGTATTTCTTTCGCCTCTAATGAGACACACTAATTGCACGAAGCTTTGAATTATTTATAGCCTTAAACAAAAATTCAAAGTTAGACAAACTTTTACATGGCACGCCACAACAGCAAGAGCAATGGCAACCAGCAACGAGCAACCAGCAACGAGCAACCAGCAACTGGCAGCCAAGGGGCATCAGTTTGTTTTTGTTCGGGGGCTTTTCAACACATTAATAAACTGCATATGCAACAGCTCATTAAAAGCCACTCGAGCCTGTGGCAACACGCAAGGCAGCAGCAGCCCAAGAGGAGCTGGAAGCTTCTCCGAAGAGTGCCAGCAAACCAGATCTGGGAGATCTCCCAGAGCTACAGCGACGACGCCGACCATGTCAAGTGGCCAGACCGCATTGAGCAAAACCTTAAGAAGCAGCAAAACTACTTGAGAGTTTATTTAGTATATTTGCTTGCTGCTGGCTGTTGATGTTGATGTTGCTGCCTCCGTTGCTGCTGCTCTTATTGTGGTGTTGTTGCAGTTGTTATGTTGGCTTTTTGGGCCAAACAAAAGTGAAGTTCTGTATGTCTATCTCTCTCTCTCTCTCTCTCTCTGTGTTGTCTGGCGCGTCATCGCGGCGACATTCACCCACTAACTGCCAAGGGGAAATTAGGGAAAAACAGCAGCACCAGCAACCAACAACAACATTCAGCATCCAACGAGGCTGTCAAGCAATGGCATACAAACATATGTGTGTGTGTGTGTGTGTGTGTGTCTGTGGTGTGTGTTCTCTGGTTCTCTGCTGGGCTCATGGGGCCAGTCAGTTGCCCGAGTTGCCTGAGTTGCCAGAGTTGCCAAGTAGCGAACGCGTTGATTTCGCATTTATGCAAATTTCACGTACACTTCACGACTGCGTTTTGCCTTTTTCTTGTTATTTTTTGTTGCGCGCCAACTTTTTTCCACTACTATTTCCAGTTGTTGTCTTCTTCTATTTTTTACGCGCTTTTGTTCGCTCCGGTCTAAAGTAAAGTTTTGGCTAGAGTGAATCTGAAGTTGTGCCTAGCGTCGAGTGATTTTTAGTTTGCTTTGCCTTTTTCTGTTTTTGTCTGTTTTTATTTTACTATGGCGATTCCCTCGCCTCTCTCTCCACCTCTCTGGAACAATGGCAGATTCTAGCTCCATTTGCTGAGGCATCCGTTGATGCAACGTGACGTGACATGAACGTGACGTCATGTGTGTTGGCGTGCTTGTGGCTCGGGATCTAACTGAATGGCTTTCGCTCTGGCTCTGGCTCTGGCTCTGAATTCTGTTCCTGGGCAACAACAACAGCAACAACAACTAGTGCTGCTGTGTTGCCTTCGTTGACTGCGCTGTTGCCTCTTCAGTCTGTCTAATGCAATGCGCGTGCTAAATGGGCGTAACTCAACGGCTCGACGACTTTTTGCTGCGTTGCTGCGACGCTTATCAAGCGCTGAAAAAAACGCAAAACTTTTTCACTCAACACTCACACACACACACACATACGTTCTGCATCTGTCAGTGCATCAAAACACTTGAGTATTCGAAAAGTTGTCGTTTTTCTTTTCTGCGTTTTTGTTTTTTTCGCATGCAGTTTTAGCGTCGTGTCGAATGCGGCGTATACGTAATGTTTGGCTTTGCATTTTCTGTTCGTTGTGTTTTTTGTTTCATTCGCTCATATTTTACACACACAAACACATTCACAAGGCAGCTGACAAAAGTGACACTTGCTTTCGCTGTTTGTTGTTTTTACCATGTGTGTGTGTTGTGTGTGTGTGATTATTTTGCTTCTTGGCGCTCTCAAGTGCTCTGTCAACTGCTGAGCGACGGCAAACACGCCTAAATGCGATGCCAAAAGAATGCAAGTGACATTGAGAATGCGCCAATTTGCAGCACCATGGAACACCACAAACACACTTTGTCTGCTTGTCTCTGCTGCATCGAAAGTTTTCGCTTAGCTGCACTTCTGTCTTCTGTTTCCTGTCTCCAACTCTCTCTCTCTCCCTCTTCGCCACCTCATTGTGGTTGTCTGGGCATTGGCCACGCGCTGTTCGCCTTGACTTGTCGTCACAGTGCACTCGACAGCAGCAACAGCAACAGCAGCAACAGCAACAGCTGCACAGGTGGGCGTCCAATTCACGGCTCTTTCTCTCACTCACTCTCTGTCTATCTTTCGCTCTGGCACTTTTAACATGCTTGACTAGCTGGCATTGATAGTCCAGACCCCGTGCTATAAACCAGAGCGAGTGCTGCACTCGGAGTTAGACAAGCGTGTGATAAGTTCATTACCACAATGTAATCCAATGTCTGCCCTTTGAGACTCCGCAAAATGCAATGATTACAATTTACTTTGCCATTTTTAAACCCGCTATCCATAGGATAGAAGATTTTTATAAATTGGTGACTGCAGGAAATACGAGTATTAGTAAGAGGCAGAAGAAGGCATCTCAGACCTCATATAATATATATTCCATGTCCTTCTGTCTGTCTGTCCGTCTGTACATATGAACACCTAAATCTCAAAGACAATAAGAGAAGAGACAGATCAAGTTTGTTTAATATTTTGGCCACGCCCACTTGCCCTTCGTCTTTGTACTATGGGTCTTGGATGCATTGGCTGACTTTCTGGTATATTTTGAATGTAAAATATCAATATACCAAATATTCTTTCTGTGTATATTGGTATTTTTATATGAAAAAGGTATGATATAAGTTTCAACAATATGGTATATTTACAATCTAGTATTATATAATTATACCAAATGTAACCTTTGGTATATTTAAGTATTTTTGCCGTATTTGGTATATTATTACGAATAATCAAAATCTGTATCAGGTATCTCACAGTCGAGCACACTTGTCTGTAGTTTTCTTAAGCCTTAAATACAATTTAGACCCCAACGAAACTTAGTGAACTTGCCACTAAATAACTTTGACTGCAAACCATTCTAACAACTTTTTTCACTTAATAAGTAAATACTCCCTCTATTTATCATCCTAATCGCACATTTCCATTATATCACACATACTCCGAAATATGTAAATTGAACACATAAATTACTTTTTTTGGCAGCATTTTGATTGAATATAATTTATGCGGTCGCATCAAATGAGATTCTAATTATTCCATCAAATGCAAATCACATTTTTACTGCGCGCAGTGTGAAGCGTGGAGACAAAATTGATTAATTTCTCTGCACACAATTTAAATTTCAAATTTAAATGCAAATTTGCAATAAATGTTTAATGCAATGTTTAAACACGACATCAATTGAAATTGTTGTGAACCAATTTTCTCAAAACGATTTTAAAATGCATTAGAAAAATACTTTGTAACGAAATTGGTTTTGTCATTGAATTTACTAGAAGCAAATCAGATTTTCTCGTCTGCCAGCAAATTGTAAATATTTGAGTACGTTTATGTGCGGTATATTAATATCGCAAAAATAAAAATAAAAACGAGAACAATAAATGATCGAAGCACAAACATGCTATAAATATCTTCAATTAACATCCAAATAAAGTTAACGTAATCTTCGCTTTCGAATCGAATGAGAGATGTATTGGAATGATTACGTTTATTATACCCATTTGGGAGATTTATGGTTGCAGGGTATGGCATTGGCTTTAAATTGCCGACCCCAAATCGAAACAAGTATGAAAGCTACAATCGAGTGTGCTAGACTTTGAGAAACCAGCTACCTATTTTCAATAGAATAATATTCTAAAAATTTACTAGAAATATACCACAGAAATTCTAAAATATACCAAATGCTTTATATGGTATATCAAAATATACCATATCGATAAAAAATATACGGGATTCTCAGTTGAATAATATATTATTATAGTTCCTTCTCTTATAGACTTCGTACGGAATGACGGACAAATAGACAGACGGACAGACGCACAAATATGCTATAAATATATTCAATTAACATCGAAATAATTATATAATAAAGATTATGATATCTTCGCTTTTGAATCAAATGAGAGCTGTATTGATATGGAATTACCCGTAACTTTAAATTGTCGATCCTAAAGCGTAACAAGTAGAAAAGCTGAAGACGATTGTGCTACGACTGAGAGATACCCGCTACCCATTTTAAATAATCGACAAATGTACCAAAAATATACCACAAGATACTAAAATATACTGAATGCTCTATTTGGTATATCGATATGGTACTTCAGTCTACATTTAACATACAGTACAAAATAGACAGAAAATCTTGCTTGAAATATCTTCAATTAACATCCTTATGAAATTTACATAATCTTCGCTGTCAGATCAATTAAGATAAGATCACGTTTCGTATACCCATTTGGTAGATTTATGATTGCAGGGTATGACATATGGCCATAACTTTAAATTGTCGATCCCAAATCGAAAAAAAAGAGGCAATGCCAAGGGGCATGAAATTGTTTATGAGGTTTTGTTTACTTTTTCGTTCACTTTGTTCGGCAACTGTTTAATTTAATTTATTATTTTTTTATTTCATTATTGTTTTCATCTTTTTTTTGTGTGTGGTTTTTATATTTTTTTTTTTTGTTGTTATTTTTGTTTGCAAATCGGTCAGTGGCTACACTGGCGATAAGTTAATGCATTAAAGCACAGAATTGAATCATTCATATGCAAGTTTATATACTATATACATATACATAAATGTATTTATATTGTGTGTGCTGTGTTGTTTTTATGCGCTGCGATAAATGTCGCATAAATGTTGCACAATATTATTATTTACAATTCAATGAGAATGCTGCCAGCGCAGCGAAAGTAATTAAATGCAATATAAAACAATCAAAAAACAAATCCCATAAATTAAACTTGATGTCATTGCTTAAACCACACAATTAAATAAAGCCAAAAACTAAAAAACAAAAAAACAAAAAAAAAACGAATATATATGATATATGCATTTGAATATGGTATAAAATCTGTCACTAGAATAGTTAATTCCGTATTAGTTTTTTGAGCTAATAAAGCGTAATTATCAGCGCATTTATTTAATTAGCCGCATAAAAGTATTTCGCTTTTTTTCGTTCCATTGTTGTTGTTGTTTACCAACTCTCAGAAATTTGTTAACTTTAGTAATGTGAATTTAATACACGCCTGTCAAATTGTTGTGGTTGCAACTTTGTCGACGCTTCATTGGATCTGATTTCATCTGGCGAACTGCGGTCGATTCTAATTAAGCCCAAACTCAAAATGTTAATGCTATTAACTTGATAGATAATTCAACTATTTATTGTGAAAAGAAAGATCATTGGACAGTCGGTGATAATCTGGAGCTTGTTGTCATTTGATTAAGCATAAGCAAATGCAATTAATTTCCAACTATTTTTAATTACCTTTTGTGCATAATTTGTGGCTTTAATGACAAACAAAATGCGATTAACCGCAATGCAATTGCAAATGCAAATCCAAACTGACTAAAGATAGAGGCTTTGGCAGTGAGCATAATTGCTTGCAACTTGCAACTTGCAACTTAGACTCGATCTCTAGTTAATGCCAGTTGAAAGCCAATGGCAAGAGACAGCTGCAGATTGAAAGGCAGAGATAAATCGAGTGCAACAAATGGCAAAGGATTGAGCTGGCAGTTGTTGCATGCGCCTCTCTTTTGCTTGCCACCTAATGCCTGGGCATAATTCTCAATCAAAAATGGACACATTTTTGGGGGCACCATTTGATTTATGTGGCATGGGCTGCAAGCACTTGTTGCGACTCTCAAGGCAATTGCCACACGCATACCGAATAAGAAGAGGCAAACAGACACAATGACAGCGCCTTCGAGTGGGTGTCGTTCAAGTCGTCCTGTATTTCTACTTTAGCTTCAGCCTCCAGCTCGTTCTCTTTCTCATTCTCGTTCTCTTTCTCGTTGTCGTTGTCGTTGTCGATGCTCTGACAGTTTACAAAGTGCTGCAATTAAGTTGACAAAGTGCTGGCTTTTACACACGGCAAAACGGCGGCTCTGGCAAATTTGTAATGGCAACAGTGAAAACACTTAAATGAATTTGTTAACCATGCCGCATGCCCCATGCCGCATGCCGCATGCCGCATTCAAACAGTTGCGCAGATGCGAGTCAAGTGCGCAAAAGTATCTGGCAGATACTTTTCAATTAATCAGCTAGGCAACTTGCTTATAAAACACAACTGAAGCCTGACCCATGAACTCGCAGTCTTGTTGAGGTTGAAAGGGAAAAGCTGGAGATGAAAATGTCAACAGTTTACAGGGTATTTCTGCAGTCGAACACTTCCGCAGATGCGAGCCAAATGCGCAAATATCTGGCAGATACTTTTCAATTAATCAGCCAAGAAACTTTCTTATAAAACACAACTGAACCCTGACCCATGAACTCGCAGTTTGTTTAGGTTGAAAGGGAAAAGCTGTTCAAGTTTAGTAGATGAAGATGTCCACAGTTTACAGGGTATTGCTGCAGTCGAGCACTTCCGCAGATGCGAGTCAAGTGCGCAAAATATCTGGCAGATACTTTTCAATTAATCAGCTAAGAAAACAGAACTGAAGCCTGACCGATGAACTCGCAGTTTGTTAAGACTGAAAGGGAAAAGCTGCTCAAGTTCAGCAAGATGAAGATGTCAACAGTTTACAGGGTATTGCTGCAGTCGAGCACTTCCCTCTGCTGCCTCAGCCAAACATTTCGCATTGTTGTGTTGCGTGTTGTTAGCCGCTGGCAGAGCGTCTCCAATTTGTCAGCTTGTTTAATGGACGACGACAAGTGTCAGAAGACAACAACAGGCAGAGACAGTTCTCTTTCCCCTCCCCTTTCTCTGCCTTCGCCTCCGCCCCCGCCTCCACTGCCACTTGTGGCACTGTCGCCTGTGCAGCTGATGCGCTGCGTATTTAGCAAGAAGTTTGTATTTGGTCTGCTTAAAAACATATCTGTCAGCCAAACAAAACTATTTCAAGTGTCAAAGGCGGCTGTTGTTTGTGTCATTCTGGGCACTTTTGTCATTTGTTGATGATGTTTTGTTTTTCCTATGCTGTTGCATGTTCATTCGGTAATCGGAGCTGCAGGATTCGAGATGCACTTCGGATTACTCAATGCTTCGTTCACAAAATTTATGAATCTGTCAAGTGGCATTATCCAATCGCAATTATTCATATGGAATTTGCAGCTGCTGCTGCTGCTGCTGCTGCTGCTGACAACGCCAACGCAATTTAAACTCGAGTCCAAGTTTTTCTCTCACTCGTGTTTCTTGATTCTTTTTTTTTTTTTTTGGCAAGTCGTGTGCAAATTGTAATTTATTTTCGTATCGTTTAGTTTAGGCCCAGCACGTTCTATACTTTTGAATATATATATAAACCATTTATATTATATGAGATTTCTTGTTCATTGAAAGATTTTTGCCCTGGCACATTTCATAGATGTGTTATGAGAGATATATATTCGTCTGAAATTGTTTCGCCCAATTTCCGCTCTGGCCTTCTTCTGCATTCGTTCCCCCTCCTCTCCCTCTCGCTCTTATCTGTTTTGGCCATCGCTGTGAAAATAGCGACAAGGGTAAGGGCAAATTGCAGACACAGGATTGTTGCAAAGGCAACATTGCCAGCCAGTAATTTTCATTGAGATTTTTTTGCTTTTCACTTTCATTCCGACCGCCTGTCAACGCCACACACACTCACAAAAAATGTGACAATCAAATTTGATATGTGACTTTGGCATTGACGTCGACGTCGACGTCGAAACGGTGATCGAAATAGATTTTTGGGTAGTAAAAATAAATTGATATCTTGTACAAATAAATCGCTTTATGTTTGCACTTGCGAAGGCCTTGAAAACCAACCACAAAAGTAATAACAATAATAACAAAACTCTAAAGTCACCGATCACATTTTTGTTTTACGAATATACCTTCACAATAGATAGAAAAAATAAACATGAATTGAGAAATCTAGTTCTATTATTATAATGAGGATTCTTCATTGATCTGTGGAGGCCTTCATACAATAATTTCATTTTGAATTTGCAATCAAATTGTCCGCGATCCATTTATCGAAGCATGACTAACATATATATTTTAATGTTGAAGAACTATTCTGGGATAAATATTTATTGAGCTCTCGGTTAATTGGAATCCATTCAATACTTGCTTGCCAAGTGGGTGGAACATAAATACTAATGGTCTGTGGGGGAATACTAAAGAATGCCTTCGAAATAAAAAAAAAAAAGTTTGATTAACGCATTTTAAGCATAAAAAATGTTGAAGAGTGAAAATAGACTTTTCCCAGCATTTTTTTTTATGGGGGAGAAATAACGAAAATCACGTTTTGATTTACGAGCACAAGCTGCATGGAAATTGTTTGCATTGCAAAACTTGCTTAACTTGGTCCCCCACAATAATATAAATTGTTATAATTTTTATAACGCTTGTTAATTGTTGAAGTTGGAGTTTTGGATTTTTATGCGGGTTTTACCAAAGCAGCAAGCAGACGAGACATTTTTTTCGGCCAGACTGAGGCAGAGACACTTAACCCAATCTCGATGGGTCTTTTGCGGTTGAAACAAAAAACAAATTGTTTGCCAGTCACGTTTACGCTGCAGAGCACTGAATGAGGGAAAGAGAGAGAGTAGATGGAGAGAGAGAGAGAGAGAGAGAGAGAGTTGACTAAAGCTATGGGTAAGCAACTTTATCTTTGCACTTCTTCAACGCTGCCAAGATTTGTTTTTTTCCCCCCTCTTTTTTTTGGTTGTTGTATTTCGCACAGTTTTCGTGGGCGTTTATTTTGAACGCATTGTGATTGTTATGTAACCGCGATTGCGATTGTAAAGTGATTACTTTTTAGTCAAATTTGCGAACTCGCTCGTGTTGTGTAAGCCATCCCCTCTCCCTCTCCCTCTCCCCTGCCTCCTGTCCCAGAGAGTGCAAAAGTGTGTCGCCGTTTAACCCAGAAAGTGAATAACAACTCGATGAGGGAATGAGTTGAAGCACACTGAACTGAACACCCTGTATACGCGGATGCGGGCCGAACATTATTTTTACGAGCAACAGCAACAGTCGCTGACTCCCCCCTCAAAATGCACTAATAAGTTATTTAATTATGAACTTGAAGAGTGTTGTTTGCATTGTTTGCCGCTGTGTTCTGAATGACATACGAGCCCTGAGAAGACAGTCGAAACAAGCGAAATGAAATATGCACACATCAGCACATTAGCCGCAACGAGATGCCTAAAAGAGTGGGAGAGCACACTCACAGAAAGACAGAGAGAGAGAGAGAGAGAGAGTGCAATCTACCATGACAGTTCATGAAGGTTGAATTCTTGCGAAATGATTTTGTTTTTCAATTCGCTCTTTGACTCTGTCGCTGCATTGCATGCAGAACGCGTTCAGCTTTGCCATTGCAGAGAGTAATTAAAATAGTATACACTGAAAAAAAAGACCTGTTAAGAACATTCGTTTTACAAATTGTGTTTTTAAATTAAGACCACTTTAAGAACAAATATTTTAAACTAAAAACATTAGTGTGAAAAATGCCAAATTCTTAACATAAGACAAACAATTCTAAATTAATGTTACAAAATTCTGTAATCTATAGAAACCCTATAACGATTTAACTTAACTTTGAGTATATTCCTTCATATCTCAGTTAGTTGGCCTGTCGCAAACCATTCTTTAAAGCAGTCTAAGAGAAAAGGTCATGTACTCAAGTAATTCATAAGTGAGAGTTATTGACAACAACTGAATAATTGCATAATAAAGTAGTAAATTAAGAAATAAATACTAAAAAAAAAACAAAATTGTAATATTTTTACTGAATAATTATATAATAAAGTAGAAAGTTAAGAAATAAATAGTAAAAAAAAATCAAAATTGTAATATTTTTTTTGATCTTATAAGATTTTTGCCTGTTATTGATTAGAGAATTGGGTGTTACTCAAATGTCCTCGCAATCAAAATATATTTTCTAAGTATAAGAATTTTATGTTTTTCAAGGTTTATATGAAAATTTTTAGTACGACGACAGAAATGTTGATTTTATAAGTTGTTTTCTCAGTGTACGCAAAGCTGCTTGCAAATATTTTGTAGAGCATGTTACATATATTTTGCTGCTACTATTTCTTCCGCTGCTTTTCTAGTTTCTGTCATTCAACGAGAACTCCAAGCCATGAAATATTGTCACGCACAAGAAATGTAGACGTTGAAATGCGCCCAGAGAGAGAAAGAGATCTGGGAAGGAACTCTGCCTTGCATGTGGAGCGGAGTTCAAAGAGAAGAGGAAGAGAGGAGGGAGTGGGGGGGAGAATCATTCGGTCATTCGTCGCCTGTATAAATACGATTCTAATGAGCACGGCGTGTTGCTTTTTTTCTCTGCACTCATTAGGCACTTTTTCCCTCCTCCTCCTTCCTCATTGCGTTGACCCCTCAGCAGAATCCAAGTTGCAGTTGCAGTTTGCGAGAGACTGTCGCCTGCTGCTTGGCGCTTAATTTATGACTTGATTTGCAGTAGTTTTATTGCAATCTCAATTGCTGGCCCCGCTTTGACGTCACTTTCAGCGTCTTCGTGGAAGGGTTCCTAATTAATTGCACCCAGCTGATAAAAATACACTTCCACTCGCAGCTGGTAAACAACAAAGCAAACTCATTCACTGCTCTAGGGAAACACAATCCGATTGCGGCAGTTGAAATTGTTTCTGGTTCCATCATCAGTTGTGTTCATGAACCGACTGAATGACTGGCTGGCAACGAAATGACGCAGCTTATCAACGAAATTTGTGCTTTGCTATTGAATCATTGAATCATTGAATCAACGGGTTAACGAGTAAACCTGACTCCGATTCGCCTTATCAGCTTATGTTTAAGGTGTGTGTGTGTGTGTGGATCGATTTGATTGATAGCCACGTATAGCGGATGACATGTTAAGGAATTCTAAAAACAAGCAGTCTGTCATATCACATTGTTATATCGCGGTGTGATTAATGACAGCTAATCGGAGAGTTCATTAAACTTCAAGAACTATAAACACACTTCTTTGATTCGGTCGATGTGAGTAACTGAATTCTGAAATACTCGCATTGCAAATATCTATAAACATTGATGGAAAATAAGATGGTTACATCACAGACGGCCATCTGCTGGGTGGTAAATGGCAAATGGCAAATGGAATGGGAATGCGAACGGGAAGTGTATGGAAAATACGTATTACGTAGGCAGCGACAATGCGCATTGCGTATACGCGATGTGAACCATCGACTCACGCTGAGCAAAAGGGCAGATAGAGGGGCGGGCAGTGGTTGAGGCATTGGCTGACTGACTGACTGACTCTCTGGCTGTTTGTTGGCCGAAAATAGATCAAGCAGAAAGCAGAAAGGAACTCGAAAGAAAGCAAAAAGATACGTCAAGAACACCGAAAGAAAGAAAAGCGCAATTGCCATCATCGTGCAGGCAAAAGCAAATCGAAAATGTGAAATGTGAAAATGTGTACAGCACAGTCGAATGTGAATACAGCGAGCTAAAAAGCTGCGAGATGGATAGATACATTTCACGTTGACCTAGAGATACATTAATATCTTTTGGCGCCTATTTATCTAATATACGACTAAATATTTTTAAATTACAAAATAAATGCCACCGAAATTATGGCCAACACAACAACAGCAACGACAACAAGCAACGACAACAATGAATGCATTTCGGTTGACAGCAACACATTTCGTAAATTGTGAGCGATATGTATCTGCCAGATATTGTATCTAGCTGACTGCGCAGAGCGCAAAAAATTCAACGCAGACACAAACACAGACACACAGAGCGAGAGAAATATGTATGAGAAAATTCGAAAAGAAATCCGCGCAGCCATTTCGAAGATACTAAAAATAAACTCACCTTGAAAAGTTTCTAAAATTTTTGAATATATTTTATCTTATTTCAGCTGCTGTCCGTCCGCGCGCGCTAGGATGTATCTGTACTCTCTGTATCTGTATCTGTATCTGTATCTGTACTCTGGCCAAAACTAAATATTTTCTAGCTTGAATCCAGAAAATGTTTGCTGCTTTCCGCTGTTGTTGTTGTTGTTGTTTATGTTATTGTTGTTGTAGTTGTTGTTGTTCTTGCAGTCTCGATTTTTGTTGTTGTCGTTTAAACGAGTGCCAAAAACAAAATGAGTTTTGAATTTGTTGTTGTTTCTCTGGTGAACAATTCGAAATTGTTGGTTAACTTTTTGTACACGAGATAATTTCGTTTCGTAAGGGATTTTCTCTAGAAAATTTGTTGTTGGGTTTCTTTTTCGATATTTCGGTTTAACCTTCAAAAAAACGTTGCACAGAAATTCACATAAACTTATTTACATTAACACAAAGCACACAAGTTTTTGGCCCTAACTGAGAGAAAAGAGTGGGAGTGAATGATAATGAAAGAGATAGAATGAGCAGTTAAATATGTGAGTGCGAGAGAGAGGGTAGAAAATATTGATTTTATATTGATAATGACACCAAGTAAATATATATATATTTGCTTTTTTTGTAGTTATTATTATTATTATTATTGCTGATGATGTCAATTATCAGTTGCGCATTTTATGAACTAATTTCTTTGCTTATTTTTTGCATTGTATTGTTTACTGTTCGCAGTCTTCACTGGTGACTAATTTATTTATATATATAGTATATGGATATTTGTAAAATTCAATATACACACTTTTGTTGCTGATTTTGTGAATTGATTCGATTCGATTCGATTCGATTTTATTGCGGCCTGTTCGAGGTGTGTGTTCTGTGTGTGTTTCTTTTTTGGGGGCGACGTTAACTAAGCGACGATTTTCTCTCAACTAAAGCAAAAACCAAAACCGAAACCGAAAATTTCGTATGTGAAATGGTTTTTTTCGAACTACAAATCTTTTCAAGCAAGTGGCAGCTCAGTCGCTGCCACAGTCGGCGTCATCGTCAGCGTCGCAGTCGCAGTCGCTGCCTGCATTTTGGGGCCGCGCGAGAGTTTTATTTTTGCTGCTCTTTTTCATTTTATTTTTTGCCCAACTATATGGCCGCTATATGCTTGAGTGTGTGTTGCTCACATACCCGCAGACGTTGTCAGCTCACCTACCTCCCCACCGCCCCCCCCTTTGCCGCACCCCTTTCGCGAGCGACACCGACACAGAAACCGACAAAACAGAAATGCTACAAAAACCGCGCCAACAGACGGCGGCAACAGCAACAGCGGCTGCCAATGTCTGTCTTGAGTTGTACTATTCTTTGTTGTCGATATATATTTGTGGCTGTTGTTTGTTATACATTTATTTTGTGTGTTTTGGCTAATTGTTTGTATTTCATTCTCTGCGCTTTCTAGCCTCCGTTTGATGTTTCCAATTGTGCCTATTTGAATATCCATTCCATCTATTTTCCGTTCAACTAATTATTGAATGCGAAACTGGGCTAAGCAATAAGTGAATATAATCTTCCCCTTTGAATCAGAATAAAAACATGTTGTGGAGAAGACAAGTTCATTTAATCACTAAAGATTAGATTATCTGTAAACACATGTTTAGTAAATATAGCGAGTTAATCATATGACATCATCCCACGTAAAATATTGCCACTTTTGTTGTTCTTTTGGATTCTACACGAATCTCTCGATAAATGTTATTAAAACTGTGCCCCAAACAATCTCTGAGGCAATCTCCCATCCATCTAGGTCTGCAGCAAGGTCGCTGTAAAAATAGTTCAACTATCGAGCCCAAAAGTATTTTAAATTGTATTTCAAAGCGTTTGTAATCAAATATCTGAAATACCAAACGTAATAATCCCAGCATAAATTGTTGCCTGTCCAACGTAAAATTTGAATTGAGTTTGGCATGGAAAAAACTGCATATTTTAATATTGTGGCCCATGCGATTTAAGTAACAACAACAACAACAACAACAAAACAATAATAATAACAATAAATAAACAACTATGAAATTTAATAATAAACTCCGTTGGGCATAAAAACAATTTCAGCTTTTTAATTAAATCATGTTTGCGACTGCAAAAACTAACTAAAAATAATACGAGTAAAATCGCCGAGTAATTCAATCAAATAACAAAAACATTTTTCCAACATCCAACAGCGAATATTCGATTCGATAAAAACAAGTATGTATCAATTCTTTTCTTTTTTTTCTGTCGGTTGCCAATTTCATTCTTTAATACGATTGTCTTTTTTTTTTGTTTTTGGCAGCTGAACTTCGACGAAAAGAAGATGACACGAGTTGATAATTATATAGACCCAAAGGCTGTAGATAAGTAGGTAATTACAGCGACTTGTTCTGCTTTTGCTTTTGCTTTTGACACTCTGCGGTTAACGGACTGCGGAATGATAACAGTTATACGACTTTTTTATAGTTGAAGCTTTTTCTTTTTTTAAGCGGTTTTATCGTTCACTTTTGCTTTTGCACTGCGAATTTGTATGCAGATTTTTTTTGTAGTTACGTCAAATTCGATTCTGAAAGCAGAATTCTTTTATTTCTTTTTTGGAAAAGCACACACAAAATTGAAATTGATTTTTTTGTTGTTGTTGTATATATGATTATTATTGTTGTTTTGCGAGCTTGCGAGTGAGTCAACAAAATGTTGCCGAAAAACTGGCCACGGTCATAGCTGAATCACTCGGCGATAGCTGGAGATTTACTCTCAAATGAAGCCGGTTTTATTACGAGTATGTTTGTTAAATGCCGATACTCGTCATAAATGTTGGTCAATTACTTTGGTAATTACAATGGCACACTCACTTTTATTTCTTGTTGTGTTGTGTTTACACTCTCGTACGCAAAATGACGCTGAATCTATTATTAAAGTTCTCTCGAATGGAGCGAGAAATGTTGTTGTTGTTATATTAAATAAAACCCGATACGGAGCGACAAAAGACAACCGCGCGCGATCGTTGCTTTCAGACGAATGAATGGCAAAGGCAAAGGCAAAGGCGAAGGCGAAAGATCTCGACGAACGAAGTCACTGCCAGACACACACACACACACACACACACACACACACAGAGATAGAAGCGTACACACTCTCACCCACACAAACACTCGCTTGCCACTTGTGAGCGTCTCTCACGAGAGAGAAGCGTGCAACACACAAATCAACAGGTAAACGAAAGGTGAAAATACACAAATAACAACAACAACAACAACAGACAGCACACAGCTGTGTGTCATAAGTGTGTATGTGTGTGTGTGTGTGTGCTTGTGTATTGGCGAACTGAGCTGATAAGATAAAAGCGAAAACACAAACAATGTCAACTCAAAAAATTCTATGAAGTTATTTCTCTCGCTTTGTTTAGCTTTTTGCGCTATCTATCAACGATATCTTTAGTTTTGCCATCTTTTTTAGTGCTGACTTTTGGCCAGACGTTTTGGCAACTTTTGCTTTTGTTTTTTACTTTTGTTTTGTCACAATATGCTGTGCTAATTTAATGCTGTTGTTGTTGTTGCTGTGGCTGCTCCACATAGAGATATAAAAATGTTGCCTGCCGAATCGCGAGATATTGCATGGATATGAGTATATATTCTATATTTAGGTTGCATGCCACAACACATAAACACACACACACACACAGAGCACGCAAAAAACTGGTTACTCCAGTTTCCCTGATAATCTGGGTGACGGCTACATCAACAACAACTAAACAACAACAAAAACAGAATCAACATCGGACAACGAACACAGGCGTCGTCTCTGATTCTTGTTGGAACTTGGGCTGATTTTCCTTTTTAGCGCCCCAAAATAACATCAAGAAGAAGCAGCAGCAACAAGCACCCAAATGCAACCAAAACTGAAAGCTGCGCAGTTGCAAAAAAAAAAACGAAACGAAACCGGTTGCTTTTATCCCGCCTCGAACCCAATCGCTATCCCTATCCCTATTCGTATCCCTTTCTGCCATTTCGATATTGACCACAGCACTTTTGGAGCCCACAGCGCGTTCAGCTCTCGAAAGTTGCACAGTTGCAACGTCCCGCACTTCATTCAGCACTCTCAGAGACAATTTCATGTTCCCAGCTCCACACTTGAAGCTGTCCCCTTCTCTTGCTAATGACAGAGACAGCAACAACAAAGCGGCTGTAAATCATTTAGCAGCTATTTTGTTTGGCTTTGTGGGCAAGCGTAGCCAAAAGGAAAACGCCGCACAAACATCTTAAAAATGTCACGCATGCGTAGTTGTTGGCATGCGCATAATTGCAAGCAAGAGGGAGAACTGCTTTCCAGCCGCTTGGCGCGGCGGCATTTTGTAGTACAAGTTAATAAGCGCAATGCAAACGGCGCAGGCAAGCAGGAAACAATTATCGTGATTATTGCGAAATAAAATTTATTTACTCAGCTTTTTTCTGATATTTATTTATTTATTTTTTTTTTTTGTATATCCAAATGCTCATAATGAAATTAATATCACTGAAGCATAGATGGCGCCAACAAGTCAGTGCATTTCAAACGTTTAGTGTTGTTTCACACCAGACGTGTAGCAAAGCAGCAAACCCTCTTGATTATTCGGCACAAGCAGTTCAGCAAGCAGTGTGCACCTCAGTGGAGAGTTGCATTAATTCGAAAGGCAACATATTTTTTAGTCCGAAAAGTATGCAATGAATTGGATGGTTTTTTATTTATTTATATAAACTGCTTAGGCGAAAACAAGTTTTATAAAATATAAAAGAAAATAGTAAAAATGTAAGCAACAGTAAACATTTTTGTTTTAAATTTCCATGTTTCAACGAGAAAATAAGAAAGTATTATTGTGAAGCTACTTTGACTTTTAAAGGCAATTGACTTTCGAAGACTCAATCCTTAATCGATTTTAAAGAACCTTATACTTGTACTTGCTTTGGAACAGCCATCTATTTGGTGAAGTTTTTAGCTCAAAGTCGAATTGGAGTTGAGAAACTTCGTTGAAATGGGACTTAAGGAAGTCTAATCGATTTAAATTTCAAAACGTAGCTTAAAGATACTTTTAATGTCTTCGACAGACCGGAACGCCAAGTTTATAGCTATTTTTGTTTTGGCCAACTCGAGTCACGTCCACGTTTTACCAATTTGGGCAGCTGACAATTTTACCGTAGTTTTCTTAGTTTTTTTTAGTCAGAGTTCGGCAAAGAGCTGAAATACTTTGATAGGGGCCGCAATTAAGAGCGATTACTGTGGCGATCTTGTACGATATATTTAATGGATTAATGTGTAGTAAACACATTATGAATGTAGCTCACGATCACATGGCTGCATCCACAAATGGAGTGCAAATCGGAGCATAATCTGAGACCAGTTGCCACATCGAATGGTGTGAATTCAAAATTGAGTGATTAGTTGGGGTTGGCCAGGAGGAGGTGGAGAATGAGGAGGAGGAGGTGAAGGCGTCTCTTTGATTTTGGGCGGCAACCGGATAGCTAATTTTGGCAAATTGTAATGAAACTCGTTTGCAATTTGATCGTCAATTATTTTACCTTGCAAGTGGCATTTATAGGTTGTTTTTATTGCATTTCAATTGATTTTTAGTTGGCTACTAATTAAAAATAACACTGGCTGGCATTTGTTTATATTCCTTTTTAGCTCATTTTGGTCAATGGATCCAACATATTAGGTAGCAGCAGACAGCAGCCATTTGGGCGAAGACAAACACGTTCATTAATTAATTTGACAAGTTAATTTATTTGGACTCGAAAGGTTATTCATGCCTCACATTCATGCCATCCAGTGGCATCGCATCGCATCGCATCGTAATTTCAAACAAAGCACCCTTTTGCTGTGGCATGACAACCCTAAGCGCATTAACCATGGCAACCGAAATGGTTCAACACAACAATTTCTGCCAACACAACAACGCATATGTCGAGCTTTTTCTATCCTGCACAGCAGCAGCAGCAGCAGCACCCAAATATTTACACATTCTCAACACAACTTCATGTACGAAGCGGGCAGCGAGCAGATCAATTGCAATGGGGCAGTCATAGCGCTGCCCTCGCTGGAGGTGGTCAAGGCAGGTAATATACATATTAACTCCAAACCACATTCACGAACAAAGCTTTCATTGCGAACTGCAACTGCGAATGAATAGACAATTTTTACAACTTCAATTAGTGCCCAACATGCCATCAGACGCAAACATCGATTGGTTGCTTCACATTTATTTTACACGTCGCGAATTCGAGCGATGCCGTCGCCTCATCGAACGTGAGTTGAATCGTCATTTGAATGCGGAGTATCTGTACTTTGTCAAGGTGAGTGGAGGACGTCGTGGTATGGACGAGTATGTCCTTTCAAATTGATTGCTCCACTGATTTGGCTGTAATGGAAACAGGGTTTAATTGACCGCGAGGATGGCAACAACATCGAGGCGCTGCGTAATCTGCAGAAGGCTGTCGAACTCAACTCAAAGAACATCGAGACGTACAAGGAAATCGGTCGCACTCTGTAAGCCAATTAGTGCTATCGATTTTTGTCAACACTCTCTAGTATACCGTACTCGCTTCCTCTCCCTTGCTTTCTCCCGACTACTACATTCAGCTATAATATGGGACGCTTTGGGCAGGCGTTGAGCGTTTTCCGTGAAGCCGAGCAGCACAGTCCGCGCAGGGATCATGAAATCTATCATTATCTGGGTGAGCTGCTTTATCGTGCGGCTGCCACGCAACCACAACTGGAAATGGCCCGTCAACAGCAGGCCGAGGCCAGGGGCTACTTTGAGCTGGCCGTGCAGACGGGCAAAAAGCTGGAGAGCTATGTGCGCCTGGCTGAGCTCTATCGCAAGGACAAAGAGTACCAGCTGGCCATTGATGTCCTTGAGGCGTGTTTGCAGTGAGTTCCGTCTGCGTACCAAATGCGTTTATCCCTATTCACATCTCTTCGTTCCCATCGCTGTCTCTCGCTTAGCTTGACACCCGAGAACGCCGAAGTGCTCACCGAAATCAGCGTATTGTATCTGAAAATCAATGAAACCCAAAGAGCCTACGATCGCTTAACGGAAGTCGTCAACATTGAACGGAAGTGCACGCCCAAAGGCTTGCTAGCTCTGGGCGCCATTTTGCAGGTAAGCAATGGATTCGATTTGAAGTTGGAGTTGGAGTTGGAGTCGGAGTCGATTTACTGATATCGCAACGCATTCGACAGTCGCGCAACGATGTGGATGGCGCCTTGGGCAAATACAGTCAAATCGCAGATGCCGAGCCGGAAATTGCCGAGCTTTGGAATAACATTGGCCTCTGCTTCTTCAAAAAGCAAAAGTTCATTGTGGTAAGCAAATAGATTAAACGCAATAATTGTATATGTATACGTATCCTTGACTCAATTTAAAGGCTGTTTCATCGCTGCGTAAATCTATTTGGATATCGCCCCTCAACTACAATGCATTGTACAATTTGAGCCTAATTTATATTGCCTGTAAGTACAACAGATTGCCAATCAGCAATGAAAACAACAACAATATTTTTGCTATAGGCATTCAATGATTGAAGTAGTGAAAAATTGAGAACTATCTGTGTAAAATATTCCTCATTATATTCCCGGGGCGTAATTATAGCCTTCATAAAAGACTCTTTATTAGTTGACTGTGTTCTGTTTGGTTAGGTTAGGCTGAGTGCTGGGAGTGTGCCGGGAATTTAACCATTAAAGCACTTGTCTGAGCTCAGACAATAAAACAGAAAATATGCCGGAAAGTGTGCACAATAAAAACGGAAAAAATAAGCTTTTCATAAATTGTAAAAGAAAATACAAAAATATAAAAAAATGAGAATAGGCAAGTTTTCTTTGCGGGTGAGCCGAGTGAGTCCAGGCCATTCAAGGACTCGACATTTTATGAGGCTCGTGGCCCGCGGGGCTCTCCCCATGTCCTTCGGGTTCGTGTGGCGCAGGTTTATTGTTTAGGTTTTAGCTTTCATTCTTGCCCGTTGTTTTTGTTGCTCTTATTGTTGTTATTCGTGTATTGTTGTTTTATTGTAGTGATGGTTACCTTTTAGCACTCACTGTTTACTTTTTTTTCCACTGACCTCTAGCCGAACAATATGCCAGCGCATTTCACACGCTGGCCGCATCGATAAACCTGCGCAAGGACAATGCCGAATGCTACATGTTGCTAGGATGTAAGTGAAAAAAACAAAAACAAAAACAAAAACAGAATGCAGTAGTCATGCAGTCGATAGTAAATTCATTTGCTTTTACCCCATTCCTATGCAGTGTGTCTACGCAAACTGGACGATACCGAGAATGCGTTTGTAGCCTTCGAGCGGGCGTGCAACCTCGCCCAGGGGCAACAAGGTGGCATGCGGCATCCGCTCGTGTATCTGAATTTCGCACTCTTCTGCTACGAGACCGGGCGACTGGCGCTGGCAACGGAGCAGTATAATCGCTTTATGGCCCACGCTCAGGACCTGTTGCTGCCCACAGAAGTAAGTCGTGTTTTCTGCCACCGTGCCCAATGGCTGCTGGCAGCAGCCTGTGATTAGTCCCAAACATATGTTATGTTCTGCACCAAATGCTTGGCACGATTAAATTCCAAATTGAAAACCCCTCATTGGCCGTTTTTAACATCCATTCTCTTGAGCCTTTACACATGGTTTGCCTTGGGGCATGTCATGAAACTTTTAGCATTTAATTATGTACCAGGTATTGTTTAGTCAACCTTTGTTTGCTTTCTGTTAGTTTAAATTTCAGGCCACCAAACTAAAGTCATTGCTGCGTATTTCGAGCCACAATCATGGCATTCTTGGGGACGATGAGGATGCAGCTCAATTCGAGGCAGAAGCCAATGAAGTGCCAGAGGATATGCCATTAGAAGTGAATGCAGTTGTAAGCCAAAACTAAGGAGAGAGTGAAATAAACAACAACTTCGCAGTAAATTAACTCACATCGAACATTTATTTGAACGTGTTCTTCAAGTGAATTCAAAAGTCGATTTACAAATAGCGTAAAACATAATTGCAAGCCAATGAAAACCCATTAGCTAATCTTAACTAACATTATTCTCAATTACAAATACTTAAGTGTATATATATATTTTATATGCGTATAAGTGTGTGTGTGTATTTCTGTTTATTTGTATACATGGATATTTAGACAAAGTTATTATTGGTTATCAAGTTTCAAGTATTAAATGCTCAAGAGAACATGAGAAGCTCAGGGGCTCTTTGGCTTCTCGCCCTCTCTTGATGCAATTTGTAGTTTTATTTTCAAAATCTGTATTACATAAAAAACATTATTCAACTCTTACGATCTAATTAATTGTAATAAACGCTGGCGTTCTCTGCATATCTCAGATGATAGATTATTATATTACCATAATAAGTAGCTCAGTTAGTATTACTTAAATGTGTGTGTGTGTGTGTGTTTTGTGTTTAAGTTAGGCTTAAAGGAACAATTAAAGTCGTAATACTAATTTACATTTATAAACCACTGTATATCTCATTTTGAAATCTCAATTTATGTGTCTGCTTTGATACCTATACTCTATAAAGTGTGAATGCTCGCAACTTGCAACTCGCATTGAAGCATTCCCATCTTTAAGAGCATTCATACTTGTAGTATATCCTACCCAGCTCACAGTTTCAGTTCAACTTTTACAAAGTTTTTTTTTTTTGTTTTTGTTTTTGGATTAGAAATTCATGTTGAAGTCAAAGGCATCTTTGAGATGCCTTCGCTCACTTCACCCATCTCCAATGAAGTCCGCTCCAAAGCACCTACTATATAACTTTTTATTCGTATGTAGTCCAAAGTCTACATTCGTGTTTCGGGCCTCCGATGCCGCGGCCTTAGCTCCTAGACACAGGTTGTGGTCACACGTGTCAGCCGCGTCATTTCACTGCTGCCGAAGTGCCGCTTGAAGAACAGCGATCTGAACGTGGTGCGAAACTGTTTGGACATCAGGCCGTAGAGCACAAAGCCAACGGCAGCATTGATCAGCGCCAGCAGATCCATGAGTTCTCCAAAAGGCGGATAGCAATGGGCGAAGAAGCACTTCTCCAGCACACCAGACAACAGACCGAGCAGACCCTGTGGAAACTCCGTGACCAGAAAAAGAATCAGCACAGCCACCAGCAGCAACGTCGTTCGATCATTGCGACGATCACAACGGGGCGGTCTGTAAATGTGGTTGGGAAATACGAAATTAATTAATTGAAATTGGGAAAAATTTCTTAGTTATTATTTTTCCACAGTAGAGTACAAAAAGCATGTTGAAATTAATACCTAAAAAATACTGAAATTTTCAAATTATTCCATAGATTATAAAATATACCTTATTGTCTACAAAATCAAATAAAATCTAACTGCCATCATCTTTTTATCAGTATTATTCGACAAATACTATATACCGAATTCATATCAAATAAATATTAAAATATACCGAAGGCTTTAAAATAGACCAGATTGTGAACAAAAGCAACTAAGATTCAACTACAATCATTTTTTATCCGATTTTGTTTTATTGTGCTTTGATTAGTAGTATAAATTAATAACATATATCCACTACTTCTAGCATTAAAACTCGCACGAAAGGCGCAATTTTTGAAAAGGCAAATAATAACAAAAATAGTTTTTAGTTATTCAAACATTCTTATGCTTTAGTTAGAAAAGATTAATCTATCTACATAATGTTTTAAAAACACAAATCCAATTTGAACAAATCTTCGTAAGTTGAATATTCTATACAATCTAGCATAGAAATAAATAAATCACAATGTGAGCAGCCTACGAATTTAAAGATTAATGATTCAGCAAACTTTCAAGAGCATTTAAATCTTTTCTAGTTGGCAACATTTCGATTTATTTATCATAAAAAATATCTAAGTTATATTAAGCAGAAAGCGTAGACAAAAGCGAATCATATTAGAAAAGTTAAAGGTTAAAGCCAAGTTAGCAAATTAAGCAGAACAGACAGACATATTATTGACTTGGCTCCTCATTATTAAAATTTTGCACCTTAATCATATCGGACATGGCCGTGACACAATTGAAAAATGTAGAGCAAACAATGGAAGTTACCTTCGGGACTTGTGCTCGTTGAGGTTCAGCTGTATGGCATACTTGGTGGGATTATCGTAGTCCTTGAGTTTGAGGCGACGTCGCGAGGCCTCGCACAGGACATGCATGAGGACCAAGCTTATCACTGTCAGTATAAAGCAGGGCAGCAGCTTGATAATCACGGAATGTATCCAAAAGTTGAAGCTGCAAAGTGGAGAGTGGAATGAAAGGAATGTATCAGCAGGATGTTTGTATAGAACAACAGGCGGGGAGACGGGGATAAACACTTACCGGAAGAGCATGGAGTCTGTGTCAAAATACACATGATACATGGCTTCGTGCTCTTTGGTGTCCACCTCGAGAGTCTCGCGCACCTTAAAGACAAAGTACGTGGGCAGACAGAGGATGGGCGAGATGATGAAGGGAAAGAGAATGGCCTCTCTGGAATGTGCGAGCAGAAAGTTGGCACAGCTGCCGTTCGGATGTCTGTGGATAAGAGATGGAAACAGTTTGCTATGAAGTGGGGAAAACAGAAAAGAAGGAGAAGAAGAGAAGCCACAACATTGCCACCGTGTTATTCAAAGATAAAGCGCCAGTTAACCACACACACACACGCACACCACAATCACACACACACACGCACACACGCATCAATGAAGCACACGCCGAACACTCACCTGATGGCCACATAACGCCAAACAGCCAAAGTGACTGTCAAACCAATCGAAATCGTATGCAAAATCTGCGTGAAATGCATATGAACCAAAATATAAACAGCCCACGAATAGCTCAGATCCTTTTCACCTGCAACATTTGAAGGAGTCAGACTGGATTTATTCTGTGGGTGGATGGCTCACTTACCCGGCTTCATGTAAATGTATTGATAGGTGGTGTAGGGGATGTACTCGAGCATCACAAACATGTCGGCCACCGCCAGCCACTTCAAGATGTTGTTGATGGGCGCCTTGGCCATCTCCTTTCTGGTCAATACCATTATATTTAATATATTGGCTATTGTGCCGAATATGCAAATCTGTTGATGGGGTTTCCAAATGAAAATCACAAATGAAAATTTATTCCACCAGCCGAATACAGTCAAACATCTCTCTTCCTTTTTTTTTCTTGTTTATTTACATATTTACTTAACGTCAACAATGGTCAGATGAGCATGGACAGAAACTGCACGAAAAATAGAATTTAAAACAAGCAGAGAAAACAGCATTCTAGCGTACTCGACTATGAGATACCTTCCAATAATAAACTGACAATATTTATGTAATATTGATATACAACTTTTTTTTCATCTTCAAAAAAATCTTTAAATTAACTTAGTTTAACACATTTTAAATCAAGATTTTTGTGCCAATCTAGCATTTTAAGATTCAAAATATATTATTTTAAGATTTAAGTCTGGCTTCAAAAATGATTTATTCTAGATTGTAAAAAGATTCCAATTTTTGATTTAAAAACTTATCAATCAAAAATCTTAAAACAAACACTGATAAATTTATTTTTCTTCTGCCTGTTACATATGTACACTTCTTGTTGACCCAATGTCATAATACCCTTCTACCCTTAGGGTATTGGCCACAAACAAATATCAAAATTCAATAAAATGGTTCAACATTTCAAAATAAATTCAATTTAATTTAAATTTAATTGCCAAAAATAGTGTTCAAGCTCGTTTTTATGTAAATAAATTGAAAAATGAATTCTTTGATGCATGACAAATCTTTATAGCGTAGCTCAACTGTAGTTACAATCATAACAATAAGCTAAAGGCACACAAAAAAAGCTGTTTCCTGCTACCTCAAGGGGCAAAGCTGCCTCTCACTCTGTGTGAGTTACCCTAAACACCCCTAAAAGCCGAAATCTCATCAGTCCAAGTTGCTCGATGTTTTATTCATACGCCACTCAAACTGCGGACTTGACCGCATGATGAATATGAGATTTTTGCTGTGCTGATATTAGCATGTGCTGTCAGAAAAAGGCACGTCTCTGATGTTCTCTTTCTCTATATATTTATATATATGTTTCTCTCTCTTTAAGCAGGAAATTGGCAAGAGTTTTAATATATGCATAACTACAAAGAACTTACAAGTAATTAAATATCGCCTCAATACTAAATACTTCCTTAGGTATTATTAGCAAAGCCTCTTTCGCGTTTTCATTTAACATTAAATTTCAGCTATTCTATCAAATAATTTTGCTAATTATGCGCAACTCTTTAAAAAGCTGCCTACTTTGCATATCCAATTTTCAACTTTCTTTTCTTCTCGTTTAATAGGATTCTAGCTATTAGTTAGATTCTAAAAACAAAAAAAATCCGGAAAAGTTAACATTTTGTTTGCATTAATTTAACCCTTTAAAGAGGCCTAATTGGTCAAGCCTTTGCTAATTCGATGGTGTTAAATATCTAAAGCAATTCGTTTGGGCGTAAGCTTATGAATTATGTAAACACATAAATTCATTTAATGTGCTTTTCTTAATGCTTCTTTCGTTGTTGTTCTCGTTGTTTTTGCGCCATTTTTTGTTTTTGATCTAAAAAAAAGGGGAAATCTCAAAGTTCAAAGGTGTCGGTCGCCATCCGGGGACAAAAGCGTAGCCGCCTGAAAGGGTTTACATTCCTTGACACATTCTGTCGGGCCGTTCATTTATTTTCAGTCAGTCCGTTTTCTCCATCGTTTCGCCCACTGACCAAAGTGAAAAATGTCTTGGCTGGTGACAGGACGACATCAGGATAATTAGCCCCATGACTGTCGCCACAGCGGCAGCAGTCAAAACATTTGCTAATGAGTCGCTCAGCAACCCGTTATCTTTTACTTACCAAAAGAGAAACATAGCCATGGATGCCGTTGTAAGCGCCAACCCACTTGTAGATATCACCTTGACAATAGCCGCGACATTCATCCGGATGCGATTGGTTTTTCATCTGGAAATCGACAAGTCGATGCAGAAAGTCCTGCAGTTCAAATGTGGTGAGGTGCAGGTCCTTGAGCATCGACTCATTGAATTTCATTGGCGGTTGCGTCATGGCTAAGTCTTGCATCATTTGTCCACACTTGATTACAAATGATAAACAAATTGGTTTAAAACTTTAAAGCATATTCACTGCAAAGAGAGAGAAATTGTCATAGAAATATGTTAGACAAATAATATGATAGCAAATAAGATATTTATATTCTGGTATTTGTTTCTGACAAATAACAACTGCCTTTATCAAATTCATTTGTTGTCCTGTCCCTTAATTCGTTTGACATTTGCATATCGATTTTAAGTTAAGAGACAGAAGCAACTATTGCAAAATGAAGCCTAAAGCAGATGCACTTGAGCAATAAACAGTTTCAACTTCATGTTCAATTTCAGGTTTCATGAATTTCCAAATGCCAAACCAAGCAAAGCAAGCAGCAACTTGGCAAACTGGCCAACATAATTTTGCGATAATTGATGGAAAATTTAATGTGGTAGAGAATTAAAGCAAAGTTGCGTATACGACTAGTGAATATCCTGAGCTAGCTTGAACAACTATTTGTGTGTGTGCGTTCGCATCAAATTTATCGACAAGCTAATGAGACACATTTAGAAAGGGTATTTTAACGAGAGCACACCTGTTGCAGTGTGGCTAGTAACTGGGCGTAGCTGTTAATTGGCCAACGAGATAGAGCTACAACTATCTTTGTATGTTATAATTTGATTTTTTTCTTTTTTTCGCTTGCTTTTCGATGATAAATATGTGTGCATACTTGCATGACGTATAAATCAGTCAAGTTTGTGAGTTGGCCAATCAAAGTCTCGCCCCAATGTCCACCTGTCAACGAAGGTGTTGCACTCGGCTAATGGCTCCAGGAGGAGGAGGAGGAGGGCGGAGGAGTGGGGAAAAAAAAATCCTGTTCGACATTTCGCAATTGCAATTCAAATTTTAGAGCAACTGTTTCTCCATCCAACCGCTGTCCGTCCCTCCCTCCGTCTCTCTCTTCTGTCTGTCTGCTGAACTGACAGCAATTGCAAAACAACTGGGCAAACGTAAATTGTGTCGGCGGCAGTTGTCAATTATTTGATTTTGATGGATATGCCAGAGACTCGCACACACACACATGGGGGGAGAGAGAGAACATTACACAAATCGCGCATTTTACTGCTGTGCCGAAATGTTATTATTTATTCAATAATATTCACATGGATTTGGCCTGCAAATAACAAGCAACCATCAATCAGAAAATGGCCAACAAAACTCATTTCAATTATTACAGGTAACTGCTGCATTAAAGCCAACAGCTGCGTTTACTCCAAATAAAACAGAATTAAAAGCAAATTTGTGTTTCTCATGTGAACATTCTTTTACCTGACAGCAACTTTAATATCAGACTTAAAGTGAATTCTCCTTATGATATCAGTCTCCATATCAATTAAATACAGCTTCTGTTGTGCCATTGACACTCTTTAACACCCATCTGTACATCTGTCTATTCAACGACAAATCGGGTTCCCTTTAAGTCTGTGCAAATAGATTTATGTGAACAAGTTGGCAGCAAAAAACAATAATTTATGCAATATTTCTTGCTTTCCGTTGTGTTTGGCAAAGTGCTAAGTTTTTTCTTTTTCTTATACGCTGCTCGCACTTGGCAGGTAGTTGAGGTATATTGACTTTGTGTAATAGGTTAACACTGGGATTTTATTTTATAATAATAAAATACAAATTAAATTTAATTTTAATTTTAATAAATATTAATAACTTTTTTTAATAGCCTACAGGGTAGAATGCTATTAACGCCAACATTAACAGGTTTTAGTTGCTTTGTCTGGTATATTTTTCATTCTATAGTATGTATTGAATTACTACAATATCCATACACCAAATATAACTTTTGGTATATTTAAATATTTTTAAGCACTTGCATAAAATTCCATTTTAATAATATAATATAAAAGTAATTGCATTTGCGATTTCTTTAACAAATAATATACGTGACAATTTTCCACATTTCCTGAAGTCTAGTATTATTTGTTTTAGCTCAAATTTTATTTTTACAGTCTATGAAAAAAAAATCAAGTAGCATCGAAAAATTTCATTTATTATTATTTTATACACACATTCAATTAATAAAGATTGATAGATATAACATACAATTAAATAATTTCTTATTACTTGAGCAGTTCAATAAAGTGTAAATTAAATATGTTAAATTAGATTTTAATTGTGATGACCTCTTAATTAAAGATTTAATGTGTGGATCGAAAAGTTCCTAAATCTTGAATTGCAATCTACTTCTACATTTTGTTCTCTCTGTGTTTACTTCAATTTAATGAGGATTACATAATTTGTTGAATACCTAAAAGCATTGGAAGCTAAAAGATTTAATTTGCAATCTACTTTTCTAAATTTGTTCACTCTATGCAGTATGAACCATTCTTGAAGCTAAATTTAAAAATTAAAATACTATTCATTTAATCTAAATATGCAAGTTTAACACAAATATCTTTTTTTAAGATTTGTCAACCAAAAAGTCTTGTTTCAAGCTATTTCTTAAAATTGAATAATCGCTATCATCTACTTTTCAATCTTGATTTTTTTTCTCCCTGTGCTGTGTGCTCTACTTAATATAGTTGTAAGTTTAATAATTTATATTATTATTTGTGTAATTGGGTAATACAGAAAAATATAAATACAGTTGCCAGATATGTTAATACCTTAAAAACTTAGTTGCATAACGAAATAAAAGAGTATCATTTATTCGAAATTTGTTGTTCTCGATGGTTTCTGTTTCTTTGGGGTCTCCTCCGTCGGGAAATGGAGAAACAGCTGGCGTTACACACAACAAGAATGCCGCAAATACACATAGACACACAAACACACAGACACAGACAAATACAAATACAGATCCAGATATACACTCAAGCGAAAACATGCGAAACGCCGACAACTGACAACTTGAGATAAACGCCATACGGATTTTTTGCTTTTTGCTGCTGCCATTAGCAGCTATACTGTTAATTAATGTTCCGTTACACAGACACATAAGCTAGCAATAGCGTATACTAGACGTATGTATGTATGTATGTTAGTGTGTGTGACTGCTTTTTATTACGGCACTTCACGCTGAGGCATAACCATAACCGAAGTATGAGTCCCTAGCGCGCACTTGGCAATTGTATCTGCGAGATGCTTTTGTATCTGTATCCTAGATGCGCGTCCCACTGCGACGCCTCACTGTCAATTGCCTTAACGATCCTGCCGCGCACTTGCTGCACATTAAAATGTAATTACAGTCAAATGTTTTTAATACGCCAACTAAAACTGAACAGAGTAACAGCCTAATAAGACAATAAAGTATCACTTAGTTGCGACTAAACAGAAATTGCCCCAAAGGCAAACTTTCCATTACCATGCGAACACAATTCCGAATTCAACTTTAAAGTTATCAACAACAAGTTCAATCAGTTGTGCTTAGTTTGTTGACTCTGATAAATTCAGCCAAATATGAAATATGTTTATTGGATTTATTGAACCAATTTATCAAGTGGTTATTACGCTCGACTGCAGCCAGTGGCCAATCAAATTTTGCATGTTTGTCATAAATAAGCAAGTCAAACTTTCATTATTCAATTTGTCGTGCAAATATTTATCTTTAATCAAAATTTAGGCAAATGTAAATTGATTAAGGTATATTTATTTGCCAAGAAGTAATAATATTAATATTTTCCTTAGACGAATTTATAATTGTAACCGTGTTGAAATTACTGACTACATGATCCATATCCATTTCAATTAATTAATGCAATTTTATCGAGCTGCTGTGGCCTCAGTTGACACTCAGCATGAGTGACTTGTGCTGTGTACTCCAAACACTTTTCCAAATCAAAAACAAATTCTATTTATGACTCTGACAGTGCTGCAATTGAACAACAACAGCAACAACACCAACAACAACTCTCACACACACTGTGGCCAACTGAGTTGCAACTTGTTTGTTACAATTTGGACTTGATGTGGGCATACTTAACTTGCAACCAATGTGTGCGGCGTTTGATTCGATTTCGTTTTCGTTTTGGGTTTTTTTTTGCTTCTTTTTTTCTGCCTAAATTGTTTTTGCCTAATGTGTGCGTTTGACTTCGTTTTGAGTGCGTTTCTAGTAGTTTACGCGCAAGATACGAATCGTATAAATAAACAGATTCTGACTTCAAAAATCGTTAGTTCAATTTTCGACACAGTGCTGTGCAGTGTATCAACATCCCAATACAAAAACAATAAGTATTTAAATCAAACTCAATCACGATGAAATTCACAGTAAGTCGAAGCTTTGCTCAAAGTAAACTTTTTGCATCATTGGTTAAATAGTTTGGCAAAAGTTTTGCAGAAGCAAGTAGAAGATAATAACATAAGTACTTAAACTTGATAACAAGTTGGAGTTCAACTCTGTTTGCAAAATTTGTTACATATATCATCTTTTAAGTGTTAATTAAAGTTTAACAACTTTCGGCAAAATTTAAAACTTGAAGCAATGCAATGGCAATTGTCATAATCAGAATAAACAATTCAAATTATTAGAGTAGTATTAGAGAAACTTTACCTAAACCATAAATTTGAAATCAATCTTCACAAATGTTTATTTAAGTTTTCAAATGATGTTTGTTAATTTATTTTTCTCCAAAAATCATTAGAAATGCATTACACTCAAAAGGAACTTTGTCAAACCGTTCTCAATTTCAAAAGTCATATTATTAAAATTCCTAAAACTTTCCCTCCAACAAAAAATAATTTTGAAGCAAGATTAATGACAACTGGACTGAAAAACAACTCGTATTAAGGGTCAAGAGAAATGAGCTTGTTACTTTTTGAGGATTTGCTAACACAATAGTTCTATTTTTAACACAAGAATTTTGTGCACTTTTTCTTTCATGTTCGATTTTCAATTTGCTGTCAAATGGGAAATGCTAATGGAAAAATTCTTTGGCCATCGGACAATGTAAATGGAAATGAAAATGCAAATGCGATTTATTGCAGTTAATTTTGCTTATTGCTGGTGCCGCTTGCATCTTGGCCGCACCCGTTGCCGAGGAGCAGCAGCAGGCGGAGTCATCGGTCAAGGCCAAGCGTGGCCTGTCACTTGGCCTGGGCTATCACGCCCCACTGATAACCCACTCGCATTACGTGGCCGCACCAACTGTCGTTCACCATGCACCAATAATTTCGCATGCACCGCTCATCGCACACGCTCCGCTCATTGCGCATCATCCGGTCTCGTCGGTGTCCTACCATCTGCCCACCTATCACTCGATACACCATTTCTAAGCGGGGGGCAGCACCTGGATAACCTGGATAAACTAGGACAGCTGAAGGAGTCAACAAACAGCAAGCGGACTCTACCTCCTCCTCCACCTTATACATCCATTTAAAATGATTGTGTTGCTCAACTCAATCTTCACCAACCCCCCCACACACAATTGCCCAATTCACTCATCCGGCCATTCAGCAGCAGCATGTTAAGTTTATATTTTGCTTTTCACAAATAAACATGTACGAGTACAACAAGTTTTCGTTCATTTCGCGAAGTTTAGTTTGCAACAACTGTGAGGTCCCTTTTTGCTCGCATCCGTTTCCGCTTCCTTTTGCGGTTGCCACAAATTTAACCAGTGCAATGTCACAGCTTGGAGCACATAATCCCAGCTGTTAAACGCTTAGTGGCCCTTGGAGATGCACAATGCATGGGGTACGAAGAGTGGCCATTAAGTGAACATTGTGATTACGCACATTATACAGCGAAATTATTGTTATGTATTATAATTCTGGCATACGAGCTGCAGTTGATAACGGCACTTATGTGCATTTGGCTGGCTACATTTATACTACGATTGCAACATCAAATCAAAGTTTTATGCGGCAATTCTTGCAGTCTTGAATATTACAACGTTTTTGTAGTTTAGTTTTGAGTTCGTTCTCGAGACAATAGCTGTTCCAACTTAAATTTCAACTCAATCTCCTCCTCAATCTCATACCCACTCATCCATAGTTTGTTATGCTTCTACAAAAAGTGAATTGACTGAATAACAAAATTAAATTCCTGTTGGATAATAACCAAAGCACACAGTGAAAGCAACAAAATTACGAACGCTTTATTAGATTTTACCGGACTGCCGTGAACCCAAAGCTCACTTTTGATAGCAAAATACTAAAGAAGCTTACTGGTTGAATGCTTAAAAAACATTTGCCTTTCAAGTGGACACACAGCACACATACTCGTATAATAATAAAGAAAAACAACCAACATTTCGCATTTGTTTCCAGGAATTTTTACGGTTCATTAAATGGTGTACAAGTCTGTGTGTGTGTACATGATGTATAAGCTTAAATTAATTAGTACACAAATTGTTTTGAAACAAATGTGTAACTCGCTTGAGAATTAGTCGGAAAAACTGTCGCTCCAGTAGGTTGTGGTCAGGGGTGCTACCGACTTGAATAGATCTCGTCCCTGGCTAGGATGGCTCTCCATGCGTCTGACTTTCGTTTCCGAGTGACGTATACAACTGGTGCTTTGATGGCGCTGCAAACGCTGCTGGGTGAGGAAGGTGCGCTGACAGCGTTTGCATTCGTAGATGACACCATGCTCATCATGACTGAGGCCCATGTGACGCTTTAGTTCGGCACGCAGTCGGAATACCTGTGCGCATAACTCGCAGCGGAACTGCGCACGTTCCGAGTCATGGCGTTCCATGTGCGTTTTGTAGGCGCCCCGCACCTTGAACTGCTTGTTGCATATCTGACAGAGGTATTCGTGGCGCGAATCGTGAGTTTTGCGATGCATCACATAGGATTGTTTGCGTGGAAAGCTTTGATTGCACTGATCGCACTCGAATGGTCCCTGCGCAGGGAGGGCGGGTTGTGACATCAGACTCTTCTTTTTTTGTGGATATTCTTCTTCAGAGCCTGCCGAACGTTTCTTCTTGCGTCCTCGTCGCCGGCCTGGTTTGCGTTTCTCACTAATGTCCGAGTCAGCCGAATCGCTGTCGGGACTTGTGGAGCCGGCGACATCCGATACCTTGAACTCAGCATCATCGTTAAGCTCCTCCTCGTCCTCATCGCTGGCCGAGTCGGAAACTGGTGCGTCGATGACAACATAGCCGCGAGGTCTACGTATTTTGTTTTTACTGCGTGAAAGACGCTTACGCAAATCCTTCTCCGTAGTTTCCAGCTGCTTCCTTAGTTTTATGGCAATGGTGAGACTCTGCTGGCAAGTGTTGCAAATGAATTGTGGCATAAAGTCCTTGGGCGCTATAGATACACTGGGACAAATCAAGAGCAACATGTCAGCCGGCGTGGTGGCATCACTGGTCTTCGTAAAGAGACTCTTTAAATTGTCTTTGCTGGTACACACACGACACTGATTCTCATCCACTGGTTCCTCCTGTTTTTGGGCTCCGGAACGTGCACTCACATTCGCCTTGTCTGTGACATCTCCGGCTGTCTTAAGCTGTTCCTGGGTATCGTCACCAGTGATGAGCTCAGCTTCTTCATCGTCATCCTCCTCCTCTTCGATCTCTTCTTCGACGGCCTCTTCCTCATCGACTTCCTCTTCCACAGCTTCCTCCAATGTTTCAGCATCAGTTGCTACATTATTAGCGCTGCCTTCTTCTGCTACCGATTCGGCGACTGCTACTGAGGTGTCTGTTGGTTTTTCCGCCTCTGCATTAGTAGTATTATTCTTGTCTGCTGCTGTTTCTTCTTCCGCTGGGTTTTCATCGTCCCCGTCATCATCAGGCATCGCATCATCCAGGTATTCAGCTTCACCCATTTCCTCCTCTTCCTCCTCCTCCTGCACCACCGCCTCTTCCACGACGCTAGCAGCAACTGCCTCCACACCCTCGCCGGCATTAGGCGCAGCATTACCCTGCAAAATGTTAAGTATGTTTATGTCTGTGTGACTTGTCTAACATCGTCTTGCTTTCGCACCTCATTCATGTAAACATTATCGCCAGCAACTGCCGCTGCTTCTTCTTCTTCATCATTCGCCAGCTCCACAGCGCCTCCCCTCTCCCACTCATTCGTCGAAGCGACCGCATCCACCACCGACAATGGAGCTCCCGATGCCGTCACAGCACCCTCTTCGCCATTATTTGCCACTCCATTTGTCGCAACCGCAGGCGTTATTTCTTCTTCCATTTTATTATTATGATTTGTTTTGTGATTTTTGGCGCCTCAACAGTTACGCCGGTCTCAACAGTCTACAGAAAATATATTATTATTTTCTGCTTTTAGAACTGAAAAGTTGTCACTTTTTCTTTGTGTGTTCACTTGTCTTTACAATGCACACTATTAAATCGCAATATTAAAATTAAAACTGCCGGCAATTGCAATTTTTCACAAATTTTTTATCATACATCCGAACGTTTGTTCATTTTTACACAACAACGCCATATTGTATGAGTACATACACGCTGGGCACAGCTGTTCCAAGTATCGATACTGCTGCGCATGACAAACGATTATCGATATCGATATTAGCGTTGGTTTGGGAAATATGCGCGCCAACTGCCTTCGATTTGAAATGAAATGAATTTGTGACACAATTTTATTAACTGAAATAATGAATATAGCCATAGATATTATTTATTATTTAATTTGAAAGAAACGAAGAAATTTCCAACAGATATCTTATTAGTTTTTCATATACTTATTGTGAGTTTTAAATTAAAGAATGTTTTTTTTTTTTAAATATGTATTAAATTATTTAATAATAAAACAACACAAATTCGTTATAAAATAATAGAATTTTGTACAAAGCGGTATTAATAAATCATTTTTTAAGAATGATCTTTTTTATATTTTCCATCAACATTTCTGAATTATTTAGGGAAGTAACAACGAAATCGTCCCAACAACGCGTCTAATTTAATTTCTTACTTGTTTGGCTTGAGAAATTTAAAAGTGTTTGAACCTCAAAATTAAAATTCTACAATTAAAATGTATCGCACGATTTTAAAATTTTAAAAGCACTCAGTGTAAATTGTGTTCAAAAAAACGAAAAGCCTTCACTAATAATTGTCTCTAAAGTTTTCATTCAAATCGAAATCCCCAACCAATTTATTATTTTTCTTATAATAGAAAAAATTGGCGTCTACAAAGTGGTTCATTTATTGTCGGGGGTAAAAACCGAAAATACTGTAAATGCCCATCACAAGCCCCCTGACGTGGCCGAGATATTCATTTCAATTATGTGAAATCAACGCCTAAAGTGCTGCAAAGAAAAATGTTGGTATTGTGTTGTGAAATAATGTTAAAGTTGGCACATCAACATTCAGGACCCATTCAAAGGCAATTTGTGTGTTAACAGGTCCCCAACACAGTTCTCTGGAATACATATATTTGTACATTTTTTTTTCGTCGTCTGCTGTTTTTTTCACTCCCTCTCCTACCATCTTTTCTTTTGTGATTTACGTCAACAATTATAACGGAAAAACGTGCATAGCGCCTACTTGACATTAGCAACGTCAACATTCAGAGAGTGGGTTGCCCTATTTAGAGCAGCTTCTGAGATTTCTGTGAGGAACATTGGGTTGGGTAGGTTTATGACGATAGCTAGCAACGATTGCGAAAGACCGTATAAGTAACAAGATAAATATAGCGTAACGTTTCCTCTGGCAGTGATAAAAAAGCGCGACCATGTCAACTGACAAGCGCATTCCCAAGGCATGGGCATGGGCATGGGCAATGGCACATGTACAGGCAGTCATCGGCGTCACAACATGATTAATTATGCATGAGTTGGAGGCATCGTGTAACCAACCCGTCGACCAGGCAAGCATCCACAACACAAACATCAGCATATGCTGGCTGTCTTCAATGCTTACGAGTAAGTTGCTCCTGGCTAAACTGTTTCATAACTGTTTCGAACGTGGTAAGGATATCCACCGTGTGCTCCTCTCATCTCATTCGTGGTGTATGCAAAAGGAACGGTTGACAACTATCTGTCACATATGTATGTATATTTTTGTTTAAGTTTTCGATTTCAAATCAATAACCGATACATGAGTCCTGTATGTATACAAACATATATATGCACATACTCCTTTTGACATTTGGTTCTTTTGAATTTCTGAGAGCATTGATAACCAAACAAATAACTGCAATTAATTGGATATGCTTGTTGAGTCCCCTTTCTGTCAGCTTTGATTCGTTATTGAACTTGAACATACTTGTGTAGCATTGACAAAGAGCTGACTTAAATACCTTATCTCAATTTAGCCCAATTCCTTTTAAAGCTAATATTAGTGAAGTGATTCCTCTACTGCAATTCCATTTTAAATTAATTTTACTTTTGAGCAATATAAATCATACCAAATGAAATGAAGGTATAACATTTTACATTTCGTCATATTTATTCACTTTATTTCCTTGTTTGTTGATTATAAATGCCAAATCGGATTTGGCTTAACACGAGTTGTTCGTCAGCATTTTACAAGCTATTAAATGCAATTTAGCTTTTAAGCATTATAAGTACAGGAATAAACTTTTAAATGGTTTCTCACAATTTTTGGCAGGCTTTAAAAGCAGAGTGCAGCTTATGCTCTTTTCATGTTTGGATCAAATTAACATCGCATTACGTATTCAAGATAGGTACAAGGCACATAAGCAGCAGTGCTGCTGCTTTTGAATTATCCATAATAAAAAAATAAACACAAGTCCACATCCCAAAAGAATGGTCTGTTGCTTCTTTTCGTGGTCGTAAAGCGATATCTTGATCAATTTAAAAACGTCTGGGAGTGACACGACTTTGACTCTGATGCTGTCTTTCACGCTATATAAAGTCAAATTTCTTGGTCGAATAAATGGCATGAAAATCGTGTGTACATGCAAAACCTACGCATCGCAAATGTGAAGAATGCTGGTTAGAAAACAAAAGTTTTCCTTTGGCTGCGGCGTCGGTTGGAAACATTTGCATAACAGTATTTGGCACATTGAATCAGTCTGTCATTCAATATGCCGAGCAACAAGTAATAATAGCAGTAGCTTAGTGAATTAAATTTGCATATTTCACATTTGCAATAATTTCAAATTCAGTCGCCTAAGCGTAGTGGTTAAATTCACAAGTGTGAGATGCCCTTTTTTATGTTTCATCAGAATTGACGACGCCACAAAGTATGCAACATTTTCTTTTACTTTTTGAATGCCCTTTGCACAACGAAATTGAGCGATAAGAAGAGGGCACTGTAACTCTTATGACTATTAGACATGAGAATTGTGTTTAAATTTAGTATTTTAATAGTTATTACATTTAAGGAAAATTTGTTTAATCAATGGGCTCAAATCTACGCATTTGCATCTCTCTTTTAATATATAATATGAAGCAGCAAATCGTCTTTGTTTTCAACTTACTATTCATAGAGTTATTCGGAAAAGTGTAATTAAACTTCACTTGAAAATGCACGCCTCTTATTCATTCATCAGTTCATTTCACAGCCACTTGTATTCATTCATTCACATTTCATTCACTCAAGCGCAAAGCAGACTAACAATATACATATATTATTCACAAACAGTTCGCAGAAATGCGCAAAAATCATGTGGGCGTATTTTTTGTCGAAAGTGTTTTGCTGAGTAAATACTCTGAAACTAATCACCGCCACAGTACTACGAAAGCGTTCCACTCTATCGTCAATATTTATCAATTGTTTTTATGTATTCACAACTTAATAATACCCTTCAGGTATTTCGGTGGTGTAATCACAATGCTATGAATAATTAATGAGCAACCGAAAGATAACATGCCTTTAATATTATGGCAAGTTAATTATGTTATTATGCATACTACTTAACTGATCATTTAACATGTAATCTGATGCATCTGAAAATTAATTTCATAATTTAATATGTAGTTGTTATAGAGACACATTTTCGCCCATATTTAAGTCGAGTTGGGGCAAAATGCTAGCACCACATGTGCTGATTAGACTCTGGATAATGCTAATTAATGCCACATCAATCATATGAAGAGATGTCGCACACCAAACACTTGGTGTATATAAAAACACTGAGCTTTGTTTTCATTTCAGAAATTACTCGACTTCACACATAATCCTTTCGCGGTTCTCTCAATTTCTCACATTCCCAGCTAGCATACATATACATATATGTATGCACAGTATCAACATAAACATAGTATGCTTATAATATAAAAAAAAACAGCAGCGCTATCAACAAGCAATTTTTTATAAGCGTATAATATGAATGCGCCCAGGGGTAATATGTTTATGTGCTGTCCCTATTGCGGTTGCCCTCTGTTTTTCTGTTTTGTCCTTGTTATTGTTGTTATTATTATTGTGACTGATCTAGGTTCTTGCTCTCTTGCTCTCTCTCTCTCTCTCTCTTTCTCACTCACTCAATTCGCGTTTGCGTGTTGTCTGTTTTTTATAATACCCCAAGCGGAAATATTTTGTATGTTGACTAAATTTGCACCCAACGCAAATTATCTTAACAACACGAGGGCTGTTTAATATTTGCTAGAGCTGTTATAACAAAATTAAAAATTTATCACGCATTTAAAAGTGTTTTAATGGTTTTT
The DNA here is from genome assembly GCA_035046325.1 of Drosophila niveifrons. NCBI lineage: Eukaryota > Metazoa > Arthropoda > Insecta > Diptera > Drosophilidae > Drosophila > Drosophila niveifrons. The sequence continues at coordinate 1,147,810 of JAWNOC010000025.1, forward strand.
TTTTATATTCATTTTATGCATCGAAAACCAGCCTCCTCCTCAATTAGACTATGGCTCCTGGCTATTTAATTCTGCCGGATGCACCGGGTCATCACAGTCTTCCTTGATTATCCCTTTTCTTTTATTTGTCTCACGCCATACTTAAACAGCTTTTCCCAGAAGCCCGAAAATATATATATTCCGTGCAATCAATATAAATACATACTGTTTTGCGAATATATGCGATTCAAGCACTAAAATCGCCAAAGTCCTGGAAGAGTGGACATCAAGATGGCATCATTCACAAAATAAAACAATAAATATAAAGCGTTTGAGGCTTTTCTCGTGATGAGAAATATCATTCATTAATATTGTGGAATCGCAACATTAAATATGCAATTTAAAATCGAAACAAGTAGCAATATGTACTTGGGATATTGTCACCAAAGAAATAGGCAAAGAATGTGATTTTATCTATTTTACTGTGTATATAATTGCAGTTATTTAATAGGCAAATCTTTGAGTGGTGTAACAATAAATTTTTGTTTTTTAACGTGTGCCAACTTAAGGGTCATAAAGCTTGCCAGAATCGGTCACTCTAAAATATGTGGAACTTACGAAATATATAGCTTTTCCGCACGTTCATCTGACAGGAGCGTTTAAATCGAGAGGAAGGGAAGGGAAAGGGAAGTGAAGAGTGGCCAGACCTGGCAACGCACGCGAAGCCTCAGTTCTGCAACTGAGTCCCCATTCTACCAGAACTAGGATCTACCAACCAAGCCAATGACGTCGCAAACTCTAAACCAAACATTCAACTACATTACATTCAATTACATACATAAAAATTTGATCTTATAAGAAATGCATAGTAAACAAATTAATCAATTATATAATTGCAAATCAAACGTTGTTAAATAATCCAGAAAGTGGTTCCTGATTAATGTTTAGCAGCAGACTCTATAAACAACCTCCGCAAAGAAGAGCCCCGAACAAACGTATTATGTGTGGAAGTAAACCCTGGAGTCGGTTGCTGTTCATTATTAATATTGACTGCGAGATATGCCCTCTGCTATTAGGGGGCTGGTTGGTTGGTTGGTTGGTAGGAGCACTGAAGAGTCGCAGATTGTATAACTGGCGGCTAATAAACATTGCGATAAGCAGCTTTATTTCGCTTCATGTCTGTCTCATTAGGCGTACACTTGATTAACAATTCATAAACCATATGCCAGACAGAAACTCGATTCCCATGCACCAGCGCAACAAGTAAAAAGGAAATGAGGCGATGGAGAGTCGAAGGAGATATTTTAACAATGTCAAAGAATATGAGCATATGAGCAGAGTTCAGCATTCAGCCTTCAGCCTCATTCCATTTACCGAGGGATGTGTCTTGGGTCACATTTGTCTCAATCATTAGAGTGATGACAATTTTGTTAAGGCGTCACGTGTCTGCATTAGCATTACGCGCATTATATTGAACACAACAATAACTTAAACAGGCCCATAAGCAAACAGTAGTGGGGAAACTCAGTCTCAAACTCATATTCATACTCATACTCATACTTATACTCATACTTATATTTTAACGGCCAACACGCAAATTCCAATCAAACTTGTGCGTGTGCGTTTTTGCTTATGCTTTTCACACAAGTTACATCGACATGGCCACACATAAACATACACACACAGACACACTCACACATCGTGTATAAACTTTGGAGCGTGTTGTGTGAGACAGCTGTTGCCGCCCACAGCTACAGTCTAAAGGACCCTTAAAAGCCGTCACGCGAAGGATTTGCAAATTTTAGAAGTCTGCATAAACCACAAAGCAGACATGGGGTATATACGTTTATTAATGGATTCAAATGGGAGTTTTGCATTACTTGCACTTTTGAATATTGATTGATTGGTTTCCCAAAAATATTTAAACAATATAATAAAATATGTTTAAATGCACAAATGGTTTGCTTTGAAGAAGAGAAGTACAAGGATATCTAATAAGTCAGTCTGCCTATCATTTAATTTATCCCATCCATCTTTGTGGATATTCTCTAAATGCTATTTAGACCGAGCGACATAAGAATTATAAAATAATTTATGACTAGAAAATACGCAGCGCGTCATTAAAAAAAGATTTTACTTTCTTTCGGCGACAAATTGATGCGAACCGGTTTGTTTATAAATCAGTATTCAACAACAAAGGCGACAAAATTGCCATATCAAACGAATTTGGTCTTTGATCTCGCACGCGGCGCCGGATATCAAATCAAAAAGAAAAAAAATACAAAATAAAACACACGCAAAATATGAAGACAAAAAACAGCAAAAACGATGGGGGGAAAAGCCCAAGCCGCAAAAATCCAGAACAAAACAAAAAACCAAAAACCGAAACCAAAACCAAAACCAAAAAAAAAAGTTGCGTACAATGAACCGCAAAAGGGAACACACACGATATAAAATTCTTATGCAAAATCGAAGAAAAACACAAATCTCTGATAGACAGCGGCAAACAACAGCAAAGTGGCAGATATAGATAACATAATGGCAAATGTACATAAATTTAAATTACAAAATTGTTGGTGGACGAAAAAAGCAGCCGAGAAATATTAATATATTTATTAATTTAATCGTCGCGTTATTTTTTTGTGTTTTTTTTTTGTTTACTTTCTATGCTCGGTGGAATTTCCAGCATCAACCTTAAACGTTTGTTCTTTTGCGAAACTCGTTTCAATCATTTTATTTTATTCCGTTCTGCTTTTGTTTTGTCGGCTATCATTGACAGGGTTTGGGTGGGGTATAGGGAGAGTGTCTTACGTTGAGTATCAGAGCATTTCGTAGTCTTTCTTTCTGCATAGAAATTAATTATTGCGACAAACACAAAACACACAAAAAAAAAAAACAAGAAATCAATTTCGAAAACAGCTGTGACTAGCGGTTTTAGGCATTCGGGTTCTCGGAGTTCTCGATATTTGCTACTCGGTCGCATCTTTTTGTCGGCTTTTTGGCTTTCGGCTTTTTGGCTTTCTGGCTTTCATTCATCCCAGATATTTTGGATATCATCTTCAACGCGGTGTGCGTGTGTAGTATAAATAGCGGCAGCTGCCACTTGGCTAATTAGACTTACCACAAACTTCAGAGTAACCACAGGCAACAGAAGCACCACAAAACTACCACACAAAAAAATGTCGAAATTCATCGTTTTCGCTTTGGTAATTGCCACCGTCTGCCTTATCCTGGTCAGCGCTGCCCCCGCTCCTGATGCCCAAATTCTTGACGCTCAGACGGCCATCAACAAGATAATCGGTAAGTTGGGAAGCACTTTAAGCACTTTTTGAACTTCAGTTAACTGGTCTTGATTATATTCCCACAGCTGCCTACAATCGCATTCCAGGACGCTCCATTGTCCATCCCTGGGAGGTGGCCACGCTCATCGACCCCAACACATTTGTGCCACGCTCTTACTATTGAATATATACCCGATTTCTGTTGACCACCAAATGTTGTGTTTTTTTCTGCCTATTGCAATTAGTTTTAAACATGAAAAACAAATAATAAAATAATATCTTGATAAAATCAAAACTCGTTTCTTTCTTATTTATTTAAAACGTATTCCAAAAGTAAAGAGCAAAGACATTTAAAAATGCAAATCCAAATATTTTATTTGGAATTTCTCGGCGTTGCAAAAATAAGACAATTAGCGCCAAAGCCAATTAAACACCCTAAAACATTTATATCGAAATTTAAAAATATAACAAATTAAATTAGGAGACATTAAACACGAATTGCCTTAATAAGAATTCTTTCTTTTCTCACCTTGATTTATCGTTGGGTTTATTCTAGCACAACTTGTTCTAAAAAGAAATTCCAAACACGTTCATCCAGAGCGGAATGTGTGTTTCTACATATTAAATAAGATATGCTGATTAGAGGAATAACCCGAATTGATTAACTTTCAGCTTTTTAGTTTTGCCCAATTATGAATTTTTAATTCAGACCAATTTACTCGAATCAAGTAAAAAATGTGGAAAAATTTTGGATAAACGACTTTTAAAAATACTAACACAATAATCTGTTAAACTACACAACAACTAAATTTTATACACTTAAAATTATTACTTAAAAAAAGAATAGAGTTTCAGCTACTAACTAGTAATTATTTATGAACTATTTATCCAACGGGTAATAAATTGGAATTAATGTCAATGCTGCTAACCGCAATAAAAACAAGCAACAGAATGCCAGTAAATGGATTATTTGCAAAATAGATTATCAATTATTCAAGCAAACAATTAAATACACTCTGTCACATTGTTTTGTAAAATAATTTAATTTAAATTTATTTGAGCTTAGGGTTCGGGAATGTTTTTGAAGGTAGCAAAATTTTCGTGTTGTGCACAGAAAAGTATACAAAGGTTTTTAATATAATTGTTCGCTGCCCAGTGTAATTATTAAATTATAGACTAATGATAATCTCATTAATTTTTTCCATTATATTTAGTTTTTCAATTTGCATTAGTTTGCATTCTTATTTCACAATGTTCTTCTAGCGTCGATAACACACAATCGATTTTCTAATTTCATGCTTTTCTTATCGATACTTTCTTATTTAAAGTGTTGAGTAGTACATGATGATTACTTAATATAAAATAAGTGCTGAGTAGTACTTAACGGCAACGAAAGTTCAAGTGCTCTAAAGAGTATAAAGCTTATCGGATAACAAATAATGCAACTTTTCAAAGTTAACAGAATTTTAATTAAATTTACAACAAGTGCTCTTCATGGCCCGGATTGGCGTTTGTTAAATTGAAAACCAAATATAAGTTTTCAGCATTTAACATGATTTCGAATATAAACAACTTTAAATTATACCGTCATTTGCATTACTATGAGAATCGCATCATATTTTTTTATGCAAATGCACATAACATATGTTAGCACATGCATATGCATAAAATATATGTTTTTATGCAAGGTTCTTTAATGCAAAGAGCGATTCTTTAAAGGGCGCACAGTGTCCCGGGAATATAATAAGTATAAAAGCACTTGTGTAACTTGGATAAGTAAATTCCAACTGCCAGCAAACGACGAATCCCAGTTCCTCCTCCTCCTCCTCCGCCTCCTCCTCCTCGACTCTGCCAAACAACTCACACATTCTCAGCAGAGACATGCACAAAGTTTGTCCTACAACGTACATCGTATATGAATTGTCCACTTCTGCATGCGCAGAGCTTAGTAACTAACTTTTGTCGAGAATATCAAAGTTTTCTAGTTGATCAACGTACCACCAGATTGTGACACATTTGATCCAGATGAAAGTTTCGCTAAAATTTCGTCTCGCAATTTGAGCTACAAGTGTTTACCCAGCTCTTGGCATCAAACTAAATTATTTGCAACTCGCATCGTAGAGTGAATTCATTCAATTGCGATTGGGGGGAAAGGGGAAACGTGCTGATAGCTCTCGCTCACTATCATATTAATGCACCTTCATTATTTGACTTGCATATTTATGATGCGCAATAAAAGGATTTTCGGCTTGACATGAGCTGCACATATTGAAATGGTTACATGCTCGAAATGAATTTACGTCACAGAATAAACACAGCCTGTGAAATAAGCTACTTGTTTCATTTCGTTTCGTTTTATGGAGGTTCACGCTATTCACCATGACTAAAAGCAAACAATTTGCCATGTCCTGTGGCCTGCGATGTTCTTATCGTTGTTGCATAAGCAAACCAAGTCAACGAAGCAAGGAATTGATAAACAAAAGCACTTGTCCTTTGCACGCACACAATATTTTTCTGTGCAATGCGAATAAAGAATGGAAAGCAAGGCATGCTGACAGATTTCGATTTGACGTCAATGCAAGACAAGAATGTTACTTATGTAAATGGCAAAATGGCCATAGTCGATATGTTTGAATGTCAATGAGTGAAGACCGAATAGAACCCCCCCAGGGGGTTCGATAGATGCACTCAGCTTTAATGATGCTCATATTTAACGTGCAATAATTCACATCCGGTTGATTAGTTTGTTTACAACTAACACACACGGTGATGTGCCATTAAATTGCCCAAGGCAATTTGCCAGGCTACTTAGTTATTTTATGCCAGTGACAATAGTTTCTTTACGACCATTTTATTGCTCTCCCACATGTGGTCATCTGTCTATCTGTTTGTTTGTTGCAGGCTTTGAATATCTTAAGTGAAACAAACAACCTGAATCGCACAAGAAATTCCCAAAATTCCCAATGAAATTCCAGAATATCAAAATACGAAACTAGTATGAGTTATATCTTTTTGAAATGCTCAACCAGCACATACTCTGTAAACTCTTTTCGGTAAAAGTTGAATCTTTAATTAAGTCGAAACTTGGCTTAATCGGTCAAACGCTAATCTTTAGCTCAGTTTAACCCAGTGAAAACCGTTTGATGGTGACAGGGTATAAACAATAACTGAAAACACCTTAAACAAAAGCCCACACATTTCTCGCATGCGCCAGGCGAATAAATTTGTTAACAGCTTCGGGCAACCGTAATAATAACAACAACGATAAAATAAAAAAAAATAATAAAACAAAACAAAAAATTGGTGATTTGCATTGCAAATATCGAATCGCTCCATTATAAATAGACTGACTTACCTGTAGCTCGTTATCTCTTTTCACTATCTGAACGACGGCTTTAATTATGCAAATTGTTGGCGCCAGCAAAAAGTGCTAAACTGAAAGAGAGTGAGAGAGAAAGATGATGATAAAAAACAAATAACACGCAAAACCGTTAAAGAGCACATGAGAAATCACTGTCTGACAATCATTTATCAATTTGTCGTATCGTTCAAATAAGACATTTAAATATATTACGACTTTATTGAAACAAACAGGTATAATTACAAAGTTCAAGTTCAATTCGCAGTTCGCAGTTCGAGGCCGACTGAATGATTCCCTCTTCTCTCTCTTCAATTTCATTCTTTAAATTACATGAAATTTGAACAAAAACAAACTTAACAGACAAATAAACAAATTGTTGAACTTAATTTAGGGATTCTTCTGCTCATTCATCTAGCAAAACTTTATGATTTCGACAGACCATTGAACGAGTAATGAATACGAGTGCGTTCACCTCATGAAGACGAAAATGACAATGCGAATTAGATACACATCTATTTACACCCAATTATACTATTCCCGTAAGTATTTGTTAAAAAAATGTTGCATTGTTTTTTTTATAGGTTAAGAGAATCTTTCTGAAAAAGAAAAGTTTGCAAAGACTTTGCCCCAAAGGCATAAGCAATCTAATTTATCGAAATTTATGAACAACAAACCGAAATTCATCGTCTAGGCGTAATGAACCTTAACGCATAGCACAAAGAATAGAACTTGAATTAAAGTGCCCCAAAAAGTATGCTAGCATCTTCGTGAAGCTAAAGTCAATCAGGATATTTGGGAGACGAAGAAGAAGTGCATATGGGAGGGAGAGAGATCTTTCAGAGTTGTTAACTTAATTCAAAGCATTCGTGATTTCGTCGACTTATAACCGCTTCGTGTGTGGTATTAACTTTGCTAATGGAAAAGTTGGCACCCGTTAAAAGAAACAACGCAAACTCAACCAAGCAGACTACCGATGACCATGTGTGTGTGTGTGTGTGTGTGTGTGTGAGGATGTGGAGGAAGTGTATGTGAGGCTGTTATAGACAGAAAGGGGTGGTCACAGGTTGCCACCACAGGATGCGTGTGACTGTGCGTGCACACTACATTGATTTTTATTTCATTTAAGGATTGTTGAGTCCCTAGTAGCATCGATGCCATTGGCATCTACATCAGCTTCAGCTTCAGCCGAGCAGACGCAACATTTTATGTATGCTTTGGAAAGAGTTCTTTTCCGGTATTTGAGTCGTAAGACATACAAAATGTGTTGTCCATTGGGGCGCGCAAATCAAATGGATGAACTCCACCCATATGGTAAGTTAGTATGCTATGTGTTGGCTATCGACCTTTTTACTCACATCTATAAAGCAAAGAAGCAGCAAAAAAGAAGAAAAAAAAAACTGCTGCCTAGGCAATGACATCGTCAGCACAATGTCACCGACACATCCAGCTTAACGATATCAACTACATCATCACATAAATACCGAGAAAAAAACACTGAAATGTGTATAAAAAAGATGAAGCCTAAAGCAGCAAGAAGTCTATCATAAAAGGCATAACAATTATACGCAGTCGCAGTCTCAATTTAAGTAGCTCTTCGCTGAGATAATGGGCTGACTGCTGGATACTTAGACGTCGTAGAACGTCGCCTTGGCCTTCACATCATTATCAACGTCATTGTGGCTATCAGCATTGGCGAGTGTTTAAGCTGCGGCATTAAATTAGCATAATCACATCATATCATCGCATTGTAATGTCAACAGTCAACGCGGTTATGGCTCAGGGTCAAGGATCAGCAGGCGCATTCCCCCATTCTCAGTCAATTGTCAACAAAGGCGCGCAGCACAACTTCGAGAGCAAAGCACACACATCTTAGCACACATATGTGCAGTTACAGTTATACTTCAAATATCCCAGAGATAAACTCGTCTTACTACTGCATAAAGGTCATAAGATATTTATAGATGATGCTCATTATCTGCTTATTTTGCATCTCAATGATTGGTAAATACTCAATACCAAAAGTGGATTTTGATACTCTGTGTGTCAATTAATATGCTAGATTACTTGACATTGGCTTCGCCTCAACTGTGCACAATATTAAGTATACGAATAGTTGGCTGCTGCGTTCCATTGAAGAGAGACTGTCATAGCTACAATTTCAAACTTTTCTAAGCACAAACTGTTTTAAAATCAGCTTTGCACACGCTTCACAGTGTAACTACTTTCAACACAAATACTAAAAGGAAAAATAGTTAAGCGCATTACAACTGAAATGGAAAGTGAATAGAAAACAAATTGCAGATTTTTCCTAAGTATTCAAGTGTTGCACAGCTGTAAAATATTTCAATGCATACTCCAAGGATTGCACTGAAGTTTTTATCTTTTGTATTTGATTTCGACACTCGATGTCTATAGAAAGATTATTTTACATTAAATTTTGCAAAAATCGTATGGTCAGCTTTAAAGAGTGTAAAAACTCAAACAAGTTTTTGAGCGTTTCAGCATATTTTACATGCTTACACACACTCAAGTGAATTGCTGAACATATTTTGCTTGTATCTTCATAAAAATATGCTGCATAACTTAATTTATACGAAAACTGAGCTGGGACTTAACCTTGAGATGCGAGGCGGCAAAAAGACTGACGAAAAGATAGAAAACCACAATTTTGTTGCGGGTTTTGTTGTCACACACAGTAAGACAAAAGCAACACGCTGATAAAAGCAATATTATTTGTGATTGGTGATTTGTTTTCCTAGTCGATACCCATGCCTCAACATAGCTAAAAGGGCATGTCATATTTGCCCAACACATGCTTGTGTTTGTGTTTTGCGTTTGTGTACAAGGAGTCTTTATTTCCCCGCGGAATACTTCGAATATCAATACGCAAATCGAGGAACGGGTGTGTCCTCCGTCGAATCGCAGTCAATCGGATTGGTTGACATTGTTGTTGTTTTGGGGCACACACGCAACGCAGAAGAAAAACAAACACAGAGAGAGGTGTGGCTGCTTTGTTGTGACAAATGAAACCAAAGAGATCGGAATGCGGTATCCCATAAATCACAGGAAGCCCTTTCTTCCGTTTCGTTCTGTGTTCCGCTCTGTTTTGTTTTGTTTTGCCTTGTTTTGTTTGGTTTTGTTTTGTTGTGGCGTCAACTCGATGCGAATCATTAAACGTCTCCATAAGTCATATCAAATTTTTTTCGAGCTCCACATTTGATTTGTCCAGCTCCACATGTCACTCACAGCACATACATCAAACAAAATTCCTCACACCTTTTCACATCGATTGTTTCACGCCTTCTGACCATGACATTCCCCAAAACTTATTTGCACTCTGTTTGAGGATCTAATGAAGCGCAGCCTTAATAAATTTTATGTGGCCAATGTGCCAATATTGTACTTGCAATTATATAAATTGGCATTTTTATCGCCCATTGGTAAACAACAAACTAATTTAAAGGACCCCAAGCGTTTTAAGACTGTATGGGCGTGATACCTTTTATGGCGTCCAATTAAATTTAATTTGATCGACCTTTACCGAAGATTGCTGTGCATATTATTTATAGAACATAATACCCAATTTGGGAATACCACAAGTTCTTAGCTCGCACAATGTTAAACAATGCGTATTTGCATTTGGCAGCCATCAGACATAAAGCGGATCTCGTGGGCTCTGAATAGAGAAATTACAGAGACTAAAGTCATTGTTTAATAATGCAGCAAAACCATGTTCACGTTCACGTTCAGTAATCGCAATCGATTGAATGTACTCTTAATACCTTTAGTGCTTTCGGCTGATTACGATGAGGCACAAACTCAATAGGCTTAATTATGTCACGTCATTGGGGAATCGGAGCGACAAACGCATTATGCATTATATAACAAAAAAAAAAAAACATAAATAATAAAGTACTCGCAGAGTGATTAAAAGTGGGGGGCTTTGGCTAGCAGCTGAGTCAAACACCAGTCGGTCACATCGATCTATGTCGTGGCAAATGCCAATTCATTTAACGTTCATTTATTACGTTTTAATTTATGCAAATTAAAGGTGGTTGCTGGTTTCTCCTCTTGGCAATAATTTGACACATCCTGCGCAGTAAATGCAAATGCCAAAGCCAAAGCCAACCCAAAGGAAACCAACCATCTGGCCTTGTCATGTTAGCAGCTATTGTTTTTATAGATAAGCTGAGTATGAGACGCAAAAGCTGTTGTTCAAAATTCAAGGCAGGAAAGGAAAGGATGCAAAATCCATCACAAACAGCCGATGAATGATTTCACAATAATGGAATCTATATATATATTATATCAATTGATATTGTCTATTGTTATTCAGCTATGATTATAAAAGTATGGCACACTGAGTGCTTCCTTTCGCAGTCTGGTTGGCTTGACAGGAACTTTTATTGCATTGAAAAGATTACACACTCTACTGGGTTTAGTAAATTAAGCGAGAGATTTTAATTGCTGCATTCAAATGCAAATTGCAGACCAAACTCAATTAAGCTTAAGAATAATGTAGTGGAAGCATACCAACTACAACTACAACTACAACTAAAGCATCAGCTTCAGCTTCAATTAATTTTGTCTGACACGAGACTCACAGACTTTGGAGTTCCACAACTTTTCATTCAACTAATTTTTAAAGTAAGCAAAAGTTTAGCCATTTAAATACGCTGTGCACAAACTTTATATTAAGGCGAGTATTTGGAGTGCAACTACCCGACTGCTTCTGTGCTTTGAACGGGGTATTAACAATTAGCCAACAATTTGATAACAGCTGTTGCCAAGTCCAATCCAAAGCTCTTATCTATGCTAAGCGGCTATTAGCTGAGCAAAAGAAAGAAAGAAAAGCCAGCATAACCATCACAATTGCGACGTTTTGCTTTTACGCTTACTTACTTAAAGCCATTGTGCTCAGCCACAGACTAAAGTGAGATATAGGAATAGAAACTGCCATAACCCAGGTCGCTTCACCTACTTACTTTCTTCATTTTTTTTTTATCTTTCATTGAAAATTATGCAAATTGTTTGAATTGCGTATAGAAGTGCTGACAGTCAGGGAATACGATAGAAGCAGTTTCAATGAGCGGCAAAATGGGGGCAAAGTAAAGTTTTAGTTGGGGATTTCGCGTTTCTATACCAGTTTATACATACAGTATAAACATTTCTATACCCGCTATCCATAGGGTAGAAGGGTATTATAACTTATTGTGTCCAGCAAATGTAAATATAGTGCATCTATATATGTAAACTTTAAAATAGTAGTGCTTATGACCTGTGCATTTAAAATTGAAAAAAAAAATCATTTTTATATTCGCAACTCCAAGACAACATTTAGTTATAACATCTGAATGTATTTATTTTCAAATAATTCAACAATAATTTTATTTTGGGTAGCTCAATATTTTAGAAAATATGAAAAATCCCAAAAGCAATAAAGGGATGCATTATGATTTTCATATAAATAGCAGTATTAAGAGTAAAATCAAAATAGCTTTGAGGTATCTTAATCCTATTAAATTATGAGTTGATTACGTCTTTATATCTATATATTCTTAATCTGCGACAATAGCAAAGACAATATAATCTTCTGTCCGTTTGAAACACTGAATATAGGAGAATTCAGAAGATAGAGCAACAATTTCATTTAACATTTCAACAGCACTTGTTACGATTGCACGTAGGTGAAGTAAGTTTAATAAATTTAAGATATAAAAAAATACTTTTGTATTGCAAAAAACGCCAACTTCAATAGGATATTTGCCTCATTTCCACAGCACCAAAAAAAAAACTTGGTTTTTCTCGGTCTTGTTATCAATATATTTGAAACGCTACATTTGCCCCAGGGAAAAACCAATAAAAAAAAAACGTTTTTTTTTACATTCGAGACATTTTTTTCACAGTCACGCAATATTTTATCGGGGTGAAATCAAAACGGAGCTCACCACAGCAAAAATTGGTAATAAAAATGCGTGGAAAGCTATGCAAATATCACAACGGATTTTTAAAAATCATTCCACTTCAATTTTTTCGATGATTTTGATTGCTCACATATTTGGTTAAAGTTTGTTTACATTCTGCCCAGATTTTTTTGCATCAAAGCGGCCCTTCTAAAAAATTCGCCTTTTTTATTTTTATGTGACAAAATGGGACTGGAACAAATGGAGAAAAACTAAGTGGCTATGGAAATGGAACATTAATTGCTTTGGCTGACAATATGGTATGTTTTGAATGCAGAACTATATCGATACACCAAAAATGGCCTTCAGTACATTTGAGTTTGTTTCAGTATATATATATTTTAAGAATAATTACAGTTATGCTTTTATTAAAAAGAGGTATCGGAAATCTTATAGGCGAACACACTCAATTGTAGCTTTTTTTTAGTTGCTTTGGCTGTCAATCTAGTATATTTTCTACATTATAGTATATTTTGCATGCAGAACTATATCGATATACCAAATAAATGTTTCAGTATATTTGAGTTTCTTTCAGTATACTATTCGATATATTTTAAGAATAATACTGTACAGTATACAGTTATGCTTTTATTGAAAAGAGGTATCGGAAATCTTATAGGCGAACACACTCAATTGTAGCTTTTTTTTAGTTACTTTGGCTGTCAATCTAGTATATTTTCTACACTAAAGTATATTTTGCATGCAGAACTATATCGATACACCAAATAAATGTTTCAGTATATTTGAGTTTCAGTATATTATTTGATATATTTTAAGAATAATACTGTAAAGTTTCGCTTTTAATTAAAAATAGGTATCAAGTATAATACAGTCGAGCACACTCGATTAAAACTTTTTTAGTTGCTTTTTTTGTAAGTTTGCTAAGCTGCATAGCTGTCGACATCATCAACAGCGAACATCGTCAGCATCAACATAATCTCGTGCTTTGGCATTTTAACATAATTTTGTTTCATTTCATTATTTTCAAGTGTTTTAGGTGTTGAAAGCTCGGGTTCTGTGCGCTTTTCTAGCTAGCTTACACACAGAGAACACACACAGCTGCTTGAGCATCCCCTCTTTTTGGGATGTTTGTGTTTGCTTCGATGTTGTTGTGTTACACCATTAAATATATAGACGACAAGATTTCTTCGTAAGACGACACTTTCTAAAGGTCTTTCTTAGTCGTCGTCGTCGTCGTGCCTTGCAACCTTGTTGCTTCTTGCAAAATGAATGCATAATGAATGAAGGAAGCTTGAGAGCCAAAAAGCCAAGTGGCCAACTTGGCATAGTTTCATTGAAATGATTTTCCATGCATCGAATTTTACGCTGTACATCAAATTGCATTTAATTTTAATCTACATTTATATTTGTTTTGTATTTGCTATTTCCTCTTCTCTACTCTAATTTAATAAACGAAAAATCTTTACCAGCTTTAATACGATTTAAGACATTATTTTTATTATGTGCCCAGCTAATGGGACACGTAGCATCGCCATCCATTTTTTTTTTTTTTGTGGGTTGAAAGCATCCTGAATAAATATGCAGAGCATAAAAAAAAAAAACTTGAACAGGTTGTTCCCAACGAATAAATAGAATTTTTTTTTAAATTTATACAAATAAAAAGTTTATTTTTGTTGAAGAACACGTGGAAACGGAGGTCGATCAATAAATATACGTGCTGAGAATGAGCACGAAGGATTTGCTCAAATATTTATTTCTAATGAATGCAAGTTCTTGAGTTCCTGACAACTTGTGTAATTCGCTTTGCTTTAAAATCTAATCAAAGTTGGGTGAACTTTTGAAATTGTGCGGCCAAAGAACTTTTTCAGAATTTAATAGCGAATATTCCCTATAAATATGAGCAGTTTATTTCGCTGAAAGCATATTTATTAAGTATTTAAATATCACATTTTATGATGCAATAAATTATTTCACGATATATAAGTAAATAGAAGACTATTTTTATGAAACTGTATCTTGTTTAGTTTTGTGCGTTTCCGCTCAGCCTCCCAAAAACGAAGTCTACTTACTCATTGACCTTCGCATATAGTATTTGCCATACTTTTGTGGATTGTGTACACTGAAAATCTTTAAGCACACACACACAATACAGCAGAGCACAGTAAATAGGAAAAACAAACAGATATGTTTACAAATTAATTTCGAAAAATTCTTTAAGCATTCTTGAGCTGCATTAAATTGTGATCGCCGAGGGCACAACAAACGAACGAGTATGAAAAAACTAATTACTCAGACCATTAAGCCAATGAAATTTTTTATTGATGCCTCTCTTTCACTCTTGATCTCACACTCACAATATATCTTTCTCCGTCTCTCCCATATGAATCGCAAGTTATCAATTAACACATGTGTGTGCGTGTGTGGGCGTATTCGTAATCTTTATTTATGATTATTTATCAATTTATCTCAGCCCGCCTGTCACAGTCGGCGTCATAAACATATCTCAATTGCGTTCAATTTTAATATCTTAACCGCAGAAATTTTCACGATATTCGCTATATTTTTGTATTTTCAATGGCATCAGCCACACGCAGCGAACAAAAGATTCAGACTGAAATTTATTCTCAACAAATTTTACGTTTTCGATCTTTTCTTTTTTGTGCTTTTCCTTTTATTTTGACATGCGCGGCGAAATGCTTTTGTGTGGGGAGGGGGGTAAAGAGAAGATGAAACAAAACTTTTGAAATTTGCATTTAGAGCAAATAATAAATGACCAAATGGCAATGGCATTGCTAACAAGTGCCAACTGTCAGCTGCTAAGTGGCATGTGGCATGTGCCGCAGGGCTATTAAATGCTGTTTCAACTTTTATGCGGACACGCTTGTTTAGTTAATTAATAGCTCAAGATACAAATTATTAAAGTTATAATGAGTTGTCCGAAGCAACATGGCAAAAAAAAAAAAGGAAATACGATGAGCGACGAATGACGAATAACAAACGACGAAATGTGCATTCAAGATCAACTTCGTCAACTTGGCCAACAAATTTGGCTAAAGTTCATTTCTGGCAGTTGACTTTTGCTCTTCTGTGACTTTGATGCCTCAAGCGAAATCGTGATGGGCGGATAGATGCTAACTTTTCTATTATCATAAACATGGCCAATTCAATTTAGGCTGTTTATTGGACATCAACAGCGTATAAAGAGTCTAGACAAATTATAGTAAACTATTTGTATACAAAGAGAAAAACAAATCTAGATTGAAAAATACATTTCAAATCTTCATTTAAGATTTTTTCGAACTTAAAAGAAAAATCATGAAAAAATATCTGTTAGTTTTAAAATTAGAATCTAAATTTTCATACTAAATTTGCATTTAAAGATGAAAAATATCTCATTTTAAGATACCAATTTTTAATCAACAGTGTTTTAGTCTAGATTTAAAAGATTAACTAACTTTATTTCCTTAAAAAAAATACATGTTATTTTTTCTTAAAATGTTGGAATTTCCTTCCTTTTAATTTAAAATTTCTTGTTGCTGTTAGTTCACCAAGTAGAGATGCATTAAAGTATAGGTCTTGAGCTCAAACTCTAGTCGGTTTTCATTTAAAAATGGAAAAGAGTATTATAATTGTAAGTAACATGAGTCTAAAAATATATATATAAAAAAACGCAATCTACTTTTCTTTAACAATCAAAATTTAAGATTATTTGGTCTACATTCAAGATTTTGCTTTCTTAGTTAAATTTAGAGATTTTTTTATTCTAGAAGCAACATTTTAATCTTGAATATCAATATTGGGCAAACTAGAATTTATGTCGAATTTTAATCTTGATTTATTTAAAAATAAACTTTCTTGATATACATTTGACTTTATATAATTAAGAGTCAAGATTTTATTGTTGATTTTACAAGTATTTGTTATCTTTCTGTGTAGATATGCATATATTAAGTCTGTTGTTATGTTTATTTTGACAGATGTTTTGAAGAAGAAAGAAGCATCTAAAATCAATTTTAAAAATATATTTTAAAAAAATTTTAAGAGTAAAAATTTTTAAGTATCAGGTAGCACTTAAAATCAGGTTTACATTAATATTCGATACTTTTTAAACAGAATTATAGCTCGATAAAAATAATATAAAATTAAACAATGAAAATCAAGCCCATTTTAATATTCTCAGTAGTCCTTTAATGGTTGAATGATAATATCCAAATTTGCCTTCTTTATTAACTGCCTTGCTCGATTTGTACGCAACTCTAGCAAATGTTGAGTACATTTCTACAGGATATTTTAGTGTCGTACAACACTTAAGTGTCAGATTTGCCACCTCCACTACTTGAGTTGCCAACTGTCATTTTGAGGTCTTGACGACCTTCATCAGGCGATTGCCACTGTGATGACGATGGCGATGGCGATAGGCGAAAACCATGTCGGAAGTGTGAAATGTCAGCTAGCTTGGAGCTTGGAGCTTGTAGAGTGCAGGAAATGAGTGTGGGTACAATTTTGATTAATTTATACACGCACACAACGAAAACGAAACGAAACGAAGCTGGGACATTAGAGGTATTGTACTGTAAAATTAATTGAATTTTTGTTGGTTTATTTATCAACTTTAATGAGCGACCAAAGTTGACAGAGAAACAAGACCCACCGCTGTGTGCCATAATAGCTTCAACAAAACAACAACAAAAAAAGCTACCCAATGGCAAATAACAGTTGAAATAACTGTCAATAGCAATGGCACATTAATAAGCTAAGAAATATTACCATATTAGATTTATTTGCAGATTGTGGACTAACCCAAAAAAAAAAAGAAAATCTTTACTATGTATATGGAATTTAACTAATTCTGGACACGAGCCAAAGTAAATATTTGACTTTGACCGGTCAAATAGGTAAAGGTAAAGTCCGCACTTTAATAAGCACAAGTGTGTACGATGCCATAGCTTAATGTCTGCTCGCAAAGGTCATAAAAATACACACCAAATGGGAGGCAGGTGTATTACCACACGGTAGCTGTAACTGAAAGCTGTGGCTTGCCAACAACAGCAGAAAATATCAAATAAGAGCGCTGTGGTTGCGGACAGCTCGAAGAGCAAATATCCTCAAAGCTCCTAAAACACGATTGAAATAACTTTTTTTTTTATTAAAACTAGGAATCCCAAAAAAGCGGCAGCTAAAAACCTTTCTTTATATAGAGCAGAGAGTTTATAAGTAAAAAGAGTATAAAATATATCATTTTATTAGCGACCCGTGTACGTTTTGCTGGTCAGAAAAATTAAAAAAAAAAAAAATTTATTCCTTTACATATTTGTATATGTCTTTTTAAAAAGATAGTTATAATGCATTTAAGTATTTAAACAAAAATTAAACACTTCGGTAATTCGGATTCAGATTGGTAATTCAGTTTCCTTACAAACTAACTCGTGGCAAATGCCCATAGAACCGACTCTCTTAGCTTTAAAATCGAAATCACTTCCGATATATCATTAATCCATATTACATACATGTTAATTACATATACTGCTCGTCACTTGAATAAAGTCGACCTTAAAAGTCGATTTTATATAGTTTTTTGCTGCTAAACGAAACCATTTAACAAAATTAATTTCTTTGTCTTTTTTCGTTTTTATAAATATAGAAATTTTTCAAAAATTGTAAAAATATTCAAAAGTTGTAAGTATATTAAAAACCATTAATGAACATTAAATTGTGAAACTTCATTTTGCACCAATTGAATAAGACACTTTATTATCATTGAATCATTGTGGCTTTTGTTAGAAAATTTCCAACTTTTTATACATACAGCAATTTCCAACAATTAATTCTGCTGCAAAGCCTTATAATAATACACAACTTTTTGTTTTGCTATCAGAGTACAATGAATAAATAGTATTTCCAATGAAAAAAATTTACAGAAAATGATAATCTGCATTTTTAACAGGTAACAATGAGCCAACTTTCGGGTAATAACATATGTTGAAAATGTAGAATTATTATTTTATTTGTTTACTATTATAATTCACTGGCACATTCATCACACTTCACATTTTAAACATTTAATACATTTCAATGTATATAAAAATGAAATGACAAAATTACCTAAACTTAGACATAAAGTTATCTCTTGTGATACTTGAAGCAGCAAAAGATCTCATTTGAAAGCATGAATAATATGACTGAATCATTGTTAGGAAGTGATTTGAGTCTAGTGATAAACCGGAAACCAATAATCGAATGTCTCTGCCAAGCAAACAATCTAATCTTGCCACATTTCATATTTGAACTTTGCATAATTTTATTAAAATGTATCGTTAACATTTCAGCTACTTGAACAGCTTGAACTTCTTTAACTTCTTTATAGTGTAGGAAATCAGGTTGAAGGTAAAATGATAAAGATGCTGTCTGTGGACCATAAAAACCTTTTTAGCTGATGCTATCGAAGGACACGGTAAATTGCTGTTATTCTTCCATGTTTATACCATGTTTGTACTCACTTTTAATGGGTATACGGAAAGACAGCTCAGCAGTTATTGTGGCTCTCGTGAAACGTGTCTACCGAGTAGACAAATACTTTCTCTCACTCTCTTCGGTCTCCTCCTCCACTTAAGCGGAACTTGATGGAGCATGAACATAAGCCGTGGCATTAAATACAGCTTTTGTTTTCTAGTTATTGCTGTTGTAAAATGCAACAGCTGTTTGCAATATTTCTATCTCCAAATGGGGCAATTGAATTGAAGAGTTTCTTGCATCGAGCAGCGTGTCAATAACTAGCATAGCATAGCATAAGAATATCTGCCAAGCATCGCTAAAGCTCTTTACATAATGAAGCTGGGGACTTCGAAGGCGGCCCCCGAAGTGATGAAGCGATAAGCTCTGCGAAGAATTGATAACAACCGCAGGCTTATTAGTCAATGGACTTACATTTAGCATCACAGCTGAGGCGTAGCACAAGCGGAATAATAATTGAATTCAAAGCAAAGCAAGTCGCAAATCTTTTTGTCCGTTGTTAGTATGTTGGAGTAATCTTGGCGACGTAGGACGTGACGGGGCTACACTCAGCGCAGAAATCAATTACCCACGGACCGCAGCATTAAGTTCAAAAGATGTCATTAAAGGACATTTCTGTATAAATGTAACTGAAACACACAAATGTAACTGATGCGCTGGAGGAGAGTTGTCAAGTTGTCCAAGAGGCGCGAAATTGAATTGTTCTTGTAAATTGGCACGTGGCTTTAGAATCGTTTATTTTAGCTCGGCTCGGCTCTCAGCATCATTTGCGAATGTATATTATTTTTTATTTGCGACTGTCACAATTTATCTTCATTCACGTAGCGACAAAACAGAGAACGAAAGAAAGACGTCGCCGAACATCCAGCATCGTGCCTCAATTAGAATGGGCGACAGAGGTCCTTTCCTCAACATGCGTATATATAATATATCAAATTGATTTTCCACTGATCCCAAAAGCAAGCCCATTTAACTTGTGATTGCTGACAACGGATGCTGGTAGATGAAATCGAGGAATGGGTCAAAGCATATGCTCCACACTTGGTTTCATTTCAAAATGCCGTTCATAAACTGACAGTTTTAATACCACATTTGCTGGTCCCTTTTTTTTTGTGTTGTGTGTTGGTCGGTCCTTTTTTTTTCTTGCGCTTTAAAAGGACGAGTCGCATTTGGAATTTTGGTCACGTCTGCATTTATGGGAATTCAAACACATATTCGAAACATGCTCATAAAAATTTTAGCCCAAGTGTCTGTTGAAATTTGTTACAACTATTTCACAATACACGTGTTGCCCCTCTTCTAACTATTTTTTGTTAAATGTGTTGACAAACAAGCGTACGTTGAAATACTGATGAAGGTATGTCGCATAATAAAGTCTTGTCTCTCAGACATCTCGCCTCAATAAATAAATTGGTCAATGTCAATGTTGAACTTGCTTCTACTCAGCTTCTACTCTAATAAATACAATAGACTCTGCTCAAGTTTGAGGTATCTTAGAGTCGAACAAGAGTTCGATTTATTCGTTTTGGAAACTTAATGTCCACTGACAATCACAATTGATGTGGGTAACGTATGAGCTTTACAAATTATCCCCAATCGCATGCGGCACATGCGGCGTATGCGCAATGTTTGAAATCTTTTGCTGTCAGTGGCTTTCGTCAAGGCAAATGCATTTCTTTTAAAGTTTCGTGACTGTACACAGCACTTAATCGATGCCAATGGCCTTCGCATTGACTTAAGAATGATGTGAGCGCAGTTGCCATTAAAAATATAAAGCCAATCAAGTGGCAACTCGTGACAAAAGTCAATTTTTTTGAACGCATTCTTTGCTGACTAACGACAAACATTAATGTCCTCGACACAAATTTCGTTTTATAAAATTGGGTATTTTGGGTTGTTGGAAGTTAAAACTATATACATGAAAAAATTATTCGTAGGAACAAACGAAAAAAATCTTAAGAGATTTAAGATAAAGATACAATTATATATATCAGCATACCAAATATAGACCTTGGCATATTTTAGTATTTTTACGGTATATTAATTTAGTATATTATAAGAATAAGAATAAATTCGAACTTTGCGGGTATTTTATAAAATTAATAATATTAACAAATAAAGGCATTCAGTCTAGTTTAGTATTTTTTCAGTACATAATAGAATATTACTATACTTCATAAATTCTTCGGCATATTTTAGCATTTTATCTGTTTATTTGTTTGGTATATTCAGATAATAATATATTAAATATTCCCTTAGTATATATTAATTTTAGCGGTATATTATAAGATAATAATATATCAAATATATTTTCGACATAGTTTAGTATTTTTGCGGTATACTATAAAATAACAATATACTAAATATAGCCTTTTGTATATTTTAGTATATTAGCGGTATATATTATAAGAAACTAATATAGCAGATGTAGCCTTTTGATTTTTGTTTAGTATTTTAGCGGTATATTAGTTTGGTTTATTAAAAGAAAAATACCGCAGTATTTTGGATTTATTCAAAATGGGGAGGAGATATCTCATAGTCGACCACACTCGATTGTAGCTTCTTATTGTTATTTAATTAATTGTTTCATATACAAATTGAAATTGTAATTGCTCACAAAAAATAATTCGTCAGATAATAGGGTAACTTGTTATCGTGCACTCCCGACTAGAGCATTCTTATTATTATTTTATTTTTTTATTATCTTCCGCTTTGTGCTCAAACACTAGAAGGAATTACAATTATCTTTTTTCTTCACATTCATTCTGCCAAGTCATTTAAAAGACTTGAATGCTCATTTAAAAACTCGAGAGCGCCGCTCAATAAAAAATATATTAAAAGTTGAAATGAGAGAAAGATTTTAAATTGAGGCATTTGAACTTTGTAGCCCAATTTATTAAATAGGATGTTATTAGCAATTCAAGTTAAGCAGCATCTAAATTCATATGAATTTTAAAACACTGTTCGAATTCCTCTTAAAATTTTCAATTTCGTGATTGAAATTTATTAAAAATTACAATTTTATTGATAATTAGATTCGGTAGAAATTTAAAGTAAAAATAGAATTTCATATTTTAATATCTAAAATTCTAGCCAAATATTTATCAAAAATTAAAAATCTTGTTCGCTAAACTTTTCGCACAACTTTTTTCAATTTAAATTTTCCATGTTATCACTCATCTTGGGGCTGACAGCTGAGACAGCCAAATATAATTAACAAATTGAAGCGACGATTTTGAGTGACAAATTCCAAAAAGCAGGCAACGAAAAAAATAAGACAAGTACAAGTGTTCAATGATATCTTATATTATGCGTGGCACTTGACGAACTGTTTTAGCTAAATCAATAGCAGCTGCAATAATAGAAGATGAGTGTCTTTGTACATATATATGTATCTTAAAGAAAAACGAACAATGAACCCACAACATCTCATTGAGTAATTTATGTGCAATTCGAGGTGCAGACGGCTAGACATTTAATATGAAAAGAACGCACCACGCAGCAATAAAACACCGCGAAATAGAAAAAGATCAGAAAGGAAAATGGAAGCGAAACAAAAAACGCAAATTAAATATACAGATAAAAATTAAGAGAGTACCAACAAACAAGTGAAACAAAAGAAAAGTCCAGCATAAAACCAATAAACAAAACAGAATTGCACCCTTCAAAAAGGAAACTTGCCAAAAAACAAAAAATATCTATATATATATATAATATTAATTCGAGCGGTGGAAATCTGCAAGCATTTACATAAACTCACGTCCAAGCAGCGTGGAGCGTGGGCAGGCGATGGGAATTTAGTTGTTGGTTGTTGTATTTGTTGAAAGAGGCTGGCGAAAAAGCAAACTTTTGCTGCCAGTAAGTGAAACATGGCCAAGTGGACCGAAAGCGTAAACTCACAGCAAACATAAACACAACTATGGTAAAAAGGGGGAACCGAACAGAACCGAACGCCTCGACTTCACTTTTGGCGGTTTACGAGTTTTTGCTGTAGATAAACACACTCAGCTACAGATACAGATTCAGCAAAGTAAGATAGCTACAGTTGAATATGCTCGACTATGAGATACCCACTACACATTTTTAATCAAAGCAAAACAGTGCGTTATTCATTTTAAAATATATCAAATCGATATAACACAAAAATACTAAGAAATACTGAAATCGATATTGGGTATATTAATAAAGTACTACTTACAAAAAATATCAAAGAGTGCCAAATATACCATAAAGTGAAAAATATACCATAGATTCCAAAATATACCAGATTGTCAGCAAAAACAATTAAGACCCGTAGTAAAAAAATATTTCTTAAATATCATCTACAAATTTTATCTGATCGCAATTAAATTTAAAGGAATCATACAAACTATAGTTGTCTTTACCAAAATTCGAGACTCTAGCTTCAATTCGATTCTTTTCCAATGTACGTAGCGGAGTAAAAGCTAACTTGTGCTATCAAAAAAAAATTATATCTGTATCTCCCATAGTCTCTAAGAACTAGGTGTTCAAACGGACGGACGGACAGACAGACGGACAGGCGACATGGTTATATTGTCTCGGCTGTTGCCGCTAGTTAAAAATTTATATACTTTATAGTCTCAAAGAGGCTCCCTTCTGCCTGTTACATACATTTCCTTGAGGCACAAAGTTATAATACCCTTCTATCCTATGGTTAGCGGGTATAAATATAGAAAGATGAACATACATACAGTTCCACACGCACACATAAAAATATTTTTAAGCACGCAGTCACTGACATCTGTTGGCAACCTCAAAAGGCGCCATGGAGAATTGTTTATTATTTGTATTTAAATTTGTATTTACGGTCTCGTTGAATACGAGCCGCATTCTAAGTAAAGTCGCACTTTTCAACTGTAATTTTCTGTTGAGCTTTTCTTCCGGGCACAAATTGAAGACACGCGCTTTTTAATTAAAATTAATAATGCAAATGCTTGAACAACAACAACAATTCAACAGCAGCTCTTCCATGCCATGTTCATTGTCTTCGCACAAATGTAAAATGTTAAAAGTCTGACATTTACGAAAAGTTCATTTCCACAGTCAACTTTTCATTTCCCAGGCATTTTGCAGATTAAACCATTGCGAAAAGACAAACACGATTTAGTTAATTAAGTCATATTATCTGCCAGAGTTACAACTCACAAATATATTTACCCTTTTTCTTTTTCTTTTAAATTTTTTTTGCCTTTTCCCCTTAACCAGATGTTCGCTTTCAAGTGTCATCAAATTACCATGCAGAAAATTGAAGTAATTTGATAAATTGAATTACTTCAAATTGAAGCACAACAAAGAGTTCAATCGGGAAAGTATACCCAAGATTATATTCAGATTACAAGAGTGTTTAAAAGGGAGTTTTGCAATTTAATAAATTGTTCACAAAACATGTCTTGTTTACAGCACGAATCATATTAAATTCATTTTACAATTTAAAGCCCTTCAAATGTTCTCATGGAATCCTCCACCAATTGAGTAAAACCAAAAGTTCTCTAGTAGTTTTATTGTGCTGTATTTGATTATTAATATTGGTTTTGAAGTAAAAACACAACATCGATTTGCGCATCAAAGCAGACTGTTAAGATCAAGTGTGACCACACTACAAAGTTTAGGATATTTAAAACTAAATATGGTCACACTTGATATGCTAATTATTATATTTATAGTTTGGGCACATTTAAAACATGCTATGTACCTTTACCAATAGGGTATAAGAGTATTACAACTATTACTATAAAGAAGGAGTCATCTCAGACTCCATAAAGTATATACATGTATATTCTGGATCAGCGCAACAGCCGAGACGATAAAGTCTTGTCCATCTATATTTCTGAAAACCTAGAGCTCAGAGACAAAAATCGTTAGAGCTATAATTTTTTTGACCGCATTTATTATTGTTACATACAATAATGATTACTGTCCTAATGATTCACTACAATTGTTTAAACAATTATTAAAGAATTATTTAATATGTCAAAAAACAAACTGGCATACTTTGCACTCAATGGTGTATGTTCAATGTAGAAATATATATATGTACCAAATATATTTTTGTATTTTTTCAGTATATATCTTTGGTATATTTTAAGAATAATATCCCAACGGGTAACTCACAGTCGAGCTCACTCGACTGAAGCTTTCATACATGCTTACAAAAAAGTTAAAAAAATAATTTGACTAAAGAATTTGTGTGTACTTTTGTATACAAAAGCACAAAAATTTAATATATATATTTAATAATTGAAAAACTAGCTACATACTTTTAGTTTAGTTAAGGCAAATAGATCAAGTGTTGTAAGTGAAAAAATGTAATTTTAATTTCTATCAGCAACAGAAACTTGTGCTATTTGTGCATACCTAAAATTGGAAAACAAAACAATGTTTGCATTTAATCACAGCAATGTAAATATGGAATTATTTGTACAGCCAAAAAATAGAATTGTGGTTCTAAGCTAATCAATGCGAATTTTAACCCAACTAACGATACATATCCATTAATGCATTCATAATTGAATAATCAGAATAATTAACCAATTCCCTTTGGGCCAAAAATTCACTTTCCAAGGGCAGACAAAATAAAACCAGACTTAAGCTTATATGAAACTACAATTGAAACATACCGAAACATGCAATACCATAAATTAAATGCATTTTCAGTGCATTTGCATATCCAAAATGTACAATATTAAATTGCAAGGTATTGGAGGAAGGAATTTCATTTCCAATTATTTTCATAATAATACCATTTATCAATGTGTTTTAGTTTACACACATCGCATTCGAAATGAACATTTGAACGTCTGTGGGTTATTTATTTATTGTTTGCAGCTATAAAACTCATCTGAAACGGAAACGATAATTAGAATCGACTGAAAAGGAGCATGGATGCGTGGATGGCAATTTAATCACAAGCATTTCAAATGTTATCCGCTTCCCATTGAACTTTGCTTTTGCTTGTGTGTGTATTTGAGTGTGTGTAGGAGTGATGCGATATAAAAGCCATCTAGATAGCTGTCTTGCGAATCGGCTAAAAGGCAAAATGAGACATGCCACAACATGCCAAAAAGCTAATTAGCTGACATGGCCTGGTCAATAAATTGTCTACTTTCTTCACATAAATTGGACACATAAATAAGGATCTCTTTTTTTCTTTTTTGGCCACATGGGCAAAAAGAAGCGAGCTCGTGTTTTGTTGGTAATAAATGCCGGCAGCATGGATATTTAATAAATATTACCATCCTAACTTAATATAATAAACTAACTTCAAATGCTGTTCGCTTTGTGCTTTTTCCCCCAAAACATAGATGGAAGTTTTTCTCTTTCTCATCTTATTGA
The DNA here is from genome assembly GCA_035046325.1 of Drosophila niveifrons. Lineage (NCBI taxonomy): Eukaryota > Metazoa > Arthropoda > Insecta > Diptera > Drosophilidae > Drosophila > Drosophila niveifrons. The sequence goes on from JAWNOC010000025.1 coordinate 1,174,218, forward strand.
CAACATATTTTATATAAACATTTTAATAAAATGCCGCTCGCAGTGACATTATTAAAAAGTGTCCAACTGTGCGCGACCTCCCCAAAAAAATTCTGGCACCAATTTTAAGGCCATAGGGCTATTATCCAGAAATCTTCGCTCATTTTGTTGTGTGCATTTTTCATATTTTCTTCATTTAAGATTAATTTGTTTTCAGTTTCGCATTCCCAACACGTACTGCCTTTGATGTGTTCAAAAAACTGCCATCAGCGGCTTTATAAATTATGTTTGCAACCTCGACTGCTGACGTCACTTTTTGAACTAACTCCCACATGTGATACGCATACATACCGAAAAACAAGTAAGAAAGCTATAGTCGAGTGTGCTCGACTGTGAGATACTCGCTATCCATTGTGAATAAAAGTAATAGAGTGCGGTATTTTAAAATATACCAATTTAATATACCACAAAAATACTGCAAAGATACCAAAATCAAACCGCCATCTATTGAGCATAAATACAATAGAGATACCAAATTAACACACCACAAAAATACTAAAAATATGCCGAAGTCTATCCACTACCCATTGTGAATAAAATCATTAGAATGTGGTATCATTTTAAAATATACCAAAGTCTTCCCGTGACCCATTGAGAATAAAAGTAATAGAGTCCGGTAATGATTTTGAAAAACTACTAAAATTATACCAAAGTCTATATTCAAAATATACCATAGAGTGTTAAATATACTAAAGAACCGGTATAAGTGGACGGTGGGTATAAAAAAGACAAAAGTTCTAAAATCAAGAACATTCGTCTTAAAAGATGGGTTTATTAAAATGCCAAATTCTCAAAAAATAACACCAAAAATACTAGATTTAAGTTCTGTAATCCTTCGAAATTCATATAAAGTTTTTATCTAGCATTCGTTCATAGCTCAATTATTTGAGACTGCAAAGAAGAAGAGTCTAAGCGAGGAGGATTTGAGCTCAATTAAAGTGATAAACATACAACTGTATAACTGAATGCACTAATTAAATATTAAAAGAACAATATAATATGTATATATTTTTAATCTTTTAATAAAATTTATGCTCTTAAAATTATAAACTTATTTTCTTTTATTTATAATTAATTGGAACTTAGATCAAATGTTCTTGAAATCAAGATGTTAATTCTAGCTTGAAGATTTTCATGTCGTCAAGAGACTTTTTAAGTCAAAACTATTAGTTCTAAGACCAAAATATTGATTCCATATTATTTTCAGTGTAGCACATACTTTAGTGTCTGAGTATGCAAAAACGTGCTTGTTAATAATACTTCATTGTTAAGCTTGGCGAGAAGCCGCAATGTTGTACGCTTAATTACGTAAATTTCATGCTGTGGTTTCCTTGGAAATATTTTATGTTTCTGATGCCTGGCTTGCAACGTAAACTCAAAGTATGTTTGCTTGGGTTGCAATTAAAATTGCAACAGCTCATATTGAATTCCACAAAATGTTCAATTGATAAACAATTTCAATAAACGATAGGGCGATGTATGGATATGTTAATATGTTATATTTCTGTATTTTAAAGAATGTAGAAAATATTTTGCTTTTCTCAACGAAATTAGAATGAATAATATTAAAAATTAGCATAATTCCAATCATTCCATAAATAACAATAAGTTTTTCATCTTTAATAGCAAGGTGCCGATGATCAAAGAGTTTCAAGCTCAAAATTTATTAACGCAATATTGCTAATATGTTTATGAAATGAATACACGGTTCGATTTTATCCTTTTTTATATACACTTTTTTCCCAATTATAGTTGTTGTTCATATTACGTATACGACACCTATCATTTACATGAAAACCAATGAAAAATTTTATTAATTTTGTTTGATATTCAGCATATTTAGCACCTCTATTCATTGATTTTATATCGATTATATTTTAGACTTCATAAATGAATAAAAGGTTTGATTATTTCTTTTTTCTTTGCACTATTTTTCCACATTTTTTGTTGTTTAGTCAGGTGAAATGCATGGAATCATATTTCACATATTAAGTATACGCTGCCAATTATACTTATCGATTTTAAATAAAAAAAATGTTGTATTTTAATCAAACAATTAAATTAATAGGTTTGATTTAATAGGTTTTCCTTTTTTTAACTTTTTTCTCAGATTTGTTGTTGTTGTTGAGTCAGATGAATTGAATGTTTTATCATGTTTCAGATATTAAGTACACGAAACCGACAATTTAAATGAAAAAATGTAAATATTCTGGTTTAATACTCAGCATGTTAAGCACCTCTAGTCATCGAATTAACATCGTTAGATTTTGCAACAAAATTAAAAATCAAATAAAGTATTAAGAAGAAATTCCAATTTATTACGTGGGAACTAACAAAGTGAAATATACTTAAATAATTTCTGCATATTTATCATTCCATTTTTAGTTTATTTGTTTACAACAACTTTCTTATTTGTTGTTGCTGTTTTATTTAAATAAAATCATTTTGAATTAACGTTTATATCTTCTTTTTAATGTCAAGGATTTTTGTGCAAACTTGTTTAAGTAATTCAATAAAGTTGCAACATTTGACAAATCTAAAAGTTTGTCAACTAATCCATTGGTTAATAAATTACCAAGCTGAATCTAACGAAGTGCAAAACTTTTTAAGCTCATTCCTCTGTCACATGCAAAACATGTGAAGGTAGACCGAGAGTTATTCATGTGAGACATCACAAATGCTTGGATGTGTTTGTGCCTAATGCGGTTTAAGATGCCCATGTCAGGAGGTGACATTACATGCCATTGTGGCTGGCTAAGAACTGTTCTTGGCCATAATTCATTTGGGGCCATTTTCATAAATCAGAGCCAGAAGACTGGACATTACGGACCGGCAAATCAGGCATTAACCACAATGAACAATGATGATCTGAAAATGACCACTTAGCATTAAGAGCGTTTACTTTATGCCTACCTCTCCTTCTTCATGGGTCAACCTTGCGTATGCGTATTATTATTTCGTTTACTTAAAAGTAAATGTATCCAAATGAGTGGCGAGAATTGTTAAGTAACTTACTCACCGAACGGATACATATATTAAAGTATTATATATGTATATGTGGAATTTTCGATACGTCTTGCGGAAATTCGTTGAAAAAATCCAGCGCTGTGTTGTGGCTTTTATTCTTTGCTTTTGCGGTTCCTCTGTGTGTTGTGTCTTGGTTTGCACAATATTTGTGTATACGCAGTGAAAATACAGATACTCGAATCCGTTCGTACGTACGTATATATAAACAATATTGTTTACGAGGCAATGGAGCAATTAGCTATTGACTTTGGCATTTCATTTACAGTCACTCTATGCCAGAGGCAACATTTCGACTTGTGGCTGAAGTTTCATTTATCACACGTAACGTTTAGTGCTGTAATTTTAAAGGCCATTAATTAAGTTAAGATAGCAATTTCAATTGCACACACACAGCAGAAAGCAATTATTGGACAAACTCATACATTAAAGTACTTTGGCCAGAAAGTACTTCAAACAAAAGCAGTTTTAATTACAATATTTTCATATTTTCATGAAAAGAAATTTCTGTTTAAATTTAAACAGAGAACAAGTGCAAATATATTTAATTGGTGCACAATAAAGCTTTCAATTGAACCGACGGCTAATTTAAATTGCACATTATTTAAAATTTTAACAAGACATTTATGCCATGAACAAAATAATTGTGAATTTGCATATGCAGCATTTAAATATGCAAAGCAATTTGAAATTCCAAAAACTTTTGATTTTATTGCTGTGTGTGGGAGCTAAGTAATAAAATTGTTTAGAGTTTCCTAATAATTGAGAATGTACATAACAACTAATTACTTCTAGAGAACTGTTTACTACTCTTTATCTTAATATTTCTATTGCCTCTATTTGTTTATTCTAACAAAAATTTTAGCACTGGTAATTTTAACAACACTTCATTATAAGTTTAAGTAGCAACTGAATTGCCAAAATTAAGCACCTTTTTTTGTTTAACAACAATTTCAGTTTGTTACACTTTCAATCCGTTTTGTATTGAGTATCCGCGTTTTGTAGATCTGATCCTAACACGCGCGCTGTTATCGGCCGACTGCGTAGTAATTCATGAGTGCGGGCGGCATTTGGCGCCAAACTCGCTGTTCGAATTTTCCCCTCCCTTCCAGTGCGAAAGTGTTTCGATGCCTGGAACACTGGAAAGCGTTGCCGGTAAAAATGGCGCCTGCGTATGGCGAGCTGGTAAACAAAAATCAGCTGCTCAATGTGTGTCACATTCATTGACGGCCTTCTAAACCAAACTGCTTTTAATGTGGGACGAATGTGAAGCCCCCCCAATTCTTAAAAATCCATCAGCCCAATCTATCAAATCGCAACCCGCCTCAAAGTATGCAACATAATTTTGTTGAACAACAACAACGATGAAAATAAAAGTTGCGGATAGCGAAAGTAAATTGTGAAAATGAAACGAGTTAACGAGTGGCTAGCCACGCCTTTTGCTTGTCACGCCACCGTGGGAACGCCCACAGCTGCGGTGACAATGAAACACACTTATGAAAGTCCCCCGCACTTGATTAGAACACAATACAGAGACAAAAGCGCAACGCACTTGAACTTGTTATGCGGCATGGCACATATATCATTATTCTTTGTCTGCTTGTTGTCAGCTGTCAGCGATGAATAGACACTCTTAACGCTTCATGAAGCCAATAAATACGGCATTTTAATTGGAAATTAACACCACGTGTAAAGTAATTCCAAAGGCTCCCAAAAGTATGCAGTGTTTTCTTTAGCTGATATGCTGTGTAATATTTTCGAAGGCATCCGAAAGTATGCAATGCTTTCTTAGCGGCTAAACAGTGTAATTTCTAAGTCACTCAAAAGTATGCAGTACTTTTTTAGTTGATAAGCAGTGATCGATGACTTGGAGAATTTGAAATTATCTTGTCTAAAATCTGTGGTTGCCTTTATTTTACACACTTGCAAATAAATAAAATTTAATGTTTTAATCACAGATTTATGGCAAGCGATTAGTTTACTAAACGACAGTTTTAAATCATTAATAGAGTTGTCGGCTAATTACGAAAGCTGCAATTAGAATAAATTAAATGCAGCAGAGTTCATATAAAAGCAAATATCTACTCAAATGTGGTTTTAAAAATGTGCACACACTGCAAAGTCACTCAAGAGAGTGCGAGCAAAAGAGTGAACAACATGCGCATAACGTAGCTGAAAAAAAGGTAAACAAAAAGCACATTGATTGAATGCAAAGACAACCATTGAAACTGAATGCAAACCCAATTGAAAGCAACTGTCGAAATGGAAGAGAAAGAGAGCAAAAGTCACAATGAAAGAGCGAGTGACCGCAAAGAGAGCGCGCCAAGCAGGTTATTTGATTTGCATGCGTGTGTGTGTTGTGTAGCGTGTTCGGTAAAAGCGTTCGTGTTCGTGCAAGTGGCGCGAAGAGACCGAAGCGTTTAACTGTTAACAGCGCTCGTTGCGACTTAACATTGCCTCTTGTTTGTTCGTGAACGCTGAAGTCGACGCACGCCTCTCGTTTTCGCGCGCTTCGTTCACATTTCGTAGAGCAGCAGCGAATATCTTTCAGTTATATTAATAGAATTTACACACACACACACACACATGCAAACACATACACATACACATACACACAAATGCCATATTGAATGTGACACACACAACATACACACAAATAAAAACGCCTGCAAATTGAAATTGATAACAAAATATATATATTGAATATATATAGAAATTAAAGTTATTGAGTGTAAAATCTGTAAAATGGTGTAAGCGATGCAAGTTAAATTGCAAATTGCAAAGCGATTGAAAATAAAAATCTGTGAATATTAGCTTATCAACAAATTAAAACGTATACGCAACGTGTTGCCGATACAACGACAACGTCAACAACAGAAAGCATCGGCAACGTGAAAAACAACAAAACAAACAAAACACGTCAGCTCATCTTTCCTTCTTTCTTTGGTTTTTCATTCGTCATGCTTAACGCTTCAAGCTGTCTCCGTCGCACGCGCGCGGTTTAACGGTTAAACGCGGCCTACGACAACAAACAAACAAACAAACACACAAGCAAACAACAACAAAGTCAAAGCAAAGAAGAAGCAGCAGCAACAGCAACAGACGCAGTAAATCACCCCTCGGGTAAAAAAAAGCAAAATAAAAATAATAAAAAAGAAAAAAAAAACGAAACCAATTGAATCAGCAAAAGCAAAAGGCATATCAGCAAACAAACAAAAAAAAATAAATGAAAGTAAAACGACCACAAAACTAAAACCAAATATTTTGGAGTATTTTACACGCAACAACAAACCACAAACAAACAAACATATGGATAAACGAAATGCGAAATTAACATAATTACAACGAAGATCTAAATCGAAATCAAAATCAAAATCGAAATCAAATATAAATGGGGAATGTTGTATGCAAATTGCGGGCAGCCAAAAGCCATTGAAGCAACCACGTCATCAGCATAGTTAACCAGGACACTCATACGCAGTGTGGGACGGGGACATGGCACGTCTATTTGTCTAGCAGCAAAACAAATAGTTCATGTAGCACACACACACATACACACACACACTTACACATGCGAACACTGAAGTGGCAGTGGCAACAACGGAACCAGGCCACAAACGAGTCGAAGCGAGTCGAGTTGAGTTGAGTTGTGGCAAGGCAAAAGCGAGGCAACGCTGAGACGTTGCACAGCCGGAACAAGGACATTTAAGCCAGCTTTTTGTATGCGTCAAGGACATTCGCACACACACACACTGAGCATATAAAATAAACATCAACATCAATCAAGTGCCACGAAATATTCACAATATTATTCCCCCATGTAGTGTGTCTCCAATAATCATAAGTAGCAGCAACAGAGCAGCAACGTTCGAAGGATAAAGGAATACACAGCATACGCAACAGCAACGTTGCAAGGATGGCGCGACGCAAGGGCAGCGGACGTGGCAGTAAGTAACTCTCGATTTAAGCAGCAGCAAATTTTGCGGCGAGTTATTAGCCAAATTAAGAGGCCAGCAGTTGGCCAGTTGGCCAGTTGCCTCATGTTGCACGTTCAATTGACTAGTCGCAACATTTCTCTCATTTATGCTCCGACCACTCAAATAGTTCATACAACATCCTCATTCTTCACTTCGCAAACTTGATACAACAACTCAAGGCCACACTTGTGTAGCCAGTGAGTGTGTGTGTGTGTGTGTGAGGTTTGAGTGTGGTGTGTGTGAGTGAATGTGTCGAGTATGTAGATGAGTGTGGGAATTTTGTAGCCTGAGGCAAGTGCGTGTCCTGACTGCCGAATACCCAAGAACAGGCTTCTGACTTGCCACAAAGTAGGCAACGAAAATATTCTTAATAATTATTTTATTGAGAAAAAACTTATCTATAATTAAAATTAATATTAACTATTGATAAAGCAAGAGCTTTTATACTTTTAATTAATATCCAAAATGAATAACAAATCAAGCTAATTAAAAGTATATAACAAAATTTATATTAGAGACCAAATGTACAAAAATATTTTTCACGTGTGCAAAAATACGAAAACAGAAGAAGAACAGAACAAATTTAACGGGGGTTTTATTCTTGTTTCTTATCTCTATTTTCCATTTTACAAAAACAATGTGCAAGCGATCAACTAACAAAAAGGAATAGGCAAAAAGAACCGTTATGTAGTCTTGTGTCTCTCTCACTGTTATTTCAAAGTTCATAACATAATTTATATATATTACAGACTAAATCTGCTGGAAATAGTGTTTACAAATGAACTATAAAATTAACAATTGATTAATGAGAAATTGCACAAATTGAATTGCATTTATTAGTTTATTTAACCAGTTTTACTTTACTGTTATAGCAACCTTATCAAGTTTTAGCCTACTTCAAAATTACAAAAAAACAATTAGAATTACATTACTACTTTAGACATTTAGAGGCCAAAGTATATAATATACAAATATATTCTTACTTCAAAAATGCGAAAATGAGAATATTTAAACCAATAGACAAATCAAATGAAAATTTAAAAATTCCTTAGTTATGCGTTTTAGTAAACTATTTAACATTTATATATATACAGTTAACAAAAATGAGAAAATTCTTGGAGAACTGATAGCTCGTCAATCTTAAATCAAAATCAAAAAATTTATTTGAGGAAATTTTAAATATGAAACTCTTTTTACAAGAAATTTTTTAAAAAGAATTCTTGTTTTCTGAATTTTTTTAATCTGAAATTCTTCTTTTAAGATTTCTTTTTAAGACCAAAATGTTCTCAGTCTCAATATGTTAATTCTTTTATTTGAACGTTATCTTTAATCACTGTGCAATTAGATAAGTTCCTTTTGCATAATAGTTTACTTTTAAAATATCGTTTATTAGAAGAAACTTTACTTATTTAAGCAATTGAAAAATCTTAAGCGAGGACTCTCATAGGAAGGTACAGCGGATGATTCTTTTTAAGAATCCTTATCATTAAAGATTCTCTTACACGATTAAAATTTGATTAAGATGTACATATTTTACTTAAAAGCAATGATTAATGTTAGTACCACAGTCGTTACTTTGGATCAACAAACACAGAAATAAATTTGTGGATTTACAATTTAGTTCGCTGAAAAATAAAATTTTGTTTTCTGCATTTCCGATATTTTTAAAAAGATTTCGAGGCAGCCTTCAGAGAATAATTTTAAATTTTAGCAATTTAATAATTTAACCATTTAATGGACTATACAATTTTTGTTGTTCTTTCCTAAAAATATAAAAACCAAAGCCAAGCCCTGTGGAAAAATTTAACTTGTAATCGAAACTTAAATATAAGCATGAATTTGAGTTTCGTTTACGAAATAAACTTTTCAAACAAGGATTATCTTTGGTTCATATACATATTTCATAGTGAAACAGTAGTCCCGCTTTGCAACTACACAATTGCAGGGTATTGCAAGGACAAAGCGGCAACAAAAGTTCACAAGCAGGCAATAAATGCTGGGTGAAAGTATATAAACAGAGCTTAAAACACAGCGCAAACGAGATAGTGAAAGATAGCGAGAGAGAGAAAGAGTGGCAGAGGGAGAGGGAGAATATGTGTGGGCTAGAGCGAGAGCGAGATGGAGAATGCGAATCAGGCATTTTCAATTACTGCTAAAAGATTACTTTTCTTGTTTTTTTTTTGTTTTTGGGCTTTAGAACCATGGCAGCAGCGACATCTGTAAGTCAGCAACCACAATAACAAATGCCACCCCCCCTCACCCGCAACTAACTCAGCCCCCTCTCCACCACCTCCAACCAGGCTCCAACCCCCCACCCATTGGTGCCTATTACAAAATCCACAAGTAGGCAGCAAAAGTTCTACGACAAAGTGAAATATTGTGCAGATTGCAAACTATGCACAAAAACTGTGCAACAACAAAAAAATATATAGAGAGAGAGAAAAAAACTGCATGGGGTCGCTGGCAGAAGCGAAGGAGAAAGGGGTGAAAGAGGGAGAGGGGAAGGAGAAGGAAATCGTGGCTATACTTGAAACTCAACCAAGCGCGCACTTGTTACACTGCCGTCCACGCCCCCAAAGCACACAGCACACTGTTGCCTCTTGTGTGTGTGTGTGTGTGTGAGTGAGTGTATCTATAAGATATATTTGCGTTTGTGCTTCATGTAGCTTGCTTGCAGCGATTCGAGGTAGCCAAAAGAGATGGCTAGATAACGATGAAAAGTGGGGGGGGGGCGACCAAGGCGAAAGAGAGCAAGCGCAAAAGAGTGTGGGCAGAGAAAGGGGTAGGGGAGGAGGGAGGAAAGGTGGCACTCGGTTCATGCATAAAACATGCAACTGAGTTCTGACGCAGTTCAGCTTCGCTTCGTTTTATCATTTTGCAGCTGCTGCAGCTCTGCTGCTGGCGTCGACAGCGCTGCAAATGTTGGGGATTCCCTTACGTAATCCCCAAGCGCACACAAAAGGCAAAACAGACACACACAACGAACGCTGCAGCTGCGAAGCGTTTTCGAAAAGAGAAACGACAAACAAAAACAAAATGAAAAAAAAAAGTGAAGAAAAAGAAAAAACAACAACGAGTAGCACAAATAAAAAACACAAGACACAACACGAGACATGGGGGCCCCCAATGTAATGGCCTGAAAATCAAGCTTGCCACAGCGTCATGAACTTTTGGCGCTCACCCACACACAGATATACATATATACATACACATATATATATATACATAACTTGTTGTCAACAAAGATACAAGCGTTCAACTTTTACGAACAGCGCAGCCCACAGCGCGCAGAGATACTTTTGACAGCCACACAACTCTCTGGCAACTGTTGCGGTGCCATTTGATGGGGTGACAAGTGGGAGGGAGGAGAAGTGGGGAGAATATTAAGCCAGGTCTTTTTAGATAGACAACACTCATACCGACCGAATCTTGACTGTTGCGCCCCTTGTTAGCTACAGCCTCAACTTGCTCGTATTAACCAGAAATTCGCAATACACAAATTTTCGAGACACAAAACGAATCTGCGCTACTCTCAAGCGATTAGCGAGAATTAACATATACTACTATATAATATACTATATAAAGGAAGTTAATGCGAGACTTAATTGTTTTGGCATGTAAATTTATATATGAGTTTGGTATTATTTGGAAAGTTTAGTATTTGGCAATACTATTACAAATGATTATATTGTTTGGCAATTTTAGTATTATTAGTTTGTTTATTTAAAGTATTAGACAGCAGCATTATGTTTGAAATTCCAGTATTGAAAAAATACTTTATAAAACGATTCGTTTATTTAAAAGATTTTTAATATGAAAATTGATATTTAAAATTTTGCAAGTATTTAGTATAAAACAATACTACTTCAAATTTGGAAATTTTAGTATTAAAAAAATACTATTTAAAATGATTATGTTTTTTGAAAGCATTGAATATGATAGCATATTAGTTGACAATTTCAGAATTCAAAAATAGTATATAAAATTTGGCAATTTTAATATTAAAAAAATACTATTTAAAATTGTATATAATATGACAGCATGTTATTAGGCTATTTTAGAATTTCAGAAATATACTATATTATATGATTTGTTTATTCGAAAATAGTTAATATGGCAATTCCAGTATTGAAAAAATACTATATAAAGCAATTCATTTATTCGAAAATATTTCTTATGACAATTGCTATTTAAAATATTTGTTATTTGAAACATATAATAAGAGGGTATATAATTTAGAATTTCAGTATTAAGAAAATATTATTTAAATTTATTTATTGGAAGGAACTCGACAATTTCGGTATTAAAAAATACTACTAAATGATTTGATTATTTTTGAAGTATTGAATATGACAATAAGTTATGCAAGTCAGTGAATTTTAACGCACAGAAATACAAGAGCAGACTAATTTAATGGTTTGTCTGCTTTGAACTGTAAATATAACAGCGATATTTGCAATTTAAGCTATAAAAAATTCTAAAATAATTTAATTATTTGATTTTTTTCTTTGATTTTGCTTAAGACAGCATTAAGAAGATTAGCCAATAAAATGTACTGCGGTACAGATGCTAAATTAGATATATATACTTAATAAATAAAATAGCCATACCTTGCATGCAATAATAGTTAAATCAGGATGTTATTTTAGACAGTTTATGTATTTCATGTATTTTCATAACAGACTCTTTTTTCTATGTAAAACTGAACTTAAACGTAAACATTTATTTTTATGCAAATAGCTACGCGAAATACAAAAAAAATAAAAGTTTAGGACTGTTGAAAAAACATGAAGCCAAAAAATATTTTTTGAAATTTTCTTTACCAAAATTGTGGGCAGCATAGAATTAAATTCTATGATACAAAGTGCATAACCCGAGGCTTAGCCATATTTCCATAGCATTGTATTTGTTTTGTGTAAAACGTAAAAATATCATGTCGAATTATAATAAAACAAAACATAGAAGAAAAAGTAAAACGTTATATTAATTTAGTGGAATGCAATTATATATGAATGAATTCTACTTTTTATAACAATAAAATTAATTTATTTTGTCAATCTTCTTGTTAAAAATTTTCAGGTAATTCAAATTTTAATCTTAAATTCCGATGAAGATAATATTGGAGAAAAGTACTGCATTTAATCCACATTTTAACTAAACGTAAACTCCTGTATATAAAATTATTGGCACGCGTTGCGGCAAACGTCAAGTTAAAGCCATAAGCTAGTATACCCGTTAATCTGCATAGATTGTTGCCGTGCAACATTTGCAGATACTTTGTGTGCGCCCTCTGCGAGAACTCTGTCGTTACAAGTTGACTGTGGCAAGAAGCGACGACAACGGCGGTGGCAGTGGCGTTATTCTTATGCCTCGCTGCCCACGCGCCACTTTGCCACAACTCACAGCCATGGCTAAGACTGCAGAGTGTGTGTGTGTGTGTGTGTGTGTGTGTGTGTGTGTGTGCGGATCTGAGTACATTCGCAAAGCAAGTAACAAGCAAAAGATACAAAGTCTGTATCTAGATACTCACGCAGCAGAACAGCAAGGCGCAACATGTTCAAAGCGAATGGAACACTTAAGCTGACTTTGGCTTTGCTTATAATCTTTTCCGTTGTCTTTGTTGTTGTTGTTGCTGTTGGGGAGTCTTCCCTGTTGCCATATTTCGCATTCGCTTTTGGCCAACGTTCTGTGTCACTAACTACGTCAAAATTAAAATAGACTTTGGCCCGGGGAATGCTTTTGCCTTTTGCTTTTGCCTCTCACTCTTCTTCTCTCCCTCTCTTTCTGTCTGTGTCTTTGCTGTTTCACGTGCTGCTCTTCTGTTCCTTTCCCTTGTCATTCCTTTCTGCTTTTGCTTTGTTTTGTTGCCTTTGCCTTTGCCTTGACTGTGTGTTTGCCCATTGTGCTGATAATTTATGTTTTGCTTTGAGGAGCTTCAAGGAGAACACTGTGAAAGGGGGGGCATAGACGAAGACCTTGCTCGACTCTTGGGCGTCTCTCTCTGTTTACCTCATTCGCAATTCCTTCTTTGTTTTTCCTTTACTCCACGGCGATGTTGTTGTTGTTGTTGCTATTCTGTTACCTTTTCTAGCGCATTTGCTGCCTCTTTGTTTTGCGTTTCCTTTGGCAACTTTTGTCTCGCATTCCATTCCAAGTAAAAGGGCTTTTGGTTTTTGTGAGTGATTCACTTTATACATAGTTTCACTTCTTCTTCTCTTCTTCTTCTCCATTTCTTTCTCCACCGTTCCGTGTCCCTCTTTTTAGACAATTGAGGGTGGTTTTTGGCTTCTTTAAATTCGCTTTCGCCCCCCTTCCTCTTCAGCCTTTATCGCATATCTAAATACATATTTACCCCCGACATTCAAAGCGGTAACTGTAACTGGGTCTAGGTGTGGTTATGTGTGTGAATGCCTCAATGGCCAGTTAGCTAATGGAAAAACTGTGCAAATTGCTCACTTGTAGGGTTGCCCTCCCCCCCCCCCCCCTTTGATGATGATCTAATAGACCCCCATCACTCAAGAAGCTCAAACTATGCAGAAATCCTTCGGGTCGCTCATAGAGAAGTCTCAGTTGAGTGATTGAATTCACGAAGAACTTTAAATGTTCCACACTTGGGCAAAAATATTAATATATCTCTCAAAGATTTTATAATTAAGACAAAAAAGCGAGAAAAATGTACAATAGAAGCGAAGTTGTGCCGTATATTAAATATACAACAAAAGGTAAATAATACTAAAAAAGAAAGAAAATATTATATAATTATATTTGAACTATAGCTTGTGATATCGACATAATTTTCTTAAGTATGAATTATGATTGATTTCGATATAATATCTCTCAATATCGCAATCTATATTTAGTATTAGATTGTAATATCGATAATATTTTCTTTGTTAGTATTTTTGGTATATTTTATCGGTAATACCGCACTATTTTACTTTTATATACAAAATATTGCTCTTGGTATATAGCTTTATTTCTATATTCTCATTCTATTATATAAAAGATTTAAAACATAAATATAAGAACGGATAAATTACAATATTTAAAAATATACCAATATATTATTTAGCCATTTTTTAAATTTTAGTCAAAATGTTTGTTAAAAAAACAATTAATTTTTTATATTATTATAGTTATTATTTTATATTATTTGCTTTAACTTTTGCATTTATTATTACGCCATTATCAAGTAGATATTAAAATATAAAACAAAAAACCAAAAACCAATAGATTTTGTTACTTTATTATAATTGTTGTATTATTTTTTTTTTTAATATTTGTTATTACTCCATGATCAAGTAGACATTAAAATATGAAATCATATATACAAAAATCAGCTAACAAAAACTTATAAAAATTGATTTGCAAATATAATTTCTTAAGAAAGTAAAAGATATAGTTCTTCAACAACGCAATAAGTTAAGGACAACTAAATAAGCTCAATTGCTGAACTAAACAACTATCAAGCCATATTCAATTAATCAATTTAATCACACAATTAACGCTCACAGCACGATTAATCGTAACGAAATTGCTGCACTTGAGCAATATTACAACATACATATAACTGATTGCAAACGATAAGAATTTCTCACGTAATCGTATTAAATTTAATAAACTTTGTACAAACTATTCGATAAATATGCAAACGAGCAAAGCGAGACTCTACTCAGCTCCTTCTCTTCTTGGTCATTGGATAAAAAGGTTCTCGAACTTAGTACTTCAAATAAAAAAGAGCACTCGAAAGCCATTCAGAAGCCCCCAAAATAGAACTGGTTCCATGGCATGTCCTGCTTATAAACAAGCCCCATTTCTCTTCCCATCTACCAGAGCAAATGCCTCCCAAAATTCCAGTCTTTAAGCAACTGTTTGTTGTAAGCAGCCACGCCCAGAAAATTTACAAGCAAGAGCAACGGCTAAAATAAAATACAAATAAAAAAAAGGTCATGGCAGTGGCAAAAAGCAGGCAAAAAATAAAATGAAATAAAATAAAAAGAAAAATCGTGAAACAAAATCAGCTCCGGCAATAAGCCAAAATAAAACCTCATACCTGTGTTTGCGAACAGCAGCAAGCAACCTGCAACAAACAAAACAAGAAACAAGAGAAAAAATAAAATAAACACAACACAACGAAACGCAAAATAAAATGCCAAAAAAGAAATTAAGGAAAATGTTGGCAGCAGTCAAAAGCGGAAAAACAAGCAGCCAAAGAGTGAGCCAACGAGTGTAAAAATACAAGTGTTGGTATGTATGTGTATGTGTGTGAGTGAGTGTATTCATTTGCACTCACACCCACACCCACAAAAGCACTCCACTCACGCACACGCAGAGTCTATGAAAAAGCGCAGGGCTTCCCCAAATGATAAAGTTTTATTTGCCTTTGCGGGTGCACATTGAATTTCTGTGTGGCAGCAACGACGTCAGCACGACGAAGCATTCAACATTTAACATTCAACGACGACGCCCACCCCAATGGGCAAGCCCATCATCGTCTTCCATATGCCGATGATGATGATGATGATGATGTTGTTGTTGTTGTTGTTGTTGCCTTGCGAACATTGTTCATCTTGCTGCTGCTGCTGCTCACGTTGATGATCACAATGATGATGATGATGACGTTTTTGCTGTTCGACAGTCAGTCACCGCAGCAAGCAGGAGAGCAAATGAAACCAACTCGACCAA
Organism: Drosophila niveifrons; assembly: GCA_035046325.1. Classification (NCBI taxonomy): domain Eukaryota; kingdom Metazoa; phylum Arthropoda; class Insecta; order Diptera; family Drosophilidae; genus Drosophila; species Drosophila niveifrons. The sequence continues at coordinate 1,189,943 of JAWNOC010000025.1, forward strand.
CCAACCAACCAACCACCCACAGCAACAATGAAAGCAAGCTCTTCACGCAGGGTTAACGCGACTGCAAGAGACCCTGTAATGGACTTGATACTCATGCTCAAATATTTATGAGGTTAAGATTGTTTAGCGATTATATTGCTTAGCTACATTGATTCAAAAATATGTGTTTGCCAAAACTTAAGAAATTTCAATTATTTTGTTTATTTATGTTCAAATATTTACGAGGATTCAAGTAAATATGGAAATATTTATTTAGGAAAAATAAAAAATGTGCATATCACAGCCATTAAATTGAAAATTCATTTATTTTCATTGACAGTAAAAAGAAATTCTTGAATCATGCCAAAACTATTTTAATATTTATCCCACAAATTTCAAAATCAAGAAGAAAATGCATCAATAAATCCGAATTGGTCATTATTAATAAAATATAGTTTAAAGATTTCATATTGGATTGAGATACTTTCTCAATTAAACATTTTTCTTTTAATATTACTCATTATCTCTAACGAAAAATTAAAGATTGAAAAATGATTATAGATATATAACGCAAACCATTATAAAAAATACATAATAATTATAAATCGTAGTAAAATCTGACGCTAATTGAAATTAGAAAATTTTGTTTATAAAATCATAAAAATATGAGCATTGCTTTTATTTTGAATAGATTTTTTGTAAACTCAGCTTAAACATGATAAAGTATTCTAGCCAAAGGCCAAAGCAGTCAGCGCTAGTTAGTTTACGCTAGCTTATAAATTAATTTATAATCTATGCCTTTAATAAATAAATAAATAAAATGATAAAGTAAAAGGCTGAAGACGTCAGTTGCTCTGGCTTTTAAACTGTTACTTTACCACTAGCTTCTTAATTTTGATTCAAAGCTGAAAATAATGAAAGAAAATAAATAATAGTCTATTGTATAATAATAAGGTAGCTAACTAGGACTCTAAATACCTTTATTTATTATAATATTTCATATGGATTTAACTAAATGAAGAAATAATTAATTTTGAAATAAAGTTTCAAATAGCAAGAAATAATAATTTTGAAATTTAAATAGATGAATTATTTACTAATCTATTAATTTGATAAAAATTATTATAACTTAATATTTGATTTTTTTTAATTTTAATTATTTCTTTAATTAGTTAAATCAAAATTTTCTAGCCGAAAGCCTTTGCAGCCAGTACTTTAATTATTTGTAACTTTAAATAAATCATAAAGTATAATGCCAGTTGTTAAGTACTCTTTATCCACTAAAATATTGTTTACTACAAATTCTTTTTTTGTTTCCTTACCTTAACTTTTCAAATTTATTACCATTTATTAACTTCTTCTGGGTAATTGAGCTTGTTTCCTTGTTTTCTAGTCTGGTCAGCCTAACATATCCTGTTTGAACGTCATTTGGCCACGGGGTGTAGAAAGCTTAACACAAATGAGTGGGCAACTCTAAGTGGGAGAGACACAGCAGGGGGCATAGAGAAAGAGAGAGACAGAGAGAGAGAGAGAGAGAGACACGAGTGAATGTGGGTGTGTGTGTGCGAGGAAAGCAGAGAGAGAGAGAGAGAGAGAGGAAAGCAGAAGTAGAAGTAGCACAGCTAGGAAACCTCGACGTGGCCAATCCCTTTGGATATTTGTTGTTGCTGTGCAAAAGTTGCTCGACAACAGCAACGGCAACGGCAACGACCGTGAAAGGCCATTTGCCTTCTACTCGTTATGTGTGTGTGTGTGTGTGTGGGGTGTGTTGGGGGGGGTTTCTGTATTTGTATGTGTTTGTGTGTGTGGCAAGGATAACCTAATACATTTTTTTTGTTGCCTTAGGACGTGTCGGAATTTACTCGTGTATCTGAATGCGTTGCGGGGTCGTATCTGCGTAGCTACATATCTTTAGCTGCGTGTATCTGTAACTGAGCAAGTGGCATTTGGAGCATATTCTGTACGTGTTTTCCCAGCACTTGGCCGTACGTCCTTTTAACCGGATTTGCCATTCCGATTTACGGGCGCGTTCTTTCCTCTTGCTTTTTACAATATTCTTTTTCTTTTTATTCTCCTCTTCATTTGCTCACCCCAGTTGTTTTCTTCTTCTTGTTAGACCAGCTGCTGGCGAAAATATTTCGTTTGTAATTGAGGCGCATAATTTGAAAAATATTTCAACTTTTATTTTAGCCAAGTATTTCTACGTTTCATTTAACCTACGTCATAATAGCCAAAAAGGCGCCAGCCAAAACAGATTTAAGACAAAATCAAATAGCACTCAAATTAATTTGCAATTAGAAATTATCTCGCAGCTAAGCTGGCGAAAAACGTAAATGTGAAATTCTCGCAAATGTATCTACAAGTAGCAAATATACTTTTATTTCAATTTCCCATCGATAACCTCTCTCGCAAATAGTTCAATGCTAAGCACGGTCAACGGCGCCACAGAAATCCATTTTGTATAATCATCAGCATAAATACTCTTGAGTACTCGTAGTATATTTATTTGGCAATCAATGAGAATATCGCTAATCAGCGAATGTAAATTGAATATAATAACATCAAGCTTTGCGCTCACAATGATTTGCTGATTTCATTATTATTGAATTGTTAAGGAAAGTTCGGGATACTTAAGAAGTCTGTGCGAATTCAACGTTAATTCGCAATTAGAATATTATATTTAAAAGTAGTAAAGATTTCTTTTATTTGTGCATATTTAGTATTTACTAAGTTTTTAGTATTTTATTTGGTATTTTAAAACTAAATAATTATCTCGAACAGGGAGTACTATATTTTATATTTATAAAAATATTAAATTATTCAAAAACTTTGCTTTCCTTATGATTTTATTATTATGCAAGTGTTAAGGAAAGCTTGGCATACTAAAAAAGTCTACATAAAAAAGATGGTTATTGATGTGGTATAACAATTAGAAATAAAACGTTATTCAACATATAATTATTTCGCTATTTAACGTGAATTCGTAATTAGAATAATAAATTTAAAAAAAAAACTCTGCTTCCAGAATGATTTTATTTTTATTTGTGCTTATTTAGTATTTACAAAACTTTTTAGTATATTTTTTTTTGTATTTTTACTACATTTTATATTTATCTATTTTAGAATTTAAGTTAATAAAGCACTTTGCTTTCATACTGATATTTTCTTGGTGCTTAATAAGGTTTTTCTTAGTTTTTAGTATTTTTTAACAATATAATAATTTACATATTTTAAATTATTACAAATTCTGCATTTATTATGATCTTATTATAATATAATACAATAAAGTTAATAAAGCACTTTCCTTTCATAATGATATTTTCTTGGTGCTTAATAATTTTTATTGCTAATAAATAGAATACTTAAGATCTCCACATATAAAGTTTGTTTGCTAATTCAAAGCTTGTCATCAAATATTTATATTTTATATTAACCTATTAGATACAAAATGTATAATATAAAAAAATTAGCAGATGTTTTAAAGTTTTCTACTTAAAGAGATTAAAGCTAAAATAAAATAAATATTTAGGTTTGGGATAGTAACTTAAAAAATATCTTAAATATAAAATATTTAAAAGACTCAACATATTTTGTAATTCACCCATATATAAAGACCAATATACCCGCTTTAAGCGCGCTTGCAGGGTATTCTGACGTATTACGCTGACTAACTGATAACCTGAGAGTTGTGCTAAATATTAATTGCGGCTAGCATCCAATACTCAAATACTTTGAATGACGAATGTGAATGAAAATAAATTGTGTGGATATTAAAAGAGAATGTTTATAGACAGACAAAACTGTTGAGTTGAGTCAGCCGCATTCTTGAAGTACCCCAAAAAATCAAATCAAAATAAATCAGGGAAACACACGAGTAACGGGAATTGTCAAATAGTGAAGTATTCGTATTTATAATGTCGATTTCCCATTTGTAGCGCCAAAAAAAAGAGAAAAAGAGAATATATAGCAAACAAATAATGCGAACCGTCCGTTTGTCTGACAAACAAATTTTCATTGATATTGACTTAAATTGAGCATTTCAGTCATTTCAGGTATCAATTTCGAAATAAAATGGCAAAACTAACAGAGCCAAAACAAGAATAACAAACACTTGTTTGTGGCGTCACTTTGTCGCCCCACAAAATACAAAAAAGACAACACAAAAAAAACAAAACAGAAAATGAAAATGAAAAAAAAAAGAAGAAAAATGCTTACGATATTTATTTCAGTTTTTATTTTCTTCTCTTTGTGGATCTGCGCAAATACATGAAAATCAAAAACGTGTTGAATAGCAGCAACAACAACAAGAATAACAACAATAAAAACACTATTCAATTATATGCATAGCCTCAACTCAACTTCTAAGCACAGCAGGGGCAAAAAAGCAAACCAAATATCTATATGAATAAAATACAAACAACGAAACAGAAAAAACAGAAAGAAAAAAAACACGATGGCATCACGTCATACCGGTTTTAGCCATCGTCGCATTGGTTTGGCCATCGTTTAGGCTTGTTGCTGAAACCAAAATATGGGGGAAGCTCACGAAAGAATAAATAAAAGCAAACCAAACCCAAACCCAGACCCGAAATGAAACATCGAGAGACAAACACGCGCGCGCTGACTTCGTCTGTGAATTTGGGGCCCAAGTGCTTCCACATGGCTGTCGTTTAAGCCAGGTCAGAAGGGGTTTAGGCCAAGATTATGTGTATGAGGCAGTTGGTGACACAATAATTCGCATTGTTTTTGAATACTAAATATAAAATATGTATTAAAAATAATATATCGTGCTGTCTCTTCTTGGTAATTATTTTGTTTAAAAATACTAATTAAAATAATAAAAACTCAATAAAAAAAAAAACACAATAAGCACAAATAAAAATTGGTGACACAATCAACTCTTAAGTAATAGAGAATAATTCTCATTGTTCATATGTAGTATTATTTTATTTAGGAATACTTAATATAAAATATTTATGAAATATTCAAAATACTAAATAAAATACTAAAAACTTAATAATTTCATTTAAAATTTAATATATAATTCCTTATTTTCCATTCAGTATTTTGAAACAAAATAATTCTTGTGAACGATTAATAAATATTTCACAATTTAGCAGAATAAAATTCATTTTTTGTGCTTTATTTATTTTAAACTTGTGATTAATTAAGAGAATACTCATTATAAACTAGTAATAATTTACAATTTCTATATTGGAATTAAAATTTGTTTATGCTTATTCAGTATACTGAGTTTTTAGTATTATTTTAAAAAATTATAATTACCACAAAAATATTTACATATTTGGCATATATTTTGAATGTAGTATTTTAAATATAATTTTCTAAAACAAAACAGTAACTTAAAAGTGTATCTAAGTAGCATTATATTTAGTATTATGTAGTATTTTTCTTACATATTTTGAATTTATTATTTTTAGTTTAGTATTTACAAACAAAACAATAATGTGAATATACCAATTATTCTCTTTTATATTTTTATTTAGTATATTTAATCCAATTAATACAATGGACTATATACATTTTTAGTATTTTACTCAGTATTTAACAAAAATACCACGAAGAGAGTAATATATTTTTATTAAGTATTTAAAAAATACTATCCTCTTATATGTTTTCTATTTAGTATTTTATAACAAATTATTATTATTCTGAACTAAGAAAATGTTATTCTGTATATAAAAGTTCTTTCATACTTTTTTGAGTATTTCTAAACAAAATAATTACCACAAAGAGAGATTACTATATTTGATATTTATATATTTTATACATAAAAAACTTTAAAAAGCGCAAATTAGTATTTTTAATCAAAATAATAATGTGAACTATGAAAATTTTCTTTTTTTACACATGTTTAGTATTTTGAAACAAAATAAATACCATGAAGATAGAGAGAGCTATTTATATATATTCTATTATATATATTGTATTTAGTATTTTTAATCAACATTATACTATGATCTACGAATATTCTCTCCATATATTCATTTTAAATATTTTTAAATAAATTAACAAATTTTGTATACTTAGAAACTAAGAACATTTTCCTCTTAAACACGTTCTATTTCTCCCCTTTTGCACCATGTCACTGCTTCTAAGTCTCTGTGTGCTCTGGGCCAAGTTACTCCTAACAAAAAAAAAAAAACAAAAAGAAAAAATACGTAGCACAATTCTTGCGTTAAATGGCCAAACTGTCAGGTTAACCTGTTCCCAGCTGTGTTTTGTTGCCGCTGTTCGCACTCTCAGATTCTCTCTCCGTCTCTCTCTCCCGCTCAGCTAACACAGTCAGTGTATATATGTGTATGTGTGGTATAAAAAGTTTATAAAAATGATTTCAGAGTTGCCCGCTTGTCTCGCAATAGATAGCCGCACCCACACACACACATGAGCTTTAGTCAGTTGCCGTGTCAAATATTAGCACAGAATCATTTTGGAATGACAGCAGGCGCACCTCATTGCCTCTTCTCCTCTCTCCCCTCCCCCACTCCTCCTCCTCCACCACCCCCTTTGGACTTCCTGCCTCTAAGCTCTTTAAGCTTTTTGTCTGAGAGCAATGCGGTTTGGCATTCTGTTGCGGTTCTCGATGATTCACCTGACGTATTTTTCTTTCTATCGAGTTGAGTTTCTCTCACCTAAACAAGTTTCATATCATCTTTTGTCGTTGTTCCCTCCACTATACTATATATATATGGATAATAATGTGGTGCGGTGAGTAACATTTCACACACACACACCACACACATCGAAACACTTGTGACTACTCAACAGTTATCGCGCAAATTTCTAAGAATTCTTTTCATTTGACTTTTGCTGATTAAAAGAAATCAATAAATTATCAGCACATATCAATTTAATTTCGTCGTTGGCCACTTCCAAACATTACCCCGCAAATGGGCATTTCTTTGTCTCATATACCAAATACTTTTTTTGTTACCCCATTCTCATAATTCATTTCAATTTCGATTTCTTGGCGCCTCTCACGAGAAAAATAAAAACAAAAACAGAAACGAACACACAAATTGTTCAATTGCCATTTAATTGAATTTCAAGCTGTGCTATCATTCACTTCTATGTATCAATCAATTCTCACATGCAGCATACAAATGTTTGTGTGTATGAATGTAGTGTGTGTGTGTTTGTGTGCGTGTTGTTCAGGTCAACTGCAGATTGGAATGGAAATTGCAATATTAAGATTTCTAGGTGAAAATTGAAAGTGTCGCACACAATAATTCGATTAAAACAATGCAAAAATATCAAAGTAAACAACAAAAAAAACTAAATCATCAATAGAAGTTATTTATTTAATAACAGTTTAATACATAATAATTCGATTAAAGCATACAAAAATCTTAAAGAAATTATTTATTTAATAATAACAGTTTAAATATACCGAATATACCAAATATTGTAATGTACTGTAGTCCATTGAAATGTTGTCCTTTATCTCAAGCAATTGTAAAGCATATCAAAAAGTAGTCAAAAGAAAACATAACAAGTTAGAAAGTGTGCAAAAAACAAAACAAACCCAAATCAGTATTATCATTAAAATACACAATACCATACAAATATACCGAAACAACTTTAATATACTATGCCGACAAAAACTTGTATATACCAAATATACCATAACGAAAAAAAATTTAATATACAAAATATACCAATATGTATATACCATATATCTACCATAAATAATCGCCCACATTGCTATTTCTGTAAATTGTAATACTAGTTATACAATTTAATATTGTTAATATAGACAGATTGTAAATAAAAGTAGAAAGAAAAAACATTATAGGATTACTGCTGAATTCAGAATGAACTATTTTTTAAAACGAATATTTAACTAGCTAAGTTTTTAAGCAAGTAACGTATATATAATTCCGAATGTTTTTATAAAGCTATATTCACTATAATATTCAATTAACCGTAAAATACGCTAGAAAAAAGTCAGTTTCTAAAATCGAGAACACTCGTCTTCAAAATTGTGTTCTTAAAATAAAACCACCTTAAGATCAAATTCTTAATACTTTATTATTCCAAAAAACTGAAAAACTCCAAAAATGATCAAAGATACTAAAGTTAAACTTACAAAATTTGGTAATCTTTCGAAATTCCTATACAATTTTACTCTTGAAGCTAAGTTTTTTCATTCAAAAACTCAGTCGAAAGACATATAAAAGTAATATTTTTTTTAATTTAAATATAAGATTTTCGATTTTAAAATCATAAGATTTTTTCTTCTTATAAATAAGAACTTCAAGATTCAATCATGACGATTTTTTAAGCCAAACGTTATAGTATTAGGGCCAAAATCTTGGTATATAATGATTATTATATTATAATAATATAGAAGCGTGTATAACTAATAGAGCGTCTCTAATATAACTCTATTCACACATTACTTATTCAAACTTGCTCATCTTTTGTCCTTCTCGTTATATATATTATCATATCAGCTTGATGTCTTCTTCTCAGAACCTTAAGATTATGTGCAATAGCTGTTATAAGCGCGTCTTTATTAACAGAATTATTTGAACAGTTTACATTGTGCTGTAAATAAACACAAGTTTAGCATCAATTTACTTTTCTACATCTAAAAAAAAACAAACAAATAATATTCTAACGAATTGCTTTTATGATATTGCCCCAGACACCTGTTGGCCATAAGCGCTCTTTAAGCCAAAATAAGCGATACAAGTAGGCGGCACAAGGGCAAGGGGAAGGGCAAGGGGCAAGGAGGTAAAAGCCATTCGTGTGCTCTTATGTACACATAAAGTATTCAAAATGAATTTGCCCCTCTTCATCGTGGCTTTATTCACACTTGAGCCAGCTTCCTGTCGAGCATTATGTTTGTGCGATATACATATATATATATATCTACTTACTTTGTGAGCAGTATAGAATACGTACATACATATGTATTTGTATATATATTTATAACAATTTCGCAGAATGAGCAAAGTGATTTCTGATAAAAAGTTAAGTGGCCCAAAAGCCAAATACAACAACAGAAAAGGGCCCAAAAACAGGTTCAAACGACCAAAAGGAGAATCCAAAGAGAGTGTGTATATGTGTGTGTGTTTGAGCTGGAGGCATAAGTGTATCATAAATATGAATATGTTGCAGGCACTTCCCTCTCTCTCTCTCTGCCCTCAAGTGATGCCAACACACGCACAAAGTCTGAGATACAGATACAAAAAAACAGGGTTAACGCGTCAGGTAGTCACTGGACTGCTTGTTTAGGCCTAGGGAGCGAGAGATCGAGAGAACAAGACTGTGGCTAGAACCAACAGCAAACAGTTTGTGGACTGGTTTGTTTCGGAAGGATTCGAAATGCAGCAGCAGCAGCAGCAGCAGCCACATCAAGTTCACAAAAACAATGGGTTAAAGACCCAAGAGCCAAGAGCACTAAACTTGGCCGAGTCGTCGCAATGTCTGGCGTCGGCGGTCTGTTCAAAGCGAAACGTTATTTACTCGTTTTTGTATTGTTTTAGACAGTTTACTGTATGCAATTGGCATTTGGCAAGTTTATGGCCGGCACAATAAGGCCAAACTACTTAACTGATTTGATTTGTTTTTTTTTAGACAGTTCTCTTTCATGTCTGTTATGTGACTGTTAAATACTCGTAACTAACAGCCAGCTAGCCAAGTTCGGCTACAATTTATATTAACTGACAGCCGCACAAGCAATTCTCACTTAAGCAGACACACACACCCACCACAAGTCACGCCCCCTTTTAGTGAACCATGGCCTCACCTTAATGGGCCATAGATTGAAGGAAGTCACGTTACGAATGCGGCACGTAGACGTAGCATGTTGTATGTAGCGCAAAGCACGTCTGTGTCTGAGGCGCCAACGTCTACGAAAAACTTCTGTTTATAGACCGTTTGTCGTGCACGACGCATCTACCAGATACAGATACACAAATACCAGCGCAACTTGGCCAAATGAAATGCAAAAGCAAAAGCAACAAAAGTACTGGCAAAAAAAAGAAATACAAAAACAAAACACCAACCAAAAGAAGAAAAGCAAAACCAGCAAAAGCCAAAACATAAGCACAAGTGCTATGCGTATCTGTGAGATACAAGATACAAGACGCTGTACAGCCAAGTTGATTGAGGATTGTTGTCGTCGTCATCGTCGTCGGACAGACACGACTTTTATTTTGCGCCTTTTGCTGAGAACACAAAAGTTGGCAGCAGCTGTTGCCACAGGATGGAGCAACAGATACGTTTTTCCCATTTTGAGCGGCAACAGTCTCACAAGTATGTGTGTATCTGTAGCTGTACTGTGTCTGTTTGTATCTTATTCTATTTCTTTTTTTTTTTGCGCACTTAAAGGAAGCGAATGTAGCAAAGCAACGCATAAAATATAAATGAAATGAAATTGTCTGTCCCATTGGATGCTTGCTTGTGCCCAGATACAAATGTGCACAGCTACAGATACAGATACAGATACAGATACATCTACAGCCACAAATACAGATACAGATACATTGTCGTTGTTGTATTAAGGCAAACCAGCGAAGGAGTCTGTGTAAAGTCTTCGATGTTTTCCGTCTCTTCTCGCCAACAACTCGATTTTCCTTTTTGCCTTCTTTTAGTTCGTTTTTTTCTCTTGCTTTTTTTTTTTGGTTGTGCCGTAATTTATGTTAACGCAGATCGAAAAATAAATCTTTTGGCCATAACGTAGCATGCTATAAATATCAGTGTAAAGTGGCCTCAGGGCAAGGTGGAAAGCAAACGACCAAAATACCGATGGCACCTTCCTGATAAAAAGCCTTACATGAAAGTGAGAAGTATTAAATTGTCGAGTTTTTGGTGAGCTTTAATGGAAAATAATTGAAATTCACTCAATAAACGTCAGTCGAACTGAGTTTTTCCAAGAACTTGGACTGTTTTACGATTTCACTTTAAAGTAACTTTAACAAAACAGAACAGGAAAGTTTCAATATATTGAAACATTAAGAACTTTAAACAGCTTTTTTTCTATGTAAAAAGCGAAGCATTAAGAGTTACTTAAAAATCTAACTCGATTCTATATATGAAATATAAATAAAATATGGTTAATTTTATGAAGTTATAATAATGATTTGATTCCAAATTAAGACATACTTATAACTCGATCCTAAATAGGGAAAGTATGATTAAAATTTCGAAATTATTAAAACAAAACATTTCTTTAGAAATTGTAAATCAAATATATATATTTTCATTGTCATTATTCATTCAATTAATTATAATAATGAATTGATTCCAAATTACAATATTAAAATACAAGCCTAACAACTCTTACTTGATCAGAAATATATAGAAAATATGATTAAAATTTCGAAATTATTAAAACACGAAGCAGTCAAAAGCTTTTCCTTAGAAACTTTAAATCAAATATATATTTTTTTAATTTTCATTGTCATGTTTCATTAACTTCTTATTAATATTATTTATGAATGTACCTGTTAAACTTAATTCATTGCACAGCTTTAATGAACTTTTCTACTTGAACTTGAACTATTTCTTTACGAAGCAAGATAACAGTAAATAGCATTTAAAGCAATAATTGATGTGATATGTAATAGCAAATGTTGAGCTTTTAAGCTGCAAGTGACATTAATTGATACACACACACTCATTACAATTAATCCAGTGGAAAGCTTTAATGAGTATTTTCCTCGAACTTGAACCGTGTAACACATTTGAACGGGAAAATCGACGAAGCGAATGCCAGTTTAAGGTGTACAGCCACTAAAATTACTAACTAGGCGTGAAATCTTATCTAAACGAAGCAAACAGTCGAAAATACAACGTAGTCCGCAGCAAATGCACAGCAATTAAATGCACAACAACAAAGCAGTGACAAAAACAACAACAACAGCAACAGCAACAGCAATTGAGAGCAAGTCACAGCTAATGATAATCGTCAAACGAAACGCAAAGTAAAGCAAAGCAAAGCAAAGCGAGGCGATGTGATGTGATGTGATGCGAAGCAACGACAACAATATGCGTGTAATAAAGCTTGAAAGCTGAAAAGCAAACACACAGACACAAAGCACACGCCAAAACGAATGAAACGAGCCAAACTCACAGCTTGAGTGAGAGATAACAAAAGACAAAACACACATAGAGTGAGTGAGCAAGAGAGGCGAGGCAGAGAGAGAGAGCGGCGCACACACACACACACAAATGCACGCACACATTCAACAGGGAATTCCCTCAGCTGATTGAACGTCAGACTAAAATTGAAAGCCAAATTAAGAGCAAGCGTCAGACTGCTTGTTGAGCGAGCGGAAGAGAGAGAGGAACGAGAGAGCGAATGTGAGAGAGAGAGCGTGTGCTAAATTGTGCGAGAGCACAAACGAGAATAATTCAAAGGAAATTAAGCATAAAAATGAATAACTTTTTGATAATTGCGTTTTGCTGCTGTCAGCCGTTTTGTCGTTTTGGCCATTTTTACATTAGCTCATTGCGCTCATTTCATATTTAGTGTGAGCAACATTTGGTCACCCATTTGCACACACACACACACACACACACACACACAACTATACAAACACAATCGTATCTATGTGTGTGTGAGAGCTTATCTCATTCTGCTTAAACAGTATTTGCTCATCATTTACACAGTCTGTCACATGGGTTAATCATTTGTAGCATCTGTGAATTTGCATTTAAATAATGCCCCCCTTCTTCTGCACAGCCGATCTGCTTGAAGACCACAGACCCAAATAGATGATAATCGTGACTAGGATAATGTGTAGACAAGCTCTCAGCACTCTTGTGTTAATTAATCATTTCAAATCGTTCAACATTTTCTTCGGAATTTCACTTTTCTGGCCATTTGTCGTTCCTGGGAACGTGCAACCCAAAATATAAATAATTTAAATTGATTTCCGTAAATCAATTTGTTAATATGCGAATTGGAATTTGAGGTTAGAAATATGTGTACTATACAGGAAAATTTCAGTTATGTTCCGCAGGATATTTGTGTGCATTTTACACCATTATTAGCACTTGCACATTCTCAACATAGTTGAAATTTAATTAGATACGCAAAACATTTAAGTCACGTAAGATGCGGTTTTGGAATGTACTAATTGCAACAAGTATTTGCGTTTAGCTTGGGCTAATATTGGAATCCAGAAAGGACGTTTGACACTTTGCCAAGAAATTATAATTAAATGGTAATTAGAACGAACCGATATTTTAAGGCCTAACCGCAACAGACATTTGACATTTCGAAAACACACACACACACACAACAAGAGTAGCACAAACTTGAATAAATATGAAAATAATTATTATAGATTCTAGGAAATTTTGACGTGTGCGCGATTAGTCAAAAGACTATGACATCAGTTAATATAATACGTATACGAATATCTATAAATCTTGTGCTAAACAAATTGGAATCGCCTACACGCCTCCACAAATATTTTTTTAGATTTTCTTGTAGCTTCCTTTTATGCGATTTTCTTTTTTTTTGTTGTGGTGTTCCCTGCCTCGTTCTACATAGTTTTATTATAATAGATGCAATTTAATTGTTCAGTTTACGAGTCCCACGCACTTTGCCACACATTCTTTGCATAGCTTTCTGCAAGTCTCACGTGGGTCTTGACTCCACATATTTTTTTGTTTTTTGTTTGCTGCAATTGCGATTCTGTCTGTTGGTTGCAGCTGTAAACATAACTGGATTTTGATTCGGATTTGGGCCTGGTCTCAGTTCGTTACGCCTGTTTCCATACAAATATGTATATATGTATGTACTGTGTGTGTTCAGACACCTTTTTATTTATTTTCATGAAATGTGCAAGCAGCTGCAGAAATTGGCAGTCGTTGAAAAATATATATGTATGTACAATTAAAAAAGAATACAAAAACGACAAGAACGTGGCACATGCATTTTAAATAGATAAAATACTGACTTAAAGAGATTAAAATACTGGCTTAAGGGTATCGAGTAAAGTTCACGAAGTTTATCGAGTCGTTCGATTGCAACTAGCGACTGCTGAGTATCGTTATCGTTATCGGCAGCCATTAGGCAATCTCAAACGATGCAACTTCATTTTCGTTGATTGTGTTTTGCATTATTACAAATTCCAAGTGACAGAGCGCAGAATATTGCGTTTAATATTTGAAAACAGACATACACAACAATAATAATAATAATCATAATGAGCACATCAACAAAGTCGAGCATTTTAATTATGCAATCAACAGGCGCATATGCAAAATTCTGTTGTTGTTGTTGTAGTTGTTGTTGTTCCTCCTTTTGCTTGTTATTTTACGATTCATTTTATTTGGCATTTTTGCTGTTGTTGCTGTTTTTCTTTTTTTTTTGTGTTTTGTTTTGCGCTGCTTTGCATATTTCAATCGCTGCAGCTGTTTTGCGCTTTTGCTACGTCACAAGTAACACGTCGAGTGGGTGTGTGTGTGTGTGAGAACGAGAGAATAAGCTTTGAAATGAGAGCGAATGAAATTGAAATCAACTATTGAAATGCTACGTCAAATTGCGATTGCTGTCGTGATTTTTCTTGTTCTTGCTCATATGTTTATAGGCACTTGACTGCCGTTGTGTTGTTATGGTAACATTTCAATATGAATTAAAATACCCTGTAAAATGCCTTTTGCGAAATACAAAGATGATTTGAATTTCTACGATTATATCATTATCAAGTTGTGTACAAATGAACATCATTTGTATCGCTTAAAAAGTATATAATATAATAATTATTTCCGTATTTTTTCAATTTTTTCTCATTGATGGTAGTTTGTCAATTTTTTAATCCTTTAATAACTTGATACGAAAAAATTTCAAAATTTTTACCAAAATGAATACAATTAAACAATAATTAAAATTATAATTCATTATAAATTTATTTGTATTATATAATGAGTGATATAATCAAGTGAATTGAAATCTAGTTTATTTTAAAACGATAAACTGTCAGAGAAAATCATCTTCTTAAACCGATTCCATCACATTTCATCGATGTTTTCATTAATAATAAATATTACATCGCATAAATGCAACTTATAGAGCATCTGTTAATCGTGCATAGACTGTGCGACAGCACTCTAACTTGTTTAAAATCATTAAATGACGTTTCATTGCGTCTTTCAAGTGGATTTGCAGTTAACTCCCGCACTCGGTCAGTTGGTTAATGGCACTTAAACCGATTTTCCTTGCCTTGCCAAGTGGTAGATGAAATGACTCATGACTCCATATGCCGACTGTGACTGTCGACTGCGACTGGGATTGTGGCTTTAGTGTGTCAGCATTCATTTGTAACTGAACAAATACACTCAGAGTATATTCATATGTATACATTTTGTTGTATGTCATGCAATTCGCACTGCGAAAAGCCATGCAACGCAGTTGAATGGAATTCCGAGTGCTCTTAACACACACGAATGCGGTGACGACTGCAACTGAGTCATGAAGGGCAGGCTCGCAATTTATTTAGATTTCATTTAATTTAACTAGTCTTATAAAAAGAAAATACAATTAAAGCTAAGCAAAGGTAGAGGAAATAAAGTAGAAGCAGAACACTAAAGATTTGTTAGTTATCTGCTATCGATAACTTTAATATCGATTGTTAGTATTAAACCGAGTTAAAAGGCAATGTTCCCAATTTAACTATAATATTGTGAATAGAAAGTAATCTAAAGGCAAGCTAAGCGAAAGTAGAAGTACATCACTCATCAATCGTTAGTTTCTACTATCGATAACAATACTATCGATTATTATTATTAAGAGTAAGAGGGATGCTCGCAAATGAATTAGATTTCATTTAATTTAGATAGTCTTGTAAATCAAAAAAATCAAGCTAAGCCAAGTTGGATGAAATACAGAAGCACATCACCAATGATTTATAAGTTACCTGTTATCGATAACTCTAATACCAATTTTTATACCAAGTAAAGAGCAGACTCGCAATTTATTTAGATTTCATTTTATTTAGCTATATTATTATAAATAGAAACTACACTAAACGAAAGTAGAATTAAATCACTAATCAATCGTTAGTTACCTATAATCGCTAACTCTAATAACGATTGTTATTATTGCGAATAAAGTTCAGTTTCTTTTCAAAATGATTACCCACTACTTAGGCTTTAATTCTACTACAGAATACCAACGTTTACTCTGATCTTTAGCCATGTAGTCTGGGCTACAACAAGTCTGCATGCAAATTAAAGCAGCGACCAGGCTCTCAGCAATTTATGGCAGGCGACTGCAGCTGCTTCCCGACGTCAAAGAACAAGCCTAAAGAATTGGCGAAAAAGAGCAGAACAAAAATGCAGAGAAAGGAGAATTGTTGTTGTTGTAGTTGTAGTTGTTGTTGTTGTTACCACAGACAAGTAGCATAAAACGCGTCCGCAATTTGCGCACGCATCATTCAGTGAAGAGGAAGAAGAACAAAAACAAAAACAAAAAAAAGACAGAGGAGACATTCCCCAAGACTCTTGCACCTCCCTCGTTAGCAGCGGCTTTACCATCTGCCGCACTTGTTGTTTATTGGCCGCCGACTTGTTGGCGTCGCTCTTGCTGCAGCAGCAACAGCAGGGAAACGAAGAGTGGGGAGGGGAGGGAAGGGAAGAGAATGGCCGACGAAAGCGGAAACATGCGCATCAAAGCACACACAGAAAATCAGCTTATAAACAACAACATGCTGAAGAGGCTCAAAGCCGAAGAAGAGGAAGAGGAGGAGGAAGAATTGCTATAACATGGCTGAAATTGGCAATGCCATCGTCGAGATTCATTTCTTTCGCTTCACTTTAAAACTGGTTACGTAGCCAGGCTCAAATCAACAACCAGTTTATCCCCTTAGTTGTGTGTGTGTGTGTGTGTGCTGGGGAAGCCGCTGCTGCTGCTTCTTCTTCGAACTTTGCTAATTGCGGCCGCAAATGTTAATAAAAACAATTAACATCAATGACAGAGAGCGAGCGAATGAGCTCAGCAAACCAAAACCAAATGCCTGTTATTATCTTTTATTTATATAAGTACGCCGCTGCACACACACATGGCGTATGAGTAATGTGGCCACATGACGTCACAATGGCATTAACACACGTCTAACAAGATTGCGTAAGCCTAATTGTTAGCATTCTACAGGGCATCTAATAGTCGCACACACACACACACCACACACAGAAGCAATTGCACTCAGTGCTTGCAAAATTATTGCATACTTTCAGGCGTCCGCATTGGCAGCAAATTGTTGAACTGTTTGTTGTCTCTTATCACAACAATGTTCAAAGTGCGGCTCACTAAAGTGCGATTAAAGTACGAGTGTGAATGATTGTGAGTAGCACATATACTCATAAGTGTTTCTGTGTGTGCGTGTGTGTGTGTGTGCTTTACAACAGTCACAGAGCAAGACAATTCAGTTTGTGGTCACCGATAAGACGTTTAATCGCTGTGTATTTTGTAATTACGCGCCTTTCCACATCTATAAACGAGTATAGAGACACACACACACACACACACATACTCTATACTGTATATATTCAGTGCTCACTCTCATCATGCTTATCAAAGAGCAGCCACAAATTGTGCAAAAGGCAACTTACTAACTGCGCAGCCCACAACAGCAATTAATAACAGCAAACGAGTGATTAACGAGGAAATACCTTGTAAACTGTTCTTTGCGGGGCTTTGCTATTGATTTGTTATTGTTTTTTTCTGGTTGCGGTAATTTAAATGCAATTTAAATACTATTTGCACCATGTGAATCACCATTCAGAATTAACATCGGATAATACTAGACTAGACACGTAAAAATTGCTCAAGTTTTTTAATAATAATGAATGACTAACATCAAGATCTTAAATTAATGTAAAATACCCTTCAAAGAGCCACAACTTTCTTATTTGATTTGATCTTTGGCAACTTTTAGCATTTACCCCAGTAAAATTTCCTTTAGATGCTGAAATAATATATTATTTTAAGTACTTCCAGTCAAATTAAAAATAAACATTGCATTGTTACAATCATTTCTTTACTTAAAACTTGAACTTAAGTTTCACCAGCATTTAAAATAAATGAAAAAATACCTTTAATATATTTTAGATAAAGATATAATCCATAAATTTAAAAAATAATTAAAGATATACTTTTAATAATTTCATTTCTCAGGAACAAAACTAAAATATTTGAGTAGTACTCGTTATCAATTATAAAAATAACATTGCTTGCTATCGATGGCTCCAAATTAACTAGAAATGGAGAACTATCGATGGTACTATCGATAGTTGGCCACAATTGCGCCACAATCGATAGCAGCAGACACTATTGATGGTGCCATCGATCATTAAATCGTCAGCAAGCCGTAATACGTTAAAATTTGTATGTCAGCAGATATTATCAGGGACAATCGGTGGCACTATTAATCGGTTATCATCAATAGTTCTCTATCTCTAAAATTAGCAATCATCGAATATCGATGGCATCCTCTTTCAATAGTTCTTCACTAAAAATGGTCCAGGGAACTTTAAAAAAAGTCATAAGAAAAAAATATAACAAATTTTTAGAAATAGTCTAAATCAAAAATGTATTGTTTGTTTTTATCAGAAATAATACCTAAATATTTAAGAACTACTCTAACTCAATAATAAAAATAAGGTTAACTGGGCAAAAAGGTACTTAAAATAATTATTACAAACTATCATTAGAAAAAATTATAAGATACTTCAAAAATACTCTTTATCAATTACTAAATGAACATTGCCAACATATCACAGATATTTCGCAGGGTATTTTAAGAATAAGTCTATTCGACGGAGATGAGGAATGTGAAATAATGATGAACGTTCACAAGTGCGTCATTTGAAGTGCTTGGCCCCCTCGACATGAACATAGATTTACATATACATATACCTACTATATATGTATAAATAATCTGCGTTCTAAATATCCCAAGCATTTTTTATGCTGTGCTTTATTGTTTTTCATAATTTCATTATAAATCTGAGCATATACATATAACATATATATGTATATAACGATCTAGTACAAAAATATTTATTTTGTGCCTTCATTGGGAATTTCGCCACAAATTGCAAAGTGCTTCGATTATATTTATAGAACATTTAACATTGTCTATGCGTTTGCTTTTTCATCAGCCGTAGACGAAAATTTGTTTCGCCGAAGTACTCAAGTGTGTGTGTTTTGGCAATGTGTGCGTATACTTAACGTACGTATATAGTACATATAGATGACTATATTGCCAGGCAGACACACATTTAAAATTAGCCAAACGTTTGCTTGTAAACATTTCAGAATATCGAAAATATACATATATTGTGCATATATGTGATATACACAAAATATATACATATATGTATATTAGTTAGTTGGCCTCCGTCTGCCCATGGAAAATCGCAACAATTTTCTTCTTTACTATTGTCCAAGTATTTTCTGGGTGAGTGTGCAGTAGGTGGGCAAAAAAACTGATGTCTACTCACTTGACGTCACAAAGTGAAATGTCAGTGTCAATGCGTGGGGGCCTCGACATTTGGTATAAATAAAAGATTAAATAGACTTTTCTTTTGTTTTATTTGGCAAAGCAAAACACAAGCGAGGCGCGACTGCACAATTGAAGACTGTTTTGCTTAAGCACAATATAAATGATTTGGCCATAAATTCTTGCATGTTTTGTATGTGGGGCACTTATTTAAAAATTGTCAGGCATTTTCAAAGCTAAAGCTAAAGCCAAAGCTAATCATAAAAATCTTGATATGTGTGCTTTAATTTATTGCTAATTAATTTTATCGTTCTTCTTTTATTGCAGAATCCACAGTGAATTCGCGTAAAAACGCGCTAGAAACGTCGCGAGAGAAATTGAAAGGTAAATTGAGCATAATATTTATAAAATGTACTTATTTGTATTTATCGTTAGTAGGCCATTGCTTGGCTATCGATAGTTTATGAAAATATTTATATTATATATAACATTATTTATAGTGATAGCTGCACAGATTAACATACGTTTCTCGATAGAAAACGGTTATTTGGCAATCGATTGTTTTACGCGAATGTTTGATATTCAATTATGTATATCGATAGTTTAAAATACTATTTCGATAGTAAGTGGTTGATTAGCAATCCATATATTTTCAAATGTTTGATATAATTACTCTATTAATTATATCGATAGTTGAAAGTATTACCATAAGTATTTCGATAGTAAACGGGTGATTTGCTCTCCATCATTTTTCTTAAATGTTTGCCATATGTTTAAAAATATTCGATAGTTGTATTCAATAGTGACTGATTTGTCTTACTTTTATTTTAACTTTTTACATTTGTTATCACTATTGTATAGCCACCGTTATTAACAATTTCCTAGCAAAAATTCCATTATATTCATTATATATATATATATTTGCCTTATTTATGTTCTGATTGATTATATATATATAGACATATATTAAATTATTTGTGTCGATAGTTGAAAGGTATTTCGATAGTAAGCGGGTCATCATTTGAAATATATTGATTGTCTGAACGAATCGTAACTTTAAAAATCAACCTTTGAAATATATCGATAGTTTTATCAAATCGTGACTTTAAATTCAACTTTTCTTATTCGTTATATTACTAATTACTATTGTGTAGCCACCGTTATATTCACACTTTATATGCCTTATCGGTTGCCTAAAAACGAATTTATTTTATGATTGATTTATATCATTGCCTGTCCGTTTATCGGTTATCGCTATCTGCCAAGCACTCACTTACTGACTCAGTAACCTGGGAATCTCAGCAAACTGTACTCAAAAGTATATTTGTACTTGTTGTTGTGATATAGTGCACACAAAGAAAGTGAAAAGTACAATAATATACGACCTGATTGTAAGTTTGACCTTCATAATGGGTTTGCCGATACGTCTATTGGTTTTTTTATCAGTGAATCGCCCGAAACGTAATTCCCAAAACTACTCTCCTACTCTTCTACCTATGCCCCACCCCCCCCCCCTCTCTTTCTTTTGCCGTCTTCCGCTGTGGCAGTTGTTCCTTTAGCTTGGGTAATGCCGTTTAATACAGTTTTATTATGGGTCTGACAAGCACCAGGCAATTACCCATCTACTATACTATATATGTGTATATATATATATATGTCAATGCTCGACAATATTGATAAAAATGCGTGCATGAAGCACAACAAAGTGTGTATGTGTGTGTTTGTGTGTGTGAGCATAAAATAGAATTCATTTCTAGTTGATAAAAGAAAGCGAATGGCGTGATTCACGATAGAAGTACAAACAGCACTAAGAATAATAATAATAAAATATGCGTTGCCTATGGAAAAAAGCAAATATATACATATACATACATTCTTATAAACAATTTAATGCGTATCAACAAAAGATTATGCCTTATGCACACACACACACACAGACTTATGGGCTTTTATTTATTTGAGTTTATTTCTCTTTTTTATTTTCTTTCGCCAGCTGCTTTTGCACATTTCACTTTCATTATCAATCGCACTGATAACAAGTTACGTGACGTACGAACAGATATGATACGATACTCACATACGGAGTACATTTCTCACCTCAACCTTGCTCGCATAATTCATTTATTTAAATTTAGTTCTATATTTACACTTTTGTTAAAGATACCATTTTGCTGAAATTGAAATATTTTTAATAAATTTCGCTTAAATATTTATCGATTTACAATCGAATGTACTCGTTTTATTCCCTGTCATTAATAGGTGAATTGCTCAAAGGTTATTAGAGGTTGAGACACCTTATCTTAATTTATTGTTGATCATTATCAATCAAATAGTCTGCCTATCTGTCTATTCGCCCCGCCTGCCTGTCTGTCTGTCTGTTTGTCTGACCCACGATCTCCGCGACTATCAGAGCTTAACACTTCAAATTTGGTATTTGAGTGTCTCTAAGCCAAACGTAGCTGAAGTATATTCTTCAGCTGTTTAAGGCACGACTAACACATTTATAGGCCTCTATCTCTTAAGTACCACTTAAGAAGTGCTTCCCCCTTGGTCGCCCATCACTTTTATTGAACCTCTTTGCAATTTATTATCGCATCATTTTAAAAATTTACAACTTTGTTAGATAAGATGGTGAAATTACTAAAAATAACCAGTAAGAAAGCTATAGGCGAGGGTGATTGATGAAATGCACGCCACTCATTTGAAATAAATGTGTTATTATCACTAAGATATACCAAATTAATAAACCGAAAAAATACTGATACAATATGACGTTCCAAATACACCATAAATTACAATATATATACCATATTGTTAACCAAAATATTACTCTAGTTAATTGTCATCCGAAATATACCACAGATTACAATATATACCAAAGACCCAATAGTAATAACTGATTTTTGCCATTTAAATAATTTCTTGAATAAATACTAAGTTTTTCGCTTGATAGCAAGTGGGACTGTGAAATACCTGCCACGTTTTCTGAAATATACCAATTCTTAAAGTATACCAAATCAATATACCGCAAAAATACTGAAATATATCAAAGGCTCAATATGGTATAGTATATAGTACTACATTCAAAATATACCATAGTTTACAATATAGACCAAATTGTCGTCCAAAATATACCATAAATTACAATATATACCAAATTGTCAACCAAACCCATTAAGATCCGACAGCCACGACCGATTTTTGTGATATACAATTATTTCTTGATAAATACTAATCGTTTTGCTGATCAAAACATCGTTTTGATCTTTTTTCGCTTATATTGCATATGTTAATTTTCGTGAATTCATAAAAAGGATGTTAAAAAATAGTCAGTTATAGACAGAAAGACATGATACTGATCAAGAATATATATACTTAATTGTAAAGCGATGGCTTGCTTATTTTATTTCCTGGCGAAATAACGTATATTACCATATAAAAATAAAAATACCCCGATACTAATTAATTTTGTTAAATATAAGAGAGAGTCTACAATTTGTGAGAATAAATTGATTTTCTCAGTTCAGCAATTATTCCAAGAACACTTCAAATCTAATTAGGATGAGCGCGGAGAGGTGCAAGAATATTAAATTGCAATATATTGACCCTAAACTATGTTGAGTATCGTCATTTTGGGTATTTGAGTAGAAGATGGCCAATGACACCGTCACGGGGTTTTTCCGCAGAATCAATTGAGGATAGGACAGCAAACTGAGTCAGCTACCTGAGCAGGACTTTTGTGGGCTAAGCCCTCGCTAGCCAGGCAGCCAGAAGAACGTCTGCATGACAGTGTCAAGTGGCTTTAATATCTATCCCTTTGCTATGGGCCAAATGTCAAGTGTCGAGTGCGGAGTGTGTTGCAAATCCCCGGCGCTACGTTGGTCTATTGATGATTTTATGGGTTTTACCCGCTAAAAATGTAATTTTAATGATGCCACTTCGTCTGGGATTTGCAAAGAGTACCAAAGGTATCTGTATCTGTATCTGTATCTGCTAGGTAACAGGTAAAAAGCTGCGCAAATCCATTGACGCAAGTCATTAAGCTGTCTCGCTGCTGTCTGGGGCCATACAAAGTATCTTGTAGCAGCTGCTGCAAATATGCCAAAGCAAATGAAATGAAAGATGCAGATACAAAGATACAGAGCAACAGATACTCACGATACAGATACAGATACAGATACAGATACAGATACGGGCCAACTGAGGCAGCCAACAGCAGCAGCTGAACATTCACAGCATATTTTCAGTGGCGTCGCAAGTCTGCGATCGTTTTATTTACTCGCCGCGTTTGAATACACTTATAATAGCGACACGAAGTGGCAAGGAATGTCTCTCTGTGTATGTGTGTGTGTGTGTGCGATTCCCAATCAGCAGCCGCCAAGGCGAGACCACATACATGCACAGCAATTGTATCTACAACAACAATAAACAACAGCAAGAAGCTGACACACAATGAACTCATGCGCTGATACATCCAACGCAACAATCTAGCAGAGACACTCAGCACTCAGTACGTAGAACTAGAGAATTATAGGCAAAGTGATAGACAACACAGTGCGACGCCACATACTACATACATATGTATTCACTATTCACACAACACTCACACTCACACTCACACTCAGAGTCAGAGTCATTGGGGAGGCCAGCACATGGTAAATGTTGGGCGCACTACAAATTAGATTTATATATTTTTTTTCGCGTAAACAGAGCCCAGCGGAAACTATTCACATAATAATGAATGCTATTCACAACTAAACACGACTATTGCACATGATTAAAGTGTGTGTGTGTAAATAGTCTATAGCGAAATAATCATTTCAGCTTTATTTATTTATTTAAAGTCAATATTAATGAGGATTACTTAACAACAGCAAAAAAGCAATTAATAAAAAAACAAGTTGAGAGTACTCGACTCGGAGATTCCCGCTACCCTTTTTCAATAAAACCATATTCTACAAATATGAAAAAGTATTCCGCAAAAGTACCAAAAATATACCAATAACTATATTTGGTATATCTATATTGTACATTTAAAATATACCATAGAGTATACAATATACCATATATTCAGATCGCAAATTTAGGGTAAAGTATACCGCAATAGTACTATAATATACCGAAGACTATATTTGGTATATCGATATTGTACTACGCTCCAAATATACCATAGAGTATAAAATATACCATATTTTTAAAATCGTCTTTTGCTTAAAAAAAACTACACTCGCTATTCGATTTTAATTGTTTTGAGGGGGCGGAAGTGGGCGTGGCAAAAGTTTGAAACAAACTTGATCTGCGTGCAATAATAACAAGTTATGTAAAAAAAAATTATAGCTCTATCTATAAAAGTCTCTAAGATCTAAGTATTCATACGAACAGACGGACAGCTGTTGACGCTGATCAAGAATATATATACTTTATGGGGTCGAAGTTGCCTTCTTCTGCCTGTTCAATACATTTTCCCTTCATCCTTCTATGGGTAGCGGGTATAAAAAAACTTGTAAATACTTTACGTTTAAAAATTCATTGAATTCAACTCTGCTATAAATAATTTTCTAGATTATGAAACACTTGAAATAGATTAATTAAAATATAGTAATCTAATCATTACACAAACATCCTCAACCCAATAATCATTCAATTATTGAAATATTGAACTCAATTAATTTAAAAGCATATTAAATCACGAAATATTTAAATTTTGATAATGTTGATGTTCATATTATTTATGATTACAAGATTTACCACAGGTTGGTTTAAGTTTCTAATCGATATTATGTATTCCAACAATCAAAGCTGTTATTTTCAGTAATCTATAACTCAAAATATATTTGATATTTAATACAAATAAAAAACACTTAAGCAAAATGTTGTAATAAAAGTAAAGTAATCATGACAAGATAGAATTAAATGGGAAATCAGTAGACACAAATGCTATCTCAATTATTCGATTCATTATCAGTTGTATTAATTTATATGCATTAATTTAATTGACAATTATTTATTAACATTCATAAGTAAGAACTGTTGTTACATTGGCGTAAATTACATAAATTATTAATTAATTATTTCTAATTATCTTGTGTACATATATAATTTTGTTATTCGTTATAGGAATCGTAAATCAATCTACAATCTTGATTTCCCTTTTCATATCTTAAGCACATGAAATTTCATGTGGGCTTCAGTGGCTTTTTGCACACTAGCAAATTCCTGCTGGGGTTTCGAAATCGCAAGCGTTGTTTGTCGATTCGCCAGTTAGTCAGCTAGTCATTCAGTCAATCTGTCTGCGTATGATCGAAAAATGGCTGTTGGCAATCAACCGCAGTCACAGTTTGCTGTCGGAGTCGGAGCCGCCAGCTGCCAATGTCCAATCGCCATGGCTGCAGATACATTTCACGTATGTAGAAATGTAGATACAAAATACTCGTACAAATATGCAAATGCTCATGACGTGCGCGCACTTAGCGATTGTTGTTGCTATTGTTGTTGTTGTTGTTATTTCTACTAGTTTTATGGGCTGGCAGCCATCGTCATTCATAGAGAGGGAGGGAGACACATACATAGATATGTACACACAAATAGATATGATATATGACTATATCGTAAATTGTTGTTGTTATTGTTACCTGGTTGAATTGTGCAAATATTAACCGAAATTGACACTGTAGATACGGTTTCAAAAGCGGGTATATTGAAACTGTGATTAAGAATAACTTTCTTTGCCTTCAATTTCATAATTTATCTACAGGGTATTAAACAGTTGAATAAAATAATAATAGATATAATATATATATATAGTATAAAATAGTATCTATTGTTATAATCAGCAACAATTTGCAAGTAATTTCCTTAAGAATCCTTCTGTTCACCTTTTTGCATTACAGGGTATTTTGTTAAATAAAATATATAAAAAAAAAATAATATCATATAATCACTATTCATTTTTATTTATATTTTGCTTTCATAATCATCTTGACCTACAAATTGCTTGTCTTTACAGGGTATTGAGTTTTTCATGTTCCACTATTTGACATTACAGGGTATTTAGTTAAATACAATATTATGAAAATAATAATATTATATAATCACCAATAATATTTTTTTATTCTTTGCTTTCATAATCATCATGACCTACAAATTGCTTGTCTTTACAGGGTATTAAGTTTCTCATGTTCCCGTTTTTGACATTACAGGGTATTTAGTTAAATACAATATGATGAAAATAATAATATTATATAATCACCAATAATATTTTTTTTATTTTTTGCTTTCATAATCATCAAGACCCACCAATTGCTTGTCTTTACAGGGTATTTAGTTATCACTCGAGTAAATATTTGAAGTAACAAATCTTCTGCCTAACTGTTTAGCTAATATAAAACTTAGCCTCCTTTTGAGTGCATTACAGGGTGTCTTTCAATTGTGCATCATTTTCTAAAGCAGTTTTTACATGTATTTTTTTTGTCTGTTTTGATTTTCTATTTTTCTTGTGACTGCCTTAAAATAGACCTGCGGCAAGCGTTGCGTGTCAACAAAATGAGCAATCAACGTGTTATAATAGCCAACTTTAGTGGCCTGTTCGAAACGACCGTCAACTGTGACTCTCAACTCTATTTGTATCTACGAGTATATCCATCTCCCTCTCTTCATTTGCTTTATATATACATCATATATGTAGTCTAGTCTCCAGTTCGACCACTTGACTCAATTGACAATTTTCTCTAATGGTTTGACTAATGTTGACTAAGGTCCACGTTTATATTGTGCTGACGCATAGACGTAGAAATAGCGACATTAGTCGGCCTCCAGTTCGTCTGAGCCATAGGGAAAGAAGCCTTACGACTAACAATTGGAATGACAGATAAAACACCGCCCACAAAAAAAAATTGAGTGAAGGCCCATGGACAACATGATAACAGATGGAATTAATTAAATTGTATACGGGGTTTCACGTCATGATAAATCATTCGCCGCTGCTCAAATGAATGGAATTTCTATTATAAGTTTCACTTTTAACTTAGTTTTAGAAATTGGAATTCCCTTTCACTGATAATAAAAATGATTGGTTTATAGCGCCAGTCAATATCATTGGTTATTAAGTTCATTTACGCGTTATGGCTAAAATATAACTCATATATTGATTTCTCGCACAGAAATTATTTTTAGCTTGCGCTCTTATCCCTACATTAAATAGGATGACGCTCAAAATTATGCAATGCTTAATTAGCCGCAACATGATTGACGAATTTCGTTTGACTTCATGCTTTGTATATGCATGTGTGTGTGTGTGTGTGTTGGAGCTTATGAGGCGTAACGCAAAACTCGACTTTGGCGTGTCAAAGCTTTCTGACACCCGCTCAACTTTTGCTCAACTCATTGAGCAAAAGCCAAAGCCAAACCACAAATTCTCAAAGCTCAACAGGTCATCACATGTATGGCAAAGCATATTTGTAAGTGCGTATGTATGTTTGTGTGCTTACATTTATAAGTGGGTGCTCACTCTTCTCCTTCGGTGCTGCTACGCACTCTACTTCGCATCCTCTCTCTCGCTCTCTCTCTCTCTATCAGTCTATGTGTCTGCTCTTTGCTCTTCATTTTTGCAATATGTTCCATACACATTCAATTAGTTTTGATTGTCGCTTCGCTTTCGTGCGTTTCACATCGTTTCTGCTCAATTAAAGAAGTTAACTCTATTGATTACGTTTAATATCGACGCAACGTCGACTACGGCCTGCCAGACGCTGAGAGTTCAAACCTGTTCCATCAACAACACCAGCAGCATTCAAATCGTGGGCAGTTGTTTTTTTGAGGGGCATGTGCACGAGCGACAGAGCAGCAGAGCAACAGAGCAAGCGAGCGGTAATAATAACAAAGTTGGAGCCGACAACGTCGCCAGCAATGCTGAACTGTCCAGACATGATCACGTCGTCGTCGCTGTCGACGCCGTTGTTGTTGTCGTCGTCGTTGTTGTTATTCATGTAGCTATTGTTGTTGTTGTTGCTGTTTTGGCTCCAATGATTGTTTGTGCTTCGCTTGTCCGTCGTCTGCACTGGAGCCGCCACTTTGGCGGCACTGTTCGATCGTAGCTTCTGGTTGCAATGTCTTTCTCCCCCGCTCATTCCCCTCACTCAATCATCATACTCGTTTCGCTAACACTCTCTTCTTCTCTCTCTCGTTCTCTTGATCGGCTGTTCGACGGCTGTTTTATGTTGCGCTTAATGGTTTCATTTGGCGGCTGCCGTTGTATATGTGCAAGTGCATGTGCACGCTTGCGTATATGTATGTGTGTTTGTGTGTGTGGGTCTGTATATCGATTACCCAATGCGTGAATGAATAAGAAGTCGTCAACGCTGCTGTTTTGGGGCCACTTGTGTCCATTGCAAAGGCTCCCGCACACACACACGCACGCTGTGTTAATTGCTGTGTTCATGTGTGTGTGATGTGTGTCTAAGTTTATTTTTAAGTCAATCGGTTCGAAAGACGTTTTATTGCCTGTAATCAATCGTCGCGTGCATGAAGAGCGGCGCAACGAACGGGGGCAGCCTCTTCGGCGATTCGTTCGATTGCTCACATTACATATGAATGTGTGTACATACATTCATATCAGTGTCGAGCGCGTAGCCCGTTCGTCATGGTTTTATTGTGTTTATTGATTAGATTGTTTACCTTTTTTGTGATATCATCAACGGTGTTGCTGTCGACTCTTATCGTACGTCAACTGTCTAAATATGTACTATGTATGTATGTATTTATGTATATGTGATGTGCATGTATGCAGCACATACATATGTAATACTATTTGTATTTATGTTCGTGCGCTTGTGATGTGCATTGACGATAGGCGATAGTCTTATCGATTGGCTTCCGTTCGATTTGCGTTTGATATTTGGGTCTCTTGGCTAGACAAAGAGTCCACGCTGATTCGTTTCAATTCGTTTACAGTTGTTGTCAAGCCAATTGCAGTTGCTTTATTTTTGCAGATAGGCACAGCAACATACACAAACGCTCAGTGCATATGTATTCAATAATGAGTACAAAGTGCAAAGTATCGATTTCTTTTGGCCTGCACAAAAGCTCAACGGGTAAATATCGATAACATAGACGAAATTACCATTCTAAATAAAACATTTTTACTATCGATAGTTCCAAAGCCAATTGTTGTTCGATTAACGAAATCTACAAATTATGTTAGTCCAAGTTGATAACTAGTGGCAGCCCCCACATATTATTTAATACATCGATTAAAAATTGCCTTCCTCTTAACCGGAAAACCGCTTCAACTCAGCTATTAAGGGCAATATCAGCAGAAATAAAATATTTAGCACTCACACACACGCCGCCAAAAATACCCAATAAAAAAATCAATCAACACTAAACTCGCATGTTCATCCAACAACAAAATTTGCGAATGCCGAAATACAACAACTGCAAACCACAACAAAAAAAATCTCATATAAATTAACGCAAAAACTGTACAGGCGACGCAAGAGCAACAAATATTCAGGCAGCCAGCCTTAACACCCCCCAACCCACCCTCTCGCTCTTTTAATTTGTCGACGCATCAGAAAATGGCGCACTACAAAAAAAAAAAAGGAAAAAAAAAAAACGGCATACAAAACAAAAACAAAGTCAATTGATCTATTAAGCCAAGAACGCGGCGGCGCTCACTCATTTAAAGCAACAGCCCCAGCAGCGAGTTCTTTTATTCGCTTTTTGCTCATGATACAACAACACAAACGCACGAACGGCACAATAACAACAACAATAGAAAATTTGCGCGCGGGGTGTTTTGGGGCTTCCCTGAGCAACAAGCAAAACGAAGCATATGTACATACATTCATGTCTGTATGTATGTACATGTTGTATATATGAAACACATCACACACATCGTGCTCGTACGCATACACATGCGAACATACACGACGCGCAACAGCCGACGACTTGGCACTTGCTGTGCTTGTTGTTCTTGGCGGCGCTGCGGCGGCCAGTACATTTGTCTGTACATACCCAGTCACAGGGACGGTTCAGCAATGCTGCGGGTCCCACCAGCACTCTGCACTGATTTCACACTGCGGCAACAGAAAATACAAATGTAGCCAGGTATAAAATGTTAGCTGGCAGCAGTAGACAAAGAGAACATCGCATTTATCATGCTAGAGGTGAGCCCCTTGGGCGCACAGTTCAATTAACCGCAGCCGCTCGCATACACGATGACGTCGACAGGCAGCAACAACAACAGTAGCAACAGTTGATCGAACATTCGAAGATCGAACGTCGTGCTGTTAAGTCGGCCTGCCCGGAACGGAAAGTGCGCACACAGCGATAGGCAGACACGGGCATACATATGCGAAGAGTAGTGAACGAACGAACATAAACAAATAGCAAATAATAAGAAACCGCAAAAGAACGACAACGTGTAGGCGAGAGTGCGAGTACAACAACAGCAATAATAACCCAGCTACGTACTAAAAGAGTACAACAGTGAGTGCGAGTGAGAGTGACAACAAGTTTTGCATTAATCAAATTAGATCACAGCAGCAGCAGCAGTAAATGGCAAAGTGAGTTTTTAAATTGAGTTAAAGTTTGAGTCTCGTATGTGCGCAACGAATGAAAATGTATGTCATAATATGCTAATAAATCAAATATTCAAAATACAAAGTGCAAAAGTCGTTACGTTTCGTTTCGTTAGACTGCGTGCTAGTGTGTTTGTGTGTGTCGTGTTTGTATCTCATGTAAGTGTGTGTAAATGTAGCGATATTTAATTAGAAAATGAAAAGCAACAAATCGTTATAAGCGACGTGAGTGCGAGTGCAGAGGAATTCCAAGAAATTTTGTGAAAATTCAAAATAAACAAAGTCAAAGCCAAAGCAACGACGCAAGCAGAGACAGCAACAGTGACAACGGCGACAGCGACGTTTTGTAGCGCGCCACAAAAAAGAATAAAAGAACATCAACGATAATCACAACAACAGCAACAACAACGACAGGGCAACCCCCGCTGTAGTAGTTGTATTTGTAGTTGTTGCTTTTGTGGCGTCGTGATTTTGATTTTGAGGTCTGCTCATCTTCTTCACTGCCTCTTCTGAGTTCAAAGCAAAACAACAAAAGCAACAAAAACAAATGTGCTCGGGTGAGTAGCAACAACAAGGCAGCATAGTATGTGAAAGAATGAGATGGAGATCGAGAGACAGAGAAAGAGAGGGTGTGAATGCATAAGCATGTGTCATGCTGTGCGCTCAATTTCACGTTTGCAGCAATAAGGAACACATTGGACTTGAACTAAATACCCTCAGCTCTCGACTACTCTTTAGTTCTCTCAGTCTCTCTCACTCTTGCTCTCTTACGATGTCTCTCTACCTGCATGCAAAAGCAACGTAAATTAAGCCGGCGCCAGGATACCTGCCGTCAACAACAGCGACGGCAACGGCAATGACGACGTCAGCAGCGTGAACTAGCGCGAGTGAGCGAGAGAAAAGGCTTGGCAACGTCATTGACACAGCGAAAAAGGGCAGACCAAAAACGGCAGAGAACAAAGCATCTAAACAATGAGACGAAAGGTGGAAATCCACTTAAGAGCATAACAAAAGGCAACAACAACAACAACGCTGCACTGTGGGGTGTGTGTTTGCTGGAACACTCATCCTTCGCAGCTTAGACAAAAAGAGTAACGAGTGAGAGAGAGAGAGAAAGTGATAGAGAGAGAGATGCCCCTGTGTTCAAGTGTTGTGAGAACAATTAAGCATGCAACAGTTAAGGCCTATCCATATCTCTATGTGTGTGTGTGTGAGTTTGAGGAATGCCCTGAAACGAAAATTACGACACATGTTTATGGGTCTCGGTCTCGGCTTAGGCAACCCCTGACCTTGACAACAGATACAAGATACATGGCAAACAGATACGAATGCAGATATAGATTCAGATACGGAGCTGGAGATATTCGCGACAGTATTCAAAGGCTGCGTGGGCGAAAATTCCATCAGCTAGACACACGATTATAATTTCGCTTCGACAACATTTTTAACTGTTTATTCAAGCGTGAGCAACATCATTCCAACACACACACACTCACACTTTCTGTGTATTTTATAAGCATTAACTATAGATTTCTGTTTGTTTAACTCTTTAGAGGGGGAACGACCAAAAAAATACCAGTTTGGCAAGCATTTTGTGCACGCTACGTAAGCGTTTTTAATTTAAAACATATAATCATACTCTATCCCAGCATACATCACTTTTTTAATAGAATATGCTCGTTCAATGAGTCTATTCAACCATTCATTTACTATTCATAAATGTTAACTGACGCAGAACATTTCAACTTATGTGTCAATTAAAAGCGATATCTTAAAAGAAAACATAGGGTACAATTTATTTCGACACCCACCTTTAAACAAAAAACTTTGGCTATTCATTCTTGTTTTTGTTTTATTTTCGTCATTTTGCTAATATGCAAAAATCGACACATACACTTAAAGCAATATACATGGCATTTCCGTCCTTCAAACGCCACAAAAGCCAAAGACGAAATTTCGAATTAAAACATAAACGAATGTTATTATTATTTCTATATCAGCAGACTTTTCGCTTGACTTGTTAAATTTTACAATTTCCCCTCTCTTCTAATGAATTTATTTATTTATTTTTTTTTTTTGCACACAAATATTTATAAATATTAGGTGGCATTCAAAAATCTTCAAGTAGAATAATGTAATTCCCTCTTTGGGAATACCCATCTCTCTCAATTAAAAATATATATATTCTTTGGAATGATTAATAATAAAGCACATCTGATATGTAAAAGAACATTGAAATTGTTTGTTGCTGCCATAAAGTTATCACAAAAAAAAAAGGCGACGAAAAATGTGTTAACCAAAATGTCAATAGACATGTCTAAAATTATAACAATAGCTGGGAGCTAAAAACCCATAGATGAAATTGCGTACTGGCTAAATAAAAACACTTGAATGTCGTCTTACGTAGTTGGGCATTTAAAAATAAATTTTCTATTTGTTTAACACATCGAAAAGTGGAAATAGAAATTGAGAAAAATTTAAATCAGATGTGAAGAGAAAGCAAAAGTCTAAATGGGCTATGGGCGGGCTATGGGATGTCTAAACTTATCCTCAATCCTACACATAGAATGCAAAGAAAATAGAAAGGCATATATCACAATATAGCTGAACGAGAAAACATACATAATCGAATCTATTATTTTTTCGTGTTTTTTCCGCCTGATCTCAAATGTTTTTGTGTGTAAACAAAAATTTGGCTGGCAATTATTTAACACTTTTTGGCGCAGAATTCTATTTATATGTATGTGCCGATCGGAACTTTTCTATTTATGTTTATTTTGAACAATTATACGTTATACGTCGAAATCGTTCGTGGTCGCTTTGAACTTGTTTCAAAATGTCTTGCACATTTGTTATTAAGGCAATTTTCATTTCTGTTTTGCTTTCCTAAAATATATATTCCTAGAGCAAAATTTATATTTTTCAGATTATTGACCAATTGAAAAGAACAAGCAAACGAAATAGAAATATTTTTGATACGTTTTCATTCTAGTTTATAATGAAAGAAACATATACGAATGAATATTTGGATTTTTCTTAATATACCATTTGGTTTTGATTATCGCCACACAAAATCCTAGAATTGCATTCCATAATATACATTTAATATATAGATATATATACTTGTACACAATCTATACTATAAATTGAAAGTGCAGTGCCAAGAAAAAAATCAAGTCAAGTCTCTATATGCTATTTAGTATACACAATATTTGAGTAAATAATCGGATATATATGTAGGTGCGGTACGTCTATATCTATATATACATTGATGTATATAAATGTTTAAATTGGAACCTTGGCACTGGTCAACAAATTTTAAAGCGAATTTCTAATAGATTTTTACAAATATCTCTTGACGTCAAACATTTTGGGAATTTCCGCGCCCGAAAAACTAATTTCGACAAAAAGTCTTGTGAATTTTCGAAATTTTCGCAAATCTCAGATAATTGATTACTCATCCTCGATCCTCAAAGATTAGAAGAAGTATTTTAGCTGTTGTCTCGCTGTTAATTAAGTTCATTTAGCTGTGAAATTAGTCTAGATTTTGTGAGAATAATAATAAACATTATTCTCTATGCTTGGATTATCAGCATACGTTATTTTTACGATCTTTCATGATAGCTACGTAATCTTATCATACTTGTCTGGTTAACTGGAAGTGCACCTTGACCTTCTCCAATCTCTTGACAAAGAACTTATCGTTATTTGATTTGGCATTAATCTCCCTTTCCCAATCTATACTGATTAACGGTTATCTAGAAATTCCCATTGTAATCTATATTTATTGCTGTTTTTCAATCAATTTATCGATGAAATTAATGCGAATTTCGTGTGTATAGATGTTTTGTGGAATTTCAATATTTGTTTACATTTCATGTGCCTAGGAACTGGAAACCCCTTTAGAAGTAAACAATATTTGTCGAGTGGTGGAAACTCTGGTTCTCTGAGTTTTTCAAAACAATCAGCAACAGTTGCATGCTCATAGATATGTGTTGTGTGTGAGTGAATCGACACAATACATGTGAAATTACCCTGCCTGCTTTTGCTTTTGTGGTCAATGCGCGAAGAGAGGGAAGAAGAAGGGAGCGAAAGAAGAGCGACGATCGTTAGCGCTGCTTAATCGCATTAATTTGATTTCCGACAAACACTCAAGTGTTGCTGAGTGCGACAACAACAGCAACAGCAACGAGAGTACGTCATAGGCCACAGCGAATAACAGGAGACAGAGAGACGCACACAAACGCACACACACATACACAGAGCATGAGCCACACGAAAAAAAGCGCTTATCAAGCGCTCTAGAAAGCTCGCAAGAGGCTGTTGCATTTGTATTGGTGTCCATATTATCGCCCTCGTCGCGTCGATGAAAACAAGTAGCGCTGTCCAAAACACAGTCAGGCAGGCCCCAACCGCCAGGCCCAGCAAAGCGAGCTCACTAACTTACACACACACACATATGCACATGCACACACCAACACAAATACATATAAAACAGAGTATTGTCGAGACTCAACAAGCCAAACTCGTTTGCAGCCAGGCCGGGGGCAGGCAGGCAACAACAAAACGAGCAAAATTATTAAAATTTTTAGCTTGATTCATGCTCACACACACACACACACACTTATACTGGCACTCATGCACACTGAAAGAAACGCACACACATGCCCACACTCTCACATAAATATAAACAAATGCAAACAACAACAAAACCTACGACGACGACGACGATGATGGCGGGTTTCCTCGTTTCTTGTGAATTGACTCAATATAATACACAAAAGCAACGCAAAGCAAAGCGCAGGCAGCGTCAGCGTTCGGCCACAGCGACGCCAGCGGCAGCGGCGGCGACAGTGTTGTCAAGTTGTTTGGATTAGTCATGTTGCTTGTGTACATGCAGGCATATGTATGTACGTCTGTATATACTTAATACATATGTACATATGGTGTGTACAGTGGTCTCTGAGTAAGAGTATTATAGTATTGAAAACAGGCTACAT
This sequence comes from Drosophila niveifrons, assembly GCA_035046325.1. Lineage (NCBI taxonomy): Eukaryota > Metazoa > Arthropoda > Insecta > Diptera > Drosophilidae > Drosophila > Drosophila niveifrons. The sequence continues at coordinate 1,225,988 of JAWNOC010000025.1, forward strand.
ACCTCGCCACATGGCTGCTCGTGCTCCACTCGAGAGTGCGCAGCGAGTTGGGTGGGGGGCGAGTATCTTCGTTCGTGTGTAGACAGCTGCGGCAACTCTAGCGATTTGGCGCTCTCACACGATCGCAGTGCGCTGCTCATACACACGTACATGCCTATACACGTACAAACATATGTACATATGTATGTTTGAATGGCGAGCAAGCGTATGTTGGTGTGTGTAGCAATTATTATTTTATTATCACTTTTTTTTCACTGCTACGTTTTGTGCTGTGTTTCTACGTTTTAAATGCTTTTGTTGTTATCGTTTCGTAGTCGCGTCGCGTTGTTGCTGTAGCTGCTGCTGGTGCTCCCCAGACCTTCCTTAGTCAGCAAAAATTCGCATGTGTATTTATTGGTTGGGGGCCTGCACATGTGTGCGTGCGCGTGTTTATGGCGTGGCGCACACGTACATACATACATTAATATGTATGTGCATTTGCTTGGATGTGTGTTTGTGTGTGTACGTAATCAACAATAGCGCTGCTATGGGCTGGCGACAGTCTTCGTTTTGTGCTCCCCCACTTCACGTCACCTGTTGTTGTCGTTGTTGTTGTTGGGGAGCTACGTTTTTGCTTGATTTGATCATTTCTCAGCAGCAGCAACGGCAGCGTCAGCCGACCCTGTGCTTACTTTTGATTGACAATTGCAACAGTATGCGAGAGTGCGAATACTGCGACTGTTGTTGAAGCTGCTGCTGCGGTATGCGACGTTGACGTTTTGCTGTCTTCTCTCTCTTTATCTCTCTCCTCTTCCTCTGCTTTTCCCTGACGCGCTCAATTATTTGATTATTGTACGATTTTTTGCTCATTTCTGCTCGTGTCGCTGCTGCTGCTGCGCTGTTTGCTACCGCTGCCTGTCTTTGGGCTTTGAGTATTGTATTTGTGTATGCGTACGTGTGTGTGTGCTTGTGCTTTTGTTTTCGCGCTGCTCTTTCGCCAGTTAGTCGCGTCGCGTCGCTTCTTCGTTTTCTTTTGCACACTCTCGAACTCACACACACTGATTTGTCTGGTTTTCGTTGTTGTTATTATTTCTTGCTGTTGCCGCTGCCGCTGCCGCCGCTGCTGTTGCTTTTGCCACTTGGGCACTGGTCTTTGAATGAATTTTTCAGCTTGCCTCGTCTAGTTGTCTTTAACTGCTTCATGCTCGCTGGTCGCTCGTCGTCGTTGTCGTCGCTCGTATTGTTTGTTTGGTTGCCCTGTTGTGTCGATGGACACACTTTTTATTCGTCGTAGTCATAGTCGCCGTCATCTGTCGTATTATTATTGTCGTCATATTTTTTTGCTTCGGTCGTTTTCATTCTCGAATTGTTGTGGCTGTGAACAGAGCAACCAAAGAAGCGGTTCGGTCTATCGATAACCGTTACTATCGATTCCAGTTACCCATTGATATTCATAGTGAGCGCCAATTATAAAAACTGAGTCACAGGTACGAAGTGATTTTTGCATATTATTGCATACGATTCAAATTCAATGCAACTGAGTGTATAAAGTGATTGTGTTTGTAAATGTACGTGAGTGAGTGAGTGTTTATATTTTGCCATTTCCTTGCCCATTATTTTGATCGTCGTCGCTGTTGCTTCTTCTTCCATTGGAATTCCGCATTTCCGCGAATTGTTGCCGCCTTTGCTTCATCGTCTTCACTCTCTTTACTTTGAATGCGGACGGAATATTGTTATTTGAAAATGGTTGAGTGAATAATACATTGACGCTAATAAATTAACAATTGTTAAATGGTTGCGAGCGGCATCAAGTCAAGTCAAGTCAAGCTTAAACCAGCTGCAAATAATGACGTACATAAAAAAACAACAACAACAACAATAAAACAAGCCAGACACTGGCGCCGTTTTGTGCCCACCTTGTGCTTATTATACAAAACACACATACGGCATTGTGGGTGGTGTATTCACGTAATGAGTGCTTGTGTGAGTGCGAGGGAGTGAGTGAGTGGGGCACGCTCTAGGTGAGTGAGAGGAACGTCAATCAGGCGTGCACAGGGCTGAACTGAGTTGAGGAGATGCATTCCATGAAATGTTATCGTGTGACGTAGACACGAGGCTGCTCAATTTCAAATCAGCCCATCATCATCACTGAGTGTGACAAGAAACGCAATTGTTCCGTATACACTCACACACATGAAAGATTGTAAGCTCTTTATTTGCAAATTGTACTTTGCGCAGAGCGAGTGAGAAAGATGGAGAGAGCGAGAATGAAGGGAAGCAGCAAACGTAAGAGAGAACAATGAGAAATTGCACATGCAAGTGCAATTCTGAAATACGTAAATACACACATACTGTGTAATTATTATATTTACTCGCTATATGCGTACTATGCCAGCGAGTTTATAGTACACATTACAACAGTGCCGATGCACATGTGTGTGCGTGTGTGTGAGCAGCTTAAACTTTGAAGCTGAATTCCTAATAATAAAAAGCGACAGAACTTATCGTTAAACAAAGTCAAAGTCGTGATAATAAAGCCATTTAAATATTTGCTTTTATTTTCATGCATATTTATTTATATTTTCTGTTCTGTTCTGTTCTACTATAGTACTATATACATATGTCTTGTCTCTATGTTGTCTTGTCGTTGTTTTTTGTGTGTTATTTCTTTCTCTCTTCGCTGTTATCGCTTCAACCGTGCGCGATTAGTTTATTAATAACATACACTATGAAAAAAGCTCCTTGACATATGAGAATTAAACTGGCTTGTTTGTTTTAAGCAATTAATTTCTGATAACAGATCTATAAGCATATCATTTGAATGCGACACTCTCTGACAGGCGAAATGCTGATGACATAAGCTCGTTTAGTGCGAGTGTCGCGATACTTTATGGCATAACTGTAGCACGATGAACCAGAACAAGCTTCAAATGTGACACATATACAAAGTTCGGTTCTGTCTGTATGTGTGTGTGTGTGTGTGTTTGTGTGTGTACACAACCTGCACATGTTGCTGCCAGTTTTAGTCTGAATCCGAGGGTCTCATGTGCTTCTCATGCTTCTCGCTCTCTCAGCTGTTGGAAATTCCTGTTGGCGCCTGCTAAATTGACCCATTGACACGAATCGCACTACGTCTATTTATAATGCAATTGCTTAGATTGCTCTCTCTCTCTTTCTCTTACTCTCTACTTCCTTCTCTTTCACTCTGTTATGTAATTGATGTTTATGCCGATGCTTAATCGACTTTATACGTTGAGGAAGCTAGCTGGCTTAATCTCCGGCATATGACACTTGAAAATTGTTTAATGACTGTCGACACAGCTGACGTCAAAGCAGGTGCACTAAAGTGCGACAGAGATGGAACGAGTAGTGAACGAGTGATGATAGCTCAGTTTACAATTGCCCAGTTATCGGGTAAAGCTCTATTTCGTCGTCTGATTGTGTGAGTAATACACAAAACGAACTCACGACTCACGCAGGTAGACTCCCAACGAGTTGAGTTCCACAAATAACTGATAACAACCAGCTCTCGACATTATCAATGGAATTTTTGGGCAACTTTTTTTTTTTTTTTAGCGATTTTAGCTTATTGTTGTTTTCTTTTTTATTTGTTGTATTATTTATTTTGCCATCGCACGTTATTTAAAGCTTTATAAATTGCTGATAAAGACATAAGTAAACACTGGCTTATAGACGAATACGAGCGAGTGTTTGTCTAACGACGCATGCTAAACAGTTATAGTATATATCAAAAATTTATATACGTTCGTATACAGTCAGTGGCAAAAGTCAATTAACGCGCGACTCGCGTCGCATTCAGTTGAGTTAAGTTTTATTTTCTCAGCTTGTCGTTGCATGTGCTTTGGAGGCTCTTTCACTGGGATTTACTAATCATTCTCACACACAGTATATAGTGTGTGTATATATAGTATATTCTCTAGTATATATATGGGGTATTTGCTGCTGATAAGGCAGCTCAGCAATAAGAGTAATCAGTGTACTCTACTTAGTCGCTTGCTTTACTTTTATTTCATTGAGTCTATTAAGTTTGTCACGCTACAAAAGAAAAAAAAAATACACTAAAGGGTCTCACACAGTCGAATGTTATTGATTGTTTTTTTTATCGGTTCAGGATAAGTTTCGTTTTCAGTCAATACGGTAAATCAGTATGCTTTACTTAGTCGCTAAGTTGTTCATGCTACAAAAACAATAAAATACTAAAGGGTCTCGCAGAGTCAAATGTTATTCGTTGTTTTCTAGGAAGGTTAATCAGTGTGTTTTACTTAGTCGCTTGCCTAACTTTTATTCCATTGAGTCTATTAAGTTTGTCATGCTACAAAAGCAAAAAAAAAAAAAAATAGAAAACACTAAAGGGTCTCACGCAGTCGAATGTTATTAATTGTTTTCTTCGGTTAAGGATTAATTTTGATTTCAATTTTGTAAGGTTAATCAGGTTAATTAAGGTTTACTTTTATTCTATTGAGACTATTAAGTTTTCCATGCTACAAAAAATACTAAAGGGTCTCGCACAGTCGAATGTTATTGATTGTTTTCTTCGGCTTAGGATGAGTTTCGTTTTCAGTTTTAGGGTTTATGGGCAACAGGTGAGCGTTCAATGCGCTTGCGAAATAGAAAGTTGATGGAAAAAAAAAAGTGTTTGGTTTGCGCTTTGTATTTATGGGCATATTATACAAATATTTGCAACAAACATTTCGCCTGATGCAGGAATTTCCCAACCTGTTTGTATTTTTATGATACATTTCATATTTATATGTGTTTATATTTTGAGCAATTAGCATGTGCCGTGGTCGTCGTCGTCGTCGTCGTTGGCATTATCAGCGTGTGCTCTGATAAGATTGACTGAGCCCAATTAGCTGCGATAGTTGGTCGCGTTGTGATGAAATGGCCAAAGCTAGAGCCAAAGGCAGAGGCAAAGCTAATGCCATTGCTAACAACAGCTGGCAAGAAGCACTTGAATTATTCAGGGGGCGATAGACTGGGCAAAATCCCAATTTGAAATGCAAATAAAATATTAATGGAGACAAAGTTGCGGGCAACACACAAAGCTTGATTATTTATTAAGCATGGAAAGTACCAAGTAAAAGTGCTTAAAGTGCGACAATTGGAGTCGAGAATATTTTCGAACGAAATTCTCATTTATATAGACATTTAATTAATAGTTTATTTCTTTTTGATATTGCAGATGAGAGCGTGGCAAACACATCGCAGGCGAGCAAATTTGATGATACTATGGAAAATGCAACAACCAAGCATTATAAAACGACAACAGCAAACAGTAAACAATACAAGAGCAACAATAAAGTGAGCAGCACACGACGTGCCACAGCAACAGCAGCAGCCGCCACAGCAGCAGCAGCAACAGCAGCGGCAACAACCACAACAACAACTAAGAAGCAAACATATCGCAACAGTAGCAACAGCAGCGAAATTGCAGCCAAAACAAACAGTAACAAGGTCAACAATAAAACAGCAACAATCACAGCAGCAGCAGCAGCAGCAACAGTCGCAACAATTGCTGCAACAACAGCAGCAGCGACAACAACAGCAACCAGTACAAGCACACGAGATAAACTCAACGAGTTGTCAGCTCAAGTTGCCGACAGCAACAGCAACAATAACAGCAGCAACCACAACAACAATAATAACAGCAACAACAACAACAACAACAACCACCACAGTGATAATAGTATTAGTGAGAATAATTATGAATTTAAGGGTAGAGATAAAGCGAACCTAAGTGATAGCAAAATGACGCTACAACATGTGGCAAGCAGCGCAGCAGCAGCTGTGGACACGACCACAAATCATGTGGTTGCCGGCAACGGTGCAACAATGGCAACCGGCGTTGCCAGCAGCGATGAGGCAACCACAGCGGCAACAATTGCCGATTGGACGAACACAACCAATTTGCGTTATCTGCACAAGAAGTTCAAACGCTTGGCCAGCACCACCGAGGCAGAGGCTGTCGATGCGGTGCGCACCACATCGTTGTCCTCGAACAGTTCACTATCGCCACCACCACCACCGCAGCCGCCAGCAGCAGCAGCAGCAGCAACCATAGCAACAACTGCAACTGCGGCGCCAACAGTGTCAGTGCCATTGCTCAATGGGCATGAATTCAGTGCCAGCCATGAGGAGAGCAACAACAACAACCACAACAACAACAACAGTAGTAAGCATGTTGCTGCTGCGCCAAGAACGCGCACACCTCTCAGCAACAGCAATAGCAACAATAGCCACAACAATAGCAACAGCAACTATGCCAGCAATGCAACATTGTCGCCAGCAACATTCGCACAGCATCAGCAATCGACACAGCCAACATTACCAACAACAGCAGCAGCAGCAGCAGCAACCACAACAGCCACAGCTGTTGCTACAGTCGTACAGCAACAGCAAGCTATAGCAACAGCTACGAGCAATTCACCTGCCGAGAAACCAGGACGCTACGTTTGTCCATATTGCAACATGAGCTGTGCCAAGCCGTCGGTGTTGCAGAAGCACATTCGTGCCCACACCAACGAGCGTCCATATCCCTGCGACACCTGCGGCATTGCCTTCAAGACCAAGAGCAATCTCTACAAGCATTGTCGCTCCCGCTCCCATGCGGCACGCATGCGCGGCTTCGATGTGCCTGCCAACGAGGCCGATGGTCTTTCGGATCAGGATGGCGATGGCGAACTGAGCAACAGCAGCTCCGAACTCTTAAGTGTCGAAATTGTAAGTATAGAATCGAAAATTTGCCAGAAGAGTTATCAAAAATGCAGTTTAGTAAAAAAAAGTCAAATAATTCTTAGTTCCTAATTGCTTTAGTTGACCATCTGGTATAAAGTGTGCCCAGTTATTAGTATATTTTGATATAGTAGTATATAGATAAACCATTTATTAGATATGTATATCCATACCTAAACATACATATACAATAAATGGTTTATCTATATACTAGTATATCTAGATATATTTTAACGATAATACCGCCTTCCGAATTGTCAATACTTCAGTCATTTTGCAGAATTAGCTTTTGAAATTTTTAGTGTTGTTGCCTTTGGCAATTGTTGTCATAATTTGATAGAATAGTCAACAAATTTACGCTGATTTTATTGTCTGCTTAATTAACAGTATTTCTTTCTGTAATTAATTGATTTTCGCTAATACTAGTTAAACATTTATGACAGAAAATGCATTAAGCAGACAAACTGAATTTAAATATACCTATTATATATATAGTGTGACTAGTATATTTTTATTGTAGTATATATCCATATATGTCATATTTAGCATTTGGTTTATTTTAAAATTATTAATGTTGTGAAATATAGATATACCATACATAACATTCGGTATATTTAGGAATCGTTTCGGTATATTTAAACGGTAATACCGCTTAATTGATTTGGTTGACAATATGGTGTATAGTGAATCTAGTATGTTATATTAGATTATTTTGAATACTGATATACCATATATAATATTTGGTTTATTTAGGTATTACTTCGGTGTATTTAAACGGTAATATCACTTAATTGATTTGGTTGACAATCTGGTATATAGTGTAGTGGTATATAGTATAGTCTGGTATTTGTATATTCTGAATCTAGTAATATATTTTTGTTATACCATATATAACTTTTGGTATTTTTAGTTATTGCTATACTTTAACAATAATAGCTAATATAATTAGCTTTTGACATTTTTAGTGTTACCTTGCTAATTGTTAGTTGCTAGTTAAACATTTATGAATCAAACTGACTTTTAAATATTTATAAACATACGTATTTCCTTTTTTTTACAGCTGAGCCGCGCAGAGTCGCCCTACGATGAGCCGATGGCCTCGCCAACGCCATCGCCCTCAACGCTGTCGGCGGCAAAGAGCGCATACTTGCAACAGCCGCCGTTGCCGCAGCACATGCAACAGTTGCCGCTAGGCTCCCCCGCAGCTGGCACGTTGCCACCGCCAACAGCGGATACGTTGCACTCGGCGACGGCGCAGCATCGTCAGTCGATCGATTACAAGCCATACAAGCCCAAGTTTCACAATGCAGCGCTTTATGCGCCTGGCAGCAGCAGCAAGGAGCAGCAAGTGCAACTGCAAGTGCTGCAGCAGCAACATCAGCAACACCAGCAGCAGCAGCAACAGATACTGCAACAGCAGCAGCAGCAACAAAAGTTATTGTCGCAGCAGCAACAACAGCAGTTGCAGCAGCAGCAGCAGCAGCCAACGTTGACGCATCCAACGCTGTCGCCGAGCACACAGCTTAAGCTGAACAATCACATCAATTCGCATCAGATGCAACTGCAGCTGCAGCATCAGCAGCAGCAGCAACAACAACAGCAGCAGCAGCAGCAACATCTGCACACACAGCAATCATTGCTGCTGGCAGCCGCCGCCAACCCGGCGGCATTAAGTGCATTGCCGCCACCGCCAGCGATGCCCACAAGTGTTTACTTCTTGGGGCAGCCACAATATTTCAATCCAGCCACGGCAGCAATGCATCAACAGGCGTTTGCCTTTCACCAAATGCAGTTCCAGCAGCACTTGCAGTTGCAACAGCAGCAGCAACAACAGCAACAACAACAACATTCGCCGCTGTTGAAGGCGCCTACGCATGCAGCCGCCACCGCAGCCACAACCGCAGCCCATGCAACAGCCACAAATGCCACAGCCACAGCAGGTGAGTGTGTCTTTACTATTTCCATATACATCAACTTTGCTACAGCAACTTTGTTTCTAAATCTTTCAGCTGATGCGTTCAACCAGTCAACAGACGCCTGCAGCAGCAGCAGCAGCGTCTTTGGCTGCACCTGCCACGCCCACACCTGCAGCCAATCTGAGCACTTTTGCCAGCGCCAGCGGCGGCATGCAAGTGGTAAGAATTTGTTGTACATACATACAAAGTTAACCATTTAATAATCGATTCCTTGACAGAATGTGGAAAAGGTGCAGGAGCACATCTCGAAATTGATCTCACAGAACGAGGCTATAGTGGAGAACAAGGAGATTCTGCTGCAGAAGAAGTATCCCAAGCAGCTGAATCGTTCGCGCAGCTTCAACAATGCCAACAACAGCAATGCCAGCAGTAGCAGCAGCAGCAGCCAGCAGCAACATTATCAACAGCAACAGCAGTAGTAACAACAGCAACAATCAAGCGCAGTTGGGCGAGACGAAAGTGAATCTCGCACAGGCCATAGTGCAAAAGCAGCAGCAACAGCAGCTGCAACAACAACAACAACAACAGCAGCAGCAACAGTTGCTACAGCAGCAGCAATACCAGCTGTACATGCAGCAGCAGCAGCAACAACAGCAGCAACACATGGAACCTGTGAATGGTTTGCTGAAGCGCAGCAGCTCCCTCACACCCTATGCGCTAAAGGCCACGCCCACAGTACCAGCGACGGCCAACAAGCTGCAGCAACAGTTGCCGCCGCCACCGTCGCCATTGCCGCTGCAAACGCTGCAATATCGCCAGGATCCAGCGACGCCGGTGCCCAAATTGGAGCAACAGCCGCAGCAGGCGACGCCGAATCATGTGCAGCCACTGAATCTATCCGCCAAACCCAAACCTGTGGCGCCACCAAAGCAACCAGCGGCAACAGCAGCAGCAGCAGCAGCAACTGTTGCAGCCCCCACCGCAGTGCCAAGTGTGGCGCCACCAACTGCAGCAAAGAGCACCGCCAACGCTATGCAACAGCCAAACAATTCAATTATCAAGAATCTGCTGCTGAATGCACGCGGTTTGGCTGTGCCAATTGGCGAGGGCGACGATGCCGTCTACTCGTGTCCCATTTGTGCCAACGAATTTCGCAGTGCCGACGAACTGAAGCTGCACAACAGCACCTACTGCCAGGATGCGAGCAGCAGTGCACCCATGAGTCCCGCCTCATCGCCCAGCTGCAAATACTTTCGCTCCAATTCCATATCGTTTAGTTTGCCCGAACTCAAATCGCACATGGCCAACTCGAAGAATCCGCTCTCGCTGGCGAAGCTCGCTTGGTCGCAGCTCAAGACGAAGCCCAGCAGTTTGGTGTTGAGTCGCTTGAGTGCAGCTCAATCGCCGGCACGCACCTCCACAGTCACCGCCAGCAGTAGCAGTAGCAACCATAACAACAACAACAGCAACCACAACAACAGCAACAGCAACAGCAATGTGCCACCTACTATCGATGCCAGCAGCGTTGCTTTGCGCTTTGTGGACGCGCCGTTGCCATCGCCTGGTCCGCTGCTGGGCAAGACGCCGCTGGTGGACTATGCAGCGCCGCGCAAGACGCAGGACACACAGGTGGTCATCACCAAAATGCACGAGGATCGTGTGGAGAACATTATTGTGGAGACACCGGCCAAGCGCGCCAAGCTGCAAGCAGGCAATGACTCGGCCTTTGCGCTGCCTACAACTGCGCAGCTGCAACTGTTTGGCGGCAACCACGAATTACAGTCGAGCAGCAGCAGCAGTGGCAGCGGCAGCAGTGGCAACTACAGCGCCAAGGAGGAGCGTCTGCGTCGCTTCACCTCCTCTGGCGGCACCATGATACCGATCTCCGAGTGCCCGGAGCTCAACAACAGCCCGAAGATGATACGCACACCGTTGCTCTCCGGCGGCAGCTTCCAGGAGATGTCGCCACGTCCGATGGCCGATGCCAAGGAACGCAAACTGTCGACACCCAGCAACGGGTTTCTGCTCAACACCGGCGGCGCTGGAGCAGCTTCGACGGCACCGCAACACTTTCAATTTCCGCCCATCAATTCAATCACCGCCTTCAATCCCTTGACATTGCCGCCCATGAGCAGCAGCAGCAACAACAGTGGCAGCATCAATCCGGTGGAGTCCAACAAGACTATACCCTATGTGCCTGGCATTCCAGGACCCGGCAGCCTGTCCCTGTTGCCACCGCCACCACAACAGTTGCAACTGCCCAGCACTGGACGTGGTCGCAGTCCTAATCGCAAGCAGCCGAGTCCGAATCTGCTGCCGGATGCGCCGCTAAAGGCGTTGTCACCGTTTGGTGGCGTTCAGAATCTGCCCAGCGAGTTCAGTCGCCAGCCACCGACGCCAGCGCAACGCAATGCGCTGCAGTGGAACAGCAACAAGGCAGCAGCAGCAACGGCTCCAACAAAGCAACCTTTCAATTTTCTGCGCATGGCGGACAATGTAAAGTCAACGCCGGAGCAAGCTGTCAACGCTGTGCCGGAGGTGCGACACTTTAACTTTGACAATGTGCACAAAACACAGCACACAACAGCAGGAGGCGCTGGCGCCGCTGCACGTGGACACGCCCGAGGAGTCAAGCAACAACAACAACAACACCTCGACTAGCACTGGGGCCAAATCAAAATTTCTGCGTCCCACAAGTTTGCCCCTGAAGCCGGGCACATTTACGCCAAAGCGTCATCATGGCATCACACCGACAGCGAATACGCTGCCACTGATCTCACCGGAAACACCGCGTCCCTCGAAGTCGTGTGTGCAGCTCTATCTCAATGGCCATGCCTACACGTATCTGGGTCTCAAGTGCAGCACCAAAATGTTCTACTGCACCGTCAACTGTCCGCAGCCCTCGTATGTCGCCGGCATGCACAAGTTGTCCATGTACAGCGTGTGGCAGGTGTGCGAGGAGAATCAAACGCATCCGTTGGGCTTCAAGCCCAAGCAGGTGATGGCGTTGTATGATTCGCGACAGAAGCTCCTCGGTAGCAGCTGCTCCATGGCCATGGCCGGAGCTGGCAAGATGCTCTATTCGGTTGTCAGTTCCCAGCAGACGGTCAGCACTTGCTCCACCACCGCAAATGGACAGAGCAAGTTCTATCAGCATCAGCTGAAGCAGGCGGCGCCAGCGATTGCCACGTTGAGCGAGGCGAATGTCGCTGCCAAGGCGAGCGAAGAGGCGGCTGCCAAGAAACTGGAGACGGGACAATTGCTCGTCGGTGGCTACGAGTCGCATGAGGATTACACCTACATTCGGGGACGTGGTCGCGGTCGTTACGTGTGCTCCGAGTGCGGCATTCGCTGCAAGAAGCCATCGATGCTCAAGAAGCACATTCGCACGCACACCGATGTCCGTCCCTTCACCTGCAGCCACTGCAACTTCAGGTAAGCAACAGACCTCTTGAATTATTTAGTTTGTGATGCCTGACAGAAGGGAAGTGAATATAAAGGTACAGGGTTAAAGGGTTAGGAGGCTGAAATTTCTGAAGATCACAATCTTACTTCCATTCCTAATTCAAACGTTTTTTTCTTTATTAAAATCACATTTACTTTTTGACAGAAGAAAATATGAAGGTACAGCTTAAAGGGTTAAACGGCTGAAATTTATTGATTACATATGTTAATACCTATCTTCCATGCCTAAGGAAGTCAAATGTTTAATTTCTTTGCTAAAATCATATTTTCCTTTCTGATAGAAAGAAATATGAAGGTACAGCTAAAAGGGTTAGGAGGCGCAAATGTATATATATAGTTCACAAATGTTAATACATTACTTCCATTACTCAATTCCTAAAGGAGTCTTTTTCTTTTCTGACTGAGCGATATGGAGCGATACAGCTGAAATGGTACGAGCTAGGAGGTTTAAATTATATAAACCATGTATGAAAGTTCTTAACCATTATTAGTGTTGGACCCCAAAATAGCTTTCACTCAAATATTTTTCATTGCTAAAATCAAATTTTCATTTCTGACAGCGATGAGGTGGGGTACAGCTAAAGTGGTAAGAGTTAAGAGGCTGACATTTTATAAACCATATATATATGTTAGTTTCTAATGTAGATTTCAAATACTTCTAACTAAAGTAACATTCCTTACCGACTGATTAGACAAGAAGAAAATATTAAGGTACGGCTTAAAGGGCTAGAAGGCTGACATTTATTAGGTTGCATATGTTAATGACTTACTTCCATTCCTAAGGAGTCACATTTTCATTTCTGACTGAGCATATGTGTTTAATCCTAACGTAGGTTTCAAAGGTTTCTTACTATAGTATCATTCATAACTAATTGATGGAGACACAGCTTGGTAGAAGCCAGGAGGTTGAAGATTGAATAGTGCATAAATTATAATTCCTAGCGTTGATCCCTAAGACAAAGTTTACTCAAATATTTAACTTCGTTGCTAAAATTACTATTTTATAATTGAGTTAGTGAGTTAACGATATATGAAGGCAGGTGGTACGACTTTGGAGGCTGAAGTTTATATAGAAGGAAGGAAGCATAAGGAATTTAAAATTATTGAATTTTCTAAGATTAGAAACACGAGATAGAATAATTGCTTAGCCTGTAAAATAAGACTAAGAGGATGCTTATAAGTTTTTCACAATATTAAAACTTAAAATGGTTGTGTTAATATTTCTTTATTCCTCCAACAGCTTTAAGACGAAAGGCAATCTCACCAAGCACATGCAGTCAAAGACGCACTTCAAGAAGTGCATTGAGCTGGGCATTAATCCGGGTCCGATGCCCGCCGATGGTGAATTCCTCGATGTCGATGTGGAATTCGATCAGCAATCTTCGACATCAGCGGGCGGACGCACTTCCTCCATGGCCGGCGAATCGGACTCCGATGACTACAGCGACAACGAGTCCGAGAGCAGCGGTAAGTGGAAATGTTTACAACTTTTTACTAGATTAAATACTAAACACTTTTGTTGACTTTCACAGACACAGACGAATCAAAGTCGCGGCAGAAGGAGCATGAGGCAGCGCGTGGTCTGCTCTCCTTGTCCATGACACCGCCCATACCGCAAAGTGTTTCTCCCTATCCGGCACAGCTGCAGGACACGCCGGTGCCAGCCGCCAGTCCGGCCAATAGCATTGGTTCCTCGGCGGGCAGCAGCAGCGCCGCTGGAAGCTCGCAACCGAAGCGTTTGGTCTGCTCGTTTACGTCACCAAAGCCGCCGTTTGACTATCAGAAGCAAGAACAGTATTACTCCAATCCGGAGGAGTCGAAACCCAAGCGTGGCGTGCCCAGTGACGAGAGCAGTGCACCCATGGACCTGACCAAGCCACGTTCCGCGGCCACACCAATTGCTACTCCAGTCGTGGTGCCGGTTGCCTCGCCCTTGGAACAAGTGCCGCCCAAGTCGCAGGCACAGCAGATGCGTGACGTGATCTTTGGGGCGGGCAATAATGAGTGCGGCTTTATGAAGACGCTGATCTCGGTGTCGGACAAGGTGCGCATCTCAGCCGAAATGGAGGAGCAAGCGAAACGCGAAACCGAAGGCAGCGGCGGCGGCGATGATGTGCTGCTGCAGACCTACATCAAGGAGCAGGCGCTGCAGTATGCCAAGATGAAGCAGAGTCAGTTCAGTCGCAGTTATCTGGCCACAAGTAGCACAAGCAGCAGCAGCATCACAACAACAGCAGCAGCAGCAGCAACACAACAATGGTGAGCAGCAGCAGCAGTAGTCAGCCAAAGCCAGCGTTGATTATCACCGAGCTGCCTAGCATTGAGGTGCATGAGGTGAAGACACCTGAAACGGAGACGCCACCTATAATGCCACTCAAGGCTGCCGCTGGCAACGAGGAGGACGAAGCTGAGACGCCAGCGGAACAAGAGCAAAAGCCAGTTGTGGTGAGCAGCGCTGCAATTGTCTCGCAGCCAGAAACGCAGCCACATGCAGCACACAATGCCAATCTGCCGGCTGCAGTGCAGCAGCCGGATGCCAACGACTTTAGCGGCGTGCTCAGTGGCAGCAACAGCAACAATGCAGCAACAGCAACATCTACGCCAGCGGCACGCACTGTTATCGTAGGCGAAGATGGCTTCAAAACAACAACAACAACAGCAACTACGACAAGCAACAGCGCAGCTAGCGAGCTGCCCACAGCTGCCTCAGCCTCTGCCTCTGCCTCGGCTGCTGTCTCTGTGGCCTCGGGCAGCTTTGCGGGTCGCGTTGGTCCACCGCCGCCGCCGCCAATGGCGAGCGATGTCCGGCCCACGTGCAGCATTTGCAACAAGCAGTTCCAGCGACAGCATCAACTGACGCTCCACATGAACATCCATTACATGGAGCGCAAGTTCAAGTGCGAACCGTGCAGCATCTCGTTTCGCACCCAGGGCCATCTGCAGAAGCACGAACGCTCCGAGGCGCACAAGAACAAGGTGATGATGACATCGACATTCGGTGTACCGACCACCTCGAATCCGCGTCCCTTTGAGTGCACCGATTGCAAGATCGCCTTTCGCATTCACGGCCATCTGGCCAAGCATTTGCGCTCCAAGACGCATGTCCAGAAGCTGGAGTGTCTGCAGAAGTTGCCATTTGGCACGTATGCGGAGATTGAACGCGCCGGCATCAGTTTAACGGAGATCGATACCAGCGACTGTGATAATTCGCTGATATCGCTCAAGTTGCTGGCACAGAAGCTGCTCGAAAAGGATCCCAACAAGCTGAGCAGCTACACCACGCCATCGGGCATGCTCCAGCTGGGCTCCTCCGATGCTCCGGCTGCGGGTCAAGACAGCGCCTCCGAGGATGGCTTCAGTGCAGCGAATAGCGCCGCGGCATCGGCGATTGCATCGCTGGATAACGATAGTGCTGGGAATACGCCGCAGCGGGCCAGCTCAATGAGTGAGGATGAGACGCTGGCGGTGAATGGACTGACGACGCACAGTTTGAAGCGTCGATTGCCTGGCAGCAGTTTCAGCAGCAATGGCGACGAGAGCGATAATCCGCTCGAAGGTGCCGAGAAACGGGCGCGCAGCAACACCAACGAACTCAATGTGCCATCGGCAGCAGCGGCGGCAGCAGCAGCAGCCAGTAACTGACAGTACATGTATATGCTGCAGCCCACCTGAGTGTGGCAAGGCGGCTGCTCATCCTATTCATCCTATTGGACGCAGCAGCAGCAGCCACAGCTGAAGGAGCAGCAACAGCAGCTGAAAGAGCCAAGGGCAACAGCAGCTGGTAATGACCAAAACATCAACGAGCGCATATCAAATGTCTAAGCATATCGCATTTGGGCACACACAACACTACACACACACACACACACACACACAGAAGATGATAAAGTGTAATTCCTGGAACTGAAATTCCCGCTCATGAAATTGATTAAGCTGTGCAGACATTTCCAAAACACTTTGTGTATGTGCGTGTGTGTGTGTGTAGACAAGTCAAGCATATGTACGATCTACATATATAAATCTATATATATATATACATCTATATGTAAAGCAACTACAATTTGCAACCTAAGTATTTAGTTTAGTTATTGTCAAGTCTCAGCTACGAAAAGTTGTTCAACTCTAATTTTAGTACACCCTATATATATATACCCTATATATACACACAAAACTGTACAGCAGGTACCATGTACGCTAGCTCTAGGCTTAAGCACTATATACAAGCACACACACAACAACAACAACAACAACAAGTATATAGTAACTAATATTGTAGTATATAGCATAATATAGAGATATTTAATTTCTTCTTTTTTGAAACTCCTGAAGTGCTGTGAGTCGTGTTTGAGTCGTGTGTGTTAACAATTAGTTTTTAATTAAGGCCTAGCCCACCAGTTTCCTCCCCCTCCTCCTCCCCACTCCCCTCTTTCCAAACGAAAAACCATCTTCCAAGTTCTTCCCAATAATTTGAAGTTTGTTATCCGTAAAATCAAACAAAACAAAACACTGGAGTTTATGTTTTATAATTGCTTTTAATGTTTAATTCATTTAGCGAATGGAAAACAAAAAACAACAACAACAACAACGAGACCACGAGACTCTTTTTCAATTGTTTGTTTGAATTAATTATACTATTTAATTAGCGAAAGCAACTTGAAAATCAAATAAAACTTAAACAAAAAACAAAAAAAAAGTATTATTACCTTATAAACTAATAACATAGAATTAGAAAGCATTATGTTGTCATATATACATTAAGTTTTGTAGGCTAGCTAAACAATACAACAAACCACACCCACACACATAAAGTTTATAGAAATTAATGAAAATTATTGTACAAACTGGCTACAAGTATAGCAAAAGTATATATATTTATATATAATATATAATCTATATATATATATATTGAATGTATATGTATGTTAAACAAACAAACAACACAACAACAACAACAACAAAATGAAGTGATTTATTACATTATTGTAAAATATATCAACAACTGAACATTAAAAACTTTACAAACAACCACAAAGAAAATGACACAAAAAATAAAAAAAATCAATGTGAAAAATTAATTTGAAATCGTTTTTTCTTTTATAAATAAGACTATTTTGAAATTTTCAGCCTCATTGGATTGAGACTCATTTGAATCTTCGAAAAGAAGTTTTTTTGGAGCCTTTTTTATAGAGAAAAGAATATACATACATAACATTTATCTCACTTAACTGCCACTATTGCAGCTGAGAAGATTGGCCACTAAGCAAAAAAAGATGTAAGCGTGTTTTTTGCTAATTATTTTAATGTAGCCGATAATCAAATGAACAGTAGATAAGGTAGAGCGGCTGCTAAGCAAGAAATACCAAAGAATTTATGGGAATTGATTCAGTACCAAACTTCAAAACTATAGTAAAATTATCAGCTCTTTAACTGTTTCGAATAAAACCATAATTTATTTTCTTACATCATATTAAACTTTATTATAAGTATATTAACAACATGGTAACTGATTTTTTGTTGATAAATATCGGTACAAGGCATTTAATCACCGCTTGCTTATTTTCATTTCTCTCCTTTTTCTTATATTGTATACAAAAAATATATTTTTATGTTCATATTATGTTCGTAACATCACATACGCTCGACAATTCTTAAAAGCGCTTTTGGAAGTACATGTATTCCTGTTGAGAAAGAAAACAAACCAATAGTTAATAATACAAATAAAATGAAAAACAATAAATTATATATGCAGTTAACTGGTTTACTGGTATTTCTCTTTAATTTAAGAATATTTCTATACTTATTTAAATTTGTTTTTTTTTATGTATAAGCATTGAAAATTTTATTGAAGTGATAAAAAAGTATTTTCACGTGAATAATATACCAAGAGATGTAAGAATGCTACAATTGAGAGTGCTCGACTGTAAAATACCCAGTGCCCCATATTCATTTTAAAATATACCGAATTAATATGACGTAAAAATGATTAAAAATATACCGACTGTTATATTCGGTATATTTAAATATTATAAAATATACCAAATAGTGTCAAATATACCAGATTGTTAGTCAAAGCAAACAAGACCCGTAGTAGGTAGGCATTTTGAACTATACAAAAGTATTTCTTAAACTAACTCCTACAATTTTTGCAATTCTCAAGAAGCATAATTGTATTTACCGCCACATTGCAATCTTTGATATGAATTATTAATTTGCGGGTGCGGAAGTGGGCGTGGCAACAAATTTAAACACACTAAAAAGGGTTTTCGAAAAAGAATGATAGAATGAGAGCCAGTGTTTCATGAGAGCAGTGCTTCATACGGACAGACAGACGGATATGGCTGTATCCTTTAGCCTCTTTCATACATTTCCTGGAGGCACAAAGAAAAATTAACTGTATGGGTAATGGGTATACAATTTTTTGGTAAATAAATGAATACTTTAATTTGAACTTAAACTACAAAAAAAGAAAATTCCTTGCATATATCCAAATAAAAAATAACTTTTGACCTTACCAGTAGAAATGCGGCGCCAAGAATCAAAGCTCGCTCCTTAGCTGTTAACTTCACATCGCTAAAGTAAATATTGGTGGTATATTGGGATTTGCTGGCCAACCATTTGTGATCTATAGAAGCGCGAAGATCCCCGCCTGAATGAATCTAAAAGGTCAAAAGCAACCGCATTAGAAATGCAACAGTTCATCTGGGAATTCTCAGCTTACCTTGAAGAAGCTCTCTCTGGGCAGGCAAAAGCAACAAAAGCCCGAATTGGATGGCCCCTCGATGCAGAAGACGGGTTGATTATTTGCGCCATCCTCGATGTAAAATTCGGGCTGGGTGAATGTGGGTGACTGCACCACACGTCCCAGCACGTTGCCCGGCGGTATCCAAATCTCCAGACTTTTTGGCTGACAACAAAAGGCACCCATTGCCAGTTTCTTGCGGAATACCAAAGCCTCCTGATGCGTTTTGTCCAGCAGATGCATTTGAAACGGACGACCAGCGCCCCAAATCATGCGATTGCCTTCGGTGGAACTCTCGGAGGCGGCAAAGATGGCATCGCCAAGTGGCGAGCGGACGACATAGCGATTCTCCGAAGAGACGGCAGTGAGAGCTGCAATAATAGAAATTCATTTGTTTATTTGCTTTAACTGATAACAGCGATAAACAAACTCACAATCGTTCAACTCGAATGTTTGCTCGATGTGCACTGAAGGCAAATCGGCGAGACAATCGTAGCCGGCCAAGGGAATGAATGTGCGACTGCCAGCCACAGTGGAGATGGGCAAGGGGATGCGAAGAGACTCTGTAAAATTGATTAATAATTTCAATAATATCAACGTTTTAGTAGTAGTTACTTTACAATTACCTGTTGTGGCTGGACGAGGCTGTGATGTTATGCTGATCTGAGAGTCGTAAACTGCAAAAAATACCCGTAATTTTAGATTAGTAATCTTGCAGTTGGGGTTATTGTATCGATCACTTGGTCAATTCGAATCGACTCGCCTCAACTCGAATCGTAAACAAAGGCACTTCAAACCAACAACGCGACTGATAAGATACGGATAGTAGGGACAATTATTTGTACCTACGTCGCACTTGTTGCTCGGCTGGTTGCTTGGTGTGTGACACATACAACAACACAGAGCCAAATAATCCAAATAGTAGCATTTACAAACCACCTACATACACATCAATAGCTCATTTTATCGGCCATCAAAAAAGTAACGCGTTAGCTATTTCGCCATGATTCACGCGAGTGCTATTTCGTTATTTACCTCTGGGTTCTGTGGGATTCGGTGATTGGGCCACGCGTATTTCGCTATCGTACTGCAAAGTACGCACTGCATCGTTTTGCAGCATTTTGATGCAATTTAATTAGATTTTAGATTCTATTTAAAACGCAGCTTCAGCGTTCGAAAACAACGGTACAACGGAGCAACGGACAATACTGACTGTGTGGCCAAGCGTTGTTTGTAAACAAAATATATTTAAATCGCAGCGGCGTCGTTTTCCGTGACGTTAGGCACTTTTGCGTTAACAGACGCAACAACTGGCGCACTTGAGTCAACGATAAAACGCAAGTGTATACGTTATTTATTTATTTACACGACCACGTCATTTAATATACATTTTAGTGAGAAGATAACATTGTTATAAGTGGAGTCCATTATTTTTTAAATGGACAAAAAATCACATTCTTTCAAATAAATCACCTTTGTGCCAGTTTTTATGAAATATACTAACAAAATAATTAATGTTCCGCACATTGCCGTTAAATCGTACATTTCAAAATTTAGATTGCGGTCACACTCCAAGACAGGTGATAACTTGTCCAATAAGATACGAATTTGTTTGTTTTTAATGTTGAACTAGACTGATTATTTGTTTAATAAAGTGACAACGCATAACAGGTGAGTCTAATTCAGCTTTATTAATTAATAAAGCGACTAAAAACCGCAATACAAACAGCCTTGTAAAACAAAAACAACTAGCAGGTGGCTGTGCTCTCTGAGTAACAGGGGCGAGTGAGTGAGCAAAAGTTAGCGAAAGAGAGTGAGAGTGCGAATAACATTCGATTCGATTTGCAAGCGTTAACTATTTTAGTTGTTGTTTATAAAATAGCGAGAGAGCAAAACCTGCTGAGTTTGTGGTTTCCAAGTTGTGCAGGTAAATAACAAATGTATTTGTTTGCGGTTTGTTGCTGTGGACGCAAAGCTATCTCGATTACGATAATCATGGGGGTGGTGGGTTTGTTAGTACGTCAAGGGGGCGGGAAGGGCTTGCTTTGAAGCATTGCGCAGACGCTGGAGCGGCATAAACAAATGCCTTCACCTTTAGACTCCATTTACGACGCTCCTGTCGAGCACAGCAGCGCATTGAGTGTAAAAATAACGTCAGTTTACTTCTGGCTATCGCATTAGCCTGGCTGCGGACGCGGTCAATTCGAACCCTTTAGAATTCGGTTAAAAAAAATACCAGATAACACGGCAAAATCAATAAACGTGCTTTTCGAAAATAAACTTCCAATAAAAAAAAAAGAAACACGTAATTTATAGATTAGATCGAGTTCATATTGAATTTCATGTTAACAAATTCCAAATATTATCTTTTGTATTGAGACCATCGGCTATATATTTTTCAAACTTTTGCATTATTTACGCACCCCCAAAAACGTTGTTGTTGTTGTTGTTTGGGGGGTTGGTGGTTGTTGCTCATACGAAAGAAGAAGCAGTGCAAAGAGCAGGAAAAAAAACGAAAAATCCATGCATATAAAAGTCAAGTGTGTTCAGTTTTGCCGTTACGAAAAAGTGTAAAAATTTCATTTGGAGCACAAGCGTCGTATACGTGATAGGCAGACAGAGAGGCGTGGGTCATGTCTCTGGAGGATCCGTTTTTTGTTGTCAAGGAGTATGCACATTTATTGCACTTACACTCTCGCTGTGAAAATAGCATTCTGATGCAACCCCCCAATCTTCCATCCTCCCCATTCCCTCCCTCCACTGTTTGTTGTATCTGTTTTGCAGTGAGGTCTTCAAAGCTCTGAACAAAACACGCGGACTTTATTTGCGTTGGCGTGAACTGGGCGAGAACGGCGGCGCCGAGGTTGAATGGACCACAACGGAGCTGCGAAACTCGCTGCGCAGCATTGAATGGGACCTGGAGGATCTCGAGGACACTATCAATATCCTTTTTGAAACTATGCGAAAAATCAATTCAAATTCATTTTCTTTAGTACATACACTGGCTTTTTCCTTAACCTAACTATCTCGCCTCTCGCATAGCACGCATTGTCGAGAAAAATCCAACGAAATTTCGCATCGATAATCGTGAACTCTCCAGCCGGCGCCATTTCATCGACAACACACGCGATGAGGTCAAACAGATGAAGGATAAGATGAGCCTGAATCGGAACAGGGACAGAGATATAACTGCACATCAGCCACTGCTCGAGAACGAACGCCAATCACACAATCACAATCATAATCATAATCAAAGCAACGAATATAATCATCATCACCATCATCATTCGCACAACGATCGCACCTACCTGGTAGATTGCCCCAATACAACAACCACAACGCAGGCACAGTCCGTGGCCAATACCATTGCTGGCACCATGTCCACAGCAGCAGCAGCAGCCGCCGCGGCAGCGCGTCACAGCGGCACTAAATACTCGAAACTGGAGAACGCCATGGACATCGATAGCCCCAGTCATTATGGAGGCGGACATGGCAGCAATAGCTTGGATAGTCCGGGACATCGGTATGTGGGCGAGACGGTGTCGGTGCAGCAGCGCATGATACAGGGACAGGATGAGCAGCTGGATATGATAAGTGATTCCATTGGCACTCTTAAGACTGTTTCGCGCCAAATCGGCGTCGAGTTGGATGAGCAGGCGGTCATGTTGGATGATTTTGGGAATGAGTTTGACACAACTGAGTCCAAGTTGGATACAACCATGAAGAAAGTTGCCAAAGTTTTACACATGAATAATGGTAAGTTGTCTTTGAGTTCTGTAACAACATCTGATGACAACAAATCTTATCAACTACTATATATATTTTATACATTTTTTGCACTTTTGCAGATAAGCGACAATGGGCCGCGATTCTCATACTTTCCGTGCTGTTATTGTTTGTGATAATTTTATTTATTATTTTGTAATTGATTATTTTTGTTCGCTTTAATCTGTATTAACCGATTTACGAGTCGATAACAATTGTAGTGTAAATTCGTTAGATTTATTTATTTTTTTAAATAAGTAAACTTAATTGCAAATTTTTAAAACAAATTCGATATTTTATATATACTTTAATTAACAGACAACATAATTCCTTAGCTGTATATACATGTTTAAATAATTACTATTTAAAACAACAAACAAAAAACGAATATAAGCAAATCGAGTAAATCGTATTTCCAAAGACAGAATCATGAGTAAGTTCCCTTATAGGCTAACGAAACACTGGCTAAACATAAAAATGGTACAATTTATATGTATGACAAAGAATATATCTGTATATCAAGAGAGTTATTTAAAAACATGTATGCAGTTGAGTAAATATATAAATCCTTAAAAACTATAAACACAATTGTTGGTCTTTTAATACAAAACATTTTGAAAGATGGCGCAAATACAGAAGTATCGATTCTTGTCAGCTACAATTAGGCTTCGCTGTTAAGAAGCTAGCAGCATAGTGAGACCATGAGCTGCGTTTTGGTATTAAAATAATACCAGAAGCACTTTTTGGCCGTTACTGGTTTTTCTCTTTCATATTTTGAAGAAAATTACTATTTTCCTCTAAGAGGGAGATACATAAATAGTGCAAAAAATCTATTCATAAACCTCTAAGTTCTTAAAGTAACTCCATATTCATCCGCCAAAACGTACATATATTTCCGAAATGTTGCCTATTGACAATTTAAATAACCATTTAAGAAAGCTTTTTGTGATGAAGGCTTGTTTTTATTCTGTTTTTTTTGGGCAGTGGAACATTGAAATTTAAAGTATAGTCGAAAGGACGTATTTAGGATATTCTCATAACCATGCGAAGCGCATCACGATTGATTTTCGCCTGCTTTAGAATATGTCCCTCAACGAAAATGTCGGATTCATATTGCAAATAGTTGACACATTTCTCCACATACAGCAACGACTCCTCCAGCATCTCCTTGGGCGACAGACTTGTCTGCAAAGAGATGCGGCGCGTCTGCTCAGCAATTGCCGAATGCAATTCAAAGCAGAGTGTTCCCAGCATGCGCACTTCACCTGTTCCAAAAAACGAAAAAAATGTTAGCGCTGTCAACGCTGCGTATATTTAATGTGTGTTTTGATTAGCTTACAGGGCGCAATTTTCTCATAGAGCAGAATCAAGTCCCTGACATACTGCAGCTTAAGTGTGAGCTTCTCATCGGAGATGACCATAAGTTCGGCCTGATCCTTGGCAAGCAGTTGAACCAGCAGAATTTTCACTCCACTCATATGATAATGATAAGAAGGCAACCATTTCTCATAGTGCTTAAGGTATCTAACAATAAAATGGGAATTTCAGAAATAAGAGTGATTCTTCTCAACACATAATTGAACTCACTTGAGGATATTCTCTTCGTTTTTCTCCATGTTCTGAATGTCTTGCCCAGCACGTTCCAAAATGCCATCCACATATTTTTTTTGCACTTGCTTCTGGCATTCCGAACAGCTGCAAAACATGTTCAGTTAGTGTCTCAATTAAGTAATTTAGAGCACTTTAAATACAAACCGCCAGCTGGAATTCCAGTCATCTGCTTTGCTGGGCAACAAGATGCCCGAGCAGTTGCGATCCTCGCATTTGATGGCACTGTAGTTGGTGCCCAGCTCAGTGATATCCTTGCACCGATCACAGATGCACTTGAAGAGCTTCGTCTGCATGAGATGTCGCTGCCGATCCGCAGTGCCCCAGACGGCATCCGAGTAGCAAATGCTCAGATGCGCATTCTTCTTGATCGCCTGCGGTGCCCAGAGCACACAGTGACCATTTTTGTTAAAACTCTTGGCTAGATTGGGCACACAGGAGTTCTCGGTGAATGAGGCCGTGTAGAAGACGGCCACATGTGGAGGATCCGAAGTGGGCACCTCGTGTCCATTGATCTGCAGCGCGCCCACAGTACGCATAATTTCCTCCTCGCTGAATTTCTCAGTGCGAAAGAATCTGCAAAGAAATTTGGCTTTAGAGCTTGCGAAAGTTGTGGGAAGAGAAGCAATCTTACTTGGGTATGAACTGACCAATGCTGGCCAAGTCCGCCTTCCATTGATTGGAGCCCCGACGCGTGTGCTCCAGCGACTCCAGTTGCTTGAACTTCTCCGCATTCTCCGGGTTAGTCTCATTGATGAGCAAACAACGCACGGTGCTCACGCAGGTATACAAAGGATGCGGCCCATTAAACTCATGAACGTTGACTTTCTGTCCGCGATCCTGGGTCAGCTGACACTCGGCCTTGTGCTCGTCCAGCGCTTGGCATTCTGGCCCACACAATGGCCAGCCGCATTTGTCGCAATCGATGTGATCGTTGGCCTCGATGCTATTTAGGCAGCCCATGCAAACCGGCGCCGAGATTTGAGCCGGACCACGGACCAGTGGCGCCTCCTTGAGAATAATCTCATAGGGCTTGATGTTACGTGTGGCAACCAAATGGCGACCCAGCAGCTCATTGTGTGCAATCTGCAGAGACGAAAACAATGTTTGAGGTTAGATTGGACCGGCAAATAAATTAAATAATGTCTGTCTGTGTGTGTGAGTGGAAGAAGGAGAAACCTTAAATGGATGACAATAGGGCTTGTGCGCCTTCCAATGTTGCTTCTGATGCTGCACCGAGCAATAGGAGACTTGGTTGCAATTGGAGCAATTGTTTTTTGTTGGAGTTTCACACACCGCACACGGATTCATTTGAAAGTGTGCTTGCTTCTGCTTCAGCTTCTGTTTAGCAATTGAGTTTATGAAAATCCCCAAAGGATGCCACTTGAATTAATGATTTTCTAATACACAAACACAACACTGTGCATGTGCATCCTCCACACACGTTTCCGTTTCACTGACTCGGCCAAAACACAAGATGTAGGGCAAGAGATGTGTTCAAAGCATACACAGAGCACGCACGGAACGTAGCTCTCTATAAATAGACCAATACAATTAATGTGTGGAATAGACCAATGCTGTGCTTTGTAGAATTTCTCTATTTTCTCTCCGTTTCACAAATATTGCCAGCTGATGAACGCCACACATCTAATCATCCAGGAGCACTTATTCAATTAACTTTCAAAGTGTTCCCAGTTCTATTTCCCTGTGTAAATTCAGTTGAATGGTTAAAAATTTTAACCTTTTAGGCTTTTTTGTAAAAAAGTTCACATATTTATTAACTCTATATCGGCTAAAATGTCTGTTGCTGCCAATTTTTATAATTAATGTAACCATTGTGTACAATAAAAATTCACCGTTTATCTCATTTTTTATATTGTGGTGCAAACATGAAAAACTAGAACATTAATTATTAGCAGCTGTTTTAGATTTAAAAATGAATTTGGTAAGCTGTTTTCTCCCCTGCCATTTGAGTATAATATTGTTTATTAATTTTCATATATTTAAATTCACGTTACTCATTCTTGAAATTCGCATTTTTGTAATTATATTTGTAAGGAAATCTTTTTGTTTACCGCATTGTAAGTGAGGCAAACTCTCCACTCCGATGATCGAAAGCACACAATGTTTTTTTTTTTCTCACTAAAAATGCACTCACACACCAACAAGCTCTCTGGAACTTAAGTTCCAGTGCTCTCAGCTTCTCTGTCCTAAAACTCTCCACCGTTGAGCCGAGCTTTTTGAAGGGCTCGGCGCTATTTGACTGAAAAGCCGTCGGCTTTTAGTATCGACCTTTAACTCTGTGAGAGTGCTTCTTTTATTGTTCAAGCGTAAATTTAAGCTCAATTTGCAAATTAAAGTATTCTTAAATTTAAATATAAAACACAGCGTGTGTTTTTATTGTATAAAAGTGAAGAGTCATCTAATGACATTTATTGCTGTTTTAATTGTGGTTTATTGTGATAAAAACATATGTTTAACTTTTTGTTTTCTTGTTGACTGCAAAAACATAGTTTTTTTTTGGTACCTCTAATTGTTACTTATCTCCAAAGTTAAAATAAATTTAATAAAAAAATATACTCTGTATTTTTATTTGTAAAACAATTCACAGAATTAATAAAAATGAAACAATAATACAATAAATACAACCTGCTTATTTTGGTAATTCAAAGTAATAAACTCCCCAAGACCTACTTCTATCAAAATATTTATTTATTAAAATAAAACACATTAAAATTTCTTAACCATTTCACGGTGTATTTGTTACTCAAGATATTCTCATTTATTTATTGTTTGCACCATTAAACATTGGCTTCAACATTATGTACAATTTCGTTTGTTGTGACTTGAGTGTATAAAACGAGTGCATAGAGCACACACACACACAGACACACATAGAGCCGCACACTCTCTTCTTCTTATTGTATAAGTTTCATTCATTCATCTCTATGTACTGGGTACTGGGCTCTCCTAACAACTAGCACTACTACTGTTCTCTACAATATTGGGTTAGCCATCCATATGTTGCAATTTATAAATACAATTTTTACATACTTTATGTAGCCTCCACCCCATTAAATGCTGAGGTATTTAACTAAATAAAAACAACGATTATTTTTTACGCCTAAATTTTGATTTTGGCCTAAATTTCGGCGGCGATTGACTCTCCGAAAATGCTTTCCATTTCGAATTCGAACTGGCTGTCGATCATATATCAGTCTCGTCATTGGCTCCATTTGCCTCGCGTAGCGTCACAAATTTCTGCAGCTTAACGTTCTCCTTGTTATTATTGCGTAACTTTTTCCGCTCACGCTTCTTGTCACTTGGCCCATTGACTTGGAAATTATCGCTTTGGAATGGTATGGTGTACTCTGTTTGAAATGCGGTTCCTCCAGTTGCTGGCGTCGCTGCTGTTGCCGCTGCTGTTGTGGTTGCTGTAGCTGATCTTTGATCTTTATCACGACCTTCATTAGTATGGTCCGCATCTGTTCTGGACTCAGTTGTGGCGTCTGTTTGTGGATTGTATTGGCCTGCAAATGTAATTTAGAATATTAATGAAAAATCTGACAAGTTGAATGGGGGCTATAGTTAGTCATTTACCTTTGGCACCAAACATCTCCGCGTGTACTTTCATCGCATTGCGATTTCTGCCTCGTTTGCGCATATTCATGCGCAACGCAGCCACCTTGATGGCCTTGCCACCTGACTTGCCACGCTTTGAGGCAGTGCTATTGCTATTGCTGCCATTAGACATGGTATCTGATGTGCAAGCAGGTTCAGATTTTATCGCCGGCATCTCGTCCTCAACTGACGGCATCGGTTCTGGCGTCAAAGTTGACGACGCAATTGGACTGTCAGTGTTGTTAAGACGACCCGGATTGCTTTCGGTATCGGATTGATTGTTTATGTAGATGGCACCCAAGTCTTCATCTTCATCCTCTTCATCGTCTTGATCGATAATTTCAATCTCATCAGCCTCGTCATCGGACAGTGCACTTCTCAGCATTATTGCCGGACCTCCGCCATAAATGCCATGCAAAAATCGCCAAAGAATCGAATTGAGCTGGGCGTAATCCGAGCCAGCGCGCACGCAACTGATGGCTGAGCCATTATGCGAATTGTTGTCGGCAATGCCTTCGTTGTTAATGGGTCCCGGCTCCTTGTGGGTTATACCGCGAGAGAATTGCTGCCACGCTCGAAGCCAAGGCATGGCAATTGCATAGATCGCTGTTGTGTCCAACTCATTCTGCAGTCCATTGTATTTGGTAAAGACGGCCAGCTCGTAGAGCTGTCGACGAGATAGCGCATCTGCGGCACGCTTACAAATCTCACACTCGAACATTATATTGACGGCGGGGCCACCGCCAAATCGGTTGTACAGGAAATCCCATAACGGCTGGGGAATGGGCACAGCAATTTGACTAATTAGCGCTGCCTTGGAATGTAGAATGCCGCCGTGTGGACAAAGCATTTCCTGATTATTGATTGGCCCCGGCTCCGAAAATGTGGCCAGCCGTGATAGCCACTCGCGTGTCACATAGAATTGTATATCGCCTTCGTATAATGGATTCGCTGTTGACAAATTGATGGCTTCTTCGCGCAGCAATTGCATTTGTGGATTGTGTTTTTGGTAGAATAGCACATAGGCCTGACAGTTCTGGACCACTTCGGGTGATACTTCCGTAACGAATTGATCGTCAAACTCATACCAGCGTCCATTGAGCGAATTACGCGCATAGCACGTATAATGACCGCCTCCAACGGTGCCATGATGACAAATAACCGAGCACAGATTGTAGGTGGGCACTTGGGATTTGCAGTTTTTGTCTAAGTACGGCCGCATGTCGAACCCTTCGAGTGGGAAATACACATATGACGATATCTTTGAACTGTAGGACAAATCGTGTCGGAAACGCTTTAGATGAATGCACAACACCTCCGGTAAGTTGAGTACACGCGAATACTTGATGCCTGTGCGCAGCTTATTGCAACGTTCGCAGCTACAATGGGAGAGGATAAATCATTTATTAGAGTACAATCATAATTTAGTATTGTAGCATTACTTACCTATACATATTGTCGCCTTTCAACTCGTCGGCACTAAAGAAGCTGGCCATGCAGTCATAGAGCGTTACAGAAGGTCCAAATAACCAAGATCGAACCATGTTCCACATCCACGATATCCAACCCTCGTTGCTGCGCGCCGTTGCCAAGTCAGCGGCGTTTAGACTTTGCACGCTCAGACTGTGCGTCTGATGCAGCACATTAAGAAAGTCTCGATTGGGTATGGGCAGAGATAGATCCTGGAATGTTTCCTCTCTGGTCGAAATGCGATCACACGTTAAACACTGCACTGACGACAACAGTTTGCCATCAAACACATCGCTGATAATTGAGCGTGCCGCCTCCACTGGCTTCGACTCTTGAGAGGTCTTCGGACTCTGCTGTTGTTGTCCACCCGACGCATCCGATACGGGGTTGCTGCTACTGCTGAGACGCTGCGGCGCCGCAAAGTAATCGGTTCGCATTAGCACTTCGGCGGAGCGTTCCGAAATGCTGCTTTCACACGTATCATATTCGCTCTCCGATGCTGTGGGAGTATTGCAAGCCTTTGGCTGCTGCTCATCGTCACAGTTCTCATCATCATCAGTTTCACTCGCTTGTTGCTGCACTGGCTGTGGTGGCGTTTGCTGTTGCGGTTGTTGTTGTTGCTGTTGAACTGGTGCGTTTATTTGCTCCGTTAGCTCCTCATGCAGCTGGTCCATAAAGCAGCGCAGGAATTCTTGTGTGTCATGCTGCTGGTAGCCTCGAAACATTGGATGAACCGAACGAATGCCATACAAAATGCCTCGCGGCGCAATATTATCTACAAAACAATGTACAATATGAATAAGCTAATGATTCATAGCGAGAATTCTACGATGTGTTGTACCTCTTGACTCGTCGGCTTGTGTCCACATTTCCTGCATCAGACGCTGATAACTTTTAGCCAAGCCAGTTACCTTAGAGCGTGGTGTGCTCGCAATGTGGTCGACAATCTCGCTGCAGTTGATAAAATAATGCGTCACAGGCGACAGGTTGCTAAGAGCCTGCAATGCCGAGTTCATATAACACGTATTCGCAATATTTTGCAGACCCACGAGGCCTGTGCCAGAACCTGTGGCATCATCTTCGAGGCTGTCGTCGCGCTTGGCAAGTGAATTCAGCGAATAACTGAATAGCTTCTCTTTGTCATGGTAATTCATGCTGCGTCGTTCCATGTTGCTGCTGCTGGTCTAGGGTAATTTTATAATAGTGCAAAGGTAATAAAATCGAAAGTCATGTAAGAGACGCTTACATACCGTTTGATCCAAGTCCAATTCAATGCAGCTGCAGTGCTTGCTATCAATATGCGAACATTTTCGTGAACTATTAAAACTTATACTCATTATTTGCTTTGCCTTTGAATGATTTATTTATTGCATTTAATTGAGAATTTAGATAATATTCGTTTTTTTTGGTTGGTGCTCTGTGGACACAACGCGAAGGTAAATGAATTCTTCATTGAACAGATACGCTACTGGAAGAACGTAGCTTCCAGGGCATGGGAGACTGGCCGATGACTCCCTTCACGAATTTATTTAGGAGAAACAAAACAACCGAGGCCTTTAAAAACTAAAAAAAAATTGTTTTTATGCCTTCAGACAGTTCACTTGATTATAGAGATGAGCGATAACTGCACACGGTTACTTGGTCACGAGCTGACATGTAACAATAGGCCAAGTTAAAATAAATAAACAATGACGTGCACATATTTAAATGACTTAATTAATTTCGTGGTGTTCTTAATACCACAAACGACATTAAGCACTGAACATTATGCTTAAATAATTAATGCGATCCAAAAGTCACAATACTATAATCGGGACTATTCATATCGACATTATGACATCTCTAGCGTGACTTTATATACTGTTGAATGGGTGCGCAATTTTGAGATGCTCTTTCGAATTGACAACAATGTTCAAAATCGATTAAAGTACTCTAACATCGATTGTATGTGGGAAGTTAATCAGAAATATTCTCAAAAACTGTATGTAATATTAAAATATAATTATTGTTTTAAAAAAAAAAATCAAAAGTCCATTTATTTTGTTTGAATAGAGTGATGAAATGTTGTAAAAATACAGAAGTCAAACACAATTCAAAAATGCCCCCTTTGTTTACTTGATTTGCACATTGCACCATATCTAATGAAGTGTACCCAAGCTTAATATTCGTAACACTTGCATAATTGGTATATTTTTAAACATAAATTAGTACATTTGGAATTTCACTCGCGGTCACGCTGTACCGAACGATTCGATACAACTAGTATACACAAAAGGTTTAAAATAAGTACTTTTCTTGTGTGATAAACAGCAAAGTGTGAGAAAGGATATTGAATTGGCAACTTAAACGCAAAGTTCCATCTTACAAATCGTGCAATGGAGCCCATATTATAGTTTTGCGTGCGTCGGCTGCTGGAAAACGGTAACAACAGCCCTGCCCTATTGCCAATGCTCCCCCCTTGTGTAACAGCCCTGTTTTTTTGAGTGCTCTTTTACTCCTGCTTGGTGTTGCTTGCATAGGACCCAAAAGTGAAAACCTTCCATTGCACTGATTGGAAGTAGTCTTAAACCGAGAAGTGAATAAAGCGTAATTGTAATTCAATCGGCGTAAATATGGAACGAAGCCGATGCTCTTTGTAGTAGTCTGAATACTATCAATCATACAAGCGGTTTTGAAGGACTACTGTACTTAATGCAATTCACGCTCATGTAAATGTATTTCTAGTGGTTTCAGTGAAAATCGACGAATTGCACACACAAGCACTGCGCATACATACACACGCAGGTAGCAAACGCGGGGTCAATCAGTTTGAAAAGATAAGCAGGATCATGACCTTGGAAACGCAACCGGTTGGCGGCGGCTTGTGCGATGGCAAGATCGCTGGATTATATGATCTGGAGGAGACGCTGGGCTCGGGTCACTTTGCGGTCGTGAAGCTGGCCCGGCATGTATTTACGGGTGCCAAAGTGGCAGTGAAAGTTGTGGACAAAACCAAGCTTGACGAGGTCTCTAAAGCGCATTTGTTTCAAGAAGTTCGGTATGTCGTTAAATACAACATATACACAGAATACGAGATCAGATTAAAACGTAATCAATTGATGTAGTTGCATGAAGCTGGTGCAGCATCCAAATGTGGTTAGACTCTATGAGGTCATTGACACACAAACCAAATTGTATCTGGTGCTGGAACTGGGCGATGGCGGTGATCTCTATGATTATATAATGAAGCACGATGCCGGCCTAAGCGAGGAGCTGGCCCGCAAATATTTCCGGCAAATACTTCGTGCGATCACGTACTGTCATCAGCTGCACGTAGTGCATAGGTAAGCTTAAAGCTAAAACACAATAATTATACATAATCTGGCACAGACATACAATAAATACCATTTACGTAATCCATTCGTGTTGAACGTAATCAGAGACTTGAAGCCGGAGAATGTCGTGTTCTTTGAGAAGCTCGGACTCGTCAAGCTCACGGACTTTGGGTTTAGCAACAAATTCTCGCCTGGCCAAAAACTGGAGACATTTTGCGGCAGTCTCGCATATTCAGCACCAGAAATTTTATTAGGTGATTCGTACGATGCGCCTGCCGTAGGTAAGTTTGTGTTTCTGTTTGAAGTGTGTGTGTGTATGTGCACATCACATGATAAGCTCTATTTTCATTATTGACATTATCTGTTAGATATTTGGTCGCTGGGCGTTATACTGTATATGCTGGTCTGCGGCCAGGCGCCTTTTGAGAAGGCCAATGACTCGGAGACGCTTACCATGATTATGGATTGCAAGTATACGGTACCATCGCATGTGACACAGGAATGTCGCAGCTTAATTGCCACCATGCTGGTTCGTGATCCCAAAAATCGCGCCACAGTCGAGGAGATTGCATCTTCTGCATGGCTAAAGCAAACAGATGAACCGGATTCGGTGGAGCACACACTGCCTCTGGTGAGCCGGCAGCAGTTAAGTGAAGAGGATCATGCCTTTATTATACAGAAAATGATAAACGGAAACATTGCGTCCAAGGAAGAGATATTGCAGTAAGTAAACCACATTTTGACAAAAACATTTCCATGGGAGAAGTATTAACCAACTTTTAATTTCATTGCAGAGCTCTGGATAAAAATAAGTACAATCATATAACAGCCACATATTTCTTGCTAGCCGAACTACGTCTGCGAAGGCGACGCGAGGAGGCGCAGAAACTAAAACTTAGCGAGGCTGGCTTAAAGTAAATACCAACAGCATTTAATTACCCAAACTGTGATATTCATCAACTGATTTCTTTTAGAATGGGAGACCTAACTCGCAAACCCGCAGCCGATAAACCAAGTCCTACAGAAAATCCCAAAGTAGTTGTGCCTATTAGTATCAATGTAACACCAGCAACCCAGTTTGGCAATGACAATGCCAAGCCAGTGAGTAGATTATGTTCATATTAAACCATCGTTCATTTTTAATAAATTATTTTTTTTTACAGGACAAGCGTACGCGTAAATGCAGTATTGTGCGTGAGGAGGAAGAAGAGGAGTCGGCTAATGAGAGCTGTGGCGTAGGAAATGAATTGAAAGTGGCCACATCCCGACGTGAATCAATTTCCGATGGTCGACTTAATCGTTCTGCGCCTGATCGCTCATGTGCTTCGGCACCAGCTCCAGCCGCCGAAGTGCCAAGTAATGTACACACAAAGATTGTTGTGTCTAAGGATACGACGCTTGCTCAGAAGCTCAAGCAAATGGAGAAGTGTGCCAGGGTAGACGAAGACACAATAAGCGGCCTCAAGGAACTCGAAATCGGCAAGCTGAAACCATTGCCCAGCAGCAGCAAGAATCCAGTGCTGACGCATCGCCGTACCAAACTAAATAAAATTCGTACGCCATCGTGCAGCAGCTCCGAGGCGTCCGATGACGATACAAAGACACGTAACAAGAAGAAGATCAATAAGTTCGTTGGAGATACACCAATTAGATTTCGCATGCATCGACGTGACTCACACGATGACTCTAGCGATTCGCAAGATCAATTGTATCCTCCACCAGGCTCGAATAGCAGTGGCGGCACTTTCATTTCAAATAGTAATTCGGGTGTAAGCGGAAAAAAGGAAGAGCAAGGAAGTAAAGAGGTAATACGCGAAGTAATAGTTATATACAAACCACGCTTACAATTATCTACATTTGCTTTAGCCAAATAAATCGGAGGAAACACGCAAATCGCACACACAAAAGAGCAGGAAACAGCACAAGGATCATGTTGACAAGCATTCGCATGGGGAAAAACAGCAGCTGGGAAATACATCACGTCGAAGACGTATGCGCGAAAGCCAATCCCTAGATCGCATCACAGAGGCTCAAGAATACGAGTTGCGTCATCGCAACTATTTAAATGATGCGGCTGGAGGTGCATCGACTGCATCAATGCAACAACATATCGAGCAAAGAAATTCATTGTTCAATTTAAACACATTCTCCGTTGCCGAAACTAAAGAAGAATATGACGAGGAGTCGGAATTTATTCCTGATACCGTTACCACGGACCAAACTATGAACACATTGATTGCAGCCAAAGCAACACTTCAGCAAAAGCAATATTTTAATGACACCAATTATAGTAAGAACTATAACAATAGTAGCAACAACACCAACTTCAACAACAACAATAACAACAAAAAGAAATCCAACGAAACACCAAAAGATATTTATAATCTAAAGTCAATCGAAGAGATCGATTTGATTTTGGAAGATAAAAGCCTTACCAAAGCAATACATGTTACCGGCTCTAAATGCTTTGTCACTATGAAGAAAATTCGAAGGCTAGGAAAATATTTTCCTGTAGTGAACTTTTCTTAATACATAGTTACCGTTAAACAGCTGCAAAGTGCATTCTAAATCTTAAATCGTAGAAAATATGTAGTAAATATGCATGTATG
The DNA here is from genome assembly GCA_035046325.1 of Drosophila niveifrons. Classification (NCBI taxonomy): domain Eukaryota; kingdom Metazoa; phylum Arthropoda; class Insecta; order Diptera; family Drosophilidae; genus Drosophila; species Drosophila niveifrons. The sequence goes on from JAWNOC010000025.1 coordinate 1,261,227, forward strand.
TATATGTATAACAAGAATAAGAAACAAGTTATAAAAATACTTATGCAAAAATTTAATATTAGTTGTAGCGTAATTTAATTTATTATGCAATCTTTAATTAGCAATAAAAAAGGCACATTTTTGACTATAATAATAATATAATAATAATGATAAACTCATTTAATGATGAGAAAAAGAACGTTGCCTAATCTCGAAACACCATTCGCACAATAGATTTCGTGCATTCCCCAATAAATGTTTGTATTCTATGGCGATATGTCTAAGTACCATATACAATCCAAGTCAAGTAAAATCAATAAAATATAAACTCAAACAGTATTTGATGAAAAGCCACACAATTTTTAAATTGACTTTAATTTTGCGCTTATTTATGAAATCGATACGGCAAGACTTCTAATCGATTACGACATTAATCGAAGTTGGTTCCAATGAAATAGAGATGAGTAAAGCAACTGCTTCTCGATACCAACTGTAACGGTAACAGTTCGATACTTGAGTTAAGTAACAGGTACGTGATAAGTGCGCATCTCTATTATGAAATTTTTGTCGGGAAAAAATTGAAAATAATATTAAAAATAATAATAGGCATAGCAATCTGTGTGGAAACCGTAGTCTTAAATTGCAATAATGTTGCGCATCTATCAGAACACATACCGGTAAGAAAAACATACGCGACAATATCAAGCCGGTTGTAATTTTTCTTTGCCGATTTCGTCATCGCCTGTTTCTCCCTTTGTCGAATTTGCACTTTTAGGCGAACTGCGAGAAAAGCTGTTGTTTACTCCGCGTCGAAGGTTGTGTGCTGCAATCATTCCACGCTATGCAACATCACAAGCCATCCGCGTCGCACTGGTGGAGCCGGAGGTCAGTGGGAGCAGCACAGTAATGGCAACAATCGCGGCCACGAGGAATTTCTGCTGGGCGGTAATCAGGCGAGAGGCTGGACAATTCCGCCAAATTCTCGCGGCTATGGCATGTTGGTAGTGCGAGTTCTTAAGGGAGCTCTCAAGTTGCGTTACCTTGTGCTGGGTGGAGCCATCGGTGGTGGCGTTTCATTGAGCAAAGTGAGTAAACCCTAAAAAGCCCCGCCCCCCAAGTTTGCTGTTGTTATATAATGTGAAAATTGCATTTTATATGCACGTGCAGAAATATGAGGATTGGAAGGAAGGCCTGCCCGATCTGAAGTGGCTCGAGGATGCGCTGCCGCAGGGAGAGAGATGGAGTCAATTCTCAAGGAATCTCATTGAAGTAGGCAGCGTCGTGAAGAATGCCATTGACATCGGTGAGTCTTCCCTCAACCAGCGGAATCACAATCCGGGTCCTATATCGCCTTGTCTCTCTCTCTCTCTCACTTTAAATTGCCTTAAATTTGTTAGTTTATTAACAGGGTGTGTTTACAGGGTGTTCTTGCAATTTGCTAACTAAGCACTTTAATTAGCATACTTTTTTGTTCTAATCACAATTGCTGATTTTAATTTATAATACTTTTATATTTTGTAACTTGGCCTGCTTTTGAGCCCAGTTGATTAATTTTGAAAATTTTGTATACATTATTATACACGTGGTTAGCGGCACCGCCTAACGCTTAGTTTTGCTTGCGAAATGATATTGATGTTATTGGGGTTTGCTTGTAGATCCGAAGCTTAAGCAACTGGGCGAAGATAAATTGTCGGAATGGCGCTCTTGGTTCGATAATCGTCTGGACGATGCAATTGAAGCGGCCGATTATCAAGGAACTCAAATTGTCGAAAGTAGGTTACACACAATTTTCCAATTCAATGTGCTGAACATAAAGCGTTTAAAGTGAGAGAATTTATGTTCGCCTTTCGTTTACCCAACTTTTCTGTTTTCAACTAAAACTAATTATTCTTTTTTTTGTGTGTTTGCAGCCAAGGAAGATATCAAGGCCAAGACAACGGTGGCTGCACTTGGCATCTCTGTAGATGAAAGCCGAAAGAAATATGGTGAGTTTTGAATAGTCTTTGAATGGGCAAAGTAACGAATATATGTCTTTACCATCTTCAGATAAGCTACAGAGTCAGGTGGAAACGCTTCAAACAGAAATCATGAACGTACAAATCAAATATCAAAAGGAACTGGAGAAAATGGAAAAGGAAAATCGTGAGCTGCGCCAGCAATACCTGATATTGAAAACGAATAAAAAGACGACGGCCAAGAAAATCAAGAAATCGCTCATCGACATGTATTCAGAGGTTCTGGACGAACTATCTGGCTATGATACGGGCTACACCATGGCTGATCACTTGCCTCGCGTAGTTGTTGTAGGCGATCAGAGCAGCGGCAAGACATCCGTATTGGAATCGATTGCAAAAGCACGCATATTTCCGCGTGGAAGCGGTGAAATGATGACGCGTGCACCAGTGAAGGTTACGCTGGCCGAGGGCCCCTATCATGTGGCTCAGTTTCGTGACTCGGACCGCGAATATGACCTCACCAAAGAGTCGGATCTGGCCGATCTGCGACGCGATGTAGAGTTCCGTATGCGTGCCTCTGTACGCGGTGGCAAAACAGTCAGCAATGAGGTTATTGCCATGACAGTTAAGGGACCTGGCCTCCAGCGCATGGTGCTAGTCGACTTACCAGGAATCATTTCGGTAAGTTGATCATGTTATGATTTATAAACATTTATACATTTGTTTGTGTTTTTGCTTGAGTAGACCATGACTGTGGATATGGCTTCCGATACTAAGGACTCGATTCATCAGATGACCAAGCACTACATGAGCAATCCAAATGCTATTATACTCTGCATACAGGATGGCTCTGTCGATGCGGAGCGTAGCAATGTAACGGACTTGGTCATGCAATGTGATCCTCTCGGTCGTCGTACCATATTTGTGCTTACCAAAGTCGATCTGGCCGAAGAGTTGGCGGATCCCGACAGAATAAGAAAGATTCTATCGGGCAAACTGTTTCCCATGAAGGCATTGGGTTACTATGCCGTTGTGACGGGACGCGGACGCAAGGACGACAGCATTGACGCTATTCGGCAGTATGAGGAGGACTTTTTCAAGAATTCCAAACTCTTTCAGTAAGTTGTAAACAAAGTTTGCATGACTTCAATTCATTAAATTGATGAATTTCAGTCGTCGTGGAGTGATTATGCCGCATCAAGTGACTAGTCGTAATTTGAGCTTGGCTGTGTCGGATCGCTTCTGGAAAATGGTGCGCGAAACCATTGAGCAACAGGCGGATGCATTTAAGGCAACCAGATTTAATCTGGAAACCGAATGGAAAAACAATTTCCCCAGGTAAGCAACGAAACGAATAATGTGAGAGATAAAAATTCGAACTATATGGATGTTCATTTTCAGGCTGCGCGAGTCTGGACGTGATGAGCTGTTTGATAAGGCCAAGGGCGAAATATTGGACGAAGTGGTAACACTCTCACAGATCTCAGCGAAAAAATGGGACGATGCCCTCACCCTCAAGCTGTGGGAGAAACTATCGAATTACGTGTTCGAAAATGTTTACTTACCCGCTGCACAGTCAGGTTCTCAAAGTAATATTTTGTAGTTATAAGTATTAAGTTTTGTAAGCCACGCCCACCCCATGCTGGGGCAGGAACGCATCAAGTCCATCACCACCATGAACGTATCGTGTTTGTGTGTTAGCAGCAAATTTAATTCAATCGGGAATCACAAACTTCTAAACCAGTTTTCGGCTCGCGCGCTTCTCTTCCCATTGAATCATGCGTATAATTTTAATTTGTGTACTCCCCAATTTCAATTTAATTAACATCGATTTGCGGGGCATAAAAGCTAAAATGTGATTCAGCAAGTTATATATTTTTGTCACAGTCACAGTCATATGCGAATGCGAATAAGGCGCGTACTTGCCGGAAAGTGTGATTTGAAGATTTACGTGACATGAGAAACACGTTTAACCCGAAATCTTCAATTAAGCTGCGTTAATTTGATCAATGAACACTAAAAAGGCAACTGATTTTAATTAGTCAACATCCAAGCTATAATTCCAAAATGGATTGATCAAAATTTACTTAACATACATTGATGTCTGTGTTGTTGATCATTTCATCGCATCTATTTCTGTGCTATGTGATGTCTTAGTTAATTAGTAGTTGAAATTAATTATTGCTAATTCTATTCGGTTTTTAGATTCGTTCAATACAATGGTGGATATTAAGCTTCGACAGTGGGCAGAACAGGCGTTGCCAGCAAAGTCTGTTGAGGCCGGATGGGAGGCATTGCAACAGGAGTTCATATCCCTGATGGAACGGGCAAAGAAGGCTCACGACCACGACGGTGTGTTTGATCAACTAAAAGCGGCTGTTGTCGATGAGGCAATTCGCCGACATAGCTGGGAGGACAAAGCCATTGATATGCTGCGTGTGATACAACTTAACACCTTGGAGGATCGCTTTGTGCACGACAAGGCTGAGTGGGATCAGGCGGTGAAATTCCTGGAGAACTCTGTGACCACTAAACTTGTGCAGACCGATGAGACGTTGGCGCAAATGTTTGGTCCCGGACCATGGACACGTTTCGCTTACTGGAAGTCGTTGACACAGGATCAGCAAAAGCGACGCAGTGTCAAGGGCGAACTTGACAAAATTCTCAAAAACGATTTGGTGTGTTCTAAGACAAAAAAAAATGTTATCCTGTAGATCATTGATTTAATTTCTATATTTCCATGCAGAAACATTTGCCTACATTAAGTTATGATGAGCTGACGACGGTGCGTAAGAATCTTCAGCGGGATAATGTCGATGTGGACACGGATTACATACGTCAAACGTGGTTCCCAGTCTACAGAAAGTATGTAGTACTTAGTGACATAGTTGTGTATTGTTGTTATTGATTATGTTATTTGCTTTCAGGCACTTCCTGCAGCAGGCATTGCATCGGGCCAAGGATTGCCGCAAGGCTTATTACCTGTACACACAACAAGGCGCCGAGTGTGAGGTTAGTTTGCTGTGAAACGTTTTCAATCTCCTTAGTTAATATTTCTTTACGTTATCAACAGATCTCCTGTAGCGATGTGGTGCTATTTTGGCGCATACAACAGGTCATCAAAGTGACAGGAAATGCGTTGAGGCAGCAGGTTATCAATCGGGAAGCGCGACGCCTGGATAAGGAGATCAAGGCAGTGCTCGACGAGTTCAGTGACGACGAGGAGAAGAAGGCACATCTGCTGACAGGCAAACGTGTGCAGCTGGCCGAAGAACTTAGTAAGTCAACCCTCAAAAAGTTATTCATATCCATGAAATAAAACGTTTTATTTTGCAGTTAAAGTACGACAGATTCAGGAGAAACTGGAGGAGTTTATTAATTCATTGAATCAGGAGAAATAGAGTAAAGAGAGTGTGCCATGACCAAAGACACAACAGCGTTATCTATTTAATGTGTTAATTTAAGCTCAACACCGTTTATATAATCACAGTCATGCATTGTTCATAACGATTTTCCTTACTATTTACTTAGTTATTACGCTTACTTTGTGCAGCAAAGAGTAATAAAACATTGTTAGTTTGTATATTAGTTAAGTTATTTCCACGTGAAGAGCTCTCAGAGACAACAATTCTTGCAGCTTCATATTATATAGTTACAAGTGGACTTTCCAAAAGTTTGTTAATTGCACTTCCAAAATTAAATATTTATCCATCCAATAACTTGAAGTTGCGCTTGAAAAAGGGATTTTGTGGTGAGTATCAAAAGGAACGCATAGTTTGTGTAGTTTGTAAATTACTTAAATGTCGTTTATTGTAAAATGTATAACTTTAAAATATGCTAGAAACAAATATACTCAAAGTCAGTTATATTGTTTTCAATTTTTCTCTCTTTAAATATGTTATTACATTTTGTATTTGATAAACATAAGCGCAACAAGCGCTTGAGTATGTAGCTATTTGTATGTGTGTTTCATGTGTGTGTGTGTTGTGTGTACAGAGTGTATGTGTGTGTACAGTTCCAATTGTGCCAGATACGCCGACGCTTTGTTTGTTGTCCATAATCAGCTAACGGCGCGTCGACAATGGGGATTCAAGTTGGGTTTGGATTGAATACGGTGCAATAACCTTAGAGTTTACTGCAGCAAACAACAACATCAACAATGTGTGTGTGTGTGTGTGTGTGTGTGGTGTGTTTGATTTTGCTTAGGAACTAAAGCTTACATATGTACAAACTATGTAACAAGTCTGGAGCAGATGCTAACAGTTTAGTTAGTCGAACTTATCAATTAAACAAATGCAACGTCCACTTCTCATCGCTTCTCCTCTCTCTCTGTCTCTCTTCTTAAAACTTGGCAGTCGAATTGTGGCCCAGCCATGTGCTCAGCTGCTGATTTTAATTTTCCACCTCTGCTCTCGATCAACACACACAACACAACAACATTATTGGGTGAGCACTGTTTTCGATTGATGAAACCTTCTTTTAAAATCAATCAATACTTAAGCTTGATCTATGCATGTACTGTGTGGGTTGTAGATAGGTGTGTGTGTTTAGGATGAGGCGAGGCACTCGATAAAGCAAAAGGCACAAACATTACACTTAAAGACTAAGACTACTTAATCTAGATCTAGACAAATAGGCATATCAAGTACATGCTTCAAACGCTGCTCCGCAGCAAAGCATTCACAGAAGATTGGGACTCTGCTTGCTACTGCTTCTGTATTCTATTTGTTTCGGTTTCTGGTGTAGTTCGGTTTCGGTTTCAGTTTCAGTTATTTTTTTCCGTTCTATTCTGTTCAATCTTCAACAACATCGACATCGAGTTATTGGCAATTAGTGTTAAACTAACCACTTAATGGAGCACATCAATGTTTTTGCTGCTAAAGTGGCGATATCAGAAGACAATTACGACGAGGCAACTTTCCATTTGTCGAATTTCGTTTCTTTCTGGTCTGCTGTAGTTTTTTTACGTTTGTTGCTTTTGTGTTTTTTTTGTTTGATAACTCTCTTGATTAGGCTGCGGGCAGCGGTTCGTTCTTGGCATTGCGTTTCTGCTCCCATTGGGATATCCAGGTCAAGGGATAGCATAGGAAACCCGACAACAGGATCAAACCACCAGCGAAATAGAATGCCGTATTATAGCTTTTGGTTGCGTCATAAAGGGCACCTGTAAAATATCAAATATATTTATCTACTAATCCCAATTTGCGTGAAGCGATGGCAACACTTACCGGCAATAGGACTGCCAATGGTGGCAGCCAAACCCTGGAACAGCATCAGGAATCCAAAGGCATTGGTCAGCTTCTCCAGGCCAATCAGTTCGACGGCAATCAGCGATCGCAGCGCCGAGAAGCAGGCAATGCATACGCCAAAGAAGAATGCGAATGCCCACTGCGTGGTGGCATTCACGACGACACCACTGAAGATGGTAGCCAAGCCACCGGCGGTGAGGGCCACATTATTGAGCCACAGCGGCTTGACGCTGGGGAACGAACTCAACGAGCCACAAACGATCCTAGCAACCGTATTGATTGCGCCAATGCCCGAGATGAGCGAGACAGCCGAAGATTTGGACATGCCCTCTTCTATGGCACGATCCTGCAGGAAGGAGAAGGGCACAAAGAAGCCCATCATGGTCAAAAAGCCACTGACAGCGAGACACATGAATGCCGGTGACTTCAGCAGCGTGGTGTCCAACATGGTCGAGAGTGTGCGACGCACTGCTTCGGGGCAAATGCGACAACCCTTCTGCCGATCCTCCAGCATATCCTGCTTGGTGGGCAGTCGGGTGACGGACATGTGATAGGCCAGCGAGGTCTGCGACTGATATTGGGGTATGCGTGTGAGCGAACCGGTAAAGAAGATATCATCTCTGTACATGGGACGCGACGACTGCGATTGTCCATGATGGTGACCGGCCTCGTGGCCTGTGCCATGGGGACGCTTAGCCAGATCCTGGGGTCGACGGCCGGAGACTGTGTGACGACGTGCCTGAATCGTCACAGGCTTGGCCTCGGTCTCCAACAGGTTATCGTTCTCCGCCTCCTCCTCGTTCTCGCCCACGGTGGTCAGCTCCTTGTGCAAATTGAAGGTCAACTGCTGTGGATCACCGTTCGGTGTGGTGGGCTGCGATTTGCGCAGCTGCTTCAGTTCGGTGCCCTTGCTCGCCTGTCCCGACGGACGGCGCTCCAGATTCATGCCCTTGAAGATCTCCGCAGCCGTGGGATAATGATGACGCTGCGAGGCGCCCATGTAGGTGTTGTGTGCCGAGTTGGGCATCGAGTAGGCGAAGCGACCCTCGGGCAGCGGCTTGGTGAACGCAGCCTGATGCAATTGTGGCGTTGGGGCCACCGTATTGCCATGGCCATTGAGCTTGGTCTTCTCCTCATCGACGACGGTGCCATCCTCGGTGACTCCCAGCGTTATCGGTTGTATGGGACGGAAGGCGAGGCCAAAGATGGCACACGACAGCACCATCAGACCCTGAATGGCCAAGGTCATGCGCCAGTTTGTCTCCTTCAGCAGGAAATCGGTGAGCGGGGCAAAGACAAAGACGCCAACACCCGAGCCGCAGAGAGCGACACCGGTGGCCAGAGCACGCCACTTCTCAAAGTAGAAGCCAATGATGACGACAGCGGGTATGTAGACCATGCAGAAGCCAATGCCACCCAATACGCCATAGATAATGAAAAGATACTCCACGCTTGTGGCATAGTACGAGAGTCCGAAGCAGATGGCCGAGAAGATGGCACCGGTAATTGTGACGGGACGGAAACCGAAACGATTGGCCAATGCACTGACAAAGGGACCAGCCATCAGGTAGCAACCGCTGAGCAGTGACGAGACGAATGTGACATAGAATTTGCTCACATGGAACTCGGCCATGAGGTGTTCCTGTATGCTGGCCGAGCAGAAAACGATGCCATCGATCACAGTGCAGCAGAGGAAGGAGGCAACCATGACAACCCAGGCCCAGCCGCTGTCCGGTGGCACCACAACTGCAGCAGTGTCGATTTCCTCCTCCTCCTCCTCCTCATCCTCTTCCTTGAACTTGTCCAGCTTGTTGTTGTCGGGATGCTTCGAGACTAGCGCATTAGCTGACGCCAGCTCATCTTGGGACTTGGTTTGTTGTGTCGGCATGGCGGCACTACAAGAGAGCAACGAGAGAGAGATAGGAGAGTTGTGAATAATAATCATAATATGCAAATATTTATCAGCTGGAACTTGTCGCTCTCGCTGGCATCGTGTGGCCTTCAAGCGGCTCACGCAAATTGCGCATACGCCCCCTCGAACGTAGCGAAACTTTCGCTTTCAATACGCTGCGACTAATAATATTTACAATACTATGTGTGCGATCCTATATTTATAATTGTCACGTGTGAGCTTATGCTGCATTTGTATCTGTATATCTGTATCTGTGTATCTGTATCTGTATCTGTGTATCTGTATCTTTATCTATACTCAAGTATTTAACTGTGCTTAACTTTTGTTTATCTGAACGACGTCAATCGGCTTGTTCTATAATATTTGTACAATGTGTCGCTCGCTCTGGGGTGGGTGTCAAACGTCAACGCCCTCCCCCGCCGCAATGCCATTGCCAATGCCAAGCATAGAATGGCAATAATAAGAACAATAACAACTGCAGCCTACGTCAAAAGCTGCTTAGCAGAATCGCTAAAAAAGTCACAACACAAATTAATGTATTTTTTCTCTCAAAAAATAATGAACAAACAAGCATTTTTTTCTTCTCTCTTTTTCTTTTTTAGCAAATTCCGTGACCAAGTTGTCCATCAATTTCTTACATTTCCCATGGCAAAAATAATTCTGTATGCCAGGCACACACACTCACACACACACACGCACACACACACGCACACACACTCTTGCAGATATTATATGCTCGCGAGATTTTTGTTGTATTTCTTTCGTCGTTTTGTTTGTACCCGCTTCTTCATTGCGGCTAACAAACTTTTGGCCTTGAGCCTCTATTTCTTGGCCTTATCTAATCGCATCTGGATCCGTTGAAGCAACCTGCATGCATAAAAACTTTTGGCTAACCGCATTAGCCATAAACGGAAAGGCACTGGAATTTTTTACTCGATTTACAAAATGTCTGGAAAACTGACATGTAATTATGGTTATCTTATATTACATGAATCTTGGTTTATTTATGATATTTGCTTTAGAGATTACAGTGCGAATTTTTTTTGGCTTTAAAATGATCGTATTTGTTATGTAACTAATCTAAAATAAACTAAGGCATCAAGCGAGAAAGATAGTCGAGTGTGCTCGACTGTGAGATACCCGCTAAGCATTATATTATATTAGTTAAAGCAAAGCAGGACGGTATTATTCTTAAAATATACCAAAGTTAATATGATTAATGGTATAGTTATATATACTATTACTTAAAATATACCAGATTGTTATCCAGCTGCAGCATACGGTTCTTGACTTTAACATTATAGCTCCTATCTCTTATAGTCTTCGAGATCTATGTCTTCATACAGACAGACGGACAGACAGACAGACAGACAGACAGACAGCCGGATATATATACTATTACTTAAAATATACCAGATTGATATCCTAATCAACTAAAATCCAGCTGCAGCATACGGTTCTTGACTTTAACATTATAGCTCCTATCTCTTATAGTCTTCGAGATCCATGGCTTCATACAGACAGACGGACAGACAGACAGACAGCCGGATATAGGACCATGGCTTCATCATCGTGGCTGTGGGAGCTGTTCAAGAATTTATACACTTTATCAGGTCAAAGATGCCTTCTTCTGTCTGCTATATACATTTCTTTTAAGCACAATGTTGTAATACCCTTCTACCCAATGGGTAGCTTGGATAAAAAGTTCACATTTAATGAGCGCTTAAGTACATCCAAAAGCTATGAAAAGTCGAGTAAACAAGTTTATTTTTTAATGTGTATCATCATAAAACTCATCTCTTAGCAACATCAAGCTAATCTGTTTTAAGCAAACATTAAACAACAACTTATTTTCTAGCCTAGACCTCATTAAGTTGAATTATTGCCTATAACAAAGCACTGAAATCATGTCACTTACAAATCCTCGTAATCTGTGAGTATCTACAATGTATATATAGTACTCCTATATGGTAAAGTATGATAACAAAATACAGCCACGACACGCGACAAGATTTATGATCCAAAGAGATTTGCTTTATATGCAAATTAACAAGCACTTGATAAAACAGATTAAATGAGAAAATAATAATCGGGAACGGGGATTTTCATACACCCGATATACTTGCTGCCAAAATGTGACGATTTAACGCTAAAGTACAGTTTGTGTTTTTATTGTTTTCTCTGCCTGGCAACGGGGATTGTAAAACTTTAAAGGCCTGACGATTAGTTGCTGATTAGTACATTGTAAATAGTTTATTATCTGCCAAAAAAATAAGGTATGTTAGCCAATAAACCGAGAGTCGAGTATTGAGGAATTAAGTTTTGAGTTTTGAGGGACAGTGGCATAAATCAATTAATTTGTGGAGATTTGCTTTAGCCAAGGTCTGATAAGAGAACTTGCCATGGATTTATTTAGTTCTATCGGAGGGCTGCGCCATGTACCAGATAATAATAAACTCCCATGAACACTTGGCAACCGACTTGACATGTGACTGCTTTCCGTATATGGATGTCTTGATAACTCGATTTCCTTGATTATTGGCATTCTGCTGGACGTTGTTTTATTCTATGCCATAAATATGGCATTTTGGTCTAGCTTGAATGGCTTGAAGATTGCCGTCGCGACAAAACAAAAAACCCTTTACACTTTTGCGTTTATTATGCAACAATGTTCAATATTATTATACAAGTATTATTGCTCTCGTGTTATTATTGGTAGACGCTCGAAAGTGGTCTCGTATTTCATACGATACGATTGCGTTTACGAGCCATGTCCCAAATGGTTAGGCCAAAGCCAGTAGGAAATGGCTCAGCACATCGGCACATCACATCGAAGCACAGCGAATACATTGAATACTGGAAGCAGAAGTAGAAGAAGCCATTTAACTGCTTCTGCTTCGGCTTCGGTTCGTACTCTTAACTGACTTTTGCAGCTATCCCCGGCGGCTATTAATAGACCGTTGTCAACTTGTTGAACGAAATCGAACCATTTTGTTTTTGCTCAAAGTACAACTTGTGAGTTGCAAGTTGCGGGACGCCGCACCCAGTGCCAAGTTTCATTCAGACAGTTGGCGCTTCCATTCGCATATATGTACATACATATTCCCACTCCTTAGCCACTTACCCACTTAGCGACTTCCATTGCCGAACTTAGGCATACTATATACCCTATAATCAGATCAAGATTACTTCGCCAGGCAGTGCAATCAAATTAATTTAACATTGTTATTTATAAACCTCTCGATATTGAGCCACTACCTCTTGCTTCATCTTATGAATGGCGATATAATCTGAGGAATGTGAAATTTTAGGCTTAAAATAGAAATTGTTTATCTAAATTTTCGATAATTTTCACTCCATGTGATTAATATTCTTAGGACTTGATTTATGCCATGTGATCTAACGAATGCCATAACATAAATAGATTAATAATTTATCTATATTTTAATATTCTAAGACTTGATTTATGCAATGTGATCTAACGAATGCCAGATGTTAGCTTTAAAATAGCCAACATAAATTGATTAATAATTTATCTATATTTTATATAATGTTTTAGATTACGCAATTGAAGTGAGGAATTGAACATTTGATTAATTTGTATTATGGGCAACTTTCATAATATTCTTTAAAGAATCGATATAATAATTAATTTAAGAAAAAAACTTACTTAAATTCGTTTTAACAATTGTGTTCTTTTAAAATTACCACTTTAAGAACTAGTTCTTAAAACTTATAACATTAGTTTGCTAAATGCAGTATTCTCAAAATAAGCCCAAAAGTTCTATATTCAGGTTACAAAAATCTGTAATCCATCGAAATTCATATAAAGTGATATATGAGTGTTTCCATTTGTAGCTCAGCTAGTAAAACTGGATGAGTAATTAAATAATAAAATGGTAAAATAATATATAAGTATTAAAAAAAAAGAATAAAATATTATTTTAAGATTTGTTGATCTTATAATAAGATTTTTGGTCTTCAAAGTATATGTTTTTTCCTCTTTTTAATAGGAACTTGGGCCTTATATTAAATGTTCTTAAAATCACCATGTGTTTTCTAGCTTTTTAGAATAAAATTCTTAGTACTAAAATCAAAATTTTAATTTTTGAATTTTTTCATTGCAAAATTTTGATTGTATAACTTTTTTTCATTGTAATCTCTGCTCGTTAATAACAGTATAAATATACTTTCACAATTCATAAGTATTAAAACCCTTAAAATGCTTTAACGGTATTTCTACAGTTATATCATTAAACTACAGCAATAACTTGTAATTCTCAAATTTTCGAAAATAAAAAAAAAATGCATAACAAAACAATTTACAGAATAGTTGTTGTCTTTTATTCTGCATATTACACAGCTTGACTCTTTATCCAGAAGGAATAATACTAAGAAGTGGAATGTGAGCTATGCCCTTTACCCAAATTGAAAACTACTTTCTGAAAATTTCAAAGCATTTGCATAACAAATGATTTACAGGGAATCTGTTCGTCGCTTCTATTTACAAAAAAAAAAAAAAAAAAAAAACAATACATGTACATGCTCGATTTTTTCTTTATTGACTTTACTTTGTCCCTAGTTCTAGTTTATGTCATGCATCGTAGTTCTCGCTGGGCACAGGCGAAGTGTCGGTATTATGAGGCATTGTGATGTTATCCTTAGCCCCGGTTGTAAGCTAATCCCGCTGTGTGCAAACAGCAGCGCCCATCCATCATCATCATCATCATGATGATCTCCCCCGCACCTTTGATTAGCTACCGAACAGTTGTCAGCGCCAATTGGCGGCTGTTGACGGCTCTTAAATTGATGCCCCTCGATTGAACCAATAAATGTGATAGGTAAACACATATGGTCATAGAGCAGACGAAGAGACAGACGGCAGAAAGACAGAAGACTGGAGTCTCGGCGACATTCTCAAGTTGTTTTTCCTGTTGCTGGTTTTTCCTTTTAGCATATGTACTACTTGAGTGTATCTTTCGCCTGTGTCTGTGTGTAACAGTATCTGCATCTGTAAGTGTCTGTCTCTGTGTGCATCTCTCATTTATAGCATACAAATGTGTCCATCCGGCTGTCTCGTCGCTTCCTTTTGCTCTCTGCGCCACTTCACAAAACACACTCGAAACACGTGTGTGTGTGTGTGTGTGTGTTAAGTGATTGTGTGTGTGTGTGCGTCTGTCAGCGCCGCAATTTGCTGCTACATGTGCCGCAATCATTAAACGATTTTATGCTCAAAATATTAATTAGCCTAAATGTGGGCTAAGCATGGGGACTTGACTCCAACCTGTTGGAGCTGCCACCAAATATGGCAGCTTATTGTTGTTGTTTTTGGTTGTTTGCTTGCCACCGAACACACACCGACAAATGTGTGTGAGTACTTGTTGTTGCGCCACTTGAAAGCCACAAAAAGCCAATAGCCAAAACCCCCGCCCGCTCTCTTCATGTTGGCCCAAATTTTCGAAACACTTTAAACAACTGTCTCTTGTGTATTTGTTGTTGCTTCGGTTCGGTTCGGTTCGGTTCGGTTTTGCTCTCAAGTTCATTGAACGGCCTTTCACCCAGGCCCCAAAAGCTGCACAGAGTCACGATACTGAGTGAGCGTTAGTTTTCATGAGTTGCGCATGCGCAGCTGAAGGAAGGCTATCAAGATTGGAATCGAGCATAAAACTCATAAATAGTTGTTTAGCTCTTTTACGCTTTCATTCTTTATTCGCCTTTTTATCGGTTTTTGATCTCAGCTGGCCGAACGATCACAGAATCAACGAAAATTGAAGAAAAAATAATCAAAATTCTACAACTGATTAATTTGGCTTACATTATTTTTTAGCTGACAATCACGTTCAATTAATTAAGCCATCAGTTTTGAAAGAGTTCAATCAATGCTTTGTTTCATTACTGACCTAGATACACTTATAATAATGCTTGAGTAATTCTTCGACTTCTTTAAAGAATGATTGATTAGAAGACTAAAACGCAATACACTTTCAATCATTTCAAAAGAAGACAATACAAAGAAATAATAAACAATTTACATTATAAGTACATGTTCAATAAAAAAAAAGAGAAATAATATATGAAAGCTCTTGTTGGAATGATTAATGGAAAAAGAAAATAAGTTTAATAAAAATGGAATTAAAAATCACAAAGCAAAATTCCGGTTGATCTTTGGAGCGTGATATATCTTTGTTTGGTTCCATGTAAGTTCTGATCTTTGAAACTTCTGCAGTATCTCTCTTGTTTCTTTTTGTGAGTGTGCAGCATAGTTTATATAGAATATTTTATATGTAGATTGTTTATATGCTCCATATATGTATATGTATATAGTGAATGCGGGACGCACTTTATCAGCTATTGTTGTTCTTAGTCTTGTTACTGTTCCTATTGTCACTGTTCTTTGTTGTTGTTGTTGTTGTCGACACTATCGGCATGAACAAAGGCCCGTCAACAGCCAGTGTTAATGAACAATTAGTGGAGCGATCAATGGTCGCCCCGGCCAAATAGGCAAAAGCTGTAGCTCGAGCCCGAACCCGAACCCGAACCCGATCTCGAACCCAGACCCGAACCCGAACCCGATCTCGAATGCAAGAAAAACCAAAGCCGAAGAACAGAGAGCAAAACTCTTGTTTGTCTTTGTCGGAAGTGGAGCATGCGATTCAAAATCAATTAACATGTTGAAATTATGGAAATTACTCGGCAAAGTCGCACAATTATTTTTGATGATGCATCTCCGAGAGCAAGTCAATGTTACTGATTTCTGATTTATGACGGCAAAGCAAAGCAAAGCATGTGAGTGCGTAAATATGTAAATTGATTATTTATTGGGTTATCTGCACGTGCCTTCTAAGTCAGGCGCTAGTTGAAAACTATAAAAATCTACAAATATAGCAACAGCAACAGTAAAACAGTCTATAGCTATAGCAAATAAGCTCGGCTCAGATACAAATACGAATCGTGTTATTACTTGACCCCCAAGCGTTGACATTGGCGCCAAAATGCTTTCGAATTTCATTTCGAATCTGATAAGAAGAGCGCACAAACAAGCTGCAATTGCATTCGACTAAAATTGACATCGAACTTATCACCACAACAAAATGCAGAATCAAGTTGAATGTGTGTGTGTGTGTGTGTGGATGATTTGCTTTAATCAACTGCAAATATGTAAATATTTACTAACTGATTAACGCTTTGCTCTGGCTGTGTGCTTCTCATGTGCTATGGAAAGATTTTTCGTGCTCAATTTCAAAGAAATAAAAACGCCACAACACGCAAATGCACCCAGGCAAAACCGACAAAAATAAAATAATAATAAGAATATTAAAAAAAAACCACAAAAACAAAAAAACACCACAAGAATTTTAAAGTCAGCTGAGAAAAAGAAATCCCAGTTATTTGGCAATGACTGACTCACTAACTGATTGACTAACTGTCTGACTGACGGTCTGTCTGACTTTGTGGCTTTGTAAATGTACAAAACATGTTTGCTGCATATAAATAAATTCAATTCGAGTGTATACGATTTACTCATACATATATTCCACTTGCTTTAAGTTGAGTTTGTTTTTTTGCGAATTTCTATTCTCATAATTTGCTTTTAATTAATGAAACCCAAGCTAATCAAGCCAAATATTTAGCCAACATGCCACAGCATTCACTACATATACTTAAAATGTAATTAGGCCTTGCCAATTGGGTCATTGGCATCTGATTCAGCTTCAGCTTCAGTCTGAGTTACAGTCCCAGCCCAGCTCCAACGTCATCTATGGCAACTCTTGCATTTCTAATGCTTCACCGCGTCACAATATCCAGATTGTGGCGATGTCTGAACGTCGCTTAAAGTGCCAGGAAATTCTAAACAGCTTTTTTATTTAACTATGGCGCTGATTGACGCCAGATTATTCCTGTTTTCCTGTTTCTATTTCCTTTTCGATAGTGTGACAGTTTTGGTTGCAATTAAAACGATTCAAGTTGCTGCCCAATTAAGTTTATACTATATAAAGTATGCTTAATGAAACTACAGCGTATGTGCTAGTCGAGCATACTGCACAACAACATGTATGCAAATGAAGTGTGCAAGATATCGAATGAACAGTTTATCGTCGAGTCAACCGGTTGGGGGCGTGTGGCTTATGCAAAGCTGACGCTCAGAGATCAAAGGAAAAGCAGAAAGGCCTTGAACAAATGTCAAAATCTGTTACCACTTTTGATATGTTTTCAATTCAAGTGAGTCACCATAATGGTGACAGTCGATATCGAAGATATTTCTACGGGTGTGTCGCGTTTTCTATTTCTGTTTATTTTTGCCAAAAAATAAAAAACATAAAAAGAAAACAGCTATAAAAGCAACTACATAGTAAGAAAGCAACAGTGGAGTGTGCTCGACTGCGAGATATACTTATTTTCAATAATACTATATTATACAAATATACCTAATCTATACCGGGAAAATACTAAGTACTACATTCAAAATATACCACAGAGTACTAAACATTACAGATTACCAAAGCAACTAAGACCCGATCTTAGGCGGCATTTTTTACCATACAAAAGAATTTCTTAAATAACTTTGATCGAATCGCAGACAAATTCCATGAATCTTTAATACTGTAGTTACCATTATATGTAACAATCCCAAAAATTCTGTTTGTTTTTCGATTTTTATCAAATGACAGGGACGGAAGTGGGCGTGGCAAAAACATTACAAGTGCTGTCGAAAAAAATTATAGCATTAGTCTTTGAGATTTAGTGTTTCAAGCGGACAGACAGACAGACATGGCTGTATCATCTTTTGTTGACGATGATCAAGAATATATATCAGAGATGTTTTTTCCTTTTTCCACAAAGTTATTATACCCCTTTACCCTAAGCTATACCAGGTATTACAACTAACAAAACACTAATTTACGAAACAATTTGGCAGTTTCCTTTTTCGAGTGAATTTGCATGATAATTGTGGTTGCAATTAAGATATCGAGTAAAAGGTAAATTGCCAGCGAAATAGGGCGACGGTGAGGTGTTTGGTTCATTTTAAGTCCAATATTTATATAACTGTACGTTACAGACACAAGTATCATGTGGGTTTATTTTAAGTGCCGACTTAATATCGATCTATTCTTAAGCTGATTTTCTTCCGTTGTTGTTCAAGTTCAGCGAGGGGGGAAAAGGAAAACAGCAAAAAACATCGTCGCAAATAAAAGTAGCAAGAACAACAACAACAACAAGAACAACAACAATGTGCACACGCCCATAAAAGGTGCTTGAAAGCCGTTTACGTGTTAACGTGTTTCTGGTTTCCTGATTCCTGGTATTGGCATGACGAGTCTTCAGGCAACGTCAGGCTAAAGCATTCGGCATCGCTCTTTTTCCTCGTCCAGACAGCCGCATAAAAAAATATTATTAAGACTGACGCGACGCGACTCTTAAGCGATGCGTCTCGCGAGTCTCGATTTTGAAACTTATGTTAGAACCTTACCAAATAAACATAAAAAAAATACAACACATTTTTGTGGCTCTAAGTTCTTGGCCGATGCAAGCGGAGTCGCAATTGGAGTTGGCGGCAGATGTTGATTATCATTCCTGCATTGTGTGTGTGTGTGTGTGTGTGTTTTAGCCAAAAAAACACAAAACTCGTTTTTGGCCAGGTCAAGACGCCGCGAGAGAGTGAGAGAGACAGGGGCGCGGTCATGTGACAGCGGCATAAGGCCAGAGCTCTACAGTCATTCATCTACGTATACGTGCATGTAACTGCATGTGTGTGTGAGTATAAATGTGTGTGTGTGTTGGCCCTCTTGCGCTTACCTTTATGCTGCGTTTGTTGTGTCTGGCGGCAGTTTGCAGCTTTCAATTTGTTGCGGCGCGGCGCGTTGCGTTGCGTCGCTGTGTTACTTTTTTTTTTTTTTTGATTTGAAAATATCCGATCGCGGTATTTAAGCACTCACTGCGTTTTCGTGGGCTATTTCTGGCGCCCCCAAACGGACGGTAGAACGATCGACGGTAGGACGTTGGCGGTCGTGGGCAGTGTGAAAAGAATTTCTTATGTGAGAAAGCGAAAGCAACAAATAACGCACAAACGATCAGAGAGAACTGGGGAACGGGGAAGCGAACGCAGCGAACGCAGAAAACGTAAAAATCGAAAGTTAACTGTAAAAAGCGCAAATTTAGAAACTGAACCGAACTGACGAAGAACGAACACGCTTATAAATACTTCTAGTATATGTATCTGTATCTGATTATCTGTAGCGGTTTAGCAGCTGTTCGTGCGACTTCTATATGTATCTACATTTATGTATGTGTATGTGTCTGTGTCTTGCAGTACACATATACCAAAAAAACAACACACACTTATTTATGTATATATGTGGTATGTCCGTATATTTAGTTAGATGCTTGTGTCTGTGTAGGTGTCAGCGAGTACATATGTATGTATGTACATATGTGGAGCATACGAAATGTGCTGCGACCTGCCTCCGTGTACGCAAAAAACAGGCACGCGTTTCAAAAAAGACGTCCCGATACTTTTTATAGTACCCTCGAATGCGGAGTGAATACGTTGCGATGTCTCGTACGTACTATATTTATTTATTCTGTTATTTTGTTTCGAGCTCTCAGCGCCGCTTTGACTTAATGCGTGTGTGTGCCGAACGTTTTATTTGTGATCGCGATCCGAGCGACCGATCCGAGCGACTCAGTAAAGATAACTAAAGGGAAATGGAAATGTGTTGGCAGTATAAACACCACAACGGCAACACCGACAGCAATGAGCAACGAAATGAGCAGAGGCAGAACCAGCACCAGCACCAGCAGCAACAGCAGCAGCAGCAGCAGCGGCAGCAACAGCAAAAAAGCAGCAGCAACGCCAACAACTAGCAGCAAGCGTTCCAACCTCGCAAGCAATACAATACGACGAGAACTTAACATAGTCTCACTCACACACACACACACTAATACATTTGCGGCGCGCCTGTGTTTGTATTTACTGTTTGCTTGTATGCGTGTTTGTATTTGCTTGCGTATTGGTTGTTGTTGTTTCGTCTTGTAAACGCACATTATCAGGCATCGAAGCGACTCCCTCTGTCAGTGCCCCTCTCTTCTCACACTCCTTTGCCCTATCGTTATCGTTCATTCAGTGTCGTGAATGAAAATGAAATAACGACAGCAACAACAACAACGTCGCGACACATCGGCCAAGCTCTGCCAACAAGAAAAACTACAACAACAACCGGCAAAAACATGGCGCGCTGCCAGTCAAAGACTTTGCGCATGTGTGAGTGTGACTGCAGCAATATGTACAAAGTACGTCTGTCGCAGTCTGTATGTATGTATGTGTGTCTGGTAGTTAGCAGCGCTACTAAGAGAGCAAACATGCAGAGCAAGCTCTCTCTCGCTCTTCTCTCTAACATATTTTGACATGTGCCACTCTTTTGCCTTTTGTCGCCTTTGCTCCACCAGCCAAAATGGCTACACACACACATACACTTTAACATGTGCACGCGGTCTACGTATACGCAATGGGATCTCGACAACAATATCGATATCGATACATCTGTTTGCTTGTACTCTTTGATTCTTTTCTTTTTGGTACTTCGTTGGCCTGCGTTTTTTTTTTTCCCAAATTTTTTTCTGTTCCAGAGCAAAAGTATGAACGAATTGTTATTTGGATATCTGAGGCATGTTTGACTGTTTATGTTTGTGTTTGTATGGGTAATTATGCTCTTTTTTAAAGTGTGTGTTGTGTGGTATTTCGACTTCTTGATGTGTGTGTGTGTTGTGGCTTTTTCCACTCAGCGAAGAGAGATAGCCAAATTTTGAATGAGATCCATTCACGTTTCTGGGTAATGCCAGAATAGGGTAAATAAAGCCAACACTGAGCTATGACTTATCTCTTGTTTTATTTTGATTTAAACAGGTAACCGGCATATTTCACACGCACACACACGTACACACACACAACAGTGAAACTCACTAATGTGTGTAATAATTTGAAATTGTTGCTTGAAATTACGAAATAGCCAAAATCCCAAACATAATAATATTGTTTGCACTCATTTAGACAAAAGCATGATTAGACAAAAGCCATCTGAAAAACGCAAATCATTCAAATTCGAATTCATTAAGCGTACTATGAACTTCATATGATTCAGAACAGATATACGATTAAATATAGTATATACTACATATCATATGAACGAAGCCCGTATGAAACAAAGAACTCTACCATGCGAGAGCGTTTACTTTGAATTATGCTTATCGCATGGCATACTTTTAATTTGTTTTTAGGGGAATTCTCGAAAGTTCGGTGATATTTTTGATCGTATACAGTGAAGGCTCTGTTTGCTCCATTTCGACTCTTGTTTCTTAAAATAAGTTGCGAATCAAGTGACTAATAAAAAGAGAAAAAGATTTCCAATTGATCATGATTTTTAATTTAAGTTAAGTTGGTTTACATTATCACGATTTTACTGTACAAATAAAATGACGTTATATTGCCACTAATGAATTATTTTGTATTATTTCCATATCGAATTTAGCACGTGATCGACTCCAATACACAATGCTATCGACTTGTTAAATATTTCTATGGCCACTTTAGTTATGATTGATAAGCCGAAAAGTGTGCAACAACAAAAATGTTTTAGTTGCGATGACAAATTCTCTGACAAAAATGCGCTACCAATTATAGTTCATAGTACGCATAAAGATAAAAATATTAATTTAATTTCAGGGCTGCTGGAAATACCCTTGGACTAGAGTCTAGACTAGGAATTCGGAATTCATGAAAATCCAAGAATTTATCCAATATATATAATTTCCGCATTGACGTTTAACTATCACACACTATCGGTACTTTTCCGTTCGACAATCTAAAAATAGTCAAAAATTGGGAATTTAATTTTATTTCATTTAATGGACAGGCGTAAAATTGATATCATACATAATTTGGTGCCAAGATTACGAATTTATGCTTTTGAATCTACAAACAAACAAGCATTCATAAAAATTTGGTGTTAAATTAATTGTCAATCGAAACTTTCAAATGTCGCTGATGACTAAGCTTATTTTTTTTTTAATTTCATTAATAAATAAGTTTGCAGGGATTTGTTATTGTGAAAAACTATAACAATACTTTAGTGCAAAAACTATAAAAATTTGAATACATAATGAGCCTCAAAATAGTAGCAAATTAAATTGGGTGTGTCGCAAATAAGATTATTATTTTTGATAATAGGACCATTTGAAATTGTACAATTTAAATAACAACAACTAATAATAGATTTATTATTAGCAATGTTATTGTTTGAGCTCGTGACAATGTCTCAGCAAATCCTTTATCTAGATTAAAACGAAAAATATTTCAAAATGTTCAGGTATTGGGAAAATTTAAAAATATGATAAATTTCCAAAAGTAGTTGATTTATTTTGCTTTTAATCTAATTTAATTTGAACGACACTTTTACTTTTGTAAACCGCTCAACACAAATTTATAAATATTATGATCAATAATGATCATATCGATTTTTAACTTTTAAAAACATACTCCTTATCAGAGCAGCACACATTTCCTCTTCTTTCTCTTTTTATTGACCTGTAATGAGGCCCTAGTCGCTGTTTCAAAGACCTCTCGAACACCTTCCTGCATCTTGGCAGAACATTCCAAATATGCAAAAGCATTAACAATTTCGCCCATGGTGAGTCCTTCGTCGGCTGTGACAGGCATTTGCTTTTTCATTGCCAATTCCTGCAAATGATCGAATACAATGCAGATTAATAATTTAACATATTTATGGTGCTTTATGCCTTGCCTTTATGGTATCAGGATCGTAGCGTAAGTCGCGTTTATTGCCCACCAAAATGATGGGAACATTGGGGCAGAAATGTTTAACTTCTGGTATCCATTTGTCTTGAATATTTTCCAACGAATCGGGCAGATCGATGGAGAAACACATTACAATAACATCGGTATCAGGATAGCTCAATAGTCTTAAGCGATCGTAATCCTCCTGACCAGCTGTGTCCCATAGCGCCAATTCCACCTTGAAGAGAGGAAAATCAACTTATCAGAACTTAATGATTTACGTAAATATGTAAATATGTATGTTGGCCCACATACGAGTAGAAGTAGTAGAGCGACCACTTGAAAAGAGCAAGTCTAGAGAATCTCCGGAAAACAAAGGCGGAATGCGCACAACGTCAATGTGAATCATGCGTAAGCGTTTTTTGTAGTCTTGAGCAAAACACGGGCCCACCCTGGCACAGGCACATAGTGTGGGCACTAAAATAAGATGTGTACTAAATATACAATTTGTGCATACACATAATACACATTTATCTACATCTATCCGCAAGCGAACGTGAGGAAATACATAAATAACTGTGTAATTGTCTGTGCCCCATCTAACAATACGAATACGAATAGAACAATAATACAAGGCGTGTTGGTTAATCAACAAATAAGAAATTATGCGACATACCTGAGATCCTTCAACCTCAACGTCTGCCACATATGTTTCGAAGACTGTCGGCACATAATCCAATGGGAAATTATCTTTGCAGAAGACCGTTAAGAGACACGTCTTGCCACAAGCACCATCGCCAACAATTACAAGTTTTTTGCGTATTGAACGCATTGCCACAATTAATCAACAATAATTTCGTATACAAATTCGGAACGAGACTGCGAAGCACTTGATATTTCAATGGGATTTTGCCAAGGAACTTCGCTATATTGTTCTGTGAATTTGGCTTTGTGAAATATTTTTGTTTATGAATTTTTCACTGGGGTACACACAGTGCAAGCTACAGCACATGTGTGTGTGCATTCACACACAATAAATGAGTGCGATCCTACTCAATTACAACCGAATTATTCTGCGAATTGTTTATCTGCGATTGAATTCGGAAGTGTTTTCTAAATATTTATGTTTATTATGCATTTGCAGAGTAGCCAACATTCGAATAACTGTTAGAATGTAATAAAAATAATTTATGGGCAGCACTTGTCGGCAGAGTTGCTTTTATGAGTTGGCAGTTCCATGATATTATTGTATGAGTGTTCGCGTTTCGATATATCGATTGACACTAAGCATCTCTGCAAATACAGCGAAGAAGAAGAAATCGGCTCTTCCTCTTTCTTTTATTTCCGCCATTGCCTGAGATAGTTGGAAAATCATGGGTGAGTTGTTAAAAAGAGTGTTTTTTGTGCGAAATACGGCAAATTCGTCGCTAAATCGAGTGCAAATCAAATACAATAGTTGTGAAACATTTGATGTAAGTGAATTTAATCGCGGTCGCCTTGAGTTATTCCCAAAGCTCTTCACTTCAAAGCTTGCAAATTTTGACTGCCGTTTGTCGGCTACCAATAATCTGTGATTATCCAAAGAATCGTGCATCATATTAAGCCAGAAAAGCGCTTAACAATAAATTAACAAGGTATCACAATAAATTAAAGTGTTATTAGACCAAGTTTACTAATTTCGTGCAACTCACAAAAATGCATCTAATATAACCTCAAAGTGTAGCCGCTGAACTCACTCGCCATTTGTTTACATTGTGTTAGTTGATTTGCAACATGGAAACAATATGTTAGAACAAGTAATTAAATTTTTTTAACTATTTGCAGGCAAGCCTAGAGGTCTGCGCACTGCCAGAAAGCATGTGAACCACCGTCGCGACCAGCGTTGGGCCGACAAGGACTACAAGAAGGCTCATTTGGGCACAAGATGGAAGGCCAATCCCTTCGGTGGTGCTTCCCACGCCAAGGGTATTGTGCTTGAGAAGGTGTAAGTAGATAAAGTAAAACAGCTAAATTGTTAACTATGCGGTAGCCATCACTAGCGATGTCTCGCAGTATATTTTTGTGTTTTGTTTGTTCTGAAACTCAAATCACAGGATTATACTGTGAGTTGTCGTCTGCAACTACAACAACAACCGAAGTTAAACATAATGTAAGGGTCTAGGTTTTTTTTTTCCTTGAATATCCAACTAATGATATCTATTTTTTATTGCAGTGGTGTTGAAGCCAAACAGCCTAACTCTGCTATCCGCAAGTGTGTGCGTGTGCAGCTCATCAAGAACGGCAAGAAGATCACCGCATTCGTACCTCGTGACGGTAGCTTGAACTACATTGAGGAGAACGACGAGGTCTTGGTTGCCGGTTTCGGTCGTAAGGGTCACGCCGTCGGTGATATTCCCGGTGTCCGTTTCAAGGTCGTCAAAGTTGCCAACGTCTCCCTGTTGGCTCTTTACAAGGAGAAGAAGGAACGCCCAAGATCTTAGATGACGATACATCTATCATTTTCCAGAGTTAGGGTTTTACAAAACTAAATAAAACAAAAAACACAAGATTTCCGTCTTAATTTGTTGTGGCTTGAACAAAGAATGAAAAGTAATTTTTTTGATTAATGATTTTGCATGTTTATTTCTGTTATGAATTTTTTATCATCAGTTGGCGTCTTAATTATGTAGTATACTTCTAAATGCCTAAAGCCTTATCGATCTACTAGAGTATGGATAACAGTCATCCCGTGCCCAAGTTTATTGATAACCGCCTCCTCCTCCACCGCCGGCATTAAAGTTGTTTGGTCCTGGACGACGCATGGGGCGACGGCCGCGTGAACGGTTGGCGAAAATGCGATTGTTGGGTGAACCACTTGGCATATGCTGGTCTTGGTTGCCGCCTCCCTGGTTGCCAGGATGTCCGCGCATGCCGCCCGATGGAGAATCCCGTTGCCAGACAATGCGGGCTGGTCTGTTAGCATTGTTGTTGCTACTGTTGCCACGCAAGATGGAGCGCCCGCCACGACGAGTGGGAACAGCGCTGCGCAGGGTTCGGTAACGTGTGTTCTCCGATGGTGATGTTGCCTCAGCCTCACGTCCTTCCTCCTGTACGTTAGAAGCAACCATTAGAACAAATTTTTTGCTTGTATATGGGAATAATTACCTCCACTTCAACGGCTTGCTTTTCGCCCTCCGAAGAGACGCCATCTGTGCCTTCATTATCTTCCGAGGGACCTTCGGCTTGGCTATCCTGATTCTCTGCCTCTACAGATTGCTGACTTGTGCCCACATTTGGATCTGAATACAGACAAAAGGATATTAAACAAAATTTGAATGTAAGTTCGCTAATTTACTCACTTTCATTGGGAAGCTGCTGGGAATCCTCAGCCTGGCCAGTGGATGTTTCTTCGGCAAATGCTTCATCGGCCTCGCTCACGTTCTCTGTGCC
This sequence comes from Drosophila niveifrons, assembly GCA_035046325.1. Taxonomy (NCBI): domain Eukaryota; kingdom Metazoa; phylum Arthropoda; class Insecta; order Diptera; family Drosophilidae; genus Drosophila; species Drosophila niveifrons. The sequence goes on from JAWNOC010000025.1 coordinate 1,287,540, forward strand.
AGCTGGTTCACTTTCGTCTGGCTTATCCTTGGCCTCAGCTGCTTGACTGCTGGTGCTGCTGCTGCTCTGTTCGGCTGCCTCATTTGGTTTTGGTGGCGAACTGGCCACGGCAGCTGTGCAATCAACGCTATTGCCGGCACTATTTTCATCCACTGCAGCAGCAGCAGCCTCTGGGGCAGCTGTGTCGTCCACTTCAATTTCTACGGATTGTGGCTGCTCGCTAAAGTTGGATACTTGTGGGGAGCTCACGATCTCCACAGAGCTGCAAATTAAATGCGTAGATTAGAAACCCATCCTTCAATAATGTAGATTCAACTGCTTACCTCTCTGTGCGACGTGCGGCTGCTGTTGAAGTCGATGGAGCCTGCTTCCAGTTGGCCTCGGCTTGGGGTAATTGTGCAGTTGATTCGCCGCTACCGCTGGTAATGGCCTGGCTTTGATTGTTCTCTTGAGTGGACACGGTGGCAGGCGAATCCTCGAGCAATTGACTCTCGGCCTGATCCTGCACTTGGACCTGCTCGATGTCCACTTCATTGTGCTGATCTGGTGCTTCGGCACCATCGTTATCTTCCATTTCATTGTCCTGCTCATAGGAATCCTCGTAGCCCTCCTCTTGCTCGGCATCCCCACCGTCAATGGGACCCAGCACATCTTCCTCTTCGTCATCGGAATCAACCACCTGAATGTCGTCCTCCTGGTCGCGTTGCGATGAGGTGGGCATCTGATCCACATCCATGCCAGAGTCACCAATATGACCAGCTGACAATTCGCTACCATGCATTGGAGCACGCAGACGTTTAGTTAGCTTAACGATCTTCTCTGGCACGCCATCTTCAGCATTGGTGGATGAGTCGCCTTCCACGTCGCGTGGACGCTTTGAGCAACCAGCTTGAGTGGTGGTCACATTGCTGCTAGACGGTGTATGGCGACTGTGGCTGCTGACCACAGTGGAGGAGCTGCTGCTGCTGCCCGATGTACTGGGCTGCTGCTGGTTACTGGCTTCCTGCACGTTGGGCACAGCTTGATTGGGCGTAGAAGTCGAGGTTGTTGTGCTGCTCGAAGAGGAGGACGATGAGCCCTCAACACGTGGCGAAACCAAAGCCACTACTTGCTGCTGAGCACCGCCCACAAATAGCTGGGCATCGTTTTGCTGCGGATGCTGCACGCTTTCCGCCTCCTGCGAACTCTCAGCTGCAGCTGTGGCGCCCATGGGTGGAATGGCAGCAACAGCCACTGCTGCTGAGCTGGTCGACGGCATGTAGTCAGTGTGCGAGGATGTGGGCGAAGAGGAAGCCATCGACTCCAAGGTGGCGCTGCCTGTGGTGTGCACCTGTTGCTGTGGCGGCACCAGCGCCGTGTTACCCACAGCTGAGCTGCTACTGCTGCTGCTGCCAGAGGCCGTAGCTGCTGCTGAAGTAGACGTCGAAGTGGATGTTGAGGTGGAAGCACCCGGTTGCTGACTGGTGGGCAGTATAGCAGCAGTGCGACTGTTTTGCACAGAGATGGGACGAATGCTGGCCAAAGGAGTTTCGCTGCCACGCCAAGGTGTAACTGTGGCTGATTGCTGGACTGTGGCCGAGCCGGACATGGGCTTCACGTTGGCGGTGCGGGGCGAGGACTCTGATATATTGCCCTTCTCAGCCATGCCGACGGAACTAGTCGAGGGTTTGGTGGACTGTTGTGAGCCCAGTTGACGTTGCAGTTGATTGATGCGCATGTGCAGCGATTCATTTTCACGCATGAGACGAGCATTGATCTCCTTGTTGTTGGCGATGCTATCCTGCAGTTCCTTTTCGAGGCGCTGCACAGTTTCGTCGTAGCTAGTTTTGGTGCCAGCCAGAACAGTTTCATGGTTAGCCAACTCCGTCTTGGTTGTCGTTAACTCTTGCAGTAGTTGCTCAATCTTTTGCTTGGACTCGTTGCTATCCTGCTCAGCGGTTAGGCGTGTCTTCAGATCGTCCTGCTCCTTCTGCAGGCTTTCGTTTTGCTCCTTGGTGCTGCGCAATGTGTTGTTCAGCTCCTCCATCTCGGTACGCAATTTCTCCAACTCAGCAACTGTATCGCTGCCTCCAGCCTGGGCCTGGAGACCCGTGTAGTAGTCCTTGTATCGCTTGGCCAGCTTGCGAAGCATAATCTCTTTGCTGTCCTTGTCTTGTATAGTCTTTTCCTTTGTCTCGATGTCCTCCTGCGCCTTTAGCAGCTCCTCTTCTTTCTGCAGCAGACGATTCTTCAACTCTAAGATTTCCTGAGACTGGCGAGTGCTCGACTGCTTAAGGTTTGTGGTCTCGTCGAACAGCTTCTTGCGCGCCTCTTCCTGCAACTGCAGGTTGCGATTCAAAGCTGGCAGCTCGTTGTCCAGCCGTGTCTTCATTGCAGCCAATTCGTCGGAGTGCTTCTTGTTCAACTCCTTCTCATTGGTTAGCATCTTGGCAAGATTTTCGCGTTCCGTCTGTAAGCGCTTGAACTCCTCGGGATTGCGATTGCTCTTCTCGACCAGAGCATTGGCCCGTTGACGCCACTTGATAGCCTCAGTGCGCAACGAATTGTTCTCCACATTGAGTTCCTCAATTTTTGAGGACAACTCCTTATTGCTGCACTGCAGCGGGAACAATTCCTTCTCCACGCTGCTGATGCGTTCATTCAACTCGGCCACACGTTTGGTTAGAGTATTGCGCTCCTCGCGCAGAATGCGATTGCTATCCGTGATCGCATTAAGGGTTTCGATTTTACGCAACACTGCCTCATGCTTGCTAGCCGAAACCACATCTGTTTCGCTCTTAGAGCGTTCCTGATTGAGGTAACCATTCAGCTCGTCAACCTTCTTCTGCAGAATGGTGTGCTCAGAGACGAGACGCGCATTCTCAGCCTTTAGAATGTCCAATTTGGCTGACAACAGATCCCGTTCCTTGCGCACATATTTAATAATCTGCAATAGCTGTTCGCTGTTCTTGCTTTCGTCCACTCCCGTGGCGTTGAGCACATCGGTTTCAGTCAGGGATTCACTGAGCATCATGGACGCATTCTGGTTGTTTGCAGATTGAGCAAGTGCGGCCAATTTGGTGGTCAATGCCTCGATTTGATCGTGCAGACTGGAGTTCAATGCATTCAGATCGGCTACACGATGCTCTGACTCCTCCTTCTCCTTTTGCAGCATAAGCTGAGCTTCAGCATTGGCCTTCTTGAGCTCCTCGTTGGCCGCAGCAAGGGATTCACGACCACTCTTCAGCTGATTAAGCTCATCTTGCACCTAGTGAGGGATTAAATGTTTACAATAAATAATAAGGTATATCTACATTAGAGTAACATTAGCAAAATACTTCTACACAAGACTGTTTCATTGCGCGAAAAATGTGCAAGACTTTCCCGACATTTTATTAGGATTACAACTTGAGAGTTGCCGCGAACGAAGTTGAGAAACAAATAGCAAATTATATTGTGTAGCCAGCCTCCTAGTTGTTATTAATTGAGCTGTGCTTTGAAAGTTCAATTAAGTATTTACTATACTCAATAATTTCTAACACCCCAAAAAATTCCCAAGCCTCTGAACTATCGTATCAACCATAAGACTAATAAAAATAATAAAAAAAATTTTGCACATACCTTCAAGAAGTCCGCCTTAAACTTGGTCAGTTCCTGAATATCTCCCGAGTGCAAAACCATTTCATTTGCATACTTGACCTCCACGGAGTTAAGGGACTCGGCCAAAGTGGAGTTCTCGGCACGTAGAGTGCGAATTGTACGTCCAGATTCAGTTAATTTCTCCAAGACGCTCTTGAGTTCCTCTTGTGCAAGCTTCAGCTGATCAGATTGATTGGTAGACTTGCTCTGTTCGGTTACATTGGTGAGCAACACTTCGGCCTCCAGATCTGTGATGCGAGTCTGCAGTTCCGCCTCTGTGTTCTTCAGTTTCTTAATCTCTGCCTCGGATTTGCTTACAATTTCCGAGTGCATATCGTGCAGACGTTTAATTTCACTCTCGGCACTTTGGGACATCTTATAGAACTGATCGCCATGTTCACGGGTCTTGGCAAGCTCCTTGGTGAGGGACTCAATCTCAATCTTAGCTTGCTCATATCTGAGCTCGAATTCACGCGCCTTCTTGTTGGCAGCAGTGATTGGATTCTCATTCTTGGAGGGCGTGAGGCTCTCTTGCAGTTTCTTGCTCAATTCATTGACTTGGTTCACCTTCGCTGAGAGCTCCTCACGCACACCAATTAATTCCTGATGCCATTTTTCCGCCTGCTGACGTTCTTCTTCCTTAAGTTTGTTGGCCGTTTCGGTTTGACGCTTGAACTCGTTCACAGTTTCACGGAATTTTTCTTCCTCCTCCTGGAAGTGACGACGCTGGGCTGACAATTCACGCACGGTATCATCCAAGCGCTGCTCCAATCGCAGGCGACCCTCCGTCTCTGAACGCTCCAGGTTTGTCTTAATGAATTCCAAATTGTTCAGCAATAATGCCTGACTCTGATGCTCACGATGGAAGCCTTCCTTTTCGGCCTGGAGTCGCGAAGCAGTATCCTTGAGCACGCGATTCTCATGGCGTAAACTATGAGCCTCTGTATCGGCAGAAACCTGTTTGCGATGCGCCGTCATTAACTCATCCTTGAGCATGTGCACAGTTTGTTCATGCTTGATTATAGTCTTTTCATAGTTCTTCGTGCGATCCTCAAGTGCAGCAATCTGTTGCTTGTATGTCACAATGCTCTTTTGCAGCAGCTCTGTTTGCTCCTTTTGGAACTCGGATGCATTCATCAACTTGCAATTAACGGAAGATAACTCGCGAACCTCCTTGCGCATCGAATCGAACTGTTCATGGACGAGAGCATCGTTCTTGCGTTTTTCGTTAGTGTAATAATCATAGTTCTCCTTCAATTCGGCATATTTCTTGGACTCATCCTCGAGCTGTTGCTCCAGACTACGTATGCGGCGCTCAAGCTTGGCTTCTGCCTCAAGTTTCGATGAATTGGCAGCTGCCTTCGATTGCTCCACCGTTGACTCATCTATGAGTATGGTAGAATCATCCAAGTCAATTATCTGGCTGCCCAATTTCTTTTGAGCATCGAAATAGAACTTCTTGTAGCGCTCGCATTTGGACATTAATGTTTCAATTGTATTATTCTTCTGGCCAAGAGTCTCTTCCATTTCTTCAAGACGTTTGGTGGCCTTCTCGAACTTCTCTTCATAGGCCTTCAGCTGTAACTCGTCGTTCTTCAATTCATTCGCCTCCAATTCGCCAGTTAGCTCACGTATCAGAGTCAACAGCTTGACATTCTGCTCCTGCAACTCTGTAATTGACTCGAATGTAACCAGATCCCGGCTAATAGCATCGCTGGAGTTGTGTATGACGGCAGGCTGTCCTGAATGCCGTGGACGATTAACTCCAGCACGCAAGCAATTGATCTCATCCAAGAGCAGACAGACTTGGCGGCTCAGATCGACTTGTGACTGCTTCAGCTTCTTATTCTCCTTGACGTGGCGTGTAACATCAAATTGAGTGGTTTCCAGCTCCTGCTCGAGGCACAACTTCTTCTCGACCAGCTCGTCACGCTGCTGTAGCAGCAGATTATGGGCTTCGGTAAGTTGACTGTAAATCTCGTCCTGCTTTTTAAAGACTGGTGCCCGTTCGTTGATCTCCTCTACAATAGACTTGATCTGCAACTTCAGCTGAGCATTCTCCTTGTTCTTAGTCTCAAGTTCTTCAGAATTCTTTGCATACAGCGAGTACAGTTCAGTTAGTGACATATCGGACCGCATCAAACGATTGGCAACGGCTGCTGTGGGCGCCAACTTGCAAATGGCGCTCTCCAAACTTTGCTCTTGTGCCTCCTTTAGCAATCATTGGCATGTCCTATTTCTGTTTTGAGTTCGTCAATGGTTTTGTTCAAAGCAGCAATTTCTTGGGCGTGCAACTCCTTTGACTGTTGGTATTCGCCTTCCAGATCACCGTAATGATCAGTGGTTTCAGTCAACATACGTTTCAGTTCCGAAATGCCTTTGAGCAACTCATTGCGCTCTGTGATATTCTCGTGTTCGGTTTCCTTGTATATCTCGACTAGTTTCTCTTTAGTGTACAGTTCTTTCTTTAGACTGTCAACCAGTTTCTCTGTGGCACTGTTATGAGTAAACATTGCCTCATTCAAGTCCTGGATCTTCTTGTTAAAGTCCTCAACCGATTTAGCATATTGCAAGTTTTGGCCCTGCAAAATTTGAAGTTCCTCGCACTTTTCTTTGAGACGCACTTCCAAATGCATGGTATTCATGGAATGGTCACGTCGCAAATTCTGCAACTCAGCATTATTGCGACTCAGATCGCTGCTCAGCAATTGTATTTCGTTTTGCATTATGCTGCGCTCGCTCTCCAGACGCCGTTCCTTGATATCCAGCGATACCTCTTTGCTCTGCACCTCATCGAGACGAGCAATGGCCTCGCATTTGGCTGTGATGGCGGCCTTCAGCTGCTGCTGATAGGTCACCAGATCTTGCTTCAGCCGTTCAAGCTCTCCATTCTGACGCTCAATTACCTTGAGCAGGGAGTCACGTTCATCGACAAAAGCTCCCTTTTCCTTGCGCAAGGTGGCGACATTGTTATCATAGCTCTTCACAGAGGCCAGCAGCTGATCACGCTCGGCGGACACTTGGTCAAGTTGAGTGCGCAATTCACTAACATTTTGCTCAAAACTGCTGAATTTCACCTGATTATCCAGTATTTGATTGTTCAACTCTTCGTTCTTTTGCTCAGTTTCACCTTAAGATGGAGGTAGAAGAAGAAGACAATTTTAGTACTAGAGTTTAGGAGCAACAATTAAAACCAATGCTCGCTCATTTGGCTTAACAATATACATTGCCAAAGATTGGCAGGCACTTTACTCACTAAGACGATTCGCAGCCGCTCTTTCTTTGCAATATTCATCAAAAAATTTGTCTATGAAAGACTTGAATTTGTTTTGCACGCCGGTTGGCAAGAGCTCCAGTTCATCTGGGGCAAATATGTCCGCCAACGACTGTGGACCACTAAGATCCATGGTGGGAATGATTTTTATTCTTTACTATTATGTTTATTCACTCTTAATATAGATTTAATATCAGAAAAAAAAATCTTCAACAATTTTTGACGGCACAAGCGAAAATTGCAATATTTGACAAGAAAGTGTGTACACATTCGACCAGTGTATGCACATTAGCCGCAAGTCAATTTATTCCACTCAACATTTTTTTACTTGCCGGTTTCAATTTTACACCACAATATTCATTTGTTAAGGAAAAATTATTTAATTGCATATGAACTTACTTAGGCGATTTGCAGCTGCACGCTCTTTGCAATATTCATTTGAGAATTGCTCAATGTAAGCCGACAATTTTTTTTGTACACTGTCTGGCACTAGCTCGAGTTCGTCAGGTTGCAAAATCTTGTTTAACGATTGGACACCGTTGAAATCCATGCTGTCCATATATTTTTTATTACAATTATAAATCTTTAAAGTTTTAATATTTTTTAATATTGCTCCTTGCTTTGGAAATTATTTTGTTGACTAAAAAAAAATGAGAGCAGCGCGCGAGTGTCAAAGCGTTCTTCACAGTGTGACCGCAAATCAACTTTAAAAATGCCTTTAATACGGATCTCAAAAAGTGAGCGTTTCAGATCCATGAAATGGTCACACTGCTTTGGTGTGGATACACTATTTCGGTGACGTAGTTAATACAAATATCGCGTGATAAATATATCGAATGCAATGCTTTAGTGTTGAGAATTGGCAAAAAAAAAGTCATCATATCACTATTTGCAGCACTAGTTAAGCGGGATATATAATTTTCAAATTATTCAATTGCAATTATTGAATCTGATTCTTTGATTATTTGTAGATACAAAATTAACCAATAGATTACATTTATGCGCTTTTCATTAACCTTCACTATTCTAATATTAAGCGTTTAAATCAATATTTGTAAGTCAAAAGTAATTACAGTGTAAGATATCCATACCTACCGCAGCGACAATATTGCACACAACTACCTCATTACATTGTCTTACATAACCATAGGAGAAAATAAAAGTAGAGGCAAAAGCAAAACCAACAGACAGCAATCAACATCAATGTGTGTGCTTCAACTTCATTCAGCGGCTCCAGCTGAAGCTAAAGCTTAAGCTTAAGCTGATGCCGAGGCTGCAGCTATGCCTGTGGCAGCAACAAAGTCTGGACTAACGTGTGCCGCGCTTCATCTCTGATAAGAGTCAACTGCACCTACAGCGAAACTTGTGCGAGCTGCGTACACTGAGCAAAATCATTTGGATGCCAATCAACTGTCTGGCTGTGTGGCCATCTCAGTTTCTTGCAGTGCACTGGGAGGGCGATCTGCTTATCAATAATTTGTTTTCCCTCTTGCTGCATTTTAGGCAGAGAGATTCACTGGCGATAGCAGCTCAAGTGTCACACGCCCACATTTTTGGAGCAGCGATGAGCCGAAGCAGGCCATAGGTTGTTTTCTCGTTGTTGTTTGTTGTTGGTCGCTGTTGTTGTCGTGTTTTGCCTGGACCCAGTTGCTTTTGGCCTGCCAAGGCATTTAGCTTAAGCCATTTGCACATGCGCCACACCAATAAACTTGTACCCACCACCGAGGCACGCTTTGATCCTCATCCTCAGTCTCCGACGCTGACTTCAACTCCGACTCCGACTCCAACTGTAACTGCTCAGCTCAAAGGCGGTCGGCACACGCTTGCTGTGTCTTCTTTTGCCTCTCTTCTGTGGCTGCTCTTAGGTCTGACCGAATCGAGTCGAGTCGTGTCGGGTCTGGCCCGTCCCCGTCCAATGCTGTGCTGTGCTGGGCTGGCCATCCATTGCCTCATTGCCAGTGCGCATAAATCGATGGACCCAGCGAGCGCCGGCGGCAATTATCGCGATGTGATAAACAAATATTTTGCATCTAACCCACGACGATGGCGCGCTGCGAGTAAGGAGCAAAGTTTCTGGCATTCTGGCGCTTAATTATGAACTCTGTGCCTGCATTTTATTTTGATCCCCCCCCACTTTTTTTTATTTTGTTTTGCTTTTTGTGCTGATGTTGTGAATATGAGTGTAGTAATGCCTTACGCGTGGCTGGATGCACTTTTACCTGGTTTTGGGATGGTAAGTACTTGACGTATCTTTGGGATACCTGCCTCATGCGGCTGTTTGCTGTTGGGCTTGGCTTGGTCTCAGTTTGCTGCAATATGCAATTTAGAAGCTTATCTCAATTTGGATACCAATCAGTCGGCATTTTGGCTGCATGCAAAGTGGGTGGAGTATGAAATAAAAATTAAATATGGCTCTATTTGAATATTCATATTTTGTAGGAGTTGTGAAAAATCACGATGAATAAAAGAAAGTCTAAAGAATTTTATATTTCAGCTGAAATGCGTTGCTATTTTTAATAATTAGCGTTAATAAACATGTGAACTTAATAGGTTTATAGTTTCATGGCAACACCACTTAATTATCTAAAAGCTTTTTATCATAGTGTTTCATAAAGTCAGATCCTCTGATAAGGCTGCACACACTAACAAACATCTAAAGTCAAGCAACAGAAGTTCCGCATATTACAATATTTGCATACGCTTTTGTAAGTGTGTGAATAAGTTGTATGTGTGTGTGTGTGTGTGTGTGTAGTGGCTAAGTCATGTATTTGGAGCTGTCACACATACAGAGACAAGGCGGTTTGGGGCCTCCACCAATTGAAACAAACCAAATGCAAAACGTCTCTCCCACAACACATTAATAGCCGAGAACAGGTTTACAAGCTTTGAGTGTCTGTGTGTGTGTGTATGTGTGTGTGTGGGACAGCTGGCCCAAGCTGTTGTGTGGTGTGTGTTAGAGAGAAGAGAGCAGAGGGAGAAGGAGAAGGGTATACGAGAGGGAGATGTCGTAGTAGTAGCCTCTCAGCTCAGCTTGAAAATACTCGACAGCAGCGAGAAGGAATATTAAATAAGTCTGTTTCATTTCAGATTCAAAAGAACTTGCCGCACGCCTGTTGCGTTGCTCTGCTGTTGTTGCTGCGTTGCTGTTGTTGTTGTTGTGGTGGCTGAGATCGGGCTTGCCCCAGAATGAGACTGCGTTCGTTCCGCTTTGCTGGGCAGCTGACAGTGCTGCCTCTCTGGGGTCTCAGGTCTCGGGTCTCACTTCTCAGTTCTCGGGTCTCTGGGCTTTTGGGTATCTGCTCTGACGACGGCGACGACGACGACGGCGACGACGACGCTGCTCAGCGTCAAGTTGGGCCAAGACTGCGCAAAAGGTTTTGCTCGTGCGCATTTTGGCCTTATGCATTGACTTCGACTCGAATCGACAATTGAGTCGGATCTCGCCGTACGTTCACAAGCCAGACAGAGAGGGAGTGAACAACTGCGAGAGAAAGAGCGAGAGAGATGGAGAGAGTGGAAGAGCACAAGCGACTGAGGCACAGTGGCAGTCGCAAGCGCAGTAACAGTGTTTAAGCCAAGTTGCCAGTTGGCAGTTGGCAGTTAGTTAGCTTGCGGTTCGTCATCGGCGTGGTTCATGTGGCTCTGACTTTAGTCCAATCTCCGGCAGCTGCGAGTCGCGCTTATAATCATCATAAATATATCTACATACAGCGTCTGTATCTGTATCTGTATCTGTTAGTGGCTGCTGCTGTGTATTGTATCTCTATCTGTAGCTGCATCTGTAAATGTATCTGTAGCTGCTATGCTGTATATTTTTGCGCTATAATCTCGCAGTATATAGGCCCGGTTGTTATATGCCAATGCGTTGTGCTGTGCATTTTCCCAAGAGTATTGTAAAGTTTCTGAGCCAAAGGCAAAGCCAACAACAACAACAGTGACAACAACAACAGCTACCCGAGAGCGGTTTGTGTGTGTGTGTTTTTTGTTATTTTGTGAAATGTTGAAGCCCTTGATTTTAAGCACAAGATACGTTCATTAGTCGTCGCAAGACTTTTCGTGATCGTAAACGCGTTTCGCCAAAACCTCTTGATCTTGGCCAACATGGCTTAGCCAACGGTAAAAATTCAATTCTAAACACATCCGAAAAAGATATCTTCTATCGCGCGTATCCCGAAAAAGTGTCAAGTGTTCAAGTGTGCCGAATGAAAAATGTGCTGCAAGCTGTAAAAAAAGATTAATGCCAAATTAAAGCAAAAGTAAAAAAATCATTGCAAAATCCTCAGTGCTTAATGTGGGTTAGGGCCTAAACTAGCACAAATTAAAATACCACACACTACACATACACACACATACACCCGCACAACAATTCAGCGACACAACAAATAGACACAAATTCACACATGCCAGTTAAAAGACAACAACAACAATAACGACAACGACAACGGAGAGCAGCAGCAAATTTATGGTTGGTACTCGGTACTCTGGGCCAAATGGTACCACGGCCAGCAGTCGGTTAGGGAAAAAACTAACGGAATAATGCAACATTAAGCAAAATGCTGCTGGCCCTGCTAAAGCTAAAGCAAAGCCCAAACCGCCACCACCAACACTACCACCAACAACAACAACATCAGCAGCAGCAACATCAACACCACCAACATCAGTTGCAACAGCAACAGCAACAACAAGGAGAACCACAACAACCTGCAACAACGTCGTCCTCATCGCAGTCACCGTTACCACGAACATAGCTGGAGCTAGTTGCCGTATAAAATGGAACCCTCATATGATCACGAACATCCACATCATCTGCTAACAAATTACAAGTAATATTTACATTTTTCCCATGCTAAGAAAAAAAAAAAATTATTTTTTTTTTCTCGCTGTTTAATTATATCCAACCGTAGCGAAGATACATATCTTCCAAGATAATAACCATAATGAAAAATGGAAAAATGCGCCAGTAGTGGTGAGGAAATTCTCTAGATGTCTCGTATATGTCGCGAGTATATATATATATATATATATATACACTAGTATGAGTGTGTGAGTGTGTGTGGGGGGAGGGAGAGCGCTTTGCGGGGTCATTTCAAGACTTAGTCACACACAGATACAACGCTAGAGATACAGATACAAGTCTTGAAACACGACAGCAACACAGCAACTGAAATACATATAAAAACAAATATATGTATATGTAGTATGTGTGTTAGGAAAGTTTGCTTAGATTTAGAGTTCAGCATGTGGCCTCAGTTGTGTCAGATATCCCCTAACTCCTACCTAGAATATCTATATACTATATATAGGTAGATAGGTGTAGTGTAAAGCACTTGCACTTGTATGCGTATGTCCGCTTTTCGTTTCACTGTGTGCGTTCTGTGTGAATATGTAAATGTAAATGTGTTCGACTATGCGATAGTTAGAATAGAACCGTCTTGACTCACATCAACTTCGACTCAGTCTCGGACACCGACTTCAACTTCGACTTCGACTAAAACTCCAACTCAGACTCGGACTCGGAATTGGTCAAGTGGAAAGTAAACCAAAAGAGAACAACGTGGTCAGCAAGAAAGTTTACAAAGTATGAGAAAAAACAACAAAAAACCCTAGAGATACATTATATAGTATATATAGTAGTATAAGACGCTTGGGTAAATGGCAGAGAGGTCACCATGCGGTTTCGCTCATTAAAATGATTTAGTTTTGATCTAAACACTTTGATAGTTATGCATGATATTTACATAGCATTAGGCCAAACGATTTGACTAACTAGCTTCATTTCCACAATTAAACAAAATACACACACATCTTAACCAAAAGTTATGCCAATAAATGTAGACCAAAAACTTGAAATATTTTACGCTGTTTCAGGCGAAAGCTTGTCACATTTTTTGAAGTCTTTTCATCTCTTCTCTTTTTACTCTTTTTGTTTGGGTTGTTCTTCTTGAGAATCTGACATCCTGTTGAAGATATCACCACGAATGACAAATGCGATTGCGTCAAGGTTTCAGTTACGGTTTGGGTTTCAGTATTTTGGATTTTGGTTTTATGTTGCTCTATAAATCAATCCGCCTAATGGGTAGACACATCAATTTAACCAACTCTAAAACTGGCTAACTTGTGCTTCAATCTCGATTGATTTGCATTTTCTGAATCACTTTGCCAGTGTTTTATTACATGTTCAGCAATTTAACAAGCTGCACATTTAATTAGCAAGTTCCGTTTAATAGTTTTATAGCCCTATCAAAAAAATTCATCTCTTGTGGAAGTAGAATACCCAGAACTAGAGAATTAATTAACCAGGCACTGCTTGAGAACACAACGAATATAAATCACCTATCGACAAGGTAATTGGCATCAGAGGTAAAACATTTATCCAGCCCCCCATATCATTATTACTATGGAAATTACTAAGTTATTATGGCAAAGTGCTGAAACTAATCTTGAGATATTAGCACGTCTAATAATTATCATATGTGATGAGAAATTGCAGAAAATTGGTAATAGAACAGCAGAAATAGTAAAGCAACGGACTTTCTTATAAAATATAGATTTGCTTTAATATTTTATGTATAATTTGAAGATTAAACGATTAATTTAATTAAATCAAAGAATTTTTCTATATTTAAGAAGAATATTTCTTAGAATTTAACTTTAGAAATATCTCGAAATTAATAAATTCTCTAACAGAATTTATTGATTTTGATATATTTCTAAAGTTAAATGCTAAGTAAGGATAATATGCACAGAATTTATTGATTTCGAGACATTTCTAAAGTTAAATGCTAAGAAATGTTCTCCTTCCGAAGAATATATATTATTTTTACTATTTTTATTATTTTACTACCTTATAAGAACGTGTTCCATGTTCTTATTATAATATAAATTGCTATAGTATTATGTAAAGGTGTTGCAGTCTTTAAAATAACATGAATTTCGAAGAATTACAAGAGCTTATAACTAGCATGTGAAATGAGAAACAGAATTTATTTGTTAATAATTCGCAAATGGCATTCATAAGGGTTTTGTAAAAAAACGAGCTTCAATTTGGAAAAGATTTTTGAAAATGTATTACAAGCAGTTTAAAGACCGAACTAGTTAACAAGGGTTTCGAATAGTAATATATTGTACAATTTTTAATGATATGTATGTGGTTATACCTTAGGGTTTTGTAAAATAACTAGCTTCAATTTGGAAAAGATTTTTGCAAATGTATTACAAGCAGTTTAAAGACCGAACTAGTTAACAAGGGTTTCGAATAGTAGTAATATATTGTACAATTTTTAATGTTATGTATGTGTATAGTATGTGACTATGCATACAAGTATTTCCCTTCGTATAGTCCGTATGCATGTATAATTGCATGGGGAATGCAAACTGTGCGAGGGTGTTTCAGTGTATGTGCGTGATAAAATCCATTACATTTGAGTACATTTTTCTTAAGATTTTTTTCTTCAGTCTTTCGTTTTGTTGTTGTTGTTGTTGTTGTTGCTGTAAAATGGCTTTTGGTGTGTGAGAACTGGGTCTTGCGTTTGTTTCTTTGGTTGACGGTAGTACTCGTAAACCTCATTAGCCGAACCATAACCATTCGCAGCAGCACTTCGGCAGCGACTTCGGTTGATTGGTTGGTTGACTGAGACTGTGGCTGAGTCTGTGTCTGGTCTGAGGTCGCTCGTGAATTGGTTGATCGGGTCGACAGAGCCCTTTCAGTGCTCATTCGCTGCTCGTCTGCTTCATTAGTTTAATTATGTATGTACATAAGTGTACAGGTAGAAATCACTATATACACGTCTCATATATGCAGCCCATAAAATGCGCGCATGCGTACACAAAGCTAAGATCGGCGGGGCTCTTGTTTCTTCGGTGGCCTCTCATTCGTGGCCCAATGAAAGAGCCAAGAGATTGCCACAGGTAGCTGCGTTTTACCTTCACGCCGCTGTGGTGGGTTCATTAAAGCAACGACGACGACAAACGCGCTAAGATGGCGGTTGTTGGGTTGAGGCCTGGGCCGGATGCTGAGGCTGTTTATGCGCTTATTGGTCAACAACAGCAGCAGCAACAGCAGCATCTACATATAACGCACACACACACACACACACACTTGCGCACACACACTATGCATATGTATGTGCGTTTAGGCTGCGTCGTTAAGTTATTCCAGTACATCACACCTGGGCCGAAGTTGCCTTGGTTGTTGTCGTTGCCTTACCAACCACAGCAGCAGCAACAGCAACAACAACAACAGCAGCAACAACATCGTGGCCAGGTCTTGGCCTGGCTTTGTCGACCTGTCTTGGCCCGTTCAGACTGGTTTTTCTGTGTAAAGGCAGCTCTGAAATGAGTAGGAAACAAATGTATTCGGGTTTTGGGGCGCCTGGCACCAACAGTCAACCATCCACAAAGGCTGCCAGCCATCCAAACAGCCAATAGACTGCAAATGGAGCAGAGCAGATGCTGCATCTCGTTCAGGCCACACCCACTGTGCCCGCAGAAACCAAAATGGCTTTTATTACCACGTTTACATGCGATCAACATGGCCGGCAAAAGGCGAGCAAACTTTTGTGAATCGCTTAATAAATATGTTTACACTTAAAACTCACTTCACTAAAATTCATTTAAGCACTCATTTTAAGCTAAAGCGTTTATTGGGGAATCACCTTTTACAGGATTCGTATAATAAATCCGGAATGATTACGAATTTACGTAGAAAATGTTTTCTTGGGAATTTGATTAACTATTTTGTAAACCAACACATCGAATTTTCCTACTTATGTATAATCATTATATCCAACATTATTATTTATTATTATTAATCACTATGGTAATTGAGGAAAAATGTTTCATTTGCTTTTAAAGAAGGCGTGAATATTATTTTTTTATTTTGACAATTATTTCTTGATTTTTTATTAAGATAGGTATATAATATCAGCCAGTCTTTCAAGTACAACCCAAATTTTGTGAATAACAAATTGTTGGGGAATTTAAAAATATAATAACTTTAGAATTGGATTATTTTAGAGTACTGCCTAATATAAAGAATTAGAGGCATATTAATTTAAAATATTAATTTTTCCTAATTACAACTTTCCCAATAATTATTACAAGAAATATTACCTTAAACTAAAGTGAAAAATGTTGCTTACTATTTTCCGAAAAAAATATTTGTAATATTTTACTTAAATAAATTTAAAATTTAAAACATTCTAAATTAAAATATATCTGATTTAAATATTATAACGTATTCATATATTTTTTATTAAGATTTTATATTATTCAAATATATTTTTTGGTTAAAAGCTTTGCTAGCAATCTACAAATTTTATTAAAAAAAAAATTAAACAAATAGTGAATATTAGATTATTGTTATTTACTAATTTCGATTATGGATTTCCAGTGATTTAATGATTACAAAATTTAAATATATTTTTTTAATCATTATTATCAGATGGAATAGGTTATATTTGAAATGCTTAAAACTAAAATTGAAAATATACAAAGAAATTAATTGTATTAAAAGTAACAATGCTAATAAATGGTACTAAAATATATTACTAGTTTATTATTAGACTTTTTTTAGTTTTTTTATATTTCACTTCAATTGTTATATTAGCTTAGTGGCTATCCATACAAAAAAACAAACAAAACTTTAGATATTTAAGGAAATTTCCATAGAAATATTTGTTGAGCTGCTTAATAAGCTAACGTTAAACGCAGCTCCCACGTTCCAAAAACCTTTCAAAAAGAGATGCTCCATTCCGTGAAATTAATGCTATGGAAATTGGTTAGAATCTGAAGTCAGAAAGTTGGTAACGGAGAAGAAAGCAAAAAATACTTAACCAGATAATTGGAACGTGTGAACGCAGCGCTTTTTTTTACAATATTGAGAGTCGACTTTTCTCACTTTCGCTTAAGTAACTGCAACTAACTCAGTTATAGGATGTATGTTAGCTTAAGGCTAATATAGAATGCTAAAAATAAGAATGTCTATCATCGCGTATGCTTATAAGGAATCGGCAACGAAAACGCCGCCGCCTTTTGGGCAGGCAAATTCGATTGTCTTTGGCGTTGCTCTGCGTACTTCACGTTTAGTCAGAGATCGCGGTACAGAGAAGGGCAGAGAGGGGAAAACCGAAACTTAAAAGGCTGTCTTTGCGCAGCGACACATGAATCACAATATGCTAAAGGGCTGACACTCTCTCCCAGATCAATGCGGCTTCTGAATGAAGTTTTGGGGCTTGTTAAGAAGGCGCAGAGCAGAGCACAGAGCAGAGGAGAGTCCAAAGTTGCCTACTTTGCGGCAGCCGCATGTTGCAAAGTCGCCAAGTTGCCAGCCAAGTCACCGAGTTGCCAAAGTCGCTGCTGCTGCTGCTGCTGCAGCCGGCACACACGAGTTGAAGCCACCAGCAGAGTCGAGTCGTAAACAAAACGTTGCACAGTCCGCGCAGTCAGTGCGGACGTTCAGTACTTGGACAACAGACAGGCGGACAGTGGATAGCAGGACGCAGCAGGGTAAAGAGAGAGAGGCGAGACAGAGAACGACTGAGGAGTGGACAGAGGACCGCAATGTGGAATATGTGGCATTTTGCAAAGATGTTGACATTTTGCGCGCATAAAAATGCCAACTTACCGGCCACTGTATGTGTCCTATTTTAAAATCAGGGCCATGGCTAAGACTGCAGCTTGGACCAGGCCGAGCCGGCTTGGGGCTAAGCCAAAGCCAAAGCCAAAGCTAAAGCTGAAGGCATAGCCATAGCTACATAGCAAGTATAACCAGAGGCATTGGCAGCAGCAGTCGCCGCGTCGTCGTCGTGGATCGTGAGCAAGCGCTTAGGATGAAGCAGACCAAAGAAAGCAAAGACCGAGGGACAGGCGCACAGATCAGGACGGTATAATTTTGTGTACCTTGGCCAAGTATTTAGCAGCAGCAGCAGCAGCAGCAACGACGGCAGCGGCAACCGCAACCGAATATCAAAAACGTAACGATGTCACCAGCAAACCTCAATAAATTATCCAGCTGCGGTATGGACCTGGGATTGGGTTTGGGCCTCAGCTTTAGCCTCAGCTTCAGCTTCAGCATGCAATGGGCTCTAGGTGGCTTAGTTTGGGGCCCAAAACTCTTGAACTTTTGTCGGCGCTTTGCAGTTTTGGCCAAAGAAAGCATGCAAGCAGAGTGAAACTAGAGCGCCTAGAGACCAGAGACACAGCAGCTAACAATTAGGGCGAGCTCTTGTTCCAGGGCCCCAAAGTTGGTAGGCAAAAGAGCCAGCGGACAGATTGGACAGACAGACAGACAGACAGACGGACAGACGGCAAGACAATAGACCAAAAGTGTAGTGGGCAGCAATAAATTCAAACGGTAACAAATCGAGCGAGGGCCCCAAAACACGCACACAGCGACACAAAACTGAAGACAGCAGTAAGGCCGAAGCAGGAGTCGGGAGCAAGTCGGGAGTCGGGAGCAAGTCAGGGTGCTCCCTTAGGGAGCGAGAGTCTGGGGCTGAGCTTTGGTAATATTTAAACTTGTCTCGTTTGGCTGCCGCTTCGTTCTGCTTGAATTCCTGGAAGCTGAATTACTTTGAAATGTGTCGATATGTCGCAACTTTTAAAAGTTATGCATAAAGGTCTGGGGCCCCCGGACCGGAGCACAGCTCCTGCTGCAGCTTCTTTGCTTACTCTACAACCTTGTTGGCTCAATGGCTGGCTGGCTGGCTGCCTTGGCTGGCGGGTTAGCGGATTGCCGGCTCTCGACAGTGGTTCGGTGGCTTGGCGGTGCGGCCTCCTTTGATAATACAATAGCTGCACGCGCCCAATTTACATTTATGTCCACTGACATTAAGCAGCGCAACGATGCAGGCAACCTTCGAGTCTTCGATATGGTCCAGTTTCAGCCCCATTCCCTCCCCCCTCCCCCCACACCCACACACCATCCACACATTATACTGTCTTTAGCCACTCTGCATTCTCCATTCTCTGTTCTCTCGGGTGTCTGATCGCACAGTTTTTTTTGTTTTTTGTATTTTGTTTTGTTGGTATCGTTGCGTTTTGTATGCGTGCCAACAACGTGAAAATTGTCAACATATTTAGCAGCCCTTTTAAATATCATTATAAAGCAGACATCGTCGACATTTCATTGCCTGTTCTACGTAACTTTTAACAGTAGCTCATAAACACAAAAGCGCAAGCAGCTCAAACGATTCCCGCTCTAATTAGCAGATCTGCAGCCTTTTGAAGATAAACATCCCTTTCAGAGAACTCCTTTTAAAGGAATTTTAATTTATGGGGACTAATTATTAAGTTTCCAATTGCCAAATTTCCAATGAAAAGTTTAGCATTAAGTATCAAGCGTCGCTTTTTTCAAAAGCATTTCAAAACTAAACCGATTTTATTTAGGTTGAAAGTAATTTAGAAAAATACAATATAATTTATTATTTTTCGGAAGTTATTTCAAAATTGAGAGCTCCTGCAACTATTACAAGTTTTTCAGTATAATATGTATACAATATTTATGCATCGATATAGCATTTTCCAGCAATGCACTTATATTTTAAAAGTAGTCTACGACTATGATTGTTTCTTCTATTTGCAAAAATTCAAAATTTAATATTAATTGATCGATTGCGATCTTAAGCATAACTTCACAAAACTGAAGAATGATTTGAATTTTATGTTTGAGAACATTATAAATAAATATAAATTTAGAAATGGAGTACATAACAGGAAAATTTGACTATTTAAATATATAAAGGGGAAATCATATCATCAACCAAAAGAGTTTTATGATTTTAAGAGTTTACAAAAAATTAAAGAATATTTATAGAAAATTTTTTCTTATAACTTACCAATTTCAGTTTTCTATTTCTATTTAACAATTTATTTTATAACAACAGACTTTATTTAAAATGTCTAACATTTTCCAAAAAGGGAAAATAATATTCAATGGCACCCCGTCGGAACTTTTCATATCTGATACATTACTTTGGCAATATTTTTGTTTTACTACAAATTGTTAAAATTTTAAATATAGTCTAACATTTCTTAATTTATTATGAGATTCATAAATTTTGTAGGATTGGAATTTTTTAATTTGGTTTAAATTTTGCTTGCTTGGAAATTATGTTAATTTTCATACTTGCTCTGTGTATTAAAAAATATGTTTCAATACATTTTTTTTATTATTTCAAAATTATATTAAATTGATTACATTAAAAATGGATTTCATTTAGGACATGATCGTTAAATCGTTGAATGGCAAACTACTCAACCGGCAAATTCGTACATCTTTTTTTAGCTTTTAACAAATTATTCTATATTATTATAAACCCCTTTGATATTTTTAAAATACAAAACTCGTAATTATTTTAAGACATACAATACGTAAATGTCTGTCATGTTATTTGATTTAGAATTATTTATTTATTAGCTGAAGTCCAAAGAAAAAATGAATTATGTTGATTCAGTATTAGGTAATACAAATTTTAAAGTATCTTTTAGTTTTTAAACGAAATTAAAATTTAAATTAAAGTCAGTAAATCACAAAAGATTAGGTTTATTAATATTGAGAATATGACTCTAATTTATTTGCTGTTGCGGTAAAAAAGAAATTAAAGAAATTAAATCTCAACAGCAAAGAAAAAAACTGCTAAGCCTATTTAACTGTTGTTGAATTTCCATTGCGAAACTATTTATCGGCAGTTTAGAATAAAGACGGGATCATCGTAATCAAATGAATATTCAGATTGTATTTATTTGAATGTATAGCAAAATATTTCAAGCTTTTTAATTGTAGAAGTTATTATAAGAAATACTTTTGTATGAACAGAAACGCCTATTTACAGAGGGTCTAGTAGTTTGAAAGATACATTTGGTATATTTTGTACACTATGGAATATATCGAATGTAGTACCATATTAATATACCAAAAATTATATATCCATTTTTATATTTTTGAATGTAGCTTTCTTACTTGTTAAAGAACTACTTTTGTATATGCAAAAACGTCAATATAGTAGTTCTTAGTAGGTCTTAGTAGATTTGGCTGACAATTTGATATATTTTGTACACTATTGACTATTTTGAACGTGAGATACCATACAATAGACCAAATATAACTCTATCTGGTATATTATGAGTACGTTTTGCGGCATACCATATTGGCTACACATTGTAGAAAAGGGCAGCGGGCATGGCTATACATTCGCTGTTACACTGATCAAGACTATAGTATTTATTCAATGCTATTTCAGTGCATACATTTTAAGTGAATTGAAACAATACTCCTTGGCCTTGCATTATACAAAATTAAGCTACTTTTATGATATTCTAAACATATACAGGCAATTCTAACGAAGCTTTTGTCTCTTCTCGTTGCAGTGCAAAGAAATATCCGCATGTGTCGCGGACACCGGAGTACAGCCACTCAACGGTGGGCAGCGATTATCCCGAGCACGTTGGCTACCTCACCGACGGGCGGCTGCTGCACGAGAGTCCCAGCGATGGCATCTACCATGTGAGGCAGGGGAGCGAGCACTCGTCGCCCTCGCTGCACTCGCCAGCCATACAGAGTGCCGGCTATGAGAACGAGCACTCAATGAACGAGGCAGCGCTGTCGGTGCACAGTCACAGCCACTCACCCATGGTGTCCACCAGTGGCTACAGTGTGGGCGGCAGCAGTGCCTCCTTGATCAGCAGCAATATACCGCTACTAGGCGGCGGCGGTGGGACATCGATGCTGAACAAGTTCTTGTCGCATCCTGGCCAGGATGAATGCGGTGCGGCAGCGCACTCTCCGATTGAGGCGGCGGCAGCGGCGTCCATGTGGAGCTACGACTACAAGGGTGACATTTGTGCACCGAACTGCGGCTATCTGGACCGGCACAAAGCCATGCCCAGCGATTTGAAGTACAGACCAGGCGGTAATCAGTCAAAAAGTGCCAAAGAATCGCGCATCCGTCGGCCAATGAATGCGTTCATGGTGTGGGCGAAGATCGAGCGCAAGAAGCTGGCCGACGAGAATCCCGATCTGCATAACGCCGATCTCAGCAAAATGTTGGGTAAGTCAAGCAACTGTCCGCTGACAATTTGTAACATATTTAACAAATCTTCAACACTCTATCGGCAGGCAAAAAGTGGCGCTCGTTGACGCCACAGGATCGACGTCCCTATGTGGAGGAGGCTGAACGTCTGCGCGTCATACACATGACGGAGCATCCCAATTACAAGTATCGACCACGACGGCGAAAGCAGTCCAAGCTGCGCACCATGCAGCCCGGTGGCGCCAAGGAGCAGCCCCAAAGCGGTGAATCCTCGACGCAGTCGGGGGCATCGAAGTCAACGCCAAAGCTGACAACGCCGCCGCTGGCAACGGCCACAAGTGGCAGCTACAACACGCCCACCGACGACAGCCGCAACTCCACGCCCCACAATGTGGCCGCTCTCTACGAGCAGCCGCTGAAGCCGAGCTACTCGCCCAGCTCCGTGGACTGCTACAGCAATGCGGACAGCACGGAACAGCTTGAATCGCTGGCCAGTGGTTCAGTGAATTGCAGTGAATCCTCGCCAGCGACCACAAATACCAGCTACGACAGTTCGCTGCTGTTGAAGAAGCTAACGAAGCCTCCGCCGCCGCCACCAAGTCGTGCCAGCAAACAGCGAAGCGAGAAACTCGCCCAAAAGGACGACAAATCCAAGTCCCAGCAGCAGCAACAGCAACAACACCAGCAGCAACAGCAACAGCAGAGTCTTTATGCCTCATATCCCTTGGCCAGCTCTGTGGCTGTTGTTGCTGCACGTGGCATGTACGTGACGTGCAACAATCGCGGCCTGCTCGATCATGGACACTCGGTGAAAGGCACCTTCTATCCGCCCGTGTCCAGCGCTGACGATGAGGGCAGCAGCTCCAGCTCCATGCGCAGCAGCAATGTGCTGCAGCACCAACAACAGCAACAGCAACATTGCAGCAGCAGCAACACCAACAACAACAGCAGTCTGCCCCTGGCGGCATCAACATCCAGTGCGATAGCCAGCAGCGATCTGAGCAGCTACACGGTGGCCATGACCGAGAGCAACTGCAGCGGCAATGGCAGCCTGCTGGGCAATGATTATTTGAGCGGAGTGAATGCGAATGCTTATGGCATGCAGTATGAGGATTTTCTACGCTATCAGAGCAATGAGCTGGACTACGATCAGCTAAAGGAGGCGGCGAGCAACGAACAGAAGTGCGCCAAATATCCGGATACGAATCAGAATTACGATGACTACGAGGCGGAGGCCTACAACAATGCCATGTTGCTGACGGCGCCAGCGCCGCCAACTGGCACCAGCTACTACACCCAGTTGCCCTACTCCAGTGGCCTCGCGGCATTTCCGCTGCAGCTGGCGGTGCCCTTCCAGCAGAGACGACGACGACAACCACGACGTCGGCAAGTGCTGCTGGCTATGCGCAGCCGATGCAGAGCAGTTATCTGCACTATGGCAACTATTATGAGGCCAATGGTGCCTCAGCCAGCCAACTGTTGCCACCACAATCAGCAGCCGCGGGAGCAGCAGCAGCAGCAGCCGCAGCAGCTGCAGTATCGTCGCCAGCAATAGCAGCAGCTGGACAAACGGCCATGGCCATGCAGCATCATCATCCACATCCACATCCGCATCATCATCATCCCATCCGCATCATCATCACTTTGCTGCCACTGGAGGCGCTGCAAGCGGCATGGTTGGCGTCGGAGTCGGTGAGATGCTCTTCGAGCAGCAACAGCAGCAGCAACAGCGTAAGGATGACGAGATTAGCAATATTCTGGCCGGTGTGCGCAAAACCTGCTACAGCAATTGACCCAGGAGCTGGAGCTGAAGCTTGGAACGTAAAGTTGTTATATTTGCAAGTAGAAATTAGAATTTTAGGCACTTGGTATTAGGTACTCATAAGCAAATTCCCATTATAGTTGGACATCTATGAACAATTTTTGTATGATTATCGCGTTTAAACTATGTTTTATGTTTTAAGTTAGCTTGCATTGAAATAAAACGTATAAAATTATCTTTGAAAAGTGTGGAACGCATTTTTGACAGATGCCACAAAGTGAGAAACATCTGACAGCATCTGACTCGACTTGCCACTTGCCACTTGCCACATCTGCCACCTGACACTGTGCAACCAATACACAGCCCACTCGGCGGCTGCGCAATGCGAGTTTTTTTTTTGATGGCAAAAGCAAAAGTGAAAGCAAAAACGAAGCGAATTTTCTTTTCTTGCTGCGCTGCGCTGCTGGGCTGAAGAAGGATTTTCCAACAACGTTACATAAAAATTTGCAATAATTATTTGTTCAATTTAATTCTTGATTGATTGATTTCGACTGGAAGGAAATGCAAACAGCGTTGCAGTTAAGCTAAGTGAGCAAACATGTGTATAAAACCTAAAAAGGCAAACGCTTGTGCGCTACAAAATCAAATTTGTTAGCAAAAAAAAAAAAATAGAAAAAAAAATCAGCAATACAAATTTGAAAGTGAATCAAAAATTGTGTTCAGTTTCGAATCGATGAATTCTTTGAATTAATTAATGCTCTTTAAGTTAAGTTCAAGCAATAACGAAACGAAACGAAATTCGACAACATTTCTGCCATTCAACTACAAAATCGATAAGCTTCAGCATCAGCAACATCTAAAGCGTACAATTCGCACTACTTGATAGCCAAAAAAGGGGCCGCCGTCATCACCACCACCCACCACCACCACAATCAACACGAAAAATTCCACCACTTCCACCATCAGCATTAAGCTTTAGCATCAGCTTAGCTCAGCATTCACATCCATTTGTAAACCACCCCACCAGATAAAAACAGTTTAGAGCTATTAACATGTCATTCATAACGAAATTGAAAGCAACGCCATTGCCACCATTGAAGAACATACTCAATGTGGCCATGCAAACGGCCAGACAGCAAATTCCAGAGCGCAAGGATTACCAACAACCGCCGGGCACCAGCACCAGCAGCAGCAGCAGCATGAATCCCCAACAGAACTTTGCCCAGTCTCAAGGTCAGGCCGAGTTTCCACCAGGCGATGCTGCCAATGGCCAATGTGATCAGCCCACAGAGATGAGCTCGAATCCATTTCGAAATGGTGGCGGTTGGTCAAATGACGATGCTGAGGGTGATTACAAAAACGAATACCAAAGCACATCATTCAACGAGTACGATGGCAGATACCAGCAAACCGATGGCTTCAGGTGCGTCAGAACAAAAAACAGCAATGAGCAACTGATAATCATTGATATTCTCTGATAATTTACAGGCAAGGCAGCATTGCCTCGGAGGGCAGCTCGTTCGTTTGCGAGGGTGAAGGTGGCGGCGGCTCCAAGATCGACGAGTTCCAGGCCGGCTGGAATGTAACGAATGCCATCCAGGGCATGTTCATCGTATCGCTGCCATTCGCAGTACTACACGGCGGCTACTGGGCCATCATTGCCATGGTGGGCATCGCTCACATCTGCTGCTACACCGGCAAAGTGCTGGTGCAATGCCTCTACGAACCGGATCCCAGCACGGGTCAGATGGTGCGTGTCCGTGACAGTTATGTGGCCATTGCCAAGGTATGCTTCGGTCCCAAGTTAGGAGCGCGTGCCGTCAGCATTGCCCAGCTAATTGAGCTGTTGATGACCTGCATTTTGTATGTCGTGGTCTGTGGCGATCTGTTGGCCGGCACCTATCCGCAGGGTTCGTTCGATTCACGCTCCTGGATGCTGTTCGTGGGCATCTTTTTGCTGCCCATGGGTTTCCTCAAGTCCCTGAAAATGGTGTCAACGCTGTCGTTCTGGTGTACTATGTCACATATTGTGATCAATGCCGTCATACTCGGCTATTGTCTGCTGCAGATCGGTGATTGGGGCTGGTCCAAGGTCCGTTGGAGCATTGACATGGAGAACTTTCCCATTTCATTGGGCGTCATTGTCTTCTCCTATACCTCTCAGATATTTCTGCCCACCCTCGAGGGCAACATGATAGATCGTTCAAAATTCAATTGGATGCTGGACTGGTCGCACATTGCTGCAGCGATATTCAAGGCAGGCTTCGGTTACATTTGCTTCCTCACCTTCCAGAATGACACACAGCAGGTGATCACCAATAATCTGCACTCGCAGGGCTTTAAGGGATTAGTGAACTTCTTTCTGGTCATCAAGGCTATTCTCAGTTACCCATTGCCATACTATGCTGCCTGTGAGCTTCTCGAGCGGAACTTCTTCCGTGGTCCGCCAAAGACCAAATTTCCGACCATTTGGAATCTGGATGGTGAATTGAAAGTGTGGGGCCTGGGCTTCCGGGTGGGCGTTATTGTGTCCACCATACTTATGGCCATATTTATACCACACTTTTCGATACTGATGGGCTTCATTGGCAGCTTTACGGGCACCATGTTGAGTTTTATTTGGCCCTGCTATTTTCACATCAAGATCAAAGGTCATCTGCTCGATCAGAAAGAAATTGCTAAGGACTACCTCATCATAGCGTTAGGCGTACTCTTCGGCGTTATTGGCATCTATGACTCTGGCAATGCCTTGATTAATGCATTCGAAATCGGTCTTCCATTTTAAGCGAACTCTTCCAATTGTTATGAGTACTAAAGTCTTTTTTATAGATTACTAAGTTATCACAATGGTCAAACATACTCGAATATTGTTGGCTTTTAGGCAAACTACTTACAACATAATAAGTCTTCCAAAACGTATATAGTAATCATATAATTGATGTTGTATGATATGCCAAAAGCAGAAGTTAGCAGATGTTATTGTAATGAAAGAACAATAATCCTAGTTTATAAGAAATGAAACGCAAGTCTTCCAAAACAAGCGAACAAATGTCTTCCAAACAACATAAAAATCCTAAGCTAATTTAAGTAACGATTATATTATGTATACATAAACGAACGAGTATTTAAAAAAGAGATTATTGATATTTATTGTATGAAAATATATACACATACATATATATATAGAGGGAAAACTCAAGAGATAAAAGAACAACAAACCATTATACAAAATGAAAATAATGTAATAAATGTAATGTACTCGTCGTATTTATGGTACTACGAGTAAGTCTATTACCAAATAGATAGAACTCATTGTTTATTTATATACCAGTATATACATATATACATATACATAGTTGAATGCGTTTTTTTAAGCGATTAATTATACAGTTACTGTACTTATACATATGATAATAATAGCCTTTAAAAACGACACTAGCATCTTTTAAAATTCTCAATAAAAACATCATCTCACGTTGATTCGAAGATTTCTCAAAAAATATAAATAATTCAAGAATTCCCACAAAAATGAAAATTGACGAAAATTGATTTTTGAATTTTTGCTTTATTTGTTAATGTTGTAATATTTCAGTTGTTTTGTTTTTGCTTTATTTGTATTTATTAGGTAAGTATTAGTTATTGTATAAAAAAATATTGTCATGGAATCTTAGGCACTAAGATACGATTATGATATGTGTAAAGAAGACAAGACAAGACGTACAAACGATATGTGCAGATCCCCTAGTTGGAGGTCTTATAGAACTTATGATCGTGAGTACTTCTGGTATGTTGGAATGCACCTTGTTTAATCTTATGCACAGCACAGGTTGTCGTTGTTGGGGCAGTTATATATTCGCTCTTATAGAGACTGGAGCCAGTGAACTTATCATTGCCCAAACTAATCGAGGATTGATTGCCACGACGTGAGGTCATGACACGTTCCGTATGACTATGGGCGTTATAGGAGGAGGAGGGAAAATCGATACCACTGGACACATGCTGGCTACCGCTTCCACGATGACGTGTGACATGTCTTTCAGTATGCGATTGGGATGGGAAGTCAATGCCACCCGAGACGTAGGAGCGGGTGACCGTCGTCCTTTCCAGGTTTGATCTGTTCGCATTGCCGTTGTCAACGCCTCCCGATATAATGCGAGACATGTTGGTCGAAGAGGAGCTCTTTGTCTGATGCTCCTTGTTCTCCTTGTGTATACTGCAGCTGCGACGATCAGTGGAATAGCTAGAATTCAAGTCTGTCTCCCTGTTCTGGCGATGGATGCTGCTGTAGCTCTGGCGATCATTAGATTGACTCGAGGGTTGCTCGTGTAGATTTAGTATACTCTTGCGCTGCATCTTGCCAGTCGAGGTCAAGCTGCTGTTGACTGCGTTTGAGTCGTTTGTCACGTTCTTGCGATGGAATACGGAGTTGGAGACATCGGCTTCGGAAGAGAACTCACTCTTCCTGTGATGGAAGTGCTTGGATGAGGACATATGGGACGTTGAGCTGTTGGTAATATTGTTGGTAGTGGTATTGCTGCCAGTTACGTGATGTGTAGTGCTGCCTGTGATGTTGTTACCAGACACATGGGTTGTAGATCCACCGGTAATATTATTGCCTGTTACATGTTGGGTTGAGCTACCAGTAATATTGTTACCAGTTACATGGGTTGTAGAGCCACCAGTAATATTGTTGCCAGTTACATGATGGGTGGTGCTACCAGTAATATTATTTGTAACTGAATGTTGGTTACGTGATGTGACGTTCTTCGTTACGGAACTATTTTCAATCACTCTAGAACTTGAGCTATCTGTCACATTCTTAACTGTCGAACTTCCACCGACCACATGAGACGTAGTTCCTCCATTAACATTCTTGCTAGAGACTAAGTGAGTTGTTGAGCCTCCAGCTCCAGTCCATTGTTGATTACTGAACTGCCTTGATTTGTTGTCGATGTGGAGGTCTCAAGGGCGTTTTTGTCAATGGTCGATCCGCGAATCCTTTCGGAATTTACTGTTGATTTGTCAACAATATTGAGATTTCTTTGCATCGATGTTGTCTCTTTATGTATGTTCTGAGTATTCTCAATGTTGGTTGTTGTCGATTTCTTTGACACATTCTCGATAACATTTATTTTTGCTGGTCTCTTCACATACTCGGTTTCCGGTTCCTTTTTAGCTCGACCACCGACCACAGTGGTGACCTTCTTTGTAGATACAATAATAAGGCCATCGACTGGATTCTGGCTGTTTGCATCCGTTTGTTTAACTGCATCCTTGCCTGACACAAAGTTCATCTGGTTGGTTGTCTTTAGAATGGTTGTATCCGTTCCCAAACTGATCGATGAGCTATTATGCTTGTACTTCTGTGTTCGCTGAACCCTATCCACTGTAGTCTTATTAGAGGTCGTCTTGTAATCATCTTTTCTTGTCACTGACATAGGGCCTTCTAACTTCAAATTATCCACCGGTCGCTTTGGTGTCTCCCTTCTAACCGTCTCAAATGTAGTGCTATCGGTTTCAGTTCTATCAGTTCTTTTATAAAATTCACCTTCTTGTTTCAAATTATCCTTGGGTTTTTTCTGAGTCGGTCGCTCTGCTGGTTTAAATGTTGGTTTCTCAGGCGCATAAAATGGTCCATCCATCTTTAAGTTATCACTTGGCTTTACCTGATCAGGTCTAGTTGTGTAATGGTATTCTTCTTTCTTTGTAAATGTCATTGTGCCCTCATTCTTTAAGTTGTCCTTCCGGATAATAGTCTTGACCTTGTCTGCCGGTTTAAATTCTTCCTTTTCAGGAATATACATTTTGCCCTCAGGAGTTTTCAAATTATCTTGCGGTTTCTTTTGTTTAGGTCTTTCTGCAGGCTTAAAGCCAGGTTTTTCTGGAGCGTAAAATTCTCCTTCGTTCTTCAAGTTATCCGTTGGCCTAACCTGCTCCGGACGAACAACATATTGGTACTCCTTCTTTTCAGTAAAGGTCATTTCCCCTTCGTTACGTAAGTTATCTTTTCTAATGATTCTTTCCGTTTTTTCTGCTGGCCTATACTTTGGTTTCTCTGGAGTGAAGAATTCTCCTTCATTTTTCAAGTTATCCTCTGGTTTCTTTTGAACAGGACGCTCAGCAGGTTTGAAGCCTGGTTTTTCAGGAACGTAGAACTTGCCCTCATTTTTCAAGTTGTCTTCGGGCCTGACTTGGGATGGACGATCTCCCGGCCTGTACTTAGGTTTCTCTGGCGCATAGAATTCTCCTTCATTCTTTAAATTATCTTCCGGCTTCTTCTGAACTGGTCGTTCGGCAGGCTTGAACTTGGGCTTTTCCGGTGTATAGAATTCGCCTTCATTCTTTAAGTTATCTTCAGGCTTAACTTGAGATGGGCGTTCACCGGGCAAATACTTAGGTTTTTCCGGAGCGTAGAATTTTCCTTCATTTTTCAAATTGTCTGTTGGCCTAACCTGTTCCGGTCGAACAACATATTGATATTCTTCTTTCTCCACAAACGTCATTTCCCCTTCATTACGCAAGTTGTCTTTTCGAATGATTCTTTCATTTTTCTCTGCAGGCTTAAATCCTGGTTTTTCTGGAACATAGAATTCGCCTTCATTCTTCAAATTGTCTTCCGGTTTTTTTTGAACTGGACGTTCTGCAGGCCGGAATTTAGGTTTCTCTGGAGTGTAGAAATCGCCCTCATTCTTCAAATTATCTTCTGGTCTAACTTGAGATGGTCGTTCACCTGGCATGTATTTAGGTTTTTCCGGAGCATAAAATTCGCCTTCATTCTTCAAGTTGTCTTCTGGTTTTTTCTGAACTGGACGTTCAGCCGGTTTAAACTTGGGTTTCTCGGGAGTGTAGAATTCACCTTCATTCTTCAAGTTATCTTCAGGCTTAACTTGACTTGGCCGTTCTCCTGGTATATATTTGGGCTTCTCCGGAGCGTAGAAATCGCCTTCATTCTTCAAGTTATCCTCCGGTTTTTTCTGAACTGGACGCTCTGCAGGTCGGAATTTTGGTTTCTCGGGTGTGTAGAATTCGCCCTCGTTCTTCAAATTATCTTCTGGTCTAACTTGGCTTGGTCGTTCTCCAGGCATGTACTTAGGCTTTTCCGGTGCATAGAATTCTCCTTCGTTCTTCAAGTTATCAGTTGGCTTTACTTGTTCAGGTCGAACAACATATTGATACTCTACTTTCTCCACAAATGTCATTTCCCCTTCATTACGCAAGTTATCCTTTCGAATGATTCTTTCAGTTTTCTCTGCTGGTCTAAATCCTGGTTTCTCTGGTACATAGAATTCTCCTTCATTTTTCAAATTGTCCTCGGGCTTCTTCTGGATTGGACGTTCTGCAGGTTTAAACTTGGGTTTTCTGGTGTGTAAAATTCTCCCTCGTTTTTCAAGTTATCTTCGGGTTTAACTTGACTTGGCCGTTCTCCAGGTATATATTTAGGCTTCTCCGGAGCGTAGAAATCGCCTTCATTCTTCAAGTTATCCTCCGGTTTTTTCTGAACTGGACGCTCTGCAGGTCGGAATTTTGGTTTCTCGGGTGTGTAGAATTCGCCCTCGTTCTTCAAATTATCTTCTGGTCTAACTTGGCTTGGTCGTTCTCCAGGCAAGTACTTAGGCTTTTCCGGTGCATAGAATTCTCCTTCGTTCTTCAAGTTATCGGTTGGCTTTACTTGTTCAGGTCGAACAACATATTGATACTCTACTTTCTCCACAAACGTCATTTCCCCTTCATTACGCAAGTTATCCTTTCGAATGATTCTTTCAATTTTCTCCGCTGGTCTAAATCCTGGTTTCTCTGGTACATAAAATTCTCCTTCATTTTTCAAGTTATCCTCCGGTTTCTTCTGAACTGGGCGTTCTGCTGGCCTAAATTGAGGTTTCTCTGGAGTGTAAAATTCACCTTCATTCTTTAAGTTATCCTCTGGTCTAACTTGACTAGGCCTCTCTCCCGGTGTGTATTTAGGTTTCTCTGGAGCGTAGAATTCTCCCTCATTCTTTAAGTTATCATCCGGTTTCTTTTGGACTGGACGTTCTGCTGGCCTAAATTGAGGTTTCTCTGGAGTGTAGAATTCGCCTTCATTCTTTAAGTTATCTTCTGGTCTAACTTGACTTGGTCGTTCTCCTGGCATGTATTTAGGCTTCTCCGGTGCGTAGAACTCACCTTCATTCTTCAAGATTATCTTCAGGCTTCTTTTGAACTGGACGTTCTGCAGGCCTAAATTGAGGTTTCTCTGGAGTGTAAAATTGACCTTCATTCTTTAAGTTATCCTCTGGTCTAACTTGACTCGGTCGTTCTCCTGGCATGTATTTAGGCTTCTCCGGTGCGTAGAACTCTCCTTCATTCTTTAGATTATCCTCAGGCTTCTTTTGAACTGGACGTTCTGCTGGCCTAAATTGAGGTTTTTCTGGAGTGTAGAATTCGCCTTCATTCTTCAAGTTATCAGTTGGTCTAACTTGCTCTGGGCGAACAACATATTGATATTCTTCTCTCTCCACAAACGTCATTTCGCCTTCATTACGCAAATTATCCTTCCTGATAATTCTTTCAATTTTTTCAGCTGGTCGATATCCTGGCTTTTCTGGAACATAGAATTCTCCTTCGTTTTTCAAATTATCTTCCGGCCTAACTTGAATTGGTCTTTCTGCAGGCTTGTATTTGGGTTTCTCAGGTGTATAGAATTCACCCTCATTCTTCAAATTATCTTCTGGCCTAACTTGACTAGGCCGCTCTCCAGGTGTGTATTTGGGTTTCTCTGGAGCGTAGAATTCTCCCTCATTCTTCAAGTTATCCTCCGGTTTCTTTTGGACTGGACGTTCTGCTGGCCTAAATTGAGGTTTTTCTGGAGTGTAGAATTCGCCTTCATTCTTCAAGTTATCAGTTGGTCTAACTTGCTCTGGGCGAACAACATATTGATATTCTTCTCTCTCCACAAAAGTCATTTCGCCTTCATTACGCAAGTTATCCTTTCTGATAATTTTTTCAATTTTCTCTGCTGGTCGATATCCTGGTTTTTCAGGAACATAGAATTCACCTTCATTTTTCAAATTATCCTCCGGCCTGACTTGAGTTGGTCTTTCGGCAGGCCTGTACTTAGGTTTCTCGGGAGCATAGAATTCACCCTCATTCTTTAAATTATCTTCTGGTTTAACTTGACTTGGTCGTTCACCGGGTGTATACTTGGGTTTCTCTGGAGCGTAGAATTCACCCTCGTTCTTCAAATTGTCCTCTGGTTTCTTCTGAACTGGACGTTCTGCAGGCCGGAACTTTGGTTTTTCTGGAGCATAGAATTCGCCCTCATTTTTCAAGTTATCCTCCGGTTTCTTTTGGACTGGACGTTCTGCTGGTCTAAATTGAGGCTTCTCTGGAGTATAAAATTCTCCTTCATTCTTTAAGTTATCCTCTGGTCTAACTTGACTTGGTCTCTCTCCAGGTGTGTATTTGGGTTTCTCTGGAGCGTAGAATTCTCCCTCATTCTTTAAGTTATCCTCCGGTTTCTTCGGAACTGGACGCTCAGCAGGTCTAAATTGAGGCTTCTCTGGAGTATAGAATTCACCTTCATTCTTTAAGTTATCTTCTGGTCTAACTTGACTTGGTCGTTCTCCTGGCATATATTTTGGCCTTTCCGGTGCGTAGAACTCTCCTTCATTCTTTAGATTATCCTCAGGCTTCTTTTGAACTGGACGCTCTGCCGGCCTGAATTTCGGTTTCTCCGGAGTGTAAAATTCACCTTCATTCTTCAAGTTATCGGTTGGTCTAACTTGCTCTGGGCGAACAACATATTGATATTCTTCTCTCTCCACAAACGTCATTTCGCCTTCATTACGCAGGTTATCCTTTCTGATAATTCTTTCAATTTTCTCTGCTGGTCGATATCCTGGTTTCTCTGGAACATAGAATTCACCTTCGTTTTTCAAATTATCCTCCGGTCTGACTTGAGTTGGTCTTTCTGCAGGCCTGTACTTAGGTTTCTCGGGAGCATAGAATTCACCCTCATTCTTTAAATTGTCCTCTGGTTTTTTCTGAACTGGACGCTCTGCAGGCTGGAACTGTGGTTTTTCTGGAGCATAGAATTCGCCTTCATTTTTCAAGTTATCTTCGGGTCTAACTTGACTCGGTCTCTCTCCCGGTGTGTATTTCGGTTTCTCTGGAGCGTAGAATTCTCCTTCATTCTTTAAATTATCTTCCGGTTTCTTTTGAACTGGACGTTCTGCTGGCCTAAATTGAGGTTTCTCTGGAGTGTAGAATTCGCCTTCATTCTTTAAGTTATCTTCTGGTCTAACTTGACTTGGTCGTTCTCCTGGCATGTATTTAGGTTTCTCCGGTGCATAGAACTCTCCCTCATTCTTCAAATTATCTTCCGGTTTCTTCTGAACCGGACGCTCTGCAGGTTTAAACTTTGGTCTCTCGGGTGTGTAGAATTCTCCTTCATTTTTCAAATTATCAATTGGTCTTACTTGCTCTGGACGAAC
Organism: Drosophila niveifrons; assembly: GCA_035046325.1. Taxonomy (NCBI): domain Eukaryota; kingdom Metazoa; phylum Arthropoda; class Insecta; order Diptera; family Drosophilidae; genus Drosophila; species Drosophila niveifrons. The sequence goes on from JAWNOC010000025.1 coordinate 1,321,692, forward strand.
AACATACTGATATTCTTCCCTTTCCACGAAAGTCATTTCACCTTCATTGCGTAAGTTATCCTTTCTGATAATTCTTTCAATTTTTTCTGCTGGTCGATATCCTGGTTTTTCTGGAACATAGAATTCACCTTCGTTTTTCAAATTATCTTCCGGCCTGACTTGAGTTGGTCTTTCTGCTGGCTTGTACTTAGGTTTTCAGGAGTGTAGAATTCGCCTTCATTCTTCAAGTTATCTGTTGGTCTTAACTTGACTTGGTCGAACACCATATTGTATACTCTGTTTCTCTGAAGCATCAATTCACCCTCGTTCGCAAATTATCCTTTCTAAGATTTTTTCGAATTACGTTCTGCAGGCCTGAACTGTGGTTTTTCTGGAGCATAGAATTCACCTTCATTTTTCAAGTTATCCTCTGGTCTAACTTGACTCGGTCTCTCTCCCGGTGTGTATTTCGGTTTCTCTGGAGCGTAAAATTCTCCTTCGTTCTTTAAGTTATCCTCCGGTTTCTTTTGGACTGGACGTTCTGCTGGCCTGAATTGAGGCTTCTCTGGAGTGTAAAATTCGCCTTCATTCTTCAGGTTATCTTCTGGTCTAACTTGACTAGGTCTTTCTGCTGGTGTGTACTTTGGGTTTTCAGGTGCATAGAATTCTCCCTCATTCTTCAAGTTATCCTCCGGTTTCTTCTGAACTGGACGTTCTGCCGGCCTGAATTTCGGTTTCTCCGGAGTGTAAAATTCACCTTCATTCTTCAAATTATCAGTTGGTCTAACTTGCTCTGGACGAACAACGTACTGATATTCTTCCCTTTCCACGAACGTCATTTCACCTTCATTACGTAAGTTATCCTTTCTGATAATTCTTTCGATTCTCTCGGCTGGTTGATATCCTGGTTTCTCTGGAACATAGAATTCACCTTCGTTTTTCAAATTATCTTCTGGTCTGACTTGGGCTGGGCGCTCCGCTGGCTTGTACTTAGGTTTCTCCGGTGTGTAAAATTCCCCTTCATTCTTTAAGTTATCTGTTGGTCTTACTTGATCTGGTCGAACAACATATTGATACTCTTCCCTCTCTACAAACGTCATTTCTCCCTCGTTTCGCAGGTTATCCTTTCTAATGATTTTTTCAATTCTTTCCGCAGGCCTAAATCCTGGTTTTTCTGGAACATAAAATTCACCTTCATTCTTCAAGTTATCTTCCGGTTTTTTCGGAACTGGGCGTTCTGCTGGCCTGAATTGAGGTTTCTCCGGGGTATAGAAATCGCCTTCATTTTTCAAGGTTATCTTCCGGTCTTACTTGAGATGGACGCTCTCCAGGCACATACTTTGGCTTTTCTGGAGCGTAGAACTCTCCTTCATTCTTTAAATTATCCTCAGGCTTCTTTTGGACAGGGCGTTCTGCGGGCTTATATCCAGGCTTCTCGGGTACATAGAATTCACCTTCGTTTTTCAAATTATCTTCTGGTCTAACTTGAGATGGACGTTCTGCGGGTCTGAATTTGGGCTTTCTCAGGTGTATAGAATTCGCCTTCATTCTTAAGGTTGTCTTCGGGTCTAACTTGAGAGGGACGCTCTCCTGGTCTATACTGAGGTTTCTCTGGAGCATAAAATTCGCCTTCATTCTTTAAATTATCTTCAGGCTTCTTTTGGACAGGGCGTTCTGCTGGCTTATATCCAGGCTTCTCGGGTACATAGAATTCACCTTCGTTTTTCAAATTATCTTCTGGTCTGACTTGAGATGGACGTTCTGCGGGTCTGAATTTGGGTTTCTCAGGTGTATAGAATTCGCCTTCATTCTTAAGGTTGTCTTCGGGTCTAACTTGAGAGGGACGATCTCCTGGCCTATACTGAGGTTTCTCTGGAGCGTAAAATTCGCCTTCATTCTTTAGATTATCTTCAGGCTTCTTTTGGACAGGGCGTTCTGCTGGCTTATATCCAGGCTTCTCGGGTACATAGAATTCACCTTCGTTTTTCAAATTATCTTCTGGTCTGACTTGAGATGGACGTTCTGCGGGTCTGAATTTGGGCTTCTCGGGTGTATAGAATTCGCCTTCATTCCTAAGGTTGTCCTCGGGTCTAACTTGAGATGGCCGTTCTCCAGGTCTATATTTTGGTTTTTCGGGAGTATAGAATTCGCCCTCGTTCTTCAAATTATCAGTTGGCCTTACTTGCTCTGGGCGAACTACATACTGATACTCTTCCCTCTCAATGAAAGTCATTTCACCTTCGTTTCGCAGGTTATCTTTTCTTATAATTCGCTCAGTCCTCTCTGCAGGTTTAAAGCCCGGTTTTTCTGGAACATAGAATTCTCCTTCGTTCCGTAAGTTATCTTCTGGCTTCTTTTGAACAGGCCGCTCTGCTGGTCTATAGCCAGGTTTTTCCGGAGTATAAAATTCGCCTTCGTTTTTCAAATTATCTTCGGGTTTTTTCTGAACGGGACGTTCTGCAGGTCTATACCCAGATTTTTCTGGCACATAAAATTCTCCTTCGTTTTTCAAGTTATCCTCTGGCCTAACTTGGGAAGGACGTTCGCCAGGCTGGTACTTTGGTTTTTCAGGGCTATAGAATTCTCCCTCTTGTTTGAGATTATCTGACGGCTTGACATATCCAGGACGGGTAACAAATTGATACTCTTCTTTCTCTACAAAAGTCATTTCTCCATCCAAACGTAAAGTATCAGTGTGTACGATTTTGTCACGTTTTTCGCCTGGCCTATAGGGTTCCTTTTCTGGGGCTGTGAATTCACCTCCTGTTTTCAGATTATCTTCTGGTTTCTTAATGACAATATAATCAACTAGAATATCTTCGTTCTTCTTGGAAGTGTGTTCATCTTTCTTTGACCAAGTGTTTGTCCGTATCCTTGTGTAAGTTTCGTCGACGTTATCTATAGATTTAAATACGTATAAGTAGACATACATTTGCATTTTATATCAACGGCCCTTACCATCTACTTCGACAATGGTGTTTTCTGTAGACTTCGTTTTGCTAGTAGAACAGTGATGACGTCTAAAAAAATTAGATTTAGTATAATTTTCAGGAAAATCAACTTTGATAATTTAATCAACTTACCCGCAAGTGCAGATTTCGCAAATGCACCGCTCGCTGTGTGTCGTGAATTTGTTTTTTTCGACTCCACGCTGAAAATAAATATTTTTTTATTATTATTCAAAATTAAATGTGCGGTTGCTTACGGTAACTGAATCGTCTAAACGCTTTTTGTCAGTCCGGATATAATCGAGTTCATCATAAATATTTTCAGTAATATTTTTGTGTTTCGATGTTTCGTTCAGATTCAAGGTTATATTCTCATTGTTTTCCGAAATGGATGTGTTCTTTTCAATCTCCACAAACTCGTCAACATATATGGTCTTCTTGGGAGCCTCCACAATTTTTTCAATGACATCGGTGTGCACCTTTTCGTCCAAAACGCGCCAATCGTTAATGCTCGCATCAAATATCTAAAATACAAATTAAAATATAAGCAAGGTTTCTAAATGTATACGAACTCGGGAGACCCAATAACCAGAACAGGATATGAAGCAATAAGACAAATGTATTTAACATAAACTTTCAACGACAGCCAAGAAACATTATCTTTGTTGCCTTTAAAAAAGAATTGTTCCTTAAATAACTAAAATGTTGGTTTGCTATTTAGACAAACAAAACTTAGATTTACCTTGTTCGCTTTTAGTTATTTTTTTTGTGAGACTGATAATAACATTGTTAAATAATGTCATAACTTTTGTAGTTCTATTATCAAAAAGACTTAGTTCTTTTTACGGACGGACAAACAAACCGACTCTGGCGACAGACCAAAAATATAATAAACAATATTTAATGCAATCGTGTTTCTTTCTCAATTGTGGAATGCCGAACATAATGAATTTATTATACTCTCACAAGAGCTTGTCGCGTTTACCTAGTTGTATAGCCTGGTATCATTAATCACATTCTCGGAGAGTGGACACTAGCACACCCCCGAAATGGTTTCACATGCTCATATGAGTAGAGGAGTATGGTACACACCCATGTACCGGGTATCGACTTTCCGCTAGCCCCCGCCCCCCCACTTACCTTTGTCACTTCAGTGGTGGTCGTTATGTTTGCCACATCGGTATTATCTTTTTCGATTTCACGAGCAATGTCATTCGGCACAAAGGCTTTCGTATCAGTGTACGATTTCTCATCGACGACCGTCCACTTGCCGAGCTTCGTATCGTACACCTTTGTCGTATATGTTGTGGTTGTGGTATTTATGACATCATCGACTATTTCGGGATAGCCCACATCATTAGTGCTGTCCACGGTGCGCTCATCGACCACGCGCCACCTATTGTTGCGTCTGTCGTAGATCTTCTTCTTATATGTCACTTTCGTAGTGCCATCCGAATCCTTACTAACATAACGCTCAAATGTGGGAGCCTTTTTGTTCGTGGTGCTACGTGTGCCGCCATCGCTATACTCGCTCCAGGTTTTCGTCTTCACATCGTAGACTTCCTTCTTGGACGACGTGGTCGACTGTTTGCTGGTGCTGCTGCTGCTCTGATTGATGGTGCTTTCGCTGACCTGCTTGTTGCTCGACTTGGTTACTCGGTCCACATTCTTCACATCACTAGCACTAACAGCTGTGCTGGCTGACACTTTATCGTTGCGTCGTGTGTCGCTCGTTGTTGATGACGTCGTTGCCGCGTTGGTCGCGTTTGTTGTGGTCGCGACCGGTTCGCGCAACATGCGCTGCGGCGACGTCATCGTTGTCGATGACGATGACGTATCCAAAGCACCCACAGCAGCTGATTCAGTCTTGGCCACGCTCTGAGATTCGCTGCTGCTGCTGCTGTTGCTGTATGATGTTAGTATTGCTGACGTTGCTGCTGTTGATGTTTGTGCTGTGACTGTGACTGGTATTGGTGTTGCTGCTCTTGATGGTGTTGGTGTTGATTCGTGTCTTTCTTTCTGTTACTGCTATCGATAGCAACCTGTTCGGCTACATCTACATATTTGCTGCTCGACAGCGATGATGTCATACCGGTAGCCGCTCTCTCGCTTGCAATGAGCGTTTCACTTGCGCTGTTGCTGCTGCTGCTGCGCTGTTGCTGTATCTGCTGCTGCTGCTGCTGCTGAGTCGAACTGGTTGTCGACTCAAAGTAGCTGGGGAGCTTGAGCTCGCCTGCTGCTGACTTGACATCTTTGACGAGGAGGCATACATTTTGGAAATGCTGCCGCTGCCACTGGCAGACGACATTATGACACCGCTGCTGCCACCGCCACCAGGTGTTGTGATCTCGACCACATCGATGGGAACGGAGAACACCGGTTCCTTTTTTTCACTTTCGAGCAGATCAATCGATGATATGATCTTCTCGTTGGCATAATCCCTCGAGATCTTGCTGCTGCTGCTACTATGATATAGCTGCTCCGATTGCTGTGACTGCGAATGCGACTGAGATTTCGATGTGTATGAACTGGAGCTGTAGCTTTTACCGCCCGCAGCAGTCGAGGAGGACGTGGCCAATAGATTGCCCCACCACCACCACCAGTGCTAGTGCTTGGACCAGTCTCTGGTATGCCATAAGAGACCGATTCGTGTTCCATGGAAGTGGAGCTGCTGTTGGTTGTTAGCGTGGCCATCGCATTTGGCCCCAGTTTTTTGGTTAATTTGGTCGCCGAGGTCGTTGTTGATGTTGTTGTGCTCGATGTTGCTGGCGGCGGTTGTTGTTGCTGCTGCTGCGACTGCGACTGCGACTGCGACACTTGTTTCTTTTTATTGCTTTTTGATACCATTTTGCTTGTTATATTTTCACACAGATGAGGTAATCGCTGACTGTGTGTCGTGAAAAATGTGTGTGTGCTTTGTTGTTATTTTAATGACTTTAACAAAATTATAGATATATTTGTTATGTTCTTTTTTTGTTACTCGTACTCGTTTTCGTTTATTTCGCTTTCGTTATTTCGTTGTTATTAATCACAATTATCGCTTGGTTTGGCACTAAGTTTAAACGACTAAATTACGTAGGTGTGTATGAATATTTATTTGTTTTTTGCGGTGTCTCCTAATTTCCACGTCGGAATGTCGAAATACTTATTTTTAAATATTGTTATAGTGTGTTTTGTAGTTCGTAATTTTCGTTATACGTATGCGCGAATCATAGTTCAAGTTGAAAATGACAAACGGTGGCACACACACACACACTTGAGCGTAAGCGTGAGCGTATTGAGCGTAGCGGTAACCGAAGCGGGAGCGGGAGCGTAAAAGCTTAGCACACACACACACACACACTTAAACACGGCACGGAGAGATAGAGGCACAGCCAGAGATAGAGACGTTTGTTGTTTTTTATTTTCTGATTTTTTTTCACACGTTGTTGTTCGCTTAGATGCTCAATTGGTGGCAAACTTGTATTTCATATTTTCGTATTCGTCGTAGCACTTGAAAGATCAGCAACCGTCGCGAAGCACAACTCAAAACGTACTGATCAACGCTGCTGGTGTCTGGAACCGCTTTCAACCGTATCTGTTGCGCTCTGCCGCTAGCAACGGCAGCAGCAGCGACAGCAGCGGCAAAAGCATTCGTGGGCTTTGCGCCAAAGCGTTGGCTGCCTGCTGTACGCGTGCGTGCGAGCGAGACGCACACAGCGGAGCGATTCGCCTTCACAAAAGGCAAAAAAGCCAGGCCCGACTTCAAGCCAGACTCAAAAACCAACAGCAGCAGCAGCAGCGTAGGTTGCCATTTGAGTTATGTATGCTGGGTGTAACTGTATGTGTGTGGAGAGTAAAAATGCGTAGGCTACACGCTCAGCACCTTCGTCTGAGTTGTTGTTGCTGTTGCTGTTTTTGTGCCACGCAGCGAGTTCAATAAGCCAATAAATACAAAAAAATGAAAACAACAAATTCTGCTCAATTCGAAAGTAGCCATAAAAAAGCCAAACAAACAGCTGCTTGATGAGCGCTAGCGGCTTTTTTTCACTCTCTCTCTCTTCATCTCTCTTCCTCGCTCTCTCGCCTATGATGGCTTGATCGGTAGATCTGTTGAATTAGCTCAAAGGCCCAAAATTGGCCAGTTTAAGCAGCAGTCGTTGTCGTTGTCTGGCGGATGGATGCACAATTAAACAACAATGTAAAATATCATATATGACATTGTGGAATATTAGTCAGCAACATGTTTTGCATTTACTTTTTTCGTCTAGCTTGGCGCTACGTGGGCGCATCCGTGCTTATAACGTTTTTGTTTTTTATGTCATTTTCTTGCGAAGATTTATGGAATATACTCGTGGCATATGTGCATTGATGTCAAGCTGAAATCGAGTCGAGTTTTATTAATTAATTGATTTATAACGGCCTTTGGTGGGTGTCAATGAAAAGTGCCCAGACACTCAACATCATAATAATAGTAGATTAAATATACTACATACTATGTATACCGAAGTTGATATATCCAAAATAAGAACACTACTAAACTTGAGTATTATACTCGTATGTGTATGACAGGTTGAAGTTTAAACAATTCGACCTCCAAAATGTAAATCTTGTAGAGAGAAAACTGTATTCAATTGTTGCTTAATTCAAAGCGACACTTCGTCATGACGTCATCTCTCACAAGTCCAAGTCAAGACTCATTTTCATGCGAACCTCTCGCGCTCAATCAAAACTTGTTTGCCAGCCAGCCCCAAGACTCAAAAAAAAAAAATGAAAAAACACAAACAGACAATAAAAAAGCGAGCCACAAATGCAAAAATAAAACCAAATAAACATAACGAGAGAAGCAAACACACAAACACAAAAAGTTAGTTAAAAATTCATCGCACAATCGAAGCGACCCGAATTCATCATCCAAATAAATAGAAATGGAAAAAAGACAAATGCAGAACATGGCAGCAACAATGCAACCAGTTGGAATTTGGTGCACATGCCAATTCAACTCAGATACATACTTAATATGTACCCATATACGATTACGAATATCTCGCTTATGTATTTTGTGCAATTAACTAGTGTTCTACAGAGACTGAGAGAGATGATGATGATGACATCTCTTGGCATGTCACAGATTTTCCTTGGAATTGAATTTGAAATACAGCAATGAATACAATTTATGCGCCACTCAATTAATTTTAATTCCAGCAATCTCGAGAAAAGAAAAGCAAATAAAACATATCCAACTGCCATCATATCAAGGTAAAATGAGACCATGTCAAGCCCTTATTTGGCTGAATGCCGAAAATTCGGCATACACTTGTCAGGGAATTGCACTTTTTTGGGTTCCAAAAAATTGCATGCATAATTTACAGGTGCTCTTTATAAGGCATGACGCCCCGCTCTCTCTTTTTTTTTTTTGCTTTGTTTTGTTGACAGTGACGTCATGCTTGCGACGACTCACGTAATTGTAGAATAAATAAGACTGCATTTAAAAAATCGGTATATTTTGTTAAACAATTATAAACAATTCAAATCGCTGAATGAATGTCCAGTGTCTTAGTGACGTTTGTTAAATACAAATTCGAATGCGAAACATTTTGCTCTACGTGCGTTTCTGGGACTGGTTTTGTGGAGCCGTCAATTGGTATGGGCCATATGGTCGAAAGGTTTTTGGTTTTGGCTACTGGCTTCGTGACTTCATGTAAAAAACAACATTAATTGTTTTTGCGTTTAGCCCAAAATGATAGTAAACAGGTAGTAAAAAAAAAAACAAAAAATTGGCTTGAAAATACCCTGGACAAAACTCAACCTCAACTTACACAATTGTAAGAAATCATTGGGAAGTTTCCTGAAAACTTTATTATCTTCTAAAGATAATATTTTGTCTCTAATAAACTAGTACTTATTACGAAGTTTGTAAAGTTGGTATTACGAAGTAGTAAAAACAAAAAACAGGCTTGAAAATATCCTGAACCTCAACTTACACAATTGTAATGTATCATAAGGAAGTTTTCCTAAAACTTTATTATCTTGTAATAATATCTTGTCTCTTATAAACTAGTACTTATTACGAAGATAGTAAAGTTAGTATTACGAAATAGTAAAAACAAAAAACTGGCTTGAAAATACCCTAGACAAAACTCAACCTCAATTTACACAATTGTAAGAAATCATTAGGAAGTTTCCTGAAAACCGTATTATTTAGTGAAGATAATATCTTGTCTCTTAGAAACTAGTACTTATTACGAAGTTAGCCTTACACCAATTTAATGGGTACAAGCTATAAAAATGCTAAACATTTTTGTTTTATCGCAAACCGAACTGAATGTACACGTATAGTGTATCTTATCTAACCTTTGACTGTATTATATATGTTAGCTACCTAACATTCTTGGGAACTTTTTTGCCGCCACAGCAAATTCGTTTAGTTAAACTTGTTATGATACAAATTTAGTAATATTACAAGCAGTAAGAAGTAACACTTTTCATTTCCTCGTATGGTTTTAAAGAGAAGCGATGGACGATGAATACTGACCAAGTTATTCGCTTGACTGATTCACTATGCAATTCACTCATTGACTCACAACAACAAACATCAGTTGGCTGGTTGAGTTGTTTAATCAGCGGATCTATAAATAAATTATTAATACATTTGCAAAAACCGCTCGCGTTTTTTTGGCAATAATTTTTCATTGTCAATGTATTTGTTGCCAAATAGTATAGTCTTCTTATCTTTTAGCCGGTTTCGTGTATTGTTGAATCTTTTTTTTTTTTTTGCACAATTTTTGCAATTATGTATGACATTAATTCGAACATACTGACTGATAACTAACACCAAAGTATATGCAACGGAAAAGGTTAGATAATTGGCAAAAACTTACCATCTGGTTTCAGACTCGATTAGAAGGAATATTTCGTTTAGAATCTTCCTTGATATATATGGACATAGATTAAATAGAACATCTTTGGGGGGGTACAGTTACACATTTCTTTCTTTTTATTATTCATAGTCGTATTTTCTTTAAGGCTTACATATTAAAATATACGCTTAATTTTAGGCTCATCTATTTATCGGATTATGTTATCGATTTACTTTTGCATTCCTAGGTATTAAGGTATAATAAGTTCGTATAATTTTTACAGAGTTTGATAATAGATTTCTTGTTGTGTTCGCCGCCACAAAAAGCGTGCATTTTGATTGATGGAACTGCAACTGTGAACGTTATGTGTGTGTGTGGGTGTGTTGTGTGTGTCTATAAGCAAATCGTTTAAAAAATTTTGCCCAATTTGTCGTGTGTTGTGGTTGTCTACAAATTTGTTATACAACTTGTGTAACTTACAGCTACATGTATAGAATTCTCGTTATTTTTCTTTTCATATTTTCCTTCCTTTCTTTATTTTTTTGCTGCTTTATTCAAATTGAATTTCAGTTTTCGGATTTTAGTATTCTTTAGTTATTGTGCCAGGCACCTACTCCAATCTCCAATCCAAGTATCGTCGGCGATGTGGGCGATCGCCTAAGCGAACCGGCTATACTTGAAATCTACTCTTTGCTTTTCCTTTTTTTCTCCTTCGTTAGACCTGTTTTTCATTGACTTATTTTGTAGTTACGATTGCAACATGCAACATGTTGAATTTAACTTGATTTTTGCTTCATTTCTGTTTCTATATGTACAATCTTGAAATATTGTTGGACAAACACGCCCACGATGACGGTCCAACCCTAAAAAAGAGGACGTTCTCATTGGGTTGTTTTACGTATTTAATAATAATAATAATAATATTATTGTTGTTGTTGTTGTTATTATATATGTCTAGATCTAAACATAGTTGTAGTTGTTGTTGTTGTTGATGCTTATTTATTTACTCTTGTTAATATGTATACACAGTTTACAGTTAGGCGATATATGTATGCTTACATCTAGCGTTATATTTTGTGTGTGTGTGTAATTATTATAGTTTTTAAAAATGTTTCAATTGAAAAATTATTGGGTAAAAACTTTGCAACTTATCGAGGTTGTTGTTTTAGATGCGACCAACACATCACAAAAATTAACAGGAGTTACAGTTACATTATGTATTTTTGTTTTTTTGTATAAATGTATTTTTGATGTACATCTTCTGTATTTCTATATATATATATATATAGAGTATATATGTGTTGTATATATACATAACATATATATATACGTGTTTGTTTTTTCTTTCTTTTCTTTTCCTTTTTTTATTTTTTGTATATAATGCTAGTTAACTATTTAGTTGTCTAGGTGTTTTCATTTATATCTAAACGGTAACTAAATTATTACAACTAAGGGAATCGCTTATTTCATACATTCTCAATTATCTCTGCTCTGTGTGTTTAGCTGTGTTTTCTGTGTGTGTGTCTTGTGTTTGTGGCTTGCAAAAAAAGCTGCCCTGGTTCATACAATTATTGTTATCTATATATTTATTATTATTTATATATATATATATATATGCTTGTGTGCGTGGGTGGGTGTACATATGTATGTGTGTGTGTGTGTGTGTGTCTTGTCTGTGTTGGAGAGCAACCTATTAAATCACCGGGCAATTGCCATTGCACGTGGGGACTTTTTATTTATATTTACAAAACAATTTCGAAACAAAATGCTCAAAAATAATCATTACTTTCTTTCTTTTTCGCGTGTGTCTGTGTCTGTGTGTGTTTGAATTAACAAGAAAAACGTCTGTCAGCTGTTTTTGTGATCCACTATTGATCCTCTTCTCGATCGCATCTATTCCGCATGCATTGAACCCTGCTGCTGCTGTTGCTGCTGTTGTTGTGCCTGCGCCTGCTCCTCCTGGAGGACATTGCGGCAGATTTCATATTTAATCACCTTGCCATGGCCACCGGGCAATATTTGGACTTCAACCTGAGCGGCTTGCTGTCCGGCTGCCGCTGCCGCAGCTGCTGCTTGCTGTTGTTGTTGCTGCTGCTGTTGCTGCTGCACATCGGCCTCCTGTAAGAAGTGTTCAAGGTCGAGAACTTTAGAATGATATCTTCTTTGCGAACTCAATTTCAAAGCGTCATTTAACCTCGCTCTCTTTTCTATGCACTATGCAACAAGAAAAATAATCATTATGCTAAACTAAAGTACGCTCAAGCAAAAAAAAAAATAGACATATATCAATTGATTGGAATCCAAGACTCGCAGCAAAGTAATAGTTATTATTGTTGTTTTGGGACAGGTTTAAATGAAGGTATTCTACAACAAATAGAACAGAAAATTTGGGAATAGACAAAAAGAGAATGTACAATTAAGAAGAACATACAGAGAGAGAGAGAGAGTGAGAGACACAGGCACAATTCACACGCAAGAGAGACAAGAAAAAACAACAAAAAATAATTATAATAATAGGTAGGTAGTACATACATCTAAATACACATGACAACAATAATTATACGTATAGTGAGATAATGTTACATATTTTTTGATTACAAACAATTATCGGTAATTTTGAATAGGTTTGTTCATACACACCTAAAACGCGCACACAGTGAAGCCTTTTTTGCGTACGTATATAACGTTTTACTGTAGTAGTAGTAGTAGTATTTGATCTATTTGTTCATATTGTTTATATGGGTTTTATTGGTTTAACGATCAATCATCATCTTTTCAATATCTGCGACACACAAACAACACACTCACACACACACACACACACGCAGCACAACACAACAACATGCAGATGTGTGTGTGTTAATATTTTCTGTCGATTTTCCCATTTCTTTATTGCTATTTTAACAAATTCTGCGATGTGTGCATGTGCGTGTATGTGATTGTGTGTGTATGTGTGAGAGAGAGAGAGATAGTGTTTTTAAGTAATTTTCTTTAACTTTGTTGTTTTTATATTGTTCAGTTGATCTGTTGTCAGATCGGTTTATTCATATTCTTTTTTGTTTATTTAGTAAGAAGTAGTTGGTACAACAAGCTGCAAGTATTCGGAGTGTAAAAAAAAGAGGTAATGCATTTATCATATTTTCGTTTTCGTTTTCTTTAAATTTGTTCATTTCGTTTGTTTTGGTTTTTTGTATTGTTTCACATAGATGATAATAAGAACATTGAGTAACGCAATACAAGAGGTGAATGTAGTAGATATGTATATTTATATATTGTGTAATTCAATTGCAGTTTCAACTATGGTAACTAAAGTATAAACTAGGCGGAGTTAGGATAGAGTTTTTTTTTAGCGAAAAGTAGAAAATACCCCGAAACAAAAGTTCTTGACAGACAGACACAAAAGCCTTTAGACTTTCCAATGGTATATAAGAAGCATATATAGTTTTTATTGTTGTAGTTATAGTTGATGTTTTTTTTTTTGTTTTTTTACTCGGTAACAATTGCATAGTTAGTTATTAACTAATTAGATTGCATAACTAAGTGGCAGCTGCTTCCACACAATGTAAAACTAAGCTTATAATTACAATCTAAGCAAGATCTTTATCTTTTTTTTTTCGTTTTTTAATTCTTTCTTAATCGTTGATCAAAGCAGTTAAATCGATTTAACGGAATTCATTGAATCATATGGAGAAAATATATATCTAGATATATATATATATATATATGCATGGGGGGAAGGTGTCGGTCGGGTTGTGTTGGAGGGGGGGGTGGATTAAAGGCTGAGGCACAAGGCACTAGGCACTAGGCACTTAGCATACCTGTTGCTGCGATATGGCTGGCTTTGTTTCCAAATGCTGGCGCTGATGCAGCATCAGATGATTCTTTTGGAAGAATGCCTTTCCACACTCGCAGACATGAGTGCGCACCGTGCAACCGCCGTTGGGATGTCGTCGATTGTGCTGCATTAAACCATGCTTGGCAGCGAATCCTTTGCCGCAGCTGGCACAGAAATGCGATTTGGGCTTGTTGGCCGGCGATACGGTGACCACATGCTGTTGCTGCTGCTGTTGTTGCACATGCTGTAGATGCTGTTGGCCGTGCACCGGCATCGTGGGCACTGCGGTGACAACGGCTTGCGGATGGGTCGAGTTGGCGGCCTGCACCAGCGTGGTCTGTGACATCACCTGACCGGTGGACGATATGATTTGCACGGGCACTGGACTCTGTGCCACCAGATTCGGATTGGCGGTTACCACAGTGCCCGGATTGAGGCTCGCTGTGCTCAAGAAGTGACCCGGTAGCGCTGCTGTCAATGCGCACAAATCTGTCATCAGACTCTTGTCGCCTGTGTGCAATCTTAAATGCAAGGCGAGCGCCTCGCGACTATTAAACGCGCTTCCACATTCGCTGTAAACATAGAAAACAGATAAGTTTTAGCTTTATAGAAATATGAATTGAGTTAAATATTCATGACGAACCGGCAAACATATTGTGGACGTGCCACACCATTCGCATCAGTTGTGGAGACGGTGAGCAGCGTAGAGTTTGCTGGATTACTGACAACGGTTATAGTCTGCGGATGTCCGGGGTGATGATGCGGCTGTTGTATCTGCTTAAATATCCAATGAAATTAAACTTGACACGCTTGCACGGCATTCACAAAATCGGGCTTATACATACCTGTTGGTTGGCTATTATGGTGGCGCTGCTCGTATTGGGATTGACACCATTGTGCGCTGCACGCACATGTTGATGCAGCTCCGCCTTGGTGAGGAAACCCTCGCCGCAGCTTACGCAGGGATGCGCCTGCTCGCCGGTATGTACGCGCCTAAAATCAGAATTAGTCAATAGAGTTGGCAGGGAAAAAAGAAAGAGAATGGCGCCGCTTTTACCTCATGTGGGAAACTAGCGTTCGCTTCTGTAGAAATTCTTTGCCACAAACCGTACAGGAATGGGGTATCTTGCCGTGTATACGTCCGTGATTAACCAGTTGAAATTTGCGTGGAAACGATGCTCCGCAGTCGGCACAAACAAATGGATTCAATGAACCATGAAAGCTGTACAAAATGGGAAGGATGAATTAATATCAATGATATGTACTATTTAGTAGGGAACAACTTACCGCGAGTGCATAATCAGGTGATTCTCCTGTGCGAAACTTTCACCGCATTCCTCGCAGACGTAGGGACGTTCGCCGGCGTGAAATTTACTGTGCGTCACCAGGTGACGTTTGAGGGGAAATGCTCGCCCGCACTCCTGGCACACAAATGGCCGCTCGCGACTATGGACACGTGAGTGGGTCAACAGATGATGCTTAAGGGTAAAACTCTTCTTACACTCCTGACACTGATATGGCCGATCGGTTGAGTGCAGCAATAGATGCGTATTCAGACAGTGTTTGTGCGCAAAACTCTTGCCGCAATGGGTGCAAATATGTGGACGTTCGCCTGCAAAATGTTCCCCCCCCGAGAGAGAACATGAAAGAAAACCAGGGGATTCGATTAGACCTGCTCGGTGGCTCAATAGGTATGTGCTAGGAACAAGAACAACCACCTGTGTGCACGCGTGCGTGTGTTGTCAAATGATGTTTGAGCAGAAAGGATTTACCGCACTCGTCACAGCTGTACGGGCGCTCCTTCTTGATGGTGGCGTCGGTCTAAAAAAGATAACAGAGAACAGAACAGAAAACGAAAGAAAGAAGGAAGAAAACAAAAAAAAAAACACATTGATTACAATTCATCGCACTACTTGTAACAGATATATATATATATGTCAATATGTGAAGGACTGCATTGATCGAGTGAATAAATGTGTGTGTGTTGTTTTGGTGTTTGTGTTGTAAGTGTAATTGTTGTAGTTGTAATTGTAATTGTTATTGTTATTGTAAACATAATTGTGGAGCTTACTTCGCTGAAATGCATTGATTCCTGTAGTTCGGTCTTTGGGGACAATTCTAATGTGCCTGGCTCCAACTTTAAGTTGGGTGCTTCGCCCTGTGAGTCCTCGTTCTCTTCGAGTCCTTGTATTACTTTCTGTACTTGAACTGAAATACCAGGAAGTATGTCACCTAAGAGTGTTGTTGCACCGCCAACGGAACAATAACCAAATGGAATTCAAGGAAGATATCAAAAAATAAAAGAGAAGAAAACAAAGAAAGAAAATCAAAAGTACGAACCAAAACAAACAAAAAAAGCGCAAATCTCAAACAAAGCAGCAACCAATAAAACAAAAGAAAAAAAAAAAACAACAAAGCAAAACTATTTTAGAAAACAGAAATTAAAAAACAATTACAAACGAAATAAAATTGTAAGAACCAAATATACGTAAAGCAACGTAAGATATATTGTAACGGTAGCACATACACGTAACGCAACGTAACGTAACGTAACATAATGCAATGCAATTCTGCAACGCAACGGAATGGAACGAAACAGAGCGGTATACGATACGATACGGGAACGGAACGAAACGGGAAAGCAACGAGAGTATCGAGTAGTAACCAGTACCAAGAAGAGTGCCAAAAAAGAGTGTAGTAGTAGAGCGGTAGAGAGACAGAGTAGGAGAGTAGGAGAAGGAGGAGATAATCGAACACAACACAGATTTTGAGATGCTTACTTGGTGTCGCGCCTGGCGCCGTCGAATGATGGTGGTGCGCTCCGTCGCCAGCGGTGAGTGTGTGCGTCTGATGGTGGCCGTGGCCGGCTGCAAGGGCGCGTTTGATTAAGATCTCATTGCACTCCTCTTGGGTGAGATGCAGTGCTCCAATTGAGCTAAAATGCGACTTAGCCGCAGCGGCGCTCGTTGTCAATACAGTTTGTCCAGTTTTGGCGTCAACAATGCTGCCATTTGTTAATGTATGATGATGCGCAGCAGCCGCTGGATCACCACCTGCTGCCGCAACTGCAGCTGCTGCCGCTGTCGCCTGATCGACTAATAGATCTATTTTTTTTTTCGTTTTTTTTTTTTTTGTACGCCACAGCCCGCCGCCCGCCGCCGCCGCCGTGTATAAATGAGTGGTGAGTGAATGAGTGAGTTTTAGGGGAAGTGAGGGGGGAGTGTGGTAGTGATATAAGTTTTGGGGGGTATAGGGTTGTGAGGGGGGTGGTGGTGGTAGTAATGCACGATAGCAATACAAGAAGATCAAAATACAGCAAAACACACACAGAGATTGAATAAGAGATTGAGAGAGAGAGTCAGAAGAGATATATCGAAGGATATTACGTATTTCGTAAATCGGTGGGGATTACAGCGAGCGAGCGGAAAGTAGCGAGTTGTAAGTAGGTGAGTGAGAAAGAGAAAGTATAAAGAGAGAGAGAGAGAGAAACAATCGATTAGCGAAAAACCCATTGAACAATCGATAGAATCGATTACAACACATCAACAACGCGTGCAACACGGATATTTGATTTCTCAAACTGATTTTTAACTGATTTTTTTCATAACGACCACTTACAGTTCTTATCGAGCGAATTTATGCTCAACACTTGTTGACCAGAGTCCTGTTTTTTGACCACCGTCGATGCGGCGCCTGTGGTAATCACTCTGTGGATGGATAGATATAGAAAGAGAGAGAGAGAGAGAGAAGAGAGAGCATCGAAGCAGACGGGAAATAACGAGGCTTAGTTTTTTTTTTTTTGTTGTTGTCATGTTTAATGTGGAATTATTATTTGATATTGATTTAATTTGATCTCTTTTTTTTTGTTCTTGAATTAAATGATTCTTTACTCCGTTTATTGTTGCAATTCTTGAAAACGCACCTTTGTGTTCCGGGCGCAAATGAGTCATTCACCACGAACATACGACGGACGACATTGCCCTTATTGCTGGCAGCAAGTGCACCTTTAACATCCTTTTGTACGGCCAATGATCCATCCGTGGATAACAGATAGGGCATCTAAAATAGGTGGGTACACATTGTTTTCAATAAGACTCGACTGCAATGCGTGTGTGTAGGGATGAACAAAACTCCACACAAACTGTGATGATCATTATGAAGATGATGTTATTTTGAGAGCTTTTTCATATATGGTAAGTACTGTACTTGATATTTTCTTGATTGTTTTGGTTTCGTTTTTGTTCATGTCTGTTGTTAGTTGTTGGTTGATTGATTGATTGATTGATATTGATTTGTCCCCAAAAACCGAACAGATTACAGGAAATGCAAGTGCAATTATTTTTCAGAATTATTCAACACTGATGAGATCCGACGTTGCATACAATTCATTAATTCGAAATACTTAAGTATTATTTTTTTTTTGTTTGTTTGTTTGGTTAGATAGGTTATTAATCTAATGCTATGCTAAATGATTAGTACAAAAAGTACAGTCGCGACTGCAAATTGGTTCAAAGTATTGTATTTTATGTTGCGGTTTATTGTTGTTCATTTTGCCTTGTTAACAACACGCTACACCTGCGCGCAGCGGCGCGGCAACAGTTGATAATAACACAAATGCCAAATGAAAGGGAAGCAAGCAACAGCGGCAGAGGCAGCGGTAGCGGCAGAAGGCAGCAGCAGTCGAAGAACGAGAAGAAGAAGACAATACACCATACAAAACACCAGACAGCAGAGCAGTCAATATAAAGCGCGCGCTTTTTTTTCCACTGCGCTCGCTCAGACTGGGTCTCTGTGCAATTGGACTTTTGACAGTTTGTTGAGCGCCAAAACGTAAGCAAGTGTAATCAAAACACACGCACGCACCCCACGCATACAGATGTGCCAACTGGGCGTGTATGCGTGCGTGAGAGAGCGACTCACTAGTGGTGTGCGTGAGTGTGTTGAGTTGGGAGTGTGTGTGTGTGTCTGTATTGGTGTTGAACATTCAACGAACGGCGAATTGAAAACTGCCGCACACATGCACACAAAATGGTTGCCAGCACATGCGGCGAATTCAAACACAACGAAACGTAAATTCTGCATGTGTGTGTGTATGTATTCACAATCGTGTGCGCGCTAAGAGGCAGGCAGACAAAACGCAGCGAAACAGGGTTGCACTCTCATGCCAAAGCAAAAATGTACTGCCAATTGTATAACAAAGTTGTTGTTTGTGTTGTACAAAAAACAAAATGTACGCACACAAAATGAACAGAAACGCAAAATAAAAACCAATATTCAGTAAATGTACAGTAAATTATTAATGTAAAATTATCAATTTATTTATCGATTGTTATATCTATCGATTGCTTTTGCCAACGCCAAACTTCCCATAAATATACCAAAATCATTAATTACAAATTAAAATGCTATTAGGAGCATGAGTTGGGAATGCGTCGAAAATCAGCTGCCCAGCTACCGCATGTGCAACGCAACGTGCGTATTTATTGTTTGTTTGCATACACACAGCTCTACATGCATATGTAGGTAAATACATACATACGTACGTTCGTACGAATGAATGTAGTACATATACGCGTACGCATACATTTTACAAATACCAAATTATGAATGTTTACGAATGAAATGGAAACGAAAAAATTTCGTATAAATGTATGGTAAAAGAATTCTAACACACTCGCTCGCATTCGCATGACCAACGCAGTTACATAAAAGTATATGTAGCTGTTTTTTTCTTGTATTTGCGCCTCTCCACGTATGTATGTATATCGTACGTGTATACATACACGCGCTCAACTCCGCATACGTACATACACAGATAGAGGTCCGATGCACTTATACATACACGGCGCATGA
Source organism: Drosophila niveifrons (assembly GCA_035046325.1). NCBI lineage: Eukaryota > Metazoa > Arthropoda > Insecta > Diptera > Drosophilidae > Drosophila > Drosophila niveifrons. The sequence goes on from JAWNOC010000025.1 coordinate 1,341,146, forward strand.
AAACCAACGAGTGTGCGAGCGAACGTACGACGTAGCTGTATCTGTATTAGAGATGGTAACGTGACGAGAATTTCATCGTCCAATCTGATTTGCTTCACGATTACTACTTGTAACTATGTATTTTTATCAATAGGTGGGCATAAACAAATACGTACGCATGTTTACAAATTTGTCAAACAGAATTTCAAGAAAACCTATCTAAATATTATTGTTCGTGAATTGTGTGCGAAAGTTTTGCAAAAGCCGTGGAATTTGCGCACACGAGACCACGTCATGCGACCATCTCTAATTGGTTTGCTTGTGTGTATGTGGCGCTGTTGTTAAGACAACAGCAACGTTGGGTGGGCAACAGGGGGGATGTGTAGAGACGACACAACACGATTCGCTGTAGGAAAGCAACAGCAACATTATTACGTGGGAGGTGGGGGGATAGGAGGCTGGCTGGCTCGTTGGGTCGATTGGTTATTTAGTAAAGCAGCTTGTAGTTGCAAAAGCACTCGATATAAAAGAATAAAGACAAAAAGAAAATAATGCAAAAGAAATACAAAAAACGAAGAATTGATAATATGCAACGAAGGAAATTCTTGATGTATACATACAATTTGAGACTCCACTTACCGATTCCCCACCGACAGTGTAGTTAAAATTTGGCGATATCTCCAAAACGGATTCTGCGGCACGGTTGCCGTTGTCTGCAATATTCCAAGCGTAGCTGAAGTGCGGATTGCTCTGTGCAGCGCACATTATAATGAAGCAAAGCAGAAAAAGGGGGAGGCGAAAGAGAAAAAAGCGCAAAATTTCCAAACGCAAATGTAATTGCACTTTTCTGTTGCTTGTATTTGTATTATATGTATGTATGTATTTATACAAAATCACGTACAAAATACTAGCCTCCTTCAATTCGTCAACGTCGCGCGTTAAGATGCAATTTTCAATTATTTCTTTATTTTTCACTTTATTTTTTTTTCTCTTGGTTGGATCGCGACAAAAATATGCGACGAAAACGAGCGACGAGTACGGCGACGAACAACACACCGAAAAGAAAGTCAACTTGCTTCTGTGGCTGAGGCGGGCGCCATTTTTTTCCGTTCCCTCGAAAAATTCACTTCGTTGGCGTTGGCGTGCTTCTTAGCTGCTGCTTGCTTGCTGCCTCAAATTCAATTCATTGATAAGCGCACTTTTGAATTGGTATGTGTGTAGGTGTAGGTGTGTGTACGCGCTGTGTATTAATGTGCCGTATTTGCAATTAAATTTATAAACAAAATAACGCACACAGTTTTTTTTACCCCCAATATAAATTCACAGACACAGACACCACTGAAAAATTCCTTAGTGTTCGTGTTCGACTGCTGACGCCATTTTGTGTGTAACCAGTGTGTACACATGGTTTTATTTTACAGACAGCCAGAGTTGCATTTTCCCCAGTGTTTTACAAATTCAACGACATTACTTTTCATCATACGTTTTACAGCACATAACTCTCGTCCTTGCTGTTCAGGTCCTTTCGATAGTTTTTTCTACTAACATTATTTGTGCGCTAACAATTTTACATTGGGAAATGGTACTCAGTTTATGTTTTTTTGAACATCGATAATCGATAAGCGGTTTATAGACTAGCTATCGATATTGTGTTAAGTGTAGTGCCGTCTGTTTTCATAACACATTTTCGTAAAAGTAAAAAACTGAAATAAAACACAAAATGTCCTTATCACCGGCTAGTGGCATTGGACGCTTTTATAAGCACTCGGCTAAAATAATACGCTTTGTGCGTCTTGGCTGCACTAATCGCCCATTCTATCACATTGTTGTCATGGAGGTTTGTGGGGCTAAGAATTGTTGTAATCGTATAACGAACAACACATTTAATTAATTTTGCAGAGGCGTAAAAATCAACATCAACCTGTGATTGAGCAAGTCGGTTCATACGATCCGATGCCCAACGAGAGCAACGAACGGTTAGTTGCCCTCAACACTGAGCGCATTCGGTTCTGGCTGGGCAAAGGCGCTCACATGTCTCAGCCGGCTGCCGAGTTGTTGGGCATCGCTGGCTTGCTGCCTGTGCATCCTCGCACTTACATGACAGCTTGGCGCAATCGCAAGGCGGCAGCCGAGGCGGCGGCGCTGGCAGAAGCGGAGGGCAGTCAGAAAGCTGCAGAAACTGCGTAGTGTATCTTGTTATTTATCGTTTAATTACCCAATAAAATATGCATTGTTTTTACAATTTATGTGGTAACAAGCCAAGATTTTTACACCTACTCCACGTATATATAAACATCTAGTATGCATAATCAAATGAGGAGCTTGCGGTCCCTAATAACAATCAATAGCAAATTCATTAGTGATAAACGGATGGTGGCCAAAGAGATAAATATATGTGTGAGTTTGTGTGTGACGATTATCCTTGCATGCGCGGAAGCTTTAAAATGCTCAAGGAAGGCAAATTATTTACAGAGTTCATCTCTAGTCGCTCTTCACAAAGCTGCCGGCCTTCTTCATGCCATCATCAATTATCTTATCAACAGCTGCAGAAAGAGGTTTGGATATAAAGCAATTAGGTAACAAAAGTCAAAAATACTAATCCACTTACATGCATGATGCTTAAGGAAATAGGGTCTCAGCAGCTTGTGGTAGATGATAACCGAACCATTATTCTCCACGGGCAACATGCACCAAATGAGGAAAGCGCACTGTACAAAAAGACAGATAAATGAATGTTAAATCACAGATGGTTACATGAATAAAGAATCATTTACCTTTAACAGCCAGTAGAAGGGAATAATATGGGTGAGCACATGCGAGAAGAACTCAATGACGGTGAAGATGCCAAAGGTGACCCAGTAAGTCAGCCACTTGGTGTCATCCTGTTTGGTGCTGGACTCGATGGCATGAATTGAGACGTAAGCTGGATACAGTACACCAATGATGTTGCACAAGAGTTGTGCGCCATAGCCAAAGACCAAATATAAGGCACAGAGAATTACGGCACCTAAAATCCATTGTAAATTAAATAATTTTATTAATTTTTACAGTTTGGTTGTTACCATAGCGCACTATAGCATTCTCTTGGAAAATTTCAATAAGTTTCAATTCTAAAGCCTCAAAAGCCATCTCTATAACTGTGTCTCTTTTAAGAAATATGTGTAAATGAGACGCGTTTGCCCTTTCTGCGTTGTGACTGCAAAATGGGCGACAGCAGCAGCATCAACCCATCTGCCCCTTGTGCATCTTGAATGCTATTATTAACCTTTTAGCTCTTGTCACAAGTTGGCTGATATACGAGACACGCGCATTAACATGCTTATAAATTGCAAAAATGCTGTGCGACGATCATCAAGATCTCGCCCAGGCCTAACAACAAATCGATTGACCAGTGTTGCATTATACGCTCAGTTTAGTTTAACGCATCAGAGCGGTGAGATATAATCGATTTCTAGTGTGTGCTTATTAATTATTAATCAGACACTTATCTAAAATGACGTCACGGGAAATTTATTTCCCAATTTCATACTTTTTATACGCTTTTACTCATGCTGTTGGTGTGCTGTGTATGTTTGTAGCTAGCTGCTAATAAGTGTCGAGAGACGTAACACAAGTGTTAAACACACTGCAGAAGGAGGAGTGGGAGAGAAAGGGGAGACTCACCTGTGCCAATGTAGACCACAGGCACTCTGACATTACGTCTCGCCGCTTGGCGTTGTTTTATTTCCATAATATAATCCCAAAGCCACATTAAAGGTTTTTATTCCAGTCAGCATAACACACACACAAACAAACAAGTGGCCACAAATACTCGCATGTATATACGTTGTATGCGTGTATGTGTGCACCTGGTCCCCACGTGTGCAAAAACGCCACGAACGCACACACACGCACGCACACTAGCAAGCAAGCAGAGCAAAGTCGAAAGCTGAGCTTGGCCTTTGCAATTTTCAATTAAAAATTGCTGTTTTTATTAAATTTTCCTGTTTTTTAGCACGACAAACGAGTGATGAATGTGCGCTGAAAGTACACTACAATGAGACTGAAGTAAACAAAAGAAAAATATGGATAAGAAATACACAATATACTTTAGTATTTGTAGTTAACCTGGTGTGTGTGTGCGTTTCTGAGATCTGTTGTAGTATTTAGTGTATTCATGTGTTGTTTTTGTTTTGTATGCAGCTAATGCATAGTGAACTCCAGCTAGAGTTTCTATACAATTATCAAAAGCCTATTTTGGCGCCCCTATCTGACATTGTGGACTTTATAACAGGTTGCGGTTGTTGCTATTTATAAATGCGAAAAAAAATTCAACTTAGTCACCAACACGACACACATATGTTGTAATATTGAGCTGCCCCAAGGCAACATTATATAGGTGCGGCAGGCTTCGCTCGAAACCTTTACGCAGTTTTAAGGACACTCACCATAGAATATTTTTACTCTATCGACGCCTGTGCGTTCCTCCACAATGTCAAAGGCTTTGGTCCATGGTTTCTTGGGATCGCGCAGCGACACGTCGACAGGTCCTTTGTAGTTGTCAAACCATTGCTTTACCTGAGCTAATTGGGCGGTCATTTTGTTACAGAAGATTTCGGCAGGCAATTTAAATGACTGAAGAATTAATGTCGCCAAATAGTTTCATCAGCGTTTTCTGTTGCTTCTTGTCGGTGAAACGAACGCAATGTAACCGTAGGTTTGCAGCCTGCAAATGCCTTGAAAATTGGCGTTTCGGTATTTTGCAGTATATATCATTGTAAATGGTCACACTGCTACTGCTTTATGTTGTCGACGCACCTCCACAATGAAATCTACCGTTGTGATAAATTTGAAATAAGTTTACAATTGGTCAAATAAAATATTAACAAAAATAACGAGTTTTATTTAATGATCAAGTATTGCACAGTTACTGTTACTAGCTTCTATAGGGTTCTCTAAGCATATGACAAAAAGGCACATTTATACTAGCTTGCTAGTTGGCAGCTTGCCAAGGAAATTGGAATCTCTAGGTACTTTTTTTGTTTGGTATAAACAACTTAACAAATAGTTTACAAATTTGTACTTGACGCTAACACAATGACTAGTACTTTTCTAGAAACGGAGATTGTACTTTTCGCGCACGGCGACCAGTTCATCGAAGAACAAGAGCACTAAGGTCGAGTGTGGTGCGATCCGCAGATAGTTGGCCCAAAAGCCTTTATACATACCATAAATGCCCTCGCTTCGCAGGATCTTAAAGAAGCAATCCAACCAGCCATTATAGTACAGACCCCGACCCTGAGCATCAACGCCTTGATTGTACAGACGCGTGCTGATAACATCCGGTGGCGTAATGGCCACTGACATTAGCGATCCGGCAATAAGGCCAGAACAGAAGGAGTTGTAAGTGGGCTGCGTGACCAGATCGTATTCGACCAACAGGGCTTTGGTCTTGCCAAACGTGGCTATCTGCGCCCCCGAGCCGACAGCTGCCCGAGGCAGGGAAGCCAAGGAGCCACGCCACAAGCCCATAATGCCGCCTTGCTTGTAAATCTCACGCATCGCGCCTCCGAGCGATGTGTGGGAGTGTTGATAGCCTACGGCAATCTCGTTGGCCGCTTGCGATTGTAGCTGCGTCTTAATCTACAGAAGTGACAAAGAGAGTGAGAGACAATAATTTGTATGCTTATCTAAGCCGGAATCATCAGACATTCAAATTAGCAGCGCATGATATTTGATAGATAAGTTGTTTATACGACTATATACTGCCCTTGCCTTTATGTAATAGGCTGTGTGCACTCACCATGAAAAATGGACTCGAAAAATAGGAGCCCACCACACCGCCAATGGCGCCCCACATTAAGCCCAGGCCAAATGAGATTTCGCCATTCTTCTTGTGCATCCAATGTTTGTCCACAGCAGTTGTGTAAATGCTCAACCTGTTGAGTGTCAACAGTGAATCACGTGAACATCATTGTAAGCTACGCGCACTGTATTTACCTAAATGAATTGATGATGAACTGAAAGTACAGAGCTGGCACCAATCCTTTTTGCAGGCCATGCAAACCGTCGTTTTTGGCTACCGTTATGAAGGCCTGCAGCACTCCCTTGTAGGGCTCCGCGTAGGATCCGCGAGCCGCCAATTCACCTTGCAGTTGAATGCGCGTCTTAATGACCTCTATAGGATTGGTGAAAAATGTGGCGCCCACGGAGGCCAGGCCGCCGAGTACAAAGTCCGATGTAGCCATCACTTGTGAGTTCGTTAAGGTTGAACTAGAAATAGCTCAGCAGGATTTTTATGCGTTGACAACGACGGCGGCCAATAAGAGGCATATTATGAACCGTCGTCACGGGCTGTTTCTAGTTGAATAAATTATAACAGCATAACTGCTGTGGCACTTAGTTGTTGTTGTCAACGTCTTAAAGATAGCTGGATGCTTAATTGCGGCCCTAAATATTTAAATGTGCAAAACTCCCGGCGGTGAATGAGTATTGTGTTGTATTATTGTGGATTAGCGTGACCGCCAATGCGAAAATTACAAATTTACAAATTTTCCATTACAAAATATACTAAACTTGACCACATATCAATAGCTTTTGACAAAAAAGTACCAAATTTAAGTGCCACTTTAAAATTTCCATGAAGTCATCTTTGAGCTTGACAATTTTTATTTAAACCTTATTTGTAAAAGAGGAAATAAATAGAACAATTGTAATGTACCATTTATTAAATATATATTAATCGTTTCGTGGCAATTGTATGTACAGAATGAATTTTCTTGGGTTTTATGGAAACATGAAAAACAAAAGAATACACTAATATTTACATATTTAAATACAATAATGTGGATTTGCTTTGTAAACAAGTATCCTTTTGGATTTTAACCATGTTGCTTGATTTCTAAAAAAAACAATATGTGTTCCATCACTATTTTAGTGAGACCCAAGTTTAGAAATATAAATAGTTATATTTCGTATATTTGCTCGCAGCAAAGTGGTATATTTTAAAAATCAACATGTGGTCACGCTGCAGAAATGCAAAACAACAAAAGTTCTTTAGGTTTTAAGTGTTTGTAAAAAAGTAAATTAATTGAAAAACGAACAAACGGTGTGAATGTTTTGCACATAAATTTGCACACAATTAACATATTGAAACGCACGCGGGACGTGCCTTCCACACAATGCAATTGTGCCTCTGGTCCATACTCAAAGTGACGCTAGCAATTGCGTTCTATGCGCCCAGTGAATCTCTAGCCTACAAAATTGTGCGTCTTCAGGACAATCTGTGTTCAGACAAGCTATTCTTCACACTAGCCAAGCCATTCCGTGGCGATCCCACCCTTCGGCTGACAGATGATCACGATTCGGCTGCAATTATAACCCAAACATGGAATGTCACAATGCCCAGTGGTGGCCACTCAGTGAACAAAATTAAATACGACTGCAAGTTTCGAGTGCAGACCAATGAGCGGCCGCCGCGGGGCATTTACACTATAATCACAAGGCTCAAGCTTCGAAGCGATCCAGTGACGAAGAAATGCATCGATTATATTCAGTTCAGCAATGGGAATCGTTCGCCCAGCGAACGCATTTGCAATGACATCTCAATCGATGGGCCAGCCGGCCGTTTGGTGTTCGATCAGCGCGATCGCGATGTTCATGTGCATATTTTCATCGATGGGGATCGACACATTTTCGAGGATCCACTGGAGTTGCGAATGGTGTTGACAACGCATTCGGAGTGTCAGTTTGCTGGCGATTTTCTATGCAATCCAAAGGATCAATACTCGTGCATATCGCGACATTTTGTACGCGACAATATCACGAATTGTATGTATCCGTGCCGGGATGAGGGCACTTGCTTCCACGATGCCATAATATCAGAAGTGGATACCACCAATGTTGCGATATCGGCAATAACATCGCTCATCTTCACAATGCTTGGCGTGGGTTTTTGTGTTTGGATCTGCTGGAAATATTGGAATTGCATTACGGTGCAGCAGCATGCCCATGAAGCATCTGCCGCTCGCTTTAATCAGCGACGTGCACGGGTAAGTTTTGAGTACATAATGTATTGTATGTGATTGAGTAATTGTTTGAATTTATTGTTGTAGTCGGACGTGCCAACTATTGAGTTGCCGACAGCGCCGACATACGACGGCATGCTGACACACGATCTGTCCCCCAATTCGCAGGAACATCACCAGCAACAACAGCAACAACAACTGCAACAGCCGGCAACACCAAAAGATTTGCCACCCAGCTATGAATCACTTTTCCCAGACAGATAAGGACTGTCTATTACAAAGTATCGATAGATCGTTCCCTATTTGTGCCAGATCGAACCAAAAAAAGCAAAGAATACTCATGTCAGCAAGCACTTGGGTAATTAATTACAATAGGTAATTGCATAATTGTCACATGAACAAACAGAAAAAAGAAAAAGAAACTAGCAAAAAAGAAGGCAATGTAAATATGCACAATTGTTGTAGCATTTAGGACTGATAATATGCTTTACGAGATTCAATTAGTTTTAGTACGAGTTTAAGGCTATATACATATATTTGTTTTAAATGTAAGACACTCACTCGTAAATGTGTTCAACTTCGAACAATATCAAGTACAACCGTAAAACATTATAATGTGTATTACATCGTAACTATGAGATTCCCTATGATATTTGTAATTTTAATTTGTATCTTTATCTTTATCCATTTATCTGTATATATGTTTTTGTTTTATTTTTATACTGTCAACTGTAAGAATAGTACTACGCCTATACTTCAATATTTGTAGTGCCCGAACAGAGTTCAATCCAATCTCAAATAGACTTCATAAAAGAAAAAAAAAAAAAAAGAAAACAACAGCACCAGCCACACCAATGAAATATCAAGCAATTATTAAATGCAAATGTATCAATTACTCAATCGGAAAAAAACATAGGCTAAATGCATCTACAAAACTAGATAGCGCAAATTCGAAGATTCCGTTAAACTAATTGTAATATGTATTATAATCGTAAATTAATGTGTATTAGCTGCATTTCTCATACATAGTTGTACCTGTATAATATTAATCACATTGTACACAAACAACAACAACAAATTGAAATGGAAATAAGACACAAACACTAACTATCTACACACACACACATGTTACATATAGAAAGAATACTATGGAAAAACCAATTACGTTATTGCGGGCCTTGTTGTCAATTGTTAAAACGAATAAAAAGAAATCGGTTATTTTGTAAGCTCAGCTAAAGTACTATGTATTCGAAATATCAAACTGCAGAACTTAACACTAGCGGTCAATTTGTCTCATAGCATACTCCACACATATACGTATATATTATTATCTACTACTATAAATAAATCAACTTAATGTTAAAACTCGAATGGGTGCGCAGATTTTCGATGGGAATTGGGCAATGGGCGAAAGTCCAGAGCGTAAGTCGAATTTACAGTTAACTGATTTTTATTTTTGGCAAATCTGCTTACCTCTGGTTTCATCACACAAACATAAATACAATGAAATCCATATGATTCAGCACGTGGCTTAAACGAAACAAATCGAAACGAAACCAGTTGCAATCACCCAAGAGTGGCTCACGAATTGTTTGCTTGTTGTTTGCTTGTTTTTACTTTGCTAATCTTTTTGTCACCGATATCAACATTGACGGATTTACGCAGAGCTTAAGGCGGGAATTCCAAACGCAAGGGATTTAATTAGATGGGATGGAGAAGATGAATGAAGCATTATTGTTTCGCTTTCATTCGAATTGCGGCACGAGATAAATATGTTTGTGTGGTGGGGTAACTCCCAACTTGGGATATTTACTTAAATGACTAACTGAAATTTGTCCCACTTAATGCATGAAAAGTACTTCAAACATTCAGTGTTGCAAAGTTGAACTCATTGAACTTCCATTCATCAACTCTTTCGAGTATTGCAAATGTTTGCCGCATTTTGAAAGTATCTACAGTAAAGTGTATTCAATGCCAATGCCAAACGGTAGCTGAAATAACTCTTAAAAGTATCTGTTTGCCTTGACAAGGTTCAACCTGAAGCAAATCAATTATAATCAAGTATAAACAAAAATGAAGAGTGTTAATTTAAACGCAAAACTTTGACTTTGGAGTCAAACTCAGTTACATACTATATAATATAGTATAATGTCAATGCACGTTGCCTACGTATTTTGTCCTATTTCAGGGTTATCTGCAAATGAATTGCAATTTGAAGCGATCATAATTACCCCACTTGTTGTATTATCACTAAATCGAGTTGCAGATTTTTTTTGTTGTGCATTATCTAAACTCAAACGATAACGTTTACGCATCGTAAATATCTATTAATGGAAAGAGCGAGATAACAGTAGAATAAATTATAGTATAGTACAGTAATCTGGGCTAGAACGCAATTGCTTGACTACGCTAATTAAGTGTCGTCTAGATTTAAACAAAATCATATGTCTCACGTTGAACCTGTTTCCAAGCTACAAATTTCACTACCAAATAAAAAATGTGACAAAAATGAACAAATTACTGTTGTGATGCCAAACGCCCAACGCTTGATGAAATTCGTGTGGTTTCTGGGTGGTTGCCCACAAAATAATACTCTATCTCCAGGGTACAAGAAATATTTTAAGAAATGAGTAACCATGACTACCATAAAACTACCATAAAAATCATCTACGCTGCCTAAATTTGGAATTCATTTTCGATAATTTGTTTAAGGTTTTCATCATATTCTATGTCAATAGAGCAAAAGTATTTTTTATGGGGGTTCCGGGAAAGAGTAGAATGTCAAATAAATAGATTCTAGAAGAATTGCCTTCTCTTACAGAACTATTTTAAAAATGAAGATCTGTTTTCATTAAAGAACTTTATTGCGATTATTATAAGGCAAGAAATATAAAGTACATAATATATACACAATTAAGCAATTCAATTCTTCAAATTTGATTTATTCATTTACTAATATATGTAATTGCTTGGAGCTTTATATTAGTATGAGGTAAGTCCGATTTTTTAATGACATTGCGCTATGTGATCTATAAGCGTTATAGACTTCGGACTTGCTCTACTATATAAAAACATCTATTCTTTATAAAAACATCTGATCGAAAGAGTTAAACAACAAATTATGGCCCTCAATTTAAAATTATTTACCTTTTTTGGACGATGTTGAAGAAGAGATTAGTTCTTATAAGAAATTTCTTCATTAAATTATAGAAATCATGGAACTTTAGTACGTATACTTAATATTAATCTATCTATTAAGTAAATTGACATAATTGAATTTTAAGAGCACTTATTATATAAGATTTGTGCACTAAATTATAGAAATGCTTACAGCTCTACAACGTATACTTGATACTTTGTTTCACTGTCTGAAAGTATACATTCATATATAACTTACTTTAAAGATCCATTATCAAACAAAAAAAAAGGGCAAAACAAGTTGTGCTATTTTTAATTTCGCAGGCTTAAAAAGCTTAAATTTAATTTTAAGAACACTTTATAAAGATGTGTACATTAAACAACTACATATACTTGATAGTAAATTAATGAGAGTTTAGTAAGCGCATTGCGTTGTCGTTATGCTGTGTTTAGTTTTTGTTTTAGCTTTTTTATGCTTGTTGATTTTACAATTAGCGTGTCTGTGGGCGTGTAAGCAAGAGCCAAGAGTCAATACGTTTAGGGCCACGCCTCGAGAATTGCCATTTGGCAACAGCCGACAACAAGCAGGTGGCGAGCCGTAAAGTCTTGCGACAATTTGGCTGGGTTTTATTTTTAAAAGCAGATATCAAGAAATGAATACAATTTAAGTGCAACAACGCACCGTTAATATTGGTGTATAAATTGGGCATATAAATATATTGTATGTGTGTTCCAAATACGCACTTGCATTTATACTTTGTGTGTATGTGTAGCGAGAGAAACCGCAATCGCTGTGCAGTTGCTTTTGTGTTGTCGACAGCGACATTTGCTGCTGCAGTTGAGGGAAGAAAAGAAATGCGGGCAACAGTAGCGCCTGCAATTAGCCACGTTACGCTAAGTAACAGCATCGATATAAACGCAAACTGTTGAAATTACTCTCTGTTGCCTAGAGAAGAATAATAAATGGCAGCAAAGTTGAAAGCTCCGAGCCACGATCAAGCTTCAACCGGTTGTGTGAATGTGTGTGATTCATGCGAACAGAGTGAAGGCAAAGAAGCAGAGAGAGCGAGAGGGTTGACTCGATACCCAAGTAAAAGCTACAGATACAATTACAGATACAGATACAGATACATGAGGACAGAGCCGCTGTTAGTTGGCAGCTGGCAGCTGGCGTCTGTTGCGAGCAACGCTCAGTCGACGATACAAACCTGAACCTGAAAGATCAATTCGCGGGATCTGCAGTGCGTTGAGGAACCGTTCTTACTTCATTGATAATAGTACATACAATATATATTGTAAAAATCTGTAACTGTGTGTGTGTGTGTGTGTCGGAATTGAAAGTACTCAGATTCGTATTTCGCACATTATTGATTGTGCCTGTCAATTGTGGAATTGTGTTGTTTGAAAGCAAACGCGGAAGTGTCAGTTTATTTTAGCAAATATATCGCAATAAAATCAAATACAATTTGTGTGTAAATCATAAATAAACAAAAGATAAAAATACACTTCACCACACTTCACTTCGCAACACCTAACGAAATGACAAAAGTCAAAGTTGCAACGTTGCTGTTACTTCTAACAGGTAAAGTAAAGACAAATCAATTATGTTTCATTGTCTATTTAGTTTCATTCTTAATATGATTAATCTTTGTACTTGACTCGCACATGGGAACTTGTGTTTGCGGTTTCTCATCTTAAAAGTATTGTGTTCGAAACGGAAATAGCATAAACTAACAAAACTATTTAATTGGCTGATTGTTCAGAGGTTTAGAAAATCAGTCAGTCAACCTCTACTTAATCCATTAAAAACGCATTTATTTTGCTTGAGTAAGTTCATTATTTTGTTCGAGTTTATGAATGAATCGATAAGGAACTTCAAATAGAACTTGACTGCTTTATGGCCACAAGTCACGTCTTGAAAAATATGGCGCAAAGTCATATCCAAGCAAATACTGAAAATGTTGAGACAGCTTATCGGACTCATAAACAACCTAACGATGTCTGCACAGACAAGATAAAGAGCCACTGTCTCAGACATGTGATCTGCTGCTGCTTTTGCGACATTCATATTATTCAAATCAGAGTTGACAATTCCTCTTTGTTTCGAAGCAAGTTCAATTCAATTAAATTAAAGTAAAGTCTGGCAAACAGTTTTCGGCTTTCTGCTAATGGGCCAAGTGCTTATGCTAATTTTGTGCCAGCAAGAAGGCATTGGACTCGAATTGTAATCAGCGTCGAAATGGAAATGCCCAGAGCACTTAAGTAAGCGGCACACTTACTTATATACATGTATTTAGCATTATATGCCATATCAAGTATACGGCACGTGACCGGCTGTACGTTTGTTAAATTAAAAAGATTCGTTGAAGTGCCGGAAAGTGCCGTCCACTGACCTGAGACCGCAACACGTGTGCAGCTGCTGGATATATAGTAGATATAGAATTAGCTTGATGTGACAACAATTTGCACAGTTGCAACATAAAAAAATAAGAATATCAAAATATGCGTAAACACATTTGAATGTAAAGTGGCAACGTTGATTCTGGCACGTAGTGTTTACCATTAGTCGTTAATAGCTATTTGATTGCTCAGCTTTTTTTTCTTGATTGTTATTGAAAGGTATTTCTTATACATACAATTGATGTATGTATAGACAGTGTCTCACTGCGTTTGCTTGGCTTTTGTCTTATCAGCTCATATTTTGCATTCTATAATTAGCCATGGGCTTGCCTTTATGAGCTTATGATATGACAGATTGTTGTTTCGCTACTTGTACGAAAAAAGCTTAACGTTCATCGATCTTGGCTTTTATTCATTTATAAATAAATTATGCAAACTCGTGTGCGATTTTTATTCAGATTTTAAGTGTCATGACATTTGCAGTGTATGAATCAAAGTGATACAAACAAATTTGCCATGTTTGCAGCTGTTAAACTTCAATATAAGTCAATAGATCTTATTAATCAAATGTATTCCTACGAATCTCTTTAGAAACTTAACACTTACCCACTCATTATACCCGCTACCTCTAGGTTGGAGGGTATTATAACTGCAGGAAGT